>JASDDO010000016.1:366222226-367472226 GCA_030015575.1 Agapanthus africanus | reverse complement strand
TTCTGTGTCGATGTTTGGCACATTGTTTTCATGATATTTCTTTTAAACACCTTTGTATATATAACAGGGGATTAGCCGTTGTTATATATACCCTTACACCAATATTAGTGGAATGGGACGCTAATATATGTGTATTGACCCCATCATATTTATTTCTGCATATATATTTATTTAGGATGTTAGAAATTTACTTGAGATTCGACTTGGGATATAGGTGATTCATTGAGATTGGATATTGGATATGAAAGAGATTGTTGATTTGTACATTCGAGAGATAGGAGAGCTATTCGATATTGTACATTGAGGTGATGTGAGACTTATATGATGTGAGAGCCCAATGTGGGGGCTGATTTGAGGATTTGTGGATTTGAGGGTCTTGATGGATTGTGATCCTGCCACGATGTCAGGTTTCCGTGGAAATGACATATTCCACCCCATACCTCACATTTATCTATTTTTATGCACAGTTTCATATATTGGTAGTACCTGTTAGTGTACCCCTATGATAGTTGCATATCTATATTCTCATATCCCTATTGCGTGGTTATTGCATACTATTGTCATGTTACTATTGCTTCACATATTGATTGTACCTGCTAGTGTACTTTCCTTTATTCAGCATTTGCACGACATGTTATTACAGTAATCGCATATCTTAGATTCATGTTGTACGTACATTCCTGCGATTACCTGCATATGTTATCTACTATTCACGAGTTGGCAACTCACCCTCGTTGTGCCACAGGTGTTTCAGGTTGTTCCCCAGAGTAGTCGAGGCAGGCTATTCAACTATTCATCTATCATCTTTTGCTACAGATACCGCATCAGCTCACAGTACTATTTTGCTTAGGTGGGTTGGATGATTATCTGTATTTCATATTGTACATTCGTTGTATCTTGTACTCTCCATCTACTAGTATGTTGTTGACTTAGAGACTTGGTGAGAACGTTATTGTATATTAATTGTGGATTTGTTGCATTTTATATACAACTTTTTCTCTATTGTCTTTAATTCTTCGCTACGGCGTCGTATATTTGTGTTGTTTTCATCTTGGCTAGTTTTTACAAAAAGGGGGTGTTGCCAAAATTTTAAAGAAAGAAAGTAGGACTTTTAAAGAATTTGGGTTGCGATTTCAAATGTTTAAAAAACTTATATTATCTTTTCCGTATTTTTATGGTTTAGATTTCTGGGTTTTGGCTTTCTTTTACTATGTTACGTCTTAGGGCGTTGCGTAGTACTAGGGCCGTCACGGGCCAATTTCGGGTTGTGACGGATCGTTTATCTAAACCTGACTTTGTGGTGTCTCGGCTAGGCAAGTGAGAAAGGTAATTTTAAAAGGCCCGTCTCACTATGAATCGTGAGCGGATCCCTCCTTTCTTCACTTGTACTTACCTGACCACAATTGGCGGTGGAGAGGCGATTTGAGACATTTCACGACTTGTTGTTTAGACATTTAGAAATAGTCTAGTTGAAATAGAAAACCCTAGAATCTAAAATACGGAAAATCGACTTTTGCAAATAAATACCTTTTACTTAATAAAACCGTATTCTAAAGGATTAGTATTTTACAATCTTTGCAAAGCGCCGCTACAACCCACTTTGGGGAACCCGTTTGGGATAGTACGGTTTATCGTGCACCCTTGGGCTTAGTAGTGCGAGATTCAGACCTCCGCAAGGAGCATTCGGTCTCGAAAGGTTTAAAATACGACATCTTAAGAAAATGAGATTTTTGGAATATAAAATATTTATTAAAATTATTTTTGTATAAATATATGTATATTTATCATTTAAATATCTATTTTGTTATAATATAAATGTTCTACCTTTTTCTAAAAATCACAAGAATAAATTTTACATTAAAATACCATGAACTTCAAATAAATCATTATTAAAGATAAATACCTTTATTTATATAAAACTAGGATATTTTTCACTAGAAATGTCACGATTTAAAATCCACCCTCATTAAAACTATAAAGACGAATAATAAATACTTGGAGTGTATCTTGAAAACCATACAAAAGTATTTTAACACAAAACCCCCTCAAGTTTTATAAATTAATCTAAGGACCCTAGTAAATATAGAACTTCGATTTACATCTCTACTGTCCGACTCGGGTTTGAGTCTGATTAATCTGACTTGAATATGATTCAAGTCAATATCTAAATCTACAATATTACAATTCAACCTGAATACACGAATCCATGAATCCAGTTATCAATCTATTCAACTTGATTGAACCAAACCATGGATATACTTTCCATGTACATGAATCCAGTTTACATCCATTACATCCGTTACCGATATCATGGTTTCGGTCAGTCAACCAACTATACAACTTATACAATACAATATAACAATACAATCAAAACACTACGGGGTTTAAGGGGTAGATTGGTACGGAAGGTGTTAAAAGTGGCACGAGACAGTAAGATTAAGACACCTAACATGAATCCTGTTGCTGTTGTACCGTGGCATAACGGTTCCTTGTACTTTCAGTTTGCCCTGGTCTCTATCATATAGAGACCCCTCTCGTATACACTGGCATCCTTCTGTACCAAGCTACAAACAACAGCGTTAACACAATATTCTAAAATATTATACAACTTTAAAAGATACATTCTTATTCTGTCTTTTCTATTTCTCCCTTAACTTCGGGACTTACCGAGCGACCTGTTCGCTGACGACATTCTATTTCTTTCTTCTTTGAATGTCGTCAGGTGATCTGGACACAGCGGAGATCGAGCCCACCAGTGAAGACTTGGATTAGTTTCTCGACGACCCTGAGCTCTAGACATTGTAATTTTTTTTCCTATTCAGTATTTCTTTTCATTTCCTTGTTTCCCCCAATCAGAGCAAGGCTCTGTTGAATTTTGAAAATTAAAAATTCGAAGCAACGCTTCGGTTTCCGTGCGCAGTGCGCAATTTGCCACGTGGCAGAAGCTGAATGGGCAGCGTAACGCCCGAGACAGTGCGTCCCATCAGAGCAAGGCTCTTCAGAAAACGTAATTAAAGACTTAACTGCGCAAATGCATGGCAGCGCGACACGTGTCTGCGCAAGCGCATGGATGCACGACACGTGTCTGCGCAGTTGCGCAATCGCAACTGCGCAAGCGCACGGATGCGCGACACGTGTCTGCGCAAGCGCACAGATGCGTGACACGTGTCTGCGCAGTTGCGCAGTCGCAGCTGCGCAAAAGCACCGATGCGCGACACGTGTCTGCGCAAGCGCACAGATGCGTGACACGTGTCTGCACAGTTGCGCAGTCTAAGCTGCGCAAAAGCACCGATGCGCTACACGTGTCTGCGCAAGCGCACAGATGCATGACACGTGTCTGCGCAGTTGCGCAGTCGCAGCTGCGCAAGCGCACGGATGCGTGACACGTGTCTGCGGAGTTGCGCAATCGCAACTGCGCAAGCGCTCGGATGCGCGACACGTGTCTGCGCAGTTGCGCAATCGCAACTGCGCAAGCGCTCGGATGCGCGACACGTGTCATGTGCTGGTGAGTTGCGCAGCAACTGAATGAAGATTTAGATAAATCTTTTCTGTTCTCCTGTAAAACAGGAACCCTTGGATCAAAGATCCAATGGTGGGAAAATTCCCAAAATTATTCAGGAAAGATTTTGTTAACAAATCCAACAAATTTGTAGGCACTATAAATAAGACCCCAAGCCTCATTCAAAAGGGCATCGATCAGATAATCAGATCATCAATCATCATGGAGAGAAAGAAAAAAACTTCTGGAAAAAGAGAGCTCTTGAAGATTAATCAAGAACAATAAAAAAGAAGGTAAAATTTCTGAAGAACAGAAAATAAAAAAATAAATAGTGCCTTGCACTTGATATGAACCCCTGGTTCTAAAAAAGAAAAAGAATAATAAATAGTGCCTTGCACTTGATATGAACCCTTGGTTCTGTGAAAAGAAAACAAGAAGAAAAACTTGTTTTCCTTTGATTTAAATGTAGATCAAAAGTGCTATGTACTTTTGTTCTTCAATCAGAAGATTCTTGAGTTCCTGCAACTCATTATTTAAAAGGGCTTGGCCCAAATCAGAAATAAAAGGGCAGAGCCCTATTTGGAAAAATTCTTGAGGGCCTGGCCCAAATCAAATCACGAAAGGGCAGAGCCCTACTTGGAAAAATTCTTGAGGGCCTGGCCCAAATCAAATCATACAAAGGGCAGAGCCCTGTTTGGAAATGCTTGAGGGCTTGGCCCAAATCAAACTGCAAGAATAAAAAGAGGCAGAGCCCGGTTTAGATTGATTCTTTTTATCGGGCAGAGCCTAAAATAAAAATTGGACTTAACCCAATCCTGGCTGTAAGTCCTTAAATTAAATGCCTCTCATAAACTAAGTCACGACCGGTTCGAGGGTACATCTCCGAACTCCTTTGACATCTGTCGTTGTAATTCCTCAACGACGTCAAAGAGGTGACGAGTCCCAACGACCACTCAACTAATATCGGACCGAAACGTCCCTAAACTAATGATGGACCGAAATGTCCCTAAACTAATATCGGACCGAAACGTCCCTAAACTAATGACGGACCGAAATGTCCCTAAACTAATATCGGACCGAAACGTCCCTAAACTAATGATGGACCGAAATGTCCCTAAACTAATGACGGACCGAAATGTCCCTAAACTAATATCGGACCGAGACGTCACTAAACTAATATCGGACCGAAATGTCCTTAAACTAATGATGGACTGAAATGTCCCTAAACTAATATCGGACCGAAACGTCCCTAAACTAATATCGGACCGAAACGTCCCTAAACTAATATCGGATCACCACGTCCCTAAACTGGAATATGGACCATTACGTCCTTAAACTGGCGACGGACCGAAACGTCCCTAAACTAATAATGGACCACCACGTCCCTAAAACTGGCAATGGACCGCCACGTCCCTAAACTGGCACAATAGGGCCCAAACGCTCTTTTGTTGGATCTAAACGGTCCCGTCTAAGTTGATCTTAACCCCAAATACGGTTAACGTGTCCTTAGATATTCAAATAAACAATAAAACTCCAAATCAACTTTGGTTCAAGGGTACATCTCTGAACTCCTCTGACACCTGTCGTTGTAATCCCTCAGCGACGTCAGAGAGGTGACGAGTCCCGATGGCCATACATTAAATTAATCACTACGTTAAGTGAATCTTAGTCCAAAACAGGACTAACGTATCCTTGACGAATGTTTAAGTTGATCTTAGCCGCAACGCGACTAATGCATCCTTAAACTAAAAACACCAAACCCAAATCTAAGTAAATACGGATTTGGACTAATCCACGTCCTACGGGCGACGACATTACTCAGTCTCCGTATACAATCCACGGGCAACCACAAACAAAACAAACACACACGACACGAAGTGAAATTCTGGAGAAGGAGAAAGTTGTTACCGCAATGCGGTAGCGTAATTAACTGCAGGGGCTTGCGCCTGCAGGGAAGAACGTCCCCACAATCAAAAACCCCTCAAACGAGGGGGAATCTGACGAAGTCTGCTACATCGGCCGCATCTGTCTAAACCTCCGATACACAATGCCATAAATCAACTTGGCATCTTCGGAGAGGTAGACGGATAAAACCATATAGCATCTGCCCCGAATCTCAGGCAAGACGCCCTAACGTCTCGGCCGCCGTTCGGAGGGGAACAGATTCTGGCACGCCCGGTGGGACCTCTTCCTCTTTCCACTCCACACTTCGTGTGTCGTCTTCGCGAACCAATCGCGGTTTGTTAAATGATTGCCTTCGGATTTCAAGTTGCTAAGATTTGGTCTTTTGTTTGGTACATAACTCAAGCATTCAATGGCCACCAACTGCACCAACTGCTCGAAGTGCAACTGCAACGGACGCTCCACCTCACCTAGAGGTGTAGCATATGGGCCCTAGGCGGCTTCCTTCCTGACCCTGCCGGTAGGCCAGTTGACTCAGGCCACCACCGTCTTGTTCTTCGGGACCATGGTCCCACCTACGAGCTTCTCGGCGCCGATACCCACACCGGAAGCGAACAAGAAGTCGGTGTTCGACCGGCTCACTGCTACCATGACCCCTGTCAGTGGGTCGCCTGCTACTGGACCAACAGCCTCCGTTTTCACCAGGCTGGGTCAGAACTATAAGGTGGCTGTCCCAAAGAGGGCAACGGCCGCTGCTTTGGAAGTCGTTAAAGCGGCTTCTCCTATCAGAGAGTCAGTCTTCACAAGATTGACGGTTCCTACTCCTCCCCCAGCCGGTCAGAAGGCATCAGTCTTCGATAGGCTGACATCAACAGTTACCCCACGCTCAAACAGGGGGCAACAAGAAACCATCTCAATCTCCGAGTCAATCCCGGCGGCTCGTCGTGCGCGACGTCGCCATTGGCAGAGAGTAAAGAAAGCAGGGGGCAACTCCCCCTCAGGGCTAACCCCACCTGCTCCGACGGTGGAAGTCGATGCTGCTGTTCCAACTGGGAACAGCTTTGAAATGCTGAGGAAGGTGAGAAAGAACTCCCCGGTGGCTACGTTAAAAAGGTCTCCTCCACCCATGGAAAAAGCTCCGGAGATGAAACAGGAACAGCCTCCTCAACGGCTGTCAGCGAAAGTTTATAAAATTTGGCGGAGGGTTCAAGACTCCGTGATTGACTCAGACCACTTACGTCGCCAGAACAGGGCAAGGGTGGAAAAAGACAAAAACCGCCCCGCTAAACGGCAGGGGGCAACAAATGCTAGGATGCCCACTTCAACGGCTCCTTCAACCTCAAAGGCCCATAAAAGGAAGAGGCCAGAAAAAGCTCCCATGACGCTGACAAAGTCTAAGAACGGTGAACCTAAACGCCCCAAGTCAGGGGGCATCACAATTCATACGGTCTATATGGCTTCGGGGAAAGAAGAAAGTCGTACTTCTATGGGTCACCGACCGCTCACCCGGTCAGTGACCAAGTCTCAAGAGCAGCAACAAAAGCTCCAGGAGATGATGACTACAATGGCTGCACTCACGGGGCCAAAAGAGAATCCTGAGACGTCCTTAGATGAACGTCAAGAAGAAGAGACCGACGCCGAGTTCCTTCGCCGAATGCTCGAAAAGAGAGACCAAGAGGCTGCTGAACAAGCAGCCAATATACAGCGCATGGGCCTTCTCTTCCAGGATATGATAGGGATGATGATACAACCAGAATCCCCGACTGAAGAACCCCCGATCGTCCTTGGGGATGATAGGGGAGAAACATCAAACCCTCACCCCGTTCTATCGACGGCTAAAGAAGACGCAATCTCTAAAACTGATCTGGACGAATATATAGCCCAGCAGATAAAAGTTCATCACGCGGCCGAAGCAGCCGGCCACGTTGTAAAAACGGGGCGGCCATATCCGGGCTGGTATGACCAAATCAAGTACCCGTCAGGTTACACAATTCCAAAGTTTCATGTCTACAAGGGGACCGGCAATCCCCATCAACATGTTGCCCAATTCAGGGCGCTTTGTGGTAACACTGGAGGCGACGACAAACTCTTGCTGCGCCAGTTTGTTGGAAGCTTATCAGATACGGCTTTCGAGTGGTATTCCGAGCTCCCCAACGACTCCATTAAAACCTTCGCAGAGATGGAGCTGCTCTTCACCCAACGCTTTGCAAGTGCCAGCGAACGTACTCCAATGACGGCGCTGATTAATGCCAGGGTAAAGCCCGGCGAGACGTGGGTCCAGTACGCTATACGGTGGCGTAATTTATGGTCTAAATGTGAACAGCGTATAGAAGAAGCCCCTGCGGTGGGAATGTTTGTTGGAACCCTTGATCCACAAGCAACCATTTCGCAGTTTATGATGTTCTTCAAGCCGACTTCTTTCCAGGCTTTGATCGACAAATTGGCGCAGATGGACCAAATGGGCCATAAACCCCCTCTTCCGAAGCCAGACTCTCGAAACGATAAAGGAAAGGGAAAAGCGATCATCGTCGCTAATGCCCAACAACAACCGAACGACTCGAAACCGGTTGCTCGTCCAAATAACACGCGCCCATACGTACCCCTTGAGGACAGGATGGGACGTGCTTACTCCTTCCCCCGTGATAAAACAAGGAGGTTATTTGAGCTGGCATTGCGCAATAGGCTCATAAATCTGCCAGATCCAAAACGTCCGTCACAACCAAGTGACGTTAACGAGCCTAATTATTGCCCTTACCATCGAGTGCTAGGCCATCCCATCGAGGATTGCTACGTATTCAAAAATTGGCTTGAAAACCAGTACCGCCAGGGTAAATTTGCGCTGTCCGACAAATGGAAGGTGAATCCTCCGCAGCCCCACACCTATAAGGGAACGAATACGCCGGGGGCAACATGCTTCTTCATTGAAGAAGCTCCCTGGGAGGTTGTATTATCAGCCAAAACGAGGAGAATGCTAAATGATCTTCAGACCTGTCCAGCGGTCAAGTGGAAGAACCCCTTGGAGCCGCAGGTTATAGAGGGGATGTTGAAACCACGTCTGACTCCGAAGGCCGATGGTGGTAGTTCAAGCGTTCATAGCCAGCCGTCAAAATCTTCGAAAAAGAAGAAGAAGAAATCTAAGAAGCCCGTGAAGCCTGGCGACAAGCGCACGGACTTACAGAAGCAGATCGACGCACTGGATGAGTACAACCAAAAGGCGCGGACTCCCATTACGCTCCAAGATTTCCTTGATCACGTCTTTCAAAAAGAAGATGAGGAAGAAACTTCATCGGATGAATCCGACGGATATGTGGCAAGCTGTCATATGATCTCTCACTCGACCTTGAACGATGAAGGGACTTCTGGCACCAAAACGCCGGGGGCAAATACTGAGTCAAGGGTTCCGGAATTATCAATAGAAATGATTGACGCGTTTCTTAGTGAAGCTCGATTGAAAAGTAAAGCTGATCAAGAACGCGAGACGGCGATATTCGAAACGGCCAAGCGCCAGCGACTTGAGGGAGGAGCTGAGATGATCCCACTGGAGCAAAATGCCTCCACCACTGTTAAAAGCCAATTTAAGATAAAAAAGAAGTTCGCTAAGGCCATATCGATGGGCATGAAGCTACCACCCTCAGAAGGAAAAGTTACTAGCGTGGTAGAAATGCACTCCTCTTATTGCTTATATCATCAGAAGGTCTCCCATTCTACCCAAGAGTGCAAGGCGTTCGATAAATGGTGGCAAGGATACGTCGCTAATCAACAACGTTTTAAACGGGAAAAGCGCAAGGTTCGTCGGGAGCAAAGAAACACGACCAAAGTGCTTGAAAGAACTGCCGGCAACTGTCACATGGTTAACACTACCAGGTCACAAGTGCCCACATTTGGGAGCGACTCTGATGAGGAACTAGAGATTGCCCCTCTCTTTAAAGAATCAACTTCGGGAAAAGAAGAAGAACCGAAGTCTTGCGAAAATAAACAGCTGAGGAATCGGACACTGCCTGAAAAGAACCTCGGACCCTCGAATAGAAAAGATAAAGGGAAAGAGAAGGTCTCTGAAGACATCACTTTAGATGACCAAGTCGCGGAAGAGTTAACCGCCAAGAATCCGCCAAAGAGGGGTAAGGTGGATTACAATGTCTTAGCGCATCTGAGGAAGCTACCCTCACAACTCAGCGTCCTCGATGCCTTGTTACTATCGAAGGAGGCGAGAGACTCTTTGATTAAGGCGCTACAAGATCCGGACCAGTTCCAAGCCTTCTTGGCCGAAGAAAAGATGAAAGACGAATTGGAAGAAGTGCACACAGCCGACGTTGCTTTTGGTGATGAAGACCTTCTTCTCGGGACGTGTGAACACAATCGCCCTCTTTATGTCTCAGGATACTGCCATGACATAAAGATAGGTAAAATCTTGGTCGACAACGGATCGTCCGTCAATTTACTCAACGTACGGGTTTTGAAGGAAATCTGCATGAGTGTCCAACACCTCGCCCGAGACAAGATCACTATCTCCGGTTTCGACTCTCAATCCTCAAAGACTCTCGGATCTGTGATATTGACGCTACGCTTCGGGTTGCTCGTCACAGACATCAAATTCCATGTTATAGATGCCAAGACGTGCTACAATGCTCTGCTCGGCCGACCATGGCTACACGAGTACAATATCATCCCTTCTACACAGCATCAGTGCATGAAGTATTCCAGGGATGGCTTCGAGTACACTGTGGCTGGAGAGTTGAATTCGTTTTCCGTGAACGAAGTTCGTAAATATGAAGATGCCAAATACTTCTTGCCGAGTTTCGAAGACACGGAAAGGTGTCACAAACCGGAGAACAAAACTAATGCCACCATCCCTGTCTTCGGCAGTGACACCGAGGAGGAGGATATAATTTATTCAGGTCCATCCCAATCTACCAAGCCAGGACCATCCGTTCCTTCGTTGATCTTCGGTAGTGATTCAGAGGATGAAGTTCATGCTGTATTCCCTGCTCGGCCTTCGATACGGATCTCCGCTGATGAAGAGCGAAGTCTGCAGATAACCATGGTGCCGCTTGAACATTACAAAGAACTGGAGGCACTCAACACCAACAGCGTAGAAGAATTGCAGACATTCTATATCCCTCCAGGACGAAAGGGCGAGAAGGCAATCTTATTCTACCGTTCTGAAGAGAACAAAGTAGAAAAAGAAGTTTGGCATGGCGCGGATCCCACGCTCGACAGGCTTCAGCCTATCCGTCTTCCCCGGTATTATACCGAAGGTTTGAAGAAACTACTAAAACGCCAGGGGATGTCCTTCACACAGACCGTTAGAAAAGCCAAATTCTATGACAAGGTCTGGAACATTCCCGGGACCCAATGCAAACTGCCTAACGGGAAAGTAGAAACCAAAGGGCTTGGGTATATCCGGCCAAAGAAGCGGGAGCTAGTAAACAGCTGTTATGCCATGTATGACTTCGATGAAGAGGCGGACGCTCAATGGGAGGACGCTAATCCTGAACCAGCAAAAGGTCCTGATACAAAACCGCCCAGTCCATCATCCGAAGACCAGATGAGCAAACTTATAAGGGATGCGAGTCAAAAAGCCCGAGATGATCACGATCGTGAAATGGCAATATATGAGAAAGCTAAGACACAGCGCCTCCTCCAACAGGCAGTAAAGAACGAAGATGCCGTTCCTTGTCAACCTACTACAAAAAAGGTTCGACGCGAGAACAAAAACAAGTCGAAAGGCAAGAGAGGCGCTCGACGACTACAAAGCAGAGCTAAGAAGCCGCGTATCCGAGAATCGAGCGTTATTGACTTAGCCCTCGGGAAGAAAATGGGTCGAGCATACTCTTTTCCTCGGAACAAAACAAGGAAAATATTCGATCTCGCTCTAAAACATCAAATGCTTACGTTGCCAGAGTCTAAACACCCTGAGCAGGCGAGGTCTCCAACCCGAAATATTGCTTTTACCATCGAGTAGTAGGGCATTCGCTTGAAGATTGCTTCACCTTTAAGAATTGGGTTGAGGACCAATATCAGCTTGGCAAATTCGCGTTGTCTGACAGTTGGAGGGTAGCGCCGCCGCAAAAGCACGAACCCGAAAACACAAGAATAAAACCAACTCCGCATTGGGATTGGCAGAAAATTTGCACCTGCCATGTGATAACAATATTAAAAGAAGGGTCCGAGGACATGAACAACCTCCCTTGGTGTTTTGAAAGCGGCAGCGATGAGGTAATCTCGGAATTTCCCCCAGCTCCGAAAGAATTGGAAGATGGAATCCATACCACTGCAGATAATCTCAAGAAAATTGAGTTGGGGACGGAAAATGACCCGCGACCGACATTCATCAGCGAACTGCTATCTGGAGAAAGGGTGGCTGCGTTAAAGGATGTGCTTCTACAGCACAAAAATTGCTTCGCGTGGAACTATTCCGAAATGCCGGGACTAAATCCAGAAATCGCTGTGCACAAATTGGCGATATCCCCGGACATCAAGCCAGTCAAACAAGCGCCGAGAAGAATGCGACTCGAGCTTGAGATGAGCATCAACGCCGAAGTCAAAAAGCTGATAGATTCAGGCTTCATCCAGGAATTCCAATACCCTGAATGGATCGCCAACATTGTCCCAGTGATGAAGAAAAATGGGACAGTGCGCATATGCGTAGACTTCCGGGATCTCAATAAAGCCTGTCCAAAAGATGATTTCCCAGTGCCAGTCACCGAACTGATGATAGACAACACATCCACTCATGAGATTTTCTCCTTCATGGACGGCTCATCGGGATATAATCAAATAAAAATGCACCCTGAAGATCAGAAGCACACGGCCTTCAGGACTCCGCTTGGTATATTTTGTTATAAAGTGATGCCCTTCGGTTTGAAGAACGCCGGCGCTACTTATCAGAGGGCCATGACGAAGATCTTCGACGACCTTATACACGAAATCGTCGAATGCTATATCGACGATCTCGTGGTTAAAAGCAAATCATACGAGGAACATCTCGAGCATCTGAAGACTGTATTTCAACGCCTTCGGCAATACAACTTGAAGATGAATCCTCTTAAATGTGCGTTCGGGGTTTCCTCAGGCAAATTCCTGGGATTCGTCGTTCGACACCAAGGTATTGAAATAGATCCGTCAAAGATCAAAGCGATCATGGAAATGCCTCCGCCGAGGACTCTCAAACAGCTGCGGTCTCTCCAAGGGAAACTCGCGTATATACGGCGATTTATAGCCAACCTTTCAGGAAAGTGCCGTCCTTACAGCCACCTGATGAAGAAGGGAACCCCATTCGTCTGGGACCAAAAATGCCAAGGCACACTGGATGAGATCAAACAATACCTGCAGAACCCGCCGGTGTTGGCTGCTCCGGTTAAGGGAAAGCCTCTTATCCTTTATACAACCGCCCTCGAAGGTGCCCTAGGCGCATTATGGGCACAAGAGAACGATCAGGGGAAAGAAAGAGCGCTCTACTACTTAAGTCGAGTTCTGCTGGGGGCAGAAAGCAATTACTCTCCCATTGAAAAACACTGCCTGGCGTTGATCTTCGCAATAACAAAGCTTAGGCACTACGCGTTGGTGCACGAGGTCCGTCTGATTTCAAAAGTGGACCCTCTTAAATATCTAATGTCAAAAGACATATTGACAGGACGACTCGCTAAATGGGCCCTGCTCTTGATGGAATTCTCGATAACGTATCAACCTCTCAAGGCAGTGAAAGGCCAGGCCATCGCCGACTTCCTCGCTGAGCATCCGATACCCGCCGATTCTCCTCTGAATTGCGATCTTCCAGACGAACATGCGTTCGATGCGGTCGACGGCGATAATATTCGATGGGAGCTTTATTTCGATGGAGCATCTTCCATGAAGAAACGCAAACAAAGTACCCCTATAATTAAATCAGGGGTAGGACTCATCTTTGTAACTCCACAAGGAGGAATAATGCGCTACGCCTTCTCCCTAACGGAGCCGAGAACAAACAATGAAGCCGAATACGAAGCTCTGATAGCAGGCCTCGAGATCGCCATTGACATGGGAATTGAAGATCTCCTCATATACGGTGATTCCCAACTGGTCGTTAGTCAAGTAAACGGCGACTACCAAACATGCAAGCCAGAGTTGGTAAAATACGGTGAAAAAGTGCAACAACTGCTAACCCAAATTCCCTCATATACTTTGGAGAGCATACCGCGCGTGGAAAACAGCAAAGCGGACGCACTAGCCAAACTTGTTAAAGAACTGGCGGACGAGAACCTCGACGACGTTAGGATCGTGGTACAAAGCCGTCGAGTGCTTGCCCCAACAGAAATATCTCCAAGATCATATAAAGAAAATGGAGCAACTGAGGAGACAACCCTGCAAATAAAAGACAGGGAAAATACCGAGGACTGGAGAGAAGTCTTCATAGATTACTTCAAGTTCCACTGAATACCTGAAGAGGCGTCCACAAGACATCAGCTCGCGAAACGAGCTCTGTCTTTCGCCTTCGTTAATGATATTCTATACAAGAGGTCATTCGACTCTCTGTGGTTGAGATGCTTAGGACCTGACGAAGCGAGAAGGGTCGTCCAAGAAGTTCACGACGGACTCTGCGGTTCCCACCAAGCAGGCCCTAAGATGAAGTTGAAGATAAAACGGATGGGCTACTACTGGCCCACGATGATGCAGGATTGCCTGGAATACGCGAGGCAATGTCATCCATGCCAAATTCATGGGGACTTCATCCATCAGCATCCCAATCCACTACATCCAACAATGGCTAGTTGGCCATTCGAAATGTGGGGAACTGACATAGTCGGTCCCATCGAACCAGCATCGTCAAAGGGACATCGTTTCATCTTGGCGACGACTGATTACTTCTCCAAATGGGCAGAGGCAGTACCGTTGAGGGAAGTGAAGACGGAGAACATCCTCCATTTCTTCAAAACGCATGTCATCTACCGGTTTGGAACCCCGAGAAGAATCATCTCTGATAATGGGCCAGCCTATCGAAGTCATAAAATTAGCCGTTTCGCACAGCAGCACAATATAGACTGGAGATATTCCTCAGTTTATAACCCACGAGCTAACGGTCTAGCTGAAGCCTTCAACAAGACCTTGACGAAGATCATAAAGAAAACAGTGTCACGAAATAAGAAAGATTGGCACGAAAGATTGCAAGAGGCTCTTTGGGCGTATCGGACTACGTTTAAAACGGCCACGAACACAACGCCATACGCGTTGGTATTTGGGACGGAAGCAGTACTCCCTCTCGAGATAGAATTACCCTCTCTACGAGTGGCAGTCCACTACGAGCTGACAGACGAAGAAAATGCTCACCTTCGGTTTGAAGAGCTTGACGCCCTTGATGAAATCCGGCTTCTAGCACAACAAAATCTGGAAGCCTATAAAGCAAAGATGACGCGCTCGTATGAAAGATTGAGCCGCCCGAGGACATTCCACCAAGGCGAACTCGTGCTAGTGGTCAAAAGGCCCATGATCCCCAATCGCGCCAAGCGGGGAAAATTTGAGCCAAACTATGAAGGACCGTATATCATTGATAAGGTCTACCAAGGCGGGGCCTATCTACTCATGGACATGCACGGTGAAAGGCCTTTCAGGCCAATAAACGGACGCTTCCTCAAGAAATACTACGCTTAATGAGCCACAGCCTAGGTCAATGGTAGATGACGACGACTATGTCCGCTCGCTATCTTCCTAAGCTCAGGCTTTATAAGTAGTAACCAACCCTCTCAACAGCGGACCGAAATGTCCTTAAACTAATAGCAGACCGAAAACGTCTTTAAACTAATACTGCGGCATCCTTGGGCTGACGAGATGAACAAAAATAAAAAAGAAATATAAAAAAAAAAAAATAAGAAAAAAAACGGTAAGTCCATAAGCAAAATGGGCACGGATGAAAACCCGAAAGGGCTCCGTGAGTAAAAACAGCAGGACTACCGGCGAATGTTGTGAAAACCCGAAAGGGCGCAACTTCGTTAAAGAACCCTTATGGAGTCCTCTCGACCCTGTAAGGAGAAACCACCCGCGTGAGATCCTTATGACTTACAAGGGAACAACACACCTGGGAATCCCCACGATTCCTAAGGAGAAAATACGCTTGCGAGATCCTCACGACTCGTAAGGAGAATTCTCTTATGGGACCCTCACGGCTCATAGGATTTGAAAGTCTTAAGTCACAGAGACCTAAACCTGTGCTTAAGCAAACCCCCATAAACTTCCAATATTGCCCTACAAGTGGCTCAGTTTTGACCCTTGTATACAATCCACGGGCGCGAATAAACGTTTCCCTAACCAAGGCCCACCCATGACAGGGAATACGTTCGTATGGTAAACAATCCTTATAAATCCCCTCGATTTATGAGGAGAGAACCTTCCTGTGGGAGCCTTACGACTTACAGAAGAGCAAAACACTTAGGAACCCTCACGGTTCCTAAGGAGAAAATACACTTACAAGATCCCCACGACTTGTAGGGAGAAATACCTTCACGAGACCCTTACGGCTCATGAAGTCAAAAGCCTTAGCCGACGGGATCCTAACCCTGGTCGCTAAGCCTCCTTTGTTCAACAACGATAGAGGCAAATGATGATTCGCTCCTGGTAATATCCCAGTTGCAGCGGTGCTGATGCCGAAATCGGTGTTCAATTTCAGGTTGACGGCGAAAGCCAGTAGACCACTCATGCATACGAGATAGCCGAAATGATAGGGCAACTTGCAATAAAAAGCAGCAAGTAAAATGTATGCATGCAAAATAGCCGAAATGATGGGGCGACTCGTAATAAAAAAGCAACGAGTAAAATAAAAAAAATATAGCCGAAATGACTGGGCACCGCGAAAAATAGCCGAAATGTTTGGGCAATCGCGACCTTCGCGATATAAAAGCTGAAATGATAGAGCATCGCGGAAATAAAATAAAGCAAAAAAAAAAAATGACAAAACTTCGGCCCTACAGTTAAGATCATATCGATCCCTGTATACAATCCAAGGGCGTGAACAAAGAAGAAACCATACCTCCCCAGCGGATTCCGTCAAACGACGAAACCAAGCCTCAACGGTTCATTTCAACCGAAGAAGCCAGTGACTTCAACGGCAAATTCCTCGACTCACGGATACAAACACTCCTTGACGAGAGCCTTCTGATCCGCGTCGACCCGCAGAGCCACCAGTGCCTCCGTAGGAACCCTCGACTCGTTTCAAACCCCAAGGACACAAATAATCCTTAGCACTCGGGAAACAAATAATCCCGGCAAATTCCTCGACTCACGGATACAAACACTCCTTGACGAGAGCCTTCTGATCCGCGTCGACCCGCAGAGCCACCAGTGCCTCCGTAGGAATCCTCGACTCGTTTCAAACCCCAAGGACACAAATAATCCTTGGCGCCCGGGAAACAAATAATCCCGGCAAATTCCTCGACTCACGGATACAAACACTCCTTGACGAGAGCCTCCTGATCCGCGTCGACCCGCAGAGCCACCAGTGCCTCCGTAGGAACCCTCGACTCGTTTCAAACCCCAAGGACACAAATAATCCTTGGCGCTCGGGAAACAAATAATCCCGGCAAATTTCTCAACTCACGGATACAAACACTCCTTGATGAGAGCCTTCTGATCCGCGTCGACCCGCAGAGCCACCAGTGTCTCCGTAGGAACCCTCGACTCGTTTCAAACCCCAAGGACACAAATAATCCTTGGCGCTCGGGAAACAAATAATCCCGGCAAACTTCTCAACTCACGGATACAAACACTCCATGACGAGAACTTCTTTGACTCACATCTTGGGCAATAAGGATTCAAAACTTATTTCCTGAACAAATGGGACCCTGCAAGTCAATCCTAAATGGTCTCTTGCATACTATCCACGGGTCTCACTCTCTGAAGTCGATTCTCGACAAAGAGGGAAACAACCGCTTACGGGCCCTCTCGACTCGTAAGAGGGAGAAATTCTCTTATAGGATCCTTCCGACTTATGAGAGGAAACCACACTTGGGAATCCTCACGATTCCTAAGGAGAAAATTCACCTGCGAGATCCTCTCGATCCGTAGGGAGAAGAGTCTCTATGAGACCCTCACGGCTTATAGAGTTGAAAAGTCTTAGACAGCAGATCTGAACCTGCGGCCTAAGCCATCGTTATCTCTTAAGAAGGTCGGGATACTTGTCCCAATCGTCCGTCAATTACGGTTATTAAGGTGGTATACTGATAATAAAAGAAAAGAAAGACAGAGAAATGACACAAGACATTACAAAATGTGTATCTTTTATTCATAAAAATTGGTTGAGTACAGGATACATTGTGCTAAAGAATAAAAAAAAAACATATACATATAATTTACAAAGACAAATGATACAAGGGGAATTATGGGGAAGGAAGCGTCTTGCACAGATGTAGCAATTGCTCGCATACGTCCTTCCATGCCTTCTCCTGATCAGCTGCCACTGCCAGCTCCGCCTCTACTTGAGCCCGCTGTTGCGTGAAGGATGCGAGCTCTTCCCCAACAACCTGATGAGCTGCTTCTTGGCCTTGGGCATCGCGCTCAGCAGCATCAAGTTTCCGCTTCAGCGCTAGCCCATTAGATATGCGCTTAAGAAGACCTTCAAAGACAGCTTTCACCTCAGCAGCATTCGTCCTAACTTCGGCACGAAGGCAAGCGGTCGCGTTTGAAGATTCCTGATGCGCCTTTAGCCGTAAAGCCGCCTTCTGCTCCAAATGGCGGAGATAAGAGGTGCTTTGCTCAAGCCAAGCTGTCCGTTCAGCGCTCGCGGCCAAAGCCTCGGGAGAAGGGCGTGTCGACTCCAACCGATGCAGGCGAGCTTCGATCTCTCTGCAGTGGTTAACCCACGACTCGACGACGCCTTCGTTATGGAAAGTTACGAGCGCCGCCAACATTGGGTTAACGTCCACAGCGAAATCTACGGCCGAAGGAAGGGCATCCATGTTGAGCTCTTCGATGTACCCGCTCAACATACCCAGGCTCATTACAGCACCCTTTGAAGACGGGCGTCGCGAGAAAGGACCCGCCGGTGAGAGGACATGAGACTCAAAAGGAATTGGAGCTGGGACAATAGCTGCAAAAAAAAAAAAAAAAAAAAAACGAAACATGGTCAAACAATGATTCGAAAAGTCGATGAAAGATCATATAAAAAGAGGAAAGGAATATCTGTACCAGTCGCAACGGACATCAAAGCCGGAAGCGCCGGTGGCGGCACAGGCCCGGCGTCCCCTCCTTCGATCTGAGGCACTGCAGTCAGGAAGAGGAAAAGTCAGATACGATCCTATATTCCCTCGAAAAAGACCAAGACGGCACTTACCGGAACCCTTACAGGGAGAAGCGAGCTCGGATGGGAAGGAGAAGTGTGGGAGCAACACCTGATATAGGTGATCAAAGAGCCCTCCTGAAAAGGCACAATGGTGTAGCATTAGTACAAAAGCCACATTTTTGAAAGATTAATGCATGAGTCGTGAATCCGTACCTTCCAACATCTGTGACGGCACGAGGGAAAACGGGGAAGTGACCACCGCCAAAGCAGTAGTTGACGGTGCTCCCTCGAGCAATGGAGCATCGATACTGGCCACACCTGCAAGAACAAGCTTGTTAGAAGAGATCACAAGATGTATACAAAAAAAATGGAAACGTTGGTGACTCGAAAATATACCTGACGAGCTGCCAGCCGAAACTGAGGTAGTCCCTTCCTCCACTGACGGAAGACCACCGCCTGTAGCTTCGTCACCCGACTCAAGGGGAACCGTTGTTACGCTCTCAAGCTCTGCAGGCGGCGGGGAACCATAGGCAGGGAGGGCCAAGATAGGAACATTGCCCGATTCCTGAGAAGGAGCGCCTAGCTCGTCTTCAGGAATCATGGTTGCCTCACCCGCTGCTCCCTCAAGATCAGCGATTACAGCTGCCCCGTCCATCGGCACCACGAGGTCCCCAGTCTCAAGTACCTCGCCCTCTGCCGCCTTCGGCTCGGTTGGGACAATCATCTCATCTGCCGCTACTTCGGGTACGGCATCAATGACCTTCTCCGCGGTGGGTTCCTCAACCTCGGCTCCAGGCCTCATGACCCCGACAAAGTTGTCCACTGTCGGTTCGGGTTCGGCGGGTACCGCTTCCTCCGCTCCCCTGGGCTCGACGGTCGTTTCCGCCTCCCCCTCAGTTGGACTCGACCCTACAAAACGGGATATGTATAAGCCAATAGCTCTACAATTCGTACGACGAGATTCTGAAAGGAGTACTACCTGAAGTGGATTTGTCATTGGCACTCCGAACCGCGCGCGCCACTTGCCGACGAGCAGTAGACAGGGCCACAGGGGGCTCTTCAGAAGGAGTACTAGCATGAGGAACGGTGCTAGGACCCACTCCTGCGGCCAGAGCAGCTCTGCGCGCCTTAGCTTCGTGTCTTGACCGCTTCCGCTCTTCTCGAGCCGACGAGACAGATGCCACCAGAGCTTCCTTGAGCGAAGCCTCCTCATCCGTGTAGAGGGATGCTTCCAGATTTTTCAGAGCATCCCTCGTTGTTGCGTCGAGCCGAGGCTCTTGCGCCAGCTTCGACGGAGCTGGGACTTCGATGACGGGCTTGGGAAGGGTCCTTGCGCCGATTAATACAACCCCTGTAAAGAAACAAGAGAAGGTCAGGTCGACTATCATAAAAAGACAACAGACTTTCCTTATAAAAAAGAACGGGGTAAAACATACCGACGCTTGCTAAGGCATGCTTCTTCTCCTCCGCCTGGAAGGTCTTCAGAGAGGCAGCAACGGCCTCTTCAGTAGATCCACCTGCTGAAAATGAGGCAAATATTAGCTAAAGATAATAGTAAAAAGTGGGATAAAATGACAAATAAAGAGGCTGAGGATTACCCGACTCAGCGAGTCTGCTTAACATTGCTTCGAGCCTCGCCGATCGCTCCGAAGCTGCAATCGCGGCGGCTAGGTTGGTGTCCTCAGGGTCCACCACGAAACCCTCGTTGCTGCCGTACTCACATATAGTCTCGGCAGGATGAGCCGCGGGCTCTAAGTTAAGAATCGCGTCGAGGGACAAGATGGACTTCTTCTTCTTCTTTTCACCAGCCTTGGATCCACTCGGAGCATCTTTGCGCTTGCCAGTTTTGGCAGTCACTTTCGGGCGGCGAGTCCCGATGTCCGCTCCTACACCCGACTCCGGCGAGGCCGCTTTAGCCGTCTTTGTCGGAGCATGGGGTACCGTTGGGGCATCCACCGCAGTGGGCAATGGCAGTCCACGCGGAGGGGCCAACACGCGCTGTCGATCAGCTCCAGCCTCTTTCGTCGGAGGGATAACTTGAACCCTGGGCTGCAATGGAGCCTTGCGATTGCCGCCGGGAGGCGCAGCCCTACGATCGACCAATAGACGTTTCTCCATCAAGATGATTGGTCCCATCGCGTGCGCGTACCAGGCCACATACGAATTGAGTATCTTGGGGGTACAGCTGGGCTCACTGATGAAAAAGTAAGAGCCTGTATTTAGCCGGATGAAGTGATGCATCGCATTCCGTACCCCCTCTGGACCGACTGCAGGTGTTCCTAAGAAGGCTTCCAATGGGACCCCTTGGTTATAACTCGATTGCCGGGCAAATCGATGCGGGTTATACCTCATGAAGAGGGCCGTTTCATTCTGCCTAAATACCAAGTAGCCCGGCCGAATGGAATAAAGGTGAAGAATTTCCCGAGCCTTCAACACGGAAACACCGCCTTTAAAGTCATCACGCAGCGACACCACTGACTTAGTGGTCTCGGAACCCATGGTGATGACCTTATCCACAAAAGAGGTCTTCGCCCCGACTAAATGCGAACGCAGAAGCAGTCCCCTGGACTCCCGCGGAGGTGCAAACACGATGGAAGCCCCAACCAATCGCATGATTCTTGGAAGTTTGAATCTCTCAAAGAACTGAGGAGTTTTATGGGCACCAAACACTCCTCGAACATGCAGCTCCATCCAAGAAGTGAAGTAGTGCATCGGGAAATTAGCAGGCTGTACCCCAGGTTCATTAGCGTCCGCCGCTATGCTAAGTCCGTTGTAGAGGTAAGCCAACCCGGCGATCCCCACTGATAACTGCAGACCTGCCACCATTCGATGCGCCGGGTAAAATACAGAAGACCGCATGAGGCGTGGGTGCATGGGAAGCGCGAAGCTGCACAGCCACAGACCTAAGAACCCTATGAAGAAGGTCTCCTCATCCATGCCAGGGACGGCGATCTCTGAGAAAGGGACGATAGCAGTGCCGGGAAGGTAGAAACTCCGCTGATTAATTTCTGATGAAGGCCGGCGGTCCAGGCCGAAACCAAAAGGGTCAGCAAGTTGGGCGAACTTATCACCTCGCTCTGATAAAAATTCCGGGCGAATAAAACGAGCAATGAAGTCCGCGTAACTAACGCCTCGATCGCCCAATTCCAAATGAAGCTCCTTGTAAATCTCCAACACCCTCACCAGGCCCGGATGCTGATGCTGGATGGCATTTTCCGGAGTTAAGTCGAGTACCACCTGCTTGGTGGCAAAGACGTACTCATCAGGAGGAAGCAGCTCCTCATAATGCTCCCCCCTTGCCGGTAAACCCGAAAGCTCAACGAACTCCTCTAGAGAAATGGAAACTTCCCTATCCGCCGTCAGGAAAGTATGCGTGGGGATATTCCATTGTTCAATGAAAGCCCTTGTCCACCACGTTGGAGGAGTAGGATATTCGAAAAGCGAGACATAGACGGCGGAGTATAAACCGATCTTCGTCAGATGAGCTCTTTTCGCCGCTAAGATGTACCGGGCCCATGGCAGGTATCCAGCAAGCGGTCGCGGATTCAATCCAATATTGTAGGCCTGTCCCCAAGGGCGTGCTTCACCCTGACAGATTCGTCTTCCTAAGATGTCTATGGCCGGCGGCGGCTGTACCGGAATAGCGCCGATTGCAGGCTGGAGAAGATCGTCCGAATTCCAATTTTTAACCTCCACGGCATACTCCACCGGGGGTTTATCTGCGTAGGGAATCGTAACTATAGGTTCGGAGGGCGAGGCGGAACTAAAACTGCGACGACCCTGGATGATTTGGCTATACCACCTTCCCCATAGGTGGAGATGTTTGCACTCAGGATCACGATCTTTAATCAAGGCAAACACTACCCGGTCCACTGGTGCGTGTGGGAACCCTCCTTCCGAGCGAACGAAGGGAAAAGACAAGTCGTCAGACATCCTTCCTGCATAAAATATATATATATCATTAGTGGCTTGACACTTAACATTCAATAAAAATAATATATATAAAAAAAAAAAAATATAATAATAAAAATAATAATAATAAATAAAAATCTGGCTCCACGCTGTGATGCAGTGGGTAGGGGACCAAAGGGGGAACCACAAAATCAAGATGACGGCGCATCATTTGATGAGACAATCCCACCATTGAATGGGACTATCAGTCAATAAAAGAGACCCCCAAGAGAATATCCTCATTGGGGGGGGGGACCCCTAAAGACAAGGAGAAGATCTCCTCTTTTCAGAGCAAAGCTCTGTCACAGAGTGACATTTGTCAAACCCCTGTTTCAAAAGAATAAAACTTCTTAAAAAAGAGCCTAGCTCTGTAGCAGTAATAAAAAACTTATAATTCCTAAGAATTAAAATTGTGGGATCTTAAAGATCCATGGAAACCTTTAAAAAGTTTTCTAATTAATCTGAACAGAGGGGCCCACAAATTTTTGAGAGCAAGGCTCTGTGAATAAAAACCCCAAAAAGGTTTCCTCTAGATCAAAGATCTATAAGAGCAAGGCTCTGTTGTAGAAACCCCAAAGGAGATTCTTTTAGATCAAAAATCTATAAGAGCAAGGCTCTGATTATTTAAATTTGATTTAAATTAAATTAATTTAATTTACCTAGAATGGTTCTAAGGATAAAACTTGGAAGTTCTTAAAGAGTCGCAAGAGCAAGGCTCTGGAAGTTCTCAAGTAAGAGCAAGGCTCTGAAATCTAATTTCTCGAGAATGGTAAAAAAATTACCAAGGACCAAGGGTCCTATTTATAGGCGCCTGCGCCTGTTCACCTGACTCGTCGATCCGACGGTCAGGATCTTGCCACCGCTGCACCCACGCGCGCGCCACGTGAGCGCAACGGTGGGGGGGCATCTGTTTCCCCCAATCAGAGCAAGGCTCTGTTGAATTTTGAAAATTCAAAATTCGAAGCAACGCTTCGGTTTCCGTGCGCAGTGCGCAATTTGCCACGTGGCAGAAGCTGAATGGGCAGCGTAACGCCCGAGACAGTGCGTCCCATCAGAGCAAGGCTCTTCAGAAAACGTAATTAAAGACTTAACTGCGCAAATGCATGGCAGCGCGACACGTGTCTGCGCAAGCGCATGGATGCACGACACGTGTCTGCGCAGTTGCGCAATCGCAACTGCGCAAGCGTACGGATGCGCGACACGTGTCTGTGCAAGCGCACAGATGCGTGACACGTGTCTGCGCAGTTGCGCAGTCGCAGCTGCGCAAAAGCACCGATGCGCGACACGTGTCTGCGCAAGCGCACAGATGCGTGACACGTGTCTGCACAGTTGCGCAGTCTAAGCTGCGCAAAAGCACCGATGCGCGACACGTGTCTGCGCAAGCGCACAGATGCGTGACACGTGTCTGCGCAGTTGCGTAGTCTAAGCTGCGCAAGCGCACAGATGCGTGACACGTGTCTGCGGAGTTGCGCAATCGCAACTGCGCAAGCGCTCGGATGCGCGACACGTGTTTGCGCAGTTGCGCAATCGCAACTGCGCAAGCGCTCGGATGCGCGACACGTGTCATGTGCTGGTGAGTTGCGCAGCAACTGAATGAAGATTTAGATAAATCTTTTCTGTTCTCCTGTAAAACAGGAACCCTTGGATCAAAGATCCAATGGTGGGAAAATTCCCAAAATTATTCAGGAAAGATTTTGTTAACAAATCCAACAAATTTGTGGGCACTATAAATAAGACCCCAAGCCTCATTCAAAAGGGCATCGATCAGATAATCAGATCATCAATCATCATGGAGAGAAAGAAAAAAACTTCTGGAAAAAGAGAGCTCTTGAAGATTAATCAAGAACAATAAAAAAGAAGGTAAAATTTCTGAAGAACAGAAAATAAAAAAATAAATAGTGCCTTGCACTTGATATGAACCCCTGGTTCTAAAAAAGAAAAAGAATAATAAATAGTGCCTTGCACTTGATATGAACCCTTGGTTCTGTGAAAAGAAAACAAGAAGAAAAACTTGTTTTCCTTTGATTTAAATGTAGATCAAAAGTGCTATGTACTTTTGTTCTTCAATCAGAAGATTCTTGAGTTCCTGCAACTCATTATTTAAAAGGGCTTGGCCCAAATCAGAATTAAAAGGGCAGAGCCCTATTTGGAAAAATTCTTGAGGGCCTGGCCCAAATTAAATCACGAAAGGGCAGAGCCCTACTTGGAAAAATTCTTGAGGGCCTGGCCCAAATCAAATCATACAAAGGGCAGAGCCCTGTTTGGAAATGCTTGAGGGCTTGGCCCAAATCAAACTGCAAGAATAAAAAGAGGCAGAGCCCGGTTTAGATTGATTCTTTTTATCGGGCAGAGCCTAAAATAAAAATTGGACTTAACCCAATCCTGGCTGTAAGTCCTTAAATTAAATGCCTCTCATAAACTAAGTCACGACCGGTTCGAGGGTACATCTCCGAACTCCTTTGACATCTGTCGTTGTAATTCCTCAACGACGTCAAAGAGGTGACGAGTCCCAACGACCACTCAACTAATATCGGACCGAAACGTCCCTAAACTAATGATGGACCGAAATGTCCCTAAACTAATATCGGACCGAAACGTCCCTAAACTAATGACGGACCGAAATGTCCCTAAACTAATATCGGACCGAAACGTCCCTAAACTAATGATGGACCGAAATGTCCCTAAACTAATATCGGACCGAAACGTCCCTAAACTAATGACGGACCGAAATGTCCCTAAACTAATATCGGACCGAGACGTCACTAAACTAATATCGGACCGAAATGTCCTTAAACTAATGATGGACTGAAATGTCCCTAAACTAATATCGGACCGAAACTTCCCTAAACTAATATCGGACCGAAACGTCCTTAAAACTAATTTCGGACCGAAACGTCCCTAAACTAATATCGGACCGAAACGTCCCTAAACTGGAATATGGACCATTACGTCCTTAAACTGGCGACGGACCGAAACGTCCCTAAACTAATAATGGACCACCACGTCCCTAAAACTGGCAATGGACCGCCACGTCCCTAAACTGGCACAATAGGGCCCAAACGCTCTTTTGTTGGATCTAAACGGTCCCGTCTAAGTTGATCTTAACCCCAAATACGGTTAACGTGTCCTTAGATATTCAAATAAACAATAAAACTCCAAATCAACTTTGGTTCAAGGGTACATCTCTGAACTCCTCTGACACCTGTCGTTGTAATCCCTCAGCGACGTCAGAGAGGTGACGAGTCCCGATGGCCATACATTAAATTAATCACTACGTTAAGTGAATCTTAGTCCAAAACAGGACTAACGTATCCTTGACGAATGTTTAAGTCGATCTTAGCCGCAACGCGACTAATGCATCCTTAAACTAAAAACACCAAACCCAAATCTAAGTAAATACGGATTTGGACTAATCCACGTCCTACGGGCGACGACATTACTCAGTCTCCGTATACAATCCACGGGCAACCACAAACAAAACAAACACACACGACACGAAGTGAAATTCTGGAGAAGGAGAAAGTTGTTACCGCAATGCGGTAGCGTAATTAACTGCAGGGGCTTGCGCCTGCAGGGAAGAACGTCCCCACAATCAAAAACCCTTCAAACGAGAGGGAATCTGACGAAGTCTGCTACATCGGCCGCATCTGTCTAAACCTCCGATACACAATGCCATAAATCAACTTGGCATCTTCGGAGAGGTAGACGGATAAAACCATATAGCATCTGCCCCGAATCTCAGGCAAGACGCCCTAACGTCTCGGCCGCCGTTCGGAGGGGAACATTCCTGTTATGCCATTGTTTAGGCATCGCTTTTTATTCCAGTTGTATTTACTTTTCATGCATTGTACAGAGAATGTTAATAAATAAAGTTGCTGTTATTTTATCTCTTGTCTCTTGTGATTATCTTTATATTGCTTAGATACGCTTAGCGTATATACTTATGAGTATATATGTAGCGGACCTCGTCGCGTTCCCTTCGCCGTATACCGGAAAGTGGGGCGTGACAGGTTTTGTTGGTGGCCCATGCTGGTCAGAGCTGTATAGAATCATACTATGCAGTTCTGTTCTACGTGAACAACCTAAGAAATATAACACAAGAACCAGCAACTAAAATATTCTTTACAATTCATGTTCCTTGAATCTTACAATTTCATATTCATTGAATCTTATCATTTCAAATATTTTGAATCTGTCCTAACCCAAATTTTTCTTTAAGGTTATGGATTCCTCGAACAACACCAGCACCAATGTCAACAACACACCTCCAGCCCTACCACTCACACCTGCCATCCCTGCTCCGATCAACGAGCAGACGGTTCTGCTTGAGGCAATCCGAAGCCTCCTCGAGGTACAGCAGCAGCAAACTGCTCTTTTGATGAACCGTCCGAAGGCAGACGCACCTGGGGTAAAGCAATTTAGGGCTTTACACCCCAAACAGTTCTCCGGAAAGGAAAGCCCACTTGAAGCGGAGGAATGGGCACAGAGCATAGAGGATGATCTGGCGGCAGCACAAATCCCAGACTTAGCTTGGGTTCGTGTGGCGAAGCTGCAGCTCACGGACAATGCTCGCAACTGGTGGAAGGCGGAAGAAAGCCGTCTTGAACAGCTTATCGAATGGAAGACTTTCCGCGACATGTTCGACGCTAAGTACTTCCCTGAGACTGCCAGGTTCGACATGGAACAGCAGTTCATCCATCTGCAACAAGGTTCGATGTGGACCAAATCAGTAGATGAGTATGACGCTGAGTTCACCATGCTCAGTCGGTAAGATATGTCTCAATAATTCGAAATTTTTATATCACATATTACACTGCTAACACAATATTTTTAATAGATTTGCGGCACACCTTATACCGACGGATGAGATCAGAGCCCGTCGATTTCAACAAGGTTTGGATTCGGAAATCCAGGCTGCACTGGCCACAGGAGATTTTCCGACTCATGAATCGGCTCTGAAAGCTGCCCGCCGTTATGAGGCAGTGTTAAAGGCGAGGGAAAGACCTCAATCTGCTGGATTTAAGCGTCCTGCCAACCAGATGGCAGTAGGAGCCTCGTCTATGCTATCTTTTGTGCCAAGGCGACCCGGAGTACAAAACAACCGTCCCAGCCCAGCCTTTTGTACCTACTGCAAGAGAACTGGACATATGATGAAAGACTGCCGGCGAGCCAACCATCTTTGCTTGAATGGCTCAGCTGCTCATGATATTGGGTCTTGTCCCTAAAAGCAAAACCCAGTTGCTGCACCCAGGCCAGCAGTTGCATATCCGCAGCGACCAGCTCTTCAAGCACCTGCTCCCAGACTTGCACTACCTGCACTACCCAGAGGACCACAAGCTGCACTACCTCCTCGTCAGTTCCATCAAGCTCAAAGGAACATTCCGAGGAATGATCCTCAGGCCAGGAGGAATGTACCAAGGCGCCAGGCTTTCACAATGTCCGTGGAAGAAGCTGAGGCCACTGGCCAAGTCATCACTGGTAAACTTTTCTTCTCAAACTTTTTTTTTAGTCTTTTTTATCTACACACTTTCCCTATACCTAAAACAAATCCCACATACCTTAGGTACAATCTTAGTATCCTCAATCCCTGCACTAGCACTATTTGATACTGGAGCATCACACCGCTTTATGTCACAACGGTTTGTCCGAACCCATGCGATTCCAGTCTCACCGCTTGTATCCAGCTGGAATGTCAGTTCAGGAAATGGCGTTCTAAAGGCAACTATGGGATACAGCTTGTGTCCAGTCATCTTCTGCTGCAGAGAGTTTTATGCTGACTTCAAAGTGCTGGACATACCGAATTTTGATGTGGTTCTAGGAATGGATTGGCTTGGAACTTTTTATGCTACCATTGACTGTCATCAAAGGAGGGTAGTATTCGAGATTCCAGACCATCCGGTCTTCTATTTCAAGAGCGGAGACCGTACACTAGAGCCAAGTACCTACAAAGCGAAGCCAAGAGAAGCAGTAGTTGCAGCAGCTCAAGCGGAGGAAGAATCAAGACCAGATGTGGTTCGAGAGTTCGACGATGTATTTCCTGACGATATATCAGGTTTGCCTCCCGATCGAGCTCTTGAATTCAGTATTGATTTAGTACCAGGAGCACAACCGGTGATCAAAGCACCCTATCGTTTAAGTCCGGAAGGTTTGAAGGAAGTCCGAACACAGTTGGACGAATTACTGGCGAAAGGATGGATTCGTCCCAGCACTTCAAGTTGGGGATCACCTGTACTACTTGTGAAGAAGAAGGAAGGTTCATACAGAATGTTTATCGATTACAGAGCCTTGAATGAAGTCACTATAAAGAACAAGTATCCACTCCCGCGCATCGACGATTTATTCGATCAGCTAAGTGGATCTTGTGTTTTCTATAAATTGGATCTTCGTTCAGGTTATCATCAGGTGAAGGTCAAGGAAACTGATATTCACAAAATAGCTTTCAGAACTCGCTATGGACATTACAAATTTCTCTTGATTCCATTTGGAGTGACCAACACACCCACAATATTCATGAACCTAATGAATCAAGTTTTCCGGGAGTACTTAGACAGGTTTGTTGTCATCTTCATCGACGACATCCTGGTGTATTCTAAGAATCGGAAAGAGCATGCAGAACATCTACGAATTGTCCTGGAAACTCTTCGACAACATCAGCTCTATGCCAAGTACAGCAAGTGCGAGTTTTGGCTAAAGCAAGTTGGTTTTCTTGGACATATCGTATCAGGAGAAAGAATCTTGGTGGATCCAGCAAAAGTTTCAGCAGTTAGCGAATGGCCTACACCAAAGTCAGTGAAGGACATTCGGAGTTTCTTAGGTCTAGCTGGATATTACAGAAGATTCATTGAAGGATTTTCGAAGATAGCAATACCCCTGACCAAGCTCACACGTAAAGATAAAGAATTTGTGTGGTCAGAAGCATGCGGACAAGTTTTTGTAGAACTCAAGTCAAGGTTGACATCAGCACCTATTCTCGTTATACCGGATTAGTCTGGAGGATTCGAAGTGCATTGAGATGCATCCGGTAAGGTATTAGGATATGTTCTACATCAGCACGGTAAAGTTGTAGCTTATGCTTCAAGACAACTGAAGATTCATGAGCGCAATTATCCGACGCATGATTTGGAATTGGCAGCCATCATCTTTGCTCTCAAGATTTGGCGCCATTATCTACTTGGTGAACGAGTGAACATCTACACAGATCATAAGAGCCTGAAGTACGTGTTTACTCAGAAGGAGTTGAATATGCGGCAGAGAAGATGGTTAGAACTCATGGCGGACTTTGACATCAACTTGCAATATCACCCAGGGAAGGTGAATGTGGTACCTGATGCACTTAGTCACCAACCATTAGCAATGAATCTCACCGCTCAGTGGAAGCTTCAACAAGACTTGCAACAGATGGAGATTGAAGTAGTCATGCCAGGTAATACTTCAAGTTTGATGAATTTACAAGTTCAATCAACCATTGTCAATCAGATCAAAGCAGCCCAAGCAAGTGATGCTAAGTTGCAAAAGATCAGAGAACAAGTGGAGAATGGACTCAGAACAGACTTCATCATCCATGAAGACAGATCTTTGAGATACGGCAGCAGATTGTGTGTACCAAAAGGTCCTGTTCGGGAAGAGTTAATGAAAGAAGCTCACAACTCTCCCTACTCAGTACACCCTGGAGGTACCAAAATGTACAAAGATCTACGTCAGAATTATTGGTGGCATGGAATGAAGCGTGAAGTAGCCAGAAGCGTTGCAAAATGCTTGGTGTGTCAACAAGTAAAAGTTGAACATCACAGGACTGCTGGATTACTTCAACCGTTACCAATCCCAGAATGGAAGTGGCAACACATCACGATGGATTTTGTGACCGCTCTTCCTCGCAGCACAAAGGGTAACGATGCCATATGGGTCATTATGGATCGACTCACAAAGTCGGCTCACCTCATCCCATTTCGAGTTGGCCAATCTACTGAGACACTAGCAAAGAAGTACATGGAGGTAATAATCTATTTAAAGATTTAAACTCTTCATAATGTACTATCTCTGATACCCATGAACTCATACAGGAAATTGTGAGACTTCATGGAGTAGCGGTCTGCATTGTCTCCGATCGTGACACCAGGTTTCGATCGCAATTTTGGCAGAGTCTGCAAGCAAGCTTGGGAATAAGTCTGAACTTCAGCACGGCTTATCATCCACAAACAGATGGTCAGTCGGAACGAACTATTCAGATCTTGGAGGATATGCTCAGAGCATGTATGTTAGACTTCAAAGGATCGTGGGAAGATCACCTATATCTTGTGGAGTTTTCGTACAACAACAGCTACCAAGCAAGTATATGAATGACACCTTTTGCAGCATTGTATGGAAGGAAGTGTCGATCGCCATTAAGTTGGGACGACATCGGAGATAGGGAACTTCTTGGACCAGAGATGATAGTAGAAACCGTTGATGTGGTTCGTACTATTAGGGAAAGGATGCGCATAGCCCAAGATCGACAGAAGCACTGGGCTGATGCAAAGAGACGTCATCTGGAGTTCCAGCCAGGAGATCATGTGTTCTTGAAGATATCTCCGAACCGCGGAGTGATCCGGTTTGGAAGACGGGGTAAGCTAAGTCCGGGATATATTGGACCGTTCGACATACTCGAACGAGTCGGTGCAGTGGCATACCGCTTAGCGCTTCCACCCTCATTGGAAGGAGTGCATAACGTGTTCCACATATCCCAACTCAGAAGGTATGTGAGTGACCCCAGTCATGTTCTCGATCATTCCGAGCTCACGATACAGCCCGATTTGTCTTGTAAGCAACAGCCTGTGGAGATCCTGGACAGGAAAGTGAAGACACTTCGGAACAAGGAAGTTAACTTGGTCCGAGTGATGTGGAGGAAAGACATTCCAGGAGAGTCCACTTGGGAAATGGAGGATGAAATGCGTACTGGATATCCACACCTCTTTGTAAATTAGTCCTCAAATAAAAGTTGTAAATTTCGAGGACGAAATTTTTGTAAGGAGGGTAGACTGTAACAACTCCATTTTTAATGTACAAAAAATTGATTTAAATTCAAAGTATACTTGGAGTATTTAATGTTGCCGATATCTTTTTAAGTATTTATTTCATACCATAATTACAAGAAGGAGCTTGTAGCTCATTGGTAATACCTTGCACTGCTGAACCAAGCCACCAGAGTTCAAATCCCCTGCCCCACATTATTTTTAATATTTTTTTAAAATTTTATAGAAGCCCAACAGTCCAACAGCCGGCCGAGTCGGGGGTGCAGGAGGTGGGGGGTCGCCGGGGTAGCTACTGGAACTTCTAACTTTTCATGTGTAGAAGGAAATTTTGGAGTTATGGCTGTTGGACTGTTGGGCTTCTATAAAATTTAAAACAAAACAATATTAAAAATAATGTGGGGCAGGGGATTTGAACTCTGGTGGCTTGGTTCAGCAGTGCAAGGTATTACCAATGAGCTACAAGCTCCTTCTTATAATTATGGTGTGAAATAAATACTTAAAGAGATATCCGCAACATTAAATACTTCAAGTATACTTTGAATTTAAATCAATTCTTTGTACATTAAAAATGGAGTTGTTACAGGGCGCTACCCAATCAATGTTAAGCACTCGGCCATTTTGGCTATTTATGAAGTGCTAAACACTCTTTATATGGGGCCCACGTGAGGAGCACATGAGGCGCTAGGCGCTGTTGAACATGGGCGCCCACGTGTGAAACACGTGAGGCGCTGGTTTCTTTTATATGGAGATTTAATCTCTGTTGATGTTTTTAGAGAACTTAAATCTCTGTTAATGGTATTTTGACCATTAACGATCACCAAAATTATTATTTTGAGAATCTTAGATCGTTTTTTTTTAAAGAACTAAGTTCTTGATTTGAAAGAACTAAGTTCCTGGAGTATTATGGACTCCATGTTTTTTTATGTTCTTGTATCCATATTCTCTTCTGAATCTTTGATTTTCAAGAACAAGATCTTCCCTATGAGAACTAAATTCTCAACTTGTAGGAGACTTGTCTTGTGGATCTCAGATCCAGAAAAAGAACTAAGTTCTTTTGAAAGGGTTAAACCCTTAGATATGATATTGTAGAGATATTTTGATCTCTTTCTTTACCTAGAGTTTCGAGAATGAAGCTCTTCTTTATTCTTGAGAAATGAGTTCTCTTTTGTTTTAGAAGCTTTCTATATTTTTTTTAAAAGCTTATGGGGGTTCCCTCTATCTGAGACTTGAAGTCTCGGGTTCTTTATATAGTAGAGGCAAATTGTTAATTAGTTTTGAGAAAAATCTCATATTTAGAGATTTCAATTGATTTAATTGGTCTCAAAATTGATTTGGGGAATTTTATCCACCGTTGAATTTTTGATCTAAGGACTTCTGTTTTACAGAATATGTTGTTCTTATTTTTAACAAGATCGAGGAAATATCTCCCATATACAGAATTTATTCTGTCAAGTGGTGATTTTTAATTACCATTGGATTTTTAATCTAAGGGTTGTCTGTTTTACAGAGAGCAATCTTTTCTTGTTTAGAAAAATTGAGAGAATATATTTCCAAAATAGAATTTTATTCTATTATTGGATCATTGATCCAACCGAGAGCATATTTCTTATTTAGAAAGATTTGGGAGATGTTTTCTCCTAATAGAATTTGATTCTATATTTTGATAATTTATCATTCCCGTTAGATCTTTGATCCGACGGCTCTGTTTGACAGAGAGTAGAATTTAATTCTACTTGGGCGCCGGCGCTCACATATTGTACACGTGGGCGCCATTTAAGACTTTAATTCTAAAGATGGGTATTCTTGTGCTTTACACATTGGCACCCGCGTGAGGAGCACATGCGGCACCATCTAAGAGTTTAACTCTTATGTAATGAACTCTTCTGTGTTCTGCACATTAGCGCCTGCGTGAGGAGCACGTAAGGCGTCACCATAGGATTTAATCCTATAAGATTGGCTCTGGTACTGGTGCCCTCATGGAGAGCACGTGAGGCGCTGCCTCATTAAATTCAACAGAGTTTTGCTCTTTTATTAGGTTAAAAATATTGGGGAAACACTTTGCATATGAGCGCTCACGTGTTTAACACGTGAGGCCAATTTGGCCTTTAGCTTTATTTATTCAGCGCTCATATGCTTTGCATATGAACGCTCACGTGTTTAACACGTGAGCCCAGTTTGACCCTTAGTTATTTGCTTTCAGCGATTATATGCTTTGCATATAAGCGGCAACGTGTTTAACACGTGATAGCAAATTATGAGGATTATTTTCCTCTTTCTTTTCTCCCCTTTTTTATAAGGGAACAAATAGCTCTTTGCCAAAATTTTGGCGGGAACAGCGAGAAGTAGCAAGGAGATAGCAAAGTTCTTAATATGTCAGCAAGTGAAGGCTGAATATCACAGAACTGCTGGTCTACTACAGCCGTTACCGATTTGTAATATTTCAGAAATATAAAATATTATTTTTGGAATTTAAATAATAAAAATAATAAATTTCACGAAAACTATACGAGTATGGATTTGAGTTTTCGTAGAATAGTATAATTATATACATATAATTTAGAAAATAATTGGGATATTAATATGAATTATTGATTATGAAGGCGTTTATTGGATTTGGGCATTTTATAAATTATTATATAATTATTTAAATACAAGTTATGTTAAACTTGATTAGTGCATTACTAATTATGCATTAAACCAAATCCCATTTTGTTAACCATGACTAATGTGTCATGACACATTATGTTTTGATTCATGCATGGTTTCATTTTCTCTTGTTTGTGGTTATTTTTGTTTTAAAAGGAAAAAAAGGAAATAGATAAAAAAAAGAAAGAATGATATGAGAGAGGGAGACATGAGATGCGACCATAATTATGAGGAGAGAGAGTGAGAAAGAGAGAGAGATGTATGGATACTAGACCCTTCCCCCTTCATCTTTTTTCTTCACCTAATTCTTCATCTTCTCCTCCTCCTTCCAATCACTTCACTATTGAAAGTATGTCTTAGCACCGCCACTAGGTTTCAAGGACATCAAGTATGCAATTTAAAAAAATCTAGAGTGCTAAATTATACTATTCTAGAATCGAACTAGAGAATTAGGGTTTGTTGTAAGTAAACATGTTCTAAACTAAGTGAAGAGGGTTGCAATCTTTGTAGACCGGTCCTTCGCTTCTATAGCTCCAAATAGTAGTCCCTAGAACTCTTCTTAGACTCCACTTGGTGAAAGGAACGAGCTTTCTTTGTGGTCTTCGAAGCCGAAGATTTTCCACTTTGAAGCCTCTTTAACTCAAGCTCACTCTTCACTAATCAAAGTATTAGTGAAGCAAACAACCTATACTAAAGTGCTAGGATAGTGTAGGTTGATGAAGTAGGAATTTTGCTCACTTTAGAAATCTTTTTCTTTCTTTTTCCAACTCAAGAAAAACCTTAGAAAGCTTTTGAGAAAGAAGATGAACTTGGGTGTGTGAGTATGAGAGAATGAATCATGAGCTAGAGATAAGATTGGGATGAATAAAAATCTAAGAATAAAACAAAAAGAGAAGATGATTCATGGCTTCTCAATGTTTCTCCAAGCATCTAAGCCATCATTCATTTTCTACTCTTTTTCATTTTACTTTTAAATTAAATTATCCCAATTATCTTTAGCTCTAGTGTGAGTCTCATACACCCATGTTCTATGTATCATCTATCATGATACAATTCAATTTTATATATAAATAAATAAATAAATAAATATATATATCATATATATATATATACAATTATATATCAAGAGAAGAAAATCATTAGTGAGTATTAATATTAGTTAATATATAAATATATCAAATATAAATATATATCAAATTATTAAATCAATACTTGATTCAATAATCCGGTTATATCATATATAACCGACTAATATCATATATGCATATCAAAATATCAAATCAACACTTGATTCAATAATCTGGTTATATCACATATAACCAACAATATTCAATACTAGATATTAAATCAACAATCCGGTCATATCATATATAACTGGCCAATATCAAATATATATACATATAACAAATCATTGAATCAACACTTGATTCAATAATCTAGTTATATCACATATAACCTAACCGATATCAAATATCGCGAGATTAGAATACGGTATCACATACTCGTATTTAATCAAGCTCCCGAACATATCACCATATATGCCCTACTTCGTTTCGCTTGAGCTAGGAAATCTCTGTGTGTGACTCTAAAAACTTGTCAATACGCCAGCAATATGTATTGATCATATCAGATACCCACAAGACGTCAGCGGTACTAGTCGGATGTAACGGCTGCCCAGGTATTGAGCGAATAAAAGATCAACAAGTAAACTTGTCCAAACTCCCGTGAATCCTATAAGCAACACTTACCGTACAGTCCGGTCTCTTCGTCTGATATGTCGCATATCGAGACTAGGGGTGGAATCGTCAGACCCCAGTAACTTGATAAGTCATGTCAATGTGTGGCGTATAACCGTTCGAGAAACTACTGATAACACTTACCAGTAAATCTCATCAGCTCTGCCCAGGGACTTACTGTTATAGCCAATCAAGCATAGCGCAACATTAACTCCCAATACCGGGAGAGACGAAACCCCTCATATCTCTCTCTTCCTCCATGTGACTCGGGACTGTACCCAAAATCCACCTGTTTGCACGACTCCTTTGAGCTGTGGTAGGGAGGAAATCAAAGCACAGTGGGAACCACACAAGAAATTATGACGATCTTGGGTCTACAGACTAACCTGTACAAGTGTCACAAGAGAACTGCTATCTGACGATAGATATAGTACCATCTAGGAGTTCTCGGCGAGTACTGTTCGGTGTACTCATTCTCTAATGAGAACATGTGTACAATCTTTGATGTCAAACACCAATGGCCGTGGGATCAAGCATCGCCCTATACAGGGTCAAGAAATGCACACACTAGTCTACTCTGGAATATTGATGCCCTATCTCAATACTCCCTCGACTAGGAACTGTTAAAGGATGTGCTTGTGGACTACTCAAGCCCTACTAGTATGATCTTCATCAGAGTCCTGGTAGTCAAGCTAACATCCTAAGGGCTTTATCAACATGTATCAGAGAGACAGTATAATAATACAAGCGTACATGTTAAGATAAAGAACAACCAGATAATATATTATCATGTCGAGCAAGAAAGTCCTCTATATATGTCCAAGCATCCACTATATCATATAATAATAGCCTCTAGGGCATACATATTCCTAACAATCTCCCACTTGCACTAAGGCCAGTTGTTGCAGTATCCCATACCCAATATCCTAAAAAGTCTCTCAAACTGCGTCTGGGGGAGGGCCTTCATGAGTGGATCCTCTATGTTGTCCTTCGTGTCAACTCTCCTGACCTCGATCTCCCGGCGATCAACTATCTCCTGGATCAGGTGATACCGCCTCAGAATATGTCTAAATTGCTGATGGGACCGGGGTTCCTTAGCCAAAGCCACAGCTCCATTGTTATCATAATACAGGGGTATTAGATCCTCAAAGGATGGATCCACACCAAGTTCAGTAATGAACTTCTTTATCCAGACAGCCTCTTTGGCGGCATCGTTGGTAGCAATGTATTCAGCGTCCATTGTCGAGTCTGCTATGGTATCTTGCTTGGAACTCTTCCAACATACCACCCCTCCATTGAGGGTGAAGACAAAACCCGAGACCGACTTGCTATCGTCCTTATCACTTTGGAAGCTTGAATCGGTAAAGGACTCCACTCGGAGTTCTCCGTTACCATACACCAAGAACATTTCTTTAGTCCTTCTTAAGTACTTAAGAATGTTCTTCACAACTGTCCAGTGCTTCTCCCCTGGGTCTGATTGATACCTACATACCACACTGTTGACTATAGTGCCCTCAAAGCAATTATCGTAATCACAGGCAGGTGATTATGATGATTGAGGGAAGACCTATACAGATTAAACATTCTTACTCGAAATGATATTATACTATCTGATTTGTCTCTATCATCATGTACATGAATTATGTGGTATTACAGATCATTATTACATATTGATAGAGCCCATATGATTCTTTCTTAACTACCAGTATTATGATGGCGATCATATACGTGAGAGCTGGGTAGTCTATAAGAACATCCTTAAATGTCCCTAGTCATGGGAGTTTCGAGACTGTGCATCGATACTCCAGAGTAGACTAGTGTATACTGATCGAGACCCCGACGAGGGGAAGTGGCCAGGTCTCACAAGCCATTGGTGTCTGTTTGTTCACCTAAGATAGTATACAGGTGCTCATTAGGTTATGAGTACACTGGACGGACTTGCCGGGCTAGTTGGTATTATACCTATTGTCAGATAGCAGTTCCCAGGTGACATGTGTACAGGTTAGTCTGTTGACCTGAGATCGTCATTTGTCTCGTGTGAGTTCATACTGTGCTTTGATTACTACCCTACCACGGCTCAAAGGAGTCATGCAAACGGGTTTTAGTTGGGTACAGTCCCGAGCCATATGGAGGTAGTGAGCGGATCGTCGGGGATTCGTCTCGCCCGGTATTGGGGGTTGATGTCGTGCAGTGCACGGGTGGCCATCACCAGAAATCCTTGGCCAAGGTGGGCGAGAATTACTGATTTGGATCAGCAGTTTCTTAGGTGGTGATGGGCTTCATACCGACACGAATTATTGTGTTAGTAGGGGTCTGACTTTATCCACCCCCAAGACTCGATATGCGATACTCATAGACGGACATACCAGACTGTACGGATATTGTCACGGACAGGCTCAGCAGGGGTTCAGATGAGTTTGCTTGTCGGCCTTCCTTTCGCTCAATACCTGGGTAGCCGTTACGTACAGCTAGTGCCGCTGACGTGCTTGTGGTTAAACCCACTGCCAGTGTATTGACGGGTCTTTAGAGTCCCACACAGAGGGTTTCCCTGCTTCGGACGAAACGATGTAGAGACTGTATGGTTTTACGGTAGGTTTCGATCATATACGTGCACTTATGTACGTATCATGATTCGGACGGATAATACTAGTGGCTTTGGTTTAAGCCGGATTCTAGTATTATATTGTTGGATTATTTTCGTCTCATTGTATTCGTATTTTGTCGGAATATGGATACGGGTATGTATATACGGTTGATGGGTATTCTTGTAATTTCTTACAAGTTACTTCTAGGAGAGCCACCTCATTATGTTTAATAACCATTTGTTTAAATGGTTATTTGAGGTGGAGGATGAGATCATTATTTGGCTTTAATTCAAGCATGCTTTGTGGTGGATCATGGGGTGAGTCATGTAGTGACCCATGATACACTATTCTAGCATGCTTGATGTTTTGTTTGTAGTGTGAGATATTTTGTGAGACATGGAGATATTTTCTTGAGTTGCTTACTTGATAATATCTCACAACACTTAGCAATTTTTTCTCACTTGAGATTTTTTGCTTCACACTCTCATCCTCATGGCATCTTCTTCTACCTCTATCCTAATAGTCTCATGTGTTGAGAAACGCAGGGTGTTTTAAGACAAACTAATCCTTCACACTCTCTACTTTATCTTGTCTATCTAGTTTAGCGAACTAGGTACCCGAGTTACCTCGGTTTTGAGGTTGGAGCTCGAACTACTTATCTTCAGGTGGATCATCTTCGATGGAGGGAGACCGGAGATCAAGCTTGATCATGGTGGCCACTAAGAGCTTGGGAAGGTGGTTAAAGACCAAAGGACACGGATCATTCGGTATAACCATTCTAAACTCCTTTTTAGTATTGCTAGTCTAGGGTTAATGGTAGATCCGTAGAATCGGGTTCCATTAGCGCCAGTTTAGAAAATTTTTGTTCCGCATTTGGCCACGGTTTGATGGCCGGGGCGCTGGCGTAACCCAACATGGTATCAAAGCCAACCCATAAACCCTAAACTAGTAGTAAACGATGCATTAGTTTCAAAACCGAAAAACTGCGATTTCAAAACCCACTCTCTGTTCTGGAATTTTTTTGATCTCTAAAATTTTTATAAACAATTGTAGAGTCTTAGTTATAACATGAGAATGGTACAGAATGAAAACGAGGCAGTTCCAAGAAATTTTGGCCGGCCACATTCCAAAAATTTCCGATCTCACCCGTTTTACTGTTGATTGTGGGTCCCATTTTCATTCTGTGTCTTGGGTTTTGTAAATTGGTGTTTTTGGACTTGTTTGTTTTTCCCAGGTTTCACTTAGTGTTGTCTTTGCTTTGGGGGGGGGACTTGGAAAGTTTCAAAACTTGAAACTTTGCATCGTTGATATATGTGATGTAGTGTATGTGTTTTTCAAACGTCGTCTATTTGCTATATGTCGTTTAGATGGGGTTGCACACACTTACTTATACTGCTGTGATGTTGATATCTGTGATGGTTGTGGTTGGATCATCGGGGTGGATAGCCAGTGGTGAAATGATAGTGGTACAGCTTAGATTCATTTGTACATTTGATATTGCGGGGCGAGCATCCGACATGTGGACTGCCGTCTCTGCCCGTTTGTATATTATTTGTTTGGGGCACGATTGGATTGAGGTCGATGTCTCCCTTGCACATATTTATTTTCTTTTCTGTACTAGGATTACCCCGCGGTGGAGTGCACGAATAGCCGGGTTCTAGAGGGCAACGGGCTCGCATCTCATGGCATTGAGATGGAGGGGGCCTCACTCTAGAATTGGCGGGCTATTCGCTGCACTCGTAGGGGGTATAGGATGACCTACGGAGGGGTGCCCAAGTTACTGGATTCCGTAAAGTGTTGGGTAGCCCACTCACGTTGTTGATTGTGGGTTTCCTCACTTTTGGATTTGTCGGGTAACTTGCCGCGCTCGTAGAGGTCTATGTTGCATAGGATATCCACACGACCAAGGGAACGTCGGGTTTTCACTTGCGGATCAAAGGAAACCCGGGGCTCCCAGATTATCAGTTTCTTCTGTGATGCTTATCGCTTTTCTGTGATGTTGCATATATCATGCTTGGGACGATTGTTATATATATACTAGTAGATGTTGTATATGTTTTGCACCCGTGCTAGTCCAGCCCCCGCTATGTCGTTAGTTAAGTAATCTAACGGGTGATGACGGGGCCCAGTGGTGAATGCGGATGGTATATACGTACATTATATTTTCGTTGTTTTCTGGTGTGATTAATTGATGGGACTGCGTTGATTTTGATCAATGCAAGGAAACAAACCTATTTGATGTTGTTGGAACCAAGTTTTTGAAAACTGACATTACAAACGTTTTCTTTTGCTTTGCACAATGGTATTTGGTTATGAATATTCAGCACCTCATTCGACGAGGCAAGAGCCGAGATCCCTTCACCGGGAGTGAACTCTTGGGCAGAAATTTGCGTCAATGTAATAACTTTACTATAGTCGATTCTTTTACTTTGCATCGTGGTATATAGTTTGGAATATCCCGCACCTCATTCGACGAGGAAAGAGCCGAGATCCCTTCACCGGGAGTGACCTCTTTAGCAAAAGTTTTCGCCACTATATATTTGTAAAAACCATTCGGTTCCTTCAACGATATCAAGTTCATCACATTTAAGGTTTTTCGCTAATAACCAGCTGTAGCCCTCCGTCATTTTCTACGAGCAGTACTTAGTATTCGTGCTGCGTTTGTTGACTCCATCAATGCATAGTGTACGGTAGATGAGTGGTGCTTGTTTGTAGCGTGGATATGCAATTGGTTAGGACAGTCGTACGACATTGTTGACTCCGTCAAAGGCTCATGCAGGTGGGTTTAATGCAATCAAGATAATGACGGGTTGAACTTGACTATGACTCTTTGATTTGTTGACTCTGTCAAGGTCACTTGGGTCCTAGGGTTAAAAATCACATCGGAAGTTTCAAATATACAGGAAACTTGCCAGGCATGCACATACCTTCTGGAGTGCGTGACTTGAGTGGATTCCATCAAGCTGTCATGCGATGATAGTTGGATCTCGATTCCCACTGATGAGTAGGATTACTCATCGGGTGATTTTAGATGATCCCGACTAAATTCTCCTTTTAGGGTTTAGAGGAGAATTCGAGGAAACAGTGTGAGCCATCATGATTAGATAAAGTGATTAACCATTCTGATCTAGGTTAGAGTGCACATTGAGTGTTTCTTTTCTCTTTCTCTCTTTCTCTGGAAGTGACCATGGCCCAGCCCTAGACTAAAACTCATGAACCAAGTTAACTGAACCTTCTTAAAACACTTTAGCTTTTGGATTGTCAGTTAGTCGCATATATCTTTGCCGCTCCTTCTTTCCCTTTTGCATTTCTCCATAACACCCCGTATCACTACGAAGATCCACATTTATTGGATAATCCATTGTATAGTTACATACGAACTTGAAGGAACTTGTTCCAGTTCGAGGATGGATTCTGGTTCTGGAGAAATTGAATATGATTATTCGGTTGTCTTTTCCATTTACCTTCTCTCAGGTTGCGAGGGCTCCTAGGATTAGGACAGGGTATACCTATTGCGCTTATTGGATAGTCTTCTTCCAAACTATAGGCAGGTGCCGAAATGTGGGGAAGGAAGAAAACCAATTAGCCTAAGTGTGGTGTACAGAAGGTAATAAGTAAAAACATATAATGGGATTAGAATAAGGGCAAAAAGAAAATTGCGACTACTATCTTTCACGACGAAACCAGGTATACCCCTGCCACTCCTACATCCACTTTGCATTTCTCTAGAACACATCGTATCACTACGAACATCCATATAGCTTGGATATGCCATCGTATAGTTACATATGAATTCGAAGGAACTTGTTCCAGTTTGAGGATGGTTTACGGTTCGGGAGAAATATAATATGATTATTCAGTTGTCTTTTCCTTTTACCTTCTTTCAGGTTGCGAGGGCTCCTGGTATGAGGAGAGTACACCTATTATGCTTATTGGATAGTTTTCTTCCAAACCTTAGGCTGGTGTTGAAGGGTAGGGAAGGAAGAAACCAATTAGCCTAAAGGTGGTGTACATAAGGTAATAAGTAAAGACATAATAAAGGAATTGAAGTGAGGTCATGGAAGTATACAGTTACTGTCATGAATCAGGATAGTGGAAGAGGCGTTACTAGGAATACTAGGTTACCCCTTCGAAAACATTTGCATGTTTCGGTTTAACTGTACGATATTAATTGAAAACTGTTTTCCAATTAGATCCTTACTCCAGGGTATGGATTTACCAGTTTTGATTCTCACATCTGTATAGCGTTATAGATGATGTGTAGGAGTAAGGTATTGGGATTATTTTCCCATTTTGATTCAGACTCCACGATATGTATTTACCAGATTTAGTTCTCACATCTGTATAGCGTTACAGATGATGAGTCGGAGTAGAATAATGAGAATTAGGTGATTATATCCTCATTATATCGGAATTCTTTGTAATTGGTGATATTTGAGGAAATCGCCTGGGTTTTGCCTGATGGCAAATATTTGGTTTTGAATATCCGTTGTTATGCACCAATTTCAAACTAATATATCTGTACATTTATTTTATAAATTGAGATATAACTTTTTGATATTATGCTTATGAAATTTACCTATATCAGTTGGTGGTTAGGTAAGGTGCATTCAACAGCGGTATAATTCTTCTTAACCATAGTACAATTTTTAACCTACGATTCACAGGGTTTGAGTTATTGAACTCAGGAGACTTATACAGAATATTGTATGTTGTCCAGTGTCCATTAGGACAAAGGGGTTGGTACTCGTATTATATTATGTTTACTTTTGACTTCTTTAGTTTTAGACAAGTATTTCGTTGAAATATAAGGTCCAGATTTTGAGAAGTTATACGTATAAGAATAAAGTGGAGAACCATATGTTGCAAGTATCAGGATTCTTCAAGGTGATCGAAGATGTAAATACTTGTGCTAGATATTCCGTTGTAAGTAAAGGTTTTGAGAACTTGCTTCTCTTTCAGGTTACTCATTTGTGGATGCACTCCTAGATGAGTAATGCTGCTTGGCCTTCCATTTGGTTGATATGCACTGGAAACAGTTGCATATTTTTTGAATATGGTTCGAATTAAATTAGTGCCTTTATTTCTATATGGTATATAGAATGGATTCGTATCTTAATGATGTTAAGGTATAAGGAGTAGTCCAGCTGATGCTTAAAGCCAAAATCTAGACGAACTCAAGGCACGTTTCAGTAATGGCAGTTTGTGGGTTATCCTGGGTTTTGACGAGGCTTAACTTTCTACCATCAGGAAGATCAATAGTTATATTATTCTTGACTCACCACAGTTTTAGTAAAATGGATTCTTGTCAGAAAACATTAGTAGGAGTATGGTAGAACTGGAAGTGATTCCAGAACCACAAACGATTACTGAAAATTTAATAGAACATAAAGATTCAATTAGATTCGACATTCCAATAGCCACTCCGCAGTTATGGTGGGTAACCTTAGGCACCCGAGAGGTACTTCGGTCTTCTCAGAGATGGTGACAGGGAGGTTCTTGTTTACCCAGGCTTGCCATTGCTGTGTTCTAGACTATGAGACCCGACAGGAGGATGAGTATAACGTCGTTCTAAACCAGCTTTAGAAGTGCACGTGTATATGACTCTGCAAGAGGGTTGTTGTAGTCAGTGGGAGCAGCGAAAGCATAGAGGGCAAGTAGCTTATGTCTATTTATAGACTAAAGCAAGTATAGTGGAGCTAGATCATCTATTTTTGATGTGACAGTCATAGGTTTTGACTTCATCAGAATAGGAGATGGATTTGGTAAGAAGGTAGTAGGGTGTGATGTCCTGGTATTTGGATGACATGCACTTTATAGGGAGTGAAATTTCTATACTACGATCGGTTATACTGTGGTTGTAACACAGTTGTTTCTCCACATAGGATATGTATATAATGTCAGGCATTCTGGTTACTAGATCTAGATTTGGAAAGTTTCCCAATTTGGATACTTTGACACTATTCTAAAGGTGTTTTAGAATGGATGACTCCTGATATGGTGGTGTACCTGCAGGTGATGGAGTTACCCTCTTTAAAGGATGTCTTACAGACTAAAGGGGAGAGGGATTTGCTTGATTGGCATATCACTTGCTTAGGCAATTGAGTCAATCATGAGATGTCAAGTACCACACCAATATTGTTTTTGCACTAGCTGCAATAAGTTTATACATTAATTCAATCCTGGAGAAACGTTGGGAAGCAGTTTATGAACATAAGTGGATGTTCTAGGGATATGGTAACGACAGCCTCTTTCGGGAGACGATTATCATTTCAGGCTTCCAAGGTGACCTGGATGACAGAGTGACTGTCAGAGTTATAGTTTTCCCTCACATGAGGGGCAGTAGTTTGGACAGGTGGTCCAAGCGGATACTGAGGAAGGCATGGCGCAGAATACTGATTAAATTCAGTGGACGATACAGTCCAAGAAGTTTGCTGGATTTGGAGTTCATTTGTGAACTGGGTCCCATCAGATATCCAGACAAATTCTAAGACTGGTATTACTCATTTCGGGAGATGGTCTTTCTCCGTGAAGTTGAGATATAGAGAGATAAAGATAGAAACACCGGAGCGGATCCACTCACTGAGGTTATTTCTCGAACGCAATAGTTTCACAAATGAGATTTATGAGACTGATTAGTAGAGAAGTTGGGTGTTCGGTATCACACGGGCTGTGAGTATGCGACTCCGCAATAATTAGCCTTAAGTGCAAGTGGGAGATTGTTGGCTATAGTGCCCTCAAGGAAATTATCATAATCACAGACATGTGATTATGATGATTGAGGGAGGACCTATACAGATAGAACAACCTTACTCGAAATGATAGTATACTATCTGGTTTATCTCTATCATCATGTACATGCTTTATGTGGTATTACAGTTCACTATTACATATTGATAGAACCCATAGGATTCTTGCTTGACTACCAGTATTATTGTCATGCCCTGCTTCCCAGAGTATGCTAAGATAGGCACGTGACAGAGCCAACCATGCTACCTGTGGATAGGAAATATCCTTCCACAGTCACATTACGGCTGTAGAGATATCAAGAATAATAATAATAACTATCTAATACATGTCCACAAGTCAGAATAACGAGTCAAGAATAAAATAATGCGGAAGCAAAAAGATCCAATACAGGAATAAACTGGAATGTACGTCCTATAATGCGGGCTCACATCAGGAATGAAAACACTGAAAGGAAAAAATAAACTAACTACTAACAAGTCCTCACTGCTCGGCCCGCTCACTGAAAAACTCCTGCTCGGCCTGCAGCAAAGGTAGAGAATCTGGGCCATGCAAAACCCAGACGTCAGTGCGTCATAATATCAAGCAATAATATAAACAGGGGTAGCAAGACATGCAGGTATGAATACGAACAGTAAAACAGGTATAACGGTAATATAAATGAGGACAGTGAGGGTAATGTGCAGTGAGTAATCTAAACTGGTCTATTGGGTTAACTACTCTCAAGTCTTTGAAATCAATTTGATGTATACTTCGATGTAACTCAATAGTATCCCGTGCATGCCCGGGACCACGGTTAAGATTCTCGGGCTGAATCCGAGACGTGCCGCAAGGCAGTAAAAGGTAGTAGGTAACGATGAATGATGTCAGCAGCATCATCCCGGGGCTAGCCTAGCCCGTAAGACTGATCAGTAAATGTATCGAATTGTCGAGTTACAAGTCAGGTTTCATCATTGATTTCCCCATACCCCAAGGTTATGTGTTCAAGTCAGGTATTGATAAATCTGGGGTTAATGCCAACGCAGTATCAAGCAAGTACAGGTTTGTCTGAATAGACAACAGGAAATGTCCGTAAGGACAACATGTTAAGATTGTTGGCATTAGTAATAAGATCAGGTAACAGGTCAAGCTGTGGTATATCAGGTCATGTCAGGTAGTGAACAAGTATCAATCATGTCAAGAAGTGCACGGTATCAAGTCGTGTCAAGTAGTAGTGTATCAAGTCATGTCAGGGGGTGCACAAATATCACGTGGGTGTTCATAATAAAACTATAATAAGCATGGGTACACAAAAACAAGTATGGGGTACCAATGTAACAATAAAATGGAAAAATGTGATATGGTATGCAAATAGGTATAGATTCAAACATATGGATGCACAGTTATCGATTAGGGTTAAATTTATAGTTCCAACACTAATTAGGATACACTTTATCAAACATGGAATGCAAATCTCACATTATTATGTCTTAATATGATCTATGGATGCAATTATCTACACTCTAAATGAGATGGATGCAAATGGGTATCCGAAACATTATAAGAACTATCAAATGGTAATGTGGGATATACAACTAAGCACTATGTGATATAAATATTAGTATGGATGCATTATAATGTAATCTACTATGTAACAAGATTATTTTCATGAACTAGATCTAAATAATATAAGCGAATGCAAATGGAACATCGAAACGTGATAAAATGAAACATGTGGTACTAGATCTACACTACATGTATGATATATATTTAAATAGATATATAATGATTTAAATAGCATGTAGCAAGATTAACTTGCCTTGACGGATCAAGAAACGGGTGTGTACGAAATGTCTCACGTCGGCGAAAAGTCGCGACGCGCGTACGGTACACGGAACGGATCCAAACAACGCACAAGGGTGATCACACAAGTCAGGTACGTTCGCTGGCTCGTCGGGATCGTCGACGTCACGTCCGGTTTCTGGCGAACTACAAAAGGCAGAGAACATTTTCTATACAGAGAAGAAAGGAAAGAAAAGAAAGAAAGAAGGAAGAAGGGAAAGAAGAGGGGGTGCTAGGCTCACTGGGTTGCACCGGATTTGGGACGAGGGGTGACGACGAGATCACTCCGGCGAACCTCGACGGTGGTGTAGTGGTGTGCAGGGGTTCAGGTCTGCTTCAGGGTGTGTGCAGGGCTCGGTGAGATGAGAGAGGAGGTGAAGGCGATGAGTGTGAGGAGGCGGCGAGGTTGGGAAGTGTAAGTCCACGTTGCCCACCCCGGTGCTTGCGGGGAGGCGGAAACGTTATGAAAAATCTGATTTTTACAACACTAGGCAACATGGACTATGTAAAGGAGGGATCTTTGCTAAACAAAACTAACTACCAAAGCTAAAAGAGTTTAGCTACTCGGAAAAGGGGTTATACCTAGGTCTTCAAGTCCTTCTTTTCTTGCTCCTTGGAGTGAAAGAACGGATCGTCTCGTCGCCTTCTCTCGCCGAAGAAAGATCCACCCGAGGGCCTCTACCTTTGGCTCCAACTTCAAACTAGAAGTAACTAAGGTGCTTGGTGTGCTAAACCTAGGACCTTAGAAAGAGTAGAGAGTATTTTTGAGGGTTTTATCTTAAGCTCAAAGGGTTCTCAACTCATGAGAGGGGAGAGCTAGAGAGAGAGGAAGAGGAGGAGAGAGAATGCGAATGATAAAAGTGAGTAGAATAATGCAACCCTTCTCACATATATGTGATTTATGAAAATAGATAATTAGCTAAAGATAATTGTCATGGTTAATCAAGAAATGACCATTATCATTTCACATTAAATGCTTTTGCAAGGATCAAAGAGTATCTTTCATATGGAATGATGATAGTCAACTTGTCAACCTAGGTCAACAAGTCAAGTATAGTCAAATGGTCAACAACCCTAACCATGCACAATTATAATTAACTAATATTAATAAATCATAATTCACACACATAAACATTAGGGTTAAGAAAATGACAATGGTCATCAACCCTAATGAAAGTCCTCTGCCTCTGTCTCAGTCAACTGTGCATACACACCCGTATCCGTGTTCCGAGGAACACGAATACAATGAGATAAAACCAATCCCAAATCATATACTAGGATCCGGCTTAAACCAAAGCCCGCTAGTATAAGCTGTCCGGACACCAAACGTGCATAAGTGCGAGGATGTGAACGAACCCTGTCGCAAAACCATGCGACCTCTACACATTTTGCCTAAAGGAGAATAACCCTCTGTGTGGGACTCTAAAGACTCGACACTACGTTGGCAGTGGGTTTAACCACAGACCGCAAGCGGCACTAGCTGTACGTAACGGTCCCCAGGTAGATGCCGATAAGAAGACTGACGAGGTAAACCCATCTGAACTCCTACTGAGCCTTTATGTGACAGTCTCCGTACAGTCCGATCTGTTCGTCTAAGAACATCGCATGGCGGGCCTAGAGGGGTAAACGTCAGTCCCCTACTAGCGGTACAAGTCGTGTCGGAGTGTAGCCCAGAACACCTGAGATAACACTGGAAACCTACCAGTCTATCTCGCTTGCCCTGGCCAGGGACTTTGTGTAATGGCTCTCCTAGACACAGCGCAATATCAACCCCCAATACCAGGAGAGACGAATCCTGTCTAACCGTCACTGCCTCCAAGTGCTTCGGGACTGCACCCAAAAACTACCTGTTTGCACGACTCCTTTGAGCCGTGGTAGGGTAGTAATCAAAGTACAGTGGGAACACACTCGAGGCGAAGTGACAGTGTCAAGTCAACGGACTAAGCTGTACTCATGTTACCTGGGAACTGATAACTGACGATAGGTATAATACCAACCAATAGTTCCCGACGAGTCCTGTCCAGTGTACTCGTAACCTAACGAGCACCCGCATACTATCTCAAGTACGACGTACTGACGACTGTGGGACAGACCGTCTCCCAAGCTGGGATAAGAAGCGCATACGCTAGTCTACTCCGGAGTATCGATGCCCTATCTCAATAGTCCTGCGACTAGGGACCTGCATAGGGATGTGCTTATGGATTACCCAGCCCCCACGAGTGTGACTGCCATCATAACGCTGGTAATCAAGCAAAGATCCTAAGGACTCCACTAATGTGTAAAGGCGATATGCTAAAAGAAACACATGCACACATTAAAGCAGAAACAAACCAAGTAGCATACTACCATTTTGAGCAAGAATGTTAATACAAGGTGAATATCCCAAGCTTCCATCAAGTAATATACAATCTAGTATGATACAGTAATGGCCTCTAGGGCATATACACTAACAGGAAGGGCGTCGTCGGGGCTTTGGGTGACGGTGAGGTGGAGGCAGGCGAGAGGGTGACGGCTGCGGCTAGGGTTCGTGGGTTTTAAAAAAGGAATAAGGAATATATATGTGATATATAGGGAGAGAGAGAAAGATAGATAAGGAAAGAGAGAGAGAGAGAGAGAGAGAGAGAATCGAGAGGAGAGAGAGAGGAGATCGAGAGGAGATAGAGAGTGTGCGGTGAATAGTGAAGAGAGATAGATTTGTTTTTATATAGGAGAGAGAGAAAGAGATAGCGGGTGAGAGGGAGAGTGAGAAAGAGAGAAAGAAAAGAAAGAGAGAGAAGAGTGAGGGCCCACGAGCCAGAGAGGAGAGAGCTGGGGCAAGAGTTGTGATCAGTTAAGAAAAGATTTTAAAATTTTAAAAGGATTTTCGATTTAAAATAAAAAGATTTGTCTGTTATAATTATCAGTTAACTAAATTAAATATAAATATTAAATATTAAACAAGTTTGAAATTAGGCGGAATACAACATATTCCAAAACGCGTCCGGGTCGGGTCTAAAAATTCAGATTTTAAATACAAAAAATATATGCAACCATAAAAATTCAAAACGAATGCTCAGGTAACGAAAATGCATATCCCCAAGAACAGTTGCACGTACGTGCGTGTAGCTATCCAAACACGTCTGTTTCACTGAACGGGACGAGAACAACATGCGCGGATGCTACCACGGGGTTAGGGGTATCATGCAGGCTATGAAATGCAACTTTAAATTATATTTACATGACCTAAAATGTTATATGGTAAAAGATGTAATGCTAGGTAAAATGCCAGTATGCAGTATACATGAGATGCACGTGTCTATGTAACAAGTCAGGGTAATTCATAAATATGAATCAAACAAGTTCAAGCAAGCGGGTCGGGTCGAATGCAAAGTAAAATGTAAAATACCATTCGCACCCAAAACACGATAAATCAAGAAAATACCACAGATAAGTAAATACGGGAACTGGAAATGGTATAACTGAACTAGGTTATTACATTATACCCAACTACAAAAAGAATTTCGTCCTCGAAATTTCAAGAACAAGAAAGGACAAACAATCAACAAATTACAAGAATAGATGTGGAAAAGTCTGTCGGATTTCATCTTCTCGTTCCCAAGTTGATTCTCCATATGAGCGATTTCCCCAAGAAACAAGTACAAGAGGGATAACCTTGTTCTTAAGAACCTTTTCTCTTTGATCCATAATTAACATCGGTCGCTCCCCAAAGGTTAAATCTTCTCGTACAGTCAGCTCCGAATGATCCAACACATGTGTTTCATCTCGAACATATTTACGGAGTTGAGATACATGAAACACGTCATGAACATTCGCCAAGGATTGCGGTAACGCCAATCGACACGCTACTTCTCCAACACGCTCCAAAATTTCAAAAGGTCCAATGAATCGAGGACTCAGCTTTCCTCGACTTCCGAAACGAATCACCCCTCTAGTCGATGATATCTTCAAGAATACCAAATCACCAACGACGAACTTTAGAGGTCTTCTCGATGTATCTGCCCAACTCTTCTGCCGATCTTGTGCTGCTTTCATATGATTCCCGATAGTGTTAACTTTCTCCACCGTTTGCACGATCAAATCTGGTCCCAATAATCTCCGTTCTCCAACATCGTCCCAACAAACAGGTGAACGACACTTGCGACCATATAATGCTTCGAATGGAGCCATCTGAATAGTTGCATGAAAATTGTTGCTGTAAGAAAACTCCACCAAGTGTAGATGATCCTCCCATGAACCCTTGAAGTCTAACATGCAAGCTCTCAGCATGTCTTCAAGAGTTTGGATCGTTCTCTCCGACTGGCCGTCCGTCTGAGGATGATAAGCTGTGCTAAACTTCAATCGAGTCCCCAAACTTTCCTGTAAGCTCCTCCAAAAGTGTGATAAGAAACGAGTGTCACGGTCAGACACGATGCTCACCGGTACTCCATGCAATCTTACAATCTCCTGCATGTACCGTTCTGCCAAAGCTTCTGTTGATTGACCAACTCGAAATGGTATGAAATGAGCTGTCTTGGTCAATCGATCAACAATCACCCAAACTGCATTGTCGCTTTTTGGACTCCGCGGTAAAGCCGTCACGAAATCCATGGTTATATGTTCCTACTTCCATTGAGGAATCGGAAGTGGTTGCAATAAACCGGCAACTCTTTGATGTTCAGCCTTAACTTGCTGACACACCAAGCACTTTGCTACAAAGCGGGCAATCTTTCGTTTCATGCCTTCCCACCAGAAATGCTGTCATAGATCACGGTACATCTTCGTGCCACCTGGATGTACGGAATATGCTGAACTGTGCGCCTCCTTCATAACTTCTTCGCGAATGTCTCTTTTTGGCACACACAAATGTCTACCATATCACAACGAACCGTCTTCATGAATCAACAAGTCCGTTCGAAGTCCAGCTTCAACCTGTTCTCGAAACTTCTGCAATCTAGGGTCCTGTAACTGCGCTGCTTTAATATTCTCGATCAACGACGACTGTACTTGCAGCTGCATCAACTGTCCCGAAGAATGCGGTAGCACAATCTCCAGATCAAATCTTCGAAAGTCTTCAATAAGTTCCTTCTGTGCAGTCAACATCTGAATTGCTGGCAACCGACTAAGCGCATCCGGCACAACATTAACTTTCCCCGGATGGTACTTAAGATCAAGATCGTAGTCAGCCATCAGCTCCAACCATCTACGCTGCCTCATATTAAGCTCCTTCTGTGTGAACACATACTTCAGGCTTTTGTGATCGGTGAATACTTCGACCCTTTCGCCCAATAAGTAGTGTCTCTAAATCTTCAAAGCGAAAATCACAGCTGCTAGCTCCAAATCATGAGTTGGGTAATTCTTCTCATGGGCCTTTAACTATCTTGACGCGTAAGCTACAACCATCCCATGCTGCATCAAAACACATCCCAATCCTTTTCCGGATGCGTCGCTGTGAATCACCAATCCTCCGGAATTGTCTGGCACGGTCAAAATAGGAGTGGTTATCAACCTCTGTTTCAACGCCTCAAAAGCCGACGCACACTTATCCGTCCACACAAATGGTACCTCCTTGCACGTAAGCTTGGTCAAAGGCTCCGCCAGACGAGCAAAGTTCTCCACGAACCTTCTGTAATACCCGGCAAGTCCAAGAAAGCTTCTGATCTCCGCGACGTTCTTCGGAATCGGCCAATCTCGAACTGCTGCAATCTTTTCGGGATCAATGGCGATTCTATCTCCAGACATGACATGCCCTAAAAATTTCACTTCTTCAAGCCAAAACTCGCACTTGCTCATCTTTGCATACAATCTTTCTTGCCTCAATGTCTGCAGTGCGATCTTCAAGTGTTCTGCACGCTCTTCAATACTCTTCGAGTAGACCAGAATATCATCAATGAACACCACTATAAACTGGTCCAAGAATGGTGAAAAGATTCGGTTCATCAAGTCCATAAATATCGCCGGTACATTCGTTACTGTCACGACCCAAAGTTCGGCCCGTGACCGGCACTTAACCACGTAATGTCTACAGGCGTAACGCGACTAAGTAAGCTGAAACCCAGAAATCAAAACCATTTAAAATATAGAGTGTTAAAACATTTTAGTAGAAGCATTTGTAAAATGTTTAGAAAACCTTAAGTAATTTAGTAGAAATCCTTTTTAGTTCAAGAGTTATATTTTAATAATTTTGGCAACATTTCCTTTATAAAAGTTTGTCCCACAAGTCGGGTAAAAGGCAAGGTGTAATAGAAGTAACATGTGAAATGAATAGAGCATCACAATGGGAGAATCACGCCCAACGGCGGAACAATCACCACAATATGATATACGACGCCGTAGCGAAGAATGAGCAGTAGAGCAAAGACAAATAACATAAAAGATAAGACCGCATAAATAAAGTCGGTTCACAGCGAGCTCGACACCAGAGTACAAAATAACATACATCGTCCTCACAACTGTCTTTAAGTCAATACATGAAGGTAGATGGAGAATACTAGATACATCAATGTACAACTGAAAAGTAAACAGATACCGCACAAAACCCACCTAATAGCAAAAGGGCTAGCATGCCCAAGCAGTGGTATCTGTGCCAAAAGATGCGATAAACAGCCAGCCGCGACTACTCCAAAGGGCAACCTGCAAGCACTGTGGCACAACGGGGGTGAGTTGCCAACTCGTGAATAGTATATAACATATAAAGGTAATCGTGAGTATGCACGTGCTGCGATACTCTAATCTATGCCAACATATAACATCTATATGATGAACTGGATGCTCAAGACATGCAACAAATGCGATATAATAACATCTCTATGTTTTGAGCAGGGTGTGCAATAGTCGTGCATGTCGTATGTACTCTATCAGGTACCACAGATACAGGATGAGATGTGTAATACTAAATGCTGAGCATGGGAATAAATAATATCTACACGAAATATCAACGTGGAAAAACAGTCGGTGTCAAACAATACACCCAAATCCCAGTAAAACTCAGTGCCCAACATCGGCACTCAAAATATCAAGAAATACTTGTGTCCAGCATCGACACGCAAATCCTCATATATCGGGCATCCGTCAGTCCGGGTCAGCCCTCTCTCTCATATATCGGGCATCCGTCAGTCCGGGTCAGCCCTCTCTCTCATGTATCGGGCATCCGTCAGTCCGGGTCAGCCCCTCTCTCATACATCGGGCATCCGTTAGTCCGGGTCAGCCCTCTCTCTCATGTATCGGGCATCCGTCAGTCCGGGTCAGCCCCTCTCATACATAAAGGGAAACCAGGTTTTTTTTCTTTTAAACAGTGCGTATTTTCTTAAAATATTACTCCGGTTCCCAAATCCAGAAATCACATAAATCCAAACTCAATGCGTAAATCCATGCAATGTGTCGTATGACACTAAGAGTAAAAGGAAGGGAAAACCGCTCCTTTAAAAGATTCAGTTTTGAAAATATCACATGCGGTCCCTTAGTTTTTAAATCATGTCAATGTCATCCATGTATGTGTATAGGTATGGATATGCAAATGGGTATATACGCAATGTGAATGTAGTAATGCACATGGGTACTAATATGGATATCCGATGTATATGCGCACAAGTGTAGATATATCAAGGTATGTATGCACAAAGATGAATAGATAGGTGCGTGTGCGCATGTAATGATCTATCTAGGCACGTATGTACAAAAGTGAATAGATAGGGTGCATGGTATGAAGGTAAACATATGAAATCTAGTATAGCCTATAACGCCCTGACGCTTAACGCCATACGGGCGATTTCCCCATAGATAAATCTACTCACCTGGTCGCGTGCTACACGTAGCCGACCACTTGCTTTCCCTTCTTGGCGGCTTCCGACGTACCTGGTATTTACACAAGAAACCAAATATAATCAAAATCTCGCAAAACGCGATATCGAATCAAAATGGGAACTCGTGTCGCGAATTAACGCGCGTGTGTGCGATACGCTGAAATGTGTGTGTACGCGTCTACGACTCATCCCGACACGCCGCGATACGCTGAATCACAGAACCCACTCGCGTATCGCGCAAACTAAAAACACCAGAAAACGATATATCGTCCCAGATTCTACCCAGGTTAAAATATTACAAATCTATATATTCCATGGACCTACAAAATGTAGAAGACACCTGTACTAAAAACCCTAGCTCCTAACTCCCTGGTCTGGCCGCAATTTGCGTCCAGAATGATTTTTCCGGCGGCCTGAAGTTGGGCTGGTGGGGTCGGGCTCTTGTGGTGTGGTCAGGGCATCTCCAGTAGGCTATAGTCTACTCAATTTTATTCTGAACTCACTGGGGTAACAGCATATTTCAAAAAGCCAAGCTTTTGTTTAAAAACGTCAATTTTGCACAAAAAAGGAAACTGAGGGTATTTTTGTGTAATTTGGTGTTTACCTAGGTTCACTTGGCCCTAACAACACCTAATAGGGTTGATTAAGCTATAAACACCCCAGCTTAACTAAAGTTCACACAAAACACCACAATTAGCACAAAACTCACATAATTATCGCTAATCGAAGTTAAACTACACAACTAAGCGAAAGCAAGAATAAGTTTAGAGATTATACCCCCTAGGAATCTTACAAGCAAGGAGAAGGAGAAGAAGAAGAGGGGATGGAGCTGCTGGGGTGCTGCTGCTGCTGCCTGGAGTTGCTGCTGCTGCCTATAGCTATTGCTGCTGTTGCCTGAGCTGCTGTTGCTGGTGCTGTGCTTGCTGCTATTGCTGTTGCTGCTGTGCCTGCTGCTGTTGCTGGTGCTGCTGTGGAGGCTGCTGGGTGTGTGTGTGAGAGTGAGAGTGAGAGAAATGTGAGAAAAAGAATGAGAGGCAAGAATAATAACTCCTAAAGTCAACCCCTCCTCTCTCTCTCTCTTCATTTAATGAAGCATGGCCAAGGCCATTATGCCTCATCATGCACTCTCTCTCTCCCTCCAAGTCAACACTTTCAAATTAAAACAATCTTTAAATAAAAATAACTAATTAAACTTAATTAAAACCCAAAACCCATGTTTAAACCCACCATGGTTGCTAATCATGGTTTAACCCAAATTTTAACCCTAGTTTACATGCACAAGTTTGTGCAAGCCTAGGAAAATTCTAGAAAAATATTTATTAAATTTGAAAACCAATTTGGTAAACTTTTTATTAAAAATCATATATTAATATATAATTAGCCAACTAACACATCCCAAGGTGTTACAGTTACTCCGAAGGGCATCACTAAATACTCGTAATGTCCATATCGAGTTCGGAACGCAGTCTTGCAAATATCTTCTGATTTAACTCGGACCTGATGATATCCAGATCGCAAATCCAGTTTCGAGAATACCCTCGCGCCACTAAGCTGCTCAAATAATTCGCTAATGCGAGGGATCGGGTACTTGTTCTTAATAGTCACCCGGTTTAATTCTCGATAATCGATGCACATCCTCCTTGTGCCATCTTTCTTCTTGACTAGAAGAACTGGAGCTCCCCAAGGTGAGTTACTGCTGCGAATCCAACCCTTCTCAAGCAATTCGGCAACCTACTTCTTAACTTCTTCCAACTCCACTGGTGCTATTGGATAGTATGCTTTAGAAATTGGTGCTGCACCAGGAATAAGATCAATCGCGAACTCCACGTCTCGTTTCGGCGGTAAACCTGAGATGTCCTCGAACACGTCCATGAAATCTCGAACAATAGCTGGCGCTTCTTCCTTATCCATTTCCATAGACGAAAGAACGTTATTTGTCGGCCTAGCCCTAAACTCGACTGGCCCGACAGAACTGATTCCTCCAGTAAAGATAAACTCTGGATGTCCGGGAATCTGGAAAATTACTTTCTTTTCCCTACTATCAATTGAGCGTGGAAAGTGCCGAGAAAATCCATTCCCAAGACGACTTCATAACTGCCTGTATCAATCACCAAGAAATCTGCAAACAGCTCCCGTCCGCAAACAACAACTGCACAATCCTTAAATTCTTTACTAGATATGATCTTCCCATTCCCAGTGTGTATGTCCCAGCAACTAGATAGGGTCGTGCAAGTAATCGAGTGTGTAGCAATAAACTTGGACGGCAAAAAACAATGGGATGCACCAGAATCGAATAATGCTAATGCGGGAAAACCATGAACAAGTAGAATACCTGAAACAACTTCTCCTGAAGCGTTAGCTTCCTCAGCCGTCAGGGTAAATGCTCGAGCTTGATTGGGTCCATGAGTCAGCTGCTTCTGTCCCTGAAACGGTTTCTGCGGTGGCTTCTGAACATCATCTTTCGTGCGAAGTTTTGACGGACAAGCGTTGATAGTATGATCCGCCGATCCACAAACCAAACAGAGTCCCCGCATCCTTCGACAATCTCTTTGCACGTGTCCGGGTAAATGGCAGTACTAACAAGTCCTCACTGCTCGGCCTGCTCACTGAAAAACTCCTGCTCGGCCTGCAGCAAAGGTAGAGAATCTGGGCTATGCAAAATCCTGACGTCAGTGCGTCATAATATCAAGCAATAATATAAACAGGGGTAGCAAGACATGCATGCATGAGTACGAACAGTAAAACAGGTATAACGGTAATATAAATGAGGACAGTGAGGGTAATGTGCAGTGAGTAATCTAAACTGGTCTATTGGGTTAACTACTCTCAAGTCTTTGAAATCAATTTGATGAATACTTTGATGTAACTCAATAGTATCCCGTGCATGCCCGGGACCACGGTCAAGATTCTCGGGCTGAATCCGAGACGTGCCGCAAGGCAGTAAAAGGTAGTAGGTAACGATGAATGATGTCAGCAGCATCATCCCGGGGCTGGCCTAGCCCGTAAGACTGATCAGTAAAGGTATCAAACTGTCGAGTTACAAGTCAGGTTTCATCATTGATTTCCCCATACCCCCAGGTTATATGTTCAAGTCAGGTATTGATAAATCTGGGGTTAATGCCAACGCAGTATCAAGCAAGTACAGGTTTTTCTGAAGAGATAACAGGAAATGTCCGTAGGGACAACAGGTTAAGATTGTTGGCATTAGTAATAAGATCAGGTAACAGGTCAAGCTGTGGTACATCAGGTCATGTCAGGTAGTGAACAAGTATCAATCATGTCAAGAAGTGCACGGTATCAAGTCGTGTCAAGTAGTAGTATATCAAGTCATGTCAGGGGATGCACAAATATCATGTGGGTGTTCATAATCAAGCTATAATAAGCATGGGTACACAAAAACAAGTATGGGGTACTAATGTAACAATAGAATGGAAAAATGTGATATGGTATGCAAATAGGTATAGATTCAAACATATGGATGCACAGTTATCGATTAGGGTAAAAGTTATAGTTCCAACACTAATTAGGATACACTTTATCAAACATGGAATGTAAATCTCACATTATTATATCTTAATATGATCTATGGATGCAATTATCTACACTCTAAATGAGATGGATGCAAATGGGTATCCGAAACATTATAAGAACTATCAAATGGTAATGTGGGATATACAACTAAGCACTATGTGATATAAATATTGGTATGGATGCATTGTAATGTAATCTACTATGTAACAAGATTATTTTCATGAACTAGATCTAAAATAATATAAGCGAATGCAAATGGAACATCGAAACGTGATAAAATGAAACATGTGGTACTAGATCTACACTACAGGTATGATATATATTTAAATAGATATATAATGATTTAAATAGCATGTAGCAAGATTAACTTGCCTAGACGGATCAAGAAACGGGTGTGTACGGAACATCTCACGTCGGCGAAAAGTCGTGATGCGCGTACGGTACATGGAACGGATCCAAACAACGTACAAGGGTGATCACACAAGTCAGGTACGTTCGCTGGCTCGTCGGGATCTTCGACGTCACGTCCGGTTACCGGCGAACTACAAAAGGCAGAGAACATTTTCTATACAGAGAAGAAAGGAAAGAAAAGAAAGAAAGAAGGAAGAAGGGAAAGAAGAGGGGGTGCTAGGCTCACTGGGTTGCACCGGATTTGGGACGAGAGGCAACGATGAGATCACTCCGGCGAACCTCGATGGAGGTGTAGTGGTGTGCAGGGGCTCGGGTCTGCTTCAGGGTGTGTGCAGGGCTCAGTGAGATGAGAGAGGAGGTGAAGGTGATGAGTGTGAGGAGGCGGCGAGGTCGGGAAGGGCGTCGTCGGGGCTTTGGGTAACGGCGAGGTGGAGGCAGGCGAAGGGGAAACGGCTAGGGTTCATGGGTTTTAAAAAAGGATGAAGGAATATATATGTGATATATAGGGAGAGAGAGAAAGAGAGATAAGGAAAGAGAGAGAGAGAGAATCGAGAGGAGTGAGAGAGGAGATCGAGAGGAGATCGAGAGTGCGGTGAATAGTGAGGAGAGATAGATTTGTTTTTATATGGGATGTTAGTTATGTATATGCCCTAGAGGCCATTGTTGTACATATGATGTATATTATAATGGATGCTTGGATATATATAGAGAGAACTTTCTTGCTCGTCATGATAGTATGCTATTTGGTTTCACTTTATCTTAACATGTTGACTTGTAATGGTTTACTGTCTTACTCTCACATGTTGATAAAGCCCTTAGGATCTGTACTTGACTACTGGGACTATGATGAGATTATACTAGTGGGGCCATGATAGTCGATGAGTACATCCTATAACTGTTCCTAGTCAAGGGTATATCGAGACAGGGCATCGATACACCAGAGTAGACTAGCGTATACGCATCTTGACCCATATGATGGGAAATGGATGATCCCATATCCATCGGTGTTTGACATCAGAGATGGTGTACGGGTGTTCAGTGGAGACTGGGTACACTGGACCGACTCGCCGAGAACTCCCAGATGGTGATATACCACACGTCAGATGGCAGTTCTCCGGTGACACTGGTACAGGGTAGTCTGTAGACCCGAGATCGTCATAGAGTCTTGTGTGATTCCCACCGTGCTTTGATTTCCACCTTACCACGTCCAAGAGGGCGTGCAAAACGGTGGCTTTTTGGTACAGTCCCGAATCACATGGAGGCAATGAGCGATAGGAGGGGATTCGTCTCTCCCGGTATAGGGAGTTGATGTTGTGCTGTGTTCGATTGGCTATAACTGGAAGTCCCTGGCCAGGGCTGATATAGAGATTTACTGGTAAGTGTTACTAGTAGTTTCTCGACCCGTTATGAGCCACACATCGACACGACTTATCGGTTACTGGGGTCTGACGTTTACCACCCCTAGACTTGATATGCGACATATCAGACGAACAGACCGGACTGTACGGGAGTGTTACTGATTGGATTCACAGGAGAACGCACAGGCTAGCTTGTTGATCTTCTGATCGCTCAATACCTGGGTGGCTGTTACGTTTAGCTGACCGCTTGCAGCTTGTGGGTGTTTGATATGATCATCACCTGCTACCGGCGTATTGACGATTCTTTAGAGTCCTACACAGAGGTTTCTTGGCTCAGGCGAAACGGAGTAGAGGCACATATGTGATATGTGCAAGACCGAGGATAATGCGATATGAGATACCGTATTATATTCTCGCGATATTTAGATATAAACCGGGACATCGGATCAAGTATTGATTCGATGAATCGGTACATGATATATTAGTCGGTAATATTCGATATAGCCGGATCGTCGGATCAAGTGTTGATTCGATGATTTAATGTATAATAATGTATATGATATATTGTATTACATTATCTAATATTGGCTCGCTTTATTATTTCATTTTCTCACCGGATGATACATTGATATATATGCGATATATGTTAATTGTATTATTTTCTTTTGTTGCAAATATATAATATATATGTGATATATATTATTGTGACATGATATGATTTATTATTAAACATGTTTAAGGATGATTAAATGGGATTAGGGTTTGATTAGGGTTAGCTTCTTCTTGCACCTTCTAGAAGCTTTTCCTTTTTGTCTTGGTTAAGATATTATGGTTGATATTTTTCCATGACTCATTTCTAACCTAACCAAACCCTAACTCTAGTTTATTCTCTACAAACTCTTAGCCTATCATCCTTGACCATGGTTGATATATCAATCATATAGATTTCTTTTCTATTCATCACAAAAGGAATTATCATTATCATTTTCCATTATCTTCTTCTTCTCTCTTGATTTTGAGCTCACTAGAAATTCCATTTGTGATGATAAATTGTGAGAAAGTGAATTAAAAAGAAAGCATAAATACTACTCCTTCATCCCCATCTCATCTAGCCCATGAGATTAGTGTGTTCATCTCTTTAGAGTGAGAAAGCTTGAGTTATTGGAACTTCGACGTAGATCATCGGAGATTTGGAACACTTCAAGCAAGTATGGATCGTTCGAGTCGTGGAGCCTCTCTTGAGTCCGGGAGATCGTGGATCGCGGTGAAGGGACTTCTACTCGGAGCTTGTGAAGCGAAGGAGCGGACTACAAAGGTTGTAATCCCTCACACTTAGATAAAAAGATATTATCTTGCATGCTTAACCCTAATAATCTAGCAAAGATCCTGTCTTTGGGTTGTTCGGCACGTCTAAATTTTTATCCGGGCATGTTTGATGCCTTATGAACCTTCACAAGAGTGCCTAGGAACCCTACAGTGGTATCAGAGCCTAGCTAGAGCATTAGGCGTCGTGTTTACGAAGTTAAAACTCCGATCGAACCCGAACCGACTAAATTTTCCCCCTCTCTGGAAATTTTTCAAAATCTGGGTTTTTTCTGAATTAAAAATACGTAAAAAAATCAGCAGGGAATTCTAAGAATTACCATGAAACACGGGCCCACAAATCCACCAAACCGCGGCGGAACCGCGGCGGGAACCTGCTTCCCGCGGCGGTTCCGCGGTGGAATTTTGGAATTGTGACACGTGGTTTTCATGGTAATATCCGTAGGTGCTTGTTGATGCTTCTGGGTAGTTTTAAAAGTGATTCAAGTGTTGTTTAATCTGGGGTTTATTTTGTAATCGTAGATTCGATCGGAAAATTTAAATTCGTTATTATTTCCAGATATTTAGAAATTGTTAAAAAGTTCGAACGGATATCATTAACTCACTTTTTCCCGGCACGTAAAAATTTCAAGTGTTGAATTTTTAATGGATTTAAATCTTTCGGAAAAATTGTATAAGTTAAGCGGTGGACCCTCTAGAAGACAACTAACCTTAACTCGATTATGTGACCATCTTGAACTGCCTTTTGAACCTTCGGGTTTGGGGCAGTACGGCGTGCCACATGTGAGGCGTTGGCTTGACCCTTCTACGGCTGGATCACCGGTATTGTGACATATTCTGGGATTATTTGAACTCCGCTCAAGTGTTGAGCACTTTAGGAAATTTTGGGTATTTGATTATCTGTTCGGAAAGTTTAATACTGTCTATTTATCTGGAATGTGATACAATATGTGGAATTCATATAGTTAAGCATGAAATGCGAAGTATGTGATATTTCGGATTTACGATGTCTAAAGTGATTGTGGATTCCAAATATTGTAGTTTTACACTTTCTTTTCTGTGACCGTAAGTGTAATATGTGATATCGCCGGTTTCGTTGCTATATGTCAACGACAATTGGGATGCGCATATTTACTTACGTTGATGATATGTGATATTATGTGTTGCTGTGATATGTTATATTGGATCGTCGTGTTCTGAATAGCCGGGGGTTTTATGTGAGATGAGGGTTTTTATTTTCATTCATGTAAAATTCATTTGTAATGTAATATTCTTTTTTTTGGGGCACTTCACGTTGAGGTTGATGTCACCAGTGTATATTATTTACTTTTCCGCATTAGGTAGACCCAAGGAGGGGAGCACAAGTAACCGGGTTCTAGGGTCCAGTGGGAGGCCATCTCGAGGAGTCGAGACCGGGTCTCCTAACCCTAGAATTGGCAGTGTTACTTGCCGCTCTCGTAGGGGTCTTGGGATGTGGGTTTGGCTATTCGTCGCGACCGTGGAATCCGTGTTTTATACAGGCTCGTATTGAAAACACGGACGTCCTAGTATATCCAATATTTCATATATGTTCTTCTGCTGCAATGTTCTGTGATGAGATCATATTACTGCCTGAGACGAATGCTTATACTATATATATATATATATATGCTGATATATAAATATTACTGCTTTCGTTTCTTCTGTGATGCTTAGGAAGCATAAGCTGATGGGATTTATTAATGAGATTAATAAAAAGAAAAGAAACCTAAAGATGTTGTAGAATCAAAACTTTATAAAAATGGTAGCTACAGTTTTGCTTTGCACAGTGATATATATGATATATCCCGCACCTTATTCGATGAGGAAAGAGCCGAGATCCCTTCACCGGGAGTGACCTCTTTAGCGAAACTGGCAGATGCTACAAAACTCGGTTTGTCTTTTGATTGCTTTTAAAGTTTTGCTTTGCACAGCGGTATATATGATATATCCTGCACCTTATTCGATGAGGAAAGGGCCGACGATCCCTTCACCGGGAGTGACCCCTTTAGCAAAACTAAGAAAAGCCTCAAAAACACTCCTTTTCAAAAACACATGATTCTACGACGATATCAAGTTCATTACGCTCAGGGTTTTCTGAAAAACCTGCGTAGCCCTCCGACATTTCAGATAGGTAATACTTAGTATTCGTGCTATGTTTGTTGGCTTTCGTCAAGGCGTAGTGTGCGGTAGCTAATTATTACTTATCTGTTACATATGATGAGATTGGGTTAGGGTAGTCGTGCGGCTTTGTTGGCTTTCATCAAGGGACGTACGGCTGGGTTTAATTCAATTAAGAAATGTGCGGGTTGAACTTGACTAGCGGACTATGGTTTGTTGGCTTTCGTCAAGGTCATAGAACGTTAGGGGCAAAATATTATCGGGAATTTCAAGTGTTGAAATTTGCAATGAGATTGCATACCTCCTATGAGATAGTTGGATCCCGATACCCATTGCGAGTAAGTGTTACTCCTGGGAGAGTTTTACACAGGACAATTAGTCAATCAAGTAGGTGTCTAGAAAAGTGTTAACGGGGTTACGCCTCTGGGAAAACGAGGTTTACTTTAATTAGGTCCGTGCGAAAGCACGGGGAACCTCCCTCAAAGTACCGACACTGATCTGGCTGAAAGATTGACGAAATTGTAGGGTGTAATTAATCCCGGCTAATCTTACCTTTTAGGGTTTGAAGGTAGATTTGATAAAAACAGTGGGAGATATCCTGATTAGATAAGGTAATAACCAATCTAATCTTGCAAGAGCATACGCTAAAGTGTTTTCTTCTCTCTCTCTCCAGGTAGCGACCATGTCAGGCCATAATCAAGATAATAATATGGATGTATTGACTGAACCCGCTTCTTATACTGAGCAGGGGAACGTTGGAACCGTTCTTTCTTATAAGAGTTATAAGACTGAACAGGAAACAGGAGAATGTCTGGATTCTCACGCCGCCCAAAAGAACATGCATATTGATGCATCTTCTTCAGGTGTGTTAGTTATTGAGAACTGTTTCTCTGTTCACCCTACGTCCTGGGTATTAGATACCGGATCAGGATCCCATATATGTAAAATGTTACATGGGCTACGTAAAGGTAGAGAACTGGGAAAAGGTGATCATTCCGTTCAAGTAGGGAACAGTGCAAGTATTGCAGCCAAAGCAGTTGGCGAATATCACCTTGTATTGCCAAGTCGTAATACACTGATTCTAAATGAGTGCTGTTATATACCGAACATGATGTGCAATATTATATGAGTTTATTTATTAAGTAAAGAAGGATATAATTTTGTAGTAAAGGATAATGTTATGAACATATTCCTAGATCAAAAGTTGATTGCATCAGGCTCATTACATAATGGCATATTCATTCTAAATCAGAATACAGTCCTCAATATACAAAACACACACAAGAGGAAAAGTTCAGAAATGAACGAATCCTTCTTGTGGCATTGTAGACTTGGTCATATCAATGCGACACGACTGGCTAAGTTACATAAGGATGGTTATTTGAATCCGTTCAAATTATCATCTTATGATACTTGCCATTCATGTCTCAAAGGAAAAATGACCAAAGCTCCGTTTAGTGGACACGGAGAAAGAGTTACTGAACTCTTAGGACTAATACATAGTGATGTATGCGGTCCCATGTCTACACATGCCAGGAACGGTTCTTCCTACTTCATTATATTCACTGACGATCTCTCTAGATACGGACATGTGTTCCAGATGAAACAAAAGTCTGAAGCTTTTGAGAAATTCAGGGAATATAAACACGAAGTAGAGAACCAAACGAGCAAAAGTATTAAGATTCTTCGATCTGATCGAGGAGGAGAATACTTAAGCAATGATTTTCTGGATTATCTAAAAGAGAATGGGATTCTCTCTCAGCTTACTCCTCCTTATACTCCACAGCACAACGGTGTATCTGAACGGAGGAATCGCACCCTATTAGATATGGTGCGCTCTATGATGAGCGAGGCCGAGTTGCCTATTTCCTTTTAGGGGTATGCGCTTGAGACAGCCATACACCTATTGAATATGGTTCCTACCAAATCAGTGCCTACCACTCCATATGAGATATGGAAAGGGAAGAGACCATCTCTTAATTATGTTAAGATATGGGGTTGTCCAGCCTATGTCAAAAGACAAAATCCGGACAAACTCGAGGCAAGATCTGTCTTATGTAAGTTTGTAGGATATCCCAAGAACTCACAAGGGTATATCTTCTACCACACTGAGGAACAAAAGGTGTTTGTTTCTAAACATGCCACCTTTTTGGAAAAGGAATTTCTTGGAAAAGAAATTTGTGGCAAGGAGGTAGAACTGGAAGAGGTTCCAGCAACACAAACTATAACAGAAGACTTGGTAGAACCAGAGGATTCAGTAGTACCCGACGAACCCCAGCCTCTCCGCCGATCTAGTAGGGTTTCTCGTCCACCTGAGAGATACTACGGTTTTCTCATTGATGGTGGAAGCGAGGACTGCATCATGGATGATGATGAACCGACTAGTTTCGAGCAGGCCATCACGAGTAGTGACTCTGTGAATTGGCTGGATGCAATGCGACCTGAGATGGAATCCATGTACACCAACAAAGTATGGACTTTGGAAAATGCTCCTGAAGGGGTAAAACCCATTGGGAGCAAGTGGATCTTTAAAAAGAAATTTGGTGTAGATGGAAAAGTTGAGACTTTCAAAGCTAGACTTGTAGCAAAGGGTTTTCGTCAAAGACCAGGTGTGGATTATGACGAAACCTTTTCTCCAGTGGCTATGCTTAAGTCCATCCGGATCTTACTTGCCATTGCTGCATACCATGACTACGAAATCTGGCAAATGGATGTTAAGACCGCCTTTCTAAACGGTGATTTAGAAGAGAGCGTGTACATGACTCAGCCAGAGGGCTTCGTAGATAGTGGGAGCAGCGGAAAGGTGTGCAAGCTGCTTAAATCCATTTATGGGTTAAAGCAAGCATCGCGGAGTTGGAACATCTGTTTTGATGTTGTAGTCAAAGAGTTTGACTTCATCAAAAATATAGATGAACCTTGTATCTATAAGAAGGTAGCAGAGGGTAAGGTTGTCTTCCTCGTATTGTACGTAGATGACATACTCTTGATAGGAAATGACATTCCTATGCTGCAATCAGTCAAGCTTTTCTTATCACAGAGATTCTCAATGAAAGATCTATGTGATGCCTCCTGCATATTGGGAATCATGATCTATAGAGATAGATCTAAACGGATATTGGGATTGTCCCAATCCAGGTACATTGAAACCCTACTAAAGAGGTTTAGTATGGAAGAATCCAAGCGTGGGAACCAACCCACGATCTCTGGACTCACTCTCTCCAAAGAGATGTCTCCCAAGACTGATTTGGAGAGAGCTCGCATGCAAGGGATACCCTATGCTTCGGCTGTAGGCTCTATCATGTATGCGATGCTATGTACCAGACCCGATGTAGCATACTCATTAAGTGTAGTGAGTCGGTATCAAGCAGATCCTGGAGAGAGTCACTGGACAGCTGTGAAGAACATTCTCAAGTACTTACGAAGGACTAAGGAGATGTTCTTGGTGTATGGTAACGGAGAACTCCAGGTGGAGTCCTTTACCGATTCCAGCTTCCAAAGTGATAAGGACGACTCTAAGTCGCACTCGGGATTTGTCTTTACCCTCAATGGAGGGGCGGTATGTTGGAAGAGTTCCAAACAGGATACCGTTGCAGACTCGACGATGGAGGCTGAATACATCACTGCCAACGATGCTGCCAAAGAGGCTGTCTGGATAAATAAATTCATTAGTGAACTTGGTGTGGTTCCATCCATTCAGCATCCAATACCTCTGTATTGCGATAACAATGGAGCTGTGGCTTTGGCCAAGGAACCCAGATCCCATCAAAAGTCCAGACATATTCTGAGGCGGTATCACCTGATCAGGGAGATAGTTGATCGCTGGGAGATCGAGGTCAGGAGAGTAGATACGAAGGACAACACTGCGGATCCATTCACGAAGGCTATTCCCCAGATACAGTTTGAGAGATTATTCGGGATGCTAGGTATGAGATACTACAGCAGCTGGCCTTAGTGCAAGTGGGAGATTGTTAGTTATGTATATGCCCTAGAGGCCATTGTTGTACATATGATGTATATTATAATGGATGCTTGGATATATATAGAGAGGACTTTCTTTCTCGTCATGATAGTATGCTATTTGGTTTCACTTTATCTTAACATGTTGACTTGTAATGGTTTACTGTCTTACTCTCACATGTTGATAAAGCCCTTAGGATCTGTACTCGACTACTGGGACTATGATGAGATCATACTAGTGGGGCCATGATAGTCGATGAGTACATCCTATAACTGTTCCTAGTCGAGGGTATATCGAGAGAGGGCATCGATACACCAGAGTAGACTAGCGTATATGCATCTTGACCCATATGATGGGCGATGGATGATCCCATGTCCATCGGTGTTTGACATCAGAGATGGTGTACGGGTGCTCAGTGGAGACTGGGAACACTGGACGGACTCGCTGAGAACTCCCAGATGGTGATATAACACACGTCAGATGGCAGTTCTCCGGTGACACTGGTACAGGGTAGTCTGTAGACCCGAGATCGTCATAGAGTCTTGTGTGATTCCCACCGTGCTTTGATTTCCACCTTACCACGTCCAAGAGGGCGTGCAAAACAGTGGCTTTTGGATACAGTCCCGAATCACATGGAGGCAATGAGCGATAGGAGGGGATTCGTCTCTCCCGGTATAGGGAGTTGATGTTGTGCTGTGTTCGATTGGCTATAACTGGAAGTCCCTGGCCAGGGCTGATATAGAGATTTACTGGTAAGTGTTACTAGTGGTTTCTCGACCCGTTATGAGCCACAAATCGACACGACTTATCGGTTACTGGGGTCTGACGTTTACCACCCCTAGACTTGATATGCGACATATCAGACGAACAGACCGGACTGTACGGGAGTGTTACTGATTGGATTCACAGGAGAACGCACAGGCTAGCTTGTTGATCTTCTGATCGCTCAATACCTGGGTGGCTGTTACGTTTAGCTGACCGCTTGCAGCTTGTGGGTGTTTGATATGATCATCACCTGCTACCGGCGTATTGACGATTCTTTAGAGTCCTACACAGAGGTTTCTTGGCTCAGGCGAAACGGAGTAGAGGCACATATGTGATATGTGCAGGACCGAGGATAATGCGATATGAGATACCGTATTATATTCTCGCGATATTTAGATATGAACCGGGACATCGGATCAAGTGTTGATTCGATGAATCGGTACATGATATATTAGTCGGTAATATTCGATATAGCCGGATCGTCGATCAAGTGTTGATTCGATGATTTAATGTATAATAATATATATGATATATTGTATTACATTATCTAATTTGGCTCGCTTTATTATTTCATTTTCTCACCGGATGATACATTGATATATATGCGATATATGTTAATTGTATTATTTTCTTTTGTTGCAAATATATAATATATATGTGATATATATTATTGTGACATGATATGATTTATTATTAAACATGTTTAAGGATGATTAAATGGGATTAGGGTTTGATTAGGGTTAGCTTCTTCTTGCACCTTCTAGAAGCTTTTCCTTTTTGTCTTGGTTAAGATATTATGGTTGATATTTTTCCATGACTCATTTCTAACCTAACCAAACCCTAACTCTAGTTTATTCTCTACAAACTCTTAGCCTATCATCCTTGACCATGGTTGATATATCAATCATATAGATTTCTTTTCTATTCATCACAAAAGGAATTATCATTATCATTTTCCATTATCTTCTTCTTCTCTCTTGATTTTGAGCTCACTAGAAATTCCATTTGTGATGATAAATTGTGAGAAAGTGAATTAAAAAGAAAGCATAAATACTACTCCTTCATCCTCATCTCATCTAGCCCATGAGATTAGTGTATTCATCTCTTTAGAGTGAGAAAGCTTGAGTTATTGGAACTTCGACGTAGATCATCGGAGATTTGGAACACTTCAAGCAAGCATGGATCGTTCGAGTCGTGGAGCCTCTCTTGAGTCCGGGAGATCGTGGATCGCGGCGAAGGGACTTCTACTCGGAGCTTGTGAAGCGAAGGAGCGGACTACAAAGGTTGTAATCCCTCACACTTAGATAAAAAGATATTATCTTGCATGCTTAACCCTAATAATCTAGCAAAGATCCTGTCTTTGGGTTGTTCGGCATGTCTAAATTTTTATTCGGGCATGTTTGATGCCTTATGAATCTTCACAAGAGTGCCTAGGAACCCTACATGGGAGAGAGAGAAAGAGATAGCGGGTGAGAGAGAAAGAGAGAAAGAGAGAAAGAAAAGAAAGAGAGAGAAGAGTGATGGCCCACGAGCCAGAGAGGAGAGAGCTGGGGAAAGAGTTGTGATCGGTTAAGAAAAGATTTTAAAATTTTAAAAGGATTTTCGATTTAAAATAAAAAGATTTGTCTGTTATAATTATCAGTTAATGAAATTAAATATAAATATTAAATATTAAATAAGTTTGAAATTAGGCGGAATTCAACATATTCCAAAACGCGCCCGGGTCGGGTCTAAAAATTCAGATTTTAAATACAAAAATTATATGCAACCATCAAAATTCAAAACGAATGCTCAGGTAACGAAAATGCATACCCCCAAGAAAAGTTGCACGTACATGCGCGTAGCTATCCAAACATGTCCGTTTCACTGAACAGGACGAGAACAAGATGCGCGGATACTACCACGGGGTTAGGGGTATCATGCAGGCTATGAAATGCAACTTTAAATTATATTACATGACCTAAAATGTTATATGGTAAAAGATGCAATGCTAGGTAAAATGCCAGTATGCAGTATACATGAGATGCACGTGTATATGTAACAAGTCAGGGTAATTCATAAATATGAATCAAATAAGTTCAAGCAAGCGGGTCGGGTCGAATGCAAAGTAAAATGTAAAATACCATTCGCACCCAAAACACGATAAATCAAGAAAATACCATAGATAAGTAAATACGGGAACTGGAAATTGTATAACTGAACTAGGTTGTTACAATTATGATGGCGATCATATACGTGAGAGCTGGGTGGTTTATAAACACATCCTTAAATGTCCCTAGTCATGGGAGTTTCGAGACTAGGCATCGATACTCTAGAGTAGACTAGTGTATACTGATTGAGACCCCGACGAGGGGTGGCGGCCAGGTTTCACAAGCCATTGGTGTCTGTTTGTTCACCTAAGATAGTATACAGGTGCTCATTGGGTTATGAGTACAATGGACGGACTCGCCGGGAACATGCTAGTTGGTATTATACCTATTCTCAGATAGCAGTTCCCAGGTGACATGTGTACAGGTTAGTCTGTTGACCTGAGATCGTCATTTGTCTTGTGTGACTACCCACTGTGCTTTGATTACTACCCTACCACGGCTCAAAAGAGTCATGCAAACAAGTTTTAGTTATGTCACGACCCAAAAGAGCACGTGACTGGCCCTTGAACCACATGAAGTCTATAGGACTCCATCTGATCCAAGTAAGCCAAAAGCCTAGAAATCTAAAACCATTTTAAGAGTAAATAAAGAAAACTGGTTTAAAGAAGTGAAGAAAAACATGTTTGAAGTCAAGGTTTTTAAATAACTAAGCCGAATATGCATTTTAAAAATATAAAGTCTTTTCTAAAAATTTCGGCAGAATTTCTTTGTAAATACTGGCCCCGAACGGGGTACAACAAGAACAATATATATGCAATGATAAAAGGCATCCCCAAGCGGGAGCTAGCTCTTCGTTAATCGACGGTCACAACCACACAAGCAATATAATATACAACGCCGAATGACGAGGATCAAAACTCAAAGAAACTCACAATAACATGAAAACCGTCATACTGCTACACGCGACTCTAAGTTCGAAATAATACATCACTATTGTCTAAGTCTGAAACAATATACAAGTTTTGGTTGATGGAATTCTAGATACAAGGAATAATACAAGTACAATGGTGGTTCTTGATGCAAAAGAACCCACCTACCAAAAGCAATTCACCCGCAAGGAAGCAGTGTGCCAGAAATGCCGCTATGGAACCTGTACGGCAAGACCAGCAAGAACTGTGGCACAACGGGGGTGAGTTGCCAACTCGTGAATAGAAAATATCTACAAGCAGAAACCGAATGCATGACATAATCCTAGGTCAATACAATCAGATATATAAACCTCAAAGAACAAGCCTGAAGCATGATAAGGTGGCAATGCAACATCTAAACATGTAGGTTGTGCCAAATACTCGTGTCAGTGCCTCAGGTAATAACATGTCATAAACATAAGGTATGTCTGCATGAAGTAAATATGATGAAGTATCAAAATGAATATCACTACACATATATTAGCGTCCCATTCAACTAATATTGGTGTAAGGGTATATATAACAGCGCCCTCATACCCTGTTATATATACAAATGAAGTATGATCAATGTAATAATAGTCTGTATAAATGTGGATCCCGTCCACCTGTCACCTAAATGACAATAAGCATCATGCATGTAAATGAGAGGATATAATCAAAATCATGGAAACATCATGAAACCTGTGCCTAGCATCGGCACGTAAATCCTCGTCTATATGGGGCTCCGTCTGCGGTATCGGCCCTCGTCCCCGGCAGCACGGGTGAACCCATGTCCATCTCTCAACTCCGGTCAGTATCCCCTGGATATCCGCCGAGCTCAAATACAATCACCGGTAGGTACTCGCCCACCTCCAGGCTCAATCGGCATAATCCTTCGATCATCTTGCCGAGGGGAACCATACCGGGCCCCACCATGTACCCTCATACGGCACACACTCCTCGTATGAGGTATATAATCAGCACCGATAAATCTTATGGTGGCTGCGCAAATATCATATCAAGGAAACCGGGTTTCTCAAATAAGTACATACTCTCCTTTGAAATTATCCACGGTTCCCAAATCCAGAAATATCATGAAAACGAATATCTCAATGCGTATAATCAGAAAGCATGATGTATATGACCTAGAATAATAGTATGTACATACAAGGTCATATCCTGATGCAATAATACTACTGTGTAGTGACATGGCAATTATCGATGATGAAGTGTGTGAGCCGGCAAGCAAGTGTACGTGGAACATATGCATCATCGATAATGGTGCTGGTGTCCTAACAGCATGATTGCAACATAGAGATAAACACATGCAATGCGATGCGGAATCGAATAATCAATGCAACAGTGAAGAATCTACACCAATATGTACATGTCCTGCAGTGGTGCCATTTGAAATAAGACGAATCGGGGTTTTGGTAAAATAAGGGTTACGGTATTTTTAAGAATAGATACGTCTTTTGAAAATACCCGTAGAATCCCTTTACTTGTCCTTAAAATATTCCCGATTCGTAGTTTTTAAATAGGTATGACTCGGGTCTAGTATAACATCTACTAAGCAAAGTCCATCAGGAGGGGTATGGAAACCACCTAAATCTGAGTCGATATATATATATATATATATATATATATATATATATATATATATATATATATATATATATAGTCGGTGATCCCGCCTCAATAGTATCGCGTACGATACAATATATCATCTGACATCATCGAGTCATGAGTGCGGATCTATCATCAATATAAGCTCGTACGGTAAATTGTCGTACGACATCTCAATAGCTGGGTACGGGTCAATATCACAATCAGCTCATCGATTATTTGGTATCCTCATCATCATATCACATAATCTGGAGTACTGATCTAAGTCTAGTACAACTAATACCATCAATATGACTGCGTGTGTAAACACACGTCCAAAGGCCCGCTAGAGATCACATGTCGTATCCCAAATACGAATCATAACAAATCACCGATCTCACGGCACAATGCCCAATATCATCGACTCATCTCCAATGTCGTCCAATATCATCAAACACAGTACACGTATAATGAATATGCAAGGGTGTGCGTGTAGGTGTAAATCTATTCTAGGGTTCGCGACTATGAACTACACTAGTTGCTTCTAACCCTAAGCTATCCATAATACACCTAACACAATATCCACGACACACTATAACTATCATATATAATATATCAACTACGGACTGCGGGGGTGCTATACGCCATCCACTCGACTTCCCCCGTAGATATAATCTACTCACCTTGCGTCTTCATTTGTCGACGTCGCCACGCGCTTGCTTGTCGTCCCGGAAGTCTTCATGGGTTACCTACATATCAAAGTATCGTATATGCGCATTAAAACCCAATCAAAGCTAAAACGACACACGAAAACCAAAACGATACGCTATGGGGCCTATAGGTTAGAACCTATGGGTACACCTCCAAAATCATCAATCAATCCTCGATATCGTTGTATAAACGCCAAATAGTCGAGGTAAAACATAATACGTAAATTCAGAAATAAAAATACGGAATACGGAAACACGAATCCAAAACAACAACTAAGGAAATAGACTCCAGATTTCACCCTAGGTCAAATTAGACAAATCTACACATGTCAGGGGCCTAATCTACACATGTAGGAGCTGCAGAACCAAAACGAGACAAAATGGGGCAGGTCTGGCCGCAAATTGCGGCCAAACAGAATAAATCTGCGGCCGGGAAATGAGTTTGGGTCTGGGGTTTTGTGTGGTGGTTCTAGGGTTCCTGCACATCTCACTGTCCAATCAATTTTATTTTCAGAGTCTCGGGTTGATAGCAGATCCAATATAACCTTCACAGAATTCATAACTTTTTCGATATCGGTTTCTAAATCCGTATTTCGGGTTTCAACTCTCAGGTTTTGGGTGTCCATTCATGCACTAGGGTGTTTATATAACCTCAACTGAGCTCAATTTCACATTACAACACAAAATTTCCTCAAACCCTAACTAGGTTTTCCTCAACTCCACAATATCAAACAATATCGGTTCAATCTAAACATGGGGTAAAGGTAATGTATAACTAAGCTTTAAGGTCCAGAAAATACCTCATTTGGCAACTCAAGAAAATTCTTGAGTTGCCCCTAGTGGCCAAAATCCTTGCTTCCTTGGTCCAATGTGTAGATCTTGAGCTTAAGCACACTTTTTGTGAAATGAGAGTGGGGTTTTGGAGTTGTTTTCATGGTGATTTAGGGCTTTGAAGAGGGGAGGGAGATGAAGGAGCAGCAACAGCAGGAGAAGGGGAAGAGGGAGAGAGAAAATGAAAGAAGAATGAAGAGAATGGCTAAGTCCAAAGTCAAAGAAAACCCATACCTCAATATTATATTCCCCCTTTTCCATTTCTTTTCTTTTCTTTTTTCTCCAAAACCTTCTCACTAGAACAGTAACCCCAAAAGAAACATGGCAAGAAAAAATGTAACACAAGTGTGATAAAAATGATATGTGCATGTTTTGCACAAAAATGCTAAAAAACCGATTAGCGATTTTTAATCGCGATTAGAACTAAATTAGCATATAACTAATCATAAAAACTTAAAAATGGCATAATTCTATAAAATACCCTATTTTATAATTTTCCATAATTTTTCCAAATTTTTCTGTATTTAATTATACCAAAATATTAAAATATTCAATAAAATAATATTAAATTATAAAAATTCCCAAAAAATAATATTTTATTTTTTTGAAATGTTACAATCTTCCCCCCTTAAATAAATTCGGTCCCCGAATTTAAATTTAAACTCCCAATACTAAAACATTTCAGTAAAAATCCAAATTGTCGGGGCTCCGAAAACATCAATACATACCGAATATTATAAAAATGTACTGCTCTACTAGAAATCAATCCCCAAAATGTATATATAAAATATCCTGTGCGTCTTATGCTCAAGGAATCAAAATCCATATATGTGTCATACATGGGTACCAAACAACATCTAGGTGCAACGGATGTGCACGAAACATCTATCATAGGCAACGTGTGTGCCTGACAGCAAAATCAGGTGCATTTGACATGCACGAAGAATTTCGATTTAGTGCATCTAGCGTGCACCAAAATCGTATATCAAAACACTAAAGGTGCATGAAAACTATGCTGGAAACGTAAATCAAATCACTGCATAAAATAGGTGTGAAATCACAATCAATAGCTCAAATGTAATAACTATGTGCAAAATATAAATACCCAGTGGGTGCATAAAATAAATATCATGAAACTCAGTCATCAAAACTAAATCATGCAAACAGAACGCCCAAAATATCGAAATCCAAGATGGCGGATACGTGATAACCGAATCACAAAATCACAAATCATAAGTACCGTCGTCGGTAGTTCCTCCTTCAAAGTCGAGAAGGAGTCGGTGCATCCAATGCTAGCAGCGCAAGATATCTACTTGCCTCTTGCTCACGGTCTGGCGTCCTCTGTCTCTAGGTCCTTATCTTCTCTGTGGATTACCAATCTCACAATTAATCGGCTCATCAGCCCTGTCAGGTATGCTAACGGGGACGATTCTGTTCTGGCACTTCTCTGGTCATCTCTCGGTCAATCCTCACGACCACTCATAAAGTAGCATATCACGGGCGTCGGCCTCTGGGTCTCTGAATGCACATCACACATCTGATCCTGGGTGCAAACATCATTGCAGTAGTGTCCTGGAAGGAATCCCGCTTAAGGTCTCTTCCGATCTTGCCTATGCCGGTTTGTACGGAGGCTGGTATTCTTGCATAATCTCTTCTCGCTCGATGGACATCTGCGTCCTCAGCACAGCATTTTCTCGGAAATTGGTCGCATCCCAACGCCTCTGTAAGCATATCAGGTCTCTAGTCTCGACAGAAAGTAATGACAGCTCGTCAGCGTCTCGCACGAACCTCTTGTCCGCTTGTCTGTATTACCGTCCACTTCGACGTCACGTCTCTATCGGCGCACTGCAATGTTCTCGGCTACGGTCCATCCGAATTCTCTCGCATACCTCCTTCCTGCCGAATTTCCCGGAAGTCATCGTCTCTTGCCGAAGCTAATTCTTGTTCCGGAATGGCTGCATACTCATCGCGCCTCTTTCTGGAAGGTATATCCATATACAACGCCTCTGCGTGCGTATCGCATCTTTGATGTCAGCGGAGTGGGACGTCATCTCGTCGAAATCTCTTGCGAACTCTTTACTTCACTCTGCTTCAATGTCGACTGCTTCGGACTCGTCTCATCGTGGCTGCATGGACTGTGCTCCAACGACTATACTCGTATCTGGAGTCTCCTAAGCAATGTATCCCATCACATGATATCCGAATGATGTCGAATCATTCGATCGACTCGTCAGAACCTCATAATCCCCCAAGAGATCAACATCTTGAGTACAATTTAATAGTATCGAGTACATGCCACAGCGTCAGTGGTCCATCCGTAGAAGGGCAAACCTAAGCCTCACTAATGGAGCCGTGGAACTGCCGCAAACCCTAAGGTTCAAAGGCTTTCATACGGTCATTAAGTCGAGTTAGGGTTTCATTCTTCTAGAGGGTCCATGGAATCGCCTGCATGTCTTTCCGTATACTTTAAACTTGGAAAATGGGCTCCTGACATTCGATCGTCTCTGTCGACTCTCAACGTCTCCGCGTGAAGTCGTCTCTAGCTGGAAGCAATCTATCTGATGACCTCGCATCGGGGTAAGCGAACGAACACCTGTCCTAGTCGTTCATCCTCGGGTGACTAGAGACTCACCATCATATCTCTAAGTATATACTCATGCTGCAGTAGCTCCAATCGTCTGGGCGATATCTCGTCATTTGCAGCAACAACTGGCTCATTCGTCTGTACGCTGAACGGCGCCTCAATCCTCCAGGAAAGGCGATACATTGGCGGTCCTTTCTAAATCGGTCTGCTCTAGATCTGAGTAAGACTCTCCACACTGGAAATCTTCAACTCAACTGGGTCTGCTCCGGCGCATAAATCGGACGAATCACCTTCGTCTCTCAAATCGGGTAGACAAGCTATCATCTGTCTCATATCTGCCTGGAAGCTCCGGCGATCTCAGCTCGTAAGCTCCGGAAGTGACATCCTGTCAATCTCAGCAACAGCCGGTCCATCTGTCTGCATGGTAGGCGACATCATAATCTCTGAGGTATGCTGTATATCAACAGTCCTCTCTTAACTGGCAGCTCTAACAATGGCCCGATCATCCGGCGCAAAACCAAGCACTTGTCTCCACTAGAGGTCACAATCACCAATACTAACTCGAGACGTTCCCATGTCACCAGAAAACACAATGGTCGGCCCTCGTACCAGACGAGCTCGCCCTGACCGTAACCCTAGCAGCAGCCTAAACTGCGCTCAAACATGGCGACAGGAATCTCAATCGAGTATCGAAGAGAGCAGATCAATGGCAAGAAAGAAAACAACAGATCCAGAGTGGATACATGATCATAAGAAGGAACAACATCAATGAAGGTATGATCATGAAACTAATAGAATCGAGGATCTCAAATGGATGTATAATCATGGATATGAAGAGAATCACTGATCTCGAAAATAGGTACATCCTAAGGTTCCTTAAGCGGAGTGGCGTGTCGTAAGTATGCCGCGGAACATACCCACGGTACGTCACTCTATTTTAGTCACCTATTCCATCAACCAAGGGTCATCCTATACGACGAAAGTTCGGGTCTAATACCCCCTCGACTAAGTCTAAGTTCCGTATATATATATAGACGCCATAGGCTCCACATAATCAAACTTAGACTCAAACCAAGGTCAACCTAGCGCTCTGATACCAACTTTGTCACGACCCAAAAGAGCACGTGACTGGCCCTTGAACCACATGAAGTCTATAGGACTCCATCTGATCCAAGTAAGCCAAAAGCCCAGAAATCTAAAACCATTTTAAGAGTAAATAAAGAAAACTGGTTTAAAGAAGTGAAGAAAAACATGTTTGAAGTCAAGGTTTTTAAATAACTAAGCCGAATATGCATTTTAAAAAAATTTCGGCAGAGTTTCTTTGTAAATACTGGCCCCGAATGAGGTACAACAAGAACAATATATATGCAATGATAAAAGGCATCCCCAAGCGGGAGCTAGCTCTTCGTCAATCGACGGTCACAACCACACAAGCAATATAATATACAACGCCGAATGGCGAGGATCAAAACTCAAAGAAACTCACAATAACATGAAAACCGTCATACTGCTATACGCGACTCTAAGGTCGAAATAATACATCACTAGTGTCTAAGTATGAAACAATATACAAGTTTTGGTTGATGGAATTCTAGATATAAGAAATAATACAAGTACAATGGTGGTTCTTGATGCAAAAGAACCCACCTACCAAAAGCAATTCACCCGCAAGGAAGCAGTGTGCCAGAAATGCCGCTATAGAACCTATACGGCAAGACCTGCAAGAACTGTGGCACAACGGGGGTGGGTTGCCAACTCGTGAATAGAAAATATCTACAAGCAGAAACCGAATGCATGACATAATCCTAGGTCAATACAATCAGATATATAAACCTCAAAGAATAAGCCTGAAGCATGATAAGGTGGCAATGCAATATCTAAACATGTAGGTAGTGCCAAATACTCGTGTCAGTGCCTCAGGTAATAACATGTCATAAACATAAGGTATGTCTGCATGAAGTAAATATGATGAAGTATCAAAATGAATATCACTACACATATATTAGCGTCCCATTCCACTAATATTGGTGTAAGGGTATATATAACAGCGCCCTCATACCCTGTTATATATACAAATGAAGTATGATCAATGTAATAATAGTCTGTATAAATGTGGATCCCGTCCACCTGTCACCTAAATGACAATAAGCATCATGCATGTAAATGTGAGGATATAATCAAAATCATGGAAACATCATGAAACCTGTGCCTAGTATCGGCACATAAATCCTCGTCCATATGGGGCTCCGTCTGCGGTATCGGCCCTCGGCCCCGGCAGCACGGGTCAACCCATGTCCATCTCTCAACTCCGGTCGGTATCCCCCGGATATCCGCCGAGCTCAAATACAATCACCGGTAGGTACTTGCCCACCTCCAGGCTCAATCGGCATAATCCTTCGATCATCTTGCCGAGGGGAACCATACCGGGCCCCACCATGTACCCTCATACGGCACACACTCCTCGTATGGGGTATATATAAATCTCATGGTGGCTGCGCAAATATCATATCAAGGAAACCGGGTTTCTCAAATAAGTACATACTCTCCTTTGAAATTATCCACGGTTCCCAAATCCAGAAATATCATGAAAACGAATATTTCAATGCGTATAATCAGAAAGCATGATGTATATGACCTAGAATAATAGTATGCACATACAAGGTCATATCCTGATGCAATAATACTACTGTGTAGTGACATGGCAATTATCGATGATGAAGTATGTGAGCCGGCAAGCAAGTGTACGTGGAACATATGCATTATCGATAATGGTGCTGGTGTCCTAACAGCATGATTGCAACATAGAGATAAACACATGCAATGCGATGCGGAATTGAATAATCAATGCAACAGTGAAGAATCTACACCAATATGTACATGTCCTGCAGTGGTGCCATTTGAAATAAGACGAATCGGGATTTTGGTAAAATAAGGTTACGGTGTTTTTAAGAATAGATACGTCTTTTGAAAATACCCGTAGAATCCCTTTACTTGTCCTTAAAATATTCCCGATTCGTAGTTTTTAAATAAGTATGACTCGGGTCTAGTCTAACATCTACTAAGCCAAGTCCATCAGGAGGGGTATAGAAACCACCTAAATCTGAGTCGATATATATATATATATATATATATATATATATATATATATATATATATATATATATATATATATATATAGTCGGTGATCCCGCCTCAATAGTATCGCATACGATACAGTATATCATCTGACATCGTCGAGTCATGAGTGCGGATCTATCATCAATATAAGCTCGTACGGTAAATCGTCGTACGGCATCCCAATAGATGGGTACGGGTCAATATCACAATCAGCTCATCAATTATTTGGTAACCTCATCATCATATCACATAATCTGGGGTACTGATCTAAGTCTAGTACAACTGATACCATCAATATGACTGCGTGTGTAAACACACGTCCAAAGGCCCGCTAGAGATCACATGTCGTATCCCAAATACGAATCATAACAAATCACCGTTCTCGCGGCACAATACCCGATATCATCGACTCATCTCCAATGTCGTCCAATATCATCAAATACAGTATACATATAATGAATATGCAAGGGTGTGCGTGTATGTGTAAATCTATTCTAGGGTTCGCGACTATGAACTACACTAGTTGCTTCTAACCCTAAACTATCCATAATACACCTAACACAATATCCACGACACACTATAACTATCATATATAATATATCAACTACGGACTGCGGGGGTGCTATATGCCATCCACCCGACTTCCCCCGTAGATATAATCTACTCACCTTGCGTCTTCATTTGTCGACGTCGCCACGCGCTTGCTTGTCGTCCCGAAGTCTTCATGGGTTACCTACATATCAAAGTATCGTATATGCGCATTAAAACCCAATCAAGCTAAAACGACACATGAAAACCAAAACGATACGCTATGGGGCCTATAGGTTAGAACCTATGGGTACGCCTCCAAAATCATCAATCAATCCTCGATATCGTTGTATAAACGCCAAATAGTCGAGGTAAAACACAATACGTAAATTCAGAAATAAAAATACGGAATACGGAAACACGAATCCAAAACAGCAACTAAGGAAATAGGCTCCAGATTTCACCCAAAGTCAAATTAGACAAATCTACACATGTCAGGGGCCTAATCTACACATGTAGGAGCTGCAGAACCAAAACGAGACAAAATGGGGCAGGTCTGGCCGCAAATTGCGGCCAAACAGAATAAATCTGCGGCCGAGAAAATGTGTTAGGGTCTGGGGTTTTGTGTGGTGGTTCTAGGGTTCCTGCACATCTCACTGTCCAATCAATTTTATTTTCAGAGTCTCGGGTTGATAGCAGATCCAATATAACCTTCACAGAATTCATAACTTTTTCGATATCGGTTTCTAAATCCGTATTTCGGGTTTCAACTCTCAGGTTTTGGGTCTCCATTCATGCACTAGGGTGTTTATATAACCTCAACTGAGCTCAATTTCACATTGCAACACAAAATTTCCTCAAACCCTAACTAGGTTTTCCTTAACTCCACAATATCAAACAATATCGGTTCAATCTAAACATGGGGTAAAGGTAATGCATAACTAAGCTTTAAGGTCCAGAAAATACCTCATTTGGCAACTCAAGAAAATTCTTGAGTTGCCCATAGTGGCCAAAATCCTTGCTTCCTTGGTCCAATGTGTAGATCTTGAGCTTATGCACACTTTTTGTGAAATGAGAGTGGGGTTTTGGAGTTGTTTTCATGGTGATTTAAGGCTTTGAAGAGGGGAGGGAGATGAAGGAGCAGCAGCAGCAGGAGAAGGGGAAGAGGGAGAGAGAAAATGAAAGAAGAATGAAGAGAATGGTTAAGTCCAAAGTCAAAGAAAACCCATACCTCTCTCTCTCTCTCACCATACCTCAATATTATATTCCCCTTTTTCCATTTCTTTTCTTTTCTTTTTTCTCCAAAACCTTCTCACTAGAATAGTAACCCCAAAAGAAACATGGCAAGAAAAAATGTAACACAAGTGTGATAAAAATGATATGTGCATGTTTTGCACAAAAATGCTAAAAAACCAATTAGCGATTTTTAATCGCGATTAGCACTAAATTAGCATATAACTAATCATAAAAACTAAAAAATGGCATAATTCTATAAAATACCCTATTTTATAATTTTCCATAATTTTTCCAATTTTTTCTGTATTTAATTATACCAAAATATTAAAATATTCAATAAAATAATATTAAATTATAAAAATTCCCAAAAAATAATATTTTATTGTTTTGAAATGTTACAAGTTAGGTACAGTCCCGAGCCACGTGAAGGCAGTGAGCGGATCGTCGGGGATTCGTCTCTCCCAGTATTAGGGGTTGATGTCGCGTAGTGCACGGGTGACCATCGCCAAAAATCCTTAGCCAAGGTGGACGAGAATTACTAATTTGGATCAGCAGTTTCTCAGGTGGTGATGGGATTCATACCGACACGAAATATCGCATTAGTAGGGGCCTGACTTTATCCACCCCCTAGACTCGATATGCGATCCTCATAGAGGAACATACCGGACTGTACGAATATTGTCACGGACAGGCTCAGTAAGGGTTCGGATGAGTTTGCTCGTCGGCTTTCCTTTCGTTCAATACCTGGGTAGCCGTTACGTACAACTAGTGCCGCTGAAGTGCTTGTGGTTAAACCCACTGCCAGCGTATTGACGAGTCTTTAGAGTCCCACACAGAGGGTTTCCCTACTTCGGGCGAAACGATGTAGAGGCCGTATGGTTTTACGGCAGGGTTCGATCATATACATGCACTTGTGCACGTATCATGATTCGGACGGATAATACTAGTGGCTTTGGTTTAAGCCGGATTCTAGTATTATATTGTTGGATTATTTTCGTCTCATTGTACTCGTATTTTTTTGGAATACGGATACGGGTATTTATATACGGTTGATGGGTATTCTTGTAATTTCTTACAAGTTACTTCTAGAAGAGCCACCTCATTATGTTTAATAACCGTTTGTTTAAATGGTTATTTGAGGTGGAGTATGAGATCATTATTTTGCTTTAATTCAAGCATGCTTTGTGGCGGGTCATGGGGTGAGTCATGTAGTGACTCATGATACACTATACTAGCATGCTTGATGTTTTGTTTGTAGTGTGAGATATTTTGTGAGACATGGAGATATTTTCTTGAGTTGCTCACTTGATAATATCTCACAACACTTAGCCATTTTTTCTCACTTGAGATTTTTTGCTTCACACTCTCATCCTCATGGCATCTTCCTCTACCTCCACCCTAATAGTCTTATGTGTTGAGAAACGTAGGGTGTCTTAAGACAAACTAATCCTTCACACTCTCTATTTTATCTTGCCTATCTAGTTTAGCGAACGAGGTACCTGAGTTACCTCGGCTTTGAGGTTGGAGCTCGAACTACATACCCTCAGGTGGATCATCTTCGATGGAGGGAGACCGGAGATCAAGCTTGATCATGTTGGCCACTAGGAGCTTGGGAAGGTGGTTAAAGACCGAAGGACACGGATCTTTCAGTATAACCATTCTAAACTCCTTTTTAGTATTGCTAGTCTAGGGTTAATGGTAGATCCGTAGAATCGGGTTCCGTTAGCGCCAGTTTAGAAAATTTTTGTTCTGCATTTGCCACGGTTTGATGGCCGGGACGCTGGCGTAACCCAACACACAGCTGGTGCGTAAGCTACATCCGGTCTGGTACATAACATCGCGTACATGATAGACCCAACTGCAGAATCATAGGGTATCACAGTCATGCGAGCCCTCTCCAAATCAGTCTTGGGAGACATCTCTTTGGAGAGAGTGATTCCTGAGCAAGCGGGTAAATTACCATGCTTAGAATCTTCCATACTAAACCTCTTTAGTATGGTGTCTATGTACCTAGATTGGGACAATCCCAACATTCTTTTAGATTTATCTCTATAGATCTTTATCCCCGGGATGTAGGGGCATCACTCAGATCTTTCATGGAGAACTTTTATGATAGGAAGAGTTTGACTGAGTGCAGCATAGGAACATCATTTCCTATCAAGAGTATGTCATCCACGTACAATATGAGGAAGACAACCTTACTCTCTACAACCTTTTTGTATATACAAGGTTCATCTACGTTTTTGATGAAGTCAAACTCTTTGACTGTTGCATCAAAACAGATATTCCAGCTTCGCCATGCCTGCTTTAATCCGTAGATTGATTTAAGCAGCTTCCATACCTTTCTGCTGCTCCTACTGTCTACGAAGCCCTCTGGCTGTGTCATATACACGCTCTATTCTAAATCACCATTTAGAAAAGCGGTTTTGACGTCCATCTGCCAGATTTCATAGTTATGGTATGCAGTAATGGTAAGTAGGATCCTGATGGACTTAAGCATAGCCACTGGAGAAAAGGTTTCACCATAATCAACACCTGGTCATTGACGAAAACCTTTTGCTACAAGTCTAGTTTTGAAGGTCTCAATCTTTCCATCTACACCAAGTTTCTTCTTAAAGATCCACTTGCTCCCAATGGGTTTTACCCCTTCAGGAGTAACTTCCAAAGTCCATACTTTGTTGGTGTACATGGATTCAATCTCAGATCGCATATCATCCAACCATTTCACAGAGTCTCCACTTGTGATGGCCTGCTCGAAACTAGTTTGGTCATCATCTTCCATTATGCAATCTTCGCTTCCACCGTCTATGAGAACACCATATTATCTCTCAGGTGGATGAGGAACCCTAATAGATCTGTGGAGTGGCTGAGATTCGTCGGGGACTATTTAATCCTCCGGTTCTATCAAATCTTCTATTGCAGTTTGTGTATCTGGAACTTCTTCCAGCTCCACCTCATTACCACTAATGTCTTTCACAAGAAATTCCTTTTCTAAAATGGTGGCATTTCGAGAAACAAACACCTTTTGTTCCTCGGTGTGGTAGAAGATATACTCTCGCGAATGTTTAGGATATCCATCAAACTTACACAGAACAGACCTTGTCTCGAGCTTGTCTGGATTTTGCTTTTTACAATAAGCCGGACAACCCCATATCTTAATGAAATTAAGACATGGACTCTTCCCCTTTCATATATCATATGGAGTGGTAGTCACTGATTTTGTCGAAACCCTATTCAATAGGTATGCAGCTGTCTCAAGTGCATAACCCCAAAAGGAAATAGGTAACTCAGCATCACTCATCATAGAGCGCACCATATCTAATAGGGTGCGATTCCTCCGCTCCGATACTCCATTGTGCTGCGGTGTATACGGAGGAGCAAGCTGAGAGAGAATTCCATTCTCTTTTAGATAATCTCGGAATTCCATGCTTAAGTATTCTCCTCCTCGATTAGATCGAAGGATTTTAATACTTTTACCCATCTGGTTCTCTACTTCGTTCTTATATTCCTTGAATTTCTCAAAAGCTTCAGATTTGTGTTTCATCAGGAACACATGTCCGAATCTTGAGAGATCATCGGTGAATGTAATGAAGTACGAATAACCATTCCTGGCATGTGTAGACATAGGACCGCATAAATCATTATGTATCAGTCCCAAGAATTCAGTAGCTCTTTCTCCGTGTCCAGTAAACAGAGTTTTGGTCATCTTGCCTTTGAGACATGACTGACAAGTTTCATAAGATGTAAATTCGAACGGATTCTTTATGCAACTTAGCTAGTCTGGTCGCATTGATATGACCAAGTCTATAATGCCACAAGAAGGCTTCATTCATTTCTGAACTTTTGCTCTTGTGTGTGTTCTGTATATTTAGAACTGTATTTTGATTTAGAACGTATATACCATTACATAACGTACCAAACCCAATCAACACTTGATTTAGGAAAATGTTCATAACATTTTTCTCTAGTGCAAAGTTATATCCTTCTTTATCTAATAAAGAAATGGATATTATGTTGCACATCATCGTCGGTACGTAATAACAGTCGTTCAAAATCAATGTATTACCATTTGGTAATCCAAGGAGATATTCACCGACAGTTTCGGCAGCAACAATTGCTTCGTTCCCTACTCTGAGAGACCTATTACTCTTTCCCAGTTCTCCACTTCTTCTTAACCCTTGTAACATATTAAAAATATTGGACCTGATCCGGTATCTAATACCCAGGACGTAGAGCAAACTGAGAAATGGTTCTCAACAATGAACACAAGTGAAGAAGATGCATCAGAATTCTATTTCTTCGTTCGGGTTGCATAGGAATCCGTGCATTCCCCTGTCCCTTGCTAAGACTTATGACAGTCATAAGATAGAGCGGAGCCAATGTTACCCAGCTCAGTATAATAAGCGGGTTCAGTCAATACATCCATATTATCATCTTGATTAAGGCGTGACATGGTCTCTACCTGGAGAGAGAGAGAGAAGAAAACACTTTAGCGTACGCTCTTACAAGATTAGATTGGTTATGATCTTATCTAATCAGGATGGCTCCCACTGTTTTTTATCAAATCTTTCTTCAAACCCTAAAAGGTAAGATTAGCCGGGATTAAGTACACACTATAAATTTTCCAATCGGTCAGCCATACAGGTATTGGTACTCCGAAAGAGTCTCCCCATGCTTTCGCATGGAACTAATTAAATAACCTCGCTTTTGCAGGGGCATAACCCCGTTAACACCTTTCTTAAACACCTACTGGATTAGCTAATTATAAAGTGGAAAACTCTACCAGAAGTAACTTTTACTCGCAGTGGGTATCGGGATCCAACTATCATATAGAAGTTATGCAATCTCATTGTTTCAATACTTGAAATTCCTAATATCTGTTTTTACCCCTAATGACCTATGACTTTGACGGAGGCCAACAAACCATAGTCTGCTAGTCAAGTTCAACCCGTCATTTCGTGATTGAATTAAACCCACCCGCACGACTCTTGACGGAGGACAACAAGGTCGTACGACTACCCTAATCCAATCGCATCATATGCTGCAAATAAACACTAATCAGCTACCGCACACTACGCCTTGACAAAGGCCAACAAACGCATCACGAATACTAAATAGTCCTTATCTGAAATGACGGAGGGCTACGACTGGTTTTGAAGAAAACTTTTAACGTAAAGAACTTAATACCGTTGTAGAATCTAGTGATTTGAAAAGGATTGGTTTAAGCCCCGCTTTTAAAATCGAGTAGTTTTCAAAACAAACCGAGTGGGTTGTAGCATATGCTAGTTTTGCTAAAGAGGTCATTCTCGGTGAAGGGATCTAGGCTCTTTCCTCATCGAATGAGGTGCTGGATATTCATAAAGGAATACCGCTATGCAAAGCAAGAACTAGAGCTACCTTTTTGAAAATTTTGATTCTACAACATCTTTAGGTTTCTTTTCTTTTCATTAATCTCATTAATGACGTCCCATCATTTATGTTTCCTAAACATCACAGAAGAAACGAAAATAAAACACACATATATGCCATCCGTATTCGCCACAGGGACCCGGGTCTTCACCGTAAGGTTACTTAACTTACGGCAGGGCGGGGTCAGGACTAGCACGGATGCAAAATATATATAGTGACAACTAGTATATCATATATATAAGTAGCATTCGTCTCACGCAGTTTATATGATCATATCATACACAGAGTCAGCAGAAGCAAACATGAAATACAGAATATACTAGGAGATCCATGTTTTAGATTAAGCCAGTAATGAAAAACACGGATTCCACGGTCATGATGAATAGCCAAAACATCCCTAGACCCCTACGAGAGCGTCAAGCAACCCTGCCAATTCTAGAGTTAGGCAACTCGGTCTCGACTCCTTGAGATGGCCTCTAGAACCCGGTTACTTGTGCCTCCCGCCTTGGGTCTATCCTAATGTGAAAAAGTAAATAATATACATCAATGGAGACAACAACCTCAACCCGGAAGTGTCCTAATAAAAGAATATTACATACATAATTTACATGAATGAAAATGGAAAAAACTCTCATCTCACACAAAAAAATCCGGCTATTCAATCACGACGATCCAATATAACATATCAACCAACAACACAATAACATCACATGTCATCAACGTAAGTAAATATGCGTATCTCTAATATCGTTGACGTATTGCAACGAGATCGGAGATACTACCACATATTACACTTACGGTCTCAGAAAAGAAATGAAAACTACAATAATTAGAATCCGCATCATCCTTAGACATCATAAACCCGGATTATGACATATTCTGGATTTCATGCCTAACATTTATAAACCTTGCATTTAAGTCTCAAATTGAAAACACTTTTCAAAAACAAGTCGGGTAATTCAACAAGATTCCCGATTATAAGATCGAATGCTCGTCGGGAACTTTTAGTAGATGGCCGCACCTCCAATGCCATCAACGAAGTGCACTTGGGCGGAACACCATGGCCGCGAGCACCCGAGTGGATGCTTTTGGCCATGGGGTTCTCCTATAGTCACTTGGTTGGGGCTATGGGGCGTGGCTATCTAGTAGTATTTCTCGGCGACTATTCGCGTACAATATGAGATTGCGACGGAGTTTTGATCCGAATCGAAACTCCATGGCAATCCATCACTTGAGACTAAAACGCGAGATTTACAAATCGTTAACTAGTTTTCGAAAAACTAATCAATGTGGATTCCAAAAATTGTATCACATAACTAAAGTAATGTACACGATGTTAAACATTTCGATCGATGTTTCAAGCAATAACAATTCACAGAGACCTCAACAACTTGAGCCTCATCAAAAATACCCAGAAAGTCCAAAATATGAAAATGAAGCAGCACAAGAAAATCGAGACCCTCACTCCACTATTGCGTGGTGGAAGGACCGCAAATACATTGTATTTGCGGCGGTTCCGCCGCCAAGTTATGGAGTTACGTTCTCGTATTTCTTGAGCCTTTATAATTTTACCTGCATGATTTTCTGAGAATTTTTAATTGTGAAAAATCCAACGTCTGGAAAAATGGACAGAAACTAGTAAAATCCGTGTTAAAAAATGTCGATCGAACACTTTAATGTCGTCTAGACTTTGCCTAAGTCTCTAGCTTGGCTCTGATACCATGAAAGTATGTCTTAGCACCACCACTAGGTTTCAAGGAGTATCAAGTATGCAATTTAAAAAAATCTAGAGTGCTAAGCTATACTATTCTAGAATAGAACTAGAGAATTAAGGTTTGTTGTAAGCAAACATGTTCTAAACTAAGTGAAGAGGGTTACAACCTTTGTAGACCGGTCCTTCGCTTCTATAGCTCCAAGTAGTAATCCCTAGAACTCTTCTTAGACTCTACTTGGTGAAAGGAACGAGCTTGCTTTGTAGTCTTCGAAGCCGAAGATGATCTATCTTGAAGCCTCTCTAACTCAAGCTCACTCTTCACTAATCAAAGTATTAGTGAAGCAAACAACCTATATTAAAGGGCTAGGATAGTTTAGGTTGATGAAGTAGGAATTTTGCTCACTTTAGAAATCTTTTTCTCTTTCTTTTTCCACCTCAAGAAAAACCCTAGAGAGCTCTTGAGGAAGAAGATGAACTTGGGTGTGTGAGTGAATGAGTATGAGAGAATGAATCATGAGCTAGAGATAAGGTTGAGATGAATAAATATCTAAGAATAAAACAAAAAGAGAAGATGAGTCATGGCTTCTCAATGCTTCTCCAAGCATCCAAGCCATCACTCATTTTCTACTCTTTTTCATTTTACTTTTAAATTAAATTATCCCAATTATCTTTAGCTCTCGTGTGAGTCTCATACACCCATGTTCTATGTATCATCTATCATGATACAATTCAATTTTATATATAAATAAATAAATAAATATATATATATCATACACACACACACACGCACACACAATTATCTATCAAGAGAAGAAAATCATTGGTGAGCATTAATATTAGTTAATATATAAATATATAAAATATAAATATATATCAAATTATTAAATCAACACTTGATTCAATAATCCGGTTATATTATATATAACCGACTAATATCAAATATGTATATCAAATTATCAAATCAACACTTGATTCAATAATCCAGTTATATAACATATAACCAACAATATTCAATACTAGATATTAAATCAACACTTGATTCAACAATCCGATCATATTATATATAACTGGCCAATATCAAATATATATAAATATAACAAATCATTGAATCAACACTTGATTCAATGATTTGGTTATATCACATATAACCTAACCGATATCAAATATCGCGAGATTAGAATACGGTATCACATACTCATATTTAATCAAGCTCCCGCACATATCACCATATGTGCCCTACTTCGTTTCGCTTGAGCTAGGAAACCTCTGTGTTGGACTCTAAAGACTCGTCAATACACCAGCAGTAGGTATTGATCATATCAGATACCTATAAGCCGTCAGCGGTACTAGTCGGACGTAACAGCTACCCAGGTATTGAGCGAATAGAAGATCAACAAGCAAACTTGTCCAAACTCCCGTGAAGCCTATAAGCAACACTTACTGTATAGTCCGGTCTCTTCGTCTGATATGTCGCTGTTCTCCGCCGAAAGCCAGGAAGACAAACGTCTTGCCTGAATTTGGGGGCAGATGCTATTTGGTGCTATGCGTCCACCTCTCCGAAGATACAAAGCTGATTTATGGCACCATGTATCGAAGGTTTAAACGGACGCGACTGATATAGCAAACTTCGTCAGATTCCCCTTCGTTGAGGGGTTTTTGATTGCGGGGACGCTCTTCCTTGCAGGCGCAAGCCCTTGCAGTTAATTACGCTACTGCATCGCGGTAACCACTTTATCCTACTCCAGATGGTCACTTCGTGTCGTGTCTTTTTTTGGTTGCCCGTGGATTGTATACGGAGACTAATTTATCTTGTCGCCCGTAGGGCGTGGATTAGTCCAAATCCATATTTTCTTAGATTTGGGTTTTGGGTTGGGTTTAAGGCTTGTTAACCTCATTTGAGACTAAAATCAACTTAAACGTTTGTTAAGGATACGTTAGTCTGATTTTAGACTAAGATCTACTTAACATGATCGTTTAGATCCAACAAAAGAGCATTTGGGCTCTATTGTTTAGTTTAGGGACATTGCGGTCCAAGAGTTTAAGGACATCATAGTCCATGGAGTTTAAGGACATCATAGTACAGTTTAGAGACATCATAGTCTGTAAAGTTTAAGGACATCATAGTCCATGAGTTTAAGGACCCCACAGTCCATGGAATGTCTGGTTGTCGGGACCCGCCACCTCTCTGAAGATGTTGAAGGATTACAATGACAAATATCAGAGGAGTGAAGAGATGTACCCTTGAACCAATATTGGTTGGGAGATATGTAGTCCAATTTGGGACTAAGATCAAAGATTTATGAGCATATGGGCTCAATTAATCTGAATTAGGGTTCCGTGGCCACTTTGGGCTGGGCCCATTTAGTTAAAATGTTAAACATTTAACAATGTCGAGCATTGGTTTGAGTTCCGACAATCTTTTTGTCTTTTATTGAATGCCGAGCACTCATCATAGCCCTGGGCTTTTATTTATAGAACGGTTTATGTTCTTTTACCGCACACGTGAGGAGCACGTGGCGTGCTTGGCGCTGTGCGCCAGTTGATGAGCGCAGAGCGCTTCTATTAAGTAGCGCACACGTGAGGAGCACGTGGCGCGCTTGGCGCTGCGCGCCAGTTGATGAGCGCAGAGCGCTTTTGTTAAGTAGCGCACACGTGAGGAGTACGTGGCGCTATGCGCCAGAAAATGAGCGCATAGCGCTTCTTGTGAAATTTGGAGCGCTAAGGCTCTGCAACGCTATGCGTTAGATTTGGAGCGCTGAAGCGCTTCTTTTGATTGGAGTGCTAGGGCTCTTTTTAGGCAGCTTTGCGCCCTGAGAATTAAATTCTATCTCTCATAAGAGATTTTGTCTCATGGATCTAAGAACAAAGTTCTTATTTTTTATAAGAGATGTTTCAATCTCTTATGTTTTTGGTGAAAGGCTCTGCCTTTATGGATCTATGATCCTAAGTGAATTGAATTATTCTCCCCCTTTTTTATAATGAGATATCATGATCTCTTTTGTGAAAGACAATTTGTCTTATAGATCTATGATCTGAATAAGATTAAGTTCTTCCCCTTATTTATTTTATGATGAGATACTTTTATCTCTTTTTGTGAAAGACCTTGGTCTTATAGATCTATGATCATAGAAAAAGAAGTAAATTCTTCTTTTTATATGAGATGATTTTATCTCTCTGTTCTTTTTTTACCTTAAAGAAAATCTTCTTCTTCTGAGAGCTTGCACTTTGTCTTTGAAATTTCTCAAAATTTATGGGGGGGTTCCTCTCTATGTCTGTGTATATAAGACTTGAAACCTTGGGGCCTTTATATAGGGTAAGCTGATTTGTTGAATCGGTTGAAGAGATCTTTTCTCTAATTGATTTGAGGATGTTTCCCCCGTTGGATCTTTGATCCAAGGGCTTCTGATTTACAGAAGGCAATCTTCTTGTTTTTAACAAGATTGGGAAATCTTTTCCCATTCAGAATTTATTCTGTATTTTAGTGATTTTTAATCACCATTGGATCATTGATCCAACGGTGCTATGATTTTCAGAGCATAATCTTTCCTGTTTGGAAAGATTCTGAGGAATGTTTCCTTAACCGAATTTTATTCTGGTCAATTGATGATTTTTAATCATGTTCGTTGGATCTTTGATCCAAGGGCCGAGAACATTTTGTTCTATCGCTAGCGCTCACGTGCTTTGCACGTTGTGCGCTGCTTAGAGTGCGGCGCTCTTAGCTCTGGCGCTTACGTGCTTTGCACGTGGTGCGCTGCTTAGAGTGCGGCGCTCTTAGCGCTGGCGCTCACGTGCTTTGCACGTGGTGCGCTGCTTAGAGTGCGGGGCTCTTAGCGCTGGCGCTCATGTGCTTTGCACGTGGTGCGCTACTTAGAGTGCAGCGCTCTTGGTGTTGCTATGAAGCGTTGCTTCATTTCAAATTTTGAAATTTGAACAGAGCTTTGCTCTTATTGGGGAAACAAATTCCCCCCCACCGTTGCGCTCACGTGGCCCATACATGAGTGCAGCAGTGGCATCATCTATACCATTAGATCAACTCAGAAGTTGAAACGGCATCTCAGTGCCTATAAATAAGGCCTTTGGCCCTTGAGATGATCTCTGTTCATCTTCTTTCTTGATTTTCTGAGAATTAATTCTCTTTTTAGAGCATAGCTCTTTCCCTTAAGAAATTTCTTAAGAGTCCAAACTCTGCTCAACTTAGGTAAGAATTGAACTCTTTAACAGGGCTTTGCTCTCCTTAGATCATAGATCTAAACATATATCTTTAGGTTTTTATCCATTAACAGAGCCATGTTCATCTTTAGATCATAGATCTAAAAAACTTTAGGGTTTTTAACCAGAGCCATGCTCATCTTTTAGACCAGAGATCTTCAAGATATAATCTTTTTTTAGGGTGATTTTAACCTATGAACTAGAACATTGTTCATGAAGAACTCTTAAAGTTCACAGATATTGAAGATTTCAGAATTTTTAATTTATTAAAAGCTTTTATTTTAAGGTTTTCTGATGGGTTATTCCATCATTTTATAGAGCATGGATCTTCAAGATTTTTCTTGAGGAATTTTTATTCCTTTCATCATCATAGCTGACAGATGTCGCTCTGTTGTAGAGCGCTGCTCTCAATGGGAGATTTACTTCTGGGCCTGAGGAGCCCTTATTAAATAAGAATCCTTTGAGGATTTCCTCATTTAATGACAGTCTCATCAAATGATGAGACCGTTTCATGATGAGCCGTCATCTAGATCATGTGGGTCCCCTTTGGTCCCCTTCCACTGCGTTGCAGTGCGGTACGAATTTAAAGTACCCAGTGATAGAACTTAAACTGTAGCATTGGCGGCTGAATTTTTTTTTCTTTTCCGCGTAGGTACTATAACTTTCGACACTTCCTTCCCGTTCGTCCGTTCGGAAGGCGGATTCCCCGAAGCGCCCGTGGATAGGGAAGTGTTTGCACTGATCAAAGATCATGATCCGGACAAGAAGAACCTTCACTTATAGGGAACATGGTATAGCCAAATCATCAAAGGTCGTCGGAGTTTTTCTTGCGCGACACCTTCGGAGCTTATTTCGGCGATCCCTTATGCAGATGCACCCCCGATAAACTATGCTGTGGAGGAGGTCAATTGGACTTCAGAGGGTCTCCTTCGGCCTTCTATGGCTGCAATACCCGTACAGCCGGCGACGGCTTTGGATACCCTAGGACGGCGTATATGCCAGGGTGAGTCGCGTCCTTGGGGACAGCTATATAACATAGGCTTAACGCCCCGTCACCCAGCCGGATATCTGCAATGGGCCCGCTATATTTTGTCGGCTAAGAAGTCGCAACTGCTGAAGCTTGGGTTGTATCCCGCGATTTACGCTTCTCTTTTTCAATATTCTACGCCTCCTGCCTGGTGGGTCAAGGCTTTTCTGAAGCAATGGAACATTCCGACCCGCACCTTCCTTCTGTTGGATCGAGAAGTTTCAATTTCTTTAGAGGAGTTTGCAGAGGTCTCTGGCTTACCTATTAAAGGAGAGCACTACGAGGAGCTGCTTCCTCCGGATGAGTACATCTTTGCCACCAAATCAGTGGTAATAGGTCTTACTTCGGAGAACGCTATTCAACATCAATTCCTGAGTTTGATAAAGGTGTTGAATATCTATGAGGGCCTCTTTCTCGAATCTGGAGGCCGCAGGGTTAATTTCACAGATTTCATCGCCCGCTTTCTCCGCTCAGAAGTCCTGTCGAAGGAAGCCGCGAAATTTGCCAAACTTGACGATCCTTTTGGTTTCGGTTTGGACAACTAGCCAGCAGCGGAGGCGGATCAGAGAAATTTCTTTCTCCCCAACACCCTGGTCGTCTCTTTCACAGAACTTGTAGCTCCTGGGATTGACGAAGAAGCGTTCTTTTTAGGGTTCCTCGGGCTATGGCTAAGCTGTTTTGCGCTTCCAATGCACCCTCGCCATATGAGGCCGTCCGTTTTTTATCCAGCTCACCGAATGGTTGTTGGGATGCAAGTGGCCGTCGGAGTCGCTGGGTTAGCCCATTTGTATCACGGCCTCAGCTTGGCGGCAGACACTACTGAACCAAGGGTGCAGCATATGAACTTCTCAATGCATTATTTTCTGTCATGGGTCGAGCTACACGTACTTGGCGTTTTTGGTATCTACAAAAGGCCTTGCTTCTATGACAAGTGTAAGTTCCCTCGGATCATGCGGCTAGTTGACGCATCCATTGTAAATCTGACACCGTGGGAAGCTAGGGGTTTGCTCCTTTGTCCGCACACGGTTGGAGATGGCATGACCTTCACCGATAAGATTCTGACCGTTGGCCAGGAATCCGCAAAAACGGTGCAGCCATTGCAGGACATCTTTAAAGACGGGGCCTCTATCTTGAAAGCTCGGGTGATTCTTTATTTATACTCCATCAGGCCAGGCTTTCTCGTGTTTAGGAAGAATGATTCGGCGTTGTTCATGAGATACAACCCGCATCATTTCGCCCAGCAGTTAAGCTATAATCAGGGCGTCCCGCTTGAGGCCTTCTTGGCAGAACCGGTTGCTACTGAAGAGGGTATCCGGAGCGCGTTGTATCATTTTATGCGCCAAAACACAGGGTCCAACTTCTTCATCAGTGAACTGAGTTGTGTTCCGAAAGCCCTGAACGTGTATGTGGCGTGATATCAACATTCGATGGGCGCCGTTATTAGGGAAGAAAAGCGATTGCTGCTTGATCGCAAGGGCATTGCCCCGGCTAGTAATCTCGCCGTTCCCTTGAAACGACGGACCATTGTCCGTCCTCCCTTAAGGGAAGCTGCTGCGGTTATGGTACCACGTGTTATCCCTGAGCTACCCGTACCCCGCGTGCCTGTAGAAGCGGTAGCTGTGGCGTCTCCCGAATCTGGCGTAGGTGCGGAGATTGGAGCTCGTCGTCCAAAGTTGCCCACCAAGCGCAAGCTTGTGTTATCGGCCGCCGGCACTCGCTCGCAGAAGAAGAAGAAGTCGATTCTTTCTGCAGACGTCGTATTCGGCCAGGAGTCCCATGCTCCTTATAGCGAAGGCTTAAGCGAATACGGGACCAACGGGGGTTTATTCATGGCACCAGATGATATTGATCTGGAGGCTGCCATCGCAGCTTCCGAGCGACTAGCTAGCAACAAAGTAGGACTAATCATCCTCGCATAGTCAGGTATACTTCCGTCGTATCTTTGCGTGGTTACATCACACACATTTTTTATTATCATTCTTTGACTGACACTGTTTTTAACAGGCGTCTCCACCGAAGAGGCCCTCGCAGCTTCTCTCAAGACTTTTGAAGAGGAAGAGAGGCTTCGCGTTTCCTTGGGCCTCGGTATATTTTGGCTCATTGTGCCTTCTTTCCCTCCCTTCTTTATGGGTAGACTAACCCTCCTTTTTCATCTTATCGCAGGGACTACTTCGACCCGAGTTATCCCGAGTGCAGTGCCGATTTCGCAGAGTGGTGCGGAGACGCTTCCAAGGCCGGCTACCGAAGTCCCAGCTTCCCCAGTATTGCCAAAAGAGGCTTCGCTTAAGCAACCGATGATGGACGCCATAACGGCTCCAGAGGTAGCTCCTGGCTCAGATGATGACGTCTCCTTAGCGGAGGTCTTAAGAAGATCAGCTCTCACGGCCCAGGCAGAAAGGAAGCACAGGAGGTGTGTAGCAAGAGAACGCAATGCCGCCTTGGCTGTAGGTGCAGGCTCGAGCATTGCTTCCCCTGTCCCTATTTCTTCAGAGGGTGCTCCGGCCGCCCTGTCTACTGCTCATAGACAGGCAGTACGCATGGCTCAGGAGGCAATTGAAAGGCCATCCCAAGGTAACGTAACACTGGGTACTTTTATTAGAGTTTGATCTTCAGATTCTAATATATCATACCCTACAGGGCCAAGTCCTGATGAGGAGGTGGTAGGTGAAATGACGGCAACCACCGAGCCCGAAGCGGCTACTCTTTCTCGGGAGTCCGGGACTGTCCCAATTGCTACTCTTTCTCCTCGCGGTTCCCTGCCATCACCCGGCATTGCGAGTGTCACGACGGATCTCTTAGAATCGGGGGACGAAGCCACTGGTGTCGAAACCCTTTCAATGGAGGAGAGCGAAGGAGTCGCTGCGCCTAATGATGCTCTTGTCGCAGTTTCGATTGGTGACTCATCAGGTAGATTTTGAGTCATTGTTTTCCTTTTTATTCCGCAATCCCTTTCAATCTTTTCTGACGACATTTCTTTTGTTTCTAATGCAGGTGTGGTGAGCATTGAGGTCGTGCCACTCGAAGAAGCGTCGCCGGTTGCTGCTCTGGCGGTCGGCGACCCTTCTCCTTCTCTCGCGTCCTCTCAAATGCTGGAAGGTATGGGTTTGTGATTTACTTTAAATCGAGGATAGCATCTTTCGTGTACTGACCATGTATCATCGTAACCTTGCAGGAGTTCTCTTTGATCATCTGTATCAAGTGCTGAATCCGCATTTCTCCTTCCAGTCGGAAGTTACTCCGCCTGCTGGTGCCGGTGAGTATAGTTTTTAAACTGACATCCTTTCCTTTCTTAGACGGGCGACCCGGCCGTTGTTAATTTTGAATTGATTGCAGCACTACAAATTGAAGGAGGGGACGAGGGAATCGTCGCGCCACCAGTACTACCAACTCTACCCCTTGTCGTAGCCAGTATGGTAGACTCTATTGTTCGTGCATTTTCTTTATCTCTTGAGATGACATTTGATCATGGTTCGTTTTGCAGAAATTGCACCGGTTCCTGCTCCGTTCGAGTCTCCCATCGTAATGCCGGCAGGGCCTTTTTCTAGATGCCCATCTTCCAAAGGCGCTGTGACCAGCCTGCATATGTTGAGGGAATACGTCGAGGAGCTTGACGCGGAGGCCCCTATATTCGCTGCAGATTTTGCTGCCGAGCTTAATCCAATGCTAGCAACGTTTATGAACTTCCATAACGAAGGCGTCGTTGAGTCTTGGGTTAATCACCGCAGGAAGATTGATGCCTGCCTGCATGAGCTTGAGCGTAGGCGTCCTGCTCATGAGATTCTGGCTCTGAACTCCCAGCGGGCCGCGTGGGTTGAGCAAAGTGCCCTTTTCCTTCGCCATTTCGAACAAGAGGCGATCCTCAAGCTAAAGGAACGTGAGGCGACTTCCGTTGAGTCCGTCCAATTGCGTGCCCAGGTCGAAGCGAATGATGCACAACTGAACTCCATCTTTGAAAACCTTCAACGATGTATTTCTGACGGGCTGGTGCTGAGCAAAAAGCTTGATCTTAGTGAGCAGGTTACGCAGAGTCAGGAGGCTGCTCAGCAGGAAATTGATGAGAAACTTTCATCCTGTCTGTAGCCACAGGCCCAAGTTGAAACAGAGCTAGCCGCGGTGGCTGATCGTGAAAAGGAACTGAGAGGAGTGCGCGAGCAGCTGGGTGATTTACTGAAAATGCCTCCTTCTCAGCAGCTGCCTTTGTATTGATTGTACATTTGTAACTCATGAATAACATGTATTCATTTCATTCATTTTTTTTATTCCATTCATTTTCATATGATGTAGCCTGTATCCAATTGAATTCATGAATAAAGTACACATTTCTTTTCTATCTTGTGTTACCGCTTTCTTTTCTTTGCTTTGTCGTCGCCATGTGATTTTAGCAAGTATGGCCTATAGATAGTAGGTAGCTATCCATCTTGGATTCTTTGCAGGGTAGCGATGGCTTAGGAAATAGGGTTAGGATCTGCCAGCTAAGACTTTTCAATTCTATGAGCCGTGAGGGTCTCGTAAGGATTTTTCTCCCTACGAGTCGAGAGGATCTTGTAGGTGTATTTTCTCCTTAGGAATCGTGAGGATTTCTAAGTGTGTTTTCTCTTGAGAGTCGTAAGGATCTCACAAGAGAATTTTCTTCCTTACAAGTCGAGAGGACTCGTAAGTGATTGATGAGCTGACCTGCTCCCGAGTCAAAGCATTGCTTTAATAGGGAGGTCGAGAGTTGACTTTGGTCATTTTCCACGGGGTCAGGATTGACTTTAGCTGTGTTCCACGGGGTCAGGGGCTGACTTTAGACATACGGGGTCAAGATTGACTTTAGCCATATGGGGTCAGGATTGACTTTAGCCATACGGGGTCAGGATTGACTTTAGCCATATGGGGTCAGGATTGACTTTAGCCATACGGGGTCAGGGATTGACTTTAGCCATATGGGGCCGGGATTGACTTTAGCCATACGGGGTCAGGATTGACTTTAGCCATACGGGGTCAGGATTGACTTTAGCTATACGGGATTAGGATTGACTTTAGCCATATGGGGTCAGGGGTTGACTTTAGCCATACGGGGTCCGGATTCACTTTAGCCATACGGGGTCAGGGGTTGACTTTAGCCATACGGGGTCAGGATTGACTTTAGCCATACGGGGTCAGGATTGACTTTAGCCATATGGGGCCAGGATTGATTCTCGGTTGTCTGTGCACCGTCGAGCCATGGAACTGGGAACTTTGCCGCGGCTCTGCTTTGCTGATGTTGCGTCTACTGTAACGAGAAGAATGTCGAGGTGGTCTCTAGGTTGTTTGTGAACCATCGAGATTTGGAACTAGGGATTTTTCCATGGCTCCGAGGTTGATTGTCGCGTCTGAATCCTGCTGGAATGAGGAAAAATGCTGTTGTGGGTCTCCAAGCTGTAGACTTGGCCGTCGAGACTTGGAACTAGGGATTCTGCCATGGCTCCATTTTGCTGATGTCGTATATTCCTGCATAGACACTGATTTCTCTGCGGGTCGACGTGAATCGAGATGCTATCGTCAGGGACGCTGATTGCCTTGAATCGAGGTTTTTGCCAAGGACGCTGATTTCCTCGGAGTTGAGACGAATCGAGAGATTCCTGCAAAGACACTGATTTCCTTGCGGGTCGACGTGAATCGAGATGCTCTCGTCAAGGACACTGATTTCCCTGCATCGAGGTTTTGCCAAGGACACTGATTTCCCTGGGGTTGGTTGACTTGTTTCCAAGACGGAGCGTTGATCCAGCGGGGAGGTCATTGGTTGACTCTAGGCTGTCTGTGGACCGTAGAGTCTTGGAACTAGGACTTTGCCGTGGCTCCGTTTGTTGACGTTGTACCTGCTTCTGGTTGGAACGAGAATGAACGCCGTTGTTGATCTCTTGAGATGCAGTTGTTGCCATTAAGATTTGGCTCTCTTTCTGATGGAGCCTGGTGGGATGATATGGTTCCCTCTTTATTTGTTCCCCTGGATTGTATACAGGGATCGATGTGACCTCACCTGTAGGGTGCAAGTTTCATTTTATATGTATTATATTTTTTTGTTTTCTTTTCGCGATGCTCTATTATTTCAGTTTTTTGTATCGCGAAAGTCGCGATTGCCCAATCATTTCGGCTATTTTTCGCGGTGTCCAATCATTTCGGCTATTTTTTCTTTTTACTCGTTGTTTTTTATTGCGAGTTGCCCAACCATTTCAGCTATTTCGTATGCATATATTTTTACTTGCTGATTTTTTTGCAAGTTGCCCCATCATTTCGGCTATTTCATATGCATTTATGGTTCGCTGACCTCTTGCCGCGAGTAAGGGATTTAGAATCTGATGCCGATTTAAGCATCAGCATCGCTACCACTGGGACATTGCCATGAGCGAATCATCATTTGCCTTTGTCGGTTTGAACAAAGGTGGCTTAGCAAACATGGTTAAGATCCTGTCGACTAAGGCTTTTGACTTCATGAGCCGTAAGGGTCTCATAAAGATATTTCTCCCTACTAGTCATGAGGATCTCGTAGGTGCGTTTTCTCCTTAAGAATCGTGAGGAGTCTTAAGTGTATGGTCTCTTATAAGTCGTAAGGATCTTACAAGAGTGTTTTCTTCTTATAAGTCGAGAGGACTTACAAGGGTCGTTCGTCGTGTGAGCATATCCCTAGTCGCTGGTGGGACTTTGCTAGGGAAATGTTTATTCGTGCCTGATGATTGTATACAAGGGTCAATATTGAACCGCTTGTAGGGCAGTCTGTGGGTTGTGATGGCTTAAGAACAGGTTCAGATCCCTGTAACTTAAGGCTTTTGAATCTTATGAGCCGTGAGGGTCTCATAAGAGGGTTCTCCTTACGAGTTGTGAGGATCTTGTAAGTGTGAGTTCTCCTCAGGAATCGTGGGGATTCCTAAGTGTATTGCTTCTTTGTGAGTCGTAAGGATCTCACGCAGGTAGTTTTCTCCTTACAAGGTCGAGAGGATCTCGCAAATGTGCACGAATTTTTTTTACGAGCCTGCGCCTTCTCGGGTTTTCACGAACTCGCCGGTAGCCCTGCTGTTTTTACTCACGGAGCCCTTATGGGTTTTCATCCGTGCCCATTTTGCTTGTGGACGTACCTTTTTTTTGCGTCAGCCCTAGGATGCTGCGGTTTGTAGTAGTTTAACGACGTCTCGGTCAAGCGTAGTATTTCTTCAAGAAATGGCCGTTTATTGGCCTGAAGGGCCTTTCGCCATGCATATCCATGAGCAAGTAAGCCCCACCCTGGTAGACTTTGTCTATGATGTACGGGCCTTCATAGTTCGGCTCGAATTTCCCCTATTTAGCACGATTAGGGATCATAGGTCTTTTTACGACTAGCACGAGTTCGCCTTGGTGGAATGTTCTCGGCTCAGTCAATCTTTCGTATGAGCGCGTCGTCCTTTCTTTATAAGCCTCCAGGTTTTGTTGCGCCATGAGCTGGGTTTCGTCAAGGGCGTTGAGCTCCTCAAGCCGAAGATAAGCATTGTCTTCGTCCGTTAGTTCGTAATGAACCGCCACTCATAAGGAGTGTAGCTCTATCTCCAAGGGGAGTACTGCTTCAGTGCCGAATACCAATGCATACGGCGTTGTGTTTGTGGCCATTTTAAACGTAGTTCGATATGCCCAGAGAGCTTCATGCAGTCTCTCGTGCCAGTCCTTCTTATTTTTGGACACCGTATTTTTCACGATCTTCGTCAAGGTCTTGTTGAAAGCCTCAGCCAGACCGTTAGCTCGGGGATTATAGACCGAAGATTATCTCCAGTCTATATTATGTTGCTGCGCGAAGCGGCTGATCTTATGGCTTCTGTAGGCCGGCCCGTTATCGGAGATAATCCGTCGCGGAGTGCCGAACCGATAGATGACGTGTGTCTTGAATAAATAGAGGATATTCTCCGTCTTCACTTCTCTTAGTGGTATTGCTTCTGCCCACTTGGAGAAGTAATCGGTTGTTGCCAATATGAACCGATGTCCTTTGGACGATGCTGGTTCAATGGGCCCAATTATGTCAGTTCCCCATATTTCGAACGGCCAGCTAGCCACCGTTGGATGTAGCGGATTTGAATGTTGGTGGATAAAGTCCCCGTGAATCTGGCACGAGTGACACTGCTTCGCGTATTCGAGGCAGTCTTGGATCATTGTGGGCCAATAGTATCCCATCCTTTTGATTTTCAGCTTCATCTTCGGCCTAGCTTGGTGAGAACCGCAGAGTGCGTCATGAGTTTCTTAGATGACTCTTCTTGCTTATTCAGGTCCCAGGCATCTTAGCCATAGAGAATCAAATGATCTCTTATATAGAGTGTCATTGATGAAGGCGAAAGATAGAGCTCATTTCATGAGCTGATATCTTGAGGACGCATCTTCAGGTGTTCGATGGGATTTGAAGTAGTCTATAAAAACTTCCCTCCAATCCTTAGCCTTTTCCTGGTCTTTTATTTGTAGGGCCATTTTCTTGGTCTCTCCCTTTTCTTCGGACGACTCCGGAGATATTTCTGCCGGTGCAAGAACCCGACGGCTTTGCACCACGATCCTTACGTCATCGAGGTTTTCGTAGAACAGTTCTTTAGCGAGCTTGGCTAATGCATTCGCCTTGCTATTTTCCGCGCGCGGTATGCTTTCCAGGGCGTAAGCAGGGATTTGAGTCAGCAATTGTTGTATTCTCTCGCCGTACTTTACCAATTCTGGTTAGCACGTTTGATAGTCGCCGTTTACTTGGCTAACGACCAGCTGGGAGTCTCCGTATATGAGGAGGTTTTCGATTCCCATGTCGACAGCGATCTCAAGAGATGCTATCAAAGCTTCATATTCGGATTCATTGTTCGTCCTCGGCTCTGTTAAGGAGAAAGCGAAGCGCATTATCCGTCCTTGTGGAGTCACGAAGATAAGGCCCACTCCCGATTTGATTATAGGGGAGTTATGCTTCCGTTTCTTCATGGAAGATGCCCCATCGAAGTAGAGTTCCCATTGGGCGTCACTCTCTCCTTTCTCCCCATCGATCGTGTCAAACGCGTGCTCGTCCGGCAACTCGCAATTTAAGGGTGAACCGGCAGGTATCGGATGCTCAGCGAGGAAGTCGGCGATAGCCTGGCCTTTTACTGCCTTGAGGGAACGATAAGTTATCGAGAACTCCATCAAAAGCAGGGCCCATTTAGTGAGTCGTCCCATTACTATGGCTCTTGACATCAAATATTTGAGAGGGTCCACTTTTGATATGGGATGGACCTCATGCGCCAATGCATAGTGCCGGAGCTTCGTTACCGCAAAGATTAACGCCAGGCAGTGTTTTTCGATAGGGGAGTAATTGTTTTCTGCCCCCAGGAAAACTCGACTCAAATAGTAGAGGGCTCTCTCCTTCCCTTGGTTATTTTCCCGTGCCCATAGCACGCCTAAAGAACCTTCAAGGGCTGTTGTGTACAGGATGAGGGACTTTCCCTTGATCGGAGCTGTCAGCACTGGCGGATTCTGCGGTCAGCACTGGCGGATTCTTTCTCCACTTTGGTTTCCGTGGATCGATAAAAGAGGATGGCACACGAACTTGCGGTCCTTCGGAATTAACCATGTGACATTCACCGGCAGTTCTTTTATGCTCATCTGTCATGCTTCTTTGTTCCCGACGAGTTTTGCGCTTCATCCGCTTGAAATGCTGCCGGTGAGCAACGTATCCTTGCCACCAGTTTTTAAAGGCGCTGCACTCTTCAGTTGGGTGCACAATCCTTTGATGGTATAAGCAGTAACTAGGATGTACATCTGCTTCGCCAAGGTGTATCCCGCCAGGGGTGTTTCCTTTGGAGGATGGCAGCTTCATTCCCATTGATAGGGCTTTAGCGAAACGTTTCCTCATTTTAAGTCTGCTTTTATCTGCCGCGAGCGTGCTTCGATCTAGTTGGAGTGCTTCAACCTCTTCCTCCTGTCGTCGACGTTTGGCTTTTTTGAACATGGCCATTTCACGGTCTTGATCAGCTTTGCTCTTCTGACAGGCCTCGTTCAGTAGCATGTCGATGATCTCATCTGACGGTCCTAGGAGTTCTGGTTCGGGATCTACCCCCAGTTTCTCTGCATCAGGAGCTTTTTCACCATCTATTGACGAGTGAGAGATCGTGTGACAGCTCGCCACATAATCCTCAGGTTCATCTGACGAGTCTTCTCCCTCATCATTTCCGCCCTCAGATGTGGTTGAGAAACTCTTGGAGTGTGACCAGGATTCACGCCTTCTGGTTATATTCTTCCAGCGCGTCAATATGTTTTTGCAGGTCCGTGCGCTTTTCATCAAGCTTCACGGGCTTTCTGGTCTTCTTCTTCTTCTTTGAAGACTTTGATGGCTGGGTATGGGCGTTTTGACCATCCCCACCAATTCTTGGCATTGGGCGCGGCTTCAACATTCCCTCGATGACCTCGGGTTCCAGCGGACTTTTCCACCTGATCGCCGGGCATGTTTGGAGATCCTTTAGCATTCTTTTTGTTTTGGTTGAAAGAGCGACCTCCCATGGAGCTTCTTCTACAAAAGAGCATGATGCTCCCGGCGCGTCCCCCCTTTTAAGAGCGTGCGGCTGAGGCGGGCTTACTTTCCAATTCTCGGATAGTGCGAATTTGCCCTGTTGGTATTGGTCCTCAATCCAGCCTTTGAAGATGAAGCAATCTTCGATTGTATGGCCTACCACTTGGTGATAGGGGCAATAATTAGGATTATTGGCCTCACCGGGTTGCAATGGGCATTTTGGGTCCGGCAAGGTAATGAGCCTGTTGCGCACCGCCAGCTCGAACAGTCTCCTCGTTTTATCCTGGGGAAACGAATAAGGGTGCTTCAGTTTCTCATTGAAGAATCGCCGTCTTTCATATTGGCGATCAGTTGGCTTTGGACCACTGGGCTGCTGCTGAGCATTGGCGACGAAGGTTGCTTTCCCTTTCCTTTTTTCATTTCGAGATTCCAGCTTCGAAGAAGATGGTCTATGACCCATCTGATCCATTTGGGCCAGCTTGTCAATCAAGGCCTGGAAAGTAGTTGGCTTGAAGAACATCATGAACTGGGATATGGTCGCCTGCAGATCAAGAGTACCCACGAACATGCTTACCGCAGGCGCTTCTTTGATGCACTGCTCGCACTTCGACCATAGATTCCGCCACCGTATCGCGTATTGCACCTATGTTTTGCATGGCTTTTCTCTGGCGTTAATTAATGCGGTGATTGGGGTGCGTTCGCTAGCGCTTGCGAAACGCTGGGTGAACAGCAATTCCATCTCTATAAAAGTTTTGACGGAGTCATTGGGAAGCTCTGAGTACCATTCGAACGCCGTCTCCGCCAAGCTGCCGACGAATTGGCGAAGCAGTAGCTTATCATCCCCTCCAGTGTTGCCGTAGAGAGCCCTGAACTGAGCGACATGTTGATGGGGATTTCCTGTCCCCTTGTACACATGGAATTTAGGAATCGTGTATCCTGGCGGGTACTTTATTTGATCATACTAACTCGGATAGGGCCGTCCAGTTGATGGGGATTGCCAGCCGCTTCATTCGCTTGATGAGCTCGTATTTGTTGAGCTATATAATCATCGAGCGTGGCTTTGGAGATGGTCTCCTCCTTGGCTGCTGACAGAGCCGACAGAGAATTTGATGTCTCTCCTTTATCATCTTCAATTATTACTGGAGGATCTTCGGCTGGAGGGTCCGGCTGGATCATCATGCCCACCATATTTTGGAATAAAAAGGCCATTTGTTTTATGTTGTCCGCTTGTTCCACGGCCTCTTTGTCCTTTTTCTCAAGCATTCTCCGAAGAAATTTGGCATCAGTTTCTTGCTCATGACGCTGTTCTGAGGACGTCTCTGGGATTGCTTTTGGTCCCGTGAGTGCGGCCATGGCTGTTAGCATCTCTTGGAGCTTTTGTTGTTGCTGCTCCTGAGCCTTAGTCACTGATCGCGTAAGTGGTCGATGACCTATGGAGATACGACTATCCTCTTTTCCGGATGCCATATAGACGGCATGCACCACCATGCCCCTAGACTTAGGGCATTTAGGCTCAGTGCCCTTGACATCTGTCGCAGACACGGGGATTTTCTCCGTCCTTCTCTTTTTGTGGGCTGGTGAAGTTGAGGGGGCCGTTGCAGCGGGCACCCAGGTAGACGACACCTTCTGTTGTATGAAAGAGTGGTCCTTCTCTTACCGAACCTTTATCTTCTTCGGTCGGCTGGAGTAATCTTGATCAATCACCGAGTCTTGGACTAGACGCCAGACCTTGTAAATTTTAGAGGACAGTCGCTGAGGGGGCTGTCTAAGCTTCGCCTTTGTGGCATTCTCCACAGGTGAAGGAGATTTTTTGAGTACGGCCTTCGGAGAGTTCTTGCGCACCCTTCTTAATAGTTCAAAGCTGTTCCCAGTTGGAACAACAGCGTCGACTTCCACCATTGGAGCTGGCGGAGTCAATCCAGAAGGGGAATTGCCCCCAGCCTTCCTCACTCGGCGCTAGTGGCGACGTCGAGCATGTCGAGCAGACGGGACCACTTCTGCTGTTGGATGAGCTTCTTTGTGCCCCCCGCTCTGATGAGGGGTTACCGTTGGTGCCAGCCTATCGAAGACTGACGTCCGCTGAGAGGGGATAGCCAACCTGTCTAAGGCGGACTTTCGCGCATGGGGAGCAGTTTTGATGACTTCACCTGGAGCGGGAGCTGAAACGGTCAGTCTTGCAAAGACCGACTCCTGAGCAGGGGAAGCCGCTCTGACGACTTTAGGAGCAGGAATGGCTATCCTCTTCGGGATAATGCCTTCTGGTATTGCGGGCTTCTTCATGGGCCTACTTGAGCTTTGGCCCGGTCTGTTGAAAACTGAGGCACTGGATTTGGTCGACCTGCTGAGAGGGGCCGCGGTAGTTGTAAGCCGATCAAAGACCGACTTCTTCGGAGCTTCTTACGATGACAGTAGGGCGTTGAAGCTCATGGGTGGGAGCATGGTCCCAAAGAACAGCCCAGTGGTGGCTTGCATCACCTGTTCCACTGGCATCTTGAAAACGGAGGCCGCTTAAGGCCCATAAGTCACTCCTCCGACAAGGACAGAGTGGGAGTTATTGCAGTTGTTGTAGTTGGTGCAGTTGAAAGCCATTGATCTTCTTTTTCTGCACGGAGCAAGACACCAAATCTTAGTACCTCAAATCCAGGGGCAACCATAGCAAACTGCGATTCGTTCGCAAAATACGACACACGAAGTGTGGAGTGGAAAGGGGAAAAGGTCCCACCGGACGTGCCAGAATTTGTTCTCCGCTGAAAGCCGGGAAGACAAACGTCTTGCCTGAATTTGGGGGCAGATGCTATTTGGTGCTATCCGTCCACCTCTCCGAAGATGCCAAGTTGATTTATGGCACCATGTATCGAAGGTTTAAACGAACACAGCTGATATAGCAGACTTCGTCAGATTCCCCTTCGTTGAGGGGTTTTTGATTTGGGGGACGCTCTTCCCTGCAGGCGCAAGCCCCTGCAGTTAATTACGCTACCGCATCGCGGTAACCACTTTCTCTTTCTCCAGATGGCCACTTCGTGTCGTGTGTGTTTGTTTTTTTTTTGGTTGCCCGTGGATTGTATATAGAGACTAATTTATGTTGTCGCCCGTAGGGCGTGGATTAGTCCAAATCCGTATTTTCTTAGATTTGGGTTTTGGGTTGGGTTTAAGACTCGTTAATCTCATTTGAGACTAAGATCAACTTAAATGTTTGTTAAGAATACGTTAGTCTGATTTTAGACTAAGATCTACTTAACATGATCATTTAGATCCAATAAAAGAGCATTTGGGCTCTATTGTTTAGTTTAGGGACATTGCGGTCGAAGAGTTTAAGGACATCATAGTCCATAGAGTTTAAGGACATCATAGTCCAGTTTAGAGACATTATAGTCTGTAAAGTTTAAGGACATCATAATCCATGAGTTTAAGGACCCCACAGTCTATGGAATGTCTGGTTGTCGGGACCCGTCGCCTCTCTGAAGACGTTGAAGGATTACAACGACAAATATCAGAGGAGTGAAGAGATGTACCCTTGAACCAATATTGGTTGGGAGATATGTAGTCCAATTTGGGACTAAGATCAAAGATTTATAAGCATATGGGCTCAATTAATCTGAATTAGGGTTCCGTGGCCACTTTGGGCTGGACCCATTTAGTTAAAATGTTAAACATTTAACAATGTCGAGCATTGGTTTGAGCTCCGACAATCTTTTTGTCTTTTATTGAATGCTGAGCACTTATCATAGCCCCGGGCTTTTATTTATAGAACGGTTTATGTTCTTTTAGCGCACACGTGAAGAGCACGTGGCGCGCTTGGCGTTGTGCGCCAGTTGATGAGCGCAGAGCGCTTCTGTTAAGTAGCGCACACGTGAGGAGCACGTGGCGCGCTTGGCGCCAGTTGATGAGCGCAGAGCGCTTTTCTTAAATAGCGCACACGTGAAGAGCACGTGGTGCTATACGCCAGACAATGAGCGTAGAGCGCTTCTTGTGAAATTTGGAGCGCTAAGGCTCTGCAACGCTATGCGTTAGTTTTGGAGCGCTGAAGCGCTTCTTTTGATTGGAGCGTTAGGGCTCTTTTTAGGCAGCTTTGAGCCCTGAGAATTAATTTCTCTCTCTCATAAGAGACTTTGTCTCATGGATCTAAGAACAAAGTTCTTATTTTTTTATAGGAGATATTTCAATCTCTTATGTTTTTGGTGAAAGGCTCTGCCTTTATAGATCTATGATCCTAAGAGAATTGAATTATTCTCCCCCTTTTTATAATGAGATATCATGATCTCTTTTGTGAAAGACAATTTGTCTTATAGATCTATGATCTAAAGAAGATTAAGTTCTTCCCCTTATTTATTTTATGATGAGATACTTTTATCTCTTTTTGTGAAAGACCTTGGTCTTATAGATCTATGATCTTAGAAAAAGAAGTAAATTCTTCTTTTTATATGAGATGATTTTATCTCTCTGTTCTTTTTTTACCTTGAAGAAAATCTTCTTCTTCTGAGAGCTTGCTCTTTGTCTTTGAAATTTCTCAAAGTTTAGGGGGGGTTCCTCTCTATGTCTGTGTATATGAGACTTGAAGCCTTGGGGTCTTTATATAGGGCAAGCTGATTTGTTGAATCGGTTGAAGAGATCTTTTCTTTAATCGATTTGGGGATGTTTCCCCCGTTGGATCTTTGATCCAAGGGCTTCTGATTTACAGAAGGCAATTTTCTTATTTTTAACAAGATTGGGAAATCTTTTCCCATACAGAATTTATTCTGTATTTTGGTGTTTTTTAATCACCATTAGATCATTGATCCAATGGTGCTCTGATTTTCAGAGCATAATCTTTCCTGTTTGGAAAGATTCTGAGGAATGTTTCCTTAACCGAATTTTATTCTGGTCAATTGATGATTTTTAATCATGTTCGTTGGATCTTTGATCCAAGGGCCGAGACCATTTTGTTCTATCGCTAGCGCTCATGTGCTTTGCACGTGGTGCGCTGCATAGAGTGCAGCGCTCTTAGCTCTGGCGCTCACATGCTTTGCAAGTGGTACGCTGCTTAGAGTGCAGCGCTCTTAGCGCTGGCACTCACGTGCTTTGTACGTGGTGTGCTGTTTAGAGTACAGCGCTCTTAGCGCCAGCGCTCATGTGCCTGGCACGTGGTGCGCTACTTAGAGCGCAGTGCACTTGGCGCTGCTTCATTTCAAAATTTTGAAATTTGAACAGAGCTTTGTTCTTATTGGGGAAACAGTCGCATATCGAGTCTAGGGGTGGAATCGTCAGACCCCAGTAACTTGATAAGTCATGCCGATGTGTGGCCAATAACCGTTCGAGAAACTACTAATAACACTTACCAGCCCTGGCCAGGGACTTGCTATTATAGCCAATTGAGCATAGAGCAACATTAACTCCTAATACCGGGAGAGACGAAACCCACCTATCTCTCTGTGCCTCCATGTGACTCGGGACTGTACCAAAAATCCACCTATTTGCACGACTCCTTTGAGCCGTGGTAGGGAGGAAATCAAAGCACAGTGGGAACCACACAAGACACTATGACGATCTCGGGTCTACAGACTAACCTGTATAAGTGTCACCAGAGAACTTCTATCTGACGATAGGTATAGTTTATCTAGGAGTCCTCGGCGAGTCCTGTTCGGTGTACCCTTTCTCTAATAAGCACTGGTGTACAATCTTTGATGTCAAACACCAGTGGCTGTGGGATCAACCATCGCCCTATACAGGGTCAAGAAACGTACACACTAGTCTACTCTGGAATATCGATGCCCTGTCTTAATACTCTCTCGACTAGGAACTGTTAAAGGATGTGCTTGTGGACTACTCAAGCCCCACTAGTATGATCTGCATCATAGTCCTAGTAGTCAAGCCAACATCCTAAAGGATTTATCAACATGTATCAGAGATACAATATAATAATACAAGCGTACATGTTAAGATAAATAGCAACCAGATAGCATACTATCATGTCGAGTAAGAAAGTCCTCTATATATATGTCCAATCATCCACTATATCATACAATAATGGCCTCTAGGGCATACATATTCCTAACAACCAATTCACTACCCCTTGAAACCATCCCCAAAACTTCATCAAAACTACACAACACCTTCACAAAAATTGCTTATCACCTCATCCTACACCCCATGGTGAGATCAAGTTAGGGTTTTAAGCACCTTGGACCACCAAAGAACTTTCTTGAGTTGCTTCCATGAGGTAAAACCTTCACCTTCTTTCAAGTTTTAATATTCCTAAGCTCAAGTGTTAGTGTAGAGTCAAAAAGTTTAAGTTTTGGTGATCTTGGAAAATTCTAGGATGAGGGTTAGTACATGAAACTTGTAGTGGAGGTGTAGTGAGTGGTCCCCTAGCCTTGTAGTGATGGTAGCCTTGTATGAGGTGAGTTAGAAGTCCCAAACACGAATTTAGAATTTTTCGATATCGAGTTTTTGACGAAATATGATGATCAAATAGAATCTGCTATGACTCGAGGACTCTAAAAATTAAGTTGCAAACACAGTGAGATGTCTTTTTAGAGACAACCCTAGAAGCCCGAGACCCCAACTCCCCCACTTTGCCACCAATTTAATCTAAATGGCATCAAATTATGGCCTGGTTTGTGAGTTAGGGTTTGGTTTTGGTTCTATGGCTCTATTATCTGATATCTAGGCCCGCCATATGTGCAAAATATCCTAATTTCACATAGGGTAGAATCTGGGAGAGCTTTTCTAAGTTGCTGATTACGGTTTATGACTTTTGAAAACTTGAGTTTTGGTATTTGAGTTTTGACTCGGTCGTTTGACGTTTGTACGTCAACGCCGTGGGTTGTTTGGTTGTTCTTGCATGCATGGACCATAGGTTCTAACCTATGTGCACTTCACGTGTCGTATCAGTTTTCGGATTTGGTTTTGATTTCGTTATGATATGTATTGATTTGTAGGTACGTTTGGGTGGACTTCCGAGACGACGAAGGAGAGCAAGGCGTTCATCGACTTCGGCTAGAGCGAGGATAGTAGATGAGTATATGTATATCTACGGGGGAAGTCAGATGGATGGCGTATAGCACCCTCGCAACCATAGTAATAGGAGAACAAAGATGTAGCGCTTATGTACTTACGGATATAACCATAAGAATAAGTACGAGATGATATGATGAGACGAGAACATGATGAAACGAGATAACATGAGTCGATATGTTTGATATGAGGAAGCTAGGCGATATACATACATACGTACATACATTCATATATATATACATATGCTAAGATATGATATGAGATAATATATATATATATATATATATATATATATATATATATATATATATATATAAATGAGAATATGAGATGATAGAATGTATGTGACCATAGATCCGTACCCTTGATTTATTAGACATCTGATGATTGATCCACACTCTTGACTCGAGGATACCCTACAATGGATTATACCGTACGCGATATAATGTATAAGGCGATAGATCTTTACTTTAATTGATGGCACCGTACGATGGATTATACCGTATGTGATATGATATATCGGATGATTGACCACACTCTTGACTCGAGGATGACGTACGATGGATTATACTGTTGGGTTATGCCAGCGCCCTGGCCATCAAATCGTGGCCGATAGCGGAACAAAAATTTTACAAACTGGCGCTAGAACAACCCACGAATACGGATCTACCATTAACCCTAAACCTAGCAAGCTATATAAAGAGTTGAGATGGTTATACCGAATGATCCGTGTCCTTCGGTCTTTAACCTCCTTCCTAAGCTCCTCGTGGCCACTATGATCAAGATTGATCTCCGGTCTCCCTCCATCAAAGATGATCCACCTGAGAGTCTATGAATCAAGCTCTTACCTCATAACCGAGGTAACTAGGGTACCTAGTTCGTTAAACTAGATAGCCTAGAAGATGCAGAGTCTAATGATGGATTGATTTGTCTCTAAACACCCTAGGTTTCTCAACACTTGAGACATTAAGGGTGGAGGTAGAAGAAGAAGCTTGAGAGATGAGAGCGTAAGCATGAAGCAAAAGCAACTCAAGAAAAAGCCAAGTGTTGTGAGCAAGAGAAATGAATCATCAAGTAAGGAAATATCTCACAACCCAAAAAATATCAAGCATGCCACAATAGTGTTTCATGAGTCACCCTATGAGTCACCACATGAGTCACCAATTGTGCCATGTTTCATAAATGCCAATGCACACTCATCCCTCTACCTCATTTAATCATTTAACTAAATGATCAAAACTAAAATGAGGTGTTAACTTCTAGAACCTATCTTGTAATAAATTACAAGAATACCCTTCATCCGTATATACATACCCGCATCCGTATTTCGAAAAATACGAATACAAAGAGATGAAAAGAATCCAACAATATAATACTAGAATCCGGCTTAAACCAAACCCACTAGTATAAACCGTCCGAATCATGACACGTGCACAAGTGCACGTATACGATCGAACCCTGCCGTAAAACCATACGGCCTCTACATCGTTTCGTCCGAAGCAGGGAAACCCTCTGCGTGGGACTCTAAAGACTCGTCAATACGATGGCAGTGAGTTTAACCACAAGAATATCAATGACACTAGCTGTACGTAACGACTACCAATGTATTGAGCGAAAGGAAGGCCGATGAGCAAATTCATCCGAACCCCTACTGAGCCTGTCTGTTATAATGTCCGTACAGTACGGTGTCTTTGTCTAAGAGTATCGCATATTGAGTCTAGGAGGGTGGATAAAGTCAGACCCGTAACAACGCGACATTTCGTGTTGGTATGAAGCCCATTACAACCTGAGAAACTACTGATCCAAATCAGTAATTCTCGAGTACCTTGATCAAGGATTTCTGGTGATGGCTACCCATGCACAATGCAACATCAACCCCCAATACCGGGAGAGATGAATCCCTGACGATCCGCTCACTGCCTCCATGTGGCTCAGGACTGTACCCAACTAAAACCTATTTGCATGAGTCCTTTGAGCCGTGGTAGGGTAGTAATCAAAGCACAGTGGGAACTCACATGAAACAAATTACAATCTCAGGTCAACAGACTAATCTGTACACATGTCACCTAGGAACTGCTATCTGACAATAGGTATAATTCCAACTAGCATGTCCTCGGTGAGTCCGTCCAGTATACTCATAACCCAATGAGCACCTGTATACTATCTTAAGTGAATAAACTAACACCAATGGCTTGTGAGACCTGGACACCGCCCCTCGTCGGGGTCTCGATAAGTACACATTAGTCTACTCTGGAGTATCGATACCCAGACTCGATACTCTCACGACTAGGAACATTTAAGGATGTGCTTATAAACCACCCAGCTTTTACGTATATGTTCGCCATCATAATCCTGGTAGTCAAGCAAGAATCTTATGGGCTCTATCAATATGTAATAGTGATCTGTAATACCACCTAAAGCATGTACATGATGATAAAGACAAACCAGATAGCATACTATCATTTTGAGTAAGACTGTTCTATCCGTATAGGTTATCCCTCAATCATCGCAATCGCATGCCTGCGATTCAATAATTGACTTGAGGGCACTATAGCCAACAATCTCCCACTTGCACTTAAGGCTAATTATTGCGGTGTCGCATACTCACAGCCCATGTGATACCGAACACCCAACTTCTCTACTAATCAGTTTTACAAAGCCTATTTGTGAAACTATTGCGTTCGAGAAATAGTCTCAGTGAGTGGATCCTCTCTAATGTTTCTTTTTATATCTCTCTATATCTTAACTTCACGGAGAAAGACTATCTCCCGAAATGAGCAATACCTGTCTTAGAATTTGTCTGGATATCTGATGGGACCCAGTTCGCAAATGAACTCCAAATCCAACAAACTTCTTAGACTCTGTCATCAACCGAATTTAATCAGTATCCTGCGTCATGCCTTCCTCAGTATCCGCATGGACTACCTGTCCAACATACCGCCCCTCAAAAGAGGAAAAACTATAACTCAGACAGTCTCTCTGTCATCCAGGTCACCTTGGAAGCCTGAAATGATAACCGCCTCCCGAAGGAGGCTGCCGTTACCATATACTAAGAACATCCACTTATGTTCAAAACTGCTTCCCTCCGTTTCTCCAGGATTGGATTAATATATACTTTTTGCAGCTTGTGCAAAATCAATATCTGGTGTTGTACTTGACATCTCATGATTGACTCAATTGCATAAGCAAGTGATATGCCAATCATGCAAATCCATTTCCTCATCAGTCTAGAAGACATCTCTTTAGAGAGGGTGGATCTATCACTTGCGGGTACACCACCACGCCAGGAGTCGTCCATTCTAAAACACTTTAGAATAGTGTCAAGTATCCGAATTGGGACACTTCCCAAATCTAGATCTAAAACCATAGATCTAGTCAACAGAATACCTGATATTATATCCATATCCTATGTGAAGAAACTACCTTGTGACAACCACATTATAACCGATCGTAGTATAACAAGATCTCTTCCTATCAAGTGCATGCCATCCAAAAATCAGGACATCATTCCCTACTACCTTCTTACCATATCCATATTTTATTCTGATGAAGTCAAACTCTATGACCGTCACATCAAAAATAGATGATCTATCTCCACTATACCTGCTTTAGTCTATAAATAGACATAAGCTACTTACCCACTATGCTTCCGCTGCTCCCACTGACTAGAACAACCCTCTGGTAGTGTCATATACACGTGCACTTCTAAAGCTAGTTTAGAACGACGTTATACTCATCCTCCTGCCAGATCTCATAATCTAGAACAGCAACATTGGCAAGTTTTGGTAATCAAAAACCTCCCCGTCACCATCTTTGAGGATACCGAAGTACCTCTCGAGTGCTTGAGGTTACCTACTGAATCTGCGGAGTAGCTAATGGATCGTCGAAACCAATTGAATCTTTAGGTTCTACTAAATTTTCAATAATCGTTTGTAGCTCTGGAATCACTTCCAGTTCTACTATACCCCTACTAATATTTTCTGAAAAGAATCCATTTTACTAAAACTGGTGGTGAGTCATGAACAATTTAACTATTGATCTTCCAGATGGTAGAAAGTTAACCCTCGTCAAAGTCCGGGATAACCCACAAACTGCCATTACTGAAACGTGCCTTGAGTTTGTCCAGATTCTGGTTTTAAGTATCAGCCGAACAACTCCATATACCTCAACATCGTCAAGATATAATCCATTCTATATCCACTATAGAAACATAGACACTGATTTAATTGGAACCAGATTAAAAAATCATGTAGCTGTTTCCAGTGTATATCAACCAAATGAAAGGAGGCCAATCGACATTACTCAACAAGGAATGCATCCACATATGAGTAATCTGAAAGAGAAGCAAGTTCTCAAAACCATTACTTACGATAGAATACCTCACACAAGTATCTACATCTTCAATCACGTTGAAGAATCTTGATACTTCCCGCATATGGTTCTCTACTTTATTCTTATACCTATAACTTCTCAATATCTGGATCCTGTATTTCAACAAAATACTTGTCCAAAACTAGAGAAGTCATAAGTAAACAGAATATAGTACGAGTACCAACCTGTAACGTTTTAAAAAATCGTTTAGGCTAATTGTTAGATAATTAGTAATACAACACGTATTTTCCGTAAAACTTAGTTATAATTATTTTTCTCCATAAACACAATTATGCCTATTTTAGTTATGTAATTGCTCGCGTGAGTGTTTAACTAGTTACTTATTTAATTGCTAGTTTACTTAAATATTTTCCTTAATTAATTATTTTTAATTATTATTTTAATCTTGCACTTACACACTAAATTAGTGTTAATTACAAATTAGTATAGGTAATTACATATTAGTGCACCATGACAACTAAATACAAATGCTTGTCTGGTTCTTTAAATTTCAAAGGAAAACTTAAATAGAAATGGAATTATATGAAAAGATAATGAGGAAAGGTGTATATTTTAATGAGGTATGGGTTGCATGAATATTTGGTGTCCTTACTCACTCACCTTCACTTTCCCCCTCCATTCTCGGCCAGGAATTCTAGCAGCAGCCCCTCCCCTTTTGCTTCTTCTTCTTCACTTGAAAACCCCACAAAAACTCAATCAAAAATCCACAATATCAACCCTAATTTCTAGTTAAATCTTCACAAAAATTCCTTGTTCAAATCTAAGCATGGTTCTTGGCTCAAGTCTTCATTTTGATTAGCATGTTTGGATCTCTTTCCAAACCATCTTGAGGTATAAAACCTAATCTAATTATTACTTTGTTAATTATTGCCTTAATCTAATTTCTATTAGGAGTTAATGTAGTTTTAGTTTAAGATTAGCATATTAAAGAGAAGGGTTTGGGTTAAGTTAAGGTTTTATCACTTAATTAGGGTAGCTAAGTGTAGTTTAACATTCTAATGGCTTTACAAATTTAATCTAGTTGTTAACGTACTAATCTTCACTTTTAATTATCTTAATTAGGTGTTTATTCAAGTTAATTGCATGAATAGTGTGCTTAAGTGAGAGTTTAGTTTAGTTTATGTTTGTAAGGTTTAATTAGGATGTTTAAGGGTAATTAGTGACTAATAGGCTTGCCAATCCATCTAGTTTTGCACTAAAATAGCTAAGTGTTACTTACTAGGTTTTTAAAAGAAAAGGTTTTAGTTAAGTTTGAGGTTGTGATGATCTACGGATTATTTTTTCCTAAATTTTAGTGGGATGTGAATGCACGATTAGTACGATTAGATTCTAGGATTGGTGTTTGCTACGCATAGCAATCCATAGTTGTGGTTTGTGGCGATGTTGCGCGTGTGTTTTGTGCACCAAGTGCATGCACGCCTAGCTAGTGCGCGTTGGTTGCTTCGTATCGTTTTGTGTCCGCGTCTATTTAAATGTCTAGCTTTATATATATTGATTGTGCGATTATAGGATCGGTCGTAGAGACGTCGGACGTGGCAAGGAAAGGTAAAGCAGTGATTGGATTCGACTAGCCGAGGCATTCCGGTGAGTAGATGTACACATCTACGGGGAAATCACATGGATGGCGTTAAGCGCCCGATATATAGGGTTTAGTTATAGTTTTTGTGTTTCATATGCGCATATCATGCTCATGTCGCTTTTGCATCTTCATATACATTGATATTATAACTTAGGACACTTGTAATATTACCAATGGTTTATGCCGCAGATGCACTATTTTATGTAAACACACACGCCATTGGTAATTGCTATATCATGATACACCTTAGAACTTGCTTAATGATCGGTATCTATGCATTTGCATCATGTATGATATGTAGTTTCTAGTCATATGCTTCATTGAAATCATTCATATCAAGGCATTGCATCTTCTTACATATGATGTTATTATGCATCATTACAATTGGTTCATGCCGCACGTGCACAGTAAGGACCGAGTGAAGTAAAGACTGGCTACCCAGCAAGAAAACGGCTGTAGACGGATGTAGCAAGAAAATGGACACACACGCCATTGGTAATTGATATGTCACGAACACTATAGAACTTGCTTAAATCAGTATCTAAGCATTTGCATCATATATGATATGTAACTTGTAGTTGTATATTCATTTCACCATGATAGATACGTAGGATTGCTAGTCATATATACCTCATTGCATCATCATTCATATGTAGTCTTCTAAACATACATCGCATTGCATCATGTTGATATCATGGACATTCATAGTTATTCACATATTCATATATTATGATTTTCTTGGAGATTTCCGTATTAATGAGTTTTCTGGATTTGGGGAAAACCGCAAAGGAATTTTATAAACTTATTATCATTTCAAAATAGAAATTTGCGGTTTTCTCGTGATATGATGTGTGTGGCATCCACCATGAGTTTTCTCGGTTCTTGAGCCACGTATGTACATTCACCCGATTCGAGGAAGTGGACGCACTGTCTGCGGATATATGGTGGACTCGGTAAGGAACCCCGGGGCAAGATGGATGTATTGAGAAGGCGTTGCACCCAGCAGGGGAATATTACCTACCGGTGATTGTTGACCCAGCGGTCATCCGGAGGATACCGACCGGAGTCGTGTGATTTGACAGATTTGAGGGCCGATCTGAGAGACGGCTACCGAGATTTGACACACACACACACATATATATTTTGTGTCGATATTGGCACGGTTTTCTGTCGATTTCATTTGATGATACCCCAGTTTTATTATACAAAAGTTTTACTAAGATAAGAGCACAGATTTTTCTCATACCAGATATATAACCAGATTTTGTGCTTGATCATTCATTCATGTTGCATTCATATTGGTGCATAGCATCATTATGGTATACACAGGTTGCGACGCGTTTGCATGCATACTTGTGATAGCCTTATTAGATGTTACTTACTACTCACGAGTTGGCAACCCACCCCCGTTGTGCCATACATCTTGCAGGTCGGACCCGTCAGCATAGTAGCGAGGGGCAAACTTCTTCTGCTCATTTGCATCGACTTGCGACTTTGCGCATAAGTGGGTTTTTGGGAGGATATTATTTTATTCCTACCATGTATATTTATTTTGTATCTAGTACACTCCATCGACCATATGTATATGTGACTTAGACTGTGAGTTTGTGAGAATTGTGTATTTTGTTCTCTGGTGTCGAGCTCAAGTGAGCCGGCGTAGTGCTTTCTTATTTCTTGCTTTTATATGCTTATTTCACATTATTATGATATATCTTGCATGTAGTTTTGTTCCTCCATTCGGCGAAGAGCTAGCTCCCGTTTGGGAATGCCTTTATTCATTACTTATGTATATTCATGTGTTGTACCCACTTGGGGCCAGTTTTTACAAAGGAAACTCTGCCGAATTTTTACAAAAACTTGAGCTTATTATAAAGAATTCCAAAATGACTTTTCTATGTTAACGTAACTTTAAAACAAGTTATTTCTTTAAATGGTTTAGATTTCTGGGCTTTGCCTTACTTAGATTGCGTTACGCCTCGAGACGTTGCATGATTTAAGTACCAGTCATGTTCCACACTTTTGGGCCGTAACACAACCCCTTTATCTTAATTGACACCGGAAAACAAAAAATACTTTGTATAAGTCCCCTGAGTTAAATAACTCATACCCTGTGCGTCGTAGGTTGAAAACTGTACTATGGTTAAGAAGAATTACACTGCTGTTGAATGCTCCTTACCTAATCACCAACTGATATAGGTAAATGTCATAGACATAATTTCAAAAAGTTATATCTCACTTTATAAAATAAATGTACAGATATATTAGTTTGAAATTAGTGTATAACAACGGATATTCAAAACCAAATATTTGCCGTCAGGCAAAACCCAGGTGATTTCCTCAAATATCACCAATTACAAAGAATTCTGATATATATTGAGGATCTAATCACTCAATTCTCAATATCTTACTCCCACTCACCATCTATAATTCCATACAGATGTGAGTATCAAAATCTGGTAAATACATACCCTGGAGTTAGAATCTAATTGGGAAAACAGTTTTCGATTAACATTGCACAATGAAACTGAAATATGAAAATGTTTCGAAAGGGGTATCCGGGTATTCCTAGTAATGCCTCTTCCACTATCCAAATTCATGACTGTAACCATATATTTCCTTGACATCACTCCAATCCCTTTATATGTCTTTACTTATTACCTTTTGTACACCGCACTTAGGCTAAATGGTTTTCTTCCTTCCCTACCTTTCGGCACTAGCCTAAAGTTTGGAAGAAAGGTATCCAATAAGCGTAATAGGTGTACTCTCCTAATCCTAGGAGCCCTCGCAACCTGAGAGAAGGTAAAGACAAAAGACAACCTGAATAATCCTATTCGATTTCTCCTGAACTAAAAACCATCCTTGAACTGGAACAAGTTCCTTCGATTTCGTATGTAACTATACGATGGCTATCCAATAAATGTGGATCTTCGTAGTGATACGGAATGTTTCGGAGAAGTGCAAAGGTGAAGTAGGAGCGGCGATGATATACGCGGCTTCGTCGTGAATGATAGCAGTCGCAATTTCTTTTTGCCCTCTTTCAAATCCCTTTATATGTCTTTATTTATTACCTTCTGTACACTACACTTTAGGCTAATTGGTTTTCTTCCTTCCCTACCCTTCGGCACCTGCCTATGGTTTGGAAGAAGACTATCCAATAAGCGTAATAGGTGTACTCTCCTAAATACCAGGAGCCCTCGCAACCAGAGAGAAGGTAAAGGGAAAAGATAACTGAATAATCCTATTCTATTTCTCCCGAACCGGAAACTATCCTCGAACTGAAACAAGTTTCTTCGAGTTCGTATCTAATTATACGATGGCATATGTAATAAATGTGGATCTTTGTAGTAATACGGAGTGTTCCAGAGAAATGCAAAGGGTAAAAGTAGGAGCGACAATGATATATGCGACTATGACAATCCAAAATCCAAAGTGTTTTAAGAAGGTTCGGTTAACTTGGTTTATGAGTTTTAGTTTAGAGTCGGGTGATGGCCGCTGCCAAAGAGAGACAAAAAGAAACACTCAGCGTGCACTCTAACCTAGATTAGATTGGTTATTCACTTTATCTAATCAGTATGGTTCCTACTGTTTCCTCGAATTCCCATTCAAACCCTAAAAGGAGAATTAGTCGGGAGTATCTAAAATCACTCGAGGAGTAACACCTACACATCAGTGGGAATCGAGATCCAACTATCATCGCATGATAACTTAATGGAATCCACTCAAGTCACCACACTCCAGAAAGTATGCGCATGCCTGACAAGTTTTCTGTATGTTTGAAACTCCCGATGTGATTTTTATTCCTAGGACCCAAATGACCTTGACGAATAATCAACAAATCAAAAGGTCCTAGTTAAGTTCAACCCGTCATTATCTTGATTGCGTTAAACCTACCCACACGACCCTTGACGAATAATCAACAAAGTCGTATGACTGTCCTAACCAATCCACATGTCCATACAATAGAAAAGCATTACAGAGCTACCACACACTTCGTCTCGGTGAATAGCAACGACAAACGTAGCACGAATACTAAGCAATACTAATTTGAAATGACAGAGGGCTGCGGCTGGTTTTTGGAGAAAAACCTTTAACATAATGAACTTGATATCGTTGAAGGAACTGAGTGGTTTTACAAATATATAGTGGCGCAAACTTTTGCTAAAGAGTTCACACCCTGTGAAGGGAACTCGGCTCTTTCCTCGTCGAATGAGGTGCAGGATATTCCCAATCAAATACCATGATGCAAAGCAAAAGAATCGACTATAGTAAAGTTATTACATTGATGTAAACTTCTGCCCAAAAGGTCACTCCCGATGAAGGGATCTCGACTCTTGCCTCGTGGAATGAGGTGCAGGAAATTCTCAATCGAATACCACTGTGCAAAGCAAAAGTAAACGTCTGTAATGTCTGTTTTTAAAACTTGGTTCCAACAACATTATATAGGTTTATTTTCCTTGCATTAATCAGAATTAATACAGTCCCATCAATTAAAAATATCACACCAGATAAAGGAATGAAAATATAATGTACGTATATGCCATCCGCATTTGCCACTGGGCCCCGTCATCACCCGTTAGGTTACTTAACTAACGGCAGAGCGTGGGCAGGACTAGCACGGGTGCAAAATATATACAACATCTACCAGTATATATATATAAATATATATAACATTCATCCCAGGCATGATATAAGCAACATCATACAATCTCATCCAAGCAACACAGAGTGGTGGATAATCCTGGAGCCTCGGGTTTCACTTGAGCCGCAAATAAGACCCGACGTTCCCTATCGTGTGGATATCCTGTGCAATGAAAACCTGGACCCCTACGAGTGCGGCAAGTCACCCGCCAATCCCATAAGTGAGGCAGCCCCAATCAACGAAATGAATGGGCCACCCAGCACTTCACGGAATCCGGTAACTTGAGCACCCCTCTGTGGGTCAAGATATACCCCCTACAAGTGCGACGAATAGCCTGTTAGTTATATGTATGCCCTAGAGGCCATTATTGTACATTGGATGTATATTGTAGTGGATGCTGGGACATATATAGGGAGGACTTTCTTGCTCGACATGATAGTATGCTATCTGGTTGCTCTTTACCTTAACGTGCACACTGATTGTCTCTCTGTTACATGTTGGTAAAGCCCTTAGGATGTGTACTTGACTACCTGGACTATGATGCGGATCATACTAGTGGGGACATGGTAGTCCATATGTACATCCTTGAAAGTCCCTAGTCGTGGGTGTATCGAGACGGGGCATCGATATACCAGAGTAGACTAGCGTATACCTTCTCGACCCATACAGATGGGCGATGGATGATCCCATATCCATTAGTGTTTGACATCGGAGATGATATACGGGTGCTCAGTGGAGACTGGGTACACTGGACGGACTCGCCGAGAACTCCCAGATGGTATTATACCTCACGTCAGATGGCAGTTCTCTGGTGACACTGGTACAGAGTAGTCTGTTGACCCGAGATCGTCATAGAGTCTTGTGTGGTTCCCACTGTGCTTTGATTTCCATCTTACCACGTCCAAGAGGGCGTGCAAAACGGTGGTTTTTGGGTACAGTCCCGAGTCATATGGAGGCAATGAGCGATAGGAGGGGATTCGTCTCTCCCGGTATAGGGAGTTGATGTTGCGCTGTGTTCGATTGGCTATAACAGGAAATCCCTGGCCAGGGTTGCTGAGATTTACTGGTAAGTGTTACCAGTAGTTTCTCGAATTGTTATAGACCTCATATCGACACGACTTATCGAGCTATTGGGGTCTGACGTTTACCACCCCTAGGCGAGATATGCGACATATCAGACGATCAGACCGGACTGTACGGTAGTGTTACTGGTTGGATTCACTGGAGTGTGAGCGGGCTTGCTCGTCGATCTTCTGATCGCTCAATACCCGGGTGGCCGTTACGTTTAGCAGACCGCTTGCGGCTTGTAGGTGTTTGATATGATCATCATCTGCTGCCGGCGTATTGACGAGTCTTTAGAGTCCTACACAGAGGTTTCCTGGCTCAAGCGAAACGAAATAGGAGCGCATATGAGATATGTGCGGGACCGAGAATAATGCGTGTATGTGATACCGTATTCCATTCTCGCGATGAATGTATCTATTGGTTGTATGCGATATAACCTAATTATCAAATCAAGGGTTGATTCGATAAGCCGATACATTGTATACTAGTCGGTTGTGTGCGACATGACCGGATCATTGAATCAAGTGTCGATTTAATGATTTAGTGCATAATTATATATTTGATATATTACTTTGCATTAACTAGTATTGGTTCACTTTAAATGGATTTTCTCACTCGGTTTGTGCACATTGTATATGTGATATACTTTTGTACACATGATTGTATCATGTTTGATGATACATGTTTGCTAGGGTTTTTGTGTAAAGATCAAACCATGGTTAAATGATTATGACTAGGGTTTTGTTTTATTCACTTATTTATTTATCCATTTCATTTTGGAAATAAATGGAAAAGAGAAAAGAATGGTGGCTTTATTTGTTGTTTTGTTGAAGCTTCATGAAGCTTTGACCTTGACCACCATTCTTATCTCATCCTTAACCCTAACCATTCCTTTAACCTTGGTCAATTCTCTACACATAACCATAGTTAGAATTATGATAAGTATTGATTTTCTATTCTTTTTTAAAAAACTTATCATAACATAATTCTTCTTCTTCTTCCTTTCTTCACTTGAAGAAAGCAAGCTCCATCAATGGTGATTGATAGAAATGAGTGAGAAATCCAATTCTAAAGTCTACCCACTTCCTATTTCTTCATCCTCTACCTCTTGCCAAGTAGTAGAGTGTGTTTTCTTCACAAGTTTCATGACTTGGTGAAGTCAGAGCTTGATTTAGCGATGCCTCAACGTAGATCATCTTCGGCATGGACATCGACGACCTAGCTCGCCATTTCTCCGACGAAGCCGACGCTAGAGCCCGGGAAATCATTTGGACAGCGAGGGGACTTCGTTGCGGAGCTATGGAGGTGGAGCATCGGATCTACAAAGGTTGTATTTCCGTTAAACTTTAGTTAAGTTGTTAACTAGTTTTCCTTTTCGCCTAGTTTTCTAGCCAACGATCCGTTGTCTAGGGTTTCTCGGCACCGTATTTTTTAAATTGGCATGATCGATGCCTTGTGAGACCTCCTTAGGGTGCCTAGGAACCTTTCACTGGTATCAGAGCCTAGCTAGAGCCTTAGGCAAAGTCTAGACGGAGTTTGAAGTCCGAACGAACCCGAAACCCGATCACAAACTTGCTCTCTGTACTTTTTCTAAAATCGTGGATTTTTCCAAATTAAAAATATGCAGAAAACTCAGCAAGGAATTCTAAGAATTACGGCGCAAAAATTATTGCATGAACAGTGTAATCGGCGGCGGAACCGCGGCAGCATTGTGACGTCAGCCCTAACTGTTTGCACAGTAATTCATTGTTTCTGGTGCTGAGTTCTCTGGGTATTTTTAAAAATTTATTCAAGAGTTGAATTTTCTGGAGTTGTTTTGGGGATTCGGTGTTTTGATCGGAGTATCAAATTTTGTCTGTGTTGCTTTCCGGATAAATTTTAGAATATGTTAAAAAGTTCGACCGGATATAAATACCCAATTTTTCCCCTGTCGGGAAATTTCCAAGTGTTGGATTTTTCCGTGATTTAAAGACATTCTAAGTAGTGCAAGTAACGCGATGGACCCTCTAGAAGACAACAAACCTTAACTCGATTATGTGACCGTCTTGAACTGCCCTTTGAACCTTCGGGTTTGGGGCAGTACGGCGTGCCACATGTGAGGCGTTGGCTTGACCCTTCTACGGCTGGACCGTTGGTACTGAGGTACGAACTGAATGTTTTTAGACTTGTTTCATGTGTTGAGCTGTTTCGGGAAAACTTGGGTGTTCGAATGTTCAATCGGAAAGTTTAACATTTTCTGTTTATCCGGAATGGGATACAATAATTGGAATTCACAAGTAGTTATGTGATAACTGAATGAATGTTATAAACATAGCAGTTTAGTCTCACTTGATCGGTTGCCACGGAATTTTGATGTGATCAAAAGTCCGTCGTAATCACGTAGCGTACGCGGATACTCGCCGGATAAATTTAATAGACAGCCTCGCTCCATAGCCCCGACCAAGTGACTGTAGGAGAACCCCGTCGCCGAAAGCATCCGTTCGGGTGCTCGCGGTGGCGGTGTTCCGCCTTGGTGCACTTCGTCGACGGTATCGGGGGTGCGGCCGCCTACTGAAGTTTGCGACGAGCATTCGATCAGGATGTCGGGAATCTTGTTGAATTCCCTGACTTGATATTGAAAAGAGTTTTCGATAATGAGACTAAAATGCGGGGTTTATAATTGTTAGGCATGCGATGTCTAAGTAATTCATTTGGTCAGGCATGCGATGTCTGAGGTGGTTGCGGATTCCAACTATTGTAGTTTTACACTTTCTTTTCTGTGACCGTAAGTGTAATATGTGATATCGCCGATTTCGTTGCTATATGTCAACGACAATTGGGATGCGCATGTTTACTTACGTTGATGACATGTGATGTTATGTGTTGCTGGATATGTTATATTGGATCGTCGTGTTTGAATAGCCAGGTTTTTTTTATGGGAGATGAGTGTTTTTCATTTTCATTCATGTAAAAAATTGTATGTAATATTCTTTTATTGGGACGCTTCCAGGTTGCGGAAGTTGTCACCGTTTGTATATTATTTACTTTTCCGCACTAGGATAGACCCAAGGAGGGGAGCACAAGTAACCGGGTTCTGGAGTCCAGTGGGAGACCAACTCGAGGAGTCGAGTCCGGGTCTCCTAACTCTAGAACTGGTAGGGTTGCTTGCCGCTCTCGTAGGGCTCTAGGGGTGTGGGTTTGGCTATTCATCACGACCGTGGAATCCGTGTTTTATACTGGCTCGTATTGAAAACACGGACGTCCTAGTATATCCAATATTTCATATGTTTCTTCTGCTGCAATATCTCTGATGTGTTTCTGTGATGGATATAGTATATAGTATATATGATATATTATATAGACGTCACTTATGTTTTACACCCGCGCTAGCCCTGCCCCGCTCTGCCGTTAGTTACCTAACCTAACGGTGCACGAGGGGACATCGAGGCAAATGCGGATGGCATACGTGTACGTCGTATTTATCTGTGATGTTTAGGTATTTAAATGATGGGATTTCATTAATGTGATTAATGAAATAAAAGAAACCTAAGATGTTGTAGAATCGAATTTCAAAATAAAACAGGTAGCTACAGTTCTTGCTTTGCACAGCGGTATATATGATATATCCTGCACCTTATTCGATAAGGAAAGGACCGAGATCCCTTCACCGGGAGTGACTCCTTTAGCAATAACTGGCAGATGCTACACATTCGGTTTGTCTTTTGATAGCTTTTAAGAGTTCTGCTTTGCACAGTGATATATATGATATATCCCGCACCTCATTCGACGAGGAAAGGACCGACGATCCCTTCATCGGGAGTGACTCCTTTAGCAAAACTGGAAAAGCCTCAAAAGCACTCCATTTCAAAATCATTTGATTCTACAACGATATAAAGTTCATTACGCAAAGGGTTTTCTTAAAAACCTGACGGAGCCCTCCGTCATTTCAGATAAGTAATAGTTAGTATTCGTGCTGCGTTTGTTGACTCAGTCAAGTCGTAGTGTGCGGTAGCTGATTACTATTTATCTGCTTATGCATATGATGCAGATTGGATTAGGATAGTCGTGCAGCCTTGTTGACTCAGTTAAGGGTCGTGCGGGTGGGTTTAATTCAATCAGGAAATGACGGGTTGAACTTTACTTGCGGTCTATGATTTGTTGACTCAGTCAAGGTCATAGATCGCCTGGGGCAAAAGATTATCGGGAATTTCAAGTGTTAAGATTTGCAATGAGATTGCATACCTTCTATGAGATAGTTGGATCCCGATACCCGCCGCGAGTAAGAGTTACTCCTGGGAGAGTTTTATACATTACAATTAGCCGATCAAGTAGGTGTCTAGAAAGGTGTCAACGGGGTTACGCCTCTGGGAAAACGATGTTTACATTAATTAGGTTCGTGCGAAAGCACGGGGGACCTCCCTCAAAGTACCGACACTGGCCTGGCTGAAAGATTGGCGAACTTGTAGTGTGTAATTAATCCCGGCTAGTCTTTCCTTTTAGGGTTTGAAGGAAGATTTGATAAAAAGCAGTGGGAGCCATCCTGATTAGATAAAACAAAAACCAATCTATTCTTGAAAGAGCGCACGCTGAGTGTTTTCTTCTCTCTCTCTCCTGGTAGCGACCATGTCACTCCTTAATCAAGATAATAAAACGGATTATTGACCGAACCCGCTTGTTATACTGAGCTGGGGAATGTTGGTCCCGCTCCAACTTATAATTATTATAAGACAGAGCAGGAAATTGGGGAATACCAGATTTCCCGTGCCGCCCAAACGAAGAAAGTGCATATGATGCATCATCTTCGGGTGTGTTCATTATACAGAACTGTTTCTCAGTATCCTCTGCATCCATGGTATATGATACCGGATCAGGATCCCAGATATGTAATCTGTTACATAGGGCTACAAAAGGGTAGAAAAACTGAGAACGGGTGATAAGTTTCATGAGGCAGAAAACGGGGCAAGAGTTGCAGCCAAGTCTGTCGGTCACTGTCACCCTGTATTACCAATACATTGATTCTGAACGAATGTTATTAGATACCGAACCTGATATACAAAATCATATCAGTCTCTTTATTAGTAAAGAAATGATATAATTTTGTATTGTTGGATAATGTTTTGAACATTTCCTATATCAAAAGTTGATCGGTTCAGGCACGTTATCTAAAAGCATTGATGTTCTAAATCAAACTACAGTTCTTAGTATACAGAACACACACAAGAGGAAGAGTTCAGAAATGAACGGATCCTTCTTGAGGTATTGTAGACTAGGTCATATCAATGCGACCCGACTACCTGGAGTTACATAAAGATGCATATTTAAATTAGTTTGAATTTACATCTTATGAAACTCGCCAGTCATGTCACAAAGATAAGATGACCATAGCTCCGTTTACTGGAAACAGAGAAAGAGTTAATAAACTCTTGGGATGATACATGTTGATGTATGTAGGTCCCCTGTCTACACATACCAGGACTGGTTCTTTATACTTCATTACGTTCTCTGATGATCTTTAAAGATTCAGACCTATGTTCTTGTTGAAACACAAGTCCGAACCTTTTGAGATATTCACAGAATATAAGTTAGAAGTAGAGAACCAAAATACGGGTATAAGAATTATGTCCTAAGATGAGATCGAGGAGGAGAATACTTGAGCACGGAAATCCTAGACTATTCGAAAGGAAAATGAGATTCTCTCTCAGCATTACTCCTCCGTATACACCATTGCACGATGGTATATCGGGGCGGAGCAGATACACCCTATTAGATATGGTGTGCTCTATGATGAGTACTACTGAGTTACCTATTTCCTTTAGGGAGTTATGCACTTATGAAGCTGCATACCTATTGAATAGGGTTCCGATCAAATCAGTAGCCTACCACTTCATATGTGATATGGAAAGGGAAGAGCCCATCTCTTAAGTTAGTTAGGATTTGGGGTTGTCCGGCTAATGTCTAAAAGCAAAATCCGGACAAGCTCGAGGCAAAGTCTGTAATGTAGAACTGGAAAGGTTCCAGCTATACAAATTGCAGCTGATGATTTGATAGAACCAAAGAATTTAGTAGATACCAACGAACCTCAGCCTCTCCGCCAATCTAGTAGGGTTCCTCACCCACCTGAGAGATACTTCGGTTTCTCTATGACAGTGGGAGCGAGGATTGCATCATGAGATGATGACCCAACTGGTTTCGAGCTGGCCATCAGGAGTAAGACTCTGTAAGAATGGCTGGATGCTTAGCGATCTGAGATGGAATCCTTATACACCAACAAAGTATGGACTTTGGTTGCTATATCTGAAGGGTTAAATCCCCATCAGGAGCAAGTACATCTTGAGAAGGTTACTTGGTGTAAATGGAAAAGTTGAGACTTTCAAAGCTAGACTTGTTAAAGGTTTTCGTCATTGACCAGGCGTGGATAATGATGAAACCTTTTCCAGTACCTATGCTTAAGTTCATCCAGATCCTACTTGCCAAGGCTACATACCATGACTACGATATCTGGCGGTTGGGTGCCATGACTGCTTTTCTAAATGATGATTTAGAAGAGTGCGTCTGTAAGTACACAGCCAGAGGGCTTCGTAAACAGTGGGAGCAGCGGAAACGTGTACAAGATGTTTTATCTGATAAAGCAGGGATCGCGGAGTTGGAACGTCTGTTTTGATGTGTTAGTCAAACAGTTTGACATCATCAAAATGGTAGATGAACCTTGTATAAACAAAAAGGTAGTAGGGAGTATGGTGGCGATCCTCATAGAGTACGTGGATGACATACTCTTGATAAGAAAGGAGTTTCTTATGCTACGCTCGATCAATCTCCGTTTATCACAAAGATTCTCCGTGTAGGATCAAAGTGATACCTACTAAATCCTGGATTTTGGATCTATGAGATAGATCTAAATGGATGTTAGAATACTCACTAGCTATAGTGAGATGGTATCAATCGATCCTGGGGAGAATCACTGGAAGTGTTCCAGGGTGATAAAGACGACTGAATGTCAGTCGCAGGCATTGTCTTTACCCTCAGTAAAGGGACGGTATGTTGGAAGAGTTCCAAGCTAGATACCGTGACATACTAGACAATAAAGGCAGCATACATCGCTACTTAAGATGCTACCAAAGTGGCTGTTTGGGTGTATATTGGTTCATGAGATGAACTATGTTCCTCCCATTGTGTGACAATGGAGTTGTGGCTTATGCCAAGGAACGCAGGTCCCATCAGTGATCCAGACATGTTCTAAGGCAGTATCACTTGATCATGGAGATGGTTGATCTCTAAGGGATCGAGGTTAGGAGAGCAGACTCAGAGGACAACACGGCGGATCCACTCACGAAGGCCTATTCCCAGAGAGAGACTTTTATGGGATGGTTGAGTATGAGATACTACAACCACTGCTACAGATGGCCCTAGTGCAAGTGGGAGATTGTTAGTTATATGTATGCCCTAGAGGCCATTACTGTACATTGGATGTATATTGTAGTGGATGCTGGGACATATATAGGGAGGACTTTCTTGCTCGACATGATAGTATGCTATCTGGTTGCTCTTTACCTTAACGTGTACACTGATTGTCTCTCTGTTACATGTTGGTAAAGCCCTTAGGATGTGTACTTGACTACCTGGACTATGATGCGGATCATACTAGTGGGGACATGGTAGTCCATAAGTACATCCTTGAAAGTCCCTAGTCGTGGGTGTATCGAGACGGGGCATCGATATACCAGAGTAGACTAGCGTATACCTTCTCGACCCATACAGATGGGCGATGGATGATCCCATATCCATTGGTGTTTGACATCGGAGATGATATACGGGTGCTCAGTGGAGACTGGGTACACTGGACGGACTCGCCGAGAACTCCCAGATGGTATTATACCTCACGTCAGATGGCAGTTCTCTGGTGACACTGGTACAGAGTAGTCTGTTGACCCGAGATCGTCATAGAGTCTTGTGTGGTTCCCACTGTGCTTTGATTTCCATCTTACCACGTCCAAGAGGGCGTGCAAAACGGTGGTTTTTGGGTACAGTCCCGAGTCATATGGAGGCAATGAGCGATAGGAGGGGATTCGTCTCTCCCGGTATAGGGAGTTGATGTTGCGCTGTGTTTGATTGGCTATAACAGAAAATCCCTAGCCAGGGTTGCTGAGATTTACTGGTAAGTGTTACCAGTAGTTTCTCGAATTGTTATAGACCTCATATCGACACGACTTATCGAGCTATTGGGGTCTGACGTTTACCACCCCTAGGCGAGATATGCGACATATCAGACGATCAGACCGGACTGTACGGTAGTGTTACTGGTTGGATTCACTGGAGTGTGAGCGGGCTTGCTCGTCGATTTTCTGATCGCTCAATACCCGGGTGGCCGTTACGTTTAGCAGACCGCTTGCGGCTTGTGGGTGTTTGATATGATCATCATCTGCTGCCGGCGTATTGACGAGTCTTTAGAGTCCTACACAGAGGTTTCCTGGCTCAAGCGAAACGAAATAGGAGCGCATATGAGATATGTGCGGGACCGAGAATAATGCGTGTATGTGATACCGTATTCCATTCTCGCGATGAATGTATCGATTGGTTGTATGCGATATAACCTAGTTATCGAATCAAGGGTTGATTCGATGAGCCGATACATTGTATACTAGTCGGTTGTGTGCGACATGACCGGATCATTGAATCAAGTGTTGATTTAATGATTTAGTGCATAATTATATATTTGATATATTACTTTGCATTAACTAGTATTGGTTCACTTTAAATGGATTTTCTCACTCGGTTTGTGCACATTGTATATGTGATATACTTTTGTACACATGATTGTATCATGTTTGATGATACATGTTTGCTAGGATTTTTGTGTAAAGATCAAACCATGGTTAAATGATTATGACTAGGGTTTTGTTTTATTCACTTATTTATTTATCCATTTCATTTTGGAAATAAATGGAAAAGAGAAAAGAATGGTGACTTTATTTGTTGTTTTGTTGAAGCTTCATGAAGCTTTGACCTTGACCACCATTCTTATCTCATCCTTAACCCTAACCATTCCTTTAACCTTGGTCAATTCTCTACACATAACCATAGTTAGAATTATGATAAGTATTGATTTTCTATTCTTTTTTAAAAAAACTTATCATAACATAATTCTTCTTCTTCTTCCTTTCTTCACTTGAAGAAAGCAAGCTCCATCAATGGTGATTGATAGAAATGAGTGAGAAATCCAATTCTAAAGTCTACCCACTTCCTATTTCTTCATCCTCTACCTCTTGCCAAGTAGTAGAGTGTGTTTTCTTCACAAGTTTCATGACTTGGTGAAGTCGGAGCTTGATTTAGCGATGCCTCAACGTAGATCATCTTCGGCATGGACATCGACGACCTAGCTCGCCATTTCTCCGACGAAGCCGACGCTAGAGCCCGGAAAATCATTTGGACAGCGAGGGGACTTCGTTGCGGAGCTATGGAGGTGGAGCACCGGATCTACAAAGGTTGTATTTCCGTTAAACTTTAGTTAAGTTGTTAACTAGTTTTCCTTTTCGCCTAGTTTTCTAGCCAACGATCCGTTGTCTAGGGTTTCTCGGCACCGTATTTTTTAAATTGGCATGATCGATGCCTTGTGAGACCTCCTTAGGGTGCCTAGGAACCTTTCACAGCCCGCCAATTCTAGAGTGAGGCCCCCTCCATCTCAAAGCCATGAGATGCGGGCTCGTTGCCCTCTAGAACCCGGCTATTCGTGCACTCCACTGCGGGGTAATCCTAGTACAGAAAAGAAAATATATGTACAATCCGGTCGTGCCCCAAACAAATAATATACAAACTGGCAGAGACGACAATCCATATGTCGAACGCTCGTCCCGCAATATCAAATATACAAATGAATCTAAACTGTACTACCATTGGACCACTGGCTATCCACCACGACAATCCAACCACAACCACAGTACAACACAGAACATCAACGTGAATGTCATGTTCGCAAACATTTCTAAAAGACTTATAGCAATTAGATGAGTTGTACCGCTCTAATGACATTCACGGTCGTAGATAGTAATGTATGTACTGAAAACTTTTAAACAATGTTAAAAATTATGACTTCGAAATACCCCGAATTGCCCCCAAATCGAAGATAACAAAATATGCAATCTGGGCAAAAATAAACAATACCTAAAAACCAATATTTCAGAGACCAGAAAACCCAAAAAAATTCAAGACCAAACTTTCAAAACAGACCGACCAGGCCAGGATTTTCCATGATCTTGCCGGCTAAGTTTTTGATTTTTGGGCTCGTGTTTTGAGGGTGTTCTAGATACTACATAAATAGCCTTATGCAGTTGTTTTAAAAATTTTTTGAAGACTAGAAAAAAACGACAGAAACTGGAATAATCTGGGTATTGTTTCGGAGTTATTTTGGTTTCGATACTTTAACATCGTCTAAAACAGCTAGTTTAGGGTTTATGGGTTGGCTTTGATACCATGTTGGGTTATGCCAGCGCCTTGGCCATCAAACCGTGGCCGATAGCGGAACAAAAATTTTACAAACTGGCGCTAGATCAACCCACGAATACGGATCTACCATTAACCCAAAACCTAGCAAGCTATATAAAGAGTTGAGATGGTTACACCGAATGATTCGTGTCCTTCGGTCTTTAACCTCCTTCCCAAGCTCCTAGTGGCTACCATGATCAAGTTTGATCTCCGGTCTCCCTCCATCGAAGATGATCCACCTGAGAGTCTATGAATCAAGCTCTTACCTCATAACCGAGGTAACTAGGGTACTTAGTTCACTAAACTAGATAGCCTAGAAGATGTAGAGTCTAATGATGGATTGATTTTTCTCTAAACACTCTAGGTTTCTCAACACATGAGACATTAAGGGTGGAGGTAGAAGAAGAAGCTTGAGAGATGAGAGTGTAAGCATGAAGCAAAAGCAACTCAAGAAAAAAGCTAAGTGTTGTGAGAAAGAGAAATGAATCATCAAGTAAGGAAATATCTCACAACCCCAACAAATATCAAGCATGCCACAATAGTATTTCATGAGTCACCCTATGAGTCATCCCATGAGTCACCACATGAGTCACCAAGCGTGCCATGCTTCATAAATACCAATGCACACTCATCCCACCACCTCATTAAATCATTTAACTAAATGATCAAAACTAAAATGAGGTGTTAACTTCTAGAACCTATATTGTAATAAATTACAAGAATACCCTTCATTCGTATATATATACCCGCACCCGTATTCCGAAAAATACGAATAAAAAGAGACGAAAATAATCCAACAATATAATACTAGAATCCGGCTTAAACCAAAGCCACCAGTATAAACCGTCCGAATCATGATACATGCACAAGTGCACGTATATGACCGAACCCTGCCGTAAAACCATACGGACTCTACATCGTGTTGCCCGAAGCAGGGAAACCCTCCGTGTGGGACTCTAAAGAGCCGTCAATACGCTGGCAGTGGGTTTAACCACAAGCACGTCATCGGCACTAGCTGTACATAATGGCTACCCAGGTATTGAGCGAAAGGAAGGCCGACGAGCAAACTCATCCTGACCATTACTGAGCCTGTCCGTGACAATGTACGTACAGTACAGTCTCTTCTTCTAAGAGTATCACATATCGAGTCTAGGGGGTGGATAAAGTCAGACCCATAACAACGCGACATTTCGTGTCGGTATGAAGCCCATTACAACTTGAGAAACTACTGATCCAAATCAGTAATTCTTGACTACCTTGATCAAGGATTTATGGTGATGGCCACTTGTACACAACGTGACATCAACCCCTAATACCGGGAGAGATGAATCCCCGACGATCCGCTCACTGCCTCCATGTGGCTCGGGACTGTACCCAACTAAAATATGTTTGCACGACTCCTTTGAGCCATGGTAGGGTAGTAATCAAAGCACAGCGGGAACTCACACGAGAAAAATGACAATCTCAAGTCAACAGACTAATCTGTACACATGTCACCTAGGAACTTCTATCTTCTAATAGGTATAATACCAACTAGTATGTTCCCGGCGAGTCCGTCCAGTGTACTCATAACCCAATGAGCATCTGTATACTATCTTAGGTGAACAAACTAATACCAATGGCTTGTGAGACCTGACCACCGCCCCTCGTCGGGGTCTCGATAAGTACACGCTAGTCTACTCTGGAGTATTGATGCCCAGTCTTGATACTCCCACGACTAGGGACATTTAAGGATGTGCTTATAGACCACCCAACTTTCACGTATATGATCGCCATCATAATGCTGGTATTCAAGCAAGAATTCTATGGCCTCTATCAACATGTAATAGTGATCTGTAATACCACTTAAAGCATGTACATGATGATAAAGACAAACCAGATATCATACTATCATTTTGATTAAGACTGTTCTATCCGTATAGGTCCTCCCTCAATCATCGCAATCGCGTGCCTATGATTCAATAATTGACTTGAGGGTACTATAGCCAACATATACCACATCTGATATTATGAGGCTGGATCGCCGAATTATGGATTATCTTGATTTGGTAAATCATTTCTTTCTAATCGCTTTGGTAGATAATAGTTTACATCTGAACCATACCTATTCTCAAAACTAACGAATCATTATACACTTTAAATGACAAGCTCAAGGGACGCTACGGATTTCCAAACGGTATCTCTTTTTCAAAACACCGTATCCCTGGTTTCAAAAACTACGATTCGTATTATTTAAACTATAACCGTATGGTTCATGTGTAGTTGCGTACTTTATACCGTTCATGTTTACGCTGTATTATTTTCCTCACGACATACGTACTGCTTTCTCGGCACTTATCTTTATATGGCTTCGTCCGCTAAGAGACATGCACTATTACCGATGATGCACATGTTCCACGTACAAAGATTTGCTGGCTCACACACTCATCATCAGTAATTGCCATGCCACTTACACATTAGAACTGCTATATCACCGTATTGTTCTTAAGCTGTAGAATTATAGTCATTGTTCAGTACTTATTACCACACATGCTAGTTTAGATATTGAACTTCCTTACCTGGTTACACAGCATGCTTACATGAAAACACTTGCAATACTTTACAGTACTGTTCTGTGCTTGCATTTACTGTACTTTTATGGTTACATGCATATAAGATTCTATTTTCACGAGATCTCTAGATTTGAGAACTGCAGATATATTTTAAAAGTTTTATGATTGTTTTAAAAACACGGTTTCTTTTGATATGATTTGTGGCGTCCACCATGAGTTTTCTCGGTTCTGAGCTATATGTATACCTGATTCAAGGAGAGAGGAGGCAACGTCTGTGGGTACATGGTGGACCCAATACGGTACCCCTGGGCAAGAAGATCGTATAAAGAGACGATAAGCCCGGCGGGGGAGTACTACCGACCGATGATAGTTTGGGCTCGGCGGATATCCGGAGGATACCGACCAGAGTCGTGTGAGCAGATGGATATGGGGGCCGATCCGATGAGACGGCGCCCGAGATATGAGGATTTACGTGTCGATACTGGATACGGGTTTTTATGATGATTTCGAGTGTCGATACTGGACACTCAGGTTTCATGATGATTTGATGTATCATTGATGGACACATTGGATGATACACGTATATATCTACGTATGACACAAATGACTTGGTACTATATACTGATACTGGAACGACATTGTTATTTTATACATATCTATACACGATCGCCCTAGATACCACACAGTATTACCTTTATATTACAGTATGAACTAGGAAATTGTTATACATTCGATTTCTACCTGCTGATATTTTCTACCCACGAGTTAGCAACTCACCCCTGTTGTGCCACAGTTTTCTTGCAGGATCGACCGCTCGGATCAGTAGCGGCTCGTTGGCACACAGCTTCCTTCTGGGTGAATTGCATTGGTAGGTGTAGTACACTTGGATCGTGACCACCTTTTGTATATATTATTTTCAGTTGTATCTAGTTAAAATCTCCATCAACCAGACTATGTATATTTGGTAGACCTAGATACTAGACTTGTATATTATTTGAGACATAGAGCGAGATAGGCGTATTGTTCTCAATTTGAGCTTGATGATGTCTTGGTCTTCTTTTATTTTCTTTCTGTGATTGATCTTCGTCTTGGGGCGTCGTATATATTTATTGTGTGGTTATGATTTCGGCAATTGGAGAAGATCTAGTTCCCGCTTGGGGATGCCTTTATTATTGCTGTATTGTATTGGTTTGGATCAAAATTTACAAGGGAGGTGCTGCCCAAATTTCAAGGAAGAAAATATTTTCAAAGATAGTAAACAAACTATTGAATTTTGATATAATATTATTTATACTTTTTAAAAGAAGAATTTGAATCCATTATGCCGATATTTCAAAACTGCACCTCCATTATTTTCCGAAAAGGGTTTAGATTTTTGGGCTTCGGCTTACTTGGGTTACGGTGGGGTCCTATAGACTTCACGTGATTCAAGTGCTGGTCACATGCCAATTCCGGGTCATGACACGATTCCGGAATAGAAATGGCAGTATATTACCATAGATTTCCTGACTGCACTCCCTCGCAGTACGAAGGATAACGATGCAATTTGGGTTATTGTGGATCGACTCACCAAGTCGGCCCATTTTATTCCATACAGAATTGGCCAATCAACCGAGACGTTGGCAAGAAAGTACATAGAGGTGAGTAAAAATCTAAAGTAAGATTTAAACCTTCAAGATGTACCATACTTGTCTTGATACCCATAAACTCATGCAGGAGATCGTGAGATTATATAGGTTACCTATTTGCATCGTCTCTGACCGAGATACGAGATTTCGATCTCAGTTTTAGCAGAGTCTTCAAGCTAGCTTGGGAACAAATCTGAATTTCAGCACGGCGTATCATCCCCAAACAGATAGACAGTCCGAGCAAACAATTCAAATCCTAGAAGATATGCTGAAAGCCTGTATGCTAGACTTCAGAGGTTTGTGGGAAGATCACCTTTTTCACCTTTTTATTTCTCCAGAACACTCCGTATCACTACGAAGATCCACAGTTTATTGGATAATCCATCGTATGGTTATATACGAACTCGAAGAAACTTGTTGCAGTTCGGGGATGGATTCTGGTTCAGGAGAAATAGGAATAAGGTTTATTCAGTTGTCTTTTATCATTACCTTCTCTCAGGTTGCGAGTACTCCTAGGATTAGGAGAGTACACCTACTATGCTTATTGGATAGTCTTCTTCCAAACCATAGGCTGGTGCCGAACGGTAGGGAAGGAAGAAAACCATTTGTTCTAGGGATATAGATATAATATCAGACATTCTGGTTACTAGATCTATGGTTTTAGATCTAGATTTGGGTAGTTTCCCAATATAGGTACTTAGACAGCATTGTGAAGGTGTTTTAGAATGGACGACTCCTGGCATGGTAGTATACCTGCAGGTGATGGAGTCACCCTCTCTAAAGGTGTCTTACAGACTAAAAGGGAGAGGGATGTGCATGATTGGCATATCACTTGCTTAGGCAATTGAGTCAATCACGAGATGTCAAGTACCGCACCAGGTGTTGTTTTTGCACTAGCTGCAATAAGTTCAGATATTAATCCAATCCTGTAGAAACATTCGGAAGCAGTTTTAGAATATAAGTGGATGTTCTAGGGAAATGATAACGACAACCTCCTTCAGGAGACGGTTATCATTCCAGGCTTCGAAGGTGACCTGGATGACAGAGTGACTGTCAGAGTTATAGTTTTCCCTCTGACGAGGGGCAGTATTTTGGATAGGTGGTCCAAGGGGATACTGAGGGAGACATGGCGCATGATACTGATTAAATTCAGTTGACGATACAGTCTAAGAAGTTTGGATTTGGAGTTCATTTATGAACAAGGTCCCATCAGATATCCAGATATATTCTAAGACATGTATTGCTCATTTCGGGAGATAGCTTTCTCCGCGGACTTGAGATAAAGAGAGACATAGAAAGAAATATCAGGGCGGATCCACTCACTGAGGCTATTCCTCGAACGCAATAGTTTCGTAAACGGGTTTTGTAAGACCGATCAGTAGAGGAGTTGGGTGTTCGGTATCACATGGGCTGTGAGTATGCGACATCGCAATAATTAGCCTTGATTGCAAGTGGGAGATTGTTGGATATAGTGCCCTCAAAGTCAATTATTGGATCGCAGGCACGTGATTGCAATGATTGAGGGATGACCTATGCCGGTAGGACAGTCTTACTCAAGATGATAGTATGCTATCTGGTTTATCTTTATCATCGTGTACAGCTTTAGGTGACCTTACAGATCACTATTACACATTGATAGAGCCCTTAAAATTCTTGCTTGACTACCAGCAGTATGATGGCGATCATATATGTGAGAGTTGGGTAGTCTATAAGCACATCCTTAAAGTGGTCCCTAGTCGTGAGAGTTTCGAGACTGGGCATCGATACTCCATTAGTAGACTAGTGTATACAGTCGAGACCCCGACGAGGGGCGGTGGACGGTCTCACAAGCCATTGGTGTCAGTTGGTTCACCTAAGATGTATACAGGTGCTCATTGGGTTATGAGTACACCGGACAGGACTCGCTGGGAACATGCTAGTTGGTATTATACCTGATGTCAGATAGCAGTTCCCTGGTGACATGTGTACAGGTTAGTTCATCGACCTGAGATCGTCATTTGTATCATGTGAGTTCCTACTGTGCTTTGATTACTACCCTACCACGGCTCAAAGGAGTCATGCAAACAGGTTTTAGTTGGGTACAGTCCCGAGCCACATGGAGGCAGTGAGCGGATCAGCAGGGGTTTCGTCTCTCCCGGTATTGGGGGTGAGACCGCGCTGTGTCTAGGAGAGCCATTACACGAAGTCCTTGGCCAAGGCAGGAGATTTACTTGTAGGTATTCCAGTAGTATCTCAGGGTGTTCTAGGCTACACTCCGACACGACTTGTACCACTTTTGGGGGTCTGACTTTTACCAACCCCCTAGGCCCGACATGCGATGCTCATAGACGAATGGACCAGACTGTACGGATATTGTCACTGACAGGCTCAGTAGGGTGTCAGGATGAGTTCGCTCATCGACCTCCCTTTTGGTCAATACTTGGTAGTCCGTTACGTACAGCTAGTACCACTGACGTGCTAGGGGTTAAATCCACAACCAGTGTATTGACGAGTCTTTAGAGTCCCACACAGACAGTTTCTCAATTTTCGGGCGAAACGTTGTAGAGTCCGTATAGTATTATGGCAGGATTCGATCATATATGTGCAGTCATGCACGGGTCATGATCGGACGGATCATACTAGTGGGCTTTGGCTTAAGCCGGATCCTAGTATTAGATTTGTTGGATTACTTTAGTCTCATCGCATTTGCATTCAGTCGGAATGCGGATGCAGGTATGTATATATAGGTGAGGGGTATTCTTGTGATCCGTCACGAGTTTACTTTAGATGATGCCGTTCTTTTTATTGTCATAAACATTTGGGTTAATGTTTATTTTGGTGGAAATTGTGAGTGGATTTCATCATGAGGTGCATTTAATGTGGCATGTGAAATCTAGTGACTCATGGTCTCTTTTCTTGTGAACATGTCATGTTGATTGAGTGATTATTGTGTTGAAATGAGAGGTGAAAAGAGAGAGGGCAGCCATATGAGTGAGGCTAGCTCTTGGGATTATTATTCTTGCTCTCATTTTTTCTTATCTCAACACAATAACACAAAAAGGAAAAGAGCCTCTTCTTATTCCTCCTCTAGTTCACAACATCCACCATGGCTTCATCTTCAACCTCCATGCATACACTCTCATGCGTTGAGAATCAATGGATGCTTGAGACAAAGTGATCATACACATTCTCTACTTCACCTTGGACACGTCGTCTAGCAAACTTTGTGTCCGAGTTGCTTCGGTTCGAAGCGGGAGCCCGTAAAAGGATTCATAGATGTGGTGCCCTTTCCGATGAGGAGATTGGAGATCGAGCGAGATCGGAGATGCCGCAAAGAAGCTAGAGACGATAGCTAAAGACCGAAGGACACGGATCGATCGGTATAGCCTTTCCTAACTTCTTCTAGATTGCTAGTTAATGTTAATGGTTCGATCCGGGTTAAAGTATACGTTTTTGTTTCCGCATTTTGGCCTCGGATTGACGGCCGGGGCGCTATCGTAGACTTACATGGTATCAGAGCCACGCCATTAACCTTAGCTAGCTTGTTTTAAACAATGTTAAGGTATCGAAACCGTAACGAAACCCAAACACCGCCACTGCTGTCATGCTCTCTGTCATTTTTAAAAAGTGTTCAGAAATTTTTTTAAACAAGTGCAGAAGACCACTCCTGAGACCACAAGTCCACAACCCAAAAACGAGACCCACCCCTCGGAGAAAAACCGGCCACTTCCCAAGATATTCCGGCTAGGCCGGCCCCATTGATGATTTTGGGCTTCGTATTTGGGCTTTTGTCAGGTCTCTGGGAATTTGGTGCAGTGGTATTGTTTGTTCGGCCCAATTTGGATATGGTTTTATCAATTTTTCTGGGCTATTCAAGGGGGTTATTTCGGATTCGATATTTTATAATATTGTTTAAAGTTTACAGTGCATTACATTATATCTGCGACCATGATGTCATTTGATCGGTAAATCTTATCTAATCGCTATAGCCCTTTTAGACGGATTTGTGAACGTGACATTCACGTTGATGTTCTATGTTGTGCTGTGATGTTGCGGATTTGTCGTGGTAGATAGCCTGGAGCAATGGTAGTACAGTTTGATTATATTTGTACATTTGATATTGCGGGGCGAGCGTCCGACATGTGGACTGCCGTCACTGCCTGTTTGTATATTATTCTTTTGTGGCACGACCGGGTTGAGGTCGATGTACCTGTTGTACATATTTTATTTTCTGTACTAGGATTACCCCGCGGTGGGGTGCATGATAGCTGGGTTCTAGAGGGCAACAGGCCCGCATCTCATGGCTTTGAGACGGAGGGGGCATTACTCTAGAATTGGTGGGCTATTCGCCGCACTCATAGGGGGTATAGGTTGACCCAAGGAGGGGTGCTCAAGTTACCGGATTCCGTGAAGTGCTGGGTGGTCCATTCACTTTGTTGAAGGGGGCTGCCTCGCTTCAGGTTTTGGCGGGTAACTTGCCGCGCCCGTAGGGGTCTAGGATTTCATTGCATAGGCTATCCACACGACCAAGGGAACGTCGGGTTTCACTTGCGGCTCAAAGGAACCCAGGGATCCCAGATTATCTGTATTGTTCTGTGATGCTTATTACTCTTTGTGATGTTGCATTTTATCACGCCATGAGCGAATATTATATATTGATATATATACTAGTAGATGTTGTATATGTTTTGCATCCACGCTAGTCCTGTCCCCGCTCTGTCGTTAGTTAAGTAACCTAACGGGTGATGACGGGACCCAGTGGCGAATGTGGATGGCATATACGTACATCTTATTTTCGTTCTTTATTGGTGTGATCAATTGAAGGGACTGCATTGATTCGGATCAATGCAAGCTAAACAAACCTGTTTGATGTTGTTGGAACAATTTTCAAAAAGTTGTTATTACAAGGACATTCTCTTTTGTTTTGCACAATGGCATTCAGTTATGAATATCCAGCACCTCAGTCGACGAGGCAAGGGCCGAGATCCCTTCACCGGGAGTGACCCTTTGGGTAGAAGTTTGCGTCAGGGTAATAACTTCACTATAGCCGATTGCCTTTTGCTTTGCATCACGGTATTCAGTTGGAATATCCTGCACCTCATTCTATGGGGAAAGAGCCGAGATCCCTTCACCGGGAGTGACCTCTTTAGCAACGGTTTTCACCGCTATATTTATAAAAAGCTATCCAGTTCCTTCAACAATATCAAGTTCATTACGTTAAAGGTTTTTCGCCAAAAACCATTCGTAGCCCTTCGTCATTTCAGAAAGGTAGCACTTAGTATTCATGCTATGTATGTTGGCCTTCGTCAAGGCATAGTGTATGGTAGCTATTTGTTACTTTTCTGCTGCATAGATAGATGCGTTAGTTTAGGACAGTCGTACTACTATTTTGGCCTTCGTCAAGGGTATGTACGGGTGGGTTCAAATTAACCTGGATAATGATGTGTAGAACTTGACATGTGACTTATGATATGTTGGCCTTCGTCAAGGTCATAAGAGCATGGGGTAAAAATCACATCGGGAGTTTTTAAAGAAACTGAAACTTTCCAGGCATGCGCATACCTTCTGGAGTGTGATAACGTGAGTGGATTCCATTACGTTATCATGCGATGATAGTTGAATCCCGATTCATACTGATGAGTTGGTTTAGTCCTCGGGTGATCCCGACTAATTCTTCTTTCAGGTTTGGAGGAGAATTTGAGGATACAGTGGGAGGTTTCCTGATTAGATAAATTGATAACCATTCTGATCTAGGTTAGAGTGCATGCAGAGTGTTTCTTTTCTCTCTCTCTTTGGCAGCGACCATGGCCCGACCCTAGACTATGACTCAGTGACCAAGTTAACCGAACCTTCTTAAAACACTGGCTTTTGGATTGTCTGAGTTGCATATTTGCCACTCCTACTTTTAACCTTTTCTCCAGAACACCCCGTATTACTACGAACATCCACTTCCATTGGATAAAACCATCGTATGGTTATATACGAACTCGAAGGAACTTGTTCCAGATTCGAGGATGGTTTCCGGTTCTGGAGAAAATGAATAGGACTATTCAGTTGTCTTTTCCTTTTACCTTCTCTCAGGTTACGAGTGCTCCTTGGATTAGGACGGTACACTTATTACGCTAATTGGATAGTCTTCTTCCAAACCATAGGCAGGTGCCGAAAGGTAGGGAAGAAAACCGATTAGCCTAAGTGAGGTGTACAGAAGGTAATAAGTAAAGACAAATAAAGGGATTAGAAAGATGGCAAAGTAAATTGCGACTGCTATTCACGACCAAACCAATTATTTCATCGCCACTCCTATTTCACCTTTTTATTTCTCCAGAACACTCCGTATCACTACGAAGATCCACAGTTTATTGGATAATCCATCGTATGGTTATATACGAACTCGAAGGAACTTGTTCCAGTTCGGGGATGGATTCTGGTTCAGGAGAAATAGGAATAAGGTTTATTCAGTTGTCTTTTATCATTACCTTCTCTCAGGTTGCGAGTACTCCTAGGATCAGGAGAGTACACCTATTATGCTTATTGGATAGTCTTCTTCCAAACCATAGGCTGGTGCCGAATGGTAGGGAAGGAAGAAAACCATTTGGCCTAAAGGTGGTGTACAGAAGGTAATGACTAAAAACATATAAAGGGATTTGGAGAGATGTCAAAGAAATATACGGTTACAGTTGTGAATCTGATAATGGAAGAGGCATTACTAGGAATACCCGGATACCCCTTCGAAACATTTACATGTTTCAGTTTCACTGTGTATTGTTAAAAGAAAACCGATTTCCCCGTTAGCCCTTGCTCCAGGGTATGTATTTACCAGGTATGATTCTCACATCTGTATGGTTTTACAGATGATGAGTGAGAGTAAGCTATTGGGAATTAGGTGATCATCCTCATTATATCGGGATTCGTTGTAATTGGTGATAATTGAGGAAATCGCCTGGGTGTTTGCCGGACGACAAATATTTTGTTTTGAATATCCATTGTTATGCACCAATTTCAAATTGATATATCTGTACGTTTATTTTTATAAAGCAAGATATAACTTTTTGAAATTATGTCCATGATATTTACCTATATCAGTTGATGGTTAGGTAAGGAGCATTCAACAGCGGTGTAATACGTCATAACCATAGTACAGTTTTCCCAAAACTCCTTGTTGAGCCTTGCATTCGATAACATGCACCGAGCTTTCTCCAAAAGAGTCCGATTCATGCGCTCTGTGATTCTGTTTTGCTGTGGTGTGTGGAAAATGGTATGATGCTGAGCAATACCTTCGTTTTTTTGCAGAATTCATTGAAATATCCACTAAAAAATTCTAATCCGTTGTCCATCTTTAGTCTCTTAATCTACTTGCCTGTCTGCTTCTCAATCAATACCTTCCATTATTTGAACGTAAGAAACACATCACTCTTGTACTTCAAGAAATAGACCCAAATCTTTCTCGAAAAATCGTCGATGAAAGTAAGCAGATATTTTGCACCGTTTCCTTTGGAAGCAACTTGAGAGGGTCCCCAAAGATCTGAATGGATATAGTTAAGAGTACCTTTTGTGTTGTGCACCGCCGAACTGAAGCTAACTCGTTTCTGCATCAAAAAAATGCAATGCTCATAAAACTCCATCTTCGATGTACTTTGACCACAAAGTAGACCCTGCTTTGATAACTCGACCATACCTCTCTCACTCATATGCCCGAGTCATATGTGCTATCTGAATCTAACATAGATTTAGATGATGAAACTGCCGCGGATCCGGTAGTTGTCGAACCCTGCAATATGTATAAGGACCCAATTTTCAATCCCTTCATAACGACGAGAGCACCTTTGGTCATTTTCAAAACTCCACTTTCAGCGGAGAACTTATAACCCTTAACATCGAATGTACCCAATAAGATGAGATTCTTCAAGTCAGGTACATGCCTAATTTCTGCTAATGTTCTCACAACGCCGTCAAATATCTTGATTTGGATCGTCCCCTTTCCAATAGCTCGATGTCACGCCTCACTTCTCAAAAGACAAAGACAGAGAGAGAAAATCCCACGACGTATTCATACTGAGAAGCACATCTTCCTTATATGAATACGTGAAGTGTCTGAATTAAGCAAAATAAATATAAACCAACAAGAATTTATAGATAAATAATATTCAGTCAACATTTATTACAAGTTTCAAAAACAATAACTAAACTAGGAATAAAGTGTTAGTATGTTCATGTTCGCACCACAACCCTTGCAGCCAAGGCGAAATACATATAAAAAAAATTGAAGCAAGCACAAGCAAACAAAACCCAAGAAATCATCCAAACAACAAAACTAGCAATCTAAGGAGAACGAAACTAAGAGTTTAGTGTGCTACAACCTTTGTAGCTTGTCCGCTGATTGATGATGTTTTAAAGTGTAGTAGTAATCGTAATCAATAACGGTGTCGCATGTAGCTAGACCGAGATGAGTACGGGTCGTCCTCAGGGAAACGTTGAATCTTTTAATCTTACTTTAGGCATGTTGATTAGGAAAGAAGGAAGAATAATGAATAGTGGAGAATGGTTGTAGATTCTAGATCCACGTCAAACACGGATGCATGATATAGATCTAGATTAATTACGGATGTAGGTTTTATATTAGAAGGGGGCTTGTAGGGTTCGTTAAGATTTAGTAGTCAATGATGTTTAATTAAAAATTACTCCTTTTACCCTTTAATAGATTTAAAACTAGATAGACAATGATGCATACAGATTATGGTTTCTGGAGGGAATAGGGTCCCCACTCTTAACTCCTATCTTGACATGGATCTCCGTTCATGTCTAGCCTTTACCAAAACAATTGTTAATCTAATCTCTAATCGTGGTCGTGAATATCAATGAATTGATAGCGCGCCCGATTAGAATGTTAACCATTCTTTTGATAAAGTTTATAAACTTTATAGGACGTAAAAGGAGTTAAGGGATTTAATCATCCATTGATCTACCCTAATCGTACGAACCCTAACAAGTGGAGAATTACTCGTGCATGTTGGGAATAGAAGAAAAGATAGAGAGGGAGATCATATTAAAAAAACGCAGAAAGTAAAATGATATTAGAAAAAAACTAGCTTTATTAATCAACTTGATCAATTACACTTTGCTCCTTTAGAAAGTGATTACAAAACCCTAGTTTGCTTCTCGATCTCTTCTTAAGAAGGTAGATGAACAGCTGATGATTAACCTGGATTCTTGAGCCGTCTTGGACTTCATGATCTCGTCGGTTTGATAATTTTTCCAAGAGGCTCTCGGTCCTTATTTATAGTCATAGATCCAGAACCCTAGTTTCCTAATATGGTAACTAGTTGTTAGGATCTCAACCTGAAAATCCCAAGCCCTAGATCTTCAGGCGTGCGGCGGAATTACGGCCATTTGGTAGGTTTGGCCGCGGATCCGCGGTGGGTTGGAGGGTTCTTTGCTTAAAAAATCTTATGGCTTCTTATGGTGACACATGTAGACTATTTTGATATCCGGAATCTAAAAATCTTCTCTGAGTCTCTGCCAGAATTGATTTCTTCGATTTACTTGAATATTTCGGCAGATTTGATCTCGCCAACTCGGATTTCCTTGATTTCAGTCCTGATATAATTTCTGCACAATAACTCAATAAATAATGTTAGTAGAATTTGTTTTTATTGAGATATTATCTTAACCATTTGACATGATATTATAGTTTTAAGAGAATTGGTCAAAAATATTTGATATGGTATGCATATTTAAATGGACATAGATATTATATGCATACATTTTCCTTCATAATGTTAATTATAATATATAAACACATGAAAATAGTAATTTTACAGATAAACCTTCATATGTGTCATATTTATAATAAATACCCTTAAATATTTAAGAAGAGCAAGGAAAATGTCATATCAAAAGTGCAATTTGATCAACTAAACAAATACTCCCAAACTTAACTTTGATCGTCCCGAGAAAACTAGTTATTCAAGAGAAGGAGAAAAAGAAAAAGAAAAACCTATGTAGCACACTTTCGTAGGCAACACGATTGCACTGAGCATGTGAAACAAGTCGTTAAACCTCTAGGTGTCCCTAGTAGGAGGAGTGTTGTCTCATAAGGGTTTTCAGCGGATTACACCCATAAAATCCTATAATAAAAGAAAGATGGTGAATGTTACATATAAAGATAAGAATTTATAAAAGAAAGAACTTGAAAATAAGGGTTTCCAACTATACCGGCTTTTCAGTTGCAATGAGCCCTATTTTAATGGTTGTGAAAAAAATGTTAGAAATCACATCATCCCTCAATAAAACATCGCCTTTAGTCTTCCTCCCTATCTTTCTTCCAAACATTGATCATACACCCCTACGTGTGGGTAAAAGACATCCCTACACTTAGAGAATTCAATTCAAGCTATCATACTCTTGTCCATCTTCCAAAGTACTTTATAGTTGGTGAATATTTTCGATAAAATTGTTCACACATTCTTCATGCGACCGTTAATACTTCTTGAGGTACTAACCGACCGATTACAAAATGTGCTTGCGCATTTAGGAAATTCCTCGTTTCGCAACACCCAAGGCTTATCAGTGGCTCCCAAACCAGTTGGTCTAAGGCGCTAGGTGATAAAGCACCTTCGCTAATTTTTTTTATGCTGCCTTGGTAATTACAAAACCAGTGTTCATTTTTTTCTTCACCATTTATACTCTTTGTTTTTCATACTAAGGCTTTTAGACAAGAGCATTTCAAGATATCCTCTACTATCTTAAGTTTCAAGATGTGTGTAAGTGCGTATAGTAGGGTATCAACATTCAGATGTTTGGCGTCAAGAATAAGGACTATTTTTCAGAATTAATTTTATTCTCAGATTAGTAATTTCCTTCATCTTACTAACCCTTGGGACAACGGCTCATAACTACGTATTACTAGTTTCATTTAAGAAAACATCTAACTTTCTTGCTTTTTTTAAACTTTTCCTATCTTTCATATGTAATTTTTCACTTTCTACTCTTTTATTATAAAAAAAAATTTGTATAGTGCCAAGTGCCAAAAGATAGTTTAGTGAATACAAACCTTCCCCCCAAACCTGTTTTCAGCAGTGTCCTCACTGATGTCTTTTTTTTTTTGAATGCATCGACCTGTAGATTTAGGGAGAGAAATTAAGAGGGGTAAAATAATAGTCAAATGAAAACTGCCCCCAATCTTGTACTTTGCCACGCACAGATATTCAGTGAAGTCCTTTATCACTCACCCCCATTCTTAAAATGAGACAATGTTACCGAAACATGGAGGTGAGGCGGAGGAAATTTAGTTATGATAAAGTGGCTCCTGTAAAAACAAGAGCTCCTCCGCTGGGTCAGCAGAAAAATACGGTTTTAATCTATGCCCATTTACTCTAAAAATTGAACTGTTTTTTTATATTTTCAACTTCTACTGTTCCGTGCGGGTATACATACCGCACTACAAAATGTCCTTTCCAACGAGATTTAAGCTTACCCGGATGAAGATGGAGACGGGAATCGTAAAGAAGGACTTGTTGTCCCGGTGTGAAAGTTTTTCTAAAAAGGTTTTTATCGTGGAACACTTTAGTCCGGTTCTTTATTATCACCGCATTATCGTAAGCTTCATCGCGGAGTTCGCTTAACTCATTCAATTGCAGCTTCCGATAGCTGCTAGCTTGATCAAAATCGAAGTTTAGCTGTTTAATAGCCTACATTGCTTTATGTTCGATCTCGACAGGAAGGTGGCATGCCTTCCAAACACAAGACGGTATGGAGACATACCAAGATCGGTCTTATAAGCGATGCAAAATACCCAAAGAGCATCCGTCAATTTGGTTGATCAATCTTTTCGGTTTTTAGAAACCGTCTTCTCCAAAATTTGTTTGATTTGCCTATTTGAGATCTCAGCTTGCCCGCTTGTTTGGGGATGATAGGGCGTAGGAAGTTTGTGGTTGATTGCATATTTCCGCATCAAAGTCTCGAAAGACCGATTACAGAAATGCGTCCCGTTGTCGCCGATTAGAGCGCGAGGGTGTCCGAATCGCGAAAAGATATTTTCTTTAAGAAACTTAATAACAACCTTGTTGTCATTAGTGCGACACGGTATTGCTTCCACCCATTTTGAGACGTAATCAACCGCTAACAAGATATATAAATTCCCAAAAGAATTAGGAAAATGGCCCATAAAATCAATACCCCAAATGTTAAATATCTCCACAACCAAGATAGGTTGGAGCGGCATCTTATTTCTACGTGAAATCCGACTCATGTGTTGACACCGCGGGAAAGTTTTGCAATGATCATAAGCATCTTTAAATAGTGTTGGCCAATAAAAGCCACATTGCAAAACTTTCTCCGCCGTTTTTCGAGGACCAAAGTGACCGCCGCATGCCTGATCATGACAAAATGACAACACACCCTTGAATTCATCATTAGGGACACAGCTGCGAATGATTTGATCGGAACAATACTTAAACAAATAAGGTTCATTCTAGTAAAAGTGTTTTACTTGGGATAGAAATCGATATTTGTCTTGTTTCGACCAATTGCTAGGAATAAGTACCGTTGCTATATAGTTCACAATATCCATGAACCAAGGTTCGCAGGATACGTTCAAGAGCTGTTCGTCATGAAAGGAGTCATTTATTGGCACGGTCAACGTTGGTGAAGAAGATATCCGTGAAAGATGGTCGGCTACTACGTTTTCACATCCACTCTTATCTCGGATGACAAGATCAAATTCTTGTAACAACAGGATCCAACGTATTAGCCTGTCCTTAGCATGCTTCTTCGATAAAAGGTGTCGTAGGGCGGAGTGATCAGTGTAAACCACTATTGGCGAGCCAATCAATTAGGGCCTGAATTTTTCTAATGCAAATACAACTGCCACGAGTTCTTTCTCAGTAGTTGTGTAATTAATTTGTGTATCGTTCAAGGTCCTACTTGCATAGTAAATTACATGTGGCATCTTATCAATGTGATGTCCTAAGACTGCACCAATAGCAAAATCTGATGCATCACACATAAGCTCGAACAGGTGATTCCAATCCGGAGTTGATAGAACAGGGGCTGTAGTGAGAGATCTTTTAAGTGATTCAAAAGCAGCCTTACAATCCGAATCGAAATGAAATGTAGTATCCTTGGCCAAGAGAAGAGTTAAAGGTCTAGCAATTTTGCTAAAGTCCTTAATGAATCTCCTATAAAATCCTGCATGACCAATGAAGGATCGTATATCTTTGACGCATTTAGGACGGGAAAGCTTATGGATGACATCAATTTTAGCTCTGTCAACCTCAATGCCTTTTCGTGAAATGATATGTCCAAGGACAATACCTTCTTGGACCATGAAATGACATTTTTCCCAATTCAAAGTTAAGTTCTTATCCTTACAGCGGGTAAGAACCGCGTCAAGATGATGAAGGCAATCCTCAAAAGAGTCCCCAAATATGGAGAAATCGTCCATAAATATCTACAGAAAATTCTCAACCATGTATGAGAATATACCCATCATACACCGCTGAAATGTAGCGGGAGCGTTGCATAACCCAAAGGGCATGCGTCTATAAGCAAAAGTACCGAAAGGACAAGTAAATGTTGTTTTATCTTGATCCTTTTCGGCGATGGGGACCTGGTTATATCCAGAGTATCCGTCCAAGAAACAATAGTATTCGTGTCCCTCTAATCGTTCCAACATCTGGTCAATGAAAGGTAGAGGGAAGTGATCTTTCCTCGTTGCGGCATTGAGTTTTCTGTAATCAATACATACGTGCCATCCAGTTTGGGTGCGTGTTTGGATCAATTCATTAGCCTCATTAGTGATGACCGTGATGCCAGACTTTTAGGGACTAGATGGATAGGACTTACCCATTAGCTATCAGATATCGGGTAAATTATACCACTATCAAGGCACTTGACGATTTCTTTCTTTACCGCCTTCTTCATAACGGGATTTAACCATCTTTGTGGGTCTCGGGTTGGCTTGGTTTCATCCATCAGATGTATATAATGTTCAACAATTAAGGGACTAATCCCTTTGATGTCAGCCATTGTCCAACCGAATGCTTGCTGATTTGATCTCAATACCGCCAAAAGTGCGTTCTCTTGCTTTAAAGCTAGAGAAGCGGATATGATCATGGTAAAGACTTATTCTCACATAAATATGCATATTTAAGATGAGAAGGTAGCGGTTTGAGATCTAGAGTCGGCAGAGAGACGATAGAAGGAGGGGTAAGGGAATGATACTCGGACTCCCTAAGAGGTTCATAACTTGCGTAGGATATTGACTCGGAAAGTGCTACTGACTTTTGTGACGAGTCAACGGATTCAAACTCGGGGATGGACTCGTCGAAGATATCCTCACTATAACGATTTTCCAGATCAAACAATGTCGCACTAGTGTTGTCGAGATCATCATAGCCAAGTACTTCCGCTTCGCAGCTGTCGGAAGCTATCTCGTTGATGGAACAGACATTGATTAAATGAGCAGAAGGTTCAGATGGTCGACTTTCTAGCTTGTAAATATTAAGCTCAATTTTCATCTTCCCAAAGTATAAGTTCATAGAACCGTTATGACAATTAGTGACAGCGTTAGAAGTTGCTAGGAAAGGTCGACCAAGTATCACCGGGATTTGGTTGCGTGGGTTTGCCACAGGCTGTGTATCTAAAACAATAAAGTCCATAGGGAATATGAATTCTCCTACTTTGATTAACACATCCTCAAGCTCACCCCTAGGTTGGGCGATAGATCGATCTGCCATCTGGAGAGTGCAGTGGGCAGGTTTCAACTCTCCTATACCTAGCTGCTCATAGACGGAATATGGAAGCAAGTTAACACTAGCGCCGAGGTCAAGTAGAGCATGATTGATGCTTTCCCCCCCAATAGTTATAGATATTGTAGGACAACCGGGGTCCTTACGTTTCTTAGGCAAGTGTTGGGTAAAAACTGTGCTCACATTACTTGTCATGAATACCTTTTTCGGCACTTGAGTTTTTTCTCTTTCTAGTGCACAAGTCCTTAAGAATTTTTGCATAAGAAGGAACTTGTTGAATAGCATCTAGGAGAGGGATAGTTATGTTAACTTGCTTAAACATTTCCACAACCTTCTCCATTTGTGTGTTAGGTTTGTTGGCCCTCAACCTGTTTGGAAATGGAGCTTTATCAATAAGTTTTGGGTCTAACATTTGTGGAGAAGTTTGTGGGGATGGAATCGATCCCAGAATTGGAGTGGAGATCGTTTTAGATAGATTTATGGAAGTGGGCGGAGGGTTCGAGCCTTGGGGAAAACGGAGAAAAGGCTCGGAAGAAGGTGGACGACTAGACGAAATAGGGCAAGAAGTGGAAGCCGGGGTTTCAATTGATTCCTCATCATCAATCTGTTCACCCATTTGATTGTTCAACACTCTTCCTGATCTCAACGTGGTAACGACACTCACATTATAACTTTGTGAGTGGACATGATTTGGTAGGGGTTGAGATGGAAGTTTCCCTTTTTCTCTCGCACTCACCGCGACATTTATTTGTTGCAAGTTGTGCTTCTATCGATTTAATACTTTCACCGTGGGAGTTGGTGGTCTGTGTTAAAGTTCGGATAGAAGACTTGATTTCATCCGTCGACTGCATGTAATGTTTAATAAACATATCCACGCTTCGTTCAAGTACGGATGAGTTTTAAGTCCCGGCCGTTTAGAAAGAATTATTTGCCGGGTTTTGAAAAGGTTGCGATTGAAAGGGGTGCTGACTCTGTGGTGGTGGTTGCTGTTGCTCTGGAGGAGGTCTTTGATAATTGCTTTGGAACTGGTTTTGATTTTGGTTTTGGTTTTGGTTCCAAGCAAAGTTAGGATGATTCCTCCACCCCTGATTGTATGCGGAAGAATAAGGATCGTTTCTAGGTCGCTGCTGAAAAGCAGCATTAGTTTGCTCGTGACCTTGAAACGGTGCATTCATAGGACATTCTTCCGTCAAATGTGATGGATCGGAACAGCAACCACACACGGTCTTAGGGAGCGTTACCTGGTTTAGGGGGACTGATGAGAATTTGTTTTCAATAGTGTCGAGTTTCTTTTGCATCGCTGCCATTTCGGCTTTTACTGCGATGGAAACATCGAGCTGATGAATACCTCCCCTAGATGAAGGTGGTCTAATGCTTTCCCACTGCAAAGTGTTTTCAGCGAGATCTTCCAGATATTTCCAGGCTTCACCATTGTCTTTGGACATGAAATTGCATTGACACATGATTTCAAGTATCTGCTTTGTCGCTGGATTAATTCCTTCATATATAATTCGGCACAGATCCTATCTATGTATTCTATGATGAGAACATTGGACAAGAAGATCCTTAAACCGTTCAAAGCACTTCCAAAATGGTTCATTGGGAAGCTGGGTGAACTGGTTGATCTCGCTCCTAACACGGGCGGTCTTATGATTTGGGTAAAATTTCTTAAGGAATGCTATTACGAATTCGTCCTAATTGGTAATGGAGTATGCGGCAGTGTTATAAATCCATTTTTCTGCTAAGTCGCACAAAGTGAACGGGAGAAGACGTAATCGCATAGCATCCACCGACAGTTGTGAAGTACCCATCATTGCGCATACATTTTCAAATTTGGTGATAAAAATGTATGCGTCTTCAGACTCGAGCCCGTGAAATTTGGGCAACAGGTTGATGAAGTGGGGTTTAATTTTAAAATTATCCCCATTGGTTGGTGGAATAGATAAACAGGTAGGAAGGGGACCACGTATAGGATAACATCTCTCTTGGAGAGAAATATGCGGTGGATTCTGCGCACCTACGGGCAGTGGCAGGGTGGTGTTATAATCTGATAGAGAACTGTCCATCTCGGTCGATGTGGTGGGTGGTGGGGGAAAAGAAAATGAAGATGTACCGACTTCGGAGTCAATAGCAGGAACACGGACAAGACGGGCACTAGAATCCTGTGTCCAGCCGAGCATGCACTAAGCGGGTTTAGCGTAAGTGGCAGCGTGTGTGATTTAAAATTGGTTTGTTTTAAAAAAGTATCGGACGTGAGAAAAATCACACAAAAATGCACAATCAACCCTAGAACTGAGGTTACCTAGGTCAAGTCTCTAGACCGCTCCTAGACTTCCAAAGGACAAGCCGCAGGATCAATTCTCTACCATCTCTTTACTACTCTTGTGGCCAGGTAAGTGCCAGGTAAGTGGGAGGTATCCGCTATACGAGTCACCGAAAATAGCGGGCCTAATTAAGTAACCACTTGCCTTAGGCACACGTGCCTAGACACTACAAAAGTAATACGGATAAGCGATAGATTACCCACGGCCTTCCTTTGTCCTTATTGAGCGCGACAGCCCTTAGTGTTTTGTCTAGATATTTTTTAAAAATTAATGTAGGGTTGATGTGGATGCTCGTTTTGTGATTTGCGGGGCATAGGAAGGGTGATAAAATCCCCACCTAATCTGAATTTTGGTCTTGCCCCTTAAAGTCCGTATTAAAATATGAATAAACAAACCAATTACAAAACTTTGCAAAAAGATTTTTGAGCGGCGATATTTTGCAAAGAATCCTGCAGAAAAAATATTTTATTGGATTTCAGAGGAGAGAGAAAGATATAGAAAAGATACCAGAGAAGTTTTCAACCCTAAATCCCTAATTGCACTGCGGTTCCGCCGCCAATTGGCCCTTATTACCGCGGTTCCGCCACCGGCTCGGGAGACGTGGTGGAGATTTTTGCTACGTGGCCTCTTTTGCTCCTCTGGATCTTGATGAATGTCTCTGGCTCTCTGTTTCCTCAAGTCTGTGACTCCAGATCCCTTTGCAAAATTTATACAATAATCGTTAAATATACAATTTGCACTTCTGTTTATTTATGATCTGGATCGAATAAGAATTCAACACGAATAGTAAGAAAAATAAATTACGCACGTATCCCCGGCAACGACGCCATTTGATTGGTTGTATAGTGTGTTGTGTAGTAGTAACCGCAATCAATAACGGTGTCACATGTAGCTAGACCGAGATGAGTACGGGTCGTCCTCAGGGAAACGTTGAATCTTTTAATCTTACTTTAGGCGTGTTGATTAGGAAAGGAGGAAGAATAATGAATAGTGGAGAATGGTTATAGATTCTAGATCCACCTTAAACACGGATACAGGATATAGATCTAGATTAACTACGGCTGTAGGTTTAATATTAGAAGGGGGCTTGTAGGGTTCGTTAAGATTTAGTAGTCAAGGATGTTTAATTAAAAATTACTCCTTTTATCCTTTAATAGATTTAAAACTAGATAGACAATGATGCATGCAGATTAGGGTTTCTGGAGGGAATAAGGTCCCCACTCTTAACCCCTATCTTGACATGGATCTCCGTTCATGTCTAGCCTTTACCAAAACAATTGTTAATCTAATCTCTAATCATGGTCGTGAATATCAATGAATTGATAGCGCGCCCGATTAGAATGTTAACTATTCTTTTGATAAAGTTTATAAACTTTATAGGACGTAAAAGGAGTTAAAGGATTTTAATCATCCATTGATCTACTCTAATCCTACGAACCCTAACAAGCGGAGAATTACTCACGCATGTTGGGAATAGAAGAAAATATAGAGAGGGAGATCATATTAAAAAAATGCAGAAAGTAAAATGATATAAGAAAACAACTACCTTTATTAATCAACTTGATCAATTACACTTTGTTCCTTTAGAAAGTGATTACAAAACCCTAGTTTGCTTCTCGATCTCTTTTTAAGGAGGTAGACGAACAGCTGATGATCAATCTGGATTTTTGAGCTGCTTTGGACTTCGTGATCTCGTTGGTTTGATGATTTTTCCAAGAGGCTCTCGGTCCTTATTTATAGTCACAGAACCAGAACCCTAGTTTCCTAATATGGTAACTAGTTGTTAGGATGCCAACCTGAAAATCCCAAGCCCTAGATCTTCAGACGTGCGGCGGAATCGCGGCTATTTGGTGGGTTTGGCCATGGATCCGCAGTGGGTTGGAGGGTTCTTTGCTTCAAAAATCTTATGGCTTCTTATGGTGACACATGTAGACTATTTTGATATCTGGAATCTGAAAATCTTCTCTAAGTTTCTGCCAGAATTGATTTCTTCGATTTACTTGAATATTTCGGCAGATTTGATCTCGCCAACTCGGATTTCCTTGATTTCAGTCCTGATATAATTTCTGCACAATAACTCAATAAATATTGTTAGTAGAATTTATTTTTATTGAGATATTATCTTAACCATTTGACATGATAGTATAGTTTTAAGAGAATTGGTCAAAGATATTTGATATGGTATGCATATTTAAATGGACACAGATATTATATGCATACATTTTCCTTCATAATGTTAATTATAATATATAAACACATGAAAATAGTATTTTTACAGATAAACCCTCATATGTGTCATATTTATAATAAAGAAGAGCATGGAAAATGTCATATCAAAAGTGCAGTTTTATCAACTAAACATCCGCCCAATAGCAAAAGACCCCTTCTAGGCTACGTCACCATCCAGATCAAGCTTGTTGGCCGATCTTCTTGTCAAAGATGATCCACATCGAAGAAATCCCATCTCAAGCTCCATTTCCACCAATGTTAACATCAAGTGAAGAAACTCCATCTCAAACCTTGCCAGAGTGTGAGATCAAGTGATATAGCCGGCTCTCATTATTTTTCTCTTTCTTTTTCTCTCTATTAATTTTTCTCTAGAGCTTTTTGTGTAGTAGGAAGAAGGGGAAGAGAAGAGAGAGAATGGATTTTTAAATATGAACTTGTTAGAAAAAGAATGAGAAAATCTCTCCCCCCTCCCTCTCTCCTCCACATGTCACCAAGGATTGGGTAGGTGTGTACCCTATACCCACATGCCATCATACAGCCACTCTAAGGAAAAAATAAAATGAGAGAAAGAAAATAAACATGTAAACATATTTTTGTCATTTGCAACATTTGCAAAAAAAGATTTGCAAAGAGACCCAAAATATTAGCTAATATATATATATATATATATATATATATATATATATATATATATATATATATATATATATGCGTGCGTGCGTGCGTGCATGTGTGTGTGTGTGTGTAAAATCATCAAATCAACACTTGATTTGATAATCTGGCTTTCTTATAAGCCAGCTAGTATAAAAAACGTCGTATTAACATACATATATCCAATACATGTATTTAATCAAACTTTCGCACGTATCGCCATACACACACTAAATCATTTCGTCTGAATGGGAAAAACCTATGTGTGAGACTCTAAAGACTCAATCAATATGCTCGCAGTGGGTTTAACCACAAGCTCGTCAGTGACACTAGTTGTACGTAACAGCTATCTAGATATTAATCATAAGAAAGGTCAACAAGCAAACTCGTCCGAACGCAATCAGAGCCTATCAGTGACAGTCACCGTACAGTTTGGTCTCCTCATGTAAGAGTGTTGCATACTGTAACGACTCTAAAATCTTATACAGAAATTTTACTGTTAATGTACAGAAAATGAGTTTACAGCCTGAGTTTGAGTTATAAATTACTTTTGTTAAATAACAGCAAGAAGCAACTTGTAACTCACTGGTAAAGCCTTGCACTGCTGTGACGTAGCCTGTGTGTTCGATTCCCATCAGACACATTATTTTTTTTTCTGAAATTTTTTTAACTTTTTGGAAGCCCAAAAGATCGCACGTTCAATACACAGGGAAATGAAAAGTCAGAAAAACCAAACATGTGGAAAATGGAGTAAACAGTGAGTTGATCAGCAGGCACGAATCTCAAGGCAAGTAGCCTTAGATCGACCGGAGGAAAGCATGTTTGGGCCGGCACCGACGGTTGATTCATGGCCAAATGTCCTCGGGCTTTGCACACTAGTCTCTTCACTTACCCCTAACTCCTCTGGACAGTTTGATTTCCCTGCAATCAAACAGAGACCTTTCATTTCACAATTAAACCACATTTTAATGCTTTTTAATACAAATTTTTAATTCCAAAACCCTAATTCTCCACTATAAATACAATCCTTTACCTTGGCTCATCACCATTCTGAAAACTATAGCAAAATTCTCTTAAAAAGTTCCTAAGTACAACTAGAGTAAAGAATAGTTAGCGATCAAGCAGCTTCTAGCGAAGATCGAAGCAACATCCGGAGCTCCCGCGACACCACAAGGATTCACTCCTCCCCTTAAACTCTTCTTAGCGTATTAAAACCATAAGTTCCTCCCAATCCTCCTCCTTTTTCATTGCTTTTCACTTTAAATCCAATATCGGTAAAAGTGGAGTTATACCGATATCTTCTTTTATAAAACCTATAACTCCATTTCTTTTATCATTTGGGTCAAACTACTTTAACACAATACTTGTAACCATAAATACTAATATTTAGAATTAATTTTAACCAAGAATCTCATATGAAAAAAATCCATTACTTGAACTTTTTCATTAAAATACCATGAACTTTTATATCATCTCTTTTAATATTTGTTAAAACAATACCTTAGGAAAACTTCATGGGGTAACGACCTACCCCACACGCACACTTGGTTTCATAGCACGATACTCATTGAATGTATTTTCGTTGCGAAGTATAATATTACAATAAAATACCACATAACTTTAAAAACCGGATTTCTTTTAAAGAGGTATTTTCTATCCTTTGTGATTACGCATCTACAATACTCTTTAGGAGACCCGCTAATGGATGGTGCATATTTTTAAGTGCACGGCGGCGCCCCGGCCGTCAATCCGACGGCCAAATGCGGAAGCGGTGATAAACTTTAATTTTCTTGAACTGGCAAACCGCCGCGCACTAATACCCGGATCGAACCATTAACTAGTCCTAGCTAAATACAAGATGGGGAGAGAGATATACCGACTGATCCGAGTCCTCCGGTCTTCTCGTCGTCGTCCCGATCTCCTGAGGAATGTCCCGTCTCCTCCTCGTCGCCGGAAGTGCACCACATCGCCTACTTCTTTTACGGGCTCCCACCTCAATGCCGAGGCAACTCGGGCATGAAGCTGGCTAGTCGACGTGCCCAAGGTTTGCTGTAGAATGTAGTGTACAAGTCTCATTTTGGGGTTGTAGGAATTGCCTTTTGGTGGAGGGATGAACTATGGAGTTTGGAGATGGAGCTTGTAGGATTTTTCCAAAGCCAAATGAGTGTAATCCCACCATGTAAAAAATGGGACAGCCCCTCTAATGGAATGGCCGGCCACTACATCTGTGGGAGGAGTGAATGAGAGTGGAGTGTGATAGAATGAGAGAGCCATCCAATAATCCAAGGGAGAGAGAGAGAGAAAGGCTATCATGCAAAAAGAATCATCACAAAATCAAACCCACACTCAACCAACAACCATCTCTCATCATCAACAATCATGTCTACAAAAGTCATGCCATCATGACAAGAAGTCAAGTCAAAAGGTCAAGGTATGGAGGAACCATGGTGAAGTCAAAAAGTCAAGTGATCATGACATGGCAATATGCAAAAGACCCCCTCCACAAATGCCTATTTGCAACAATGCAAATAAGCCCTCCTCCACCAATCTTCGGCCAATGAACGATACAAAGGAAATTGGCCGAAACGGAAAGCAAACTGGCAACTCCAGAAAACTGGTCCCGTAATAAATTACAGGAAAATCCCGATACTGTGCATACACACCCGCATTTGTATTCCGACCGAAATACAAATGCAATGAGATAAAATCTACACTGTACTATACTAGAATCCGGCTTAAACCAAAGCCGGCTAGTAGTATCCGTTCGATCCTGATCCGTGCAATACCGCACGTATCTGATCGAATCCTGCCATATAACCATACGGCCTATAGTACAAACTGTCCGATCCTGATCCGTGCAATACCGCACGTATCTGATCGGACTTTGCCATATCTCCATACGGCCTCTACAACTTTTCGCCCGAAAGCTGAGTAACTGAATGTGGGGGACTCTAAAGACTCGTCAACACCTTGGTTGTGGATTTAACCACTAGCACGTCAGAGGTATAAGCCAATACGTAACGGGCTACCAGGTATTGACTAAAAGGGACGTCTGTGAGCGAACTCAGCCTGACAACCCTACTGTGCCTGTCAGTGACAATATCCGTACAGTCCGGTCCGTTCGTCTATGAGTATCGCATGGCGGGCCTAGGGGGTTGGTAAAAGTCAGACCCCCAAAAGCGGTACAAGTCGTGTCGGAGTGTAGCCCAGAACACCCTGAGATACTACTGGAATACCTACCAGTAAATCTCCTGCCTTGGCCAAGGACTTCGTGTAATGGCTCTCCTAGACACAGTACGACCTCACCCCCAATACCGAGAGAGACGAACCCTTGAAGATACGCTCACTGCCTCCATGTGGCTCGGGACTGTATCCAACTAAAACCTGTTTGCAGTACTCCTTTGAGCCGTGGTAGGGTAGTAATCAAAGTACAGTGGGAACTCACACGAGACAAATGACGATCCCCAGGTCGATGAACTAACCTGCACACATGTCACCAGGGAACTGCCATCTGACGTCTGGTATATGACCAACTAGCATGTTCCCGGCGAGTCCTGTCCGGTGTACTCATAACCCAATGAGCACCTGTATACATCTTAGGTGATCCAACTGACACCAGTGGCTTGTGAGACCGGCCACCGCCCCTCGTCAGGGTCTCGAATGTACACACTAGTCTACTCTGGAGTATCGATGCCCTGTCTCGAAACTCACATGACTAGGGACCATTTAAGGATATGCTTATAGACCCCAGCTCCCACTTATATGATCACCCTCATACTGCTGGTGGTCAAGCAAGAATCCTAGGGGCTCCATCAACGTGTAATAGCGACTTGTCAGGTCACCTAAAGCAGTACACGATGATAAAGGTAAACCAGATAGCATACTATCATTTCGAGTAAGACTGTCCTACCGGGATAGGTCCTCCATCAATCATTGCAATCACGTGCCTGTGACCTAATAATTGACTCTGAGGGCACTATCTCCAACAATCTCCCACTTGCACTCAAGGCTAATTATTGCGATGTCGCATACTCACAGCCCGTATGATACCGAACACCCAACTCCTCTACTAGTCAGTCTCATAAAGCTCGTTTGCGAAACTATTGCGTTCGAGGAATAGCCTCAGTGAGTGGATCCGCTTTGATGTTTCTTTCTATGTCTCTCTATATCTCAAGTTCGCGGAGAAAGCCATCTCCCGAAATGAGCAATACCTGTCTTAGAATATGTCTGGATGTCTGATGGGACATAGCTCATAAATGAACTCCAAATCCAAACTTCTTAGACTGTATCGTCAACTGAACTTAATCAGTATCCTTCGCCATGCCTCCCTCAGTATTGCCTTGGATCACCTGTCCAAAATACTTCCCCTCGTCAGAAAGAAAAACTATAACTCTGACAACCTCCTTGTCGTCCAGGTCACCTTGGAAGCCTGGAATGATAACTGTCTCCCGAATGAGGCTGTCGTTATCATATCCCTTGGAACATCCACTTATGTTCTAAAACTGCTTCCGACCGTTTCTCCAGGATTGGATCAATGTCAACTTATTGCATCTAGTGCAAGAACAACATCTGGTGTGGTACTTGACATCTCATGATTGACTCAATTGCCTGAGCAAGTGATCTGCCAATCATGCACATCCCTCTCTACTTTAGTCTATAAGACACCTTTAGAGAGGGTGACTCCATTACCTGCAGGTACACTACCGTGCCAGGAGTCGTCCATTCTAAATACTCTTAGAATGCTGTCTAAGTACCCTGATTGGGAGACTACCCAAATCTAGATCTAAAACCATAGATCTAGTATCCAGTATGTCTGATATAAAATCCATTTCCTTTGTGGAGAAACCACTGTGTGACGACCAAAGTATAACCGATCGTAGTATAGGAGTTTCTTTTCCTACTCTGTGTATGTCATCCAAATGCCATGACATCACACCCTACTACCTTCTCAACAGATCCATCCCCTATTCTGATGAAGTCAAACCTATGACTGTCATGTCAGAAATAGATGATCTATCTCCGCTACATCTGCTCTAGTCTATAAATAGACATAAGCTACCTGTCCACCAATGCTTCCGCTGCTCCCACTGACTACGACAACCCTCTGGCAGAGTCATATAGACGTGCACTTCTAAAACTAGTTTAGAACGACGCTATACTCATCCTCCCGCCGGGTCTCGCAGCCTGGAACAACAGCAGTGGTAATTGTGGGTAAACAAGAACTTCCCTGTCACCGTCCTTGAGGCTACCGTAGTACCTCTCGGGTGCCTGAAGTTACCCACCAAATCTGCGAAGTGGCCAATGGAATGTCAATCCAGATTGAATCTTTAGGTTCCTTATCAAATCTTCAGTAATCGTTTGTGGTTCTGGAATCACTTCCAGTTCTACCATACTCCCACTACTGTTTTCTGAAAAAATCCATTTTTAATAAAACTGTGGCGAGTCTAGAACAATATTGCTATTGTTCATCCAGATGGTAGAAAGTCAACCCTCGTCACAGCCTGGGTCAACCCACAAACAGCCATTAGAGAAACGTGCCTTGAGTTATCCAGAGTCTGGTTTTAATCATAAGCCGGACAACTCCCCGTACCTCAACATCGTTAAGATATGAACTGTTCTATATCCAATATAGAAACAGAGGCACTGATTTAATTGAACCTGATTCAAATCATGCAGCTGTCTCCAGTGCGTGTCAACTAAATGGAAGAAGGCCGATCAGCGTTACTCAACTTAGGAATGCTTCCAATTATGAGTAACCTGAAAGAGAAGCAAGATCTCTTAATCATTACTATCAACTGAATACCATACACAGGTGTCTACATCTTCGATCTCTTTGAAGAATCCCGATACTTGCTACACCTGGTTCTCTACTCTATTCAAATACCCATAACTTCTCAAAATTCGGACCCTGTGTTTCCACGAAACACCTGTCTAAAAACTAGAGAAGTCATAAGTAAACCGAATATAGTACGAGGACCAACCCCTTTGTCATGATGGACCCTGGACAACATACAATACTCTGTATAAGTCCCTTGAGTCTGATAACTTATTCACTGTCTGTCGTAGGTTAAAAACTGTACTTATGGTTAAGAAGAATTACACCGCTGTTTAATGCTCCTTACCTAACCATCCACTGATATAGGTAAATGTCATAAACTTAATTTCAGAAAGGTATATCTCACTCTATGAAAATAGACGTACAGATATATCAATTTGAAATTGGTGCATAAAAGCGGATATTCAAAACCAAATATTTGCCGACCGGCAAACTACCCAGGTGACTTCCTCAAATGTCACCGATTACAACGAATCCCGATATAATGAGGATGATCACCCAATTCCCAATAACTTACTCCCACTCATCATCTGTAAAACCATACAGATGTGAGAATCGTACCTGGTAAATACATACCCTGGGGCAAGTCTCTAATCGGGAAATCAGTCTTCCCTTAACAGTACACAGTGAAATTGAAACATTGAAATGTTTCGATGGGGTATTCCGGTATTCCTAGTAATGCCTCTTCCAGATTCACGACTGTAACCGTATAGTTCTTTGCCACCTCTCCAAATCCCTTCATATGTCTTTAGTCATTACCTTCTGCACACCTCTTTAGGCCAAATGGTTTTCTTCCTTCCCTACCGTTCGGCACCAGCCTATGGTTTGGAAGAAGACTATCCAATAAGCATAATAGGTGTACTGTCCCAATCCTTGGAACACTCGCAAAGCGAGAGAAGGTGAAGATAAAAGACAACCGAATAAACCTTATTCCTATTTCTCCTGAACCAGAATCCATCCCCGAACTGGAACAAGTTCCTTTCGAGTTCGTATATAACCATACGATGGAGTATCCAATAAACTGTGGATCTTCGTAGTGATACGGAGTGTCCTGGAGAAATACAAAGGTGATTTAGGATTGGCGAAGGAATACTTGGTTTGGTCGTGAATATCTGTTGCAATTAACTTTGCCCTCTTACTAATCCCTTGCTTTGTCTGAACTTAATACCTTCTGCACACCATCGTTATGCTAATTGGTTTTCTTCATTCCCCACCGTTCGGCACCTGCCTATGGTTTGGAAGAAGACTATCCAATTTGCGTAATAGGTGTACTATCTCCTAAACCAAGGAGTACTTGGAACCTGAGAGAAGGTAAAAGGAAAAGACAACTGAATAGTCCTATCCGTTTTCTCCAGAACCGGAAACCATCCTCGAATAAATTCCTTCGAGTTCGTATCTAACCATACGATGGTTTTGTCCAATGGAAGTGGACGTTCGTAGTAATACGGGGTGTCTTGGAGAAAAGGGTAAAAGTAGGAGTGGCAATGAGGTTTGCAACTCTGACAATCCAAAAGCTAGTGTTAAGAAGGTTCGGTCAACTTGGTCACTGAGTCATAGTCTTAGGGTCGGGTCAATGGTCGCTGCCAAAGAGAGAGAGAAAAGAAACACTCAGCGTGCACTCTAACCTAGATCAGAATGGTTACCAATTTATCTAATCTGGAATCCTCCCACTGTACCTCAAATTCTCCTCCAAACCTGAAAGAAGAATTAGTCGGGGTTACCCGAGGAGTAAACTAACTCATCAGTGGGAGTCGGGATCCAACTATCATCGCATGATAACGTGATGGAATCCGCTCACGTCATCACACTCCAGAAGGTATGCGCATATCTGGCAAGTTTCAGTTCTTTTGAAACTCCCGATGTGATTTCTGCCCCATGCTCTTATGACCTTGGCGAAGGTCAACAAATCATAAGTCACATGTCAAGTTCTACCCGTCATTATCCAGGTTAATTTGAATCCATCCGTACAAGCCCTTGACGAAGGACAACAAGGCTGTACGACTGTCCCAAACCAACGCATCTATCTATGCAGCAGAAAGGTAACAAGCAGCTACCATACACTATGCCTTGACGAAGGCCAACAAACATAGCATGAATACTACGTGCTACCCGTCTGAAACGACGGAGGGCTACGAATGGTTTCTGGCGAAAACCTTTAACGTAATGAACTTGATATCGTCGAAGGAACGGATAGCTTTTAAAAATATAGTGACGAAAATCGTTGCTAAAGAGGTCACTCCCGGTGAAGGGATCTCGGCTCTTTCCCCGTAGAATGGGGTGCAGGATATTCCAACTGAATACCACGGTGCAAAGCAAAAGTAATCGGCTATAGTGAAGTTAATGCCCTGACGCAAACTTTTTTTGTCCAAGGGGTCACTCTCGGTGAAGGGATCTCGGCCTTTGCCTCGTCGACTGAGGAGCAGGATATTCCAACTGAATACCACGATGCAAAACAAAAGTGAACGTCCTTGCAATAACAGCTTTTTGAAAAGTGTTCCAACAACATCAGATTAGGTTTGTTTTTAACTTGCATTGATCCGAATCAATGCAGTCCCATCAATTGATCACACCAAAAAGAACGAAAATATACTGATGTACGTATATGCCATCCGCATTCGCCACTGGGTCCTGTCATTACCCGTTAGGTTAGCTAACTAACGACAGAGCGGGGACTGGACTAGCGCGGATGCAAAACATATACAACATCTACTAATATATATACCAATATATTATATTCGCTCAAGGCGTGATAAGAAATGCAACATCACAGAAACAATAGAGATATCTGGGATCCCCGGGTTTCACAGAGCCACTACTGAAACCCGACGTTCCCCTGGTCGTGTGGATAGCCTGTGCAATGAAATCCCAGACCCCTACGGGCGCGGCAAGTCACCCGCCAAAACCTGAAGCGAGGCAGCCCCCTTCAGCACCGTGAATGGACCACCCAGCACTTCACGGAATCCGGTAACTTGGGCACCCCTCCTGGGTCAACCTGTACCCCTTACGAGTGCGGCGAACAGCCCGCCAATCCTAGAGTAAAGCCCCCTCCGTCTCAATGCCATGAGATGCGGGCTTGTTGCCCTCTAGAACCCGGCTATCCGTGCACCCCTCCGCGGGGTAATCCTAGTACAGAAAGTAAAATATACATACAACGGGTACATCGACCGCAACCAGGTCGTGCCCCAAAGGAATAATACAATCAGGCAGTGACGGCAGTCCACATGTCGGACGCTCGCCCCGCAATATCAAATGTACATAATACAACCACAACTGTACTAGCATTGCATCCAGGCTATCCCCCACGACCGATCCGCAACATCACAGCAAAAACAAAACATCAACGTGAAAGTCACGTTCGCAAATCTGTCTAACCGGGCTATAGCAGTTAGACTGGATTTACCGATCAAGTGACATTCACGGTCACAGATATAATGTAAATACTGTGAAATAATGTGTTTAAAATATCCGATCAATCAAATTTTAACAAGTGGGCCCCCAAGCATTACTGTAGCAGATCAAGAAATTCTGGGCCCAATATTAATATTCCAAAACCCCTAAAATCACCCCAGAAGCCCACTGTAAAAACCCGACCCACTGAATCCTCCATACTGCGGCGGAACCGCGGCAACAAGTAGGGTTTTGCCGCGGTTCCGCGCTCCCCTGAAGAGATCAGTGTCTCGAATTTTTCCAGAACTCTTAGATCTTCCAGTACCCTAGTTTTATACAACCTGAAAAATTTTTGGACTTAAAAAATTTTCGACAGAAAACTGTTGTAAGTGAAAACACGGGTTTTGGGATTTTTGATCGATCGGAAATGTAAAACACGTTAAACCAAGCTAGACTAAGTTAATGGCGAGGCTCTGATACCACTTTAAGTGCACGGCGGCGCCCCGGCCGTCAATCCGACGGCCAAATGCGGAAGCGGTGATAAACTTTAATTTTCTTGAACTGGCAAACCGCCGCGCACTAATACCCGGATCGAACCATTAACTAGTCCTAGCTAAATACAAGATGGGGAGAGAGATATACCGACTGATCCGAGTCCTCCGGTCTTCTCGTCGTCGTCCCGATCTCCTGAGGAATGTCCCGTCTCCTCCTCGTCGCCGGAAGTGCACCACATCGCCTAATTCTTTTACGGGCTCCCACCTCAATGTCGAGGCAACTCGGGCATGAAGCTGGCTAGTCGACGTGCCCAAGGTTTGCTGTAGAATGTAGTGTACAAGTCTCATTTTGGGGTTGTAGGAATTGCCTTTTGGTGGAGGGATGAACTATGGAGTTTGGAGATGGAGCTTGTAGGATTTTTCCAAAGCCAAATGAGTGTAATCCCACCATGTAAAAAATGGGACAGCCCCTCTAATGGAATGGCCGGCCACTACATCTGTGGGAGGAGTGAATGAGAGTGGAGTGTGATAGAATGAGAGAGCCATCCAATAATCCAAGGGAGAGAGAGAGAGAAAGGCTATCATGCAAAAAGAATCATCACAAAATCAAACCCACACTCAACCAACAACCATCTCTCATCATCAACAATCATGTCTACAAAAGTCATGCCATCATGACAAGAAGTCAAGTCAAAAGGTCAAGGTATGGAGGAACCATGATGAAGTCAAAAAGTCAAGTGATCATGACATGGCAATATGCAAAAGACCCCCTCCACAAATGCCTATTTGCAACAATGCAAATAAGCCCTCCTCCACCAATCTTCGGCCAATGAACGATACAAAGGAAATTGGCCGAAACGGAAAGTAAACTGGCAACTCCAGAAAACTGGTCCCGTAATAAATTACAGGAAAACCCCGATACTGTGCATACATACCCGCATTTGTATTCCGACCGAAATATAAATGCAATGAGACAAAATCTACACTGTACTATACTAGAATCCGGCTTAAACTAAAGCCGTCTAGTAGTATCCGTTCGATCCTGATCCGTGCAATACCGCACGTATCTGATCGAACCCTGCCATATAACCATACGGCCTATAGTACAAACTGTCCGATCCTGATCCGTGCAATACCGCACGTATCTGATCGGACTTTGCCATATCTCCATACGGCCTCTACAACTTTTCGCCCGAAAGCTGAGTAACTGAATGTGGGGGACTCTAAAGACTCGTCAACACCTTGGTTGTGGATTTAACCACTAGCACGTCAGAGGTATAAGCCAATACGTAACGGGCTACCAGGTATTGACTAAAAGGGACGTCTGTGAGCGAACTCAGCCTGACAACCCTACTGAGCCTGTCAGTGACAATATCCATACAGTCCGGTCCGTTCGTCTATGAGTATCGCATGGCGGGCCTAGGGGGTTGGTAAAAGTCAGACCCCCAAAAGCGGTACAAGTTGTGTCGGAGTGTAGCCCAGAACACCCTGAGATACTACTGGAATACCTACCAGTAAATCTCCTGCCTTGGCCAAGGATTTCGTGTAATGGCTCTCCTAGACACAGCACGACCTCATCCCCAATATCGGGAGAGACGAACCCCTGAAGATACGCTCACTGCCTCCATGTGGCTCGGGACTGTACCCAACTAAAACCTGTTTGCACGACTCCTTTGAGCCGTGGTAGGGTAGTAATCAAAGTACAGTAGGAACTCACACGAGACAAATGACGATCCCCAGGTCGATGAACTAACCTGCACACATGTCACAAGGGAACTGCCATCTGACGTCTGGTATATGACCAACTAGCATGTTCCCGGCGAGTCCTGTCTGGTGTACTCATAACCCAATGAGCACCTGTATACATCTTAGGTGATCCAACTGACACCAGTGGCTTGTGAGACCGTCCACCGCCCCTCGTCGGGGTCTCGAATGTACACACTAGTCTACTCTGGAGTATCGATGCCCTGTCTCGAAACTCACACGACTAGGGACCATTTAAGGATATGCTTATAGACCCCAGCTCCCACTTATATGATCACCCTCATACTGCTGGTGGTCAAGCAAGAATCCTAGGGGCTCCATCAACGTGTAATAGCGACTTGTCAGGTCACCTAAAGCAGTACACGATGATAAAGGTAAACCAGATAGCATACTATCATTTCGAGTAAGACTGTCCTACCGGGATAGGTCCTCCATCAATCATTGCAATCACGTGCCTGTGACCTAATAATTGACTCTGAGGGCACTATCTCCAACAATATTATCATACATTCTTGGGCTAGTAGAGTGAGATGCAGACCTTTTTACGGAGCATTCAATCTCGAAAGGATTTAAATACGGTTTTTAAGAAATACGAATTTTCTAAATAAAATAAAATTATTTTTAAAATTAATATTATATAAAATTATAAATCCATATTTTCAAAATATAATAAATCTATATTTTTCAAAAGATGAAAAGATTAACAAATGACAATAAAATACCATCAAGATATCAAAAAGGCAAGTTTTTCAATAAAATATCATGAACTTTCCAAGTTAAGTAATTATCACTAAAATACCCTAAATATTTAAAATCCATGCTCATAATAACCTCAAATAATACTAATCACCCTCGAGATTTACTTTTAAACTATATTAAAATATTTTTTCATAAAACCCTCTCGAGATATATAAAACAATATTTAAGGACTTTAGTAAATATAAGTTTAAGCGGGATCAATTCTCTTGAGCCCCAGGGAGTCGGAGAAAGTGAGTGCTTGCCTATTTAAGGTAGACAACCCAACGGAGTTATCAATGGTAATTGTCATGGAAAAAGACACAAATTATGCCGTCCATATGCAGCAGTTACCGATGACTCTCGAACTTAATTCAAGAGCTAAATCAGTTTACAAGTGTCTGACTCAGTCTAAATCCAATACAAACTTGAATCCAAAATCAAACATGAATACTTGATCAAGAACATGAATACTTGGAATCAAACATCAATATCAAACATGTATACTTGATCTAACTTGACCGAACCATGGTTATAACTTGACTTGACTACTTGATTACATCATGAACATGACTACTTGAACAATTTTGTATCCATGATTTCGGCAATACTTGTAAATATAATCTATATAATACATTACACGGGGATAAAGGGTAGATTGGTACGGAACGTATATCGTGGCACGAGAGGTCACTTAAAAGACATCTACATGAATTCTCGTGCCGTTGTCCCGTGGGTTATGACGGGGCCTTATACTACATGTTACCATAGTCCACAAGGTAAGATGGACCCCTCTCGTATACATGAATATCATCTGTATCAAGCTACAAACAACCACGTTATAATAACTATCATATACCAATAATGTAAGTCCACGCTAGCGCCCCGGCAGTCTACAGACGCCAAATGCGGAACAAAAACTTTTAAACTTGGCGCTATCGTATACTTTAACCCGGATCTGCCATTATTGCTAAACTAACAAACTGTAAAGAGTGTAGGAATGTTATACCGAACGATCCGAGTCCTTCGTTCTTCAACCATCATCCCACGCTCCGTTGCGGCTGCTCCGATCTCGTCGATCTCCGATCTCCTCGTCGAGGTGGCACCACATGATCGGTTCTTTAAACGGGCTCCCGCCTCTGACTCGAGGCAACTCGATCGTCAAGTTTGCTAAAAGAGACGACCAAGATTGATGTAGAGAATGAGTAGATGACTTTGTCTCACTTCGTCCAAATCCGTGGACGATCGGTTAATGAAGTTGCCGTGGAAATCGGGTGATGGAATGAAATGGACTGTGAATTCCATACACCCCAAAACTATCATAATCTTTTCTAGCAAAATGAAACATCAAGTGAGAGAGTGTATATCTCTTGAGAGAGAGAGGAGGCTTATCATATATAAAGGAGGAGAGTGAGTGTAGGAGCAAAGGGTGAGTATAAGAAAGCTTCTCACTCAAAAGATCAAGAAGAAATATCCTTAGCTAAACAAAACTCATTAATGAAAACCATGAGTCACTTAAACACCTCATCATGCCTTTAATGAAACCATTAATGCACTAATGAGTCATATGCCTCATCATCACTTCTAGAAGCTTCTAGAATGATGACTCACTCATATCTGAAGAAAAGATAAATCCGTCTTTAACCGAATGTTAAAAGACGGCTGATAGAAAACTGGAAACTGGCAACTTCCAAAAGTGATCCTGAAACGACTTTCAGGATAACCCCGAAACTGTATAAATATACCCGCATTTGTATTACGACCGAATACAAATGCAACTGAGACAAAGATATTATACCTACTCAATATGATACTCGAATCCGGCTTAAACCAAAGCCGACCAGTATCATCTGCCCGAAAATCGACACGTGCGTAAACGCACGTGCATTTTCCGAACCCTGCCATAAAACCATACGGCCTCTACAACGTTTCGCCCGAACTTGGGAAACTGTCTGTGGGGGACTCTAATGACTCGTCAGCACCCTGGCAGTGGGTTTAACCACAAACCGTCAGCGGCACTAGCTATGCGTAACGGCTGCCCATGGACTGACCTCAAGGGAGGCCGAGGAGCGAACTCAAGGGAGACCGATGAGAGAACTCCTCCGAAAACCCTACTGAGCCTAACAGTGACAATGTATATACAGTCCGGTCCGTTCGTCAATGAGTATCGCATATCCGCCTAGGGGGCTAGTAACGTCAGACCCCCAATAGCAGTATAAGTCGTGTCGGAGTGAAGCCCAAATACACCCTGAGATACTACTGGAGTACCTACCAGTAAATCTCCTACCATGGCCATGGATTTGTGTAATGGCTCTCCTAGACACAGCACGACCTCGCCCCCAATATCGGGAGAGACGAATCCCCTGCCGATCCGCTCACGTGCCTCCATATGGCTCGGGACTGTACCCAAAAACTACCTGTTTGCACGACTCCTTTGAGCCGTGGTAGGGTAGAAATCAAAGCACAGTGGGAACTCACACGAGACAAATGACGACCTCAGGTCGATGAACTAACCTGTACACATGTCACCAGGGAACTGCTATCTGACGATAGATATAATACTAACTAGCAGATTCCCGGCGAGTCCTGTCCGGTGTACTCATAACCCAATGAGCACCTGTATACATCTTAGGTGATCCAACTGACACCAGTGGCTTGTGAGACCGGCCACCGCCCCTCGTCGGGGTCTCGACTGTATACACTAGTCTACTCCGGAGTATCGATGCCCTGTCTCGAAACTCCCACGACTAGGGACCACAATTAAGGATATGCATATAAACTACCCAACTCTCACGTATATGATCGCCCTCATACAGTTGGTAGTAAAGCAAGATCCTAAGGGCTCTATCAAAGTGTAACATGCAATCAGTCATCTGAACATGTACACAACTGATAAAGTCAAACCAGATAGCATACTATCATTTCGAGTAAGACTGTCCTACCGGGATAGGTCCTCCGCAATCATTGCAATCACGTACCTGCGATCCAATAATTGACTATGAGGGCACTATCTCCAACAATCTCCCACTTGCACTCAAGGCTAATATTGCGATGTCGACTACTCACAGCCCGTGTGAAACCGAACATCCAACTCCTCTACTAATCAGTTTCACAAAGCCCGTTTGTAAAACTATTGTGTTCGAGAAATAGCCTCGGTGAGTGGATCCGCCTAGAAGCTTCTTTCTGTATCTCTCATAATCTCAAGTTCGCGGAGAAAACCATCTCCCGAATTGAGTAGTACCTGTCTTAGAATATGTCTGGATATCTGATGGGACCTTAGTTCATAAATGAACTCCATATCCAAACTTCTTAGACTGAATCGATCACTGAACCTAATCAGTATCGGGCACCTTGCTTCCCACAGTATCCTCTTGGACCACCTGTCCATAATACTGTCCCTCTTCGTCAAAGGGAAAAACTAAAACTCTGACAGTCACTCTGTCATCCATGTCACCTTTGAAGCCTGGAATGATAACCGTCTCCCGAAAGAGGCTGCCGTTATCAAATCCGTAGAACATGTACCAATGTTCTAAAACTGCTTCCTTATGTTTCTCCAGGATTGGATTAATACAAACTTATTGCATCTAGTGCAAAACCAATATTTGGTGTGGTACTTGACATCTCATGATTGACTCAATTGTCTAAGCAAGTGATCTGCCAATCATGCACATCCCTCTCCCCTTTAGTCTGTACGACACCTTTAGAGAGGGTGACTCCATCACCTGCAGGTACACCACCATGCTAGGAGTCAACTATTCCAAAAACCATTAGAATATCTGTCAAAGTACCCACATTGGGAAACTACCCAAATCCAGATCTAAAACCATAGATCTAGAAACCAGAATGTCAAATATTATATCCATATCCTGTCTGGAGAAACAACTGTGTGACGACCACAGTACAACCGATCGTAGTATAGGAATTTTACTTCCCACTCTGTGTATGTCATCCAGATACCATGACATCACACCCTACTACCTCCTTAACTGATCCATCCCCTATTCTGATTGAAGTCAAACCCATGACTGTCACATCAAAATTAGATGATCGATCCCCGCTTTAACTGCTCAAGTCTATAAATAGATATAAGCATCTTGCCCACTATGCTTCCGCTGCTCCCACTGACTACGACAACCCTCCTACCGGGTCTCATAGCCTGGAACATCAGTAGTGTCAAGCCTGGGTAGATAAGAACCTCCCTGTCACCGTCCTTGAGCCTACCGAAGTACCTCTCGGGTGTCTGAGGTTACCTACCAAATCTGCGGAGTGGCTATTGGAATGTCAAACCTGATTGAATGTATAGGTCCTATTAAATTTTCCGTAATCGTTCGCGGTTCTGGAATTACTTCCAGTTCTACCATACTCCCACTACTGTTTTCTGAAAAAGATCCATTTTACTAAAACTGTGGCGAGTCAAGAACAATATCACTATTGATCTTCCAAATGGTAGAATATCAACCCTCGTCATAGCCAGGGTCAACCCACAAACAGCCATTACAGAAACGTGCCCTGAGTTATCCAGTGTCTGGTTTTAATCATAAGCTGGACAACTCCCCGTACCTTAATTTCTTCTAAGGTACGAACTATTCTATATCCAATATAGAAACTTTGGCACTTATTTAATTGGAACCAGATTCAATCCATGCAGCTGTCTCCAGTGCATATTAACTTAATGGAAAAAGGCTAATCAGCATTACTCAACTTAGGAAACCATCCAATTATGAGTAACCTGAAAGAGAAACACGTTTCTCAAAACCATCACTATCATCTGAATACCAATCACAAGAATCTACATCTTCGATCTCTTTGAAGAATCCCGATACTTGTGATACCTGGTTCTCTACTTTATTCTTATACCCACAACTTCTCAAAACTTAGACCTTGTATTTCTACGAAACACTCGTCTAAATACTAGAGAAGTTATAAGTAAACAGAACAGAGTACGAGGACCTACCCCTTTGTCCTGATGGACACTGGACAACATACAATACTCTGTATAAGTCCGCTGAGTTAAACAACTCATAACCTGTGCGTTGTAGGTGGAAAACTGTACCCTGGCGATTTCCTCAAATATCACCAATTACAACGAATTCCGATATAATGAGGATGATCACCTAATTCCCAATATCTCACTCCCACTCATCATCTGTAAAACCATACAGATATGAGAATGAAACCTGGTAAATACATACCCTTGGAGTAAGTGTCTAATCGGGAAAACAGTTTTTCCTTTAACAATGCACTGAAACATGAAAATGTTTCGTAGGGGTATCCTGGTATTCATAGCAATGCCTCTTCCATAATCCAATTCATGACTTCAACCGTATATTTTATTGCCATCTTTCCAAATCCTCTTTATTTGTCTTTAGTCGTTACCTTCTGTACACCATCGTTAGGCTAAATGGTTTTCTTCCTTCCCTACCGTTCGGCACCAGCCTATGGTTTGGAAGAAGACTATCCAGTAAGCATAATAGGTGTACCCTCCTAAACCAAGGAGTACTCGCATCTCGAGAGAAGGTGATGATAAAAGACAACTGAATAATACCTTATTCTTTTAAAGGTGAAATAGGAGTGGCGATGAAGTACGCGGTTTTGGTCGTGAATGATATCAGTCGCAATTTACTTTGCCCTCTTTCTAATCCCTTTATTTTGTCTTTACATATTACCTTCTGCACACCCTACTTAGGCTAATTGGTTTTCTTCATTCCCTACCTTTCGGCACCAGCCTATGATTTGGAATAAGACTATCCAATAAGCGTAATAGGTGTACTCTCCTAAACCAAGGAGCTCTCGCAACCTGAGAGAAGGTGATAATAAAAGACAACTGAATAAACCAATTCTATTTCTCCTGAACCTGGATCCATCCCCGAAGAAGTCCCTTCGAGTTCGTATATAACCATACGATGGCTCTATCCAATGGAAGTGGATATCCGTAGTTATACGGGTGTTCTGAGAAATACAAAGGGTAAAAGAAGGAGTGGCAATGACTTATGCAACTCAGACAATCCAAAAGTCAGTATTTTAAGAAGGTTCGGTCAACCTGGTCACTGAGTCATAGTCTAGGGTCGGTCAAAGGTCGCTGCCAAAGAGAGAGAGAGAAAAGAAACACTCTGCGTGCACTCTAACCTAGATCAGAATGGTCATCACTTTATCTAATCCGGAAACCTCCCACTGTTCTGTCAAATTCTCCTCCAAACCTAAAGAAGAATCAATCGGGATCACCCGAAGAGTAAACCAACTCATCAGTGGGAATCAGGATCCAACTCTCATCGCATGATAACGTGATGGAATGCATCCACGTTACTCATACTCCAGAAGGTATGCGCATACTCGGCAAGTTTCAGTTTCTTTAGAAACTCCTGATATGATTTTTGCCCCATGCTCTTATAACCTTGGCTTTGGTCAAAATGTCATAAGTCACATGCCAAGTTCTACCCATCACTATCTTGTCAATTTGAACCCACCCGCACATGCCCCTGACTTTGGCCAATCGGCAGAACGACTGTCCCAAACTAACTCATCTATCTATGCAACAATTGAATACCCAGCAGCTACCAAACACTATGCCTTAACTTTGGCTAAAATGCATAGCTTGAATACTACTAAATACCCAAAAGAAGTGACGGAGGGCTACGGCTGGTTTTTGGCGAAAAAACCTTTAGCGTAGTGAACTTGATATCGCTGAAGGAACCTGATAGCTTTTTAAAATATAGTGGCGAAAACCTTTTGCTAAAGATGTCACTCCCGGTAAAGGGATCTCGGCTCTTTCCTCGTGGAATGAGGTGCAGGATATTCCACTGAATACCGCTATGCAAAGCAACATGTAATCGACTATAGTAAAGTTATTACCCTGACGCAAACTTCTGTCCAAGGGGTCTTTCCCGGTGAAGGGATATCAGCCCTTGCCTCGTCGAATGAGGTGCTGGATATTCACACCGAATACCGCTATGCATAACAAAAGGAAACGTCTTTGCAATAACACTTTTTAAATTGTTCCAACAACTGTAAACAGGTTTGTTTTACTTTGCATTGATCAGAATCAACGCAGTCCCATCATTCAATCACACCAGAAAAGAACGAAAATAAAATGTACGTATATGCCATCCGCATTCGTCACTGGGTCCCGTCATCACCCGTTAGGTTACTTAACTAACGACAGAGCGGGGACTGGACTAGCGCGGGTGTAAAACATATACAACATCTAATAGTATATAAACCAATATACATAATCGCTCCAGGCGTGATAATATGCAACATTACAGAAAAGTAATAACCATCACAGAACAATACAGATATCTGGGATCCCCGAGTTTCACAGAGCCGCTGCTGAAACTCGACGTTCCCCTGTCGTGTGGATAGCCTGTGCAATGAAACCTAGACCCCTACGGGTGCGGCAAGTTACCCGCCAAGACCTGAAGCGAGGCAGCCCCCTACAGCATAGTGAATGGACCACCCAGCACTCCACGGAATCCGGTAAGCTTGGGCACCCCTCCTTGGGTCAACCTGTACCCCCTACGAGTGCGGCGAGTAGTCTGCCAATTCTGAAGTGGGACCCCTCTGCCTCTCAATGCCATGAGCTGCGGACCCGTTGCCCCCCAGAACCCGGCTATCCGTGCACTCCGTCGCGGGGTAAAACCTAGTACAGTAATGAAAAATAGTACAATAGGTACATCGACCGCAACCTGGTCGTGCCCCAAAAGAATATTATACAACAGGCAGTGACGGCAGTCCACAAGTTGGACGCTCGCCCCGCAATATCAAATGTATAAATAAACTCAAACTGTACTACCATTGCACACTGCTATCCACCACGACAAGTCCGCAACATCACAGCACAACACAGAACATCAACGCGAATGTCACGTTCGCAAACCCGTCTAAAAGAGCTATAGCAATCGGACGCGGTTTACCGATCAAATGACATTCCCGGTCGGAGATATAATGTAAGCACTGTAAACTAACATGTTTAAATTTCGATCGACCAAAGACCAAATATTAAAAAGTGGGCCCCACAGCTTACTGGTGAACAGTAACAAAATCTGGGCCAAAACTTTATATACCAAAAACCACAAAATCCCACCAAGAACCCACTGGAAAAATTTGGGGCCACGAGCTCACTGTTCAGCCGCGGAAGCGCGGTCAAACCATAGGTTTGACCGCGTTTCCGCGGTGGTATCATCGAGTCACGTGCCCAAATTTCTTCGTCGTTCTTAGAATTCCCTGCACGGATTTTTAAGACATCCAGAAATTAATTTCGACACCGTTTAAAATCAACAGAAACTGTCGTGCAAGGATTTTGTCGTTTTTGATTTTCGGTCGGATCGATGTTTTGAACGCGTTAGCACAAGTTAGTATAGCAAAATGGTTAGGCTCTGATACCACTGTAAGTCCACGCTAGCGCCCCGGCAGTCTACAGACGCCAAATGCGGAACAAAAACTTTTAAACTTGGCGCTATCGTATACTTTAACCCGGATCTGCCATTATTGCTAAACTAACAAACTGTAAAGAGTGTAGGAATGTTATACCGAACGATCCGAGTCCTTCGTTCTTCAACCATCATCCCACGCTCCGTTGCGGCTGCTCCGATCTCGTTGATCTCCGATCTCCTCGTCGAGGTGGCACCACATGATCGGTTCTTTAAACGGGCTCCCGCCTCTGACTCGAGGCAACTCGATCGTCAAGTTTGCTAAAAGAGACGACCAAGATTGATGTAGAGAATGAGTAGATGACTTTGTCTCACTTCGTCCAAATCCGTGGACGATCGGTTAATGAAGTTGCCGTGGAAATCGGGTGATGGAATGAAATGGACTGTGAATTCCATACACCCCAAAACTATCATAATCTTTTCTAGCAAAATGAAACATCAAGTGAGAGAGTGTATATCTCTTGAGAGAGAGAGGAGGCTTATCATATATAAAGGAGGAGAGTGAGTGTAGGAGCAAAGGGTGAGTATAAGAAAGCTTCTCACTCAAAAGATCAAGAAGAAATATCCTTAGCTAAACAAAACTCATTAATGAAAACCATGAGTCACTTAAACACCTCATCATGCCTTTAATGAAACCATTAATGCACTAATGAGTCATATGCCTCATCATCACTTCTAGAAGCTTCTAGAATGATGACTCACTCATATCTGAAGAAAAGATAAATCCGTCTTTAACCGAATGTTAAAAGACGGCTGATAGAAAACTGGAAACTGGCAACTTCCAAAAGTGATCCTGAAACGACTTTCAGGATAACCCCGAAACTGTATAAATATACCCGCATTTGTATTACGACCGAATACAAATGCAACTGAGACAAAGATATTATACCTACTCAATATGATACTCGAATCCGGCTTAAACCAAAGCCGACCAGTATCATCTGCCCGAAAATCGACACGTGCGTAAACGCACGTGCATTTTCCGAACCCTGCCATAAAACCATACGGCCTCTACAACGTTTCGCCCGAACTTGGGATACTGTCTGTGGGGGACTCTAATGACTCGTCAGCACCCTGGCAGTGGGTTTAACCACAAACCGTCAGCGGCACTAGCTATGCGTAACAGCTGCCCATGGACTGACCTCAAGGGAGGCCGAGGAGCGAACTCAAGGGAGACCGATGAGCGAACTCCTCCGAAAACCCTACTGAGCCTAACAGTGACAATGTATATACAGTCCGGTCCGTTCGTCAATGAGTATCGCATATCCGCCTAGGGGGCTAGTAACGTCAGACCCCCAATAGCAGTATAAGTCGTGTCGGAGTGAAGCCCAAATACACCCTGAGATACTACTGGAGTACCTACCAGTAAATCTCCTACCATGGCCATGGATTTGTGTAATGGCTCTCCTAGACACAGCACGACCTCGCCCCCAATATCGGGAGAGACGAATCCCCTGCCGATCCGCTCACGTGCCTCCATATGGCTCGGGACTGTACCCAAAAACTACCTGTTTGCACGACTCCTTTGAGCCGTGGTAGGGTAGAAATCAAAGCACAGTGGGAACTCACACGAGACAAATGACGACCTCAGGTCGATGAACTAACCTGTACACATGTCACCAGGGAACTGCTATCTGACGATAGATATAATACTAACTAGCAGATTCCCGGCGAGTCCTGTCCGGTGTACTCATAACCCAATGAGCACCTGTATACATCTTAGGTGATCCAACTGACACCAGTGGCTTGTGAGACCGGCCACCGCCCCTCGTCGGGGTCTCGACTGTATACACTAGTCTACTCCGGAGTATCGATGCCCTGTCTCGAAACTCCCACGACTAGGGACCACAATTAAGGATATGCATATAAACTACCCAACTCTCACGTATATGATCGCCCTCATACAGTTGGTAGTAAAGCAAGATCCTAAGGGCTCTATCAAAGTGTAACATGCAATCAGTCACCTGAACATGTACACAACTGATAAAGTCAAACCAGATAGCATACTATCATTTCGAGTAAGACTGTCCTACCGGGATAGGTCCTCCGCAATCATTGCAATCACGTACCTACGATCCAATAATTGACTATGAGGGCACTATCTCCAACAAATAATCAGTCATATACCTTAGCTGTTCATTCTCACTTTATATATTATCTTCTTGTTCTTCTTTTGGGACTTACCTAGCGTTAGTTCGCTGACGACATTCCTGTCTATTTCTTTCTTTGGAATACAGGGATGTTTGTCAGGAGGACCGGACTCTCAGGAGATTGAGCCTAGCCAGGAGGGCTTGGATCAGCTTGCGGCATAGCCTGACTTCTAGTTCCTTGTACTTACTTTCCTGTATGCCATTTGTAACATTTTAAAAATCGTTTAGGTTAATTATAGGATAATTAGTAATACAACACGTGTTTTCCGTAAAACCTAGTTATAATTATTTTTCCACATAAACATAATTTTATCTATTTTAATTATGTAATTGCTTATGTATGGATGTTTAACTAGTTTCTTATTTAATTGCTAGTTACTTAATTATTTTCCTTATTTATTTAATTATTAATTTTTTTTAAACTTGCACTCACACACTAATCTAGTATTAAATCAAGTTAGGATTAGTTGTTACAAGTTTTTTTTGCAACCATGTCACAAATAAATTTTGGTTTACATATTTTTGTATATTGCATGTTCTAGAATTTCCTTTTAAATTATAAAAGAAAAAGAAAATGATAAATGAAAGCAATAATGAAGTATGGTGCAATAAATGAGCATGGTGTGTGTGTATATGGAGGTAAGCTTACCTCCCGCCCTCACTCTCTCCCCCTCACTCTCGGCCAGCATAGCAGCCCCCTCTTTCTTCTTCTCACTTGGAAAAATAGCTCACTATCTCCTAAAAAATCCAAAAAAATCAACACTAATTTCTAGTAAAATTCTCACAAAAAATTCTTTGCTTAAACTAAACATGGTTCTTGAAGAAAGTTTGCATTTTGGGTGGTAAAGGCTAGCAAGTTAGATCTTTCCAAAAATCTTTTTGAGGTATAAAACCAAATCCTAGTTTGTTTTGCAAATCCTCGCCTTAATCTAATTTTTATTAGGTGTTAATGTAGTTTTAAAGCAAGATTAGAATTTTAAAGAGAAGGGATTGAGTTAAGTTAAGGTTTTTATCACATATTGGGGTAGCTAAGTGTAGTTTAATATCTAATGACTTTATAAATCTAATCTAGTTGTTACTTTGCTAATATTGCTTTTAATTGTCTTAATTAGGTATTTATGTAAATTAATTGTATGTTTAGTGTGTTTAAGTGAGATTAGATTTAATTAGTGTTGTATGTCTTAATTAGGGTAATTAAGTGTAGTTAAAGCTAATAGACTTACTAATCCATCTAGATTTGCACTATAATAGCTTAATGTTGCTAACTAGTTTTTTTTTAAAAGAAAACGGTATTAGTTAAGTTTCGGTTGTGTTGACCTACAAATTTTACCCAATTTTTAGTGTGATGTCAATGTACGATTATTGCGATTAGATTCTAGGTTTGGTGTTTGTTACGCATAGCAACCCCTAGTTGTGGTTTGTGGCGATGTCGCGCGCATTTTGTGCACCAAGTGCACGCGCTGCAAGGTTGCTGGCCTGGTTTGGTGTGAACTTCATTCTGGTATATGTATTTTCTCATAATTGCTTCACGAATTTTCCAGAATTTCTGTTGAGGGAAAGGTGGACTTTTTGTCAAGATTTGGAATGATTGCCTCGAGCATCGCGTAGATTTTCTTGGATCTTGTGCTGCCATTGAGCCTTGTGCCTGAAAACGACATTGATTTGACATTTCGTCTCCCTAAACTGGTATCTGGCAGCATACGGATGAAGAGCGGAGACCGTGTTTTATCTGTGGTTGGCAGGAACCCCGATCTTGTCGTGTTTTCCATGAATTTCACCGTTTTCGAACCGAGAACCTGTATCCTGCAATTGACTAGCAAACACGGCTCAAGAGTATCTACCGATATGCAATGTGATAAAAATTGGGCGGTATGAAAATGCAAAAATCTGATATGAACAAATACCCCCAAACTTATCATTTGCTCGTCCCGAGCAAAGCCCATTTATTCACAAAAAAATTTCCTAACCTCACTTTCGCAGGGAACGCGATTGCACTGAGCATGTGCAACAAGCCGTTAAACCTCTAGGTGTCCCTAGTAGGAGGAGTGTTGTCTCCTGAGGGTTTTCAGCGGATACTACCCACAAAATCCGGTCAAGTTGGTTTTGTAAAATAACTAAGCTTCAAACCCTAAAGTTTTTGTTTTAGAAAATAACAATTCTATAATCCTAAGTCTAGACCATCAAACCTTTATTTTTCACACCTCGCATCTTATTTAACTACAGATTTTATATGTCTTTACGTGCAGTGCAAATAGTGTCGTTAAGTTCCAGAAGGATCGATTAAAGTCATCATGTCGCACAATAAAGCCCAGATAACAATTTTAAAAGGATCACATAAGTTTTATGAAGAGTTAAGCATTTTTCAAGTTTCGTTTCCCAGTAAGGTTTCAACTTCAGAATTTCTATCTTCCTAACAGGAAACTAAATCGTATTTTTCACTCCACCCTTTTCTTGTTTTCATTTCATACACACCTCTGTGAACGTGCAATAGTCTTTATCAAAGAGTAAAACCTTCATATCTCCGTTAAAATTTTTTTTTAAAAGCCTGTCTTTTATCAAGATTATTCTCACACAAAGAACCGTTAGGAATTTTAACTCGGAGAGAACACTTGCTTGACTTTGTTTTAAACTGGACTTTCTAGGCTTCTTAGCGAGCTTTGGGTCAATGCACCCAAACCAGTTGGTTTTAGGGCATTAGGTGTAAAAACACCCCAGCGGACTTAATTACTCAAGTTACCTAGGTCCAAAAACAAAAGACAGTTTGTCGTGAAAATCAGATGATTTAATACGAACGGAGATATAACCGGCAGTTCAAATATTTTTTTTGATAAAAGACGTGTTTAGTGGGTTTGGTGTGTAATCATTCCAATCAAGTTTTAGATGGGTTATTTTTCAGACTTAGCTCCAATTACGGCATCAATAACATTCTTTCATATTCGCTTTACTTCATAAACTATTCTTGACATTACTTATTTCAGAATAAACCTATTTGATCCTCAGAAAATCATTTATCTGTTTAAAAGTTTAAACATGAAAGACTTGTCATCCAATTCCCAAAATCTTACGACACGTGTAGTGTGATGTAAAGACGTATATCAGCTATAGTTAACTTCAAAGGAGAGTTATCTTTCAGGTTTTCAAAATCCAAACATAAGATTTAGTTATTCCTATTTTTTCAAACAAAAAACCGTCGAAATGTTGAATCAAAGTTCTTCCACAAGCTAACTTGACAAAAAAGTTTTTATATTTTTTTAGAAAATTTTCAGATTTTTATGGATTTTATGGATTTTAATATGCAGATGCAAAATATACATATGAATGCGAAGGTAAGAAATGCGTACCGAGCGTACCCCCAAACTTAAACTGGACAGTGTCCTCACTGTCGTAACATGAAGAGAGCAGTTGGAAGGTTCAAAATTGTCGGTTAGTGATACACAATCTTTATTTGTTTTAAAGAAAAGAAAAAGAATATACACTAATACAAACAAAATGGTTTGTACATACCCCCAAACTTATTTGGAACAGTGTCCACTGTTCTTGGCTGGATAACCGAAGTTTGGAGGTAGGCAGAGGAAGATTAGGCAGGGTAAACCGGCTCCTGTAAGAACAGGAGCTCCTCTGTTGGTTCGGCGCTAAGGTACGGTTTGCATCGGTGTCCGTTCACTTTGAAAAGTGAACCGTCCTTTGGATTTTCCAAATCCACAGCGCCCTGCGGATACACATTCCGCACAAAATACGGCCCTTTCCAGCGAGATCGGAGCTTTCCTGGATGGAAGTGAAGTCGGGTGTCGTAAAGCAGTACCTGCTGACCAGGTACGAAGGTTTTGCGCAAAAGGTGTTTATGGTGAAACACCTTCATTCGATTCTTAACGACAACCGCGTTATCGTAAGCCTCATCCCTAAGATCGCATAGTTCGTTCAGCTGCAGCTTCTGATGGCTGCCCGCATCTTCAAGAGACAGATTCAGCTCCTTTATCGCCCAAAATGCGCGATGCTCGATTTCGACAGGTAGGTGGCAGGCTTTTCCGTACACAAGCCGATAGGGAGACATGCCAAGGTCGGTCTTATAAGCGGTTCTAAATGCCCAAAGGGCATCAGTGAGTTTCAGAGACCAATCCTTACGGTTCTTGGAAACCGTCTTCTCCAGTATCTGCTTGATTTGCCGATTTGAAACTTCGGCCTGCCCGCAGGTTTGGGGGTGGTAGGGCGTAGAAAGCTTATGATTAATGGAGTATTTCCACATCAAGGCTTCGAAAGTTTTATTGCAGAAATGACTTCCATTGTCGCTAATGATCGCTCGGGGGTGCCCAAACCGTGAGAAAATGTTTTCTTTAAGGAACCTAACGACAACCTTGTTGTCGTTAGTTCGGCTGGGCACAGCCTCGACCCATTTAGAGACGTAATCAACAGCTAGAAGGATGTACAAGTTCCCAAAAGAGCTGGGAAACGGCCCCATGAAGTCTATCCCCCAAACATCGAAAATCTCCACAACCAAGATCGGTTGGAGCGGCATCTCGTTCCTCCGGGATATCCGGCCCATGTGTTGGCACCGGGAGCAAGTCTTGCAATAGTCATGAGCGTCTTTGAAAAGTTGTGGCCAGTAGAAACCACATTGCAAGATCTTCTCAGCTGTCTTTCTGGGCCCAAAATGCCCGCCACACGCTTGATCGTGGCAAAATGACAGCACACTCTTGAATTCCTCATCAGGGACACACCGACGAATAATCTGGTCGGGACAGTACTTGAACAAGTAGGGTTCGTCCCAATAAAAGTGTTTTACTTGGGACAAGAAGCGAAGTCTGTCCTGACTTGACCATTCGGTCGGTAGTAATCCCGTGGCCAAATAGTTCACAATATCTGCGAACCAGGGTTCGCACGATACTGTCAAGAGTTGTTCATCCGGGAAAACGTCGTTAATCGGAATTGGAAGCGACGGCGAAGAAGGAAGTCGTGAGAGATGGTCGGCAACCACGTTTTCACATCCTCGTTTGTCCTTAATGACAAGGTCAAACTCTTAAAGCAAGAGGATCCAACGTATTAACCGAGACTTGGCATCTTTCTTCGCAAAAAGATGGCGCAGAGCTGAATGGTCCGTGTAGACAATGACTGGAGAGCCGAAGAGGTAGGGCCTGAACTTTTCTAAAGCAAATACAACAGCTAAGAATTCCTTCTCAGTTGTTGTATAGTTAAGTTGGGCGTCGTTCAGGGTCCGGCTCGCGTAATAGATTACGTGCGGCATCTTGTTGATGTGCTGTCCAAGGACAGCACCGATGGCAAAGTCGGATGCATCGCACATAATCTCGAATGGGTGCGTCCAGTCAGGGGAAGAAAGAACGGGAGCAGAAGTCAGTGAGCGTTTCAGTGACTCGAATGCAGTCACACAGCTCGAGTTGAAGTCGAAAGGTGTATCCTTGGCCAGCAAAAGCGTCAAGGGCCTAGCAATCTTGCTAAAGTCCTTGATAAACCGTCTATAGAAACCGGCATGGCCAAGGAAGGCTCGGATATCTCTGACGCATCGGGGAGGAGGCAGATTGGAAATGACCTCAATCTTTGCTTTGTCAACCTCTATGCCATTTTGCGAGATGATATGTCCTAAGACAATATCTTCGTGCACCATGAAGTGGCATTTCTCCCAGTTCAAAGTGAGATTCTTGTCCTTACATCGGGTAAGGACAGCGTCAAGATGCAGCAAACACTCGTCAAAGGAGTCGCCGAAGATGGAGAAGTCATCTATGAAAATCTCCAGAAATTTTTCCACCATGTCAGAGAAAATTCCCATCATACACCGCTGGAAGGTAGCGGGCGCATTGCATAACCTAAAGGGCATGCGTTGATATGCAAACGTGCCGAAAGGACAAGTGAAAGTGGTCTTGTCCTGGTCTTTTTCGGCGATGGGAATTTGATTATAGCCGGAGTAGCCATCAAGAAAACAATAGTACTCATGTCCGGCCAATCGTTCAAGCATCTGGTCAATGAAAGGTAGCGGAAAGTGGTCTTTCCGCGTTGCGGCGTTGAGTTTTCTGTAATCAATGCAAACTCGCCACCCAGTTTGGGTGCGAGTAGGGATTAACTCATTCGCCTCGTTGGTGATGACCGTGATGCCCGACTTCTTGGGGACAACGTGAATGGGGCTAACCCACTGGCTATCAGAGATAGGGTAAATGATACCACTATCTAGACATTTGACGATCTCCTTCTTCACAGCCTCCTTCATGACTGGATTAAGACGTCTTTGTGGATCCCGGGCTGGTTTGGCATCATCCATCAGATGAATGTGATGCTCAACGATCAGGGGACTAATCCCCTTGATGTCCGCCATGGACCAGCCAAAAGCTTGCCTGTTGCTGTGCAAGACCACGCGAAGGGCTTTCTCTTGCTCGGGAGCTAGAGAAGCCGAAATGATGACAGGGAGGGTCTCGTTCTCACCTAAGTAAGCATACTTAAGGTGAGACGGCAACGGCTTGAGTTCGAGCGTTGGAGGTGAAATGATGGAAGGCAAGACTGGTGCAAAGGTCTCGAACTCAAAGGACTCCAGCAAAGGTTCAAAACGAGTGTAGGCAACCGAGTCGGATAGTTCAGGTAACTCATCCGGAAAGTCGAAAGATTCAAACTCGGGATGTGCGTGGCAAAGATCGTTCGAGAATGTGAAACACTCGTATTCGTTATCGGGCGCAGAAACAGCAGCAGGTTCGAAGAGAAACGCACTAGTGGCGTCAAGATTATCGTGATCAAACAGAAACTCCTCGAATTCACACTCTTCTGGTGTGATCTCCTGGATCGAGCAGACGTCCAGTATATGAGCATTAGGTTCGGCGGGCTGATTCCCTAACCTAAAAATGTTGAGTTCAATCGTCATATTTCCAAAAGAGAGGTTCATTGAACCATTGCGACAATTGATCACAGCATTTGAGGATGCGAGAAATGGGCGACCGAGTATCACCGGAATTTGATTCCGGGGGTTAGCTACAGGCTGTGTGTCTAGTACAATGAAGTCGACGGGGAATTTGAAGTCCCCGACTTTTATCAACACATCCTCTAGCTCACCCCTAGGGTGGGTGATCGATCGGTCGGCCATTTGGAGAGTGCAGTGTGTGGGTTTCAACTCTCCGACGCCTAATTGTTCGTATACTGAATAAGGAAGCAGGTTAACACTGGCACCAAGATCTAATAGTGCACGGTTGATGTTCTTATCCCCAATGGTAATTGAAATCGTAGGACAGCCAGGGTCCTTCCGTTTTTGTGGTAAAGATTGGGTAAGGGCATCACTCACAGCACTAGCCAAGAAAACTTTCTTGGGTACCTGAGACTTCCTCTTTTTCGTGCACAAGTCCTTTAAGATTTTTGCGTAGGACGGGACTTATTAGACAACATCTAAAAGAGGAATGTTAATGTTAACCTGCTTGAATAACTCCAGAATCTTCTCCATTTGAGGATTTTGTTTGTTAGACCTTAACCGGTTTGGAAATGGAACATTTTGAAAATTGGTTGAGTCTAATGCTGGAGGAGGAGATTTTGGAGTTGGAACGGATCCCAGAATAGGTGTTTTCGTGGAGTGAGAAGTGGGTCCGTTCAGAGCAGAAGAAGAGGAAGGGGAGCCTTGTGAAGAACGGAGAATAGGCTCAGAAGACGAAGAAGAAGAAGGAGAAGAAGAAGAAGAAGAAGAAGCGGCGGCCGGGGTGTCATCGTTGATTCGCTTGCCAATGTTGTTTTGCAGCATCCTTCCCGATCTCAGTGTAGTCACGGCACTCACATTATGGTTTTGTTGTTCAAGAGCAACATGTGCATTATGTGGGTGACCGGGATTTGGAAGTGGTTGGGACGGGAGTTTCCCTTTCTCTCGCTCGCTCAGGGCCGCGTTCAGCTGTGCAATCTGGGCCTCAATGGTCTTGATGCTTTGCCCGTGTGCGGCAGTGTGTTGCACTAAAGATTGAATCGAAGACTGGATGTTGGCGGTGGATTGAGTCGATTGTTTAACAAACGCCTCCAGACTTCGCTCGAGCGAGGAAACCTTATCGTTGTTTGACAGAACAAAGTTGTTTGGTGGAAAAGAGTTGTTGGGTGCAAAGTTGTTCGTCTGGTTTTGGTAAGGTTGGGGTTGGAAGGGCTGCTGATACTGAGTTTGTTGTTGCGCTTGTTGTTGCGGTGGAGGGGCCCTTTGGAAATTGTTGCCTTGGAATTGATTCTGATTCTGATTCCAGGCGAAATTGGGGTGGTTCCTCCAACCGGGATTGTAGGTGGAAGAGTATGGATCATTCCTCGGTCTTTGCTGGAATGCATTAACCTGATCCTGTCCTTGCGATGGTGGATTGTAAGGACACTCTTCGGTCAAGTGAGAAGGATCGGAACAACAAGCGCAGATGGTACGAAGGGGGAGAACAGGGGCAGGAGCAGGAGAAGAAAATTTGCTCTCTATTGCTTCAAGCTTTTTTGTTATTGCAGCCATTTCAGCTCTCATCGCAATAGAGACATCAAGCTGGTGAATTCCTACCCTAGACTGACCGGTAGAAGTGGAGGTAGAAGAAGAAGAAGTCGGTCTAGTGCTCTCCCACTGTAGCGTTTGCTCCGCAAGATCGTCAAAGAACTGCCACGCTTCCTCGTCAGATTTCGATAGGAAGTGGCCCTGACAGATGGTTTCCAGCAACTGCTTCGTTGCTGGGTTCAGTCCCTCGTATAAGGTTTGGCAGAGTTGCCATTTCTCTATACCGTGGTGAGGACACTGAACAAGAAGGTCTTTGTACCGGTCAAAGCACTTCCAGAAGGGTTCAGAAGGAAGCTGGGAGAATTGGTTGATTTCATTTCGAATTCTTGCGGTCTTATGATTTGGATAGAATTTTTTCAGAAACGCTTTAACAAACTCGTCCCAGCTGGTGATTGAGTGGGAAGCGGTGCTATACAGCCATTTTTCAGCGAGATCGCATAAAGTGAACGGAATGACCCGTAGACGTATAGCATCGTCCGACAGCTGGGTTGTTTTCATCATGGCACAGACGTTTTGAAATTTGTTGATGAAGATATAGGCATCTTCAGATTCAAGCCCATGAAAACGTGGAAGCATGTTGATGAAATAGGGCTTAATTTCAAAATTGTCCCCATTGGCTGGAGGAAGAGAAAGGCAGGTGGGTGAAAATGGATTTGGCGACAAAAGGGCAAGTTTTTATAAAAGTTTTTTGATTTTTTTTTTGTTTTTAGAAAGTGATTTACAGAAATATGTACGGAAATACGGCTTAAGCAATCAAAAACAAGATATGCACAATCACACCTAGATCTTGGGTAACCTAGGTCTACTAGACCTGCTCCTGAACTTGATTTTCGAAATTAAACAGTGTCGAGAAACAGGCTTAAAAATACACCGATCACGGGGCCAGGTAAGTGCAGAGATAAGGGGAGGTTATCCAACGCTTTCGCGAAGTTCCTTAATTAAATAACCCTTTCTCTTTCGGCGGTTGCGCCTTTAACACTTTCCTAGACACCCCGTAATCAATATACGGTTAAGCGAGGTTCTAAACACGGTTTATCTTCTCCTAATGAGCGCGAAGTCCTTATGGCTGAAGTCTAGTATTTTTTAATTTACAATGGACAATGCATATGCTTTAGTGATTTTTGGGGTCCTGGGAAGGGTGATGAAATCCCCACCCAATCTGGATTGGTTTCAAGCCCCTTAAGTCCGTATTAAAGAATGCAAAACAGTAACAAATCAACTACAAATAATTTTTATTTGCGGCGCAAAGAATCCTGCACAAGAACAGTTTATTGGAAGGGGGAGAAGAATTTGCGCAAAGAAGGCTGCAGAAAACACAGTTTATTGGAGTTCAGAGGAGTGGGAGAGAGGAGAGGAACTTACAGAGAGATTTTGGGGCTCAGAAGCCACCAAGTGGCCGCGGATCCGCGGCCTAAGCCCTCTGTTGCCGCGGTTCCACGGCAGGAACAGTGACTTGGGCCTTCATTTTTTGTGTGAGTGCTTCTGTGGGTCTCCTCTGCTTGTCTGGATCTTTGGAATGTTTACTTGCTCACTGTACCAGCTCCAGATTCGACAGTAGACCGTATGCTTCGTTTTGTCCGACGCGGTGTAGCCGCGAAATGTGGGTCTATCTTCCCACGTCTTTGGCACTGTACTTGAACTCCGTTTTTTCAACGTCCTTGGCGTCGATCTTGAACTTCGTATTTTCCTGCACACTTGCACAAAAACTAATCAAAAATAACAAGATGGTTTCTTTTACAAAGTATATATTTTTTTCGTTTTTTTTATACTTACAAATTAACCCGAAATTACACAAGGAAATAAACTACCGTCTCCCCGGCAACGGCGCCATTTGATTGTTAGGATACGTGCGTGTCAAGTTTAATTTTAAATACCGCAATCAAGACGGTTTCACTTGTAGCTAGCCGGTTGAGTACGGGTCGTCCGCAGGGAGATGGGAGTCTTTTTCAAAGTGTTTTAACGAGTTAAGTCCGAAAGTTCAGATTTTGTTTGTAACTATCTAAGTGTTAAGTTGATATTTAAAGAGAGCTTGTTAGGGTTAGGATTAGGTTAGTTTGAGTTAGGAGTCTCCACAACCCCCCTTTGGCCGCGCTTCCGCGGTCGTATTGTAGAGTTGGGCTTTGGGCTTTTTGGTGGTGGCCTGGTTTGGTGTGAACTTCATTCTGGTATATGTATTTTCTCATAATTGCTTCACGAATTTTCCAGAATTTCTGTTGAGGGAAAGGTGGACTTTTTGTCAAGATTTGGAATGATTGCCTCGAGCACCGCGTAGATTTTCTTGGATCTTGTGCTGCTATTGAGCCTTGTGCCTGAAAACGACATTGATTTGACATTTCGTCTCCCTAAACTGGTATCTGGCAGCATACGGATGAAGAGCGGAGACCGTGTTTTATCTGTGGTTGGCAGGAACCCGGATCTTGTCGTGTTTTCCATGAATTTCACCGTTTTCGAACCGAGAACCTGTATCCTGCAATTGACTAGCAAACACGGCTCAAGAGTATCTACCGATATGCAATGTGATAAAAATTGGGCGGTATGAAAATGCAAAAATCTGATATGAACAGTTGCCTAGCACGGCAGCAAGGTTTCGGGAGGTATCGTCCATACCAATTTCAAAAATTTGCCATTCTAGCTAACCCTAACCATAGAATCTTTACTAGAAAATGCGACGATACGATATGTAAACTACTTTACAACTAAGTGAATGAGGAATACAACCTTTGTAGACCGGTCCTTCACTTCAAAAGCTCTGTGTAGTAGTCCCTTCACTGCGAGTAGTGATCTCCCGAACTCTAGTATGGGTTCCCTTGGAGAAATGAACAAGCTTTCTCGAAGTCTTCGAGGCCGAAGATGATCTACGTCGAGAAGACTCAAGCTCATGCTACCTCTTCACTAATATGTGGATTAGTGAAGCAAATACCCTAAACTACATGGCTAATATAGTAGAGAATGATGAAGTAAGAAATGGGCTCATTTTAGATTTATTTTTCTCACAATATTTTCTCATATTGAGAAAAGCTAGTGAGCTTTTCTCATGAGGAAGAAGAAGAACAAGTGAAGAATGAGAATCAACTCATGAGGTGAGAATAACAAGCATGGGTGAGTTAATGTCATATACTAACTCATGTAGAGATTAAATCATGGCTAACAATAATTGTTAGGTTAATAAATATCTACAAGTAAAACAAAATTAGTGGACTAAGTCAAAGATGCTACAAGCTTCTCCAAGCTTCCAAGCATGTGACTAATTACCATTAATTTTGATTTACTTTAAATAAACAAAACCTTATCATTATTATTAGTATGGTGTGAGTCTCATACACCCATGAAGCATGTGGCATCTAGCATGACACAAAAAGTTGTACATTAATATATATCACATATACACTAATGCACACAAGTGAGAAAAAGAAATGTTTAAGTGAGCTAATATTAGTTAATGTAATCTAGTATATCAAATATACAATTATACATTAAATTATTAAATCAACACTTGATTTAATAATCCGTCTATATCACATATAACCGATTAATATCAAATGTAACAACTTATCGAATCAACACTTGATCCGATAACCCGGCTATATCACATATAACCGACCGGTGTCATAAATCGCGAGAATAGAATGCGATATCACATACGCGCATTAATCTCGGTCCCACACATATCACATATGTGCTCCTACTCCGTTTCGCATGAACCAGGAAACCTCTGTGTAGGACTCTAAAGACTCGTCAATACGCCGGCGGTAGGTGATGATCATATCAAACACCCACAAGCTGCAAGCGGTCTCCTAAACGTAACGGCCATCTGGGTATTGAGCGATCAGAAGATCAATAAGCAAGCCTTCTCATACTCCTGCGAATCCAAACAGTAACACTACTGTACAGTCCGGTCTGTTCGTCTGATATGTCGCATATCTCTCCTGGGGGTAGTAAACGTCAGACCCCAATAGCTTGATACGTCATGCCGATGTAAGGCTCATAACGGGTCGATAAACTACTGATAACACTTACCAGTAAATCTCAGAAATAGCCCTGGACAGGGATTTCCTGTTATAGCCAATCGAGCACATCGCAACATCAACCCCCAATACCGGGAGAGACAAAATCCCCTCCTATCGCTCATTGCCTCCATGTGACTCGGGACTGTACCCAAAAACCACCGTTTTGCATGTTCTCTTGAACGTGCTAAGGTGAAAATCAAAGCACGGTTGGAATCACACAAGACTTTATGACGATCTCGGGTCGACAGACTAACCTGTACCAGTGTCACCAGAGAACTGCCATCTGACGTGAGGTATAATACCATCTAGGAGTTCTCGGCGAGTCCGTCCAGTGTACCCAGTCTCCACTGAGCACCCGTATACCATCTCTGATGTCAAACACCAATTGATATGGGATCATCCATCGCCCATCTACATGGGTCGAGAAGCTATACGCTAGTCTACTCTGGTATATCGATGCCCTGTCTCGATACACCCACGACTAGGAACATTAAAGGATGTACTCACAGACTACCTTTGTCCCACTAGTATGATCCGCATCATAATCCAGGTAGTCAAGTACACATCCTAAGGGCTTTACCAACATGTAACAGAGAGACAATTAGTGTACATGTTAAGATAAAGAGTAACAAGATAGCATACTATCATGTCAAGCAAGAAAGTCCTCCCTATGTATGTCCAAGCATCCACTATAATATACATCATATGTACAATAATGGCCTTTAGGGCATACATATAACTAACAATCTCCCACTTGCACTAGAGCCATCATATAGCAGTGGTTGTAGTATCCCATACTCAACCATCCCATAAAAGTCTCTCTTGGGAAAAGGCCTTTGTGAGTGGATCCGCCGTGTTGTCCTCTGAGTCTACTCTCCTAATCTCGATCTCCCTAGAGATCAACCATCTCCATGATCAGGTGATACTGCCTTAGAATATGTCTGGATCACTGATAGGACGGGGGTTCCTAGGTATAAGCCACAACTCCATTGTCACACAATGGTAGGAACGAAGTTCTTCTCATGAACTTATATATACCCAGACTGCCTCTTTGATAGTATCGTTGGTAGCGATGTATCGAGCTTTTATTGTCTAGTTTGTCACGGTATCTAGATTGGAACTCTTCCAACATACCATCCCTCTACTGAGGGTAAAGACATTGCCTGTGACTGACATTCAGTCAACCTTACCACCCTAGAAGCTATCCAGTGATTCTCCCCAAGATCTATTGATATGACCTCACTACACCTAGTGAGAATCCTAATATCCACTTAGATTTATCTCATAGATCCAAAACCCAGGATTTAGGAGGTATCACCTTGATCCTTTATGGAGAATCAATGTGATAAGAGGAGATTGACCGAGTGTAGCATAGGAAACTCCTTTCCTATCAAGAGTATGTCATCCACGTACAATACGAGGATGAACACCTTACTCTCTACTACCTTTTTGTATATACAAGGTTCATTTACCATTTTGATGAAGTCAAACACTTTGACTACCACATCAAAATAGATGTTCCAACTCCGCGATACCTGCTTTAACCCGTAGAGCAACTTGCACACGTTTCCGCTGCTCCCATTGTCTACAAAGCCCTCTGGCTGTGTACTTATAGATGCTCTGTTCTAAATCAGTATTTAGAAAAGTAGTCATGATACCCAACCGCCAGATATCGTAGTCATGGTATATAGCAATGGCAAGTAGGATTTGGATGGACTTAAGCATAGCTACTGGAGAAAAGGTTTCATTATTATCCACACCAGGTCGATGACGAGAACCTTTGCAACAAATCTAGCTTTGAAAGTCTCAACTTTTCCATCTACACCAAGTAATCTTCTCAAGATATACTTGCTCCTGATGGGGGTTTAACTCTTCAGATAAAGCAACCAAAGTCCATACTTTGTTGGTGTATATGGATTCCATCTCAGATTGCATAGCATCCAACCATTCTTACAGAGTCCTCACTCTTGATGGCCTGCTCGAAACTAGTTGGGTCATCATCTTATGATGCAATCCTTGCTCCCACTGTCATTGAGAAAACCGAAGTATCTCTCAGGCGGATGAAGAACCCTTCCAGATCGGCAGAGAGGCTGAGGTTCGTTGGAAACTATTGAATCCTCTGGTTCTACTAAATCATCAGCTATAGTTTGTATAGCTGGAACTCCTTCCAGTTCTACCTCATGACCACAAATTTATTTCCAAAATAAATTCCTTTTCTAAAAAGGTGGTTATGCCGAGAAATAAAATACCTTTTGTTTCTCGGTGCGGTAGAAGATATTCCCTTGCGAATGCTTGGGATATCCAACAAACTTCCACAGAACTGACCTTGCCTTGAGCTTGTCCGGATTTTTCTTTTAGACATAGGCCGGACAACCCAAAATATTAACTTACTTAAGATATGGGCTCTTCCCATACCATATCTCATATGGAGTGGTAGGCACCTGATTTGGTTGGAACCTGATTCAATAGGTATGCATCTTCTCAAGTGCATAACTCCCAAAAGGAAATAGGCAACTCAGTAGTACTCATCATAGAGCGCATCATATCTTATAGGGTACGATTGCTCCGCCCTGATACACCATTGTGCTGTGGTGTATACGGAGGAGTAATTCTGAGAGATAATCTTATTCTCCTTTAGAATAGTCCAGGAATCCTGTGCTCAAGTATTCTTCTTCTTGATCACATCAAAGGACATAATACTCATAACCTTTTGGTTCTCTACTTCCAACTTATTTTCTTTGAATTTCTCAAAAGCTTCAGACTTGTATTTCAACAGGAACATATCGAATCTTGAGAGATCATCAGTGAATGTAATGAAGTACAAAGAACCAGTCCTGGCATGTGCAGACAGGGGACCTACATACATCATCATGTATCAATCCCAAGAGTTCAATAACTCTTTCTGTGTTTCCAGTAAACGGAGCTATGATCATTTTTATCTTTGTGACATGACTGGCAAGTTTCACAAGATGTAAATTCAAACTGATTTAAATATGCTTCTTAATGTAACTTAGCTAGTCCCGTCGCATTGATATGACCTAGTCTATAATGCCTCAAGAAGGATTCGTTCATTTATGAACTCTTCCTCTTGTGTGTTTGGTACGTTAAGAACTGTGGTTTGATTTAGAACGTATATGCTTTTAGATAACGTGCCTGATCCGATCAACTCTTGATATATGAAATGTTCAAAACATTATCCAACAATACAAAATTATATCCTTCTTTACTAAATAAAGAGACTGATATGATACTGTATATCAGGTTCAATATCTAATAACATTCGTTCAGAATCAATGTATTTGGTAATACAGGGTGATAACTGCCAACACCTTGGCTGCAACAATTGCACCGTTTCAAACTCTTAAAACTTTATCACCTAATCTCAGTTCTCTACCTATCTGTAGCCCATGTAACAGATTAAATGTGGGATCCTGATCCGGTATCTCATACCTAGGACGTAGAGGATATTGAGAAACAGTTCTTGGTAATGAACACACCTGAAGAAGTTGCATCATCATGCACTTCCTTCGTTTGGGCGGCACGGGAATCCTGGTATTCCCCTATTTCCTGCACGGTCTTATAACAATTATAAGTTGGAGCGGGACCAACGCTCCCCAGCTCAGTATAACAAGAGGGTTCAGTCAATACATCCATATTATTATCTTGATTAAGGCGTGACATGGTCGCTACCTGGAGAGAGAGAGAGAAGAAAACACCAGCGTATGCTCTTACAAGATTAGATTGGTTATTATTTTATCTAATCAGGATGGCTCCCACTGTTTTTATCAAATCTTCCTTCAAACCCTAAAAGGAAAGACTAGCCGGGAGTAATTATACCCTACAAGTCCGCCAATCTTTCAGCCAGGCCAGTGCCGATACTTTGAGGGAGGTTCCCCGTGCTTTCGCACGAACCTAATTAAAATAAACCTCATTTTTCCAGGGGCGTAACCCCGTTGAAACCTTTCTAGACACCTACTTGATCGGCTAATTGTAAAGTACAAAACTCTCCCAGGAGCAACTATTACTCGTAGTGGGTATCGAGTTCCAACTATCTCATAAAAGGTATGCAATCTCATTGCAAATTTCAACACTTGAAATTCCTGATAATTTTTCCCCTAGCAGGCTATGACCTTGACGCAGGCCAACAAACCATAGTCCACTAGTCAAGTTCAACCCGTACATTTCATGATTGAATTAAACCACCCGCACGACCCTTGACGCAGGCCAACAAAGTCGCACAATTACCCTAACTCAATCGCATCATATGCTTTAGCAAATAAGCATAAATAGCTACCGCACACTATGCCTTGACGCAGGCCAACAAACGTAGCACGAATACTATGAAGTACTTATCTGAAATGACGGAGGGCTACGGCAGGTTTTTAAGAAAACCTTTTGCGTAATGAACTTGATATCGTTATAGAATCAAATGATTTAAAATGGAGTGTTTTTGAGGCTTTTGCTAGTTTCTCTAAAGAGGTCACTCATGGTGAAGGGATCTCGGCTCTTTCCTGCTTGAATGAGGTGTAGGATATTCACAATACCACCATGCAAAGTAAGAACTAGAAAAGCAATCAAAAGACAAAACCGAGGGTTGTAGCATTTGCCAGTTATTGCTAAAGAGGTCACTCCCGGTGAAGGGATCTCGGATCTTTCCTTATCGAATAAGGTGTTGGATATTCTACAAGGAATGCCGCTATGCAAAGCAAGAACTAGAGCTACCAGTTTTTAAAACAAGTTTCTACAACATTTTTAGGTTTCTTTTTCTTTCATTAATCTCATTAATGAAAGTCCCATCATTTAATTTACCTAAACATCACAGATAAATACAACGTACGCTTATGCCATCCGCATTCGCCACGGAGTCCCGTCATGTACCGTTAGGATAGGTAACTAACGACAGAGCGGGCCAGGGCTAGCACGGGTGTAAAACATAAGCAACGTCTATAATATATCACATATATTATATACTGTATCTATCTCAACATATCAAGTGATCACATCACAGAATATCGCAGCAGAAATCAACATATGAAATATTAGATATACTAGGATTTCCGGGTTTTATATTAAGCCTGTATAAAACACGGATTCCATGGTCGTGATGAATAGCCAAACCCACATCCCTAGACCCCTACGAGAGCGGCAAGCAACCCTACCAATTCTAGAGTTAGAAGACCCGGACTCGACTCCTCGAGATGGCCTCCCACCGGACTCTATAACCCGGTTACTTGTGCTCCCTCCTTGGGTCTATCCTAATGCGGAAAAGTAAATAATATACATCAACGGTGACATCTTTCTCAACCCAAAAGTGCCCCAATAAAAGAATATTACATACAAGTTTTTACACGAATGAAAATGAAAAAATCTCATCTCACATAAAAAAAACTCGGTTATTCAAACACGACGATCCAATATAACATATCCCAGCAACACATAACATCACATGTCATCAACGTAAGTAAATATGCGTATCCCAATTGTCGTTGACATATAGCAACGAAATCGGCGATACACCACATATTACACTTACGGTCGCAGAAAAGAAAGTGAAAAACTACAACAATTGGAATCCGCAACCACCTTAGACATCATAAACCCAATGTATCACATACTTTGGATTTCATGCCCAATCAAATGAATTCCTTAGATATCACATGCCTAACTATTATAAACCCCGCATTTTAGTCTCGATATCGAAAACACTTTTCAATATAAAATCAGGAAATTGAATAAGATTCCCGACATCCTGATCGAATGCTCGTCGGAAACTTTAGTAGACGGCCGCACCCCCGATACCGTCGATGAAGTGCACTAAGGCGGAACACCGCGGCCGCGAGCATCCGAACGGATGCTTTTGGCGATGGGGTGCTCCTACAGCCACTTGGTCGGGGCTATGGGGCGTGGCTATCTAGTAAGGTTACCCGGCGAGTATCCGCATACACTACGTAATTGCGACGGACTTTTGATCTACATCAAAATTCCGTGGCAACCGATCAAATGAGACTAAACTGCTAGATTTATAAAATTCAAACTAGTTATCACATAACTACTTATTTGGATTCCAAATATTGTATCACAATCACAGATAGTTAGACGAAATTTCGATCGAATAAGCAAGCACCCAAAATTTCCAAACAAGCTCAACACTTGATCGGAGTTCAAAAAGTACCCAGAAACTGCCACGGCTCCTATGAACCATCCGTAGAAGGGCCGACCCATGCCTCACTCATGTCGCCACGGAACTGCGGCAAACCTTAGGGTATGACCGCGGTTCCACAATCCAAAAAGTAGTGTTTGGGTATCGTTCTTCTAGAGCGTCCACAGAATCGCTTGCATGATTTTCTGAAAATTTTAAACTTGGGAAAATCCAACTCTTGGAAAATTTCTGTGGGGGAAAATATGGGTTATTGATATCCGTTCAAACTTTTTAGTATCGTCTAAATAACCCGAATAGATGTTAGAATTACGATTACGAAACACTCCGAATTGCCTTTGCAGAAAGTTATCATCACAAGCAAATTTAGCAAAAACTAGCAACATCTGAAACCCTAAAACCCAGAGACTGGAACACCCCGAAAATTTGAAGCCAAAACTCCCAAACTGGGCCGAGCTTGCCGGTTTTAAGCATGATGTGGCCAGCCACTTTGAGCCAAAAATGCTCCAAATTTTGGTGGTGTTCATGTTATATCACATATAACATTCTGCAGTTGTTTAAAATTTTTTTTGAAGACCTTTTAAAATCGACAGAAACTAAGTTCAAGTGTTTCATGTTTCGGAGTCGTTTCGGTTTCGTAATATAACAAACATCGTCTAATTTTCTAGCATGGCTCTGATACCACTGCAGGGTTGCCTAGCACGACAGCAAGGTTTCGGGAGGTATCGTCCATGCTAATTTCAAAAATTTGCCGTTCTAGCTAATCCTAACAATAGAATCTTGACTAGAACATGCGACAATACGATATGTAAACTACTTTACAACTAAGTGAATGAGTAATACAAACTTTGTAGACCGGTCCTTCACTTCAAAAGCTCCGTGCAATAGTCCCTTCGCTGCGAGTAGTGATTTCCCGAACTCTAGTATGGGTTCTCTTGGAGAAATGAACAAGCTTGCTCGAAGTCTTCGAGGCCGAAGATGATCTACGTTGAGGAGACTCAAGCTCATGCTACCTCTTCACTAATATGTGGATTAGTGAAGCAAACACCCTAAACTAAATGGCTAATATAGTAGAGGATGATGAAGTAAAAAACGAGCTCACTTTAGATTTATTTTTCTCACAATATTTTCTCACGAGAAATAAGAAGAACAAGTGAAGAATGAGAATCAACTCATGAGGTGAGAATAACAACCATGGGTGAGTTAGTGTCATACACTAACTCATGTAGAGATTAAACCATGGCTAACAATAATGGTTAGGTTAATAAATATCTACAAGTAAAACAAAATTAGTGGACTAAGTCAAAAATGCTACAAGCTTCTCCATGTTTCCAAGCATGTGACTAATTACCATTAATTTTGATTTACTTTAAATAAACAAAACCTCATCATTATTATTAGTATTGTATGAGTCTCATACACCCATGAAGCATGTGGCATCTAGCATGACACAAAAAGTTGTACATTAATATATATCACATAAACACTAATGCACACAGGTGAGAAAAGAAATGTTTAAGTGAGTTAATATTAGTTAATGTAATCTAGTATATCAAATATACAATTATACATTAAATTATTAAATCAACACTTGATTTAATAATCCGGCTATATCACATATAACCGATTAATATCAAATGTAACAACTTATCGAATCAACACTTGATCCGATAACCCGGCTATATCACATATAACCGACCGGTGTCACAAATCGTGAGAATATAATACGGTATCACATACGCGCATTAATCTCGGTCCTACACATATCACATATGTGCTCCTACTCTGTTTCGCATGAACCAGGAAAGCTCTATGTAGGACTCTAAAGACTCGTCAATATGCCGGCAGTAGGTGATGATCATATCAAACACCCACAAGCCGCAAGCGGTCTGCTAAACGTAACGGCCACCCGGGTATTGAGCGATCAGAAGATCAACAAGCAAGCCTTCTCATATTCCTACGAATCCAAACAGTAACACTACCGTACAGTCCGGTCTCTTCGTCTGATATGTCGCATATCTCGCCTGGGGGTGGTAAACGTCAGACCCCAATAGCTTGATAAGTCATGCCGATGTGAGGCTCATAAGGGGTCGAGAAATTACTGATAACACTTACCAGTAAATCTCAGAAACAGCCCTGGCCAGGGACTTCCTGTTATAGCCAATTGAGCACAGCGCAACATCAACCTCCAATACCGGGAGAGACGAAATCCCCTCCTATCGCTCATTGCCTCCATGTGACTCGGGATTGTACCCAAAAACCACCTTTTCCCGCCAAAATTTTCTGCGCATCAAATGACAGCGATACGCTTAAGAAAATGCAAAGCAATATTTTCCGGGCTGTATTTTGACAAACTCCAAAATGAGAACCAGCCAAATTCTAATGTTATCGAAAGCGTCTCGAAAAATCCTTCGATTTGATATATTATGGAACTCATAATTCATCCGGGATCAAAAGTTATGAGCAATTGTTCAATGCACGTGTAATCTAAGTAATGCTCTACTACATAGGGGATATATTTTTAGTCCAACATCGGGAAAAAGAGAGATATCTTCTCTACCACTCCCATATAAATAAGAGGGGATACCTCTTAGAAAAAGATAGAGAATTCAATTCTCAAAGGAGCTTAGTTCTCCATAGGACCTTAGTGCTCCAAGTTAGGGCCATAGCTGCACCCCCATAATGTGCATATGTGCAAGCGCCATCTACGCTACGTGCAACGCACGTGCGTCATCTACGTGCGCACCACGTGCAACGCACGTGAGAGGATTCAATTCCCAAAGGAGCTTAGCGCTCAAAGTTAGGGCCATAGATTCCCCCCATAATGCGCATGTGCGCAAGCGCCATGTGCGCTACGTGCAACGCGTGTGCGTCCACTATGTGCAACGCACGTGCGCACCACGTGCGAGGATTCAATCCTCAAAGGAGCTTAGTTCTCCAAGTTAGAGCCATAGTTGCCCCCTATAATGCGCATATGCGCAAACTCCATGTGTGCTACGTGCAAACATGTACGCCCAACACGTGCGACGCACGTGCGCGAACACAAAGAAGCCTTTTTCAGCAGCGAGAAGCTTAAGCTCCAGCCTGTTCTTCCCCCCCTGAGGAATGGGACATATTTCAAAGGGTACATCTCTCCACACCTTCGATATATGGCGTTGTAATCTCTCAGTGTCGTCGGAGAGATGGTGGGTCCCAACGACCAATGATCCTTCTTTCCAAAAAAAGAAACATACACACAACAGAAGAACCCCCCATAAACTTCAAGTTCTCAGAAAAGAAAAAACGAGAAGAGAAAGCTCTAAGAAAAAAAAAATTCTTCAAGGTAAATGATAATAAGTGAGATCATAACATCTCCTCGATTTTTGAGAGTTTAACTCTCACATCATAAGAACTCGGTTCTTTTTCTAGATCACAGATCTATAAGACAAGTTTTTTTTTCACAAAAACAAAGAGATCATAGCATCTTATCAAAAAGAGAAGAAATTAGTTCTTAGATCCATGAGACAAAGTTTCTTATAAACCGAGAATTTAATTCTCAGAGCACAGAACTGATCAGAGCTACCAGAGAAGAGCCTTAGCGCTCCAATTTAAAAAGAAGAGCCTTAGCGCTCCAATTTAAAAAGAAGCACCTTAGCGCTCCAAGTCTGGCACTCAGCGCCCAGCGCTCCAAACGCTATTTTAAAAGAAGCACCTCAGCGCTCTAAGTCCAGCGCCCAGCGCTCTAAGCGCTAGTTTAAAAGAAGCGCTTTAGCGCTCCAAGTCTGGCGCTCAGCGCCAAGCACGCCACGTGCTCCTCATGTGGGCACTATTTTATAAGAAGCGCCTTAGCGCTCCAGGTTTGGCGCTCAGATCCAAGTGCGCCACGTGCTCCTCACGTGGACGCTATTCTAAAAGAAGCGCTTTAGCGCTCCAGCGTTCCAAATCCGGTGATCAGCGCTAAGCGCTCCCCACGTGGGCGCTATTTCAAAAAAAGCGCTTTAGCGCTCCAGGTCTGGCGCTCATCGCCAAGCGCTCTGTACATAAAGGCTCTATACATAAAGCGCCCTGCACTACAAAGAGTGTTCAACACTCAATAAAAGACAAAAGAAAAAGGGGTGTCAGAACCCAAATTAATGCTCAGTATTATTGAACAAAAAGAGACCGAGCCCAAACAAGTGTACAACACTTTAATCAAAACTGAGTGGGCTGAGCCCAAATTGGCCACAAGTCCTTAACTCAGACCAACTGAGCCCATGTGCTCACAATTTCCCTAATTGGTCTTAGTCCCAAACTGTAACAATCCTAATTTTCTTATACACTTTTTCCATACAAATTTTTAAATTGTTTTTTTCAAAATCTTTAAAGGGGTATTTATTGCCTTAGCACAAGAATTAAGTAATTAATTAGCAATTTAATTAAAAGAAGGAGCTTGTAGCTCATTGGTAATACTTTGCACTGCTGAACCAAGCCACCAGAGTTCAAATCCCATGCCCCACATTATTTTTTATATTTATTTGTTTTAAATTTTATAGAAGCCCAACAGTCCACCTGAGATAACTCCCAAACTTTGAACTGAACCTGAAAAACTGAAAGTACCAGTGCCTACCCTATGAGACCCCCACCACCCTAGGCCGTGACTCGGCCCGACTCGGCCGAGTCGGCCGGCCGACCGGTCCGCTCGGGCCGGCGCCGCCGGCCGGACTGTGCCGGACGACCGAGTCTCCAACTGGGAAAAAGTGACTTTTGATCTCCCCACCTCCACTGCATACTTTATTTCTGTAGACCACCTCCAGAGAGCCCATTAATACCTAATTACTCCAATTTTTAATGAATTTCCTATATTTTTATATTTTTTTTAATTAAAAACCCTTCATCTATCCTAACCCCCTAACCTAACCCTATAAATACACCCCCTATCCTCTACCCTCTCACCACAAAACTCTGAGCCAACTCTCTAAAATTCTCAAGAGATCTTGTGTACTTTGAAAACGAGCTCGAAGCGAAGCTAGGCGAAATTCCCGACGAACTTCCGGCGATCATTGTAGGAGCTTTCGGCGACGAAGCGACGCACTGGCGATCCCTCTCCTTCCATCCCACTCTCATTATTTTTCAAAATCTGTAAGTCCCATTTTCTATTCTAAAAATATGGAATTACAAAACCCGACGGAATTGGAACAAATCCGATTTTCGATTCGGTTTCTTCATAAAACTCCATTGTTCCCGTCAAAAATTTCTGCGCAAAAGAGCCCAAGGTATCAAATGGCAGTGGTACGCTTAAGAAAATGCGAACCAGTATCTTCCGGGCTGTTTTTTGACAAACCCCCGAAAGAGAAACAACTAAATTTTGATGATATTGGAAGCATCTCGGAAAACCCTTCGATTTGATATATCACGGGCTTCATAATTCATCCGGGATCAAAAGTTATGAGCAAATATGCTATGCACTGTTCCCAGATTAAAAATCAGGAAAAAGCTTCAGAGGAAGCATCACGTGCTCGCACGTGACCAGCGGTCACGTGTTGGTACGTGACGTTTAAAGCAGCGGCAAAGAGCAAGCGCAGAAGAGAAGCCCGTTCCAGGGGTCACATGCTCACACGTGACCAGGGGTCACGTGCTCACACATGACCGGCTTTAAAAGCCTTATTTTTTTAACAGAATAAAATTCTGAGGAGAGATCATTCAACTCTCTCCAAAATGGAGAAGAATTATCTGAAACCAATGGATCAAGAATCTGAAGGTGATTAAATATCATCAATTTATGGAAAAATCTTGGACCTGGAAAGATTTCCCCCTAAATCTAACCGAAATAACAAAGAGATATCTTTGAATTTAAAATCCAATGGTGAATAAAATTCACCTAACAATCTAAAGGCCCAGATCAATGATGAAGATAAATCAAATCTCTCAATGAACAAATCAAATCTTTCAATGAGAGATTTACCAAACAGATTGATTCTTTTCCTTCTCCTATAAATAGGAGCCCCAAAAAAAAAGAAGATATACACATACATAGAGAGAGAGAGAGAGAGATATAGAGCCTTGGAATTTTGAAAATTCAGAAGGATGAATTTGATTCTCTGAAAAAGAAAAATCCTAGGTAAGAAAAGAGAGGCTTCAAAAGAGAATTTAATTCTCAAAAGAGTTTAACTCTTATAAAAAGAAAAGAACTTAGTTCTTTCTCTAGTTGAGGATCTGCAAAGTGCACATCTCCCCATGAATTGAGAATTTAATTCTTATTGGGTTGAGATCCTGCCATGCAGATCTAAAACATAGAGGAGGAATTGAGCTTTGAGAATTTAATTCTCACAGAATGATAGGAATTCAATTCCTTTAAGATAAAATTAGGGTTTAACCCTAGGAATTTAATTCCTTCAGAATGGACAGAACTAGGGTTCAACCCTAATTGAGAACTTAATTCTCTCAAACTCACAGGAATTTAATTCCCTTAAAAAGGAAATTAGGGTTTCACCCTATGCCAGAATTTAATTCTTTATATGTATGGGAAATTTAATTCCTACAGAAAAGAAATTAGGGTTTAACCCTATCTAAGAATATAATTCTTCAGAAGAAAATAGGAATTTAATTTCTCTAAAGTTTATTGCTAGGGTTTCACCCTATGAAGAATTTAATTCTTAAAAGATGAACAGATCTTTAAAACATGCAAAGAACCAGAGTCGCGTGATACCACATGACCCCTGTAAAGATCCACAGAAAAGAGCTTTGAGGCAACGCCTCACGTGCCCCATGTGACCCCTTGGCTGAAGCTCTACAGACAAACATTTAAATTCCCATCACGTGACAGCATGTGATGCTCCAAAGTATTCAATACTTTTGGCAGAACAAAATAAAGAGAAGGAGGGCGCTCTCACGTGACCCCTCTTGCCTTAGTGTTTAACACTAAATTGAAACCTCTGTATCCAGTGTTTAACACTGATTTGCCTTAGTGTTTAACACTAATTTTCTTAGTGTTTAACACTAAATTAAATCTCTGTTAGCAGTGTTTAACACTGATTTTCTTAGTGTTTAACACTAAATTAAAATCTCTGTTTCCAGTGTTTAACACTGATTAACACTAATGTGAGATCTCTGTTGCCAGTGTTTAACACTGATTTGCTTTAGTGTTTAACACTAATTTGAAAGCCCTGTTGCTAGTGTTTAACATCGATTATCTTTTAGTGTTTAACACTAACTTTCTAATCTTATTCCCAGTGTTCAACACCGTTGGTTTTTAGTGTTTAACACTAGCTTTAGCCCAATTAGCTAAGTTTCTAGAGGCAAAGCCTCTCCTTCAATGAACCAACAGAGGGCCAACATTCTAAACATGACTGGACTTAGCCTAAGAAGGCCATAAGTCCTCAATTCAAACTCAACTGAGCTAATAGGCTCATAATATAATTAATTGGTCTTAGTTCCAAATTGAGCCAAAGATTATTTAATCTACTTGGTTCAAGGGTACATCTCTTCACTCCTTTGATACTTGGCGTTGTAATTCCTCAACGTCTTCAAAGAGGTGACGGGTCCCGATGACCACACATTGATACAGACTGTGGGGTCCTTAAACACATGGACTACGACGTATTTAACCTTGACCGGGATGTCTTAAAACTAACGCCGGACTGTGGAGTCCTTAAATCCTCGGACTATGATGTCCTTAACCTTGACCGTGATGTCTTAAAACTAACAACGGACTATGATGTCCTTAACCTTGACCGTGATGTCTTAAAATTAACGTCGGACTGTGGAGTCCTTAAATCCTCGGACTATGATGTCCTTAACCTTGACCGGGATGTCTTAAAACTAACAACGGACAATCATGTCCTTAACCTTGACCGGGATGTCTTAAAACTAACGCCGGACTGCGGAGTCCTTAAATCCATGGACTATGATGTCCTTAACCTTGACCGCAACGTCTTAAAACTAACATTGGACCGCAATGTCCTTAAACTACCTATTGACCGTAATGTCACTAAACTAAACAACAGGGCTCTCCCTCTTAATTGCTCTCTTGTTGGATCTAAATGATCCCGTTAAGTTGATCTTATTCTAAAAACTGGACTAACGTATCCTTAATAAACGTTTAAGTTGATGTTAGTCTCAAATGAGGCTAATGTATCCTTAAACACAACCCCAAACCCAAATCTAAGAAAGATACAGATTTGGACTAGTCCACGCCCTACGGGCGACGACATAACTCAGTCTCCGTATACAATCCACGGGCAACCAAACACAAAACAAACACACACGACACGAAGTGATCATCTGGAGAAGGAGAAAATTGTTACCGCAATGCGGTAGCATAATTAACTGCAGGGGCTTGCGCCTGCAGGGAAGAGCGTCCCTACAATCAAAAACCCCTCAAGCGGGGGGGAATCTGACGAAGTCTGCTACATCGGACGCATCCGTTTAAACCTTCGATACATGGTGTCATAAATCAACTTGGCATCTTCGGAGAGGTAGACGGATAGCACCAATTAGCATCTGCCCCGAATTTTAGGCAAGACGTCTGTCGCGCCGCCTATTCGGAGGGGAACAGATTCTGGCACGCCCGGTGGGACCTTTTCCTCTTTCCACTCCACACTTCGTGTGTCGTCTTCGCGAACGAATCGCGGTTTGTTAATGGTTGCCTTTGGGTTTCAAGTTACTAAGATTTGGTCTTTTGCCTGGCGCAGAAATCAAGCATCAATGGCATCCAACTGCTCGAGCTGCTCAAAATGCAAGTGCAACCAACGCTCCGCCTCACCTAGAGGTGTAGCCTATGGGCCTCAAGCGGCCTCCATCCTTGCCATGCCGGTGGAACAAGTAACCCAGGACACCACCGGTCTATTTTTCAGGACCATGATTCCGCCTGCAAGCTTCACCATGCCAGTGCCCGCACCAGAAGCGAACAAGAAGTCGGTCTTCGATTGGCTCACTGCTACAACGGCCCCTTTCAACGGGTCGTCCAATATCAAACCAGCAGCCTCTGTCTTTGCCAGGCTGAGCCAGAACCCTGATGGGCCCGCCAGGAAGCCCATGAACCCTGAAATGGCCATCCCGAGAAAGACAGCCACCTCTGCTACAGAAGTTGTCAAGGCGGCTTCTCCTGTTAAAGAGTCAGTCTTTTCAAGGCTGACTATTCCGGCTCCTGCTCCTGCTCGAGGATCTGTCTTTGACAGATTGAACATCGCCACTCAAAAGACAACATCAGTCTTCAAGTGGCTGACACCAGCAACACCTCATTCGGACAGGGGGCAAGAAGAAACTGTCTCTATCGCCGAGCCAGTCCCAATGGCTCGTCATGCTCGACGTCGCCACTGGCGCCGAGTAAGGAAGGCCGGGGATGACTCCCCCTCAGGCCTAACTCCACCAGCTCCAGGGGTGGAAGTTAATGCTGCTGTTCCAACTGGGAACAACTTTGAACCACTAAGGAGGGTACGTAAAAACTCTCCGACTGCTACGCTAAAAAGATCTCCTCTACTTGCAGAGAGAGTTACAGAAACAAAGCTGGAACAACCCCCTCAACGGCTGTCCTCCAAAATTTATAAAGTCTGGCGGAAGGTTCAAGACTCGGTAATTGACCAAGATCACTCTCGTCAACAGGAAATGGCGAAAGTGCAGGAAGAAAAGAAACGTCCTGTCAAGCAATAAAGGATGACAACCGCCAGGGTGCCCGCTGCAACGGCCCCCTCAACTTCAACGGCCCACAAGAGAAGAAGGCCAGAGAAAATCCCCGCGCCTGCGGCAAATGCCAAAGGCGGTGAGCCTAAACGCCCTAAGTCCGGGGGCGTCGTGGTCCATACCGTTTACATGGCATCCGGGAAGGAGGACAGCCGCGCATCTATGGGTCATAGACCGCTTACACGGTCAGTGACCAAAGCTCAGGAGCAGCAGCAGAAGCTCTAAGAAATGATGAACGCGATGGCCGCACTCACTGGGCCAAAAGAAAGCCCCGAAGCATCCGCGGATCAACGCCAGGAGCAAGAAACTGACGCTGAATTTCTTCGTAGGATACTGGAAAAGAAGGATAAAGAGGCTGCAGAACAAGCAGCCAATATACAACGAATGGCCCTTCTGTTTCAGGATATGGTGGGTATGATGATCCAATAAGATCCTCCTTCTGAAGACCCTCCGATCAATGTTAAGGACGATAGAGGGGAGACATCAAATCCACCTCCGGCTCTTTCAACAGCTAAGGAGGAGACAATCTCCAGAGCTGACTTGGACGAATATATAGCTCAGCAGATATGGGTTCACCAGGCGACTGAGGCAGCTGGTCAAGTCGTCAGAACAGGGCGACCATATCCGAGCTGGTATGACCAGATCAAGTACCCGCCGGGGTATACAATACTGAAATTCCATGTCTATAAGGGGACAGGCAATCCCCATCAACATGTGGCCCAGTTCAGGGCACTTTGTGGCAACACTGGCGGCGACGATAAGCACTTGCTTCGCCAATTCGTCGGCAGCTTGTCAGATACAGCGTTCGAATGGTATTTAGAACTCCCGAACGATTCCGTCAAGGCGTTCGCTGAAATGGAGTTGCTATTCACTCAGCGATTCGTGAGCGCCAGCGAACGTACCCCGATAACGGCATTGATTAATGCCAGAGTGAAACCAGGCGAGACGTGGGTCCAGTACGCTATACGCTGGCGAAACTTGTGGTCGAAATGCGAACAACGCATTGAGGAAGCGCCTACGGTGGGCATGTTCGTGGGTACCCTAGATCCTCATGCAACTATCTCACAGTTCATGATGTTCTTTAAGCCAACCACATTCCAGGCTTTGATCGACAAGTTGGCCCAGATGGACCAGATGGGTCACAGACCGCCTCCCCCGAAGCCGGAACCTCGAAATGACAAGGGTAAAGAGAAGGCAACCTTCGTTACGAACGCTCAGCAGCAACTTAGTGCCCCAAAGCTGGCGGATCAACAAGAAGAAAGACGGCGGTATTATAATGAGAAAATGAAGCGCCCCTACTCATTCTCACGGGATAAGACGAAGAGGCTATTCGAGCTGGCGGTACGCAACAGGCTTATCAACTTACCAAATCCAAGGCGACCGCCGCAACCCAGTGAGGTGAATAACCCCAATTACTGCCCTTACCATCAAACGGTAAGCCATTCGATTGAGGATTGCTTCGTCTTCAAAGGATAGATTGAAGATCAATACCTACAGGGCAAGTTTGCGCTGTCCGAGAAGTGGAAGGTGAACCCGCCACAACCTCACACTCCTAAGAAGACGGACACACCGGGGGCAACTTGTTCTTTCGTTGAAGAAGCCCCATGGGAGGTTGTGCTATCAGCAAAAACCAAAAGAATGCTGAATGAGCTCCAGACATGCCCGGCGATCAGGTGGAAGAACCCGCTGGAACCCCAGATCGTTGAAGGGATGCTGAAGCCACGCCTAACTCCAAGGATCGGTGGTGATGGCCCAAGTACTCACACCCAGCCGTCGAAATCTTCAAAGAAGAAGAAGAAGAGATCCAAAAATCCCGGGAAGCTTGGCGACAAGCGCACGGACTTGCAGAAGCAGATTGACGCGCTGGAAGAGTACAATCAAAAGGCGCGGACTCCCATCACACTCCAAGAGTTCCTCGACCATGTCTTTCAGGAGTAAGATAATGGAGAAGGCTCGTCGGATGAATTTGAAGGATATGTGGCAAGTTGTCATGTGATCTCCCACTCGTTCACAAACGATGAAAAAACTCCTGGCACTGATAAGCTGGGGGCACAGCCTGAGCCAGAACTTGTATGGCCGATAGATGAAATGATCGACGCCTTTTTAGACGAGATTCATTTGAAAAGTAAAGCCGATCGGGAGCGTGAGATGGCCGCATCAGAAGGAGCCAAACGCAAGCGACTAAACGAAAGAGTCGAAGCACTCCTGCCGGATCAAAAGACATCCGATGCGGATAAAAACATATTCAAGACGAGGAAAAGGTTTTCCAAAGCCATGTCAATGGGAATGAAACTACCACCCTTGGAAGAAAACACGCTCAATGGGGCGGAGAGGCACCCTAATTACTGCTCATATCATCGGAAGATTTCACACCCCACTGAGGAGTGCGACGCTTTTAAGATATGGTGGCAGGGATATGTGGCTCACCGGCAACATTTTAAGCGAATGAAACGCAGAACTCGTCGGGAGCAGAGAAGTACAACCGAAGAGCACAAAAGAACTACCGGTAACTGTTACATGGTCAACGCCGGAGGATCACAAATTCTCACCTTTGGGAGTGACTCTGATGAGGAAATGGCTCTGGGCCCTCTCTTTAAAGAATCCATCTTAGGGAAAGAGGAAGAACCAGAGGCCTGCGAAAACATTCAGCTGCGCAATCGCACGCTTCCAGAAAAGAATCTCGGACCCTCAACTAGAAAAGATAAGGGAAAGGAAAAGGTCGCTGAGGATATCGCTTTAAATGACCATGTCATGGAAGAGCTGACTGCCAAGGACCCGCCCAAGAAGAGTAAGGTGGACTACAACATCCTAGCGCACCTGAGGAAGCTACCCTCGTAGCTCAGCATTCTTGACGCCCTCTTATTATCAGAAGAAGCGAGAGATTCATTAATCAAGGCGCTACAAGAACTGGAGCAATTCCAAGACTTCCTCACCGAAAAAAAGATGAAGGATGAGCTGGAGGAAGTACACACAGCCGATATCACCTTCGGCGACGAAGACCTCCTCCTTGGGACGTACGACCACAACCGTCACCTATACGTCTCTGGATACTGCCACGATATCAAGATAGGCAAAATCCTGGTGGATAATGGGTCCTCCGTCAATCTCCCTAATGTTCGGGTGTTGAAGGAAATCTGCATGAGTGTTCAGCACCTCGCTCGGGACAAAATTACCATCTCCGGTTTCGATTCTTAGTGATCATGGACTCTCGGATCGGTGATACTAACATTACGCTTCGGAATACTCGTCACCGACATTAAGTTTCACGTCATTGACGCCAAGACCTGATACAATGCCTTGCTCAGTCGTCCTTGGTTACACGAGTACAACACCATCCCTTCTACGCAATATCAGTGTATGAACTATTTCAAGGATGGTCTCGAGTACACCGTAACAGGAGAGCTGAACCCGTTCTCCGTAAACGAAGTCCGCAAATACGAAGATGCGAAATACTTTTTGCCAGATTTCGAGGATACAGAGAGGTGTCGCAAACCGGAGAACAAAGCCGCCTCCACCATTCCTGTTTTCGGGAGTGACACCGAAGAAGAAGAAGAAATAGTTTACGCTGGGCCGTCTCGACGCAACAACTCGGGACCGTCCACCCCTATATTGATCTTCGGAAGTGACTCGGAAGATGAGGTTAATGCCGTGTTCTCCAGTCGGCCGTCAATACAAGCATTCCCTGGTGGCGATCAAAGTTTCCAAATTACCATGGTTCCGCGGGAGCACTACAAAGATCTTGACGCACTTGAAGCTTACAATGTGCAAGACCTACGGACATTTTACGTCCCTCCCGGGCGAAAAGGAGAAAAGGGGATCTTATTTTACCGATCCACGGAAACAAGAGTAGAGAAAGAAATCTGGCATGGCGCAGATTCTACACTCGACAGGCTTCAATCAATCCATCTGCCCAGATATTACACAAACGGACTAAAAAGGCTATTGAAGTGCCAAGGGGTGCCTTTAAAACAGACTATTCGACAAGATCGGTTCTACAACAGGATTTGGGATGTCCCTGGGACTCGGCGCAAATTGCCCAACGGGAGAATGGAAACGCTTGGGCTTGTGTATGTAAGATTCGGGAAATGGGAACGAGTCCACGGTAGCTACGCCATATATAACTTCGATGAAGAAGAGGACGCCCTGTCAGGAAATGCCAACACCTCATCAAAACTAGATCCCGACGTGAAAATGCCCACTCCGTCGTTTGAAGAACAAATGGACAAGCTTGTAAGGGAATCTGGTAAAAAAGTTCGAGACGACCATAATCGCGAAATGGCCATCTACGAGAAAGCCAGGACGCAACGCCTTCTTCAACAGGCTGCAAAAGATGAAAATTCCCCTCCCTGTCAACCTGTTGTACAAAAAGCTCGACGCAGAGGCCAAAACAAGTCAAAACGTGGAAAAGGCGTTCGACGGCGACAAACCGGGACTAAGAAGTCATGCGATCATGAATCGAGCAGTCCGGATTTGTCCCTTATGAAGAAGATGAGTCGAGCATACTCTTTTCCTCAAGACAAGACAAAGAAGATACTTGTTCTTGCCATAAGACATCAAATGCTTACGCTCCCGTAGTCCAAGCACCCTGAGCAAACAGGCGAAGTCTCTCACCCGGACTATTGCTCCTATCATAGGGAAATAGGACATCCTCTCGAAGACTGCTTCACCTTTAAGAACTGGGTCGAAGACCAATATCAGCTCAGCAAGTTTGCTCTATCCAGCAGCTGGAAGGTAATGCCGCCACAAAAGCACGAACCCAAAGCCACGAGAGCAGAACCAGATCCACATCGGTCTTGGAAGCGAGTTCGTACTTGTCATATGATAACAATATCAAAAGGGGAGCCCGAGAATATGGATGACCTTCCTTGGTGCTTCGAAAACAATGACGACGAGGTAATCTCAGAATTTCCACCAGCACCGAAAGAGCTAGAAGATGGAATACAAACCACTGCCGATAACCTCAAGAAAATTGAGTTAGGGACGACGAACGACCCGCGACCGACATTCGTCAGCGAGCTGCTATCTGAAGAAAGGATGGCTGCGTTAAAAGACGTGCTTATGCAGCATAGAGATTGCTTCGTGTGGAGCTATTCCGAAATGCCAGGACTGGATCCAGAAATAGCTGTCCATAAATTGGCAATATCCCCGGACGTCAAGCCAGTCAAACAAGCGTCGAGAAGAATGCGGCTCGAGCTTGAGATGAGCATCAACGCTGAAGTCAAGAAGCTGATCGATTCTGGGTTTATCCAAGAAGCTCAATATCATGACTGGATCGCTAACATCGTCCCGGTAATGAAGCAAAATGGGACAGTACGTATATGCGTGGACTTCCGGGATCTCAATAAAGCTTGCCTGAAGGATGATTTCCCAGTGCCGGTCACCGAGCTGATGATAGATAATTCGTCCTCTCACGAAGTTTTCTCCTTCATGGACGGCTCATCAGGATACAATCAGATAAAGATGCATCCCGAAGACCAGAAGCACACCGCTTTCCGGACCCCTCTGGGAATATTCTGCTACAAAGTTATGCCCTTCGGCCTAAAGAACGCCGGTGCCACTTATCAGAGGGCCATGACGAAGATCTTCGATGACCTATCAGCCTCTCAAGGCAGTGAAAGGCCAGGCCATTGCCGACTTCCTCGCTGAACATCCGATACCTGCCGATTCTCCTCTGAATTGCGATCTGCCGGACGAACATGCGTTTGACGCGATCGACGGTGGTGATACCCGATGGGAGCTTTATTTCGATGGAGCATCCTCCATGAAGAAGCGCAAACAAAGCATCCTTATAATCAAATCGGGGGTGGGTCTCATCTTCGTAACTCCACAAGGAGGGATAATGCGCTTTGCTTTCTCCTTAACAGAGCCGAGGACAAACAATGAAGCCGAATACGAAGCTTTAATAGCAGGCCTCGAGATCGCCATTGACATGGGAATTGAAAACCTCCTCATATATGGAGATTCTCAATTGGTCGTTAGTCAAGTAAATGGCGACTACCAGACGTGCAAACCAGAGTTGGTGAAGTACGGCGAAAGTGTTGGATATATGTATGCCCTAGAGGCCATTATGTAATAGTGGATGTATATATATATATATATATATATATATATATATATATATTCAGTGTACATTCTTGCTCGACATGATAGTATGCTATCTGGTTCTTCTTTATCTGACATGTTGATTTGATCATGCTTTTACTCATTCACACATGTTGAAAAAGTCCTGAGGATATTGGCTTGACTACAGTGATTATGATAGAGATCATACTAGTGAGACATATGTAGTTTATAAGCATATCCTGAAATGTCCCTAGTCGTAGGTGTATCGAGACGGGGCATCGATATACCAGAGTAGACTAGCATATATGTTACTAGACCCATATGATGGGCGATGGATGTTCCCACATTCATCGATGTTTAACATCGAGATCGTATACGGGTGCTCAGTGGTGACTGGGTACACTGGACGGACTCACCGAGAACTCCTATATGGAATTATATCTATCGTCGGATAGCAGTTCTCAGGTGACACTGGTGCATGTTAGTCTGTAGACCCGAGATCGTCATAGAGTCTTGTGTGCTCTCCCACTGTACTTTGATTACCACCCTACCACGGCTCTACTGAGTCGTGCAAACAGGTGGCCGTTGGGTATAGTCCCGAGACACACGAAGGAGATGAGAGATAGGAGGGGTTTCTTCTCTCCCGGTATTGGGAGTTGATGCTGTGCTGTGCTCGACTGGCTATATCAGTAAGTCCCTGGCCAGGACTGTTGAGATTTGCTTATAAGTGTTATCAGTAGTTTCTCGATCTGTTATAGACCTTTCATCGGCACGACTTGTTGAGTTATTGGGGTCGACGTTACCATCCCTAGACTCGATATGCAGCATATCTGACGAAGAGACCGGACTGTACGGTAGTGTTGCCGTTTGGCTCGACGGGAGTTGTAGCAGGTTCGCTTGTTTTCTTCTGATCGCTCAATACCCGGGTGGCCGTTACGTTTAGCTGACCGCTTGCGGCTTGGGGGTGCTTGATATGATCATCATCCACTGCCGGCGTATTGACGAGTCTTAGAGTCCCACAAAGGAGTTACCTAGTCCAGGAAAAACGTTGTGGTGCGCATATGCGATATGCGCTTGGACCCGGTTAAAATGCGCATATGAGATGCAGTATATTAATCGGGCGGCTTGCTTTTGGTCGGGTCGTATGTGATATGACCGGGTTGATAAATCAAGTGTTGATTTATCATTTAACCATTAGCTTCTCACTAGAAATCCTTTCTTGTCTTTTTTTGGATGTATGCATGCATGTATGCATTCATTCTTGTTCATGCACATATGGATGTGCATGCACACATGCATACATACATCATTCTATCATGGTTGTATATACATAGAAAATGGTGGCAATATAAGACTCACACCTTGGATTTATATATGGATTATTATTTCTATTTGTGTTAAAACAAAAAGAAAAAGGAAAGGATAATTCATGGTTTAGTTCTACACTCTTCTTTGACCTAACCTTGCCCACCCACCTTTTAACCATGGATTAACTTTCCTTTTGTGTTTTAACTCAAATTCAATAATATCTTTATTATTTAACCATGGTTTGAGATGAACAATGGAAAATATATATGCATATATTTTCTATTTTTCATAAGACATTATCTTCTTCTCTTGTTCTAAAAAAGGCCATCATCTTCTTCCTCCTTCTTTTGCTCTCTAGATTTCTCTAGTGAGCAAAACACTCACCAAGTTAGGATTTTGAAGTGAGAAAAGCCACCACAACACCATTCTACACAAGTCTTGCCCACTTGTGTAGAGTGTTAGCTTCATTCTATTCTCTTGATAAAGTGAAGTTGCAAGCTTGGACAAAGGAGCTTCGGGTGGATCATCGTGGACATTAGAAGACCTCAAGCGAACCCTTTTCCAACCCTCAAGTAGCCGAGGAGTCTAGCGTAGGGAGCTACAAAGGTTGTACTCTCAAAACCCTAGCTTTATCTACTTGTGTTGTTGTGAATGTTTAGAAACCCTAATTTTCTAGTGACGATTCTTTGTATGTTCACTTAGCACCTTAAAAATTTTGATTTTGAGACATGGGATGCTTGCAAACCCTTCATGAGGTGCTAGGTAAACCTAACAGAAAGGGTGCAGCGGCTGTTGTACCAAATCCCCTATTACATTCTGGAAAGCATACCGCGTGCAGAAAATAGCAAGGCGGACGTGTTGGCCAAGCTCGCCAAGGAGCTAGCCGATGAGAACCTCGATGACGTAAGAATCGTGGTACAAAGCTGTCGGGTGCTTGCCCCAGCAGAAGTATCTCCGGAATCATCTGAGGAAAAGGAAGCGATTGAACAGACGACCCTACAAGTAAAAGACCAAGAGAAAGTTGAAGACTGGAGAGAAGTCTTTATAGACTACTTCAAATCCCGTCGAACGCCAGAAGATGCGTCCTCAAAACATCAGCTCATGAAGCGAGCCTTATCTTTTGCCTTCGTCAATAACACTCTGTACAAGAGGTCATTTTATTTTCTGTGGTTAAGATGCCTGGGACCTGAAGAAGCAAAAAAAGTCGTCCAAGAAGTTCACGACGGACTCTGCGGTTCTCACCAAGCAGGCCCGAAGATGAAGTTGAAGATTAAACGGATGGGCTACTACTGGCCCACGATGATCCAGGACTGCCTCGAATACGCGAAGCAATGCCACTCATGCCAGATCCATGGGGACTTTATCCATCAGCATCCAAATGCACTCCATCCAACGGTGGCTAGCTGGCCGTTCGAAATGTGGGGGACTGACGTAATCGGCCCTATCGAACCAGCATCATCCAGGGGACTCGCTTCATCCTAGCGACCACTGATTACTTCTCCAAATGGGCAGAAGCAGTATCGCTAAGGGAAGTGAAGACGAAGAATATCCTCTATTTCTTCAAGACGCACGTCATTTATCGGTTTAGAACTCCGCGACGGATTATCTTCGATAACGGGCCAGCCTACAGAAGCCACAAGATCAGCCGCTTCGCGCAACAACAGAACATAGACTGGAGATATTCCTCAGTGTATAATCCCCGAGCTAACGGTCTAGCCGAGGCTTTCAACAAAACCTTGACAAAGATCGTGAAGAAGACGGTGTCCCGAAACAAAAAGGACTGGCACGAGAGACTGCAAGAAGTTCTTTGGGCGTATCGAACTACGTTCAAGACGGCCACGAACATAACGCCATACGCATTGGTATTCGGTACGGAAGCAGTACTCTCCCTCGAGATAGAGTTACCCTCTCTACGAGTAGCAGTCCACTACGAGCTGACAAACGAAGAAAATGCTCACCTTCGGCTTGATGAGCTGGACGCCCTTGATGAAACCCGGCTCATAGCACAACAAAATCTGGAGGCTTATAAAGCAAAGATGATGCGCTCATGTGAAAGATTGACCAGGCCGAGGACATTCCGCCAAGGCGAACTCGTGCTAGTGGTCAAAAGACCTATGATCCCCAATCGCTCCAAGTGGGGAAAATTCGAGCCGAACTATGAAGGCCCGTACATCATAGACAAGGTCTACCAAAGCGGAGCGTATCTACTCACGGATATGCACGGTGAAAGACCTTTCAGGCCAATAAACGGTCGCTTCCTGAAGAAATACTACGCATGACGGGTTAAGGCCTAGGTTAATGATAGATGACGACGACCATGTCCGCTCGCTATCTTCCTAATCTCGAACTCTATAAGTAGTAACCAGCCTTCTTTAACAGCGGACCGAAACGTCCTTAAACTAACGACGGACCGAAACGTCCTTAAAGTAACAGCGGACCGAAACGTCCTTAAAACTAACGACGGACCGAAACGTTCTTAAACTAACAGCGGACCGAAACATCCTTAAACTAACAACGAACTGAAATGTCCTTAAACTAGCAATGGACCGAAACGTCCTTAAACTAACAATGGACCACTATGTCCTAAAAATAGCTGTTGACTGAGATATCGATAAACTACGGTGGATTGCAGTATCTCAAAGCCGATAAAAAAATAGAAAAAAAAATAATTAAAAAAAATAATAATAAAAACAAAAACGGTACGTCCATAAGCGAAATGGGCACGGATGAAAACCCGAAAGGACTTCGTGAGTAAAAACAGCAGGGCTACCGGCGAGTGTTTGTGAAAACCCGAAAGGGCGCAACCTCGTTAAAGGACACTTGCAGGGTCCTCACGACCTTGTAAGGAGAAACCACCCGCGTGAGATCCTTACAACTCACAAGGGAGCAACACACTTAGGAGTCCTCACGATTCCTAAGGAGAAATTACACTTGCGAGATCCTCACGACTCGTAAGGAGAACTCTCTTATAGGACCCTCACGGCTCATAAGATTTGAAAGTCTTAAGTTACAGAAACCTGAACCTGTTCTTAAGCAAACCCCCCCCCACAACCTTCGATATTGCCCTACAAGAGGCTCATACTGACCCTTGTATAAATCCACGGGCGCGAATAAACATCTCCCTAACGAAGTCCCATCCGTGACTAGGGATATATTCATATAGTGAACAATCCTTGTAAGTCCTCTCGACTTATAAGGAGAAAACCCTTTTGTAAGATCCTTACGACTTACAAGAGAACATGCACTTAGGAATCCTCACGATTCTTAAGGAGAAAACACACCTATAAGATCCTCACGACTTGTAGGGAGAACTAACTTTGTGAGACCCTTACGGCTCATGAAGTCAAAAGCCTTAGTCGACAGGACCCTTAACCCTGTTTACTAAGCCACCTTTGTTCAACATCGACAGAGGCAAATGATGATTTGCTCCTGGCAACATCCCAGTAGTAGCGGTGCTGATGTCGAAATCGGTGTCTAAATCCAAGCTTGCAGCGAAAAGCCAGCAAGCCACACATGCATACGAAACAGCCGAAATGATGGGGCAACTTGCGACAAAATCAGCAAGTAAAAATGTATGCATGAAAAATAGCCGAAATGATGGGGCAACTCGCAATAAAAAGCAGCGAGTAGAAAATAAAATAAATAGCCGAAATGATTGGGCACCGCGAAAAATAGCCGAAATGATGGGGCAATCGCGACCTTCGCGATATAAAAGATGAAATGATAGAGAATCGCGGAAAATAAAATAAAATAAAAACGAAATTTATGCCCTACAGGTGATATTACATCAATCCCTGTATACAATCCAGGGGCGCAAACAAAGAAGGGATCACACTCCTCCTCACCAGGTTTCATCAAAAGAAGAGGCCAAGTCTCGAAGGGCCACAAGTAGCCTAGAGATCTTCTCAACATCCGTATCGTTGGGGCAAATACACCCTCGAGCAAAGCGGAACAATGGCGATTCCCAGTTCCATGAGTCGGCGGTGTACATATCACCGAAAGTCAAATCCCAACTCCATGAAATGCGGATACAATCAACAAAATTCCTGGTCACGTGGAACGCAGATAACGTCACTCTTTTACCCCGTGGAAAACGTCCAGAGTGGAGCCTGGTCCTCGCAGAACACGGCAGTGAACCCGTGGGAAGCATCCAGAGAAAAATTCCTTGTCACATGGAATGCGGATAACGTCATTCTTTGACCCCGTGGAAAACGTCCAGAGCGGAGCCTAGTCCTTGCCGAACACGGCAGTGAACCCGTGTGAAGCATCTAGTGCAAAATTCCTGGTCACATGGAATGCGGATAACGTCACTCTTTGACCCCGTGGAAAACGTCCAGAGCGGAGCCTAGTCCTCGCTAAGCACGGCAGTGAACCCGTGTGAAGCATCTAGTGCAAAATTCCTGGTTACGTGGAACGCGGATAACGTCACTCTTTGTCCCCGTGGAAAACGTCCAGAGCGGAGCCTGGTCCTCGCAGAGCACGGCAGTGAACCCGTGGGAAGCATCCAGAGCAAAATTCCTGGTCATGTGGTACGCGGATAACGTCACTCTTTGACCCCGTAGAAAACGTCCAGAGCGGAGCCTATTCCTCGCCAAGCACGGCAGTGAACCCGTGTGAAGCATCTAGTGCAAAATTCCTGGTTACGTGGAACGCGGATAACGTCACTCTTTGACCCCGTGGAAAACGTCAAGAGCGGAGCCTGGTCCTCACAGAACACGGCAGTGAACCCGTGGGAAGCATCCAGAGCAAAATTCCTGGTCACGTGGAACGCGGATAACGTCACTCTTTGACCCCGTGGAAAACGTACAGAGCGGATCCTGGTCCTCGCAGAGCACGGCAGTGAACCCGTGTGAAGCATCCAGAGCGGAGCCTAGTCCTTGCCGATCACGGCAGTGAACCCGTGTGAAGCATCTAGTGCAAAATTCTTGGTCACGTGGAATGCGGATAACGTCACTCTTTGACCCCGCGGAAAATGCCCAGAGTGGAGTCTGGTCCTCGCAGAGCACGGCAGTGAACCCGTGTGAAGCATCCAGAGCAAACATCGGACTGTGGAGTCCTTAAAATCCACGGACTATGATGTCCTTAACCTCGACCGTAATGTCTTAAAACTAACGATCAACCACCATGATTCTAGACTGATTTCACCTTGGTTCAGGGGTACATCTCTTCACTCCTTTGATATTCGTCTTTATAATTCCTCAACGTCTTCAAAGAGGTGACGAGTCCCGGTAACCTAACGTTGGACTGTGGAGTCCTTAAATCCACGGACTATGATGTCCTTAACCTTGACCGTGATGTCTTAAAACTAACGTTGGACTGCGGAGTCCTTAAATCCACGGACTATGATGTCCTTAACCTTGACCGTGATGTCTTAAAACTAACGTCGGACTGTGGAGTCCTTAAATCCACGGACTATGATGTCCTTAACCTTGACCGTGATGTTTTAAAACTAACGTCGGACTGTGGAGTCCTTAAATCCACGGACTATGATGTCCTTAACCTTGACCGTGATGTCTTAAAACTAACAATGGACTGTGGAGTCCTTAAACCCTTGGACTATGATGTCCTTAAACTTGACCACGACGTCTTTAAACTACGGTACCCTGGAAAACATCCCAAAGCAACCCCTGACCCCGCGAAATTCGGATAAGGGCAACCACACACAGCACTTGCGGGTCCTCACGACCCGTAGGAAAGCAAATTCTCTTGTGAGATCCTTATGACTCTCAAGGGAAAACACGCTTAAGAATCCTCACGATTCTTAAGGAGAAATTACACCTATGGGATCCTCTCGACCTGTAGGGAGAAAAACTCTTTATGAGACCTTCACGGCTCATAAAGTTGAAAAGTCTTAGGAAACAGATCCTAACCCTGTCTCCTAAGCCATCGCTGCCCTATAAAGAGTTCAAGATGAACCGTTATATACCATCTATGGGCCACATTTGCCAAAGCTATATGTCACTGAAATGGAGAAGTTACTCATGAGCATATAAACTCCTTCACACCAGAGTAAGACATAAAGAAATAGAAGGGTGCGGCTCATGGGGCTGAGGGTTTGGAACTATATCCCTTAAGAGTTGAGATTTGAGTCAATAATAAATGACGACGCTTGTTTCCGCTTGTTATCTTCTCAGATCAAGATTCTGAAAGTTATATACCAACCCGAAACTGGTCATACGCCATGCATAACTCTGCACTACTTCACCCACGTACAAACTTACATGGGCAAAGTAGTGGAGGGCATTTGTTCCCGTCAAAAATTTCTACGCAAAAAAGCCCAAGGTATCAAATGGCAGTGATACGCTTAAGAAAATGCGAACCAGTATCTTCCGGGCTGTAACTCCCGAAGGAGAAATAGCTAAATTCTGATGATATTGGAAGCATCTCAGAAAACCCTTCGATTTGATATATTATGGGCTTCATAATTCATCCGGGACCAAAAGTTATGAGCAAATATGCTATGCACTGTTCCCTGATTAAAAATCAGGAAAAAGCTTCAGAGGAAGCATCACGTGCTCACACGTGACCAGCGGTCACGTGACGTTTAAAGCAGCGGCAAAGAGCAAACGCAGAAGAGAAGCCCGTTTCAGGGGTCACGTGCTCACACGTGACCAACGGTCACATGGCCATACGTGACCGGCTTTAAAAGCCTTATTTTTTTAACATAATTAAATTCTGAGGAGAGATCATTCAACTCTCTCCAAAATGGAGAAGAATTATCTGAAACCGTTGGATCAAGAATCTGAAGGTGATTAAATATCACTAATTTATGGAAAAATCTTGGACTTGGAAAGATTTCCCCCTAAATCTAACCGAAATAACAAAGAGATATCTTTGGATTTAAAATCCAATGGTGAATAAAATTCACCTAACAATCTAAAGGCCCAGATCAATGATGAAGATAAATCAAATCTTTCAATGAACAAATCAAATCTTTCAATGAGAGATTTACCAAACAGATTGATTCTTTTCTTTCTCCTATAAATAGGAGTCCCCCCCCCCAAAAAAAGAGAAGATATACACATACATAGAGAGAGAGAGAGATAGAGAGCCTTGGAATTTTGAAAATTCAGAAGGAAGAATTTGATTCTCTGCAAAAGAAAAACCCTAGGTAAGAAAAGAGAGGCTTCAAAAGAGAATTTAATTCTCAAAAGAGTTTAACTCTTATAAAAAGAAAAGAACTTAGTTCTTTCTCTGGTTGAAGATCTACAAAGTGCACATCTCCCCATGAATTGAGAATTTAATTCTCATTGGGTTGAGATCCTGCCATGCAGATCCAAAACATAGAGGAGGAATTGAGCTTTGAGAATTTAATTCTCACTGAATGATAGGAATTCAATTCCTTTAAGATAAAATTAGGGTTTAACCCTAGGAATTTAATTCCTTCAGAATGGACAGAACTAGGGTTCAACCCTAATTGAGAACTTAATTCTCTCAAACTCACAGGAATTTAATTCCCTTAAAAAAGAAATTAGGGTTTCACCCTATGCCAGAATTTAATTCTTTATATGTATGGGGAATTTAATTCCTACAGAAAAGAAATTATGGTTTAACCCTATCTAAGAATATAATTCTTCAGAAGAAAATAGGAATTTAATTCATCTAAAGTTTATTGCTAGGGTTTCACCCTATGAAGAATTTAATTCTTAAAAGATGAACAGATCTTTAAAACATGCAAAGAACCAGAGTCGCGTGATACCACGTGACCCCTGTAAAGATCCACAGAAAAGAGCTTTGAGGCAACGCCTCACGTGCTCCACGTGACCCCTTGGCTGAAGCTCTAACAGACAAACATTTAAATTCCCATCACGTGACAGCACGTGATGCTCCAAAGTATTCAATACTTTTGGCATAACAAAATAAAGAGAAGAAGGGCGCTCTCACGTGCTACCACGTGACCCCTCTTGCTTTAGTGTTTAACACTAAATTGAAAGCCCTGTATCCAGTGTTTAACACTGATTTGCCTTAGTGTTTAACACTAATTTTCTTAGTGTTTAACACTAAATTAAATCTCTATTAGCAGTGTTTAACACTGATTTTCTTAGTGTTTAACACTAAATTAAAATCTCTGTTACCGGTGTTTAACACTGATTAACACTAATGTGAGATCTCTATTGCCAGTGTTTAACACTGATTTGCTTTAGTGTTTAACACTAATTTGAAAGCCCTGTTGCTAGTGTTTAACACTGATTATCTTTTAGTGTTTAACAATAACTTGCTAATCTTATTCCCAGTGTTCAACACTGTTGGTCTTTAGTATTTAACACTAGTTTTAGCCCAATTAGCTAAGTTTCTAGAGGCAATGCCTCTCCTTCAATGAACCAACAGAGGGCCAACATTCTAAACATGATTGGACTTAGCCCAAGAAGGCCATAAGTCCTCAATTCAAACTCAACTGAGCTAATGGGCTCATAATATAATTAATTGGTCTTAGTTCCAAATTGGGCCAAAGATTATTTAATCTACCTTGGTTCAAGGGTACATCTCTTCCCTTCTTTGATACTTGGCGTTGTAATTCCTCAACGTCTTCAAAAAGGTGACGGGTCCCGATGACCACACATTGATACGGACTGTGGGGTCCTTAAACTCATGGACTACGACGTCCTTAACCTTGACCGGGATGTCTTAAAACTAACGCCGGACTGTGGAGTCCTTAAATCCTCGGACTATGATGTCCTTAACCTTGACCGTGATGTCTTAAAACTAACAACGGACTATGATGTCCTTAACCTTGACCGTGATGTCTTAAAACTAACGCCGGACTGTGGAGTCCTTAAATCCTCGGACTATGATGTCCTTAACCTTGACCGAGATGTCTTAAAACTAACAACGGACTATGACGTCCTTAACCTTAACCGGGATGTCTTAAAACTAACGCCGGACTGCGGAGTCCTTAAATCCACGGACTATGATGTCCTTAACCTTGACCGCAACGTCTTAAAACTAACATTGGACCGCAATGTTCTTAAACTACTTATTGACCGTAATGTCACTAAACTAAACAACAGGGCTCTCCCTCTTAATTTCTCTCTTGTTGGATCGAAACGATCCCGTTAAGTTGATCTTAGTCTAAAAACTAGACTAACGTATCCTTAACAAATGTTTAAGTTGATCTTAGTCTCAAATGAGGCTAACGTATCCTTAAACACAACCCCCAAACCTAAATCTAAGAAAGATACGGATTTGGACTAGTCCACGCCCTACGGGCGACGACATAACTCAGTCTTCGTATACAATCCACGGGCAACCAAACACAAAACAAACACACACGACACGAAGTGATCATCTGGAGAAGGAGAAAGTTGTTACCGCAATGCGGTAGCGTAATTAACTGCAGGGGCTTGCGCCTGCAGGGAAGAGCGTCCCCACAATCAAAAACCACTCAAGCGATGGGGAATCTGACGAAGTCTGCTACATCGGACGCATCCGTTTAAACCTTAGATACATAGTGTCATAAATCAACTTGGTATCTTCGGAGAGGTAGACGGATAGCACCAATTAGCATCTGTCCCGAATTTCAGGCAAGACGTCCGTCGCTCCGCCTATTCGGAGGGGAACATCCACTTCTCGTTAATACAATTATGCTTAAACACTCTCATGTTGACTATTAAACACAAATCAACCAAATTGATCAAGTTTCATTTCATAAAATGATGGCTATTTCAATTTATCGTATTTTTCATTTAAATACCACATTGTTTCAATTCTATATTTAACTCCATTAAACTTGCTATACCTTTAAGTAGATCACGAGATAACGACCTACCTCCTCACACACTCATATGCAACATAACACGATACCCTCGAGAACTCAGAATACGGGAAAACAAATATTTTCATTTAAATACCCTTTACTAAATAAAACCATTTCTAAAAGATTTAATATTGATGCATTTTTATAAATAAATACCACTTATTATGAAAATAGGATAAGGTTGTGGGCATCAGTCGTTTATCTAAACCTGACTTTGTGGTGTCTAGGCTAGGCAAGTGAGAAAGGTAAGTTTAAAAGGCCCGTCTCACGGTGATTTATGAGCGAATCCCTCCTTTCTTCATTTGTACTTACCTGGCCACAATTGGCGGTGAAGAGGCGATTTGAGGTATCTCACAACTTGTCGCTTTGGACCAGTTAGGAGCAATCTAGTTGACTTAGGAGACCCTAGAACATAGAATACGAGAAAACGATACTTTTTCATTTAAATACCATAATTAATAAAACCGTTTTCCTCAATAATTAGTATTTATACAAATCTTTGCAAAGTGCCGCTACAACCCATTAGGGGAACCCGTTCGGGATGGTGCGGATTATCGCACATCCTCGGGCTTAGTAGTGTAAGATTCAGACCTCCGCAAGGAGCATTCGGTCTCGAAAGATTTAAAATACGGCATCTTAAGAAAACGAGATTTCTAAAATATTATATATATATACAAAAAATTATTTTCATATAAATATATGTATATGTAACATAAACATATCAATTTTTGAAGTATTATAAATATTCCACCTTTTCTACAATATCACAAGAATAAATTTTACACTAAAATACCATGAATTCCATACAATACCAATATTACAAATAAACACCTTTTATTATGAAATTAGGATATTTTCACTAGAAATATCACAATATAAAATCCACATTCATTACAACTCTAAAGACGAATAATAAATGCTTGGGGTGTATTTTGAAAAGTATATAAAATTATTTTTATATAAAACCCCCTCAAGTTCTATAAATTACCCTAAGGACCCTAGTAAAAATAGGTTTAAGCGGGACCAATCTCTTGAGCCTCAGGGAGCCGGAGAAGTGGGTGCTTGCCTATCTAAGGTAGACAAATTAATAAAAACAATCAGGACTTCAATTTACTTTGCTAATTGTCTGACTCAGTTTGAGTCTCAGTATAATCTGACTTGAATATGATTCAAGTACAATCTACAATGTTCAATATTACAATTCAACATGAATCCATGAATCCAATTATCAATCTATACAACTTGACAGAACCGAACCATGGATATACATTCCATTTACATGGTTCTCCAGTTATTCCATTTACATGATTCTACAGTTACATCCGTTTACTGATATCATGGTTTCGGTCAGTCATCCAATCATATAATTTATACAGTTACAATACAAGACAAACAATACAATCAAAACACTACGGGGTTTAAGGGGTAGATTGGTACGGAAGGTGTTAAAGGTGGCACGAGACGGTAAGATTAAGACACCTAACCTATATTCCGTTGTTGTTGTACCGTGGCTTAACGGTTCCTTGTACATTCCGTTTGCCCTGGTCTCTAGCATATAGAGACCCCTCTCGTATACACGGGCATTCTTCTGTACCAAGCTACAAACAACAACGTTAATACAACATCACAACAATATAATACAACTTTAAAAGATACCTTCTTATTCTGTCTATTCTACTTTCCTCTTATATTTGGGACTTACCGAGCGACCTGTTCGCTGACGACATTCTATTTCTTTCTTCTTTGAATGTCGTCAGGTGATTTGGACCCGTCAGAGATTGAGCCAACTGCAGAAGACTTGGATCAGTACAGCGAAGACCCTGAGCTCTAGACATTGTACATTTTCTATTCAGTACCTTTAATTTCCTGTCATGCCATTGTTTAGGCATCGCTTTTATTTCAGTTGTATTTCCTTTTCATGCATTGTACAAAAGAATGTTAATAAATAAAGTTGTTGTTTTTATTTTACCTCATCTCTTGTGTGTATTTGCTTTTATATTGCTTAGTTATGCTTAGCGTATTTGCTTCTGAATAAATACGTAGCGGACCAGTCGTGTCCTCTTCGCCGAATACCGGGAAGCAGGGTGTGACACAAACCTGACTACAAATCTTCCAACCAACATTGGTTCAAGGGTACATCTCTTCATTCCTCTGATATGTGTCGTTGTGATTCTTCAACGTCTTCAGAGAGGTGGTGGGTCCCGACAACCAGAAACTCTATAGACTATGACGTCTTTAAATTATGGACTATGATGTTCTTAAACTCCATGGACTATGATGTCCTTAAACTTATGGACCGCAACGTCCCTAAACTAAGACGATAGAGTCCAAATACTCTTTCGTCGGATCTAAATGATCCCAAAATCCTGTTGAGTAGATGTTAATCTAAAATTAGAATAACGTATCCTCAGCAAACGTTTGAGTTGACCTCAGTCTAAAACAAGACTAACGGTCCTTAAACCAACCCAAACCCAAATTTAAGAAAATACGGATTTGGACTAATCCATGCCCTATGGGCGACAACATAAATTAGTCTCCGCATACAATCCACGGGCAACCAAAAATAAAACAAACATACGCGATACGAAGTGACCTTCTGGGGCAGGAGAAAGTGGTTGCCGTGATGCGGTAACGTAATTAACTGCAGGGGTTTGCGCCTGCAGGGAAGAGCGTCCCCACAATCAAAAACCCCTCACAATGAGGGGGAATCTGACGAAGTCTGCTACAATGGCCGCATCCGTCTAAACCTCCGATACACGGTGCCATAAATCAACTTGGCATCTTCGGAGAGATGGACGGATAAAACCAAATAGCATCTGCCCCCAAAATTCAGACCAGACATCCCAATGTCCCGGTCGTGTCTTTCGGCGGAGAACTGATTCTGGCACGCCCGGTAGGACCTCTTCCTCTTTCCACTCCACACTTTGTGTGTCGTGTTCGCGAACGAATCACGATTTAATATGATTGGCCCTGGATTCGAGGTACTGTGATTTGGTGTCTTAGAGAAAAGAGAAATCAATGGCTTCCAACCGCAACTGCAACGACGACTTCCACTCTTTCCCCACCGGAGGAGTAACTTACGGGCCCCAAGTGGCCGCCATCTTTGCAATGCCAGTAGAGCAGATGACTCAGGCCACCACTGGATTGTTCTTCGGGACCATGCTCCCGCCAATGAGCTTCAATGCTTCAATGCCATCACAAGAGGCTCCAAATAAGTCGGTCTTCGATCGGCATGCTACTAGCACGGCCCCTCTCAATGGGTCGTCCAAGTCTACCATTTCAGTCATCGACAGGCTGAGCCACAGCTCCAATGTGTTTGCAAAAAGGCTCGCAATACCTGAAAGGGTTATCCCGAAGCGGATAGCCATTCCGGTTCCGACAGACGAGGTCGTCAAAAGAGCTTCTCCTGCTAAAAAATCGGTCTTTGCGAGATTGGACGTTCCAACTCCTGCTTCTAGCGAAGTCATCAAGATCGCTTCCCATACCAAGAGATCAGCCTTCGAAAGATTGACCGTCCCCTCTCAATGGATGTCAGTCTTTGACAGGCTGACACCAACAGCAGCACCTCATCAAAGCAGAGGGCATGATGAAGTCGCTCCAACGACAGAGGTAGTCCCGTCTGCACGACACGCTCGACGTCGCCACTGGCACTGAGTGAGGAAAGCTGGGGGCAGTTCCCCCTCTGGACTTACCCCACCAGCTCCAATGGTGGAAATTGATGCCGCTGTTCCAACTGCGAACGGCTTCGATCCGCTCCGGAGGTGCGAAAGAACTCTCCAACCGCTGTACTGAAGAATTCGCCTCTATATATTGAAAACACGATGCAGGTGAAGCCGGAATAGCCCCTTGAGCGGCTGTCCTCCAAAATCCACAGGGTCTGGCAGAGAGTCCAAGATTCTGTAATTGACAAAAACTACTCTCGTCGGCTAAAGAAAATGAAGTCTCGGCAAGAGGAGGACCATCCCTCCGTCATACCACGGAAGGTATCGTCTGCATGGGTGGCTGCTGCAACGGCCCCCTCAACTTCGACCTCCCACAAAAGGAGAAGGTCGGAGAAGATCCCCATGCCTGCAGTAAATTTTAAAAACAATGATCTCAATCGCCCCAAGTCTGGGGGCATGGTAGTACACACGGTGTACATGGCTTCTGGGAAAGAGGAAAGCCGTACTTCTACGGGTCATAGACCGCTCGCACGGTCTGTGACAAGAGCTCAGGAGCAACAACAAAAGCTCCAGGAGATGTTGACAAAGATGGCCGCACTCACTGGGCAGAGAGAAAGCCCGGAAGCATCGTCCAAACAGTGTCAAGATCAGGAGACCGACACCGAGTTCCTGCGAAGGGTGCTTGAAAGAAAGGATAATGAGGCTGCAGAACATGCCACTAATATAAAGCATATGTCCCTCCTTTTCCAAGACATGGTCGGGATGATGATCCAGTCGGAACCGCCAGCCGAAGACCCTCCGATAATTATCGAAGATGATAGAGGGGAAATGTCAAATCCTCCACCGGCTTTATCAGCAGCCAAAGAAGAAACGATCTCCAAGGCTGCCCTTGATGATTACATAGCTCAACAAATACGAGCTCATCAGGAAAATGAAGCAACTGGCCAAGTCGTCAGAACTGGGCGACCCTATCTAGGCTGGTACGATAAAATTATGTACCCGCCAGGATACACGATCCCTAAATTTCATGTGTATAAGGGAACAGGAAATCCCTATTAGCAAGTCGCTCAGTTCATGGCTCTCTGTGGCAATACCGGAGGTGACGACAAATTGCTACTTCGCCAGTTCATCGGTAGCTTGGCGGAGACGGTCTTTGAATGGTATTCGAAGCTGCCGAATGATTCCATCAAAACGTTCACAGAAATGGATTTGCTATTCACCCAACGTTTTGCAAGATCCAATGAACGTACCCAGATCACGACATTGATCAATGCCAGGGTGAAGCCAGGAGAGACTTGGGTTCAGTATGCAATTCGATGGCGGAACCTATGGTCGAGATGCGAACAACACATAGAAGAAGCTCCTGCCGTAGGCATGTTCATAGGGACCCTCGATCCGCAGGCGACCATATCTCAGTTTATGATCTTCAATCCGACCACCTTCCAGGCCTTGATTGACAAGCTGGCCCAGATGGATCAGATGGGCCATAGGCCGTCCTCTTCAAAAGTGGATTTTCGGAATGAAAAGGGGAAAGGGAAAGCGACCTTCGTCGCCAACGCTCAGCAACAGTTGAGTGACCCGAAACCGGTTGCTCGCCAAGGCAACAAACCGCGATTCCTCGACGAAAAGTTGAAGTGTCCTTACTCGTTTCTCCGGGAAAAAACGAGGAGACTGTTCGAACTAGCGGTGCGCAACATGCTCATCACCCTGCTGGATCCGAAGCGCCCACTGCAGCTCGGTGACGTCAACAATCCCAACTATTACCCCTACCACCGAATGTTGGGCCATCCAATCGAAAATTGCTTCGTTTTCAAAAGCTGGATTGAGGACCAGTCCCAGCAAGGAAAATTCGCGCTGTCTGAAAACTGGAGGGTAAACTCGCAACAACCACATGCTCCGAAAAAGATGGACACGCCGGGGGAATCATGCTCATTCATAGAGGAAGCTCCATGGGAAGTAGTTCTTTCGGCAAAAACTAAAAGAATGCTGAAAGATCTTCAAGCGTGTCCGGCAATCAGGAGGAGAAGCCCGCTAGAGCCAGAAATCATAGAGGGGATGCTAAACCGCAACCAACATCGGGAGTTGGTAGCGATGGGCAAAATACCCAGGCCCAGCCGGCGAAGTCTTCGAGGAAGAAAAAGAAGACCAAAAGGCCCGCGCAGTGTGACTACAAACGCACGGACCTGCAAAAGCTTATCGACACGCTAGAAGAATATAACCAGAAGGCGCGAACCCCGTGTTTACCGCCGAAAACCGGAAAGACAAACGTCTTGCCTGAATTTGGGGGTAGATGCTATTTGGTTTTATCCATCCACCTCTCCGAAGATGCCAAGTTGATTTATGACACCGTGTATCGGAGCTTTAGACGGATGCGGCCATTGTAACAGACTTCGTCAGATTCCCCCTCATTGTGAGGGTTTTTGATTGTGGGGACGCTCTTTCCTGCAGGCGCAAGCCCTTGCAGTTAATTACGTTACCGCATCACGGTAACCATTTTCTCCTGCTCCAGAAGGTCACTACGTGTTGTGTGGTTGTGTTTTATTTTTGGTTGCCCGTGGATTGTATACGAAGACTAATTTATGTTGTCGCCCGTAGGGCGTGGATTAGTCCAAATCCGTATTTTCTTAGATTTGGGTTTGAGTTGGGTTTAAGGATTGGTAATCTCATTTGAGACTAAGATCAGCTTAAACGTTTGTTGAGGATACGTTAGTCTAATTTTAGACTAAGATCTACTCAACATGATCATTTAGATCCAACAAAAGAGCATTTGGGCTCTATTATTTTAGTTTAGGGACATTGCGGTCCATATGTTTAAGGATATCATAGTCCGTGGAGTTTAAGGACATCATAGTCCATAGCTTAAAGACGTCATAGTCTATGGGGGTTTAGTTTAAGGAAGTTGCGTTCCTTTGGGTTTGAGGACATCATAGTCCATGAGTTTAAGGACCTCATAGTCCATAGAGTTTAGTTTATGGACGTTGCGGTCCGTAGTTAGTTTAAGGACATTACGGTCCATTGTTAGTTTTAGGACGTTGCGGTCCATTGTTAGTTTAAGGACATTACGGTCCATTGTTAGTTTTAGGACGTTGCGGTCCATTGGCTTTCTGGTTGTCGGGACCCGCCACCTTTCTGAAGATGTTGAAGAATTACAACGACACATATCAGAGGTGTGAAGAGATGTACCCTAGAACCAGTATTGATTGGGAGATCCATAGTCAGGTTTTAAACTAAGATCGGTTAAAAAGATTTATGAGCATATGGGCTCAATTAATCTGAATTAGGGGTCTGTGGCCAACTTGGGCTCGGCCCACTTAGTTAAAATGTTGAACATTTAATTAGGTTCAGTCCTTTTTTATTTAACAATGCTGAGCATTGGTTTAGATTCTGACAACCTTTTTTGTCTTTTATTGAGTGTTGAGTACTCATTATGGCTCTGGGTTTTATTTAAAGAACAGTTTATGTTCCTTCAACGCCCACGTGAGGAGCACGTGGCGCACTTGGAGCTGAACGCTAGACTTAGAGCGCTAAGGCGCTTCCTGTGAGATAGCACACACGTGAGGAGCACGTGGCGCGCTTGGCGCTGAGCGCCAGTCAATAAGTGCAAAGCGCTTCTTTATAAAATAGCGCCCACGTGAGGAGCACATGGTGCGCTTGGCGCTGAGCGCCAACCTTGAAGCGCTCGGTGCTTCTTTTAAAATAGCGCTTGGAGTGCTGGGCGCTGAGCTCCAGACTTGGAGTGCTAAGGCGCTTCTTTAAATTGGAGCGCTAAGGCTCTGCGGTGCTGTGCGCCAGACTTGGAGCGCTGAGGTGCTTTTTTTTATAGGAGATATTACAATCTCTTATGTTTTTGTGAAAGACTCTGCCTTTGTGGATCTGTGATCTGCAGAGAATTAAGTTCTTCTCCCCCATTTTTATGATGAGATACTATGTTCTCTTTTTGTGAAAGACTTCTGTCTTATAGATCCATGATCTAGAAAAAGAACTAAGTTCTTATTTTTTGATGAGATACTTTGATCTCTCTGTTTTATTTACCTTGCAGAAATTCTTCTTCCTAGAGCTTACTCTTTTCTTTGAAATTTCTCAAAGTTTAGGGGGGGGAGGGGTTCCTCTGTATGAGACTTGAAGTCTTGGGGCCTTTATATAATAGAGGCTGATCAGTTAAGGCAATCTTTTTTTGATTGATTTGAAGATGTTTCCCCACCATTGGATCTTTGATCTTAGGGCTTCTGTTTTACAGAAGACATCTTTCTTGTTATTAACAAGATTGGGAAATTATTTTCCCATACAGAGATTACTCTGTATCTTGGTGATTTTTAATCACCATTGGATTTTTGATCCAACGGTGCTCTGATTTACATAGCACAATCTTTCTTGTTTGGAAAGATTTGAGGAGTATTTCCTCAACAGAATTAAATTCTGTAATTGATGATTTATCATCTTTGTTGGATTTTTGATCCAACGATGGAGAACATTTAGTTCTAGCACTTGGCGCTCTCGTGGCGCTGCTTCAGAGTCTTTGACTCTTAACGCTGGCGCACTTGGCGCGAGCGCTCTCGTGCTTTGCACGTGAGCGCTGCCTCAGAGTCTTTGACTCCTAGCGCTGGCGCACTTAGTGCTAGTGCTCTCGTGCTTTGCACATGAGCGTTACCTCAGAGTCTTTGACTCTTAGCGTTGGCGCACTTCGCGCTAGTGCTCTCGTGCTTTGCCTCAGAGTCTTTGACTCCCAGCGCTGGCGCACTTAGCGCGAGCGCTCTCGTGCTTTGCACGTGAGCGCTCCTTCAGAGTCTTTGAGTCTTAGCGCTGGCGCACTTAGCACGAGCGCTCTCGTGCTTTGCACGTCAGCGCTACCTTAGAGTCTTTGACTCTCAGTGCTGGCGCTCTTGGTGCTAGCGCTTTTATGAAACGCTGCTTCATTTTAAATTTCAAAATTTGAACAGAGCTTTGCTGTGATTGGGGGAAACACCCCGGTCACACTCCAAGAGTTTCTCAACCATATCCTTGAAAGTGGAGATAACGACAATGATGAGGGAGACAATTTGTCAGAGGAACCCGAAGATTATGTGGCAAGTTGCCACATCATTCGTCGCTAAATAACGAAGAAGCTCACTCGGCATCAGAAGATAATGTAGAGGAGCTGGGGGCAGGATCGGTGCCAAAATCTTTAGAACCGTCAGAAGAGATGATTGATATGCTACTGAACGAAGCCCGTCAGAAGAGCAAAGCCGATCAAGAGCGTGAAATGGACATATTCGAAAGGGCCAGGTATCGGCGTCAAGTTGAGGAAGTCATGGTAGGGATGAGTCGCAAAGCGCTTCAACTAGATCAAAGCACGCCCGCGGCAGACAAAAGTAAGCTTAAGGCAAGGAAATGGTTCGCTAAAGCCCTGTCAATAGGAATGAAGCTGCCATCTCCCGAAGAAAATACTCCTGGCGGTATACGCCTTGACGAAGCGGATGTACATCTTAACTACTGCTTGTACCATCTAAGGGTCACACACCCTATCGAAGCGTGCAATGCCTTTAAAAACCGGTGGCAGGAATATGTTGCCCACCGACAACACTTCAAGCGATTGAAGCGCAAGGCTCGTCGGGAGCAGAGAAGTACGACAGATGAGCGCAAAAGAATTGCCGGCAACTGTCACATGGTTGATTTCGGGGGATCGTAAGTTCTCACCTTCGGAAGTGATTCTGATGAAGAAATAACCTTCTGCCCTCTTCTCAAAGAATCCATCTCAGGAAGAGAGGAAGAGGTGAAGAACCGTGAGAATATTCAGCTGCGCAATCGTACGTTGACCGAAAAGAATCTCGGACCTGCAAACAAGGGATCGAACAAAAAAGATAAGGGGATGGAAAAAGTCCCTGAGGATATCGCCTTCGATGATCGAGTCGTCGAAGAGTTGACATCCAAGGACCCGCCTAAGAAGAACAAGGTGGATTACAATGTCCTGGTACATTTGAGAAAGATACCCTCATAATTGAGTATCCGGGATGCCCTTCTGTTGTCTAAATAGACCCGAGATTCTCTGATCAGGGCATTACAGGAGCCCGAGCAGTTTCAAGCTTTCCTTGCCGAAGAAAAGATGAAGGACGAGCTGGAAGAAGTGCACACAGCTGACATCACTTTCAGCGATGAAGATCTCTTCCTCGGAACGTGCGAGCATAACCGTCCCCTGTATGTCACCAGGTACTGCCATGACATCAAGATAGGGAAAATCTTAGTTGACATCGGGTCCTCTGTCAACCTCCTAAATGTGAGGGGGCTAAAAGAAATCTGCATGAGCGTTCGACACCTCGCTCGGGATAAAATCACCATCTCCGGGTTTGACTCCCAGTCATCACGGATGCTCAGGTCTGTAATACTGACGTTACGCTTTGGGCTGCTCGTCACTGACATCAAGTTTCATGTCATTGACGCCAAGACCTGCTACAACGCTTTGCTCGGCAGGCCTTGGTTACACGAGTACAACATCATCCCTTCTACACAACATCAGTGTATAAAGTATTTCAAAGATGGTCTCGAGTATACCGTGACGGGAGAACTGAACCCATTTTCTGTGAACGAAGTCCGAAAGTACGAAGATGCAAAATATTTCCTACCAGACTTTGAAGACACGGAAAGATGCCATAAACCGGAGAATAAGCAAAAAGTTATCACCACTATTCCAGTCTTCGGGAGTGATACCTAGGAGGAAGAAGAGATAGTCTATTTGGGGCCGCCCCAATGCAACAAGCCGGGACCATCTACCCCTATTCTGGTTTTTGGCAGTGACTCTGAAGACGAAGTCAATGCAGTGTTCTCGGTCCGTCCATCAGTGCAGTCCCTCACTGGAGATGATCAGAGTTTGCAGATCGCCATGGTTCTGCGGCAACACTACAGAGAGCTTGATGCGCTTGAGAAATATAGTGTATAAGAGCTACGGACATTCTACGTCCCTCCCAGGCGAAGAGGTGAAAAGGCGATCCTATTCTTCCGATCCAGGGAGACTAAAGTCGAAAGAGAAGTCTCGCATGGTGCCGATTCTGCGCTCGACAGACTCCAACCAATCTGTCTTCCCAGATACTACGCAGATGGATTGAAAAGGTTATTGAGATGCCAAGGCGTACCCTTTAAGCAGACCGCGCGACAGGCCCAATTCTACAACAGGATCTGGAACGTCCCTGGAACTCAGCGAAAATTGCCCAACGGAAAAATGGAAACGATCGGGCTTGGATATGTCCAGCCCAAGAAACGAGAGCAGTTCCATGGCTGCCATGTCATAAAGGACCTTGATGAAGAAGAGTATGCCCTTTTAAAAGACGCTAACGCTGAACCAGAACGAGGTCCCGTCATAAAAATGCCGAGTCCGTCGTTTGAAGAACAGATGGAAAAGCTAGTGAGGGAAGCAAATCAAAAGGCTCGGAACAGCCACAACCACGAAATGGCCATCTACGAGAAAGCCAGGATACAACATATCCTTCACCAGACCACGGAGGATGACGATGCCCTTCACCGTCAGCCCGCCATACATTCCCAAGACAAGAAAAGGGCCCAACGCAGAGGCAAAAACAAGTTAAAGAACGAGAAAAAGTTCGGCCATGGCGAAACGGGTCCAAGAAGCCTCGCGATCAAGGAAAGGTCAGCCGGTATCCATCAATGATGAAGAAGATGGATCGGGAATATTCCTTCCCTCAAGACAAGACAAAGAGAATCTTTGACCTCGTCATGAAACATCAAATGATGACACTCCCGGAGTCTCGGCACCCCGATCAAGCAAATGGGGTTCATCACCTGGATTATTGCTCCTATCATCGAGTGATCGGACATCCTCTTGAAGACTGCTTCACCTTCAAGAGCTGGGTCGAAGACCAATATCAACTCGGCAGGTTCGCTCTGTCCAACAGTTGGAGGGTAGCCCCACCGCAAAAGCATGTGCCAAAAGCAACATATATAGCGGGAGTAGAACCAGATCAACACCGGTCTTGGAAACGATCTCGTACCTGTCACGTGATAACGTTGTCGGAAGAAGGAGTCCACGAGAATATGGACGACCTCTCCTGGTGCTTCGAAAATGAGGGTGAAGATGAGTTGATCTCAGAGTTTCCACCGGTGCCAAAAGAGCTGGAAGATGGGATACGCACTACTGCGGATAACCTGAGAAAGATCGACTTGGGGACGTCAAACGACCCGCGGCCAACGTTCGTCAGTGAGTTGTTGTCTAAAGAACAGGTGGCTATGCTAAAAGACGTGCTCATGCAGTATAAAGACTGCTTCGCTTGGAACTATTCCGAGATGCAGGGGCTAGATCCAGAAATAGCGGTGCATAAGTTGGCGATATCTCCGGACGTCAAGCCAGTCAAACAAGAACCAAGAAGAATGCGGCTCGAACTTGAAATGAGCGTCAACGCCGAGGTCAAGAAGCTAATAGACTCTGGCTTCATCTAAGAAGTTCAATACCCTGACTGGATCGCCAACATTGTCCCAGTGATGAAGAAAAATGGGACGGTGCGTAGCTGCGTGGACTTTCGGGACCTCAACAAAGCCTGTCCGAAGGATCACTTTCCCGTACCGGTTACTGAGATGATGATAGACAACACGTCCACTCACGAAGTCTTCTCCTTTATGGACATATCATCGGGGTACAATCAAATAAAGATGCATCCCGAAGACTAGAAGCATACCGCTTTCCGGACTCCTCTGGGCATATTCTGCTACAAAGTGATGCCTTTCGGTCTGAAGAACGCCGGTGCTACCTATCAGAGGGCCATGACGAAGATTTTAGATGACCTCATACATGAAATCGTCGAATGCTATATTGACGACCTTGTGGTGAAAAGCAAATCGCACGAGGAGCATTGGGAGTATCTGAAGATAGTGTTCCAGTGCCTTCGAAAATACAACCTGAAGATGAACCCTCTCAAATGCGCGTTCGGAGTTTCCTTGGGCAAATTCCAAGGATTCATCGTACGAAACCAGGGCATCGAAAAAGACCCATCAAAGATCAAGGTGATTATGGAAATGCCTCCGCCAAGAACTTTTAAGCAACTGCGGTCTCTCCAAGGAAAGCTTGCATATATCCGACGATTCATAGCGAACCTCTCCGGCAAATGTCGCCCCTACAACCATTTAATGAAGAAGCGGACCCCTTTCGTCTGGGATCGTAAATGCCAGAGTGCACTCGACGAAATCAAGCAATACCTACAGAATCCGCCGGTACTGACCGCTCCAGTTAAGGGAAATCCCCTCATCCTGTACACAACAGCCCTTGAAGGTTCTTTAGGCGCACTATGGGCACAGGAAAACGACCAAGGGAAAGAGAGAGCCCTTTACGATTTGAGTCGAGTTCTCCTGGGGGCAGAAAACAACTACTCCCCTATCGAAAAACACTGCCTGGCGTTAATCTTCACGGTAACGAAGCTTCGGCATTATGCTTTGGCGCATGAGGTCCATCTAATATCAAAAGTGCATCCTCTCAAATATTTGATGTCAAGAGCCATACTAACGAGACGGCTCGCTAAATGGGCCCTACTCTTAATGGAATTTTCGATAACATACCGACCTCTCAAAGCAGTGAAAGGCCAGGCCATCGCCAACTTCCTTGCTGAGCACCTGATACCTGGCGACTCACCTTTAAATTGCGACTGCGAGACGAGCACGCGTTTGACACGATCGACGGGGAGAAAGGGGGGAGTGATACCCGATGGGAACTCTTTTTCTACGGAGCATCTTCAGTGAAGAAGCGACAACGCGACACCCCTATAATCAAATCTGGGGTAGGCCTTATCTTCGTGACTCCGCAAAGAGGGATAATGTGCTTTTCCTTTTCCTTGACAGAGCTGAGGACAAACAATGAAGCAGAATATGAAGCTTTGATAGCAGATCTTGAGATCGCTGTCGACATGGGAATCGAAAACCTCCTCATATACAGAGACTCCCAGCTGGTCGTTAGTCAAGTAAGCGGTGACTATCAAACTGCAAACCCGAGTTGGTGAAGTCCGGTGAGAGAGTGCAACAATTGCTGACTCAAATCCCTTCCTACGCCCTGGAAAACATACCGCATACAAAAAATAGCAAAGCGGATGCATTAGCCAAACTCGCTAAAGAAATGGCTGACGAAAACCTCGATGACGTGAAGATCATTGTACAAAGCCGTCGGGTTCTTGCACCAGCAGAAATATCTCCGTAGTCGTCTAAAGAAAAGGAAGCGATCAAGGAAACAACCCTGCAAATAGAGGACCAAGAAAGGGCTAAGGATTGGAGAGAAGTCTTCATAGACTACTTCAAATCCCGTCAAACACCTGAAGATGCGTTCTCAAGACATCAGCTCATGAAACGAGCTCTGTCTTTCGCCTTCGTCAACGATACTCTATATAGGAGATCGTTCGACTCTCTGTGGCTATGATGCCTGGGACTGGAAGAAGCAAGGAGAGTCGTCCAAGAAACTCACGATGGACTCTGCGGTTCTCATCAAGCCGGGCCAAAGATGAAGCTAAAGATCAAAAGGATGGGCTACTATTGGCCCTCGATGATTTAGGACTGCCTTGAATATGCAAAGCAATGCCATTCGTGCAAAATTCATGGAGACTTCATCCACCAGCATCCAAACCTACCACACCCAACAGTGGCTAGCTGGTCATTCGAAATATGGGGAACCGACATAATTGGGCCCATCGAACCAGCGTCATCCAGAGGACATCGGTTCATATTGGCAACAACTGATTACTTCTTTAAGTGGGCAGAAGCAGTACCGCTAAGAGAAGTGATGACGGAGAATATTCTCCATTTCTTCAAGACACACGTCATCTATCGGTTCGGTACTCCGCGACGGATTATCTCCGATAACGGGCCAGTCTACAGATGCCATAAAATCGGTCGCTTCGCACAGCAGCATAAAATAGATTGGAGATACTCTTCAGTCTGTAATCCCCGAGCTAACGGTTTAGCTGAGGCTTTCAACAAGACCTTGACGAAGATCATAATGAAGACGGTGTCCAAAAATAAAAAGGACTGGCACGAGAGACTGCATGAGGCTTTCCGGGCTTACCGAACTACGTTCAAAACGGCCACAAATACAATACCATTCGCGTTGGTATTCGACACGGAAGCAGTACCCCCCTTGGAGATACAGCTACCCTCTCTACGAGTGGCGGTTCATCACGAGCTAATAGACGAAGAGAATGCTCATCTTCGGCTTGAGGAGCTCGACGCCCTCGATGAAACTCGTCTCATGGAGCAACAAAACTTGGAGGCTTACAAAGCAAAGATAACGCGCTCATACGAGATATTGACTAGGCCGAGAACATTTCGCCAAGGCAAACTCGTGCTAGTGGTTAAGAGACCTATGATCCCCAATCATGCCAAACGGGGGAAATTCGAGCCGAACTATGAAGGCCCGCACATCATAAACAAGGTCTACCAAGAAGGGGTCTATCTGCTCATGGATATGCATGGCGAAAGACCCTTCAGGCCAATAAACGGCCGGTTCCTGAAAAAATACTACGCCTGACGAGTCACGGCCCAGGTCAATGATAGATGACAACGCCTATGTCCGCTCGCTATCTTCCTAAGCCCAAACTCTATAGGTAGTATCTAGTGATACCTTGTCTCAAAATCGCTACCGGACCGAAACGCCTCTAAACTAACAACGGACCGCAATGTCCTGAAACTAGCTACGGACCGAAACGTCTTTAAACTACTACAAACCGCAGCATCCTCGGGCTGACAAAAAAAAATGGTACGTCCATAAGCGAAATGGGCATGGGTGAAACCCCGAAAGGGCTCCGTGAGTAAAAACAGCAGGGCTACCGGTGAGTTTGTGAAAACCCGAAAGGGCGCAGGCTCGTAAAAAAATCGTACACACTTGCAAGGTACTCTCGACCTTGTTAGGAGAAAATACCTGCATGAGATCCTTACGACTCACATGGGAGCAACACACTTAGGAATCCCCATGATTCCTGAGGAGAAATTACACTTACGAGATCCTCACGACTCGTAAGGAGAACCCTCTTATGAGACCCTCACGGCTTATAAGATTCAAAAGCCTTAAGCTACAGGGATCTGAACCTGTTCTTAAGCCATCACATTTCCCAGACTGCCCTACAAGCGGTTCAATCCCGACCATTGTATACAATCCACGGGCACAAATAATCATTTCCTTGCCGAGTCCTACCAACGACGAGGAATGCCCTCATTTGGTGAACAAACACTTGTAGGTACTCTCGATTTACAAGGAGAAAACACTTTTGCAAGATCCTTACGACTTATAAGAGAACATACACTTAAGAATCCTCATGATTCCTAAGGAGAAATCGCTCCTATGAGATCCTCACGACTCGTAGGGAGAAACACCTTTATGAAACCCTTACGGCTCATGAAGTCAAAAGCCTTAGTCGACAGGATCCTAATCCTGTTTGCTAAGCCACCTTTGTTCGAATCGAAAGAGTCAAATGATGATTCGCTCCTGGCAATGTTCCAGTAGAAGAGATGCTGATGCCTAAATCGGTAACAAATTCCATGTCCTTTCACGACAAATGATGATTCGATCCTAGCAATATTCCAGTCGCAACGATGCTGATGCTAAGATTGGCACCAGATTCCAAGTTCCATACTCGCGGCGAAAAGTCAGCGAGCCATAAATGCATATGAAATAGCCGAAATGATAGGGCGACTTGCAACAAAATCAGCAAGTAAAATATATGTATACAAAAATAGCCGAAAGGAGTGGGCAACTCGCAATAAAAAGCAGCGAGTGAAAAGAAAAATAGCCGAAATGATTGGGCACCTCGAAAAATAGCCGAAATGATTGGGCAATCGAGACTTTCGTGATATAAAAAACTGAAATGATAGAGCATCGCAGAAAGAAATAAAAAAAATGAAAGAATGAAATTTTGGCCCTACAGGTGAGTCCATACTAACCCCTGTATACAATCCATGGGCATAAACGAAAAGTGAGCCGCATTTCCCCTCCAGACTCTGTCAAAGGGAAATTCAAATCTCGACGGCCACATCTATAGCCTAGAGACCAACAACGGCATTCCTCCTCATTCCAGCAGGATACGGACGCGGCATCACCAATCAGAGCCACGGCAAAGTCCTCAGTTCCAAGACTCTATGGTTCACAGACAACCTAGAGTCAAAACCTTGACACCGCAGAAAGCGGAACGTCAACCCCGACACCACAAAAAGCGGAGTATGTCAACTCTAATACCGCAAAAAGTGGAGAACGTCAACCCCGACATTGCAGAAAATGGAGTACGTCAACCCCGACACCGCAGAAAGCAGAGTACGTTAACCCCGACATCGCAGAAAGGGGAGTATGTCAACCCCGACACCGCAGAAAGCGGAGTACGTCAACCCGGACACCGCAGAAAGCGGAGTGCGTCAACCCTGACACCGCAGAAAGCGGAGTGCGTCAACCCTGACACCGCAGAAAGCGGAGGACATCAAGCCTGACACTGCAGAAAGCGGAGTACGTCAAACCCTGACACCGCAGAAAGCGGAGTACGTCAACCCTGACACCACAGAAAGCGGAGCAAGCCAACCCGGACACCACAGAAAGCGGAGCAAGCCAACCCGACACCGCAGAAAGCGGAGCAAGCCAACCCGACACCGCAGAAAGCGGAGAAAGTCAACCCCGACACCACAGAAAGAGGAGCAAGTCAACCCCGACACCGCAGAAAGCGGAGCAAGTCAACCCTGACACCGCAGAAAGAGGAGCAAGTCAACCAATAATCCCTCGATTCATCTCGACTTGTAGGGGAAAGCCTTAGGCAATGGGGATAAGGACCTGTTTCCTAAGCATTGGGACCCTGCAAGTCGGTCCAAGATGGGCCATTATATACTATTCATGGGTCACACTCTCCAAAGTCAAATCTCGACAAGGAGGGAAACAACTACTTACGAGTCCTCTCGACTTGTAAAAGGGAAAAATTCTCTTGTGAGATCCTTACGACTCTCGAGAGAAAATACACACTTAGGAATCCTCACGATCCTAATGAGAAATTACACCTATAAGATCCTCTCGACTCATAGGGAGAAAAAACCTTCTTGAGACCTTTACGGCTCATGAAGATGAAAAAAGTCTTAGGCTACAAGGATCCTAAACTTGTCTTCTAAGCTCTCAATTCAATAGCCATGCATAACTCTGCCCTACTTAACCCGCACACATACTTATGTAGGCAAAGTAGTGGGGGGCATTTGTTCCCGTCAAAATTTTCTGCGCAAAAGAGCCCAAGGTATCAAATGACAGCGATACACTTAAGAAAATGCAAAGCAGTATTTTCTGGGCTGTATTTTGACAAACTCCCGAATGAGAACCAGCCAAATTCTAATGGTATCAAAAGCGTCTCGAAAAATCCTTCGATTGATATATTATGGGCCTCATAATTTATCCGGGATCAAAAGTTATGAGCAAATGTGCTATGCACATGTAATCTAAGTAATGTTCTACTACATGGGGGATATATTTTCAGTCCCACATCGGGAAAAAGAGAGATCTCTTTTCTACCACTCCCATATAAATAAGAGGAGATACCTCTTAGAAAAAGATAGAGAATTCAATTCTCAAAGTATCTTAGTTCTCTATAAAAGCTTAGTGCTCAAAGTTAGGGCCATAGTTGGCCCTCCATAATGCGCATATGCGCAAGCGCCATGTGCGCTACGTGTAACGCATGCGCGCCCGCCACATGCGCACCACATGCAGCGCACGTGCGCACTACGTGCGAGGATTCAATCCTCAAAGGAGCTTAGCGTTCCAAGTTAGGGCCATAGCTGCCCCCACATAATGCGTATATGCGCAAGCGCCATGTGCGCTACATGCAACGCACATGCGCCCGCCACTGCGCACCATGTGCAACGTATGTGCGCACTACGTGCGAGGATTCAATCCACAAAGGAGCTTAGCGCTCCAAGTTAGGGCCATAGCTGCCCCCCATAATGCGTATATGCGCAAGCACCATGTACGCTACGTGCAACGCACGTGTGCACCATGTGCGAGGATTCAATCCTCAAAGGAGCTTATTTCTCCAAGTTAGGGCCATAGCTAACCCCCATAAAGCGTATATGCGTAAGCTCCATGTGCGCTACGTGCAAACATGTGCGCCCAACACGTACGACACACGTGCGGCGCACGTGCGCGAATGCAAAGAAGCCTTTTCAGCAGCGAGAAGCTTAAGCTCCAGCCTGTTCTTCCCCCCTGATGAGTGGGATATGGTTCAAAGGGTACATCCCTCCACACCCTCGATATATGGCGCTGTAATCTCTCAGTGTCGTTGGAGAGGTGGTGGGTCCCAACGACCAATGATCCTTCTTTCCAAAAAAAGAAACATACACACAACAGAAGAACCCCCTATAAACTTCAAGTTCTCAGAAAAGAAGAAAGAGAAGAGCAAGCTCTAAGAAGAAGAAATTTTCTTCAAGGTAAATGATAATAAGTGAGATCATAATATCTCCTCGATTTTTGAGAGTTTAACTCTCACATCATAAGAACTCAGTTCTTTTTCTAGATCACAGATCCATAAGACAAGTTTTTTTCACAAAAACAAAGAGATCATAGCATCTCATAAAAAAAAGAAGAACTTAGTTCTTAGATCCACGAGACAAAATCTCTTATAAACCGAGAATTTAATTCTCAGAGAATAGAACTGATCAGAGCTACCAAAGAAGAGCCTTAGCGCTCCAATTTAAAAAGAAGCACCTTAGCGCTCCAAGTCTGGCGCTCAGCGCTCCTAGCACTATTTTAAAAGAAGCACCTCAGCGCTCCAAGTCTGGCGCTCAGCGCCCAACGCTCCAAGCGCTATTTTAAAAGAAGCGCTTTAGCGCTCCAAGTCTGGCGCTCAGCGCCAAGCTCGTCACGTGCTCCTTACGTGGGCGCTATTGTAAGTGCACGGCGGCGCCCCGGTCGTCAATCCGACGGCCAAACGCGGAAACGGTGATAAACTTTAATTTTTGCGGACTTAGCAAAACCGGCACCACCGCGCACAAAACCCCGGATCGTGCCATTAAACTAGTCTAAGCTATCAAGAGGATGGGTTAGAGATATACCGACTGATCCGAGTCCTCCGGTCTTTATCTCCACTCCGATCTCCTCGCGGGATCTCCGGTCGTCGCCTCCTTGCCGGAAGGGCACCACGTCGCCTGCATCTTTTACGGGCTCCCGCCTCTATACCGAGGCAACTCGGGCGCGAAGTAGGCTACCCGACGCGTCCAAGATATGCTGTAGGAAGTGTAGTGTAGAATCATAGTCTCACTTTTAGGGTATTGGTTGCCTTTTGAAGATGGAGGAATGAAGGTATGAAAAATGGTGCTTTCATTTTTCCTTGTATCAAAAATGAGATGAATGAATGCTACTCTCTCAAAGATGAAGATGAAGCTCTCTCATTTTGCTCTCTTTTCTTCTTCTTTCTTTCTTTTCTTTTTCTTCTCACTTATGAAAAACTTATCATCCCTAATGAGAATGGTGGAGGAGAGGTTATGAAGCATGAAGGGAGGTGAGTGTAGGAAGTGAAAAGAGGTGACCACATCCTAGACATAAAAACATCAACCATGCTTTTCTTTCCATCAAAACCATACCCTTTCCAATCTCATTTAAAGCAAGTGATGGAGAGAATCAAAGATGCTATCATAATCTCTACAATTGCAATAAAACCCCTCCACTAAAGTTATTTGCACAATTGCAAATAACCCCCTCCATCGGAAAAGTCCGGCCGGGAAAGAACAAAGGAAAACCGGCCGGAACGGAATGCAAACTGGCAACCCCAGAAAACTGGTCCCGTAATAAATTACAGGAAAACCCCATACTGTGCATACACACCCGCATCTGTATTCCGTCCGGATACAAATGCAGTGAGACAAAATCTACACTGTACTAAACTAGGACCGGCTTAAGCCAAAGCCGGCTAGTTTTATCCGTCCGATCCTGATCCGTGCAATACCGCACGTATCTGATCGAACGCTGCCATATAACCATACGGCCACTAGTACAAAACTGTCCGATCCTGATCCATGCAATACCGTACGTATCTGATCGGACCCTGCCATATCTCCATACGGCCTCTACAGCGTTTCGCCCGAAAACTTGAGTAACTGAAATTGTGGTGGACTCTAAAGACTCGTCAATACTATGGCTGTGGATTTAACCACTAGCACGTCAGAGGTATAAGCCAATACGTAACGGGCCACCAGCTATTGACTAAAAGGGACGTCGATGAGGAAGCTCACCCCGACACCCAACTGAGCCTGTCAGTGACAATATCCGTACAGTCCGGTCCGTTCGTCTACGAGCATCGCATGTCGGGCCTAGGGGGTTGGTGAAAATCAGACCCCCAAAAGCGGTACAAGTCGTGTCGGAGTGTAGCCCAGAACACTCTGAGATACTACTGGAATACCTACCAGTAAATCTCCTGCCTTGGCCAAGGTCTTCGTGTAATGGCTCTCCTAGACACAGCGCGACCTCACCCCCAATACCGGGAGAGACGAAACCCCCGAAGATCCGCTCACTGCCTCCATGTGGCTCGGGACTGTACCCAACTAAAACCTGTTTGCACAACTCCTTTGAGCCGTGGTAGGGTAGTAATCAAAGCACAGTGGGAACTCACACGAGACAAATGACGATCCCCAGGTCGATGAACTAACCTGTACACATGTCACCAGGGAACTGCTATCTGACGTCAAGTATAATCCCAACTAGCAGGTTCCCGACGAGTCCTGTCCGGTGTACTCATAACCCAATGAGCACCTGTATACATCTTAGGTGAACCAACTGACACCAGTGGCTTGTGAGACTGGCCACCGCCCCTCGTCGGGGTCTCGACTGTATACACTAGTCTACTCTGGAGAATCGATGCCCTGTCTCGAATCTCCCACGACTAGGGACCTTTTAAGGATGTGCTTGTAGACCCCCAGCTCCCACTTATATGATCGCCCTCATACTGCTGGTGGTCAAGCAAGAATCCTAGGGGCTCTATCAGCGTGTAATAGTAACCTGTCAGGTCACCTAAAGCAGTACACGATGATAAAGGTAAACCAGATAGCAAACTATCATCTCGAGTAAGACTGTTCTACCGGGATAGGTCCTCCCTCAATCATTGCAATCACGTGCCTGTGATCCAATAATTGACTCTGAGGACACTATCTCCAACAATCTCCCACTTGCACTCAAGACTAATTATTGCGATGTCGCATACTCACAGCCCGTGTGATACCGAACACCCAACTCCTCTACTAGTCAGTCTCACAAAAACCATTTGTGAAACTATTGCGTTCGAGGAATAGCCTCAGTGAGTGGATCCGCCTTGATGTTTCTTTCTATGTCTCTCTATATCTCAAATTCGCGGAGAAAACCATCTCCCGAAATGAGCAATACCTGTCTTAGAATGTCTGGATGTCTGATGGGACCTAGCTCATAAGTGAACTCCAAATCCAAACTTCTTAGACTGTATCGTCAACTGAACTTAATCAGTATCCTGCGCCATGCCACCCTCAGTATTGCCTTGGACCACCTGTCCAAAATACTGCCCCTCGTCAGAGGGGAAAAACTATAACTCTGACAACCTCCTTGTTGTCCATGTCACCTTGGAAGCCTGGAATGATAACTGCCTCCCGACTGTTCCTCCAGGATTGGATCAATATCAACTTATTGCATCTAGTGCAAGAACAACATCTGGTGTGGTACTTGACATCTCATGATTGACTCAATTGCCTAAGCAAGTGATCTGCCAATCATGCGCATCCCTCTCTACTTTAGTCTATAAGACACCTTTAGAGAGGGTGACTCCATCACCTGCAGGTACACTACCGTGCCAGGAGTCGTCCATTCTATATACTCTTAGAATGCTGTCAAAGTACCCTGATTGGGAAACCACCCAAATCTAGATCTAAAACCATAGATCTAGTAACCAGTATGTCTGATATAATGTCCAAGTCCCATGTGGAGAAACCACTGTGTGACGACTAAAGTATAACCGATCGTAGTATAGGAATATCGCTTCCTACTACCTTCTCAACAGATCCATCCCCTATTCTGATGACGTCAAACCTATGACTGTCACATCAGAAATAGATGATCTATCTCCGCTACATCTGCTTTAGTCTATATATAGACATAAGCCTGATGTCCACCAATGCTTCCGCTGCTCCCACTGACTACGACAACCCTCTGGCAGAGTCATATAGACGTGCATTTCTAAAGCAAGTTTAGAACGACGCTATACTCATCCTCCTGCCGGGTCTCGCTGCCTGGAACAACAATGGCAAGTGTGGGTAAACAAGAACTTCCCTGTCACCGTCCTTGAGGCTACCGGAGTACCTCTCGGGTGCCTGAAGTTACCCACCTCATCTGCGAAGTGGCCAATGGAATGTCAAATCAGATTGAATCTTTAGGGTCCTTATCAAATCTTCAGTAATCGTTTGCGGTTCTGGAATCACTTCCAGTTCTATCATACTCCCACTTTTGTTTTTGAAAAAATCCATTTTTAATAAAACTGTGGCGAGTCTAGAACAATATTTCTATTGATCTGCCAGATGGTAGAAAGTCAACCCTCGTCATAGCCTGGGTCAACCCACAAACAGCCATTACAGAAACGTGCCTTGAGTTATCCAGAGTCTGGTTTTAATCATAAGCCGGACAACTCCCCGTACCTTAACAATGTTAAGATATGAACTGTACTATATCCAATATAGAACCAGAGGCACTGATTTAATTTAACCAGATTCAAATCATGCAGCTGTCTCCAGTGCATGTCAACTAAATGGAGAGAGGCCGATCAGCGTTACTCAACTTAGGAATGCTTCCAATTATGAGTAACCTGAAAGAGAAGTTATTTCTCTTTATCATTACTATCTACTGAATACCATACACAAGTATCTACATCTTCGATCACTTTGAAGAATCCTGATACTTGCTACACCTGGTTCTCTACTCTATTCAAATACCTATAACTACTCAAAACTTAGACCCTGTGTTTCTACGAAACACATGTCTAAGAACTAGAGAAGTTAAAAGTAAACAGAATATAGTACGAGGACCAACCCCTCTGTCCTAATGGACACTGGACAACATACAATACTCTGTATAAGTCCGCTGAGTCTAACAACTCTTTCACTGTGTGTCGTAGGTTAAAAACTGTACTTATGGTTAAGAAGAATTACACCGCTATTTAATGCTCCTTACCCAACCATCCACTGATATAGGTAAATGTCATCGACATAATATCAAAAGGTATATCTCACTCTATGAAAATAGACGTACAGATATATCAATTTGAAATTGGTGCACAACAGCGGATATTCAAAACCAAATATTTGCCGACCGGCAAGCAGCCCAGGTGATCTCCTCAAATATCACCGATTACAACGAATCCCGAAATAATGAGGATGATCACCCAATTCCCAATGACTTACTCCCACTCATCATCTGTAAAAACCATACAGATGTGAGAATCATACCTGGCAAATACATACCCTGGAGTAAGTATCTAATCGGGAAATCAGTTTTCTTTTAACATTACACAGTGAAACTGAAACATTGAAATGTTTCGGTGGGGTATCATGGTATTCTTAGTAATGCCTCTTCCATTATCCAGATTCACAACTATAACCGTATAATTCTTTGCCACCTCTCCAAATCCCTTTATATGTCTTTAGTCATTACCTTCTGCACACCCCCCTTAGGCCAAATGGTTTTCTTCCTTCCCTACCGTTCGGCACCAGCCTATGGTTTGGAAGAAGACTATCCAGTAAGCATAATGGGTGTACTGTCCTAATCCTAGAAGCACTCGCAATACGAGAGAAGGTGAAGATAAAAGACAACCGAATAAACCATATTCCTATTTCTCTTGGACCAGAATCCATCCCCGAACTGGAACAAGTTCCTTTCGAGTTCGTATATAACCATATGATGGAATATCCAATAAACTGTGGATCTTCGTAGTGATACGGAGTGTCCGGGAGAAATACAAAGGTGATTTAGGATTGGCGAAGAAATACTTGGTTTGGTCGTGAATAACAGTCGCAATTTACTTTGCCCTCTTACTAATCCATTTCTTTGTCTGAACTTAATACCTTCTGTACACCGTTTAGGCTAACTGGTTTTCTTCATTCTCTACCGGTCGGCACCAGCCTATGGTTTGGAAGAAGACTATCCAATTTGCGTAATAGGTGTACTACTCCTAAACCAAGGAGTACTCGCAACCTGAGAGAAGGTGAAAAGAAAAGACAACTGAATAAACCTATTCGTTTTCTCCAGAACCAGAAACCATCCTCGAAGTCCTTCGAGTTCGTATATAACCATACGATGGTTTTGTCCAATGGAAGTGGACGTTCGTAGTAATACGGGGTGTCCTGGAGAAAAGGGTAAAAGTAGGAGTGGCAATGAGGTCTGCAACTCTGACAATCCTAAAAGCCAGTATTAAGAAGGTTCGGTCAACTTGGTCACTGAGTCATGGTCTTAGGGTCGGGTCAATGGTCGCTGCCAGAGAGAGAAAAGAAACACTCAGCATGCACTCTAACCTAGATCAGAATGGTTACCAATTTATCTAATCTGGAAACCTCCCACTGTACCTCAAATTCTCCTCCAAACCTAAAAGAAGAATTAGTCGGGGTTACCCGAGGAGTAAACCAACTCATCAGTGGGAATCGGGATCCAACTATCATCGCATGATAACGTGACGGAATCCGCTCACGGTATCACACTCCAGAAGGTATGCGCATATCTGGCAAGTTTCAGTTCTTTTGAAACTCCCGATGTGGATTTTTACCCCATGCTCTTATGACCTTGACTAAGGCCAACAAATCATAAGTCACATGTCAAGTTCTACCCGTCATTGTCCAGGTTGATTTGAACCCACCCGTACAAGCCCTTGACTAAGGCCAACAAGGCTATACGACTGTCCCAAACTAACGCATCTATCTATGCAGCATATGAATATCCAATAGCTACCAAACACTGTGCATTGACTAAGGCCAACAAACACAGCTTGAATACTATTGACTATCCATATGAAACGACGGAGGGCTACGAATGGTTTCTGGCGAAAACCTTTAACGTAATAAACTTGATCTCGTTGAAGGAACGGATAGCTTTTTAGAAAATATAGTGACGAAAACCTTTACTAAAGAGGTCACTCCCGATGAAGGGATCTCGGCTCTTTCCCCGTAGAATGGGGTGCAGGATATTCCAACTGAATACCACGGTGCAAAGCAAAAGTAATCGGCTATAGTGAAGTTAATGCCCTGACGCAAACTTCTGTCCAAGGGGTCACTCCCGGTGAAGGGATCTCGGCCCTTGCCTCGTCGACTGAGGAGCAGGATATTCCAAATGAATACCACGATGCAAAACAAAAGTGAACGTCCTTGCAATAACAGCTTTTTGAAAAGTGTTCCAACAACATCAGAATAGGTTTGTTTTAACTTGCATTGATCCGAATCAACGCAGTCCCATCAATTGATCACACCACAAAGAACGAAAATATACTGACGTACGTATATGCCATCCGCATTCGCCACTGGGTCCCGTCATCACCCGTTAGGTTAGCTTACTAACGGCAGAGCGGGGACTGGACTAGCGCGGGTGAAAAACATATACAACATCTACTAATATATATACCAATATATTATATTTCGCTCAAGGCGTGAAAAGAAATGCAACATCACAGAAATGTACAGCATCACAGAACAATACAGATATCTGGGATCCCCGGGTTTCATAGAGCCACTACTGAAACCCGACGTTCCCCTGGTCGTGTGGATAGCCTGTGCAATGAAATCCTAGACCCCTACGGGCGCGGCAAGTTACCCGCCAAAACCTGAAGCGAGGCAGCCCCCTTCAGCTCCGTGAATGGACCACCCAGCACTCCACGGAATCCGGCAACTTGGGCACCCCTCCTGGGTCAACCTGTACCCCCTACGAGTGCGGCGAATAGCCCGCCAATCCCAGAGTGAAGCCCCCTCCGTCTCAATGCCATGAGATGCGGGCTTGTTGCCCTCCAGAACCCGGCAATCCGTGCACCCCACCGCGGGGTAATCCTAGTACAGAATGTAAAATATACATACACCGGGTACATCGACCGCAACCAGGTCGTGCCCCAAAAGAATAATACAATCAGGCAGTGACGGCAGTACACATGTCGGACGCTCGCCCCGCAATATCGAATGTACATAATACAACAACACAGTACTAGCATTGCATCCAGGCTATCCCCACCGTCCGATCCGCAACATCACAGCAAATACATAGAACATCAACGTGAAAGTCACGTTCGCAAATATAATGTAAATACTGTGAAAAATGTGTTTAAAATTTTCCGATTGATCAAACCTTAACAAGTGGGCCCCCAATCAAAACTGTAGCACTCACAGAAACACTGGGCCCAATTTTAATATCCCAGAAACCACATTTCTCACTCAGGAACATACTGCAAAATTTTGGGGACATGAACAGTTGTTACTGCGGCGGAAGCGCGGCCCAAGCTGGGGTTTGGCCGCGCTTTCGCGGTGGAACAGCGAGTTCATGGCACCAAATTTTTACAGTATGTTTCTAATTCCCTGCACATCACTCTGAGACAACCTGAAAAATTTTTGGACTCAAAAAAAATTCGACAGAAACTGATGTGCTTGAAATACGCGTTTTCGGGATTTTGTTCGATCGGAAACGTAAAACACATTAAACAAAGCTAGACGAAGTTAATGGCGAGGCTCTGATACCACTGTAAGTGCACGGCGGCGCCCCGGTCGTCAATCCGACGGCCAAACGCGGAAACGGTGATAAACTTTAATTTTTGCGGACTTAGCAAAACCGGCACCACCGCGCACAAAACCCCGGATCGTGCCATTAAACTAGTCTAAGCTATCAAGAGGATGGGTTAGAGATATACCGACTGATCCGAGTCCTCCGGTCTTTATCTCCACTCCGATCTCCTCGCGGGATCTCCGGTCGTCGCCTCCTTGCCGGAAGGGCACCACGTCGCCTGCATCTTTTACGGGCTCCCGCCTCTATACCGAGGCAACTCGGGCGCGAAGTAGGCTACCCGACGCGTCCAAGATATGCTGTAGGAAGTGTAGTGTAGAATCATAGTCTCACTTTTAGGGTATTGGTTGCCTTTTGAAGATGGAGGAATGAAGGTATGAAAAATGGTGCTTTCATTTTTCCTTGTATCAAAAATGAGATGAATGAATGCTACTCTCTCAAAGATGAAGATGAAGCTCTCTCATTTTGCTCTCTTTTCTTCTTCTTTCTTTCTTTTCTTTTTCTTCTCACTTATGAAAAACTTATCATCCCTAATGAGAATGGTGGAGGAGAGGTTATGAAGCATGAAGGGAGGTGAGTGTAGGAAGTGAAAAGAGGTGACCACATCCTAGACATAAAAACATCAACCATGCTTTTCTTTCCATCAAAACCATACCCTTTCCAATCTCATTTAAAGCAAGTGATGGAGAGAATCAAAGATGCTATCATAATCTCTACAATTGCAATAAAACCCCTCCACTAAAGTTATTTGCACAATTGCAAATAACCCCCTCCATCGGAAAAGTCCGGCCGGGAAAGAACAAAGGAAAACCGGCCGGAACGGAATGCAAACTGGCAACCCCAGAAAACTGGTCCCGTAATAAATTACAGGAAAACCCCATACTGTGCATACACACCCGCATCTGTATTCCGTCCGGATACAAATGCAGTGAGACAAAATCTACACTGTACTAAACTAGGACCGGCTTAAGCCAAAGCCGGCTAGTTTTATCCGTCCGATCCTGATCCGTGCAATACCGCACGTATCTGATCGAACGCTGCCATATAACCATACGGCCACTAGTACAAAACTGTCCGATCCTGATCCATGCAATACCGTACGTATCTGATCGGACCCTGCCATATCTCCATACGGCCTCTACAGCGTTTCGCCCGAAAACTTGAGTAACTGAAATTGTGGTGGACTCTAAAGACTCGTCAATACTATGGCTGTGGATTTAACCACTAGCACGTCAGAGGTATAAGCCAATACGTAACGGGCCACCAGCTATTGACTAAAAGGGACGTCGATGAGGAAGCTCACCCCGACACCCAACTGAGCCTGTCAGTGACAATATCCGTACAGTCCGGTCCGTTCGTCTACGAGCATCGCATGTCGGGCCTAGGGGGTTGGTGAAAATCAGACCCCCAAAAGCGGTACAAGTCGTGTCGGAGTGTAGCCCAGAACACTCTGAGATACTACTGGAATACCTACCAGTAAATCTCCTGCCTTGGCCAAGGTCTTCGTGTAATGGCTCTCCTAGACACAGCGCGACCTCACCCCCAATACCGGGAGAGACGAAACCCCCGAAGATCCGCTCACTGCCTCCATGTGGCTCGGGACTGTACCCAACTAAAACCTGTTTGCACGACTCCTTTGAGCCGTGGTAGGGTAGTAATCAAAGCACAGTGGGAACTCACACGAGACAAATGACGATCCCCAGGTCGATGAACTAACCTGTACACATGTCACCAGGGAACTGCTATCTGACGTCAAGTATAATCCCAACTAGCAGGTTCCCGGCGAGTCCTGTCCGGTGTACTCATAACCCAATGAGCACCTGTATACATCTTAGGTGAACCAACTGACACCAGTGGCTTGTGAGACCGGCCACCGCCCCTCGTCGGGGTCTCGACTGTATACACTAGTCTACTCTGGAGAATCGATGCCCTGTCTCGAATCTCCCACGACTAGGGACCTTTTAAGGATGTGCTTGTAGACCCCCAGCTCCCACTTATATGATCGCCCTCATACTGCTGGTGGTCAAGCAAGAATCCTAGGGGCTCTATCAGCGTGTAATAGTAACCTGTCAGGTCACCTAAAGCAGTACACGATGATAAAGGTAAACCAGATAGCAAACTATCATCTCGAGTAAGACTGTTCTACCGGGATAGGTCCTCCCTCAATCATTGCAATCACGTGCCTGTGATCCAATAATTGACTCTGAGGGCACTATCTCCAACAGCTATTTTATAAGAAGCGCCTTAGCGCTCCAGGTCTGGCGCTCAGCACCAAGCGCGCCACATGCTCCTCACGTGGGCGCTATTCTAAAAGAAGCGCTTTAGCGCTCCAGCGCTCCAGCGCTCCAAATCTGGCGCTAAGCGCTCCACGTGCTCTCCACGTGGGCGCTATTTCAAAAGAAGCGCTTTAGCGCTCCAGGTCTGGCGCTCATCGCTAAGCGCTTTGTACATAAAGGCTCTGTACATAAAGCGCTCTGCGCTACAAAGAGTGTTCAACACTTAATAAAAGACAAAAGAAAAAGGGATGTCATAACCCAAATTAATGCTCGACATTATTGAACAAAAAGGGACTGAGCCCAAACAAGTGTACAACACTTTAATCAAAACTGAGTGGGCTGAGCCCAAATTGGCCACAAGTCCCTAACTCAGACCAACCGAGCCCATGTGCTCACAATTTCCCTAATTGGACTTAGTCCCAAACCTGACTACAGATCTCCCAAGCAACATTGGTTCAAGGGTACATCTCTTCATTCCTCTGATATGTGTCGTTGTGATTCTTCAACGTCTTCAGAAAGGTGGTGGGTCCCGACAACCAGAAACTCTATAGACTATGACATCTTTAAACTATGGACTATGATGTCCTTAAACTCCATGCACTATTATGTCCTTAAACTTATGGACCGCAACGTCCCTAAATTAAGACGATAGAGTCCAAACACTCTTTCGTCGGATCTAAATGATCCCAAAATCCTGTTGAGTAGATCTTAGTCTAAAATTAGACCAACGTATCCTCAACAAACGTTTGAGTTGACCTTAGTCTAAAACAAGACTAACGGTCCTTAAACCAACCCAAACCTAAATATAAGAAAATACGGATTTGGAATAATCCACGCCCTACGGGCGACAACATAAATTAGTCTCCGTATACAATCCACGGGCAACCAAAAATAAAACAAACACACACGATACAAAATGACCTTCTGGAGCAGGAGAAAGTGGTTACTGCGATGCGGTAACGTAATTAACTGCAGGGGCTTGCGCCTGCAAGGAAGAGCATCCCCACAATCAAAAACCCCTCACAATGAGGGGGAATCTGACGAAGTCTGCTACAACGGCCACATCCGTTTAAACCTCCGATACACAGTGCCATAAATCAACTTGGTATTTTCGGAGAGATGGACGGATAAAACCAAATAGCATCTGCCCCCAAAATTCAGGCCAGACGTCCCAACATCCCGGTCGCGTCTTTCAGCAGAGAACACCACCGTTTTGCACGTTCTCTTGAACGTGGTAAGGTGGAAATCAAAGCACAGTGGGAATCACACAAGACTCTATGGCGATCTCGGGTCGACAGATTAACCAGTACCAGTGTTACCAGAGAACTGCCATCTAACATGAGGTATAATACCATCTAGGAGTTCTCAGCGAGTCCGTCCAGTGTACCCAGTCTCCACTGAGCACCCGTATACCATCTCTGATGTCAAACACCAATGGATATGGGATCATCCATCACCCATCTACATGGGTCGAGAAGCTATACGCTAGTCTACTCTGTTATATCGATGCCCTGTCTCGATATACCCATGACTAGGAACATTAAAGGATGTACTCACGGACTACCTTTGTCCCACTAGTATGATCCGCATCATAATCCAGGTAGTCAAGTACACATCCGAAGGGCTTTACCAACATGTAACAGAGAGACAATCAGTGTGCATGTTAAGATAAAAAGTAACTAGATAGCATACTATCATGTCGAGCAAGAAAGTGCTCCCTATGTATGTCCAAGCATTCACTATAATATACATCATATGTACAATAATGGCCTCTAGGGCATACATATAACTAACATGCGCGTCTAGCTAGTGCGCGTTGGTTGCTTCGTATCGTTTTGTGTTCGCGTCTATTTAAATGTCTAGCTTCATATGTATCATTTGTGCGAGTATAGGATCGGTCGCGGAGACGTCGGACGCGGCAAGTAAAGGCAAGGCAGTGATCGGATTCGACTAGCCGAGGCGTTCCGGTGAGTAGATATACACATATACGGGGAAATCTCATGGATGACGTAAAGCGTCCGATAGTTAGGACTTAGTTATAATTCTTGTGATCATGCGTATGTCATTTTCATATAGTTTTTGCATCATCATGCACATTGATATTATAATCTAGGACACTTGCACTGTTACCAATGGTTTATGCCGCACGTGCACTATTTTAGGTGAACACACATGCCATTGGTAATTGCTATGTCACGATACACTTAGAACTTGCTTAGAAATCGGTATCTGTGCATTTGCATCATGTATGATATGTAGTTTCTAGTTATATGCTTCATTGCATCATAATTATATACAGTTTTCCAGTCATACATCGCACTGTATCATGTTGATATCATGGACATTCATAGTTACCCACATATTCACATATTTTGATTTTCTTAGAGATTTTCGTATTCATGAGATTTCTGGATTTGGGGAAAACCGCAAAGGAATTTCATAAACTTATAAAGATTTTAAATATAAAGTGCGGTTTTCTCGTGATATGATGTGTGTGGCGTCCACCATGAGATTTCTAAATTTTTGAGCCACGTATGTACGTATACTCGATTCGAGGAGAGAGACACCGTCTGCAGGTACATGGTGGACCCAGTAAAGTACCCCGGGGCAAGAAGGTCTTATAGCGAGAAGTTGAGCATGGCAGGGGAGCACCACCTACCGGTGATTTTTGACCCGGCGGTCATCCGGAGGATACCGACCGGAGTCGTGTGATTTGACAGATTTGAGGGCCGATCTGAGAGATGGCTACCGAGATTTGACATATATATATGGTGTCGAAATTGAGACGGTTTTCTGTCGATTTCTTTTGATGATACCCCAGTTTTATTATACAAAAGTTTTACTAAGATAAGAACACATATTTTTTCTCATACTAGATATATAACCAGATTTCATGTTTGATCATTCATTCATGTAGCATTCATATTAATACATCACATCATAGTAATATATATAGGTTGTGGCGTATTTGCGTGCATACTTGCGATGGCCTTATTAGATATTACTTACTACTCACGAGTTGGCAACTCACTGTTGGCTATAGTGCTCTCAAGTCAATTATTGAATCACAGGCACGCGATTGTGATGATTGAAGGAGGACCTATACCGGTAGAACAGTCTTACTCGAGATGATAGTATGCTATCTGGTTTGCCTTTATCATCATGTGCGGCATTAGGTGGCCTTACAGATCACTATTACATGTTGATAGAGCAAATATGATTCTTGTTTGGCTACCAGCATTATGATGGCAATCATATACGTGGGAGCTGGGTGGTCTATAAGCACATCCTCATATGCCCCTAGTCATGGGAGTTTCAAGACTGGGCATCGATACTCTAGAGTAGACTAGTGTATACCGATCGAGACTCTGACGAGGGGCGGTGGCTAGGTCTCACAAGCCATTGGTGTTAGTTTGTTCACCTAAGAAAGTATACAGGTGCTCATTGGGTTATGAGAACACTGGACGAACTCGCCGGGAACATGCTAGTTGGTATTATACTTTTTATCAGATAGCAGTTCCCAGGTGGCATGTGTACAGGTTAGTCTGTCGACCTGAGATCGTCGTTTGCCTCGTGTGAGTTCCCACTGTGCTTTAATTACCACCTTACCACGGCTTAAAAGAGTTGTGCAAACATGTTTTAGTTGGATACAGTCCCGAGCCATATGGAGGCAGTGAGTGGATTGTCGGGGATTCGCCTCTCCCGGTATTGGGGGTTGATGTCGCGCTGTGCACGGGTGGCCTTCACCAGAAATCCTTGGCCAAGATAGTCTAGAATTACTGATCTAGGATCAGTGGTTTCTCATGTGGTGATGGGTTACATACCGACATGACTTATCGCGTTATTAGGGGTCTGACTTTATCCATCCCCCTAGACTCGATATGAGATACTCTTAGACGAACATACCGGATTATACGAAGATTGTCACTGTCAGGCTCAGTAGGAGTACGGATGAGTTTTCTCGTCGGCCTTCCTTTCGCTCAATACCTGGGCAGCCGTTACGTACAGCTAGTGCCGCTGACGTGCTTATGGTTAAACCCACTGCCAGCGTATTGACGAGTCTTTAGAGTTCCACACAGAGGGTTTTCACGGTTCAGGCGATCTGGTGTAGATGACGTATGTTGGTACATACAGGTGTTCGATTAAATATGTGTACAGGCCGCACAGATTTTAATCGGATGGTTGATAATACTAGCGGCTTAGGATTAAGCCAGATTATTAAATCAGGTTTTGATTTAATAATTTATATATGTATTTATATATATGTATTCTAGTATTATTGTTCACTATTCATTTTCTCTCTTGGCTATTCGTATTTTTGTACGAATACCCGTATATGTATTTCGATACGTGTACCGGGAAGTATTCCGTATTTATACGGAATAGCTTCTAGAAGATGGCCAACTCATTATTGATTTTCTTTTTAGAAAATCATTTTGGAAATAAGGTGGATGAGTTGGCATGGGCATGTGTAATGGCATGTAGAGAGGTACGGCATGGATTTGTTTAATAGAAATTGAGGAGATATTTTTCCATGGTTGAATTATTGTGGCCATTATTCTTTACATGCCATGCTATCTATTATTGACTTGATTCATTCTTCACTTGTTTTCTTGAATTGCTTCATGGCTTCATTCTCTTTCTCACTTGGAGACTTAGCCATTTTTCTTACATGATTGCTCATGCCATTTGTTTTCCTTACCTCCATTCTCCTTCTTCTTGCATTGCTCATTTGAGCATTTAGTATGAGAGAAAAATATAGTGTGGCATTCCTACTCCTCCACTCTCCATTTCTAGCAACCTTGGAGGGTCGGTTGGTCCGCTAGGCGAATCTGAAGCTTGCGCCGTTTCCCTCGGGTGGATCATCGTAGATGGAGGAAGACCGACAACCAAATTCGATCCGCAACACCTCAAGGAGCTTGGAAATGGTTGAAGACCCGAAGGAATTGGTTCATTCGGTATAACCATCCAACTCCTAGTTTTATATATTGCTAGTATAGGGTTTAGGGAAGATCCGGGCATTGGGTTGTGGTAGCACCAGTTTTGTAAATTTTTGTTCTGCATTTGGCCACGGTTTGATGGTCGTGGCGCTGTCGTAACCCAACATGGTATCAGAGCCAACCCATAAACCCTACTAGTTAGTTTGCACAAGGTTAAAATTTCGATCGACCAATTTTTCCGAATCATATTTCCATGTTGATGTCCCTGCTGTCGATTTTCAAACTTGCTCAAAAAATATTTTCAGGCATCTTAAAAATACATGCAGGCAATTATAGGGCACCAGAATAAATTTGAGCCACTAACTCCACAATTTGGCCGCGGAACCGCCGCGAAATGTGCCTATTGGTGGCGGTTCCGCCGCGCTTTTTTTGCCAAACGTCGCCAAATTTTTTCTGGCACTCTATTTATTGGAAAAATGATTTTTGTGATATAAAGTTTTGGCCCAAATTTGTTTGAGTGCTCTATTTGCATTTGGGGCCAATTTAGAAAGATTTAGTCGATCGAAATTTTAATTGTGTGTTTACAGTACATGCATTACTATCTGCGACCGTGAATGTCAATTGAGTGGTACAATCCTTCTAACTGCTATATGTTCTTTTAGACGGGTTTGCGAACGTGACATTCATATTGATGTTCTGTGTTGTGCTGTGATTGTGGTTGGATTGTCGTGGTGGATAGCTTGGATGCAATGTTAGTACAGTTTAGATTCATTTGTACATTTGATATTGCGGGGCGAGCATCCGACATGTGGACTGCCGTCACTGCCAGCTTGTATATTATTTGTTTGGGGGCACGACCGGGTTGAGATCGATATCACCCTCGTACATATTTTCTTTTCTGTACTAGGATTACCCCGCGGTGGAGTGCACGAATAGCCGAGTTCTAGAGGGCAACGGGCCTGAATCTCATGGCGTTGAGACAGAGGGGGCCTCACTCTAGAATTGGCGGGCTATTCGCCGCACTCGTAGGGGGTATAGGTTGACACACGGAGGGGTGCTCAAGTTACCGTATTTCGTGAAGTGTTGGGTGGCCCATTCGCGTTGTTGATTGGGGTTTCCTCGCTTCCGGGATTGGTGGGTAACTTGCCGCACTCGTAGGGGTCCAGGTTTTCATTGCACAGGCTATCCACACGACCAGGGAACGTCGGGTTTTCATTTGCGGCTCAAAGGAAATCCGGGGCTCCAAGTTTATCCACCACTCTGTGTTGCTTGGCTGAGATTCTGTGATGTTGCTTTATATCATGCCTGGGACGATTGCTATATATATTTATATATATACTAATAGATGTTGTATATGTTTTGCACCCGCACTAGTCCAGCCCCCACTTTGTCGTTAGTTAAGTAACCTAACGGGTGATGATGGGGCCCAGTGGCGAATGCGGATGGCATATACGTATATTTTATTTTCGTTCTTTTCTGGTGAGATTAATTGATGGGACTGTGTTGATTCTAATCAATGCAAGGATAAAACAAACCTATAAATGATGTTGTTGGAACCAAGTTTTTTAAAATTGATATTACAAACGTTTTCTTTTGCTTTGCACAGTGGTATTCAGTTATGAATATCCAGCACCTCATTCGACGAGGCAAGGGCCGGGATCCCTTCATCGGGAGTGACCCCTTGGGCAAAAGTTTGCGTCAGGATAATAACTTCACTATAGTCGATTACTTTTTTTCTTTGCATCGTGGTATTCAGTTTGGATATCCTGCACCTCATTCAACAGGGAAAGTGCCGAGATCCCTTCACCAGGAGTGACCTCTTTAGCAAAAGTTTTCGCCACTATACATTTGTAAAACCACTCGGTTCCTTCAACGATATCAAGTTCATTACGTTAAAGGTTTTTCTCCGAAAACCAGCCGTAGCCCTCCGTCATTTCAGATTAGTATTTCTTAGTATTCGTGCTACGTTTGTCGTTGCTATTCGCCGAGACATAGTGTGCGGTAGCTCTGTAATGCTTTTCTGTCGCATGGACATGCGGATTGGTTAGGACAGTCGTACGACTTTGTTGATTATTCGTCAAGGGTCGTGCGGGTGGGTATAACGCAATCAAGATAAGGACGGGTTGAACTTGACTAGGACCTTTTGATTTGTTGATTATTCGTCAAGGTCACTTGGGTCCTAGAGGTAAAAATCACATCGGGAGTTTCAAACATACAGGAAATTTGCCAGGCATGCGCACACCTTATGGAGTGTGGTGACTTGAGTGGCTTCCATCAAGTTATCATGCGATGATAGTTGGATCCCGATTCCTGCTGATGAGTAGGATTACTCCTTGGGTGATTTTAGATGATCCCGACTAATTCTCCTTTTGGGTTTGGAGGAGAATTCAAGGATACAGTGGGAGACATCCTGATTAGATAAAGTGATTAATTATCCTGATCTAGGTTAGAGTGCACGCTGAGTGTTTCTTTTCTCTCTCTGGCAGCGACCATGACCTGACCCTAAACTAAAACTCATGAACCAAGATAACCAAACCTTCTTAAAACACTTTGGCTTTTGGATTGTCATAGTTGCATATATCATTGCCTCTCTTACTTTCCCTTTTCATTTCTCCGGATCATTCCATATCACTACGAAGATCCACATTTATTGGATATGCCATCGTATAGTTACATACGAACTCGAAGAAACTCGTTTCAGATTCGAGGATGGTTTCCGGTTCAGGAGAAATTGAATAGGATTATTCAGTTGTCTTTTCTCCTTACCTTCTCTCAGGTTGCGAGAGCTCCTAGTATTAGGAGAGTACACCTATTGCGCTTACTGGATAGTCTTCTTCCAAACCTCAGGCCGGTGCCGAAAGGTAGGGAATGAAGAAAACTAATTAGCCTGAGTGTAGTGTACAGAAGGAAATAAGTAAAGACATATTAAGGGATTAGAAAGAGGGTAAAGGAAATTGCGACCGCTATCATTCACGACGAAGGCACGTATATCATCGCCACTCCTACTTCACCTTTGTATTTCTCCGGAATATTCCGTATCACTACGAAGATCCACATTTATTGGATATGCCATCGTATAGTTACATACGAACTCGAAGGGACTTGTTCCAGTTCGAGGATGGTTTCTGGTTGAGGAGAAATAGAATAAGGATTATTCAGTTGTCTTTTCCCTTTACCTTCTCTCAGGTTGCAAGGGTTCCTAGGATTAGGAGGGTACACCTATTATGCTTATTGGATAGTCTTCTTCCAAACCTTAGGCTGGTGCCGAAAGGTAGGGAAGGATGAAAATCAATTAGCCTAAGTGTGGTGTACAGAAGGTAATAAGTAAAGACAAATAAAGGGATTGGAGAGATGGCAAGGAAATATATGGTTACAGTCATGAATATGGATTATGGAAGAGGCATTACTGGGAATACCCGGATATCCCTTCGAAACATTTTCATGTTTCAGTTTCGCTGTGTGTTGTTAATTAAAAACTGATTTCCCAATTAGATCCTTACTCCAGGGTTTGTATTTACCAGATTTGATTCTCACATCTGTATGGTATTACAGATGATGAGTAGGAGTAGAATATTAGGAATTAGGTGATTATATCCTCATTATATCGGAATTCGTTGTAATTAGTGATAATTGAGGAAATCACCTAGGTTTTGCTTGACGATAAATATTTGGTTTTGAATATCCGATTGTTATGCACCAATTTCAAACTGATATATCTGTACGTTTATTTTATAAAGTGAGATATAACCTTTTGAAATTATGTCTATAACATTTACCTATATCAGTTGATGATTGGGTAAGGAGAATTAAACAGCGGTGTAATTCTTCTCAACCATAGTACGGTTTTTAACCTACGACGCACAGGGTTTGAGTTATTCAACTCAGGGGACTTATAAAAAATATTGTATTTTGTCCAGTGTCTATCAGGACAAAGGGGTTGGTGCTTGTACTATATTTTGTTTACTTGTGACTTCTCTAGTTTTCGACATGTATTTCGTTTAAATACAAGGTCCAAGTTTTGAGAAGTTATTGGTATAAGAATAAAGTGGAGAACCATATATTGCAAGTATCAGGATTCTTCAAGATGATCGAAGATGTAGATACTTGTGTTTGGTATTCCGTTGATAGTAATGGTTTTGAGAACTTGCTTCTCTTTCAGGTTACTCATATGTGGATGCACTCCTAGATGAGTAATGTTGCTTGGCCTCATTCCACATAGTTGACATGCACTGGAGATAACTGCATGATTTTAATCTGGTTCCAATTAAATTAGTTCCTCTGTTTCTATATTGTATATAAAATGATTCATATCTTAACGATGTCATGAGTAATGCTGCTTAAAACCAGACTTTGGACAAAGTCAAGGCACGTTTCAGTAATGGCAGTTTGTAGGTTATCCCGGGCTATGACGAGGATTAACTTTCTACCATCTGGAAGATCAATAGTGATATTGTTCTTGACTCACCACAGTTTTAGTAAAATGAAGCTTTTCCGAAAACATTAGTTGGAGTATGGTAGAACTGGAAGTGATTCCGGAACCACAAACGATTACTGAAAATTTAGTAGAATCTAAAGATTCAATTGGACTCGACATTCTATTAGCCACTCCGCAGATTTGGTGGGTAACCTTAAGTACCCGAGAGGTACTTCGGTCTTCTCAGAGACGGTGACAGGGAGGTTCTTGTTTACCCAGACTTGCCATTGCTGCTGTTTTAGACTATGAAACCCGGCAGGTGGATGAGTATAACATCGTTCTAAACTAGCTTTAGAAGTGCACGTGTATATGACTCTGCCAGAGGGTTGTTGTAGTCAGTGGGAGCAGTGGAAGCATAGTGGACAAGTAGCTTGTGTCTATTTATAGACTAAAGCAGATATAGCGGAGATAGATCATCTATTTTTGATATGACAGTCATAGGCTTTGACCTCATCAGAATAGGAGATGGATCTGTTAAGAAGGTAGTAGGGTGTGATGTCCTAGTAATTGGATGACATGCACTTTATAGGAAGTGAAATTCCTATACTACAATCGGTTATACCGTGGTTGTCACAAAGTTGTTTCTCCGCATAGGATATGGATATAATATCAGGTTTTCTGGTGACTAGATTTAGATCTAGATTTAGGAAGTGTCCCAATTCGGGTATTTTGACACTATTCTAAAGTGTTTTAGAATGGACGACTCTTGGCAAGGTGGTGTACTCGCAGGTGATGGAGTCACCCTTTCTAAAGAGATGTCTTCTAGACTGATGAGGAGAGGGATTTGCATGATTGGTATATCACTTGCTTAGGTAATTGAGTAAATCATGTGATGTAAAGTACCACACTAGATGTTGTTATTGCACTAGCTACAATAAACATATATTAATCCAATCCTGGAGAAACATTGGGAGGCAGTTATGAACATAAGTGGATGTTCTTGGTATATAGTAACGGGAGCTTCCTTCAGGAGGCGGTTATCATTTCAGGCTTCCAAGGTGACCTGGATGACAGGGTGACTGTCAGAGTTATAGTTTTCTTTCTTCTGAGGGGCAGTATGTTGGACTGGTGGTCCAAGGGAATACTGAGGCAGGCATGGCACAGGATACTGATTAAATTCAGTGGATGATACAGTCTAAGAAGTTTGTTGGATTTGGAGTTCATTTATGAACTGGGTCCTATCAGATATCCAAACAAATTCTAAGACAAGGTATTGCTCTTTTCGGGAGATAGTCTTTCTCCGTGAAATTGAGATATAGAGAGATAAAGATAGAAACATTGGAGCGGATCCACTCACTGAGGATATTTCTCGAACGCAATAGTTTCGCAAACGGGCCTTGCGAGACTGATTAGTAGAGAAGTTGGGTGTTCAGTATCATACGGGCTGTGAGTATGCGACACCGCAATAATTAGCCTTAAGTGCAAGTGGAAGATTGTTGGCTATAGTGATCTCAAGTAAATTATTGAATCATAGGCACGCGATTGTGATGATTGAGGGAGGACCTATACCGGTAGAACAGTCTTACTCGAGATGATAGTATGCTATCTGGTTTGTCTTTATCATCATGTACAGCATTAGGTGACCTTACAGATCACTATTACATGTTGATAGAGCCCATAGGATTCTTGCTTGACTACCAGCATTATGATGACGATCATATACGTGGGAGCTGGGTGGTCTATAAGCATATCCTTAAATGTCCCTAGTCGTGCGAGTTTCGAGACTGGGCATCGATACTCCAGAGTAGACTATTGTATACTGATCGAGACCCAGACGAGGGGCGGTGGCCAGGTCTCACAAGCCATTCGTGTTAGTTTGTTCACCTAAGATAGTATACAGGTGCTCATTGGGTTATGAGTACACTGAACGGACTCGCTGGGAATATGCTAGTTGGTATTATACCTATTGTCAGATAGCAGTTCCCAGGTGACATGTGTACAGGTTAGTCTGTCGACCTGAGATCATCATTTGTCTCGTGTGAGTTCCCACTGTGCTTTGATTACTACCCTACCACGGCTCAAAAGAGTTGTGCAAACAGGTTTTAGTTGGGTACAGTCCCGAGCCAAATGGAGGCAGTGAGTGGATCGTCGGGGATTCGTCTCTCCCGGTATTTGGGGTTGATTTCGTGCTGTGCATGGGTGGCCATCACCAGAAATCCTTGGCCAAGGTAGTCGAGAATTACTGATCTAGGATCAGTAGTTTCTCATGTGGTGATGGGTTACATACCGACAAGAATTATCGCGTTATTAGGGGTCTGACTTTATCCACCCCTAGACTTGATATGCGATGCTCTTAGACGAACAGACCGGACTATACAGAGATTGTCACTGTCAAGCTCAGTAGGGGTACGGATGAATTTGCTCGTCGGCCTTCCTTTCGCTCAATACCTGGGCAGCCGTTACGTACAGCTAGTGCCGCTGACGTGCTTGTGGTTAAACCCACTGCCAGCGTATTGATGAGTCCTTAGAGTCCCACACAGAGGGTTTTCACGGTTCAGGTGATATGGTGTAGATGACGTATGTTGGTACATACAGGTGTCCGATTAAATGTGTACAGGCTGCACAGACTTTAATCGGACGGTTGATAATACTAGCGGCTTAGGATTAAGCCGGATTATTAAATCAGGTTTTGATTTAATAATTTATATATGTATCTATATATATGTATTCTAGTATTATTGTTCACTATTCATTTTCTCTCTTGGCTATTCGTATTTTTGTACGAATACGCGTATATGTATTTTGATACGTGTACCGGGAAGTATTCCGTATTTATACGGAATAGCTTCTAGAAGATGGGCACCTCATTATTGATTTTCTTTTTAGAAAATAGTTTTGGAAATAAGATGGAGGGGTGAGTTGGCATGAGCATAGGTAATGGCATGTAGAGAGGTATGGCATGGATTTGTTTAATGGAAATTGAGGAGATATTTTTCCATGGTTGAATTATTGTGGCCATTATTCTTTACATGCCATGCCATCTATTATTGACTTGATTCATTCTTCACTTGTTTTCTTGACTTTCTTCATGGCTTCATTCTCTTTCTCACTTGGAGACTTCGCCATTTTTCTTCCATGGTTGCCCATGCCATTTGTTTTCCTCACCTCCATTCTCCTTCTTCTTGCATTGCTCATTTGAGCATTTAGTATGAGAGAAAAATATAGTGAGGCATTCCTACACCTCCACTTTCCATTTCTAGCAAATTTGGAGGGTCGGTTGGTCCGCTAGGAGAATCTGAAGCTTTCGGCGTTTCTCTCGGGTGGACCATCGTAGATGGAGGAAGATCGATAACCAAATTCGATCCGCAACACCTCAAGGAGCTTGAAAATGTTTGAAGACCCAAAGGACTTGGTTCATTTGGTATAAACATCTAACTCCTAGTTTTACATATTGCTAGTATAGGGTTTATGGAAGATCCGGGCATCGGGTTGTTGTAGCGCCAGTTTTGTAAATTTTTGTTCCGTATTTGGCCACGGTTTGATAGCCGGGACGCTTTCGTAACCCAACACTCACCCCCGTTGTGCCATAGTATCTTGCAGGACCGACCCGTCAGCATAGTAGCGGCGGGCATACTTCTTCTGTTACCTTTTGCTTCGACTCGAGGACTTTGCGAATAAGTTGGTTTTTGGGAGGATTTTCTTTTGTTTCCACCATATATATTTATTTTGTATCTAGTACAGTCTATCGACCATGTGTATATGTGACCTAGAGACTGGACAGTGAGATTTGTATATTTGTTCTCTAGTGTCGAGCTCATGCGAGCCGACATGGTGCTTTCTTATTTCTTGCTTTTATATGCTTATTTCATACTATTATGATGTATCTTGAATGTGGTTGTGTTCCGCCATTCGGCGAAGAGCTAGCTCCCGCTTGGGGATGCCTTTTTATTATTGCTTATACTTATTCATGTTTTGTACCCATTGGGGGCCAGTTTTTACAAAGGAAACCCTGGCGAAATTTTTAGGAAAACTTGATGCTTTTAAAATGTTTAATGTGACATTATTTTGTTAAAATCACCTTTTAAAACAAGTATTTCTTCACTCTATCTCATTAAACGGTTTAGATTTCTGGGCTTTGACATACTTAGATTACGTTACGCCTCTAAACGTTGCGTGATTTAAGTGCCAGTCACGTTCCACACGTTCGGGTCGTGATAAAATTGGTATCAGAGCATGGTTTTACCTTTCTGAGTGTAGGATGACCCTTGGTATGATGGAGTAGGTGACTTAAGCAGAGTGACGTGGCATGTGTATGTTCCGCGGCATACTCACGATACGGTACTCCGCCTAAGTGACCTTAGGATATAATTGCTTGTACTTCCTTCCTTGATTCCGTATATCCTTTGATTCAATTGCAATATTCTCATCAAATCCTGTTTCTTGTTCCAGCCATTATGTCGTCGAAGACTACGAGGGCCCAGAGGGCTGCCGCCAGAGATGAGATTAGAGCGGGCTCGTCTGAGACGAGGATCGACCTGGGCGGTACGCCTACCCCTCAGGGACAAACTGACCCCCCTTCTCCAGGCAGGATAGCTAGGCTGGAGGCTAGCATTCAGGATTTGCACCAGTTGGTTGGATCCCTAGTTGAGGCCAGCCGAGCACCGAGATCCGATGTTGTTCCTCCTACCACGGGGACTATGATTGTACCTGCTATCTAGACAGCTGTACCAGCGGCTACTGAGACTATCCCTATATCATTACCAGAGTTTATGAGGCTGAAGCTTCCAGTTTTTACCGGCACAGATGTAGCGGAGGATCCACATACATTCCTTGACAGGATGGCCAGGATTTGCCATTCACTGAGATGTTCCGATGATAGATCGGTCGAGCTTGCGAGCTTTTATCTAGAGGGTCTTGTCAGACGTGGTGCGAGTCAGTTGAGAGAGGTCGAGCTGCAGGTCTACCTCCTATGACCTGGGATGAGTTCACAGTGGTGTTTCTTGCTCGTTTCCTTCCAGAGAGCATTAGGGATGCTCAAGCCTGTAGTTTCGAGTCTTTGCACAAGACTCCTGGGATGACCGTGTCTGAGTACGACATTCAGTTCACTCAGCTGTCCAGATATGCTCCTTACCTGGTTGACACTGAAGAGAAACACATAAAGAGACTCGTACGAGGCTTAGACACATAGCTGTTTCTTTCTATTGGCGCACAACATTTCGACACATACGCAGCAGCGATAGACTCAGCTATATTAGTTGAGGAGCGTATTGCTGAGGCTACAGTGCCGAAGAGGATTCGTACAGGTATATCAGTTCCAGTACGGTTGGGTAGAGATATGACAGGCAGAGGCCATGGTAGTGGTCGAGGCATGATGCGAGGCCAGTCATTCATTTCATATTTACCGGGACAGCAGCCGTTGCCAGGATGTTTCCGATGTGGGAGTCTGCAGCACCATGTTAGACATTGTCCCACGAGTCGCCAGGGTAGGGCGACAGTTCCACATGTGACTTTACCACCTTCACCCCCTCCTCCGAGCGTTTTACTTCCTATACCTGTTGTTGCTCCATGCCAGATAGATGCCCTGAGAGGCCATGGTCATGGCGGTCCAGTTCAGAGAGGACGGGATGGCAGAGGTAGAGGACAGCCGGGTACCGGCAGAGGACAGGCCCGAGTTTTTGCTTTGACTCCTCAGGATGCGCAAGCATCGAACGCAGTGGTGAAAGGTACTCTTCCAGTGTGTTCCTTTGACACGCGTGTATTATTTGACATAGGTTCTACGCATTCTTATGTATCTACGCACTTTGTACCGAGGTTAGGCCGAGAGTCGTCTTTGCTTGATCAGCTACTGGTTGTTATTACTCACATAGGAGAGTCTTTTGTCGCTCGACATGTATTTCGATCGTGTTTTGTTCATATCGGAAATAGGGATTCTTCTGTTGATTTGATTCTCCTTGATATGTTAGATTTCGACGTTCTTCTAGGCATGGACCGGTTAGCCACATGTTATGCGTCCATGGACTACCGTGAGAAGGCATTCAGATTTAGTTTTCCAGGTGAGCTAGTTCTTGTTGTTCAGGGAGACCGTAGTGCCACCCTCCCTAGTCTGATTTTTTCCCTTCGCGCTGGTCGGCTCTTGAGGAAGGGATGTCAGGGATTCTTAGCGTATGTACGTGATGCTGGAGCCGCAGAAGTCGCGTTGGACCAGGTTCTGATTTTGAGCGAGTTTCCTGACGTCTTTCCTGACGAGTTACCTATATTACCACCAGAGTGCGATATCGAGTTCTGCATTGACTTGATCCCCGGCATGGGGCCTATTTCTATACCTCCATATCGGATGGTCCCGGCGGAGCTTAGAGAGATGAAGGATAAGTTGCAATATTTGCTGGATAAAGGGCTCATTCATCTGAGTGTGTCACCTTAGGGAGCTCATGTCCTGTTCGTTAAGAAGAAAGACGGCAGTATGCGATTGTGCATCGATTATCGTCAATTGAATAAAGTTACTGTGCGGAATAGATATCCCCTACCTCGCATTAACGATTTGTTTGATCAGCTCCAGGGTGCAGGACATTTCTTGAAGATTGACTTGCGGTCGAGTTATCATTAGTTGCGGGTTCGGAATGATGGCATTTCGAAGACTGCTTTTCGTACACGGTACGGGAATTACGAGTTCATGGTGATGTCGTTCGGACTCACCAATGCCCCAGCTACGTTCATGGATTTGATGAACCGCATATTCAGGTCGTTTCTTGACCAGTTCATCATCGTGTTCATCGATGATATTCTAGTATACTCCCGGAGTCGAGAGGAGCATGAGAAGCATTTGAGGATCATATTGCAGACCTTGAGTGAGAACCACCTGTTCGCTAAATTCTCCAAGTGCACCTTCTGGCTTGACAGCATAGATTTCTTGGATCACGTGGTTACGAGTGAGGGCATACGTGTGGACCCGAAGAAGATCGAGGTCGTTCAGCACTGGCCCAGACCTGTATCAGTGATGGAGGTTCACAGCTTATTGGGTTTGGCCGGCTACTACCGACGCTTTGTTTAGGATTTTTCTCATATCGCTGCACCGCTGACCGGGTTGACCCGGGAGGGAGTTTATTTTCTTTGGACCGAGTCATGCGAGCAGAGTTTTCAGCAATTGAAGACTCGTTTGACGACTGCACCAGTTTTATCCTTGCCATCAGGTTCAGGCGGCTTTGTCGTTTAGTGCGTTGCTTCTCGAGTGGGTTTAGGATGTATGTTAATGCAGCACGGTAGGGTATTCTCCTATGCTTCTCGGCAGTTGAAGAAGCACGAGCAGAACTATCCTACTCATGACTTAGAGATGGCCGCGATGGTCTTTGCACTTAAGATTTGGAGGCATTACTTATACGGCGAGTCGTGCCAGATATTTATGGACCACAAGAGCTTAAAGTACATCTTCCAGCAGCGAGATATGAATTTAAGACAACGCCGTTGGATGGAACATGTGAAGGACTATGACTGCGAGATTCTGTATCATCCAGGAAAGGCGAATGTTGTAGCTGACGCTTTGAGTCGGAGGCCCAGTGGTAGCTTGCCCTGTTTGAGCGCAGTTCAGAGACAGTCTTCCGCAGATTGGCAGATCTTATGCGACAGCTGAGTACAATTTGAGTTTACTTCGACCGGATGATAGATTTCTCATGTCCGCTCGTGTCCACAGTTACTTGATCGTATCTGTGAGGCACAGGCCGGTGATGTTCGTTTGTCAGAGATCATAGAGCAGGTTCGACAGGGTTGATATTCCGAGTTCGTGATCGATGACCAGGGAGTACTACGATTTGGGACTCGACTATGTGTGCGAGATTCCAAGGGACTGAAATGTGAGATCGTAGAGGAGGCGCATCAGTTAACTTACAGTGTTCATCCGGGTTCCACCAAGATGTATCAAGACTTGAGAGATGTCTACTGGTGGGGAGGGATGAAGAGAGATGTCGCAGATTTCGTTTCGAGATGCCTGACTTGCCAGCAAGTCAAGGCCGAGTATCAAAGGCCGGTAGGAGAGTTACAACCTTTTCCCATTCCAGAGTGGAAATGAGAAAAGATCTTTATGGATTTCATCGTGGGTCTACTTAGGACCAGTCGAGGGTATGACTCTATTTGGGTGATCGTAGACCGATTGACGAAAGTGGCACACTTTCTACCAGTGAAGACAACTTTCGGATTCGCTCAGTATGCTCAGATATATGTTGATGAGATTGTGCGACTACACGGCATTCTGACTTGCATTGTGTCAGACAGAGGCACCCAGTTCACCAGCCGACTATGGCAGAAACTTCAGGAGGCTTTGGGCACCCGATTGAGTTTCAGTACATCTTACCATCCGTAGACCGATGGTCAGTCAGAGCGGACCATACAGACTCTCGAGGATATGCTCCGAGCTTGCGTTCTAGATTTCGGTGGCAGTTGGGATCATCACTTGCCCATGATAGAGTTCTCCTACAATAACAGCTTCCATGAGACGATTCAGATGGCACCCTTCGAGGCATTGTATGGGAGGAGATGTCGATCATCAGTTTGTTGGACAGAGCTCAGTGAGAGCAGTATTTTGGGATCGTAGTTGGTGCAGGAGACGACAGAGAAGATCCAGTTGATTCGGGACAGGATGAGAGAGGCCCAGAGCAGGCAGAAATCTTATGTTGATAGACGTCGTCACATACTTGAGTTCTCCTTGGGTGATCATGTTTTCTTGCAGGTTTCTCCGATGAAGGGCGTGATGAGGTTCGGGAAGAAAGGGAAGCTTAGTCCCAGATACGTGGGTCCCTTCGAGATTCTCAGGTGAGTCGGTGCAGTTGTTTATCGTTTGGCTCTTCCACCCAGCTTCCCAGATGTTCAACCCGTGTTTCATGTATCGATACTCCATAAGTACCTTCATGACCCCTTTCACGTGATTCAGCATCAGACAATCCAGCTGGAGCGCGATCTTTCTTTCACCGAGAAGCCAGTAGTCATTCTACATCGGCAGGTCAAGAAACTGAGGTCCAAGATCATATCGTCCGTAAAGGTTCTTTGGTGTGGCCCGAACAGCGAAGAGGTCACCTGGGAAAACGAAGACGAGGTGCAGAAGAAATTTCCCGATCTTTTCGAAGGTACGCGTAGTTAGATTTTAAATTCGGGGACCGAATTTCTTTAAGAGGGAAAATTGTAACGTTTTAAAAATCGTTTAGGTTAATTGTAGGATAATTAGTAGTACAATACGTGTTTTCCGTAAAACCTAGTTATAATTATTTTTCCACATAAACATAATTATACCTATTTTAATTATGTAATTGCTTATGTATGAGTATTTAACTAGTTACTTAATTATTTTTCTTATTTATTTAATTATTAGAAAAAATTTAAACTTGCACTCACACGCTAATCTAGTATTAAATCAAGTTAGGATTAGTTGTTACAAGTTTTTTTTGCAACCATGTCACAAATAAATTTTGGTTAACATATTTTTGTATATTGCATGTTCTAGATTTTCCTTTTTAATTATAAAAGAAAAAGAAAATGATAAATGAAAGCAATAATGAAGTATGGTGCAATAAATGAGCATGGTGTGTGTGCATGTGGAGGTAAGCTTACTTCCTACCCTCACTCTCTCCCCCTCACTCTCGGCCAGCATAGCAGCCCCCCTCCTTCTTCTTCTCATTTGGAAAAATACCTCACTATCTCCTAAAAAATCCAAAAAAATCAACAATGATTTCTAGTAAAATCCTCACAAAAAATCCTTTGCCTAAACTAAACATGGTTCTTGAAGCAAGTTTGCAAGCGCATCTAGCTAGTGTGCGTTGGTTGCTTCATATCGTTTTGTGTTTGTGTCTATTTAAATATCTAGCCTCATATGTATTATTTGTGCGATTATAGGATCGGTCGCGGAGACTTCGAACGCGGCAAGAAAAGGCAAGGTAGTGATCGGATTCGACTAGCCGAGGCGTTCCGGTAAATAGATGTACACATCTACGGGGAAATCACATGGATGGCGTAAAGCACCCAATAGTTTGGACTTAGTTATAATTCTTGTGTTTATATGCGTATGTCATTCTCATGTAGTTTTTGCATCATCATGCACATTGATATTATAGCCTAGGACAGTTGCACCATTATCAATGGTTTATACCGCACTGCACTATTTTAGATGAACACATACGCCATTGGTAATTGCTATGTCACGATACACTTAGAACTTGCTTAGAAATCGATATTTGTGCATTTGTATCATGTATGATATATAGTTTCTAGTCATATGCTTCATTGCATCATCAATTATATATAGTCTTCTAGTCATACATCGCACTGCATCATGTTGATATCATGTCCATTCATAGTTACCCATATATTCACATATTGCGATTTTCTTGGAGATTTCCGTATTCATGAGATTTCTGGATTTAGGGAAAACCGCAAAGGAATTTCATAAACTTATAAAGATTTCAAATAAAGTGCGGTTTTCTCGTGATATGATGTGTGTGGCGTCCACCATGAGATTTCTCGGTTCTTGAGCCACGTATGTACATATACCCGATTCGAGGAGAGAGACGCCGTTTGCGGGTACATGGTGGACCCGGTAAGGTACCCCGGGATAAGAAGGTCTTATAGAGAGAAGTTGAGCCTGGCAGGGGAGCACTACCTACCGGTGATTTTTGACCCGGCGGTCATCCGAAGGATACCGATCGGAGTCGTGTGATTTGACAGATTTGAGGGCCGATCTGAGAGACGGCTACCGAGATTAGACATATATATATATATGTATATATATATATATATAATATCGATATTGACACAGTTTCTGCCGATTTCATTTGATGATACCCTAGTTTTATTTTAAAAAAGTTTTACTAAGATAAGAACACAGATTTTTTCTCATACCAGATATATAACCAGATTTCGTGTTTGATCTTTCATTCATGTAGCATTCATATTAATACATCGCATCATATATATAGGTTGTGGCGCATTTGCGTGCGTGCTTGCGATAGCCTTATTAGATGTTACTTACTATTCACGAGTTGGCAACTCACCCCGTTGTGCCACAGTATCTTGCAGGACCGACCCGTCAGCATAGTAGCGGCGGGCATACTTCTTCTTCTGTTACCTTTTGCTTCGACTCGAAGGCTTTGCGCATAGGTGGGTTTTTGGGAGGATATTCTTTTGTTTCCACCATGTATATTTATTCTGTATCTAGTACACTCCATCGACCATGTGTATATGTGACCTAGAGACTAAACAGTGAGATTTGTATATTTATTCTCTGGTGTCGAGCTCATGCGAGCTGACGTGGTGCTTTCTTATTTCTTGCTTTTATATGCTTATTTCACACTATTATGATGTATCTTGCATGTGATTGTGTTCCGCCATTCGGCAAAGAGCTAGCTCCCTCTTGGGATGCCTTTTTATTATTGCTTATACTTATTCATGTTTTGTACCCGTTGGGGGCTAATTTTTACTAAGGAAACTCTGTCGAAATTTTCGGGAAAACTTGATCCTTTTAAAATGTTTAATGTGACTTTATTTTTTTTAAATCACCTTTTAAAACAAGTATTTCTTCACCCTATCTCATTAAACGGTTTAGATTTCTGGGTTTTGGCTTACTTAGATTACGTTACGCCTCTAGACGTTGCGTGATTTAAGTGCTATTCACGTTCCACACCTTCGGGTCGTGACACCATTGTTTAGGCACTGCTTATTATCATTGTATCTTTTTATTTTCAAACAGTTGTATGTAAAGATGAATGTAAATAAAGTTGTTGTTTTATTTTAATACTCTTGTCATTCTTGTACATTTTTATATATTGCTTAATTACGCTTAATGTATTATTTCTTAGTAAATACGTTGCGGCCTGCCATGTCACCATATCCGTCTACTGGAAAGCGGGGCATGACACGTACCGGGTCTGCGAGGTAAAAACTGCCAGACTCCCAATAACCCGATAAGTCATGCCAATATGAAGCCCATAACCACCTAAAAAACTACTGATAACAATTATCAGTAAATCCCATCTGCCATGTCCAGAGACTTATGATTATAGCCAACCGGGCACAGTGCAACATCGATTCCCTATACCGGGAAAGACGAATTCTCTCGACCGCTCACTGCCTCCATGTGCTTTATGATTGTACCCAACTAAAATCTGCTTGCAAGACTCTTTAAAGCCGTGCTAGGGTAGTAATCAAATCATAGTGGGAACACATATAAGACACTATGTCGATCTCAGGTCTAGGGACTACCCTATTCTCATGTCACCAGAGAACTGCTATCCGACGATAAGTATAATACCATCTAGGAGTTCTCAATAAGTCCGTCCAGTGTAACTCATACTAAAATATGCACATATATACAATCCTTGGTGTCCAACACCAATAGCTGTGGGATTAGCTATCGCCCTCCAACCGGGTCAGGAAACGTTCACACTAATATAAACTGGAGTACCGATACCCAATCATGATACTCCGACGACTAATGAAATTTAAGGATGTGCTTATGGACTAACCAAGTCCCACCAGTATGATCCCTATCATTAATCCTGGTAGTGAAGCAAAGATCCTATGGGGGTTATCTCATGTATTAGCGATACATGATAACGAGTAAAATGTATACACATGAAAATAAAGGCAAATCAAAGCATACTATCATCTCGAGCAAGACTGTTCTCCGTATAGGTCCTCCTTCAATTAGTAATTGCCATCTTGCAATTACAATAATTGCCTTGAGAGCACCTATATCCAATATAAAGAAATATAGCCTTGAACAAAAAGACATACTACAAGACTAACGATCGACTTGTGAAGTTGGATAGTTGAATTTCTTCTCTATCGGTTATTTCTCGTATCTCATCTCGTCACCTGCCCTACAATCGTCTGACAAAATTACCTAATAAGAAAACAGAAAAACAGGATTGCCGTCAGCGAACTAAAGTTCAGTAAATTCCACATTATAAAACGTTTATATTTAAAATGGAAAGGATAATAAAAAAAGTATTTGAAAGAAGGCAATAAGATTGAAATATATAATTTTAGTTATAAAAGACATAAATTACGCAACACATGTGAAATGAAACGACATAAAGAACAACCATGCTACCAGGAATGCCCGGCAATAAAGAATGTAATATTTACATTAACATGATGGTACATGTTAGTGATTTGACATATTATTTTGGAAAAGAAAACAGATTGTAAGCAAATAGAAAGGCATGATGATCATGTATATGTTGATATATGTAAACAAGTACTATAGAAATCCGGAAATGTATATACAAGTATGAAAATACATGTCAGGAATAAATTGAGATGGCAGTGTCAATAGTGTGCAAATCCTCTATTCAAAAGCAAATCAAGGTGGCATCCAACCGATTCGTGAGATTTTCTTTTGTATATAACATGTGGTAGTCAAGTACATGATGGCGGAAAACACTGAAGGCGACTGGACGATGCATCCTCAACTCCCAACACCCACCGGTATATATATCAGTCATGACCATTTCTAACGTAAGTTAAGATAGATGTTCAACCGCTTCAAGAGTACATCGAGCACATGACTACTTGAATACTAGAATACTTGAATAATAGAATACTTGAATAACAGAATACAAGAATACTATAGTACAGATGGTACATACATGATGGGTCTGAAGCAGCTGAACTACTCCTGCGACACCCCGGGAAAGTATTAGTCAAATTGTTTATAATTTAATCATAGACTCAAATACGAGATACAATAATATATGATGTACATGAATACATGAGTATGGGAGTACGTGAATACATGAATATAGGAATACATGAATACATAAGTATGGAAGTACATAAATACATGAATATGTAAAGTCAGGTTAACTGCAGGAGTATTCACAAACCCAAGGATGGAGCCCCAGGGGTAAGGAAATACGAGCCCACTGATAGAGCTGGTCATTGGACTCCTGGTAATACCAAGTCTTGATATATACACAAAGCATGTAATCCTAGTTAAGTTAAAGCCAGAAATCAAGCATAAGTTTGCATGCAGAAAATAATGGTTTTAGTTTAGAATTTGGAAATCTTACACATTGAATAATTTGTAATTTAAAGTGTCATGTGAATAACGAGACTGGGTTTGCCTCTACAAGGTTCCTGGTGAGAGATTTATGGAAGTTTTCGTAACGCTGCACAGAGCAGGTCAGTGCAGATTTCAGAATACGTGCACGGGTAGTATTTTGCATTTTTGAGAATTTTAAGTTCAGTTTATGGTTTCTAAATTTAAATAAAGATTAAGCAGCGGGGTGTTGTGAACGATTTCCAATAAGAAAATCTAGATTATGATAATCAAATAGGGAGCTATCCCTATTTTACTACAGCGACTCAGTTAGTTTCTGCTATTGTCCAGATTCGTCATATTTTGGTAGACCCTACTTTTCATGAAGTTCAATCAGGTTACAAGTAAATTTCCCAAGGAAGATTATGTATCTATCTTTCCGTAGATATTCCAGCAACTTGAGTTTCCTCAATTTGGAATCCAGGGTTAGGAATTATGTCTATTCTAATACAGGTGTAATCAGTCTCAACAGTTTTAGAAATTCAAAATTCATACAATAACGAAAACAATACAGCAACCCGACTTAATCTAAACTATGAAAGTATTATCCTTATACCGTATGCCATACAATAGATGTTTATTTATGATATCATCGCTTACGCAACACAAATACAATTAATAAACAACTACACTCTGTGATTCTAAATAACTTAAAATATATTTTATAACTCCTACACAAAATAATATGCATCATTTACTGTCTTGCCGAAACTATCTGTGACACCGTTTATAAAAATACAAACTGAATGCGTCATGAACTGAATATACTCTTTATATATTCTACTTAAATACAAATAGTGTTGATCAATATAAAACAATTATGCTACTATTAACTAATCTATGACTTTCCTTGCTTATAATAATATGAATATTACTGTAACATAATTAATACCTCAATTAGTTAATAATCTGTTATCTTAATTACAAGACCAACATGCACACTTATCTGTAATGAGTAAATATGTATTATCAAATTGAACCCCAACATGTATATAACAAATTTATATATAACACACACACACATACATACATACATACATACATACTTTTCAAATATGTACTTTGTACACTTCAAGATATTATATATGTTCACCGTGATACTTAGCCAGTTTACGTTTATAAACTTATTCTATTTCCTAATGCCGACACATCTCTTAACCTCAAAATTCCATTATAGTAGACAATGATAACTAATAGGATTTAATCCTACCTACGACAACTTATTACTCTTATAAAGATTATATTTTTTTTCTTTCTGTTCTTACTAAGAAAAATTTGAGTTTTGTGATCTCGCATAAAAATAAACCCTTTTTTATGAAAAATATAATTTTGAACAAAATGATATTCTTTTTATAAACTGAACTAGGTTTTTTTTTATATATAGGTATATGAAAGAAAACAACAAGCGAAAGGGAGTAACTTCTTGAAAAGCAACATCAAATATTATTTTATCTGGATCTATAAATCCAAATGCGTGCAAACACTTCTTTTATCTAAAACAATTTAGGGTTTCATTTAAAATAGTTACTTTTGATTAAATTTCAAACTTTTAACATGTAAAATAAATAAAAGGTGAGAGAGAAAACTTACAGCGAAAGAAGATCAATGATCTACCTTACAGAGGACGATTGAAGTTGCCTCGATCGAATCGAGGCGATAATGACAATGCTTGGAGGAGCTCCTTCTTTGTGCTGACTAGGTCTCTTAGGGTTTGAGAGATGAGCAGTAGGAAGAGGGGGTGAACATGGATAGAAGGGGAAAATTCGGATTAGGGAATAAGACGACTAACAAAAAGAAAGATAGAATTAGGGTTTGGTAAGGTTTATATAGGCTTCTGGTCTCTCAGGTATATTTATAAAACTTAGGATATAAAAATATAATACAAACAACGAAACAAGGTCACTATTGAAAAATTATATGAATTGGAGTCTAATTGACCGCCTCGGGGCGGCCAAACTAGTGTATCGGGCGGTCCCACTATGGCCAATGGTCTCGATGCTTCTTCCCACATGATCTTATTAAGCCTAAAATATATTTTATATTTGATATTATCTCTTCGGGATTTTTTTGGCATGCACGTGAAACAAAAACGAAAATAAACAAGATATTGCAGAGACTGGGAATCAAACTCGTGATTTACGAGATGGCAATGTAAGCGGGTAACCAGTAGAGACTATTAATAATCTTGAATATAAATCACAAGAATATAAACATATCCCTACTTGATTCAAAGAAAATATTTTATTAACGAAAATGAATTTTAAAAGGAAGGTATATGAAATTTATGGTTGTTACAATCGACATGAACTATTATTGCCCATCAAAACCACTCCACCATTAACAGACTCATAGATGGTGAACAAATCTCTATTGGGACACATATGGTAGAAACAACTCGAATTCATAATCTATTCGTCCTTGGATCGATGTATGTTGTCAAGAACCACAAGTAGATTTCCTTCTCCTTTCGCAATACTAGCTTCAGCTGAAAACTCCTACTTCTGATTATTTTCATGTTTTTGTTTGTTCTACAATTTGTAACAATCGACTTTGAAGTGTCCTTTCTTCTTACAACAGTTACAGGTCAAGTTCTTATATTTGGACTTCGACCTTGATTTCTTCTTGCAACCTTACGGATCTCTCTTCTTTACTCGCCCAAGAACAAATAAGCCTGAAGATTGACCATCGCCTTCTTTAAAAGTTAACTCCTTATCGATTTTCTTCTTATTCATCAAATTTTCTTTGATATCCTTGATCGATATAGTATCTCGTCTATAGATCATGGTGTCACGAAAGTACTTATAAAGGGATGGCAAAGAACATAATAATAGAAGTGCTTAATTTTCATCATCAATCTTAATATTGATCTTACACAGATCTGTAATGATCGAATTAAACTCACTGATGTGAGATTTGATACATACAAAGTGTGTAAATACGCTGCTTCAACAAGAGTCGATTTGTGAGAGACTTCTTCAAATATAACTTCTCTAGTTTCAACCACAAACTAGCCGCTGTCTTCTCCACCAAAACTTCTTGCAAAATTTTGTTTGTCAATATAACAATTTGGAAAATTTAAATATTTATTTTTGGAAATTAATTGGAAATAAAATAAATTTTATAATAATGAGAATGTTTATTTAAATGGGTTTTATTAAATAGGCTTTAAAGTATTGATCTATACAAGTTATTACACTAAACCAAGTTTTACTTTCCTAATCTTCACTTAAGGTGGCATTGCATGTTAATGAGAGATTGATGTGTTAGGGTTCTTCTGCGCTCACGGCTAATGTGCATCGGAAGCGGAAAACGCGAACAAAAATTTTATACGAGCGACTAAAGATCCGAGTTTGCTAGAAATGGATGCTTAGGGATGTAGGATTTATCACACTCATCATTGCTCTCAATCAACACTCAAAAGAGAGCACAAAAAAGGAGGAGGAGGAAGAAGTAGAGAGGTGAGCATAACATAATAATGAGCTAAGAGTACAAGAGTGTAAAATGAGAGAAAGAGAGAGCCATTTATATTTTCTAACCATAAAGAAAAAGTGACATAACATTTTTCCTTTCAAAAATTATGCCATCCCTCTTACCCATCCCTCTCTGCTATGCATATGCCACCTACCATGCCACCTCATTAATAATTTTCTAAAATGGAAATTCTTATAATTAGTTGTCCTCCGTCTAGATGTATTCCTTATAAATACGGAATACACCCCCGGTATATGAATCGAAATATATACATGTGTATCCGGATAAAATTACAGATAGCCAAGAGAGAAAATGAATAATGAACATAATACTAGAATATATATATCAAATATATATATATATATATGTAAATTATTAAATCAAAACATAATTTAATCATCCGGTTTAATCCTAAGCCGGCTAGTATTATCAACCGTCCGATTAAAATCCGTATAGCCAGTATACATATTTAATCGGACACCTGAATGTATTAATATACGGCCTTTACATCATATCACCTGAACCGAGAAAACCCTTTGTGTGGGACTCTAAAGACTCGACAATATTCTGGCAGTGAGTTACTGGATAAATCCATAACCAAAAGCACGTCAGCAGCACTAGCTGTACGTAACGGCTATTCAGATATGTGTCGAAAGGGAGGTCGATAATCAAGTCCGTCCGTATCTTATTGAGCCTGAATGCGACAAACTTCATATAGTCCGTGTTGGCTATAGTGCCCTCAAGTCAATTATTGGATCGCAGGTATGTGATTGCAATGATTGAGGGAGGAGCTATACCGGTAGAACACTCTTACTCGAGATGATAGTATGCTATCTGGTTTGTCTTTATCATCGTGTACATGCTTCAGGTGGAATTACAGATCACCATTTCATGTTGATCGAGCCCATAGGATTCTTGCTTGACTACCAGCAGTATGATGGCGATCATATACGTGAGAGTTGGGTAGTTTATAAGCACATCCTTAAAGTTTCCCAAGTCATGAGAGTTTCGACACTGGGCATCGATACTCCGAGAGTAGACTAGTGTATACGGATCAAGACGCCGACGAGGGGTGGTGGCCGGTCTCACAAGCCATTGGTGTCAGTTGGTTCACCTAAGATAGTATACAGGTGATCATTGGGTTATGAGTAGACCGGACGGACTCGCTGAGAACATGCTAGTTGGTATTATACCTATTGTCAGATAGCAGTTCCCAGGTGACATGCATATAGGTTAGTCTATCGACCAGAGATCGTCATTTGTCTTGTGTGAGTTCCCTGTTCCCGCTAAAATCTTCGCCCAAGAGCTATTTGTGCCTGATTACACCGGTTTAAGCTTCGTTTACAGATATGTATGAAATCGGGCACGTTCATATAAGCACATGCACACATCAAAGGGAACACTTGGTGGTCAACGACAAAAAGAAAGGTTTTTATTGAACATTTTATTCTATAGGAAATAGATCACCAAACATGGGATCGAAAGTATAGGGATTTACAAAATTATGGATAAAATTATCTAACTCCCTCTCTGCCTTCTCCACCATGTCAAAGCGACGGTCTTCACGAACAGTCGCTTCCCATCGGTCACCATCGTGCCCATCAGCGAAGGCAGACATGACGACCCGCTGAGCCCGTATCTGGCTTAGTAACTGAATAGAGAGATCCCTCAGAGCTATGGTAATCAAAATTGCCTCGTGAAACCACTCGATCTTGTCCTCTGCGGCGTCAAGCATTGCCGTAGTCATCTCCGCTTGATGAGGAGGGATGTCATCGAGCACGGACAAGAAGACCATCCGAAGCCAATTGGAGCCAATGGGAAGAGGAAATCCTCTACGAGTCAAGAGCTCGTACAGCACCGTATCGCATTGGTCATCCGTAAGAGCATGATCTACCAACCGTGCAGCAAAACGAGGAACGATTTCCTCAATAGGCACCTCCCATGGTTGCCGGTGAGCATATGGACGATTACAAGCCATAGCTCTTATATGCTAAAATAATTCTCTGAAAGTGAGAGAGAAGAGAAGTATTGCTTCAAATTATAAAGAGAGACATTAAGTCTAGGCACAGAAAATTCTGCTCATGATGGAACTGTTTCCAAGCTCTGCATTGGGAAAGAGAAGTTTGACTCGGGAAAAGCAAAGAAAGAAGGAGAAAAGACACCTTCGGTAAAGAGGCGGCTCCTCACGTGCAAATCACAAGAGCGCTCGCGCCAAGAGCGCCAGCGCTAAGAATCAGACTCTGAGGCAGCGCTCACGTGCAAAGCACGAGAGCGTTAGCGCCAAGTGCGCCAATGCTAAGAGTCAAAGACTCTGAAGCAGCGCTCACGTGCAAGGCACGAGAGCGCCAAGCGCTAGAACTAAATGTTCTCCTCCGTTGGATCAAAGATCCAACGAAGATGATAAATTATCAAATTACCAGAATAAATTTTTGTTAAGTAAATACTCCTCAGAATCTTTCCAAACAAGAAAGATAGTGCTCTGTAAATCAAAGCACCGTTGGATCAAAGATCCAATGGTGATTAAAAATCATCAAGATACAGAGTAATCTCTGTATGGGAAAATAATTTCCCAATCTTGTTAATAATAAGAAAGATGTCTTCTGTAAAACAGAAGCCCTAGGATCAAAGATGCAATGGTGGGGAAACATCCCCAAATCAATCAGAAAAAGATTGCCTTAACTGATCAACCTCCACTATATAAAGTCCCCAAGACCTCAAGTCATACATGGAGGAACCTCCCCATAAGTTTCAAATCAAACACAGAAGAACCCCTATAAACTTCGAGTTCTCAAAAAGAAAAAAGAAAAAGAGAAGAGCAAACTATGAGAAGAAGAATTTCTTCAAGGTAAATAAAACAGAGATATCAAAGCATCTCATCAAAAAAAGAAGAAATTAGTTCTTTTTCTAGATCATAGAACTACAAAGACAGAAGTCTTTCATAAAAGTAGAAGAGATTGGAGCATCTCATCATAAAAAGGGAGGGAGAAAAACTTAGTTCTCTTTAGATCATAGATCTATAAGACAAAGACAAAGTCTTTCACAAAACATAAGAGATTGTAACATCTTCTATAAAAATAAGAACCTTGTTCTTAGAGCCACGAGACAAAGTCTCTTATAAACGAGAACTTAATTCTCAGAGCACAGTATTGATAAAGAGCCCTCTGCACTCATTGGCTGGCGCTTTGCGCCAAGCGCGCCACGTGCTTTTCACGTGTGTGCTATTTCACAAGGAGTGCTCTGCCCTCATGGGCCGGCGTTCAGCGCCAAGCGCGCCACGTGCTCCTTACGTGGGCGCTACTTAATAAAGAGCTCTATGCACTCATTGACTGGCGCTCAGCGCCAAGCGCGCCACGTGCTCCTCACGTGTGCGCTATTTTACAGGAAGAGCCTTAGCGCTCTAAGTCTGGCGCTCAGTGCTAAGCGCGTCACGTGCTCCTCACGTGGGCGCTGAGGGAACATAAACTGTTATTTAAATAAAGCCATAGAGCTATAATGAATGCTCAACACTCAATAAAAGACAAAAAAAGGTTGTCAGAACCCAAACAAATGCTCAGCATTGTTAAATAAAAATGGACTGAGCCTAATTAAATGTTCAACATTTTAACTGAGTGGGCCGATTCTAAGTTGGCCACAGATCCCTAATTCAGATTAATTAAGCCCATATGCTCATATATATTTTTAACTGATCTTAGTCCCAAACTTGAGTACAGATCTCCCAACCAACATTGGTTCAAGGGTACATCTCTTCATACCTCTGATATATGTCATTGTAATTCTTCAATGTCTTTAGAGAGATGGAGGGTCCCAATAACCAATAACTTTTGGTGCATCCCCAAACGGTTGAACCAAAACCACATAGACTATGACGTCTTTAAATTGGGCTATGATGTCCTTAAACCCAATAGACCGCAACGTCCCTAAACCAAACCCCCATAGACTATGACGTCTTTAAACTATGGACTATGATGTCCTTAAACTCCATGGACTATGATGTCCTTAAACTTATGGACCGCAATATCCCTAAACTAACACAATAGAGTCCACATGCTCTTTTGTTGGATCTAAATGATCCCAAAATCCTGTTGAGTAGATCTTAGTCTAAAATTAGACTAACGCATCCTCAACAAACGTTTGAGTTGACCTTAGTCTAAAACAAGACTAACGGTCCTTAAACCAACCCAAACCCAAATCTAAGAAAATACGGATTTGGACCAATCCACGCCCTACTGGCGACAACACAAATTAGTCTCCGTATACATTCCACGGGAAACCAAAAAAAAACAAAAAAAACAAACACACACGACACGAAGTGAACATCTGGAGAAGGAGAAAGTGGTTACCGCGAGGCGGTAGCGTAATTAACTGCATGGGCTTGCGCCGGCAGGGAAGAGCGTCCCCACAATCAAAAACCCCTCGCAAATGAGAGGGAATCTGACGAAGTCTGGTACAACGGCCACATCTGTCCAAACCTCCGATATACGGTGCCATAAATCAACTTGGCATCTTCGGAGAGGTGGACAGATAAAACCAAATAGCATCTGCCCCCAAATTCAGGCAAGACGTTTGTCTTCCCGGTTTTCGGCGGAGAACAGATTCTGGCACGCCCGGTGGGTCCTTTTCCTCTTTCCACTCCACACTTCGTGTGTCATGTTTTTCTGCGATCAAATAATCGCGGTATATATATTTGTGGTTGCCCTTAGGGGAGGGAATACTGAAGCCGGCATTTCGTCTCTATGAAGAATGGCGTTTACTCCCATCCTAGCAACTCAGGCTCTGTCATATCCGGTGGAGTCAATTATGGGCCACTTGCAATCTCAAATCTCTACAATCCAGCTCTTCAAGAAATCAACGGGCTTCTCTTTGGGTCGATACTCCCACTTCCCACCCTCGGTGCCTCAACGCCGATGAAGGAAGCCCAGAGGAAGTCTGTCTTCCATATGCTGGTTCCCCAAATTGTAGCTTTGCCAACGAAATCAGTCCTCAAACAACTGACATATGCCAAGGACCAAGGTCAACGCAGGGAGCAGAATATTCAAACACTCAAAGGAAACTGGGGGCAGGCTCAACAAAATCCTGAAGCTAACCAAATCCCGGCCGTAAGAAACGGTCGACGTTGATATCGGCATCATACAAAATGAGCTGGGGGCAGTTCCCCGTATGGTCATGTTTCAACCCCAGTGGTGAATGTTGTTGTTCCAACTGGGAACAGCTTCAAACTGTTCCGAAGGGTTAGACAAAATTCTCCTACCACAATACTGAAGAAGTCTCCACAGCCCATGGAGATCCCACGAGAGCAGAAACCAGTTCGCTCCCTGAGACAACTTTCCTCATCTATATATAAGGTGTGGAAGCAGATGAAGGGGGCTCACCCAAAGACGGATCCTGATACAGAGGTTCCTCCCAAAACCATAGCGGCTTTTCACAAAAAAGAGAGGCCCAATAAAGCTCAAGTGCCCAAAGCAAGCTCCAAAGGCCAAAACTCCAAACACCGCAAGCCTGGGGGGCATGGTAGTTCACATCATAGTCACAAATTCGTCGTTCGGGTATAATTCGGCGAGGTCGAAAATTCGGATTCGGAGAACTATTCGAAAAAATTCGGCAGGTATTCGGGAAAGATTCGGTAAGTGTTCGGGAAATATTCGGGAAGGATTTCGAGCAAGAAATTAATATATGAGACGCTAGGTTTTGATTTTGTGAATTATTTGCTATTTTTTGAATTATTCGCTGTTTTTTCACATAATTCGGGAATAATTCGTGAATAATTTGCGAATTATTCGACCCGTCGATTAATTCGGCGATCAAGTCGGTTGATCAAAAATTCACGAATAATTCGCGAATTCGGTGAATAATTCGTGAATTATGTGACTATGGTTCACATAGTCTATGTGGTGAATTCTAAAGACGAACTTCGAGCTTCTACTGGTCACCGACCTCAAACTCGGTCCCTGACAAAAGTTCAACTGCAAACATGAAAAGCTGCAGGATATGCTCGCTCAGATGGTAGCAAACGCTAATCCATCGTCTAAGGAAAGTCCCGAGGACACAACCGAAGAAAGAATAGAGAAGGAGTTGGATATTGATTTCCTAAAGCGCGCTTTGAAAAAGAGAGATGAAGAAACGACAAAAATGTCCACTAAAATGAACCAGATGACCCTTCAGATTAAGAACTGCCGGTAGTCGCTCTTAAATACAAGGGTGACATTTCAAATCCCCTACGAGTCTCATCAATGGCCGAAGAGGAAATGATTCCAAAAGCAAAGCTGAACGAATATGCGGCTCAGCAAATCAAAACTCACTATGCCAGTGAAGCCGCAAATAGATCAATCAAGACCGGTCGACCGTATCCGACATGGTACGATCAAATATAGTACCCGCCAGAGTACACACTTCCAACGTTCCACATGCACAAAGGAACTGGGAATCCTTGCCAGCACATTGCATGATTTAAATCCATGTGCGAAAATACTGGAGGAAATGACATACAACTCCTCTGATAGTTCGTCAAAAGTCTGGCGGGCATCACCTTCGAATGGTATGCGGAGCTCCCAAATGATTTCATGAAGAGCTTCAATGAAATGGATATGCTCTTCTGTCAGGGATTCGCTAATGAGAACGAACATACTACCGTGACGGCGCTGATCAACGAAAGGGTTAGATCGAATGAGACTGGGGTTCAATATGTTACCCGTTGGCGAAATCTCTGGTCAAAATGCGAGCAACGTATTGACGAAACTGCAGCTGTGAGAATGTTCATAGCCACCCCTAACCCAAATTCAAAAAATATTCCCATTTACGGCCCTTTTCAAGCCGACGACCTTCCCAGAACTCATGGATAAAATGGCTAGATTGGATCAAATGGGTCAAGACATTTTCTCATCCGATGATGATGAGTGAAAAGCGGAGGCAAGATGGCGTTTGTCGCCTACGCTCAACAAAAATAATAAGCTCTGAAGCAAACTGTCTCCAAAATAGCGACGGCGTGGGTACTCGTTCTCCCCGAGATATACACAGGGAGCATATTTCTCACTGGCGGAAGAATCTCTATGTAGAATGGTCCTTTCTTCTCAAAAGGTAGGAAGGATATTAAGGGGCTTACAAACAGGTCCTACAATCTAGTGGAATGCCCCGCTAAAAAAAGGTATATCCACAAGCGAAACGGGTACGGATGAAAACCCGAAAGGGCGCCATGAGTAAAAACAGCAGGATTGCCGACGAGTTTGTGAAAACCCGGAAGGGCATAATCTCGTTTAACAAAAAAAACAAAAAAAAAAACGGTATGTCCACAAGCAAAATGGGCAAGGATAAAAACCCGAAAGGGCACCGTGAGTAAAAATAGCAGGACTGCCGGCGAGCTTGTGAAAACCCGGAAGGGCGCAACCTCGTTAAAATAAATACACTTACGAGATCCTCACGACTCGTGAGGAGAATCCCCCCTGTGAGACCCTCACGGCTCATAAGATTCAAAAGACTTAAGTTACAGGGATCTAGACCTGTTCTTAAGTCGTCATATCTCCCAAATTGCCCTACAAGCGGTTCAATATTGACCCTTGTATACAATCTACGGGCACAAATAAACGTCTCCCGCACCAAGTTCCGCCAATAGCGTGAAATTCCCATGTTTGGTGAACAGGCACTTGTAAGTCCTTTCGACTTATAAGGAGAAAATGCTCTTATGAGATCCTTACGACCTATAAGAGAGAACACCACTTAGAAGTCCTCACGACCCCTAAGGAGAAAACGCACCTACAAGATCCTCACGACTTGTACGGAGAAATACCTTTATGAGACCCTTACGACTCATGAAGTCAAAAGCCTTAGTCGACAAGACCTTAACCCTGTTTTCTAAGCCACCTTTGTTCGAACCGACGAAGGCAAATAATGATTCACTCCTGGCAATGTCCCAGTTGTAGCGATGCTGATGCCTAAATCGGTATCAGATCCTAAGTCCCTTACTCGTGGCAAAAGGTCAGTGAACCATAAATGCATATGAAATAGCCGAAATGATAGGGCAGCTTGCGAAAAAATCAGCAAGTAAAATATATGCACATGAAAATAGCTGAAATGATTGGGCACCGCGGAAAATAGCCGAAATGATTGAGCAATCGCGACTTTCGCGATACAGAAATCTGAAATGATAGAGCATCGCGGAAAGAAAACAAAAAAATACATATAAAATGAAACTTTTTCCCTGCAAGTAAGTTCATACTGACCCCTGTATACAATCCATGGGCATAAACGAAAAAGGAAACACATGTTCCAACAAACTTTACCAAAGGGAGAGTCAGGTCTCAGCGGCAATATCTGCATACTAGAAAACCAACACGGCGTTCCTTCTCAACTCCAGCAGGATGCAGACGTAACGTCAACAACCGACCTCAAGGTCGCAACGAAGCGGAGCCATGGCAAAGTCCCTAGATCCAAATCTCGATGGCCACCTCTACAGCCTGGAGATCAACCAACAGCGTTCTTCTTCCTTCCAGCAGGATACGGACGCGACACTACCAATTGGAGCCACGAAAAAGTCCCCTAGTTCCAAATCTCGACGATTCACAGACATCCCAGAGATCCCCAATGACGTTTCTTCCTCCTTCCAGCAGGATGCAGACGCGACATCAACAAATGGAGCCACGGCAAAGTCCCCTAGTTCCAAATCTCGATGGTTCATAGACAACCTAGAGAATACCTCGGAGCCATAGAAGAGTCCCTAATTCCAAGTCTCGACGGCAACATCTATAGCTTAGAGATCAACAACAGCGTTCTTCTTCTAGCAGGATGCAGACGCGACATCAACAAACGGAGCCACGGCAAAGTCTCCTAGTTCCAAATCTCGACGGTTCACAGACAACCTAGAGACTACCTTGGAGCCATGGCAGAGTCCTTAGTTCTAAGTCTCTATGGAAACATCTACAGCCTAGAGATCAACAACAACGTTCTTCCTCCAGCAGGATGCAGACGCGACATCAACAAACGGAGCCACGGCAAAGTCCCCTAGTTCCAAGCCTCGACGGTTCGCAGACAACCTAGAGACAACCTCGACATTCGTCGCAATATTGCAGACATAATGTCAACAAACAGAGCCAAGGAAAATCCCTCGCTTCAGGGTCTTGCGGCTACTCAAATGAGACCTGAAAAGACTATCGAAGATCATCCCAAACCGGTGCAGAGTGGTCATGACTCATCGGGGCTCCCAAAATGAGCCTAACCTCAAGTAAAAAGCGACATGGAATATCCCTAATGCTTGATCTTTCGACGGTAATACCACCTGGAAGATTGCTTGAAGACGTCTTGTCCATCCTCCGAAGGGATCAGAAGCACGACAGTCGTGGGGCTACTCGAGCAGCAAGATTGCATATCGAGGGATACACTGGCCAACACAACGGTACGAAGAGTAAAAAACCTCAGTACCGCAGACCTTAATGGACTTCTATTAGTAGGAGTTAACTGTGACGTTAGGAAACCCTTGCGAGAACTTCTCGATTCGTCTCGACCCGTAAGGAAATTAGTGTTCTTACGAGAACTTCTCGATTCGTCTCGACTCGTAGGGAAAAGCCTTAGGCAATGGGGATAAGGGCCTGTTTCCTAAGCACTGGGAACCTGCAAGTCGGTCCAAGATGGAGTATTGTATACTATTCACGAGCCATACTCTCCAAAGCCGAATCGATAAGGAGGGAAACAACCACTTATGAATCCTCTCGACTTGTAAGCGGGAAAAATTCTCTTGTGAGATCCTTACGACTCTTAAGAGAAAACGCATACTTACGAGATCCTCTCGACTCGTAGGGAGAAAACCCTTTACAAGACCCTCACGGCTCATAAAGTTGAAAAGTCTTAGGCGGCAGATCTGAACCTGTTTCTTAAGCCATCGCTTCTTATCTCGATTCAGAGAAATCGGCTTCCTTGATGAGAACCTCTCGATTCGCGTCGACCCGCAAGGAAATCGGTGTCTTTGCAGGAATATCTCGATTCTTCTTAACCCCAAGGAAATCAGTGTCCTTGACAAATATTTCGATTCAGGGAAATCAGCGTCCTTGACGAGAACCTCTCGATTCGCGTCGACCCGAAAGGAAATCAGTATCTTTGCAGAAATACCTCGATTCGTCTCAACCCCAAGAAAATCAGTGTCCTTGAAAAATATTTCGATTCAGGAAAATCGGCGTCCTTGACGAGAACCTCTCGATTCACGTCGACCCGCAAGGAAATCTGTGTCTTTGCAGGAATACCTCGATTCTTCTCAACCGGCAGGGAAATCAGTGTCCTTGACAAATATCTCGATTCAAGGAAATCAGCGTCCTTGACGAGAACCTCTCGATTCGCGTCGACCCACAAGGAAATCAGTGTCTTTGAAGGAATATCTCGATTCGTCTCAACCACAGGGAAAACAGTGTCATTGACAAACCTCTCGATTCAAGGAAATCAGCTTCTTTGATGAGAATCTCTCGATTCGTTTCGAACCGCAGGGAAATCAGTGTCTTTGCAAGAATCCCCCGATTCGTCTTGAACACAGGGAAATTAGTGTCCCCGCGCATGAAAAGAAAATTCTCTTATGAGATCCTTATGACTCTCAAGAGAAAACAAACTTAGGAGTCCCCACGATTCCTAAAGAGAAATTACACCTATGAGATCCTCTCGACTCGTAGAGAGAAAAGTCTTTATGAGACCCTCACGCGTAAAGTTGAAAAGTCTTAGGTAGTAGATCCTAACCCTGTCTCATAAGCCATCATTGCCCTGCGGGAAGGTCAAGATAGACTATCTACGGGCCACACTCTCCGAAGTCGAACATCGATAAGGAGGGAAACAATCACTTACGAGTCCTCTCGACTTGTAAGGGAGAAAATTCTCTTGTGAAATCCTTACGACTCTCAAGAGAAAACACACTTAGGAGTTCTCATGACTCCTAAGGATAAAATACACCTACGGGATCCTCTCGACTCGCAGGGAGAAACAACCTTCTTGAGACCCTTACGTCTCATGAAGATGAAAAAAGTCTTAGGCTACAAGGACCCCAAACTTGTCTCCTAAGCCCTCAATTCTATGGCCATGCATAACTCTGCACTACTTCACCCACGTACATACTTACGTAGGCAAAGTAGTGGGGGGCATTTGATCCCGCTAAAATCTTCGGCCATGAGCTATTTGTGCCTGTTTACACAGGTTTAAGCTTCGTTTACAAATATATATGAAATCAGGCTCGTTCATATAAGCACATGCAAACATCAAAGGGAACACTTGGTGGTCAACGACGAAAAGAAAGCTTTTTATTGAACATTTTATTCTATAGGAAATAGATCACCAAACATGGGATCGAAAGTACAGGGATTTACAAAATTATGGATAAAATTATCTAACTCCCTCTCTGCCTTCTCCACCATGTCAAAGCGGCGGTCTTCACGAACAGTCGCTTCCCATCGGTCAGCACCGTACCCATCAGCGAAGGCAGACATGACGACCCGCTGAGCCCGTATCTGGCTTAGTAACTGAATAGAGCGATCCCTCAGAGCTCTGGTAATCAAAAGTGCCTCGTGAAAGCACTCGATCTTGTCCTCTGCGGCGTCAAGCATTGCTGGAGTCATCTCCGCTGGATGAGGAGGGATGTCATCGAGCACGGACAAGAAGACCATCCAAAGCCAATGGGGAGAGGAAATCCTCTACGAGTCAAGAGCTCGTACAACACCGTATCGCATTGGTCATTCATAAGAGCAGGGTCCACCAAGTGTGCAGCAAAACGAGGAACGATTTTCTCAATAGGCACCTCCCATGGTTGCCAGCGAGCATATGAACGATTACAAGCAATAGCTCTTATATGCTAAAATAATTCTCTGAAAGTGAGAGAGAAGAGAAGCATTGCTTCAAATTATAAAGAGAGATATTTAAGTCTGGGCACAGAAAATTCTGTGCATGATGGAACTGTTTCCAAGCTCTGCATTGGGAAAGAGAAGTTTGACTCAGGAAAAGCAAAGAAAGAAGGCGAAAAGACACCTTCGGTAAAGAGGCAGCGCCTAACGAGCAAAGCACTAGAGCATTAGCGCCAAGAGCGCCAGCGCTAAGAGTCAAAGAGTTTGAGGCAGCGCTCACGTGCAAAGCACGAGAGTGCTCGCGCCAAGTGCGCCAGCGCTAAGAGTCAAAGACTCTGAAGCAGCGCTCACGTGCAATACACGAGAGCGCCAAGCGCTAGAACTAAATGTTCTCCACCGTTGGATCAAAGATCCAACGAAGATGATAAATCATCAAATTACCAGAATAAAATTCTGTTAAGGAAATACTCCTCAGAATCTTTCCAAACAAGAAAGATTGTGCTCTGTAAATCAGAGCATCATTGGATCAAAGATCCAATGGTGATTAAAAATCACCAAGATACAGAGTAATCTCTGCATGGGAAAATAATTTCCCAATCTTGTTAATAACAAGAAAGATGTCTTCTGTAAAACAGAAACCTTAGGATCAAAGATCCAATGGTGGGGAAACATCCCCAAATCAATCAGAAAAAGATTGCCTTAACTGATCAGCCTCCACTATATAAAGGCCTCAAGACCTCAAGTCATACATGAAGGAACCTCCCCATAAGTTTCAAATCAAACATAGAAGAACCCTCAATAAACTTTGAGTTCTCAAAAAGAAAAAAGAAAAAGAGAAGATCAAACTCTTAGAAGAAGAATTTCTTCAAGGTAAATAAAACAGAGAGATCAAAGTATCTCATCAAAAAAAAAAGAACTTAGTTCTTTTTCTAGATCATAGATCTATAAAGACAGAAGTCTTTCATAAAAGTAGAAGAGATTGGAGCATCTCAACATAAAAAGGGAGGGAAAAGAACTTAGTTCTCTTTAGATCATAGATCTATAAGACAAAGACAAAGTCTTTCACAATAAAAATAAGAGACTGTAACATCTCCTATAAAAATAAGAACCTTGTTCTTAGAGCCACGAGACAAAGTCTCTTATAAACGAGAACTTAATTCTCAGAGAACAAAATTGATCAAGAGCGCTCTGCACTCATTGGCTGGCGCTCTGCGCTAAGTGCGCCACGTGCTCCTTACGTGTGCACTATTTCATAAGGAGCGCTCTGCACTCATGGGCCAGCGTTCAGCGTCAAGCGCGACACGTGCTCCTCACGTGGGCGCTACTTAATAACGAGCGCTCTGCACTCATTGACTGGCGCTCAGCGCCAAGCACGCCACGTGCTCCTCACGTGTGCGCTATCTCAAAGGAAACGCCTTAGCGCTCTAAATCTGGCGCTCAGCGCTAAGTGCGCCACGTGCTCCTCACGTGGGCGCTGAGGGAATATAAACTGTTCTTTAAATAAAGCCCTATAGCCATAATGAGTGCTCAACACTTAATAAAAGACAAAAAAAAGGTTGTCAGAACCCAAAGCAATGCTCAGCATTGTTAAATAAAAAATGACCGAGCCTAATTAAATGTTCAACATTTTAACTGGGTGGGCCGAGTCCATGTTGGCCACAGATTCCTAATTCAGATTAATTGAGCCCATATGCTCATAAATCTTTTTAACTGATCTTAGTCCCAAACTTAACTACAGATCTCCCAACCAACATTGGTTCAAGGGTACATCTCTTTATAACTCTGATATATGTCGTTGTAATTTTTCAACGTCTTCAGAGAGATGGAGGGTCCCAATAACCAATAACTTTTGGCGCATCCCCAAATGGTTGAACCAAAACCACATAGTCTATAACGTTTTTAAACTGGATTATGATTTCCTTAAACCCAATGGACCGCAACGTCCCTAAACTAAACCCCCATAGACTATGACGTCATTAAACTATGGACTATGATATCCTTAAACTCCATGGACTATGATGTCCTTAAACTTATGGACCGCAATGTCCCTAAACTAACACAACAGAGCTCACATGCTCTTTTGTTGGATCTAAATGATCCCAAAATCCCGTTGAGTAGATCTTAGTCTAAAATTAGACTAACATATCGTCAACAAACATTTCGGTTGACCTTAGTCTAAAACAAGACTAATTGTCCTTAAACCAACCCAAACCCAAATCTAAGAAAATATGGATTTTGACTAATCCACGCCCTACGGGCGACAACACAAATTAGTCTACGTATACAATTCACGGGCAACCAAAAAAAATTAAAACAAATACACACGACACGAAGTGAACATCTGGAGAAGGAGAAAGTGGTTACCGCGAGGTGGTAGCGTAATTAACTGCAGGGGCTTGCACCTGCAGCGAAGAGCGTCCCCACAATCAAAAACCCCTCGCAAACGAGGGGGAATTTGACGAAGTCTGCTACAACGGCCGCATCTGTCCTAACGTCCAATATATGGTGCCATAAATCAACTTGGCATCTTCGGAGAGGTGGACAGATAAAACCAAATGACATCTGCCCCCAAATTCAGGCAAGACATTTGTCTTCCCGGTTTTCGGCAGAGAACATTCCCACTGTGTTTTGATTACTACCCTACCACGGTTCGAAGTAGTCATGCAAACAAGTTTTAGTTAGGTACAGTCCTGAGCCTCATGGAGGCAGTGAGCGGATCGTCATGGGATTTGTCTCTCCCGGTATTGGGGGTAGAGGTCGCGGTGTGCACGGATGGCCATCACCAGAAATCCTTGGCCAAGGTAGTCGAGAATTAACGATCTAGGATCGGTAGTTTCTCTGGTGGTGATGGGCTTCATACCGACACTAAATATCGCGTTATTTGGGGTCTGCTATTATCCACCCCCTAGACCCGATATGCGATACTCATAGACGAACGGATCAGACTGTACGGACATTGTCACTGTCAGGCTCAGTAGGGTTTCAGGATGAGTTCGCTCGTCGGCCTCCCTTTCGCTCAATACCCGGGCAGCCGTTACGTACATCTAGTGCCACTGACGTGCTTGTGGTTAAACCCACTGCCAGCGTATTGACGAGTCTTTAGAGTCCCACATAGAGGGTTTCTCTGGTTCAGGAAAAACGTTGTAGAGGCCGTATGGTTTTATGGCAGGGTTCGATCATATACGTGCACTCGTGCACGGATCATGATCGGACGGATCATACTAGTGGGCTTTGGTTTAAACCAGATCCTAGTATTAGATTGTTGGATTACTTTTGTCTCGTAGTATTCGTATTCAGTCGGAATACGGATGCGAATATGTAAATACGGATGAGGGGTATTCTTGTAATTCGTTACAAGATAACTTTAGTTGATGCCATTTCTTTTTATTGTATTAAACATTTAGGGTTTTTGGTTAAATATTTAATATTGATTATATGTAAAGTGTGAAGGCAAGTTTTGCCTTGTAGGCATTTAATGATAAAGCATTGACCATGCTTTATTGTTTATAATTGTTGTGGGATATTTCTGATGGCATGATATATTATTTTGTGCTATGATTTTTCTTTTTGATAGCTCATCACAAATACAACACAACACCAAATGAGAAGGCAGCCACCTCTTTCTTTCTTCTCAAGTGTTGCTTTTTCTTTTGCAAGCCAAGTCTTGAGAGCACACACTTCACACATACATGGGTTCTTCTTCACCTCCACTCTATCCTTCTCATGTGTTGAGAACCCTATAGTGTTTTGAGACAAAGTATTCACATACTATCTCTACATTATCTTGGGCACCTAGGCTAGCAAACTAGTTGTCCGAGTTGCTTCGGTTTGAAGCGGGAGCCCGTATTAAGAATCCTCGACGTGGATCGTCTTCGACGAGGGAGTCCGGAGAGAGAACTTGTTCAGGAAGCCGCGAGGAGCTTGGGAAGAGATTGAAGACCGAAGGACACGGATCGATCGGTATAATCTCTCTAAACTCCTTTTACAGTTAGCTAGTATAGGGTTAATGGCACGATCCGGGATTAAGGGTTACGTTAGCGCCAGTTTTAAAAGTTTTTGTTCCGCGTTTGGCCTCGGATTGACGACCGGGGCGCTGGCGTAGCCTTACATAGTATTAGAGCCAACCCATTAACCGCATACTATTTGGTTTAGACAATGTTAAAGTATAGAAACCGAAACAACCCCAAACACCACTCACTGCATTCAAGGTTCTGTCGATTTTTAAAGAGTCTTCAAAAATTATTTCAGGAACTGCAGAAGACTACTTTGGTGACCCATAGACTGCACCCCAAACACGAGACAATTCCAACACTATTTGGCCGAGCATAATGCTCAAAAATCTAGCCAGGCCGGCCACTTCAGGGAATTTGGATTTCGTGTTTGGGTTGTAGTCTGGTCTCTGGAATGTTGGTTCAGTGGTATTGTTTGTTTAGCCCAGTTTTGATATGGATTTATCTACTTATTTGGGGGCTATTCGGGGTTATTTCGAACTCGATATTTTCTAACATTGTTTAAAGATTATAGTACATACATTTCTATCTGCGACCGTGAATGTCATTCGAGCGGTACAACTTGTCTAATTGCTATAGTTCTTTTAGACGGGTTTGCGAACGTGTCATTCACGTTGATGTTCTGTGTTGTGCTGTATTGTTGTGGATTCGTCGTGGTGGATAGCTTGGGTGCAATATTAGTACAGTTTGGATTTATTTATATATTTGATATCGCAGGGCGAGCATCCGACATGTGGACTGTCGTCACTGCCTGTTTGTATATTATTTGTTTGGGGCACGACCGGGTTGAGGTCGATATTATCGTTGTACATATTTTCTTTTCTGTACTAGGATTACCCCGCGATGGAGTGCACGGATAGCCGGGTTCTGGAGGGCAACGGGTCCGCATCTCATGGCGTTGAGAAGGAGGGGGCCTCACTCCAGAATTGGTAGGCTATTCGCCGCACTCGTAGGGGGTACAAGTTGACCCAAGCAGGGGTGCCCAAGTTACCGGATTCCGTGAAGTGCTGGGTGACCCATTCACTTTGCTGAAGGGGGCTGCCTCGCTTATGGTATTGGCGGGTAACTTGCCATGCTCATAGGGGTCTAGTTTTCATTGCACAGGCTATCCACACGACCAGGGGAACGTCAGGTTTCACTTGTGGCTCAAAAGAAACCCGGGGCTCCCAGATTATCTGTATTATTCTGTGATACTTATTACTTTTCTGTGATGTTGCATTTATCACACCTGGAGCGATTATTATATATATATAAATATATACTAGTAGATGTTGTATATGTTTTACACCTGCGCTAGTCCAGTCCCCGCTCTGTCGTTAGTTAAGTTACCTAACGGGTGATGACGGGACCCAGCGGCGAATGCGGATGGCATATACGTACATCATATTTTCATTCTTTTGTGGTGTGATTAATTGATGGGACTGTGTTGATTTAGATAAATGCAAGGAAAACATACCTATTTGATGTTGTTGGAACAATTTTCAAAAAGCTGTTATTACAAGGACGTTCTCTTTTATTTTGCATAGTGGTATTCGGTTATGAATATCCAGCACCTCATCCTACGAGGTAAGGGCCGAGATCCCTTCATCGGGAGTGACCCCTTGGGCAGAAGTGTGCGTCAACGTAATAACTTCACTATAGTCGATTCCTTTTTTCTTTGCACAGTGGTATTCGGTTATGAATATCCAGCACCTCATTCTACGAGGAAAGAGCCGAGATCCTTTCACCGGGAGTGACCTCTTTAGCAAAAGTTTTCGCCACTATAAATTTGAAAAACCACTTGGATTCCTTCAATGATATCAAGTTCATTACGTTAAAGGTTTTTCGCCAAAAACCAGCCGTAGCCCTCCGTCATTTCTTACGAGTATTATTTAGTATTCGTGCTGCGTTTGTTGACCTAGTTAAAGTGTAGTGTTCGGTAGCTAAGTGGTGCTTGTTTGTTGCATTTTAAATGCGATTGGTTAGGACAGTCGTGCGGCCTTGTTGACCTAGTCAAGGGCACGTACGGGTGGGTTTAATGCAATCTAGGATAATGACGGGTTGAACTTGACTAGCGGTTTATGGTTTGTTGACCTAGTCAAGGTCATAAACCGCTTGGGGTAAAAATCACATCGGGAGTTTCTAAAGAAACTGAAACTTGCCAGGCATGCGCATACCTTCTGGAGTGTGGTGACTTGAGTGGATTCCATCAAGTTATCATGCGATGATAGTTGGATCCCGATACCCACTGATGAGTTGGTTTACTCCTCGGGTGATCTCGACTAATTCTTCTTTCAGGTTTGGAGGAGAATTTGAGGATACAGTGGGAGACATCCCGATTAGATAAAGTGATTAACCATTCTGATCTAGGTTAGAGTGCATGCTGAGTGTTTCTTTTCTCTCTCTCTCTCTCTTTGGCAGCGACCATGTCCCGACCCTAAACTATAACTCAGTGACCAAGTTAACCGAACTTTCTTAAAACACTGGCTTTTGGATTGTCAGAGTTGCATACTTTATTGCCACTCCTACTTTTACCTTTTGCTTTTTCTCCGGAACATTCCGTATCACTACGAAGATCCCATTTTCATTGGATATGACCATCGTATAGTTACATACGAACTCGAAGAAACTTGTTTCAGATTCAAGGATGGTTTCCGGTTCTGGAGAAAATGAATAGGACTATTCAGTTGTCTTTTCCTTTTACCTTCTCTCAGGTTGTGACAGCTCCTAGGATTAGGAGAGAGTACACCTATTGCGCTTATTGGATAGTTTTCTTCCAAACCATAGGCAGGTGCCGAAAGGTAGGGAAAGAAGAAAACCAATTAGCCTAAGTATGGTATACAGGAGGTAATAAGTAAAGACAGATAAAGGGATTAGAAAGAGGGCAAAGTAAATTGCGACTGCTTTCATTCACGACCAAACTGTGTATATCATCGCCACTCCTACTTCACCTTTGTATTTCTCCAGAACACCCCGTATCACTACAAAGATCCACATTTATTGGATAATCCATCGTATGGTTATATACGAACTCGAAGGAACTTGTTCCAGTTCGAGGATGGATTCTGGTTCAAAAGAAATGGAATAAGGTTTATTCAGTTGTATTCAATCTTTACCTTCTCTCAGGTTCAGAGTGCTCCTTGGATAAGGAGGGTACACCTATTATGCTTATTAGATAATCTTCTTCCAAACCATAGGCTGGTGCCGAACGGTAGGGAAGGAAGAAAACCATTTAGCCTAAGGGTGGTGTATAGAAGGTAATGAGTAAAGACAAATAAAGGGATTTGGAGAGATGGCAAAGAAATATACGGTTACAGTCATGAATCTGATAGTGGAATAGCCATTACTAGGAATACCCGACTATCCCTTCGAAACATCTTCATGTTTCAGTTTCCCTATGCGTTGTTAATAGAAAACCGATTTTCCAATTAGATACTTGCTCCAGGGTATGTATTTACCAGGTTTGATTCTCACATTTGTATGGTTTTACACATGATGAGTGGGAGTAAGTTATTGGGAATTAGGTGATCATCCTCATTATATCGGAATTCGTTGTAATTGGTGATATTTGAGGAAATCATATGGGGTTTTGCCTGACGACAATTTTTGGTTTTGAATATCCGTTGTTATGCACCAATTTCAAACTGATATATCTATACGTTTATTTTATAAAGTGAGATATAACTTTTTGAAATTATGTCCATGACATTTACCTATATCAGTTGATGGTGAGGTAAGAAGCATTAGACAGTGGTGTAATTCTTCATAACCATAATACAATTTTCAACCTACGACGCACAGGGTTTGAGTTATTCAACTCAGGGGACTTATCCAAAGTATTGTATCTTGTCCAGTGTCCATTAGGACAAAGGGGTTGGTCCTCATACTATATTCTGTTTACTTGTGACTTCTCAAGTCTTAAGCAAGTGTTTTGTAGAAATACAAGGTCTAAGTTTTGAAAAGTTATAGGTATAAGAATAAAGTAGAGAACCACGTAATTCAAGTATCAGGATCCTTCAAGGTGATTGAAGATGTAGATACTTGTGTTTGGTATTCAGTTGACAGTAATAGTTTTGAGAACTTGCTTCTCTTTCAGTTTACTCATATATGGATGCACTCCTAAGTTGAGTAATGCTGATCGGCCTCTCTCCATTTAGTTGATATGAACTGGAGACAGCTGCATGATTTGAATCTGGTTCCAATTAAATCAGTGCCTCTGTTTCTATATTGTATATAGAATGGTTCATATCTTAACGATGTTAAGGTCTATGGAGTTGTCCGGCTTATGCTTAAAACTAGACTCTGGATAACTCAAGGCACGTTTCTGTAATGGCAGTTTATGGGTTAACCCAGGCTATGACGATGGTTAACTTTCTACCATCTGGAAGATCAATAGTGATATTGTTCTTGACTCGCCACAGTTTTAGTAAAATAGACTTTTTCAGAAAACAGTAGTGGGAGTACGGTAGAACTGAAAGTGATTCCAGAACCACAGAAGATTACTGAAGATTTAATAGAACCTAAAGATTCAATCGGGTTTGACATTCCATTAGCCACTCCGCAGATATGGTGGGTGACCTCAGGCGCCCGAGAGGTACTTCGGTATCCTCAAAAACGGTGACAGGGAGGTTCTTGTTTACCCAGACTTGCCATTACCGTTGTTCTAAACTGTGAGACCCGGCAGGAGGATGAGTATAGCGTCGTTTTACACTAGCTTTAGAAGTGCGCGTGTATAAGACTCTGCCAGAGGGTTGTTGTAGTCAGTGGGAGCAGCGGAATCATAGTGGACAAGTAGCTTATGTCTATTTATAGACTAAAGCAGATATAGAGGAGATAGATCATCTATTTTTTATGTGACAGTCATAGACTTGGTTTCATCATAATAGGAGATGGATCTGTTAAGAAGGTAGTAGGGTAGTATGTCCTGGTATTGGATGACATACACTTTGTAGGAAGTGATATTCCTATACTACGATCAGTTATACTGTGGTTGTCACACGGTGGTTTCTCCACAAAGGATTTGGATATTATATCTGGCATTCTGGTTACTGGATCTATGGTTTTAGATCTAGATTTGGGTAGTTTCCCAATCTGGGAACTTAGACAATATTCTAAAGGTGTTTTAGAATAGGTAACTCCTGGCAAGGTAGTGTACCTGCAGGTGATGGAGTCACCCTCTCTAAAGGTATCTTACAGACTAAAAGGGAGATGGATGTGCATGATTGGCATATCACTTATTTAGGCAATTGAGTCAATCATGAGATGTCAAGTACCACACCATATGTTGTTTTTGCATTAGATAAAATAAGTTGATATATTAATCCAATCCTGGAGAAACGTTCGGAAGCAGTTTTTGAACATAAATAGATGTTCTAGGGATATGGTAACGACAGCCTCCTTCGGGAGATGGTTATCATTCCAGGCTTCCAAGGTGACCTGGATGACAGAGTGACTGTCAGACTTATAGTTTTACCTCTTGACGAGGGGCGGTAGTTTGGACAGTTGGTCCAAGCGGATACCGAGGGAGGCATGGCGCATGATACTGATTAAATCTAGTTGACGATACAGTATAAGAAGTTTACTTGATTTGGAATTCATTTGTGAACTGGATCCCATCGGATATCCAGGAATATTCTAAGACAGGTATTGCTCATTTTGGGAGATGACTTTCTCCGCGAACTTGAGATAAAGAGAGACATAGAAACAAACATCAGAGCGGATCCACTCACTGAGGCTATTTCTCGAACGCAATAGTTTTACAAACGAGCTTTGTGAAACTGACTAGTAGAGGAGTTGGGTGTTCGGTATCATACGGGCTGTGAGTATGCGACACCGCAATAATTAGCTTTAAGTGCAAGAGGGAGATTGTTGGCTATAGTGCCCTCAAGTCAATTATTAGATCGCAGGCACGTGATTGCAATGATTTAGGGGAGACCTATACCGGTAGAACAATCTTACTCGAGATGATAGTATGCTATCTGCTTTGTCTTTATCATCGTGTACATGCTTCAGGTGACATTACATATCACTATTACATGTTGATAGAGCCCATAGGATTCTTGCTTGACTACCAGCAGTATGATGACGATCATATACATGAGAGTTGGGTAGTCTTTAAGCACATCCTTAAAGTGTCCCTAGTCATGGGAGTTTCGAGACTGGGCATCGATACTCTAAGGGTAGACTAGTGTATACGAATCGAGACCTCGATGAGGGGCGGTGGCCGGTCTCACAAGCCATTGGTGTCAGTTGGTTCACTTAAGATAGTATGCAGGTGCTCATTGGGTTATGAGTACACCGGACGGACTCGCCGGGAACATGCTAGTTGGTATTATACCTATTGTCAGATAGCAGTTCCCAGGTGACATATGTACAGGTTAGTCTATCGACCTGAGATCGTCATTTGTCTTATGTGAGTTCCCACTGTGCTTTGATTACTACCCTACCACAGCTCGAAGGAGTCGTGCAAACAGGTTTTAGTTGGGTACAGTCCCGAGCCACATAGAGGCAGTGAGCGGATCGTCAGGGGATTCGTCTCTCCCGGTATTGGGGGTAGAGGTCGCGGTGTGCACGGATGGCCATCACCAAAAATCCTTAGTCAAGGTAGTCGAAAATTATCGATCTAGGATCGGTAGTTTCTCTGGTGGTGATGGGCTTTATACCGACACTAAATATCACGTTATTTGGGGTCTGACTTTATCCACCCCTAGACCCGATATGTGATACTCATAGACGAACGGACCAGACTGTACGGATATTGTCACTGTTAGGCTCAGTAGGGTTTCAGGATGAGTTCGCTCGTCAGCCTCCCTTTCTCTCAATACCTGGGCAGCCGTTACGTATAGCTAGTGCCACTGACGTGCTTGTGGTTAGACCCACTGCCAGCGTATTGACGAGTCTTTAGAGCCCCACATAGAGGGTTTCTCTGGTTCAGGCGAAACGTTGTATAGGCCGTATGGTTTTATGGCAGGGTTCGATCATATACGTGCACTCGTACACGGATCATGATCGGACGGATCATATTAGTGGGCTTTGGTTTAAGCCGGATCCTAGTATTAGATTGTTGGATTACTTTCATCTCGTAGTATTCGTATTCAGTCGGAATAAGGATGCGGGTATGTATATACGGATGAGGGGTATTCTTATAATTCGTTACAAGATAACTTTAGTTGATGCCATTTCTATTTATTGTATTAAACATTTAGGGTTTTTGGTTAAATGTTTAATATTGATTATGTGTAAAGTGTGAAGGCAAGTTTTGGCTTGTAAGCATTTAATGATAAAGCATGGACCATGCTTTATTGCTTATAATTGTTGTGGGATATTTGTGATGGCATGAGATATTATTTTGTGCTATGATTTTTCGTTTTGCTAGCTCATCACAAATACAACACAACAGCAAATGAGAAGGCAGCCACCTCTTTCTTTCTTCTCAAGTGTTGCTTTTTCTTTTTCAAGCCAAGTCTTGAGAGCACACACTTCACACATACACGGCTTCTTCTTCACCTCCACTATATCCCTCTCATGTGTTGAGAACCCTAGAGTGTTTTGAGACAAAGTATTCACACACTATCTCTACATCATCTTGGGCACCTAGGCTAGCAAACTAGTTGTTCGAGTTGCTTCGGTTTGAAGCGACAGACCGCATTAAGAATCCTCGACGTGGATCGTCTTCGACGAAGGAGACCAGAGAGCGAACTTGTTCGGGGTAGCCGCGAGGAGCTTAGGAAGAGATTGAAGACTGAAGGACACAGATCGATCGATATAATCTCTCTAAACTCACTTTGCAGTTTTCTAGTAAACGGTTAATGGTTCGATCCGGATAATTGGTTGTGGCAGCGCCAAGTTTTACAAATTTTTGTTCCGCATTTGGCCACGGATTGATGGCCGGGACGCTGCCATAACCCAACAGTCCGATCTATTCGTCTAAGAGTATCGCATACTGGATCTAGGGAATGGATAACATCAGACCCCTAATAACCCGATAAGTGGTGCCGGTGTCAAACTCATGACCAAACAGAGAAACTACTGATATCCAATCAGTAAATCTCATCCGCCCTGGTTAGGGACTTATGGCGATGGCTAACCGAATACAATGCGACATCAACTCCCTATACCAGGAGAGACGAATCCCTGACGATCGCTTACAGCCTCCATATGGCTCGGGACTGTACCCAACTAAAACCCTTTTCCATAACTCCTTTGAGCCGTGGTAGGGTAGTAATCTAAGTACAGTGGGAACTGACACGAGACAAATGTCGATCTCAGATCAAAAGACTACCATGTACTCATGTCACTAGAAAACTGCTATCTGACGATAGGTATAATACCATCTAGAAGTTCTCGGCGAGTCCGTCTAGGGTACTCACTCCAGTGAGCACCTGTATACTATCTTAGGTGACATAACAGCAATGGATTATGAGACCGTCCATCGCTACGCGTCGGGGTCTAGAAACGTATACACCAGTCTACTCCAGAATATCGATGGCTAGTCTCGATACTCTCTTGACTAGGGATATTTAAGGATATGCTTATGAACTACCCAGCTCCCACGTATATGATCGGTATCATTATCCTGGTAGTTAAGCTATGATCCTACGGGTTTTATCATTATGTATTAGCGACACGTAATAACGAATAAAACGTATACACATCAATGATAAAGACAAACCGGATATCATACTATCATCTCGAGTAATATTGTTCTATCTGTATAGGTCCTCTTTCGATTATCATAATCGCTTACCTGCAACTACAATAATTGCCTTGAGGGCACTATAGCCAATAATCTCTCACTTGCACTTTAGGCTAACTATTGCGGTATCGCATACCTACAGCTCGTGTGCTACCGAATACCCAACTTCTTTACTAATTAGTTTCGCAAATCGTGTTTAAGAAACTTCCGTGTTCGAGAAATAGCCTCAGTGAGTGGATCCGCTCTAATATTTCTAACTTTATCTCTCTATATCTCAACTTTGCAGAGATCAACTATCTCCAGAACCGAGCGATACCTGCCTTAGAATTTGTCTGGATACATGATGTGACCAAGTTCATAAATGAACAACTTTATCCAATAAACTTCTTGGGCTTATTCACCACTGATTATAATCAGCAACCTTCACCATGTCTATCTCGGTATTCCGCTTGGAACCCTTTCTAATATATTGCCCCTCAGAAGAGGGTAAACTTATAATTCTGACAGCATCTCTGTCATCCAGGTCACCTGGGAAGCTAGAATCGGTAACCGCCTCCTATAGGAGGCTGCCATTACCATACACCAAGAACATTCTCACATGTTCTTTACCGCTTCCCTCTTTTTCTTCAGGATTGGATTAATATCTGCTTCTTCAGTAAGTGCAAAAGTAACATCTGGCTTGGTACATGACATTACATGATTGACCAAATTGCCAAAACAATTATAATGTCATTCATGTGAGTCCTGTTGGATTTAGAGCCCTCAAGGAAATTATTGTAATTGCAAGATGGCAATTACGTAATTGAAGGAGGAGCTATATGGAGAACATTCTTACTCGAGATGATAATATGCTATCTGGTTTATCTTCATCTCTCATGTGAATACATTTTACACGTTATCACTTATCGCTAATACATAAGATGAAACCTTTAGGATTTTGTTTGATTACCAGGATTGGGATGAGGATCATACTAGTGGGACCTGGTAGTTTATAACCACATCCTTAAATGTCCCTAGTCGTAAGAGTATTGAGACTGTAAGTCGATATCGCGCACCCCGCGGGTTCACGGGGAGGCAGAATACGCAAAAAACGATTTTTACGGATGTCGCAACACCGACTTGAACTCCAGGATCGATGCTAAACCCTAACTAACAAAACTTATGAGGTTAACTACTCGGATCGGAAGTTATACCTCATATTACGATGTCCTTCGGGTCTTCTTGTTGCTGTCCTCCTCCTCGTCATAAGCTCCAAGGATCGATTGGATCGATGCCTTCTCGTCGGCCTCTTCGAGTCAAAGACGATCCACCCGAGAGTCTATAGTCTGAGCCCCAACCTCAAATCTGAGGTAACTACGGCATCTAGTTCGTTAAACTAGATGCCCTAGATGATGTAGAGAGTGTAGATAGATTACTTTGTCTCTAAATACCTTAGGTTTCTCAACACATGAGACATTAGGGTTAGAGGAAGAAGAAGGGGAGCTTGAGGAAAAGAGGGTGAATAAGGAGCATAGAAAATAAAGATGGCTCATTTGTGACGAATAATGAAGCATACAAATAATTGATAAGATAAAATATCCCATCAAAATATCTAGCATGCTTCAACAAATATCTAATGAGTGAGTCATGCCGTGAGTCATGCCATGAGTCACTAAGAGCCATGCTTCATTTAATGTAAACCTCCACCTCATTTCCTCCACATCATTATTCTTTTAATTAAAAGATTAACACCTAAATGAGGTGTCTTCTTCTAGAAGCAATCCCTAGTAAATTACAAGAATGCCCCTCAACCGTATATACATACCCGTATCTGTATTCTGAAAAATACGAATACAAAGAGGCAAAAATAATCCATCAATATAATACTAGGATCCGGCTTAAACCAAAGCCCACTAGTATTATCCGTCCGAACATCATACGTGCATAAGTACACGTATGCGATCGAAGCCTTGCCGTAAAACCATACGGTATCTACATCTTTTGCTCGATACAGGGAAAACCTCTGTGTGGGACTCTAAAGACTCGACACTACGCTGGCAGTGGATTTAACCACAAGCACGTCAGCGGTACTAGCTCCACGTAACGGCTACCCAGGTATCTGTCGATAAGAAGGCCGATGAGAAAACTCATCTGAACTCCTACTGGGCCTATCTGTGACAATCTCCATACAGTCCGGTCTGTTCATCTAAAAGTATCACATATCGGGCCTAGAGGGCGGTAATCGTCAGATCCTTACTGGCGCAATAAGTCGTGTCGGGGTGTATCCCAAAACACCCTAAGAAACTACTGGAGTACCTACCAGTAAATCTCGCGTGCCTTGGCCAAGGACTTTGTGTAATGGCTTTCCGAACACAGCGCGATATCAACCCCCAATACCGGGAGAGACGAATCCTATCTAACTGCCACTGCCTCCAAGTGCTTCGGGACTGCACCCAACTACTACCTGTTTGCACGACTCCTTTGAGTCGTGGTAGGGTAGTAATCTAACAACAGTAGGAACACACTCGAGGTGAAGTAGCAGTGTCAAGTCGACGGACTAAGCTATACTCATGTCACCTGGGAACTACCACCCGACGATAGGTATAATACCCACCAGCAGTTCCCTACGAGTCCTGTCCAGTGTACTCATAACCCAATGAGCACCTGCATACCATCTCCAGTACGACGTACTAATGGTTATGGGACAAACCAAATCCCCTGCAGAGATGAGAAGCGTATACATTAGTCTACTCTGGAGTATCGATTCCCCATCTCGATAATCCTACGACTAGGGACCTGTATAGGATGTGCATATAGATTACCCAACCCCACTACTATGACCGCCATCACAACGCTGGTAATCAAGCAAAGATCATAAGGGCTCTACCAATATGTATAAGCGATGTGCTAAAAGAAACACATACACATATTGAGATAGAAACAAACCAGGTAGCATAGTACCATTTTGAGCAAGACTGTTACTATATCCGTGTATATCGCAAGCTTCCAATATGTAATATACAAACTAGTATGATACAATAATGGCTTCTGGGGCATATAACACTAACAATCTCCCACTTTCACTAAGGCCATGTATTGGCATAACGCAGACCTATAATCTTGAATAGCCTCTCAAACTATGTCTGAGGGATGGCCTGGGTGAGTGGATCTGCAATGTTGTTCTCCTTATCTACTCTCCTCAACTCGATCTCCCGGCGATCAACGATCTCCCTGATTAGGTGGTGCTGCCTCAAGATATGTCCGGACTTCTGATGGGACCTGGATTCCTTTACTAAAACTATAGCGCCGTTGTTGACACAATACAGAGGTATTGGATCAAAAATGGTTGGAACAACCTGATGTTCAGTTAAGAACTTCCTCATCGAGACTTCCTCTTTTGCGGCGTCACAAGCAGTGATATACTCCGCTTCCATCGTCAAGTCAGCAACGGTGTCCTGCTTGGAGCTCTTCCAACAGACCACCCCTCCATTGAGGGTAAAGACATAACCGGACATGGACTTGGAGTCATCCTTATCACTCTGGAAGCTGGAGTCAGCAAAGGCCTCGATCTGGAGGTCTTTTCCGCCATACACCAAGAACATATCCTTAGTCCTTCTCAGGTACTTGAGAATGTTCTTTACTGCTATCCAGTGCTTCTCCCCTGGGTTTGACTGATACCAGCTTAACGCGCTTAGTGCGTAAGCAACATTTGGTCTGGTACACAATATCGCATACATTATAGAGCCTATCGTAGAAGCGTAGGGTATAGATATGATGCGAGCCCTTTCCAAATCAGTCTTAGGAGACTTCTTTTTGGAGAGGGAGATTCTGTGACAAGCTGGTAGACTACTGCGCTTTGAATCTTTCATACTAAATCTTTTCATTATGGTGTTGATGTACCTTGACTGTGAAAGTCCCAACATCCTCTTAGATCTATCACGATAGATCTGGATCCCCAGAATGTAGTTGGCATCACCCAGGTCTTTCATGGAGAACCTCTGTGACAAGAATCCTTTGACTGATTGTAGCATAGGAATGTCATTTCCTTTCAATAGAATATCATCCACGTACAAGACGAGGAATACCACAGTTCTTGCTACAATCTTACTATAGATGCATGGTTCATCTGGATTTTTGATAAAGTCGAATTCTTTGACCGTCTCATCAAAACAAATATTCCAACTCCACGATGCCTGCTTTAATCCATAAATGGATATAAGCAACTTGCACACTTTCCCACTGCTCCCACTCTAAATGAAACCCTCTGGCCGATCCTTATAGACGCACTCTTCCAAATTTTCATTTAGAAAAGCAGTCTTTACGTCCATCTGCTAAATCTCATAATCGTGGAAGGTAGCAATAGCAAGAAGGACCCGAATGGATTCGAGTATAGCCACTGGAGAAAAGGTTTCATCATAGTCCAAACCAGGTCTTTGACGAAAACCTTTTGCAACAAGTTTAGCCTTATAGGTTTTAACCTGTCCATCTATAACAATCTTCTTTCTAAAGATCCATTTGCAGCCTACGGGTTTTACCCCTCTTAGAGCAATGTCCAAAGTCTATACTTTATTGGTGTACATGGACTCCATCTCGGTCCGCATTGCATCCAGCCATTTTACCGAGTCACCGCTCTGAATGGCTTGCTGGAAGCTAGTTGGCTCATCATTGTCAATGATGCAATCCTCTCTATCCCCGTCTATGAGAAAACCGTAGTATCTCTCGGACGGATGAGACTGCCTACTAGTCCTGTGGAGTGGCGTGGGGATGTCCTGTTCTTTCGAAACCTCCGGTTCTACCATGCTTGCAGTGATAGCTTGTGGTTCTGGAATTTCTTCCTGTTCTATTGCGCTCCTACTAGTTTCTTTTTCCAAAAATTGATTTTCCAAAAAGTGGGCATGACGAGAAACAAAAACCTTTTGTTCATTTGCGTAATAGAAAAGATACCCTCTGGAGTTCTTTGGGTATCCCACAAACTTACACAGCACTGAGCGTGCCTTCTTCAAAGAAAATAGGGTTTCTTCCGCATGCTGCTTTTGTAGAAAAGCTGGACATCCCCATATCTTCAGATACTGAAAATAGGGTTTCTTCCCACTCCACATCTGATATGGTATAGTAGGCACAGTCTTGGTAGGAATCTTCTTCAAAGATATGCAGCTGATTCTAATGCATAACCCTAGAAGGATCGCGGTAACTCAGCATTACTCATCATGGAATGTACTATATCCAATAGGTTTTGTTCCACCTTTCCGATACACCGTTGTGTTAAGGTGTGTATGGAGGAGTAAGCTGAGAGAGAATTACATTTCCTTTCCCATACACCGTTGTGTTGAGATGTGTATGGAGGAGTAGGCTGATAGAAAATTCCATTCTCTTTTAAGTGGAATTCGGCACTTAAGTAATCACCACCTCAATCAGATCTCAGTATCTTGATACTTTTTTCTGTTTGTTTTTCTACTTCATTCTTATATTCTCGGAATTTCTCAAAGGCCTCGGATTTATGTTTCATCAAGAAGACATGTCCATACCTAGAGAAATCATCCGTAAAAGTAATGAAATAGGAATAACCACTTCGTGCATGTATAGACATTGGACCACACACATCGCTGTGTATGAGTCCCAAGAGCTCGCTTTCTCTTACTCCGTGTCCAGTGAGTGGAGTCTTTGTCATCTTTCCTATGAGACAAGATTGACAAGTTGCATAAGACTTATATTCAAATGGATCCAAATATCTCTCTTTATGTAACTTCGTCAACCATGTTTCATTGATGTGACCCAGTCTACAATGCCATAATAAAGCCTTATTTAATTCTGGAGACTTTCTTTTAAGTGTGTTCTGGACGTTGAAAACCTAAGCTTGATTTAATACGTATATACCGTCCTCTAGTGTACCTGACCCAATATAACTCTGATTAAGGTGGATGTGGACCACATCGCTTACAAATATAAAATCATATCCTTTCGTAAAAAGTAAAGATACAGATATGATATTATAAGCTAGACTAGGTACACACAAACAGTTACGTAAAATCAATATCTGCCCACTTGTCAATCCTAAGTGATATTCCCCTATGGATACAGCGTCCACGCTCATTCCGTTAGCAACCTTGAGAGTCATATCACCTGCCCTGATAACTCTATGGTTTCTCAAAGCCTGTAATGAATTACGAATATGAGATCATGATCTGGTATCAAGTACCCAGGAAGTAGAGTTAATTGACATACAGTTTTCAATCACAAACACACTCGAAGCCGAAGCCACAACATGCATCGGATACTGGATTCTGGCTTTCCAAGCCCTGCATTCCTTCTGCCAATGCCCTTTCCCGTGACAATAGGAACATCCCTCCTACCCTACTGTTAGCCTCAAAACTTTTTCCCTTCCCTGTCCCTCTACTTTACTAACAACGCCTATCGGGTTTGTGGAGGTCTTCTTCTTCTCACCATTGGCTTTCGCCTTGGATCTAGAAGAGGAAGATTCCCCAATAAGCAGAGCGGGTGTCTTCCTGGTTTCCTTCAGGGTGCCCTCAACTGGAAGTATAACTTTCTTCCCCTGGGCGTAAGTAGAAGGTAGGGACTGTAGAATCAAATCAGCATATGACTCGTTCTCCAACGTGGTCCCTAGGTCCGTGAGCTGTTTAATACAGCTGATCATTGTAGGGACGCGATCCCCTCCAGATGACCCGACATCCAATCTCTCTTGAAGCAATTCCTTCGAGATCTCATACCCTGCGATACGAGATTGCTCTCCATATAAATCTTTGTTATGGAGGAAGATGGAAACTAAATCTATCTTCTCGTGCTGCTTCTGGTTTACACCATCTACTGAGGCCAACACGAGGCACTTGGTATTCGCACTGTCTTTTTCCAATGTCTTACGGATATCATTATCCGTGATGGTGGAATCTGGACTTAGGACGGTGGGGGCTTGAGTAGTAATGAAGTGGTCCAGCTTGTCATAGGTAATGGACATCTGGACAAACCTTTGCTAGTCAATATAGTATAACTCAGTCATTTTATTATCTAGCGGTAACCTAATCTTGGTCACCTAGTCACAGCAATTTGGAGAGAGAGAAGAAAACACTCAGCATGATGCTCTTGTAAGTTTAGATTGGTTTTTAGTTTATCTAACCAGGATGGCTCCCACTGTATCTCGAATCCTTCCTCAAACCATAAAAGAAGAATTAGTCAGGATTAATCTCACCGTACAATACTTGCTTAACCTTTCGGCCAGGATGGTGTTGGTACTTCGAGGAAGGTTTTCCAACGCTTCCGCGAAGTTCCTTAATTACATAACCTCTTTTCCCTAGAGGTGTAGCCCCGCTAACACCGTTCCAGACACCTACTTGGTTTATAGCATTGATTGTTTAGTGAAAAATCTTCCGTGGAGTAGCGGATACTCACAGTAGGATCGAGATCCAAATATCATTGTGTGATAATCTTGAAGGAATCCTACCAAAATTATCACACTCTAAATGGTATGCAACACTAGCAAGTTTTAGTTTCTTTAGAAACTCCCGATGCGGATTTTTGCCCCAAGCTCTTATGACCTTGACGAAGGCCAACATATCATAAGTCGCAAGTCAAGTTCTACCCGTCATTGTCCAGATTAATTTGAATCCACCCGTACATACCCTTGACAAAGGCCAAAATAATAGTACGACTGTCCCAAACCAACGCATCTATTTATGCTACAGATGAATGTCCAGCAGCTACCAATCACTATGCCTTGGTGAAGGTCAAAATACATAGCTTGAATACTACTGAATATTCAACTGAAATGGCGGAGGGCTACGGCTGGTTTTGATGAAACCATGAACGTAATGAACTTGATATAATCGAAGGAACCACGATAGCTTTTAAAGGAGTGGTTTAAGCTCTGCATTTTGAAAAAACGGTGTGGTTTTGAAATTGTTCCAACGATTCAGCTTTGGTTTGTTTGCTTTGCATTAAACTAATACAGTCCCATCATTTACACCTATCATTACAGAGAGAAACGAAAATACTACGTCCGCTTATGCCATCCGCATTCGCCACTGGGTCCCGTCTAACACCGTTAGGTTACTTAACTAACGCCAGAGCGGGGGCTGGACTAGCGTGAGTGCAAAACATAAGCAACGTCTACTATATAGCATATATATAATAACCATTCATCTCATACAATAATAGGCATTCCAAATCACAGATGAACATATTGGATATACTAGGAATTTCGTATTTCGTTTAAGCCTATAACGAAAGACGGATTCCACGGTCATGATGAATAGCCAAACCCTACCCTATACCCCTACGGGCGCGATAAACTACCTGCCAAATTCCCGAAGTGAAGCAACCTCACTCAGTAAAATGAGTAGGCCGCTCGGCAATTCAAAAAACCTGGTAGTCTGTGCACCCTACCTTGGGTCTATCCTAAGAGAAATAAACAGTAAAAGAAATAATACAACGGCAGCTACAACCTCAACCCGGATGTGCCCCGCAATACAATATTACATCACTTTACAATTACATCGAATGAAAGAAAGATAACTCTCTTCTCACATCCTCCGGCTATTCATCATCGACGATCTAATATTCCATATACACAAACCAACATAGCAGTAATACAGATATGTGCAACCCCTACTAATCGACGTATAGCGATTAGCGGACGTTTCGAAACACATATATCAACTGAAACATGTTAAACTACATTAAAATTACGACTTCGAAATACCCCGTATTGCCACAACAGAGAATTAACGGAATAATCAAAATTGGCAAAATCAAACACCACATGAAACCCTAAATCCAAGAGATAAGAAACCAGAACAAAACTCAATGCAATCCAACACAACAAAACCGGTGAGACCAGTTTTTTAGGGGGTTTGGCCGGCCGCATTGAGTTAGAATTGCCTCGTTTTTGTTCTACATCCATGGTATCAAAGCCAAATCAAATGCTTAGCAATAGTTTTATGGACAATTGGAATTCCATAACCAATTTTCAAATCAATATCCTCACTATTTTTAAAACTGTCCGGAAACAATAATTCTTCTTGCAAAATGTTGTGATTCGGGGCTAACGGTTCAGACTGGGAGCTCCGTGCATGTGATTGATCTAAAATTTATGTGCAGTTAACCGCAATCAGAACGGTGTCGCGCGTAGCTAGACCGAGATGAGTACGGGTCGTCCTCAGGGAAACGTTGAATATTTTAGTCTTACTTTAGATGTGTTGAAAAAGAGAGGAGGGATAAAGAATATTGAAGAATGGTTGTAGAATCTAGATCTACGTTAAACACTGATGCAAAATATAGATCTAGATTAACTACGGAGGTAAGTTTAATATTAAAAGGGGGCTTGTAAGGTTCGTTAGGATTTAGTAGTTATGGATGATTAATTAAAGATTACCCTTTTTATCCTTTAATAGATTTAAAACTAGAACGACAGTGATGCATGTAGATTAGGGTTTCTGGAGGGAAAAGGGTTCCTACTCTTAACCCCTATCTCGACATGAAACTCCGTTCATATCTAGCCTTTACTAAAACAATCATTAATCTAATCTCTAATCGCGGTCGAGACCAACAATAAATTGGTAGCGCGCCCGATTAGGATGTTAATGATTTTTTTGATAAAGTTTATAAACTTTATAGGACGTAAAAAGGGTTTAAAGATCTTCATCATCCATTAACCTACCCTAATCCTACGAACCCTAACAAGCGGAGAATTACTCGCGCATGTTGGGAGAAGAAGAGATGGAGAGAGAATTCATATTAAAACGACAAAGAAATAGAATAAGAAAAAGAACTACCTTTATTAATCAACAAAACTCATTTACACTTTGTTCCCTTAGAAAATGATTACAAATACTAGTTTGCTTTTCGATCTCTTCTAAGAAGGTAGATGAACCATTGATGATCAGCCTGGATGCGTGAGCCGTCTTGGACTTCATGATCGCGTTGACTTGATGATTTTTCCAAGAGGCTCTCGGTCCTTATTTATACTCACAGAGCCGGAACCCTAGTTTCCTAATATGGTAACTACTTGTTACGATTCTAACCAAAAAAATCCAGAATCCCAACTCCTTTAAAGTGCGACGGAACCGCGGCCGTTGGATGGGTTTGACCGCGGATCCGCGGTCTTATAGTGGGATCTTGGCCTTAAATTTCCGGGCTTCATCTATGTAGCTCTTGGTGATCTTTTGAATATCTAGACTTTGAAAATCTTCTCTATGTTTCTGCCAGAATTGGTTTCTTCAATTTACTTGAATGTCTTCGGCAGATTTGATCTCGCCAACTCGGATTTCCTTGATTTTAGTCATGATATAATTCCTGCACAATTATCTCAATAAATGATGTTAGTAGAATTTGTTTTTATTGAGATATTATCTTAACCATTTGTCATGATATTTTAGTTTTAAGAGAATTGGTCAAAGATATTTCATATTAAAATAGTCCAAATATTATATGAATATTATATGCTTACCATTTTCCTTTATAATTTTAATTATAATATATAAACACATGAAAATAGTATTTTTACGGATAAACCCTCATATGTGTCATATTTATAGTAAACATCTTTTATTATATATAAATAGTGAGGAAAATGTCATATTAAAAGTGCAGTTTTATCAATTGAACAAATACCCCCAAACTTATCTTTGATCGTCCCGATCAAACTAGTTTATTCAAGAGAAGGAGAAAAATAAAGGAGAAAAAGAAAGGAGAAAGCTAAGCACACTTTCGTAGGCAACATGATTGCACTGAGCGCGTGCAACAAGCCGTTAAACCTCTAGGTGTCCCTAATAGGAGAAGTGTTGTCTCCTGAGGGTTTTCAGCGGATTACACCCACAAAATCCCATAATAAAAGAAAGATAGTGAAAGTCACATATAAAGATAATAACTATAAAAGAAAGAACATGAAAATAAGAGTTTTCAACTACACCAGTTTTTCAGTTGTTATGAGCCCTATCTTAATGGTCGTGAAAAAATGTTAGAAATCACATTATCCCTCAATAAAACATTGCCTTTAGTTTTCATTCCTACCTTTCTTCCAAACATTGATCATATACCCCTACTTGGGTGATCTGGACATCCCTACACTCAGAGAATTCAATTCAAGCAATCATACTCTTGTCCATCTACCTTAGTACTTTTTAATAGATATTTAGATGGAATTTGCTCGCACATTTTTCATGCGACCGTGAAAACTTCTTGAGGTACTAACCGACCGATTACTCATGTGCTTGCTTATTTAGGTGTATTTGCTCGTCTTGCAACACCTAAGGCTTAGCAGTGGCTCCCAAACCAGTTGGTCTAAGGCACTAGGTGATAAAGCACCCTCGCTATATTTTTTTATTGTTGCCTTGGCGATAACAGAACCAATGTTCATTTTTTTCTTTTCACCATTTTATCTTTTATTTTCCACTTTTGTTTTCTTCATACTTTGGCTTTTAGATAAGAGCATTTCAAGGTATCCTCTACTATCCTGAGTTTCAAGATATGTATAAGTGTGTATAGTAGGGTATCAACGTTCAAATGTTTGGCTTCCAGAATAGGAACTATTTTTCATGCTTATTTTTATCCTCAGATTAGTAATTTCCTTCATCTTACTAACCCTTGGGACAACAGCTCATAACTACTTATTACTAGTTTTGTTTAAGAAAACCTTTAACTTTCTTGTTTTTCTCAAACTATTTCTATCTTTCATATGTAAATTTTCACTTTCAAACTTTCATTTTCAAAAAAAAAAATTGTGCTTATATATAGTATAATGCAAAGTATCGCATAAATAAGCACAAACCTCCCCCAAACTTGTTTGCAGCAATGTCCTCACTGTTGTCATCTTTTAAATCTCAAAAAGCTGTCGACTTGGCAGGAAAGGTTATTAACGGGGGCAACAAAAATAATGACAGTGAAATCCTCCCCCAAACTTATTTCTGGCTCGTAATTTTGTAAAATTTTTCTTTCAAGAGCCGAAATATCCCCCCAAAACTTGAGTAAAATCATATTAAGCATTTAAAATTATGAGGGGGTTAAAATTATTGGTCAAAGTAAAGCCTTACAAAGACCAAAAGTCAACACCAACCATTTAAATTTTTTATCGATTAAGCACCAAGGTTGGTGGAAGAACATGTCGCCTATTGGCGTGAAGAAATGGGGAGGAGATAAGAGGTGTAATAGAAAAGGCTTACGTCTCGGTTTGTAGAGACAAAGCAATGATGATCGATTACTCGCATTCTCAGTCTTAATAAGAAAATGTGGCGGTTCAACATCTTTGGGTTGGGGTTGATTCATCACAACGCCCATGTCTTCTGCGAATTCTTCAGCGAAGATTTCTTCAAAGCTTTCATTGATATCCCGAATAATAATCTCATCAGAAAGAATGGGATGATACTCGGACTCCTTAAAAGGTTCACATTTAGCATTAGATGTTGACCCGGACAACAACATAATAGCGGAGTCGAGATCAGTATCGTGAAGCTCTTCAATTTCGCTGCTGTCGGAATCTATTGTTTCGATAGAACACACATGAGCATAGGGTTCGGAGGGTTCACTTCCCAACTTGTAAATGTTAAGCTCAATTGACATCTTCCCGAAAGATAGGTTCATAGAGCTGTTACGGCAATTGATTACAGCGTTGGAAGTCGCAAGAAAATGTCGACCTAAAATCACCGGAATTTGGTTTCGTGGGTTCGCTACAGGTTGTGTATCTATAACGATAAAGTCTACAGGAAATATAAATTCCCCGACTTTGATTAACACATCCTCTAGCTCACCCCTAGGTTGGGTGATAGATCGATCGGCCATCTGAAGAGTGCAATGCGCCGATTTTAACTCTCCGATCCCTAATTGCTCATAAACAGAATACGGAAGTAAGTTAACACTAGCGCCTAAATCGAGTAGAGCACGATTGATATTTTTAACCCTAATAGAAATAGAAATTGTAGGACTTCCGGGGTCCTTTCGTTTCTTGGGTAGTTGTTGTGTAAAAGTAGTGCTCACATTACTCGCAAGGAAAACTTTTTTAGGTACTTGAACTTTTCTCTTCCTAGTACACAAGTCCTTTAGTATTTTCGCATAAGACGGAACTTGTTGAATAGCATCTAGGAGAGGAATGTTTATGTTAACTTGCTTAAAAATTTTCACAATCTTCTCCATTTGTGGACTTGGTCTGTTGCCCCTTAACCTGTTTGGATAAGGTGCTTTATCAATAAGAGTTGGGTCCAACATTTGAGAGGATTGTGGAGATGGAATGGATCGCAAAATTGGAGTGGGGATCGCTTTAGATAGATTTGTGGAAGTGGGCTGAGGGTTCGAGCCTTGTGGGAAGCGTAGAATAGGCTCGGAAGAAGGTGGAAGACTAGATGAAATAGGGGAAGAAGTAGAAGCCGGGGTATAATTGGTATCACAAACATCATCAACTTGTTCACCCACTTGGTTATCCAGCACTCTTCCCGATCTCAACGTAGTAACGGCACTCACGTTATGATTTTGTGAGTGGTCGGGATTCGGTAGGGGTTGAGATGGGAGTTTCCCTTTCTCTCTCGCACTCATTGCGACGTTCAACTGTGCAATTTGGTTTTCTATTGATTTAATACTCTCACCGTGGGAGGCAGAGTCTTTCTTTATGGTATCAATAGAAGACTTCATATCAGCCGACATTTGAATGGTATGTTTCATAAACAAATCCAAAGTTTGTGCGAGTGAAGAGTTATCAGTACCGGCCAATTGTGGTGCAGAAGTGTTGGCCGGATTTTGAAAATTTTATGACTGAAAGGGGTGCTGACTTTGTGGTTATAGTTTCTGTGGAGGAGGTCTTTGATAATTGCTTTGGAACTGGTTTTTATTTTGGGGTTGGTTTTGGTTCCAAGCAAAATTAGGATGATTCCTCCATCTCTGATTGTACGTGGAAGAATAAGGATCGTTTCTAGGTCGCTGCTGAAAAGTAGTATTAGTTTGCTCGTGACCTTGAAACGGTGCATTCATAGGACATTCTTCCATTAAGTGTGAAGGATCTGAACAGTAACCACACACAGTCTTAGGAAGCGTTACCTGATTTAGGGAGACTGATGAGAATTTGTTCTCAATAGCGTCGAGTTTCTTCTGCATCGCTGCCATTTCAGCTTTTACTGCGATGGAAACATCGAGCTGATGAATACCTCCCATAGATGAAGGTGGTCTTACGATTTCCCACTGCAAAGTGTTTTCAGCGAGGTCTTCCAGATATTTCCAAGCTTCACCATCATCTTTAGACATGAAATTGTATTGACAATTTGTTTCAAGCATCTGCTTTGTTGCTGGATTAATGCCCTCATATATAATTCGGCACAAATCCCATCTATTGATTCCAGGATGAGGACATTGGACAAGCAGATCCTTGAAACGTTCAAAGCACTTCCAAAATGGTTCATTGGGAAGCTGGGTAAACTGGTTTATCTCGCTCCTAACACGGGCGGTCTTATGGTTTGGGTTAAACTTCTTAAGAAATGCTATTACGAATTCATCCCAATCAGTGATAGAGTGTGCGGCAGTATTATAAAGCCATTTTTCTGCCAAGTCGCACAAAGTGAATAGGAGAAGACGCAAGCGCATAGCATCCACAGTCAGTTGTGAAGTACCCATCATTGCGCATACGTTTTCGAATTTAGTGATGAAAACGTATGCGTCTTCAGATTCAAGCCCGTGAAATTTGGGCAAAAGATTGATGTAGTGGGGTTTAATTTCAAAATTATCCCCGTTGGCTGGTGGAATGGATAAACAAGTAGGAAGTGGACCACAGATAGAATAGCATCTCTCTTAGAGAGAAATGAACGGTTGATTCTGCTTACCTACGGGCGGTGGCAGCGTGGTGTTATAATTTGATGGAGTACCGTCCATCTCGGTTGATGTGGTGTGTGGTGGGGAAAAAGAAGATGAAGAAGTACCGACTTCGGAGTCGATAGCAGGAACGCGGACAAGACGGGCACTAGAATCCTGTGTCCAGCCAAGCATGCACTAAGCGGGTTTAGCACAAGTGGCAGCGTGTGTATGATTTAAAATTGGTTTGTTTTGAAAAAGTGGGACTTTAGAACAACTCACACAAAAATGCATAAACAACCCTAGAACTAAGATTACCTAGGTCAAGTCTCTAGACCGCTCCTAAACTTCCAAAGGACAAGCCACAGGATCAATCCTCTACCACCTCTTTATCACTCTTGTGGCCAGGTAAATGCCAGGTAAGTGGGAGGTATCCGCTATACGAATCACTGAAAATTGCGGGCCTAATTAAGTAACCACTTGTCTTAGACACACTTGCCTAGGCACCACAAAAGTAATGCAGATAAGCGATAGATTACCCACGACCTTCCTCTATCCTTATTGAGCGCGACAGTCCTTAGAGTCTTGTCTAGATATTTTTTAAATTAGTATAGGGTTATGCGGATGCTCGTTTTGTGATTTGTGGGGCCTAGGAAGGGTGATGAAATCTCCACATAATCTGAATTGTGGTCTTGCCCCTTAAAATCCGTATTAAAATATGAATAAACAAACCTAGTACAAAACTTTGCAAAAAGAATTTTGAGCGGCGATATTTTGCAAAGAATCCTGCAGAAAAGATATTTTATTGGATTTCAGAGGAGAGAGAAAGATATATAAAAGATACCAGAGAATTTGGAAACCCTAAATCCCGTAACGCGCCGCGGTTCCGCCGCCAATATGCTTTTTGTGCCGCGGTTCCGCCGCCGCCGACTAGGAAGATCTAAAGAAGATTTTTGCTACATGGCCTCCCTTCCTTCTCTGGATCTTGATGAATGTCTCTGGATCTCTGTTTCCTCAAGTCTTTGACTCCAGATTCCCTCGTAAAAATCAAACACGTATCGTTAAATATGCAAGATGCAGTTTGTTTTGTTTTTATGATATAAATCGAATAAGAATTCAACACAAATAGTAAGAATAAAAAATTACGCACGTATCCCCGGCAACGGCGCCATTTGATTGATCTAAAATTTTATGTGTAGTTAACCGCAATCAGAACGGTGTCGCGCATAGCTAGACCGAGGTGAGTACGGTTTGTCCTCAGGGAAACGTTGAATATTGTAGTCTTACTTTAGATGTGTTGAAAAAGAGAGGAGGGATAAAAAATATTGAAGAATGGTTGTAAGATCTAGATCTACGTTAAACACTGATGCAAAATATAGATCTAGATTAACTACGGACGTAAGTTTAATATTAAAAGGGGGCTTGTAGGGTTCGTTAGGATTTAGTAGTTATGGATGATTAATTAAATATTACCCTTTTTATCCTTTAATAGATTTAAAACTAGAACGACAGTGATGCATGTAGATTAGGGTTTCTGGAGGGAAAAGGGTTCCTACTCTTAACCCCTATCTCGACATGGAACTCCGTTCATATCTAGCCTTTACCAAAACAATCATTAATCTAATCTCTAATCGCGGTCGAGACTAACAATAAATTGGTAGCGCGCCCGATTAGGATGTTAATGATTTTTTTGATAAAGTTTATAAACTTTATAGGACGTAAAAAGGGTTTAAAGATCTTCATCATCCATTAACCTACCATAATCCTACGAACCCTAACAAGCGAAGAATTACTCGCGCATGTTGGGAGAAGAAGAGATGGAGAGAGAATTCATATTAAAACGACAAAGAAATAGAATAAGGAAAAAAACTACCTTTATTAATCAACAAAACTCATTGGCACTTTGTTCCCTTAGAAAATGATTACAAATACTAGTTTGCTTCTCGATCTCTTCTAAGGAGGTAGATGAACCGTTGATGATCAGCCTGGATGCGTGAGCCGTCTTGGACTTCGTGATCGCGTCGACTTGATGATTTTTCCAAGAGGCTCTCGGTCCTTATTTATACTCACAGAGCCGGAAACCTAGTTTCCTAATATGGTAACTAGTTGTTACGATTCTAACTAAAAAAATCCAGAATCCCAACTCCCTTAAAGTGCGGCGGAACCGCGGCCGTTGGATGGGTTTGACCGCGGATCCGCGGTCTTATGGTGGGATCTTGGCCTTAAATTTCTGGGCTTCATCTATGTAGCTCTTGGTGATCCTTTGAATATCTAGACTTTGAAAATCTTCTCTATGTTTCTGCCAAAATTGGTTTCTTCAATTTACTTTAATATCTTCGGCAGATTTGATCTCGCTAACTCGGATTTCCTTGATTTTAGTCATGATATAATTCCTGCACAATTATCTCAATAAATGATGTTAGTAGAATTTGTTTTTATTGAGATATTATCTTAACCATTTGTCATGATATTTTAGTTTTAAGAGAATTGGTCAAAGATATTTCATATTAAAATAGTCTAAATATTATATGAATATTACATGCTTACCATTTTCCTTTATAATGTTAATTATAATATATAAACACATGAAAATAGTATTTTTTACGGATAAACCCTTATATGTGTCATATTTATAATAAACATCTTTTATTATATATAAATAGTGAGGAACATGTCATATTAAAAGTGCAGTTTTATCAACTGAACAGCATGCCTGGGAGAGACCCCGGGGATGTCTCTGAAGGATTGTATGGGCTCCCTCACCTGAGACCGTCGTGAAATGGTCTCGAGTGTGGTGCTAGGACAGCAGGCGCATGGCTGCGCGCTCGCTGTCCCCGCAGCTAACCCAAGGCCATGGGTTGGGGGCCCTACCCTATGCCCCCCGGGGCCTCATGAGTCGTTCCCGAGGTCTCCCCCGGGGTCTTAGGAATTTTTCAGGTCTTTCGGGAATCGTTTTCAGTAAGAAATGATGGTGTTTTGGAACGGGGCTGATCGTGATATTCAATGTTTGGAATTTCAAGATCGGACTCGTGGGTTTTGGGATTCATTGGCCATGGTTTCTGAATGAACAAGATTAAAGTGTATAATCAAGTTTATTTGATGGCATATGTGATATGTAGTGTTTAGCCCCGACGAATTGATATGATCAATTTGACGGTGTTACACGTTTGTGCGTCTGAGATGTTCTATGTTTGAGAATGTTTGGTTTGGTGATTGGATTGTCGCGAAGTGAATAGCCCTGTGCGGTATTGAGATATTGTAATGCATTTTAATTCTTTGTTGTAGCCAAACTTGTATATTCATATGTTCGGGACGAGCTCCAACTTGTGGCCGCCATTTCCGCTATATGTATATTCTTTGTTTCGGGACTTAACGGTTCACATGTGGCCGTAGTCACCGCTTTACATATTATTATTTATCGGGACTCAACTTGGTTGCGGTCGATGTCACCATTGTATTAATACAGGTTTAGGATTACCATATGGAGAAGCGCATAAGTAACTGGATCCTAGATTGCGGTGGGTGGCCATCTCAAGGTGTTGAGACCAGCTCACTCGATTCTAGGATTGGCAGGTTGCTTGCCATGCTTGTATGGGTTATAGGATAGACCCGCCGAGGAGTTCTCAAGTCACCAGATTCTAGAAAGTGCTGGGTAGCCCACTCATGGTAATGATGCTGTGTTGCCTCATTTCTCGGATTGCCGAGTGGCTTGCTGCACTCGTAGGGGTCTTCTTTTGGCTGCGCATAGACTATTCACGTGACTGGGGAATTTCACGTATCATTTAAGGATCAAACGAAATGCGGATTACTAGGTAATCTGACCATTCGATTTCTGTGATGTTCTTTACATGCTTGTGTTATGATTACCTTCCTATGATGATTTCTCCTGCATGTTGTAATGTGATTATATGCGTGTGATGATATATTGATATATGTGATATAGAGAATATATATATATATATATATATATATATGTTTAGCATCCGCGCTAGTTCTGTCCCCGCCCTACCGTAAGTTAAGCAACTTTACAGTGAAGACTCGAAACCCTGCGGCGAATGCGGATGGCATATACATGCATTCTATTTTCTTTTCATGTTTTTATGTGATGATTATGTGAAAAGATGCTAGACAATACAATTATCTAAATGATGGGATTGTGTTAATACGATTAATGCAAAGTTAAATAAACCTAAAACACATTATAGGAACCAAATATTAGATATTGGTGTTATAGTCGATTCTTTTGCTTTGCATCAAAGTATTCGGTTAGAAATATCCTGCACCTCATTCGACGAGAAAAGAGCCTAGATCCCTTCACAGGGAGTGACCTCTTTGGAAAAATATTGTGTTACTATATGTTTGCAAATTGAATAGCCGTATTCCTTTACTTTGCACAATGGTATTCAGTTAGGAATATCCTGCACCTCAATCGATGAGGTAAGAGCCCTGATCCCTTCACGGGGAATCCACACTTAAGAAATAGTTTATGTAACTATAAATATGAAAAACCACTCGGTTCCTATAACGATATCAAGTTCATTACGTTAATGGTTTTCTTAAAAACCAGCCGTAGACCTCTGTCATTTCAAGATGTAGTATTTAGTATTCGTGTTGCGTTTGTTGGCCTCCGTTAAGACGTAGTGTACGATAGCTAAGTGGTGCCTCCTACTTGCAAAGTGATGCGATTAGCCGGGACAGTCACATAGCCTTGTTGACCTCCGTCAAGGGCTTATACTGGTGGATTCGAGTTAATCAAAAAATGATGGGTAGAAATTGACTAGTGGCCTATGGTTTGTTGACCTCCGTCAAGGTCATAGGTCTTTAGGAGTAAAAACTGATATCGGGAGTTTCAAATGTTGAAATTTGCAAAGAGTTGCATACCATTCTATACGAAGGTTTGGGTCCCGATTCCTACCGTGAGTAAATGTTACTCTCGGGATATATTTCATAAATAATCCCGGCTAGTTCTCCTTTTAGGGTTTGAAGGAGGATTCGACAGAACAATGAGAGCCATCCTGATTAGATGAAAATATAAACCAATCTAATTTTGATAGAGTGCATGACGAGTGTTTCTTTTCTCTCTCTCTCTCTCTCTGGCAGCGACTTTTGATTTACCCTTAAACTAAAACACATAACCATTTTTAACCGGACTTTTTTATGATCAACGGCTTTGACATGTCTTTACTATCCTAATTCGTGACAATGTCGTAAATGACCTTACCCCTCCCTCTTTCCTTTTCACTTACTCCAGAACCCTCTATATGCAGTACAAAGATCCATATTATTTGGACGTCCATCGTATGATTAGATACGAACCCAAAGAAATTATTTCAGTACAGGAATGGGCCACTGGCTCTGGAGTGGATGAATTGTTTATTTGTCTCTTCCTTATACCTTATCTCAAGTACGAGAGCTCCTTATCAGTAAGGAGAGTGTACCACTTATGCTTATTGGATAGTCTTCTTCTAATCCTGACGCTGGTGCTGAAAGGAATGGAGAGAAGAAAACCAACCGGCATAAGTTCAGTACACAAAAGGTAAGATGAAGAGACATCCAAAGGGGAAATTGTGAGGGAAAGGAAATTGGAACTATTTCGGTAGCCTAGGTAACATAGAGGAATTACAAGGAACATGATTGATCTGTTTTAAAGAAGTGTTTGTAGAATAACCGCAATCAATAACGGTGTCGCGTATAGCTAGACCGAGATGAGTACGGGTCGTCCTCAGGGATATGTGGAATCTTTCAATCTTACTTTAGACGTGTTGAAAAAGAGGAAGAATAGAGAAATAAAGAATAGTGGAAATAGTTTCTATATCTACATCAAAATACGGACGTAGAATACAGATCTAGTTTGAATACGGATATAGATTTTATAAGAAGAATGCTTGTAGGGTTCGTTCGGATTTAGTAGTCATGGATGAATAATAAAGATTACCCCTTTTATATATTGATAGATTTAATACTAGATAGATAGTGATGAATGAGAATTAGCGTTCTTGGAAGAAACTAGGGTTTCCCCACTATTGACCCTTGTCCTTTCATTGATCTCTACTCATATCTAGCCCTTAATAAAACAATTGTTAATCTGATCTCAAATCGCGGTCGAGACTAGCAATAAATTGGAAGCGCGCCCGATAAGAATGTTAACATTTATTTTGCTAAAGTTTATAAACTTCATAAGACTTAAAAGAAATTAAAACATTTTTTCATCTATTGATCTACCCTAATCTTACGAATCCTTTCAAGCGGAGAATTACTAGCGCATGATAGAGATATAAGAAGAACAGATAGAGAAAGAATTCATAATTTAAATGCAGAAAATAAATGTTAAATAATGATCTACCTTTATTAATCAACTTCACAATTACAAAGCCTTCAAGTTTAGATTACAAGAGGAAGAAGAAATTGCTCTCGATCTCTGCATTGTAGGAAGTAGATGCTCCGTCGAATCTCACGCCGCTCTATCACGTTGAATCGTGGACCTGTCGTGGATCTCGTGTTCTTTGACGATGATTTGCTTCATGTAAAAGGTGATGAATTATAATTTTAGCCTTCAGTCCTTTATATAGCCCTAAAAGAAGAAAACCTAGTTACCATATATGGTGATTTCCTAATATGGTGACTTTCCATATATGGTGATTTCCTAATATGGTGACTTTCCATATTTGGTGACTTTCCATATATGGTGACTTTCCATATATGGTAATTTTCTAATATAGTGATTTTCCATGCCTAGATTCTTCAAATATTTACTGAGTCTCTGCCAGTATTGATTTTACGATTTTGGCAGATTTTTTTATCCTGACATCTTGAAAATCTCGATCTCTTGACCTTAGCTAAATTTGCACAATATCTTCATGAATAATGTTAGTAATATTTAAATTAGAGAGAGATATATTATCCTAACCATTTTATATGATATAATATTTTAAGAATCTTGATTAGAATATTTGATATGATATGAATATTTAAATTACTAAAATATTATATAAATATCATATGCATATATTTTCCTTCATAATGTTAATTATAATATAGAAGCATATGATAATAGATATTTTGCAGATAAACCCTCATATGTTTCATATTTATAATAAACACCTTTAAATATTTATCAAGAGTAAGGAAAATGTCATATCAAATGTGCAATATTTTCGACTGAACAAATACCCACAAACTTAACTTTGATCGTCCCGAGAAAACTAGTTATTCAAGAGAGGGAGAAAGAAGAAAAGAAAAACTAACCAGCACAATTTCGTAGGCAACACGATTGCACTGAGCACGTGTAACAAGCCGTTAAACCTTTAGGTGTCCCTAGTAGGAGGAGTGTTGTTTCCTGGGGGTTTTCAGCGGATTACACCCACAAAATCCCATAATAAAAGAAAGAAGATGAAAGTTACATATAAAGATAAGGATTTATAAAAGAAAGAACTTGAAAATAAGAGTTTCCAACTACACCAGCTTTTCGGTTGCCATGAGCCCTATCTTAATGGTCATGAAAAGATGTCAGAAATCACATCATCTCTCAATAAAACATCGCCTTTATTCTTCCTCCCTAACTTTTATCCAAACATCGATCATATACCCTTACGTGTGTGTAAAAGACATCCCTACACTCGGAGAATTCAATTCAAGCCATCATACTCTTGTTCATTCGCCTTAGTACTTTTTAGTCGGTGATTTTTTTGATGAAATTGCTCACACATCCTTCATGCGACCGTTAATACTTCTTGAGGTACTAACCGACCGATTAAAAAATGTTCTTGCATTATTAAGGCGTAATTCCTCGCCTTGCAACACCTAAGGCTTAGCAGTGGCTCCCAAACCAGTTGGTCTAAGGCACTAGGTGATAAAGCACCCTCACTATATTTTTTTTATGTTGCCTTGGTAATTACAAAACCGGTGTTCATTTTTTTCACCACTTATAATTAATTTTTTTCTCTTCATACCAAGACTTTTAGACAAGAGCATTTCAAGGTATCCTCTACTATCCCAAGTTTCAAGATGTGTGCAAGTGCATATAGTAGGGTATCAACGTTCAAATGTTTGGCCTTAAGAATATGGACTATTTTTCAGACTTATTTTTATCCTCAGATTAGTAATTTCCTTCATCTTACTAACCCTTGGGACAACGGCTCATAACTACTTATTACTAGTTTCATTTAAGAAAACATCTAATTTTCTTGCTTTTCTCGAACTATTCCTATCTTTCATATGTAAATTTTCACTTTCTAACTTCCATTATCAAAGAAAGTTTTTTGTGCTTATGCAAAGTGTAATGCAAAGTAATGCGTAAATAAGCACAAACCTCCTCCAAACCTGTTTACAGTAGTGTCCTCACTGATGTTATCAGTTAAGCCTAAAAAAACCTGTAGACTTGGGAGGAAAAGTTATCAAAGGGGACAAGAAATAATGAAAGTGAAATTCTCCCCCAAACTTAATTTTGGCTCGTAATTTTGTAAAAACTTATTTTCAAGAGCCAAAATATTTTTCTCCCCCCCCCCAAACTTGAGTTAAATAATATTAAGCATTTTAAAAATTATAATGGGGGGGGGTAAAGTTATTGGTCAATATAAACCTTTACAAAGACTAAAAGTTAATACCAACCATTCAAAGATTTTATCAATGTAATGCACTGGTTGGTAGAAGAACACGTCACCTATCGACGTGAAGAAGTGGGGAAGAGATAAGTAGTGGTATGGAAAGAGTTTGCGTCTCTGTTTGTAGAGACGACTTAATGATGATGGATTACTTGCATTCTTGTTTTTGATAAGAAGAAGGGTTGGTGTTTCTTTGATTTGGGGTTGATTCATCACAACTCCCGTATTTGCTAAGAATGCGAGTCCATCAGCGAAATTTTCTTCGAAGTTTTCATCGATACCCCGAAGAATAACCTCATCGGAAAGAACGGGATGATACTCAGACTCCATAAAAGGTTCATAATGAGCGTTAGATGTTGACCCGGACAGCTCAATAGAAGGGTCTGTATGTGTATAATACATAGCGGGGTCAAACAACAACGTACAAAAGGAGTCAAGATCAGTATCGTGAAACTGTTCAAATTCGCTACCGTCGAAGCCCATCATTTCGACAGAACATATTTGAGCATGAGATTCGGAGGGTTCACTTCCCAACTTTTAAATGTTAAGCTCAATTGACATCTTCCCGAAGGATAGATTCATAGAGCCATTTCGACAATTGATTACAGCGTTGGAAGTCGCTAAAAAGGGTCGACCTAAAATCACCGGAATTCGGTTCCGTAGGTTCGCTACGGGCTGTGTATCTAGAACAATGAAGTCTACAGGGAATATAAATTCCCCGACTTTTATCAACACATCCTCTAACTTACCCCTAGGTTGGGTGATAGATCGATCTGCCATCTGGAGAGTGCAGTGTGATGGTTTTAACTCCCCGATACCCAATTTCTCATACAAAGAATATGGAAGAAGGTTAACACTAGCACCTAAATCGAGTAGAGCACGATTGATATTTTTACCTCCAATAGAAATAGAGATTGTAGGACTTCCAGGGTCCTTACGTTTTTAGTAATTGCTGGGTAAAAGTTGTGCTTACATTAATCATCATGAAAACTTTTTTAGGTACTTGAGTTCTTCTCTTCCTAGTGCACATGTCCTTAAGTATTTTCGCATAAGCCGGAACTTGTTGTATAGCATCTAGGATAGGGATATTTATGTTAACATGCTTAAACATTTCCACAATCTTCTCCATTTGTGGACTTGGTCTGTTTCCCCTTAACCTATTTGGATAAGGAGTTTTATCAATAAGAGCTGGGTCCAACATTGGAGAAGATCGTGGGGGTGGAACGGATCCCAGAATTGGAGTGGGGATCATTATAGGTGGACTCAAGGAGGTGGGTGGAGGGTTCGAGCCTTGAGGAAAACGGAGAATAAGCTTGGAAGAAGATGGTAGACTAGACGAAATAGGGTTAGAAGTGGAAGCCGGGGTATCATTGATTGATTCCTCATTATCATCCTATTTACCGACTTGATTATTCAGCACTCTTTTCGATCTCAACGTAGTAACGGCATTCACATTACGATATTGCGAATAGCGAGGATTCGGTAGTGGTTGAGATGGAAGTTTTCCTTTCTCTCTAGCACTCATCGCGGCATTTAATTGTGCAATTTGTGCTTCCATCGACTTTATACTCTCACCGTGGGAGGCGGAGTTCTGCATTAATGTTTGGATAGAAGCATTTAAATCAACCGAAGTTAGCATGGAAAATTTAATAAACAGATCGAGTGCAGATGAGTTTTCGGTACCGGCTGTTTGGAAATAATTATTATAGGGTGCAGAATTGTTCGCCGGATTTTGAAAAGTTTGTGGTTGAAAGGTGTGCTGACTCTGTGGTGGTTGTTGTTGCTGTGGAGGAACCCTTTGATAGTTATTTTGGTTTGGAACCGTATTTTGAGTTTGGTGTTGGTTCTAAGAAAAATTAGGGTGATTCCTCCAACCCTGATTATATGTGGAAGAATAAGGATCGTTTCTAGGTTGCTGCTGAAAAGTAGCATTAGTGTGTACTTGACCTTGAAACGGAGAATTTAAAGGACATTCTTCCGTCAAATGTGATGAATCGGAACAGCATCCACACACAGTTTTAGGGAGAATAAATTGGTTTAGGGAGGCTGAAGAGACTTTGTTTTCTATAGAATCTAGTTTCCTTTGTATCGCGGCCATTTCGGCTTTCACTGCGATGAAAACCTCAAGATGATGGATACCTCCCCTAGACGATTGCGGACTAACGCTTTCCCATTGCAAAGTGTGTTCAGCGAGATCTTCCAGGTATTTCCAAGCTTCACCATCGTCTTTCGACAGGAATTGACATTGATACATGGTTTCAAGCATCTGTTTTGTTGTTAGATCAACACCCTCATATATAATTCGACAAAGGTGGCATTGTATAAGAAGATCCTTAAACCGTTCAAAGCATTTCCAAAATGGTTCATTGGGAAGTTGGGTAAACTGGTTAATCTCGCTTCGAACGCGGGCGGTCTTATAATTGGGATAAAATTTCTTAAGGAATGCTACAACGAATTCATCCCATTTGGCAATAGAATGTGAGGCAGTGTTATAAAGACATTTTATTGCTAGATCGCACAAAGTAAAAGGGAGAAGACGTAAGCACATAGCATCCACAGACAGTTGTAACGTACCCATCATTGCGCATACGTTTTCGAATTTGTTTATAAAAACGTATGCGTCTTCGGATTCAAGCCCGTGAAATTTGGGCAACAGCTGGATAAATTAGGGTTTAATTTCAAAATTATCCCCATTGGCTGGTGGAATAGAAAGACAGGTAGGAAGGGGTCCATGCATTGGGTAACATCTTTCTTGGAGAGATGTGCGGTGGATTCTGCGCACCGACAGGTGGTGGAAGGATGGTGGTGGTAAAATCTGATGGAGAACCGTCCATCTCGGTTGATGTGGTTGGTGGAACGGAAAAAGGAGATGAAGAACTACCGACTTGGGAGTCGATAGCAGAAACGCGGACAAGACGGGCACTAAAATCCCGTGTCCAGCCGAGTATGCACTAAGCGGAGTTAGCGCACGTGGCAGCGTGTGAAAACTTAAAAATTGGTTTGTTTTGAAAAGTGTCGGATGTGAGACAAATCACACAAAAAATGCACAATCAACCCTAGAACTAAGGTCACCTAGGTCAAGTCACTAGACCGCTCCTAGACTTCCAAAAGACAAGCCGTAGGATCAATCTTCTACCACCACTTTATCACTCTTGTGGTTAGGTAAGTGTCAGGTAAGTGGGAGGTATCCGCTATACGAATCACCGAAAATAGCGGGCCTAATTAAGTAACCACTTGCCTTAGACACACTTGCCTAGACACCACAAAACTAATGCGGATAAGTGATAGATTACCCACGACCTTTTTCTGTCCTTACTGAGCGTGACGGTCCTTAGAGTCTTGATCTAAATATTTTTTAATTAATGTAGGTTGATGGGGATGCTCGTTTTGTGATTTGTGGGGCTTAGGAAGGGTGATGAAATCCCCACCTAATCTGAATTTGGTCTTTGCCCCTTAATGTCCGTATTAAAATATGCAAAATCAAACCGCAAAACAAAACTCGTAAAAAGATTTTTGAGCAGCGATATTTTGCAAAGAATCCTGCAGAAAATATGTTATTAGATTTTTCAGAGGAGAGAGAAAAAGATGGAAAAGATACCAGAAAAGTTTGAGGGCATAACTCCCCAAGACCGCCGCGGTTCCGCCGCCGTTTGCACACAATAACCGTGGTTCCGTCACGCTTTAAAGGGTCCTTTGTTTAATTTTCTTCACTGTGGCTTCCTTTGCTCCTCTGGGTCTTGATGAATGTCTCTGAATCTTTATCTCCTCGCTAAAGTGACTCCAGATTCTCTCGCAAAAATCGCACACTAATCGTTAAATATGCAAGATGCGGTTTTATTTTATTTTTATGATATATATCGAATAAGAATTCAACACAAATAGTAAGAATAAAAAAATCACGCACGTATCCCCGGCAACGGCGCCATTTGATTGATCTGTTTTAAAGAAGTGTTTGTAGAATAACGGTGTCGCGTTTAGCTAGACCGAGATGAGTACGGGTCATCCTCAGGGATATGTGGAATCTTTCAATCTTACTTTAGACGTGTTGAAAAAGAGGAAGAATAGTGGAATAAAGAATAGTGGAAATATTTTCTAGATCTACGTCAAAATACGGATGTAGAATACAGATCTAGTTTGAATATGGATATAGATTTTATAAGAAGAATGCTTGTAGGGTTCGTTCGGATTTAGTAGTCATGGATGACTAATAAAAATTACTCCTTTTATCTATTGATAGATTTAATTCTAGATAGATAGTGATGAATGAGAATTAGGGTTCTTGGAAGAAACTAGGGTTTCCCCACTATTGACCCTTGTCGTTTCATTGATCTCTATTCATGTCTAGACCTTAACAAAACAATTGTTAATCTGATCTCAAATCGCGATCGAGACTAGCAATAAATTGGTAGAGCGCCCGATAAGGATGTTAACATTTATTTTGCTAAAATTTATAAATTTCATAAGACTTAAAATAAGTTAAAACATTTTTTTATCCATTGATCTACCATAATCTTACGAACCCTATCAAGCAGAGAATTACTCGCGCATGATGGAGATAGAAGAAGAACGGATAGTGAAAGAATTCATAATTTAATTGCAGAAAATAAATGCTAAATAATGATGTACCTTTATTAATCAACTTCACAATTACAAAACCTTCAAGTTTAGATTACAAGAGGAAGAAAAAGTTGCTCTCGATCTCTGCCTTGTAGGAAGTAGATGCTCCGTCGAATCTCACGCCACTCTATCACGTCGAACCGTGGACCTGTCGTGGATCTCGTGTTCTTTGACGGTGATTTGCTTCGTGTAAAAGGTGATGAATTCTAATTTTATCCATCGGTCCTTTATATAGCCCTCAAAGAAGAAAACCTAGTTACCATATATAGTGATTTCCTAATATGGTGACTTTCCATATATGGTGATTTCCTAAAATGGTGACTTTCCATATATGATGACTTTACATATTTGGTGGCTTTCCATATATGATAATTTCCTAATATGGTGATTTTCCATGCCTGGATTCTTCAAATATTTACCGAGTCTCTGCCAGTATTGATTTTACGATTTTGGCAGATTTTTTGATCCTGACATCTTGAAAATCTTGATCTCTTGAGCTGAGCTAAATTTGCACAATATCTCCATGAAAAATGTTAGTAATATTTAAATTAGAGAGAGAGATATTATCCTAAGCATTTTATATGATATAATATTTTACGAATCTTGATTAGAATATTTGATATGATATGCATATTTAAATTACTAAAATATTATATAAATATCATATGCATATATTTTCCTTCATAATGTTAATTATAATATAGAAACATATGATAATAGATATTTTGCAGATAAACCCTCATATGTTTCATATTTATAATAAACGCCTTTAAATATTTATCAAGAGTAAGGAAAATGTCATATCAAATGTGCAATATTTTCGACTGAACAGAACATCGGGCAACCCCTTGAAACATTTGATATTTCAATTTTTCTTTGTGGTTATGATTGAAAACTGTTTCTCAGCCACTTTTTACTCCTGGGTATATGGATACCGGATTAAAACCCCCACATCTATAAACTATTACAGATGGTGAGAGGGAGTCAAGTACTGGGAAAAGGGTGATTTGTTCCACAATGTCAGAACTCGGAGCAATCGTTGCTGTTGGGAAAATCACCCGGTTTGCCTAATGGCAAACTTTTGGTTTTGAATAGCTGTTACAGTACACCAAATTTATAAACTCTTTTATCCATCTCTTTATTTGATAAAGTGTGATATAATTTTCAAAACAATGTCATTCATATTTACCTATATCAAGTGTTGATTAGGTAAGATGCAAAGTATAACAGAACTGATATTCTTAACCAAAATTCAGTTCTTAAATTATAATACACAGATTATGAGTTAGTGAACTCTTGAGACTTATACATTAGATGTATAAGTTTCGTTGTCCCTCGGGACAAGGGGCTGGTTCTCTTACTTTATTCTATTTAATTTTTGAGTACTCTAATTTTGGATGTGCGTTCTTGTTGAAACGCAAAATCCAAGGCTGTGAGAACTTCAAAGAGTATAGAGACAAAGTAGAGAATCAGACGTTAGTAGTATCATGAATCTTCGAAGTGTTCGTGTTAGTTATATGTATGCTCTAGAGGCCATTACTGTACATGCGATGTATATTGTAGTGGATGCTTGGACATATATAGGGAGCACTTTCTTGCTCGACATAATAGTATGCTATCTGGTTGCACTTTATCTTAACATGTAAACAAATACCGTTTTGTGATAACATGTTGATAAAGCCCTTAGGATGATTACATGACTACCAGGATTATGATGCAGATTATACTAGTGGGGACGGGGTAGTCGATAAGTATATCCTTCAAATGTTCCTAGTCGTGGGAGTATCGAGACAAGACATCGATACTCCAGAGTAGACTAGCGTATACGCTTCTCGACCCATATAATGGGCGATGGATGATACCATATCCATTGGTGTTTAACATCAGAGAAGGTATGCGAGTGCTCAGTGGAGACTGGGTACACTGGACGGACTCGCCGAGAACTCCTAGATGGTATTATACCTATCGTCGGATTGCAGTTCTCCGGTGACACCGGTACAGGTTAGTCTGTAGACCCGAGATCGTCATAGAGTCTTGTGTGATTCCCACTGTGCTTTGATTTCCACCATACCACGGTCAAGAGATCATGAAAAAAGGTGGTTTTTGGGTACAGTCCTTAGTCACATGGAGGAAATGAGCGATATGAGGGGTTTCGTCTCTCCCGATATTGGGAGTTGATGTTGCGCTATGCTCGATTGGCCATAACAAGAAATCCCTGACCAGGGTTGCTGAGATTTATTGGTAAGTGTTACCAGTAGTTTCTCGAACTGTTATGGACCTTGCATCGGCATGACTTATCAGGCTATTAGGGTCTGACGTTATACCACCCCCAGGCTGTGATATGCGACATATCAGACGAAGAGACCGGACTGTACGGTAATGTTACTGATTGGATTCGCAGGAGTATGAGCAGGCTTGCTTGTTGATCTTCTGATCGCTCAATACCCGGGTGGCCGTTACGCTTAGCAGACCGCTTGCGGCTTGTGGGTGTTTGATATGATCATCACCTACTGCCGGCATATTGATGAGTCTTTAGAGTCCTACACAGAGGTTTCCTGGTTCATGCGAAACGGAGTAGGAGCACATATGTGATATGTGCGGGACCGAGATTAATGCGTGTATGTGATGCCGCATTCAATTCTCGCGATTAGTGACATCGTAGGTTATATGTGATATAGTCAAGTTATCGGATCAAGTGTTGATTCGATAAGTTGTTACATTTGATATTAGTCGGTTATATGTAATATAGCCGGATTATAAAATCAAGTGTTGATTTAATAATTTAATGTAGAATTATATATTTGATATATTAAATTACATTACATAATATTAGCTCACTTAAGTATTTCTTTTCTCACATTTGATATACTTTACATATATGTGGTGTATGTATTGTTTTCTTTTTGACACAAAATATATATGTGATATATGTATTGTTTTCTTTTTGACACAAAATATATATGTGATATATATTATTGTGTCATGCTAGGTTACACTTGCAACATGTATGTACGAGACTCACACCATGCTAGGTTAAGTTAGAGTTTTTATTTGTCTTAAGTATTTTAAACATGTGGATAATAAGTCATGGTTCAAAGCTTGTAGAAGCTTGTAGGTTTGATTGACCAAGTCCACTTGTTTGTCTTGTTTAAGATATTTCCTTAACCCAACCCTTAACTCATAGCTATGGTTTATTCTCTACATGAGTATGGCATGACACTAACTCACCCATGGTTGCAATTCTAACCACACAACTCTCATTCATTTGCTTCATCACTTCTTCTTCAAGAGAGAGAAAAGCTTGCTAGTTTTTTCTAAGTGATGAAATCTTGTAAGAAAAATAAAACTAAAGTGAGCCCACTTCCTACTTCATCATCCTCTACTACTTGCCATTTAGTTTAGGGTGTTTGCTTCACTAATCTACACAATTAGTGAAGAGATAGCATAAGCTAGTGTCTCCTCGACGTAGATCATCTTCGGGCTCGAAGACTTCGAAGCAAGCATGTTCGTTCCTTCATGGGAGCCTTTCTAGAGTCCGGGGATCGTGATCGCAGCGAAGGGACTACTACACAGAGCTATTGAAGTGAAGGACCGGTCTACAAAGGTTGTATTCCTTGTTCACTTAGATGTAAAGAGTTTACATATCATGTTTAACCCTAATTCTCTAGTTCGATTACTTGGCGGGTTTGTTTAGCACCCCAAAATTTTCAATATAGCATGTTTGATGCTTGCCAAAACCTTGCTAAGGTGCTAAGCTAACCCTATAGTGGTATCAGAGCCAAGCTAGAGCATTAGGCGTTGTCTAGACGAAGTTTAAATTCCGATCAAACTCCGAAAGCCCGAAACGACCCCCTTTCTGGAATTTTTTCCAAAAGTTGGATTTTTCCATGTTAAAAATACTCAGAAAATCATGTTGGGAATTCTATGGACACACCTGAAGAAAGAAACCCTAACTCGTCCAAGTGACCGCGGATCCGGGGCCAAAACATGGTTTTGGCGGCAGATCCGCGACGCCACTTGAGAGGCTTGGGTCGGGCCCTTCAGCTGTTGGTCCGTAGGTGTTGTGGCGTGTCTCTGGTTAACTTTAACTGTGCTCAAGTGTTGAGCTCTCTGGGAATTTTTGGGAATTCGTTGCATCGATCGAATTATCTAACTTCGCCTAACTTTCTCTGATTGTGATACAATATTTTGAATTCACAAGAATTAGTTATGAGATAAATAGTTTGAATTTTATAAATCTAGTCGTTTAGTCTCATTTGATCGGTTGCCACGGTATTTTTGATGTTGATCAAAAGTCCGTCGCAATTACGTAGCGTACGCGGATACTTGCCGGGTAAACTTTATAGTTAGCCATGCTCCATATCTCCGACCAAGTGACTGTAGGAGAACCCCGTCGCCAAAAAGCATCTGTTCGGATGCTCGCGGCCACGGTGTTCCGCCTTAGTGCACTTCATCGACGGCATCGGGGGGTGCGGACGTCTAATAAAGTTTCCGACGAGCATTCATTCATATTATCGGGAATCTTGTTGAATTACCCGACAGGCTATTAGAAAGTGTTTTCAATATCGAGACTAAAATGCGGGGTTTATAATTGTTAGGCATGCGATATCTAAGGAATTCATTTGGTTAGGCATGAAATCCAATGTATGTGATACGTTGGGTTTATGATGTCTAAGGTGGTTGCGGATTCCAACTGTTGTAGTTTTTCACATTCTTTTCTGCAACCGTAAGTGTAATATGTGGTGTATCGCCGGTTTCGGTGCTATATGTCAACGACAATTGGGATACGCATATTTACTTACGTTGATGACATGTGATGTTATGTGTTGCTGTGATATGTTATATTGGATCGTCGTGTTCTGAATAGCCGGGTTTTTTTTATGTGAGATGAGAGTTTTTCATTTTCTTTCATGTAAAAGCTTGAATGTAATATTCTTTTATTGGGGCACTTCCGGGTTGAGGATGATGTCACCATTGATGTATAATATTTACTTTTCCGCATTAGGATAGACCCAAGGCGGGGACCATAAGTAACCGGGTTCTAGGGTCCAGTAGGAGACCATCTCAAAGAGTTGAGACCGGGTCACCTAACTCTAGAATTGGTAGGGTTGCTTGGCGCTCTCGTAGGGGTCTAGGGATGTGGGTTTGGCTATTCATCGCGACCGTGAAATCCGTGTTTTATACTGGCTTAAATTAAAACACGGAAATCCTAGTATATCCAATATTTCATATGTTATCTTCTGCTGCTCTGTGATGTGATCACTGTGATATCTTCAGACGAATGCCTATATGATATATATGAGATATAATTAATATTGCTGCTTTCGTTTCATATGTGATACTTGGGAAGCATATTTTGATGGGACTTCATTAATGAGATTAATGAAAGAAAAAGAAACCTAAAAGATGTTGTAGAAACTTGTTTAAAAACCGGTAGCTCTAGTTCTTGCTTTTCATAGCGATATTCCTTGTAGAATATCCAGCACCTTATTCGATAAGGAAAGAGCCCATATCCCTTCACCGGGAGTGACCTCTTTAGCGAAACTAGCAGATGCTACAAACTCGGTTTGTCTTTTGATTGCTTTTATAGTTCTTGCTTTGCATAGTAGTATTTATGAAATATCCTGCACCTTATTCGATAAGGAAAGAGCCGAGATCCCTTCACCGGGAGTAACCTCTTTAGCAAAACTAGTAAAAGCCATAAAAACACTCTTTTTAAAAATCACTCGATTCTACAACGATATCAAGTTCATTACGCAAAGGGTTTTCTTAAAAACCTGTCGTAGCCCTCCGTCATTTCAAATAAGTAGTATTTAGTATTCGTGCTGCGTTTGTTGACCTTGTCAAGGCGTAGTGTGCGGTAGTTGATTACTGCTTATCTGCTAGCATATGATGTGATTGGATTAGGGTAGTTGTGCGGCCTTGTTGACTTTGTCTAGGGTCGTGCCGGTGAGTTTAATTTAATCAGGAAATGACAGGTTGAACTTGACATGCGGTCTATGGGTTGTTGACCTTGTCAAGGTCATAGATCGCTTGGGGTAAAATATTATCGGGAATTTCAAGTGTTGAAATTTGCAATGAGATTGCATACCTTCTATGAGATAGTTGGATCCCGATACCCACTGCGAGTAAGATTTACTCCTGGGAGAGTTTTACACATTACAATTAGCCGATCAAATAGGTGTCTAGAAAGGTGTTAACAGGGTTATGCCCCTGGGAAAATGAGGTTTATTTTAATTAGGTCCGTGCGAAAGTACGGGGAACCTCCCTCAAAGTACCGACACTGGCCTGGCCGAAAGATTGGCGAACTTGTAGGGTATAATTAATCCCGGCTAGTCTTACCTTTTAGGGTTTGAAGGTAGATTTGACGAAAACAATGGGAGCCATCCTGATTAGATAAATTAATAACCAATCTAATCCTGCAAGAGCGCACGCAGAGTGTTTTCTTTTCTCTCTCTCTCCTGGTAGCGACCATGTCGCGCCTTAATCAAGATAATAATATGGATGCATTGACCGAACCTGCTTATTATACTGTGCTGGGGAACGTTGGTTCCGCTCTATCTTATAATTGTTATAACTCCGAGCAGAAAATAGGGGAATATCCGGATTCCCATGCCACCCAATCGAAGTAAGTGCATGTTGATGCATATTCTTCGGGTGTCCTTATTACCGAAAATATTTTCTCAGTATCCTCTGCGTCCTAGGTATGAGATACCGGATCAGGATCCTATATATGTAAGAGTTACATGGGCTACAGAAAGGTAGAGAACTGAGAATGGGTGATATGTCTCTAAGTGTTAGAGAATAGTGCAATTATTGCAGCCAAGTCTGTTGGCAGATATCACCTTGTATTAATACATTAATTCTGAACGAATGTTATTACATACCGAACCTGATATACAACATTACATCAGTTTCTTTAATGAGTTAAAGAAGGATATAATTCTGTATTAGAGGATTATGTTGTGAACATTTTCCTGAATCAAGAGTTGATTCGGTCAGGCACGTTATATAATAGCATATACGCTCTAAATCAAACAACAGTTCAAAGTATCTAGAACACACGCAAGAAGACTAATTCAGAAATGAACAAATCCTTCTTGAGGCATTGTAGACTAGGTCATATCTATGCGACATGACCAGCTAAGTTACATAAGGATGAAAATCAGAATCTGTTCGAATTTTCATCTTATGATACTTGCCAGTCTTTTCTCAAAGGTAATATGGCCAATACTCCATTTACTGGAAACAGAGAAAGAGTTAGTGAACTCTTGGACGAATGCATGATGATGTATATGGTCCTATGTCTATAAATGCCGAGGTTGGTTCTTCGAACTTCGTTATATTCATCGACTATTTCTCAGGATTCGGACATATGTTCCTGTTGAAACACAAGTCTGAAACTTTTGAGAAATTCAAGGAATATAAGCTTGAAGTTAAAGAATCAGACGGGTAAAAGTATTAAGTCCTTCGATGTGATCGAGAGGGTGAATACTTGTGCATGGAGTTCCTGGAGTTTCTAAAAGGAGAATGTGATTCTCTCTCAGCTTACTCCTTCGAGTACACCACAGCACAACGGTGTATCGGGGCGGAGGTATCGCACCCTATGAGATATGGCGTGCTCTGTGATGAGTGCTGCTGAGTTACCTGTTTCCTTTTTGGTGTTATGCACTTGAGAAGCTGCATACCTATTGAATGGGGTTCCGTCCAAATCAGGGCCTACCACTACATTTGAGATATGGTGTGGGAAGAGACCATGTCTTAAACGAGTTAAGATATGGGGTTGTCCGGCCTATGTTGAAAGGCAGAATCCGGACAAGCTCGAGGCAAGTTCAGATTTGTATAAGTTTGTCAGGATATCCCAAACATTAGTGAGGGAATATCTTCTACCACTCTGAGGAGAAAAAGGTATTTTGTTTCTCAGCATGCAACCTTTTTAGAAAGGGAATTTCTTGTGAAGAAATTAGCGGTCATGAGGTAGAACTGGAAGGAGTTCCAGATAGACAAACTAACAGCTGATGATTTGGTGAAACCAAAGGATTCAATAGTCTCCAACGAACCTCAGTCTCTCCGCGAATCTGGTAGGATTCCTCATCCACTTGAGAGATACTACGGTCTTCTCGGTGATAGTGGAAGTGAGGATTGCATCATGAGATGATGGCCAAACTAGGTTCAGGCAGGCCATCACGAGTGGGGACTCTGTGAAATGGATGGATGCTATGCGATCAAAGATGGAATCCATGTACACCAACAAAGTATGACTTTGCATGTTGCACCTGAAGGGGTAAAACCCATTGGGAGCAAATGGATCTTGAGAAGATTATTAGTATAAATGGAAAAGTTGAGACTTTCAAAGCTATGTTAAGTCCATCAGGTTCAATACGCGCATCGCGGAGTTAGAACATCTGTTTTTATGTGACAGTCAAAGAGTTTGACTTCATCAAAATGGTAGATGAACCTTGTATATATAAAAGAAGGTTGTAGAGTGTAAGGTTTTCTTCCACGTATTGTACGTAAATAACATACTCTTGATAGGAAATAGTTTATGCTACACTCGGTCAAGCTCCTCTTATCACGAGGATTCTTAATGGAAGATTTGGATGATACCTACTACATCTTGTGGATAATAATCTATGGTGATAAATCTATGTGGATGTTGGGAGTGTCCCAAAGCCAGGTACATTAACACCATACTAAAGGGGTTTAGTATGGAAGATTCTAAGCGTGGTGGTTCTCCCACTTACTCATGGATCACTCTCTCCAAAAAGATGTCTCTCGAGACTAATTTGGAGAGAGCTCGCGTGCAAGGGATACCCTATGCTTCGGCAGTAGGCTCTATCATAGTATGCGATGTTATGTACCAGACTAGATATAGATGACTCACTAAGTATAGTGATTTGGAATCAATCGGATCTTGGGAGATCACTGGATAGCTGTGGAGGACATTCATAAGTAATTGAGAAGCACTAAAAGAAAGTTCTTGGTTCTAGCTTCCAGAGTGATAAGGTCGACTAAGAGTCAGTCACAGGCATTGTCTTTACCCTCAGTGCAAGGATGGTATGTTGGAAGAGTTCCAAGCTAGATACCGTGACATACTAGACGATAAAGGCTGAATACATTGCTACCAATGATGCTGCCAAAATGGCTGTCTGGGCATTTCTTGTTCATGAGATGAACAAGGTTCCTACCATTGAGCGTCCAATAATTGTTATTGAGACAACAATAGAGTTGTGGCTTTGGCCTAGGAAAACCTATCCCATCAGCGTTCCAAACATATTCTGAGGCAAATATCACCTGATCAGGGAGATGGTTGATCTCCAAGGGATCGAGGTTAGGAGAGTAGACCTGAAGGTTGACACAGCGGATCCACTCATAAAGCCCTTACTCCTAGAGAGACTTCTCTACAATGGTTGAGTATGGGATACTACAACCACTGCTATATTGTTGGGTATTGGATACTACAACAGATGGCCTTAGTGCAAGTGGGAGATTGTTAGTTATATGTATGCCCTAGAGGCCATTACTGTACATGCGATGTATATTGTAGTGGATGCTTGGACATATATAGAGAGCACTTTCTTGCTCGACATAATAGTATACTATCTGGTTGCACTTTATCTTAATATGTAAAAAAATACTGTTTTGTGATCACATGTTGATAAAACCCTTAGGATGATTACTTGACTACCAAGATTATGATGCAGATCATACTAGTGGGGACAAGGTAGTCGATAAGTACATCCTTCAAATGTTCCTAGTCATGGGAGTATCGAGACAGGGCATCGATACTTCAGAGAAGACTAGCGTATACGCTTCTCGACCCATATGATGGGCGATGGATGATCCTATATCCATTGGTGTTTGACATCAAAGAAGGTATGCGGGTGCTCAGTGGAGACTGGGTACAGTGGACGGAATCGCTGAGAACTCCTAGATGGTATTATACCTATCGTCGGATAGCAGTTCTCTGGTGACACCGGTACAGGTTAGGTCTGTAGACCCGAGATCGTCATAGAGTCTTTTGTGATTCCCACTGTGCTTTGATTTTCCACCATACCACGGTCAAGAGATCGTGCAAAAAAGTGGTTTTTGGGTATATTCCCCAGTCACATGGAGGCAATGAGCGATAGGAGGGGTTTCGTCTCTCCCGGTTTTGGGAGTTGATGTTGCGCTATACTCGATTGGCCATAACAAGAAATCCCTGGCCAGGGTTGCTGAGATTTATAAGTAAGTGTTACCAGTAGTTTCTCAAACCGTTATGGACCTTGCATCGGCATGACTTATCAGGCTATTAGGGCCTGACGTTATACCACCCCCAGGCTGTGATATAAGACATATCAGACGAAGAGACCGGACTGTACGGTAGTGTTACTGATTGGATTCGCAGGAGTATGAGCAGACTTGCTTGTTGATCTTCTGATCGCTCAATACCCGGGTGGCCGTTACGTTTAGCAGACCGCTTGAGGTTTGTGGGTGTTTGATATAATCATCACCTACTACCGGCGTATTGACGAGTCTTTAGAGTCCTACACAGAGCTTTCCTGGTTCATGCGAAACGGAGTAAGAGCACATATGTGATATGTGCGGGACCGAAATTAATGCGTGTATATGATGTCGCATTCAATTCTCGCGATTAGTGACATCATAGGTTATATGTGATATAGCCAAGTTATCGGATCAAGTGTTGATTCGATAAGTTGTTACATTTGATATTAGTCGGTTATATGTAATATAGCCGGATTATTAAATCAAGTGTTAATTTAATAATTTAATGTAGAATTATATATTTGATATATTAAATTACATTAACTAATATTAGCTCACTTAAGTATTTCTTTTCTCGCATTTGATATACTTTACATATATGTGATATATGTATTGTTTTCTTTTTGACACAAAATATATATATGATATATATTGTTGTGTCATGCTAGGTTACACTTGCAACATGTATGTATGAGACTCACACCATGCTAGGTTAAGTTAGGGTTTTTATTTGTCTTAAGTATTTTAAACATGTGGATAATGAGTCATGGTTCAAAGCTTGTAGAAGCTTGTAGGTTTTATTGACCAAGTCCACTTGTTTGTCTTGCTTAAGATATTTCCTTAACCCAACCCTTAACTCATAGCTATGGTTTATTCTCTACATGAGTTAGGCATGACACTAACTCACCCATGGTTGCAATTCTAACCACACAACTCTCTGATTCATTTGCTTCATCACTTCTTCTTCTTCTTCAAGAGAAAAAGCTTGCTAGTTTTTTCTAAGTGATGAAATCTTGTAGAAAAAAAAAAACTAAAGTGAGCACACTTCCTACTTCATCATCCTCTACTACTTGCCATTTAGTTTAGGGTGTTTGTTTCACTAATCTCCACGATAAGTTAAGAGATAGCATGAGCTAGTGTCTCCTCGACGTAGATCATCTTCGGGCTCGAAGATTTCGAAGCAAGCTTGTTCGTTTCTTCATGGGAGCCTTTCTAGAGTCCGGGGATCATGATCGCAGCGAAGGGACTACTACACGGAGCTATTGAAGTGAAGGACCGGTCTACAAAGGTTGTATTCCTTGTTCACTTAGATGTAAAGAGTTTACATATCATGTATAACCCTAATTCTCTAGTTCGATTACTTGGCGGGTTTGTTTAGCACCCCAAAATTTTCAATATAGCATGTTTGATACTTGCCAAAATCTTGCTAAGGTGCTAAGCTAACCTTACAGTTCGAAGATATGGATACTTACGCCTGGTATTCAGTATTAAGAATGTGATTCTCTCAGATTGCTCATCTGTAGGTGTGCTCCATGATGAGTGATGCTGAGAAGCCACTATTGACTTTGACAAACCTTAGCAACTCAACAGATTTAGTAGGTAATCTCAGCCGCCTGTGAGATATTTCAGTTTGCTCATAGACGATGACAAGGAGGATTGCATCATGTGATGATGACCCTGCTAGTTATCAGCATGCCATAGGGAGTAGTGACTTTTGGCTGATGGCTGAATGCTAAATTATCTAGAATGAACTCCATGTATTGCAATAAAGTATGAATTTTGTTGGGTGCTCTTGATTGGGTAAAATTTATATGAGCAGGTACATCTTTTGAGATCAATGCAATTGGAAAGGAAGTCACCTTATAAAGCTAGGACTTGTAGTAATTGGGTTTTCATCAAATACCCGACCTTGATTGTGACGAAGCTATTGCTACAATGTCTAAGCTGAAGTCCATACGAATATAATTTGTCACGAATGTTTTCTTAACTATGATATCTGGAAGGTGAATGACTATAATGCCTTTCTAAATAAGTGATTTAGAAGTGCATGTGTATATGACTCTGCCGGAGGGTTATCGTAGTCAGTGGGAGCATCGAAAAGCATGCAATTTGCTTAAGTCTATTTGTAGACCAGAGCAGGCATAGCGGAGAAGGATCGTCTATTTTTTGGTATAACAGTCAAAGTGTTTGACTTCATAAAAAAGAAAGATGAACATGGGATCTAAAAGAAGGTAATAGGGTAGAATTTCTATGATGTCATATAGGATATGGATGAAATTCTTCTAATAAGAGGTGATGTTCCTGTACTACAAATCGGTTAAGCATTGGTAGTCACGGATGTTTCTCAATATAGGACTTGGATAAAAGATATCGTAATTTCTGGTGACTCGGTCTATACTGATAAATCTAGTATGTTTTGGGATTGTCCCAATTGAGGTACTATGGTACCATTCTAAAGGGGTTTAGAATGTACGACTCCAAGTGAGGTAGTGTAACCGCATAAGGTGGAGTCACCCTCTCTAAAAAGATGTCTTCAGGACTGATGAAGAGAGGGACTCACATGAGTGACTTTCCACTTACTTCGGCAGTTAGGTCATTCATGCAATGTCATATACCAGATCGGATAATGCTTTTACAATTGTTGTAGTAAGTGGATATTAATCCAATACTGGAAAAACGGAAGCAGTTAAGAACATATAAGATGTTCTTGGTGAATAGTAATGGCGGCCTACTTCCTACTGATTCAAGCTTTCAAGATGACAAGAATGATAGAGTGTCTGTCGCAAGTTGTAAGTTTACCCTCCTTATTAGAGAGCAGTATATTTGAAAGAGTTCCAAGACGAATACTGGAATGGTCATGATGCTGTATGCTGATTGTGACTTAGCAAAGAATACATGCTAAGAATTTGTATGGATAAATACATTCACTTATGAACAGGTTCCCATCAGCTATCCACATAAAGTTCTAATGAAGGTATCACTCATTCTGGAAGATAGTTGATCTTCACAAAGTTGAGATACATGGAGAAATAGAGAGAACCACTATAGCCGATCTCACTGATGCTATTTCTCGAATACAGTTTGCAAAATTGTTAGTATAAAAATTGAGTATGCAGTTGGACATGACATGTGAGTATGCGATACCACAACAATTAGTCTTACGTAAGTGGGAGATTGTTGGATATAGTGCCATTAAGGCAATTATTGTAATTGCAAGATGGAAATTACGTAATTTAAGGATGACCTATTTGGAGAACAGTCTTACTAGAGATGATAGTATACTATCTGGTTTGTCTTCATCTTTCATGTGAATACGTTTTACACGGTATCACTTATCGCTAATACATGAGATGAAGCCCTTAGGATTTTGTTTGATTACCGGACTATGATGAGGATCATACTAGTAAGGCCTGGTAGTCCATAAACACATCTTTAAATGTTCCTAGTCCTAGGAGTATCAGGATTGGGCATCGGTACTCCAGTTTAGACCAGTGTATACGTTTCATGACCCAGTATGGGACGATAGCTGATCCTAGAACCATTGTGTTTGACACTGATGATTGTATACAGGTGCTCATCGGATGGGTTACACTGGATGGACTCATCGAGAACTTCTAGATGGTCAATACCAATGTCAGGTAGCCATTCTCTGGTGACGATAGTATAAATTAGTCTCTCGACCTGAGATCGCCACGGTATCTCATGTGTGTTCCCACTATTCTTAGATTACTACCCTACCATGGCTCTACTAAGTCGTGCAAACAGGTTTTAGTTGGGTATAGTCCTGAAATACATGGAGGCAGTGTGCGGTCGAAGGTATGCGTCTCTCCCGGTATAGGGAGTTGATATCGCACAGTGCAGAACATGGCTATAACCAAAAGCCTCCGGACGGAGAAGGAGAGATAAACTGATAAGTGTTATCAGTTGTATCTCGAAAGGTTATGAGTCCAGTGTCGCACGACTTATCCAGTTATTAAGGGTCTGACAGTTTCCACCCTCCAGACCAGATATGTGATAGTGTTTGACGAAGAGACCAGACTGTATGGCATTCATTGCTTATAGACATCGTCGGGTCTAGATGAGTTTGCTCGTCGACCTTCATTTATCTTGATCATACCTGGGTAGCCGTTACGTACAGTAGTGCCACTGACGTGCTTATGGGTTAATCTATGAGGGGATTGAATCAAAAAGTGTTTCAAATTCAATCGGATATGGTTCTGTATAACCCACTGCCAGTGTATTGACAGGTCTTTAGAGTCCTGCAATGAAGGTTCCTGTCCGGGCAAAATTGTGATGTGGCGTGCGTATGGGTTACGTACAGGACTTTGATTAAATAGTTGATTTAATCGCATGTCCAGGAAATACTAGCCGGTTTAAAATTCGGAATATCAAGTCAAGCAAGGACTTGATAACCGCATTTTGATGTGGTTTCTAGTATTGTGTATAGAATACACCCTCTCTAATGTATATGCTACAAAGGAGAAATTTATGGCTTCGGGTATGTGTATATGATACATATACTAGTACTCATTCCGTGTGTGTGTGTATTAGATATGTATATGTTTTGTGTATATTGATACATAAACTTTCTTTTTCCTCTTTTAGTTAATATGAGTATGTATATATATGTATATGTATTTTGATTCATTTGTGTGTGTGTGTGTGTGTATTATGGCATAGAATTTTCATATGGTTAGCATGTGAAGGGAGGGTCCCACATGACATAATATGAGCATATTATTAAAAGGGGAGAATGAGAATGAGGGTTTTTAACTAATTCATTTTTAAGCCATATCATATCTTCTTCTTATTCCTCTCTACAAGCTCAAGCGCTCTCATCTCCAATGGAAACTTGAGTGTTAGTGAGGGAATCAAAAATCTGGAGAGTACCCATTATTCCACACACCTCCATGAACTCCTAGCAAGTCCCTTCATGGAGTTTCTCCACCCGACAATGGAGATAGAGATTCAAGCACCCCATCTTCACCAAGGATCATATACGGCGAAGCGAGAAAGCATACGGGAGCTCGAGGATGTATAGCAAGGGACCTAGTTCATCATATGGAGCATATGAAGATGCTACAAAGGTTGTAGCCTCTAACTTACTCTCTAGTGTTACATAGTTTTGTTTTTGCTTAGTATTTGTTGGTCTTGATTTATTGATTGGGGCTATTTAGGAAAAAAATTTGTTTTCCAATTTTTCCGGGACCGTGACCGTCACGACCATAGCCCTCATCCGCTATCAAGACCCTCTCCTTATCAGTCTAGAAGACATCTCTTTAGAGAGGGTGACTCCATCACATGTGGATACACTGCCATACTAGAAGTCATCCATTCTAAACCACTTTAGAATGGTGTCCAAGTATCCCGATTGGGACACTTCCCAAATCAAGATAAATCTAGTCACCAGAATCCTTAATATATTATCCAGATCCTATGTGGAGAAATATCTGTGACAACCATAGTTTGATCGAATGTAGTATAGGAATGCCACTTCCTATCTGGAGTATGTCATTCATATACCATATGATATACTTCATACACCCTTCTTACCAGGTTCATCTGTTGTTTTGATGAAGTTTAATACCTTGACTCTTACATCAAAATAGATGATCCATCTCCACTATGCCTGCTCCAGTCTATAAATAGACATAAACTATTTTCACACCTTCCGTTGCTCCCACTGACTACGATAACCCTCTGGCAGAGTCATATACAAGTGCACTTCTAAATTTCCATTTAGAAAGACGTTATAATCATCCACCTGCCAGATATCATAGTCATGAATAGCGGCAGTGGCAAGTCATATTCATATGGACTTCAGCAAGACCTTGAAGTAAAATTTTCATCACAATCCACATCGGGTATTTAATGGAAACATGTACTATAAGTCTAGCCTTATTAGGTTACCATCTTTCCACCTGCACCGATCTCGAAAAATCTACTACTCCTAATGAGTTTTACCCCTTCAGGAGCACCCGGCAAATTCTATAATTTGCTGAAGTGTGAAGAGTCCAATATAATGCATCTGGTCACCTGGGAGTTACCACTTCCTATGACCTACTGATAACTAGTAGGGCTATCATCACAGTGATGCTGACCTCCATGTCACCGTCTATGAGAAAATCGATGCATCTCTTGGGTGGCAAAAATCACCTACTAAATCAACGGAGTGTCTAAGGTTTGTCGAGTCCAATTGAATCTCCAGGTTCATCTAAATTTTCAGTAACCGTTTGTAGTTCTGGAATCACTTCTAGCTCTACCATACTTCCACTAATTTCTTTTGCAAAAAGATTCTTTTATAAAAAAGTAGCGAGTCAAGAACAATATCACTATTGATCTTGCAAATAGTAGAAGTTAAACCCTTGCTAAAAGCTTGGAATAACTCACAAACTGTCATTACTGAAACGTGCCTTGAGTAGTCCGAATTCTACTTTTAAATAGGAATCGGATAATTCCATATCTTAACATCCTCAAGATATGCTACCATTATATGTCCATATGGAAGCTGAGATACTAGTTTAGATGGAATCATTTTCAAATGCAATGCATCTATTTCCAGTGCACATCACCTAATGGAAAAGGGCCATACAACATTACTCATCAAGGAGTGCACCCACGGATGAGTAACCTATGAGAGAAGCAAGTTCTTAATATTACTATGATGGAATACCTAGAATAAATATCTACATCTTTAATCACCTCAAAGAATCTTGATACTTCCAATGTATGGTTCTCTACTTTATTCTTATACCTATAAACTTCTCAAAATCTTTGGACCTTACATTTCAATGAATGCATGTCTAAACTAAAAGAACTCATAGGTAACATGAATGGAATAAGAGTACCAACCCCTTGTACAGAAGAACACAGGAAAACAAACATTATGTTGTATATGTCCCAAGAGTATACTAACTCAAATTCTGTGCGTTTGTAAGTTGATAACCGTATTTTAGTTAAGAATGTCTATACCGTTATCCAATACACCTTACCTTATCCTCAACTGATAAAGGTAAATTTTAAAAACACAATTTTCAAAAATTATATCCAACTTTATAAAATAAAGATATAGATATTTCATTTTAAAAGTTTGTGCATAACAACGGTTATTCAAAATCAAATATTTGCCATAAGGAAAAATCAGGTAATTTAATCCAATATCACCAACTGCTACGAATTTCAATATTGAAGATCAAATCATTCATTTCCTAATATTCTACTCCTTCTCAGCACCTGTAACACCCTATAGATGTAAGACTCTAATCTCGTATATACATATCTTGGAGTCAGAATTAATTGGGAAAACGGTTTTCAATTATAAGTATACATAAAAACAGAAATATAAGAATGTTTCAAGAGGGTGGCCGGGTATTCCTAGTAATGCCTTTTCCAATTTCCAGATTCATGACATTAGTTGCAATTTCCTTTTCCCTCACTTCAAACCCTTTATATGTCTCTACATCTTACCTTCTGTACACTGACTTAAGCTAGTTGGTTTTCTTCCTTCCCTACCTTTCAGTACCAACCTAAGATTTGGAAGAGGACTATCCAATAAGCGTAACAGGTGTACTCTCCTAATATAAGAAGCTCTCAACTTGAGAGAAGGTAAAGGAAGAGAGACAACATAATTATACAATCCAATTTATCCAGAACCAGTGACCATTCTCGGACTGAAATAAATTTCTTCGAGTTCCTATGTAACTATACGGTGGCCTTTCCATTCAACATGGATCATCGTAGTGATACGACGTGTTCTGAAGAAGCCAAAGAGAAAATATGAGTAGCAGAGATATATGCGACTTTGTCGTGAATCATGACAATCCAAAACCAGATGGTAAAAAAACTCGGTCGACTTGATTTATGAGTTTTAGTTTAAGTTTGGTCATGGTCGCAAACCAAAAAGAGAGAAAAGAAATACTCAGCGTGCACTCTATCAAGATTAGATTAGTTGATCACTTTATCTAATCAGGATGACTCCTACTGTATCCTCGAATTCTCCTTCAAACCCTAAAAAAAGAACTAGTCGGGATCATTTACATCTTACATGTTTGCTAACCGTTCAGCCAGGTCGGTGTTGGTACTCCGGGGGAGGTCTCCCGTGCTTTCACATGGACCCAATTTCATAATCTCGTTTCCGCAAAGGCATAACCTCGTTAACACTTTCTAGATCCCTAATAAGTTAGCTAATTGTGAAGTAAAAATTTCCATAGGAGTAATACCTACTCATTAGGGAGAATCGAGACCTAAGTATCATCATGTGATAACTTTGACGGAAGCCGACCTTACCACACTCCATAAGGTATGCGTATACTTGGAAAGTTTCCCTTATGTTTGAAACTCCTGATATGTTGCTTTATCCTTAATGACCTATGACCTTGACTCATGCCAACAAATCAAAGGCCAGTAGTCAAGTTATACTCGTCATTATCTTGATTAACTCAAACCCACCAGCACAAACTCTTGGGGCATACCAACAAAGTTGTACGACTGTCCCGATCAATCGCATCACTATGTAACAAATAAACATCATTCAGCTACTGCACACTATGTCTTGACACATGCCAACAAACATAGCATAAATACTATGTGCTATCTATCTGAAATGACGGAGGGCTACGACTGGTTTTTGGCGAAAAACCTTTAACGTAATAAACTTGGTATCATTGAAGGAACTCGAGTGGCTTTGAAAAGATGTGGTTTAGGCTCCGCTTTTAAAACATGTGGTTTTGAAGAAAACCAAGTGGTTATAGTAACATAAACTATTGCTTAAGAGTGAACTCCCTGTGAAGGGATCAAGACTCTTTCCTCATCGAATGAGGTGCAGGATATTCCTAACCGAATACCACTATGCAAAGGAAAAGAATATAACTATAGTTTTCGAAAATTTGGTTCTAACAACATCATTTAGGATTATTTTCCTTGCATTAAACATATAATGTGATCCCATCATTTAAGTTTCTAGCCACAACAAAAACAACCAAAATAGCATGATTTTATATGCCATCTACATTCACCACAGGGTCTCGGGTTTTCACTGTAAGGTTACTTAATTTATGGCAGGGCGGAGGCAGGGCTAGCACGGATGTAAAACATATAGAAGCATCCAATCTATATAATATATATATCATCATCACAAGTATGTAATAGCATCACAGGCATGCGGCAAACAATATGGAATAATGGATAAACTAGGAACCATGCGTTTCATTTGAGCCGCAAATGAAACACGATGTGGATAGCCCGTACAACATCGAACCAAATCCCCTACGAGCACGGCAAGATATCCGCCAATCCTAGAAACGAGGCAGACCTCAATATCATGAGTGGGCCACCTGGAGCTTTCTAGAATCCGGTAACTTGAGCACCCCTCCGCGGGTCTATCCTAGAACCCCTACAAATGTGGCGAGCAACCCGCCAATTATCGAGGCGGCCCGGTCTCAACTCCATGAGATGGCCACCTACCGCATTATAGAACCCGGCTATTCGAGCACTTCTCCTGGGTTCATCCTAGTACATGGAATGAAATATAAACAATGGTGACAACGACCTCAACCCGGACGTATCCCAAAAAGAATATAAATCAAGTCAACGACGGCCACAATCCAACCGCTCGTCCTAAATAAATGAATTTACAAATATAACATCACTATACAAACAACATCATACGAGGGGCTATGCATCACGACAATCTGGCTAAACCATATATATATATATATATATATATTATAACATAGGAAACAACACAATATGTGCAACCCCGTCTAATCGAACGTATAGCAATTAGATGACATTAACCAACACATATAACAAACTATGGATCATACACGATGCTAAAATTTCGTCCGAAAGTTTTCTGAATTGCCCCGAAAGCAAAGATAACACTACATGAAATATGGGCAAAAAGAATGATACCAAAAATCAAGTTTCATCAATTCCAAGCAACCACCAAAACCCAGGGATCTAAGGAAAACTTTGGGCCTCCAATGTCGGCCAAATTGAATTTTTCGTCGGCCCCAAAAATGTGTTAGTTCCTTGGATTTTGTACCATGTTTTAATGCATCAAAACAAGTCCACTGGCATACTTTAAAAAAATTTCAGGTAGGTTTTCAAAAATGGACAGAAACTTAGAATTCGAAACTCGATCCAACAAAACTTTCAGCATCGAAATTATTACATTGTCTGCAACTAGTTCTAGTGTTTGGATGGCTCTGATACCATGTTAGGGTTCCCCTACGCTTGCGGCTAATGCACGGAGGAAGCAGAAAACGCGAACAAATATTTTATGCGAGCACGAGGAAATCGCAACCTAGAATCAGTTCCAAACACTAAACTATTAAGCTAAACATACAAGGTTGTGAACATACTATTGGATATAGTGCACTTAAGACAATTATTGTAATTGCAAGCAGGCGATTATGATAATTGAGGGAGGACCTGTATAGATAGAACAGTCTTACTCGAGATGATAGTATGATATATGGTTTTGTCTTTATCATCATGTATATGTATAATGTGGTATTGCGTATTGCTATTTCATGTTGATGGAGCCCATAGGATTCTTGCCTCACTACCAACGTTCTGACGGCGATCAGACTTGTGGGGATTGGGTAGTCTATAAGGACATCCTTAAATATCCCAAGTCATGGGAATATTGAGACTAAGCATCAATATTCCAGAGTAGACTAGTGTATACGTTTCTTGACCCTGACAAGGGGCGATGGCCGGTCTCAAAGCCATTGGTGTTAGTCAGTCACCAAAGATTGTATACATGTGCTCATTGGGTTATGAGTTATACTGTACAGACTCGCCGAGAAAATGTTAGTTGGTATTATACCTAACGTCAGATAGCAGTTCTCTAGTATTAGTGCAGGTAGTCCGCTGACCTGACATCATCATTTGTCTCAAGTGTGTTCTCACTGCACTTTGATTTATACACTACCATGGCTCTACAGAATTGTGCAAACAAATAGTTTTTGGGTGAAGTCTCGAAACACTTAGAGGTAGTGGGTGATAGAAAGGATTCATCTATCTCAGTATAGGGAGTCGATATCACACAGTGTTCGATGACCAATACCATAAGCCCATGGCTATGGCAGATGAGATTTACTGACTGTCAGGTCAGTAGCTTCTTGGATGGAATTGGGATAGATACCGACACGATGTATCGCATTATTAGGGGTCTGACTTTAACCATCCCCTAGACCCGATATGTGATACTCTCATAAGAATGAACTAGACTGTATGGTATATGTCACTTACAGACTCTGTAAGGGTTTGGTCGGGCTTGCTCATCGATCTTCCTTTCTTTCAATACCTCGGTAGCCGTTACGTACAGCTAGTTCCGTTGACGTGCTTATGATTAAACTCACTTCCAGTATACTGACGAGTCTTTAGAGTCCCACATAGCGGGTTTTCCGCTTTGGAGAAATGATGTGGTTGCGGTACAGTCGTACGCGCGAGGGTCCGATTGAAACTAATGTATTTTATATGCTGATGGCAATCGGACATTGTAATACTAGCCGGTCTTTTTAGAAGACAGATATTAAATTTAGTGTCGATTTAATAGATGTTACATATATTGGATACATGTAATTACTAGTATTATGTCACTTTATTTATTTTTCCACATATTGCATTTGATGCACAAGACATATATTTAATTATATGTATAAAGATATGTTAACATTTTGCTACCATTATGTCACATATATATACATAAAATTATATATATTATTTCTTTTTTTGTTTGGTTTCATTTTTCTTAAGTTGTGCCAAGGGTGAGCACATGCATTTGCACTCACATGGCATTGACAAGTGGAGGAAAGAGAAAATGGTGGACACTTGGATGGTTGATAAGATTCAAGGGCTAGGATTTTGTAGAGAATGAAATATATTAGCAACTATTTTTCTAAATGGTTAACTAATATGTTTATATTTCTTCTTCTTCTTCACGCTCGTCCTCTTCTCTTTTCTCCTCTTTAAAATACTAAAAGAGAAATGAAAAAGAAAATTCAAAAGAGAAAATAATTAGTGGCAAGGAAACTACATCCTTAGTTAATAATTCTAGCAAAATTATGATCTAAGTTAAACTTCAAGTTAGAAGTTTTGGAGCCATAAACTTGGAGCCTTCAAAGTGGATCATCTATGATGGAGGGGATCTTCACCAAGCCTGTTCAAATCCTAGGAGCACTACATGGAGTCCAACTGTCACGACCCGAAAATTTAATTCGTGACCGGTACTCAAATCACGCAACGTCTAAAGGCGTAACGTAAATTAAGTAAGCCAAAGCCCAAAAATCTAAACCTTTTAAAGAAAATAAAAGAGGTGAAATTTTGAAATAAAGGTATGATGAAATCAAATGTTTTCTTAAATGCATAGATAATGGAACATGAAAATGCAAGTGGATTTTTACTAGTTGGAAAACATGTTCCGCCTTTATAAAAATTTGGGCAGCACCTCCCTTGTATATTTTGATCCAAAACCACATATACATGTTAATATAAAAGGCATACCAAGCGGTAGCTAGCTCTTCGCCAATCGGCGGAATCACAACCACGCAAGTCATAATTATAAGTATACGACGCCCAACGGCGAAGATCAACACAAAGGATAATGAATAAAGCAAGATATCAACCCACCAAGCGACATATAACCCATCGCTCTAAGTCTCGCAACCACATGTCTTGCTAAGTCTTAATACTTATACAAATACTAGTTTCTGATTGATGGAGTTAACTAGATACAACAGGAATAATAATACAAGAGTGGGCACGATCCAGTATGTCCCACCCACCAAAGCAAATCACCCGAAGCAAGCTGTGTGCCAGCGATACCGCTACTGATCCATGCGGTCAACCTGAAAGAACTGTGGCACAACGGGGGTGAGTTGACAACTCGTGAGTAGAAAAGAAATCGAATAAAACAATGACTCCTAGGTTAACTATATCATAAAGGTGATAGCATGATATCTAGGGTAACCGTATCTGCATATATGCCAACAATAATTAATGCATGTATGCATGTGGATAACATCTACGTGTCTATCAATGACACAACAACATCATGGAACCTGAGTGTCCAACATCGACACTCGAAACATCATGAAAGCATATGCATATAAATATGAGGATATCAATCAACATGTGTCCATCAACGACACATCAAAATCATGGAACCTGAGTGTCCAACATCGACACTCGAAACATCATGAAACCCGTGTCCAACATCGACACGTAAATCCTCATATCTCGGGATCCGTCAGTCCGGATCGGCCCATATCATCTCACGACTCCGGTCGGTATCCTACGGATAACCGCCGAGCCCAATACTATCACCGGTAGGTAGTAGTCCCTCTGCCAGGCTCATCGTCTACTGCACAACATACCTTTCTTGCCCCGGGTACCATACCGGGTCCACCATGTACCCGCAAACGGCCTCATCCAGCTCCTCGAACCGGGTATCACATAACTCATAACCGAGAAAACACATGGTGGACGTCTCGAAATATCATATCAAGAAAAACCTGGTTTTTAAAACAATACATAATTTCCTTTGAAATATAACCACGGTTCTCAAATCCAGAATCTCATGAAAACAACATATTAATGCGTATAATCATAAAGCATGATGTATGCAAACATAGAACAGAAATGTGAGCATATCAAGTATATCATGCGACATGGTATAGTGATGTGAACATAGCAAGTATATCATGCAACATAGCATAATGATGAGAGCATAGCAATATATATCATAGCATGATGTAGCAATTCTACTGTGTAAGTGACATAGCAATTATCGATGATGAAAGTGTGTGAGCCAGCAATCTGTGTAAGTTATGCATCATCGATAATTTTTTAGGTGTACTAGCTCAGATATATGTAATGCAATGAGAATATCATGAACGAACCATAAAGTCCATCGTACGCAAAATGTTATAGGGTATACGTATCTAATCTAATATCTACGTAAAGGCTAAACTAAGCAGTGTAGACAGGGATTAGATATCTATAACATCTCCGAGTCGGTGAATATATCAATCGGCATCCAGCCTCACCACATCACGTACGGTATAATCTCGTACGACATCCTCTAGTCAAGGGTATGGATCAATCATCCGGTAAAGTATCGCGTGCGGCGACAACAAACAGAATAGGGATTCTATCGACCTAAACAACAATGAGGGTACGGGTCTAAAGTCTCGTACGACATCTCACTCATCATTCACAAAATTATATATATATACCTATATCTCAGGTCACATCCGTATCAATCTCATATCAGGGGATCGACAAAGGTATCAATTATCTCATATCGCTTCGCATCCGCAATGACATATCAAACTAAGTCACCATATCTCATCGAATACTCTTTTTGTTAGTGTATATGCCCTAGAGGCCATTACTGTATCATACTAGTATGTATATTACTTAATGGAAGCTTGGGATATTCACCTTGTATTGACAATCTTGCTCAATATAGTAGTATGCTACTTGGTTTGTTTCTGCTTTAATGTGTACATGTGTTTATTTTAGCATATCACCTATACACATTAGTGGAGCCCTTAGGATCTTTGCTTGATTACCGGCGTTGTGATGGCAGTCATACTCGTGGGGGCTGGGTAATCTATAAGCACATCCTTATGCAGGTCCCTAGTCGCAGGACTATCGAGACAGGGCATCGATACTCCGGAGTAGACTAGCGTATGCGCTTCTCATCCCAGTGTGGGAGACGGTCTGTCCCACAGCCGTCAGTACGTCGTACTTGAGATAGTATGCGGGTGCTCGTTAGGTTACGAGTACACTGGACAGGACTCATCGGGAACTGTTGGTTGGTACTATACCTATCGTCAATTATCAGTTCCCAGGTGACATGAGTACAGCTTAGTCCGCTGACTTGAGACTGTCACTTCGCCTCGAGTGTGTTCCTACTGTACTTTGATTACTACCCTACCACGGCTCAAAGGAGTCGTGCAAACAGGTAGTTTTTGGGTGCAGTCTCGAAGCACTTGGAGGCAGTGACGGTTAGACAGGATTCGTCTCTCCCGGTATTGGGGGTTGACATCGCGCTGTGTTTAGGAGAGCCATTACACGAGTAGTCCCTGGCCAGGGCAAGCGAGATATACTGGTAGGTTTCCAGTGTTATCTCAGGGTGTTCTGGGCTTCACTCCGACACGACTTGTACCGGTATTAGGGGACTGACGTTTACCAACCCCTAGGCCCGCCATGCGATGTATCAGACGAACAGACCAGACTGTATAAAGATTTTCACATTCAGACTCAGTAGGAGTTCAGATGGGTTTCACCTCGTCAGTCTTCTTGTCGGCATCTACCTGGGGACCGTTACGCACAGCTAGTGCCGCTTGCGGTCTGTGGTTAAACCCACTGCCAGCGTAGTGTCGAGTCTTTAGAGTCCCACACAGAAAGCTATTCTCCTTTAGGCAAAAGAGTAGAGGTCGCATGGTTTTGCGACAGGTCACATGGTTTTGCGACAGGGTTCGGTCATATCCGTGCACTTGTGCACGTACAGTGTCCGGACAGTTAACACTAGCGGGCTTTGGTTTAAGCCAGATCCTAGAGTACGCTTTGGGATTGGTTTTATCTCGTTTGTATTCGTGTTCCTCGGAACGCGGATGCGGGTGTGTATGCACAGTTGACAGAGAGACAGAGGCAGAGGATTCTCATTGGGGTTGTTGACTGTTGACTATTGACTTTTGACTAAACCCTAATGAGAATAAGAAATATAATTAATGATAATATTAATTAAGTATTATTGTGTCATGGTTGAGATGAGGGGTTGACTTTGTTGACTTGTTGACTTTGTTGACCGGTTGACTAGGTTGGACTAGTTGACCATCATCATTGCAATGGCTATCATTTTATGGAAAAAACTTTTGCTTGCTTGTTTGTTTTTGCAAAATGAGTGCATGAAATGATATGGCCATTTTGACTTGAACTAACACATAATACTCAATTACTATTATGAGTAATCATGGTTTTGGATTATGAGAGCTTGGATGGCAAAACACTCTCTGATTCTCTCATTTTCATTTCTCTCTCTTGCTTGAGCTCTCCCTCTTGCTCTTCCTCTAGCTCTCTCTCTAGTTCAAGGCAACACCCTCTCATGAGTTGAGAAACATTGCCTTAGAGATAAAATAAAACCCAAATCACTTCTCTACTCATCCTAGTTCACAAGGTTTAGCAAACCTAGTGTTCTAGTTTCTTCAAGTTCGAAGAAGAAGCCAAAGGTAGAAGCTTTCAGGTGGATCCATCTTCGGCGTAAGGAGACGACGAGGTGAGGCCGATCCGTACACCGGGAAGAGTTGAAGACGAAGGAGTTCAAGAAAGGTATAGCCCCCTAACCAAGTTGGTAAAACTCTAGTTAGGTTGTTGTTAGTTGTTTAACAAATATCTGTATTTGTAGTCCATGTTACCACCTTCTTGAAGATCGTTTTTCACCACTTCCGCAACCCCGTAAGTACCGGGGAAGGGTAGCATGGACTTACAGTGGTATCAGAGCCCAGGTTAAACACTATCTAACATGTTAGCGAAGTAAGTAGAAGTTCGATCGGAGAAAAAGTCGCGAAACGAACCCGAAAAGCATACTTTCTGTCGAATTTTTCCTCTGTTCAAAAATTAATAAATCTTGGCTTAAAATTCGACTCAAGGTTTTTACATCTCACTGTAGAAAAATGATCCAGAGAGCCCATCAACGCGCCGCGGAACCGCGGCAGGAGCTTGCTCCCGCCGCGGATCCGCGGCCGAGTTGACTCGGCCGTAGCACATTTTTGCTGCAGTGTGTTTCTGGGTTTGTTTTGGGATTTTTAAAATATGTTTTTTCTGCCCAGATTTTCCAGAAAGAAAAATTTGTGTTTGGGACCTAAAAATCCGTATTTTGATCGGACTTCTAAAGACTTAAGCTGACGGGTATATATCTGTGATGTGTTATATGTATTGAACGTCCGCTAATCGCTATACGTCGATTAGTGGGGGTTATACATATCTGTGATCTGTAATGTTGATGGTATGTGTATATGAATTCATTGGATTGTCGCGGATTAATAGCCGGGGGGTTGTGAGATGAGAGTTTTCTTTTATCTTTCAATTCATGTAATATGTAAATTGATGTAATATTATTTTTGGCCGCACAACCGGGTCGGGGTTGTAGCCGTCATTGTATAATTTCTTTTTACTGTTTTTGCTCCTAGGATAGACCCAAGGTGGGGTGCACAAACTACCGGGTATCCCGAAGTGCCGAGTGGCCTACTCACGTCGTTGAGGGAGGTTGCTCCACTTCAGATATTTGGCGGGTAGTTTTGCCGCACCCGTAGGGGTCTAGGGTGGGGTATTGGCTATTCATCGCGACCGTGTAATCCTCTTTTCGTTACAGGCTCGTACGAATTGCGGATTCCTAGTATATCCAATGTGTTCATCTGTGATCTGAAATGGCTATCATTGCAATATATCTATATATGATATTATTTAGGCGTTGCTTATGTTTTGCATCCGCGCTAGTCCAGCCCCCGCTCTGTCGTTAGTTAAGTAACCTAACGGGTAATGACGGGGCCCCGTGGCGAATGCGGATGGCATAAGCGTACGTCATATTTTGGTTGTTTTCTGCAATGGTAGGATTAAATGATGGGACGCATTGGAATTAATGCAAGAAAAATAAACCAAGTAAAAGTCGTTGGAACACTTTCAAAACCACTCGGTTTCTTTTCAAAATAACTTTTAAACGCGGAGCTTAAGCCACTTCTTTTAAAAGCTATCTCATTCCATCGATTATATCAAGTTCACTACGTTCACGGTTTCGCCAAAACCATTCGTAGCCCTCCGTCGTTTCACATAGATGGTCAATAGAATTCAAGCTATGTTTGTTGGCCAAAGTCAAGGCATAGTGATTGGTAGCTATTGGGTATTCATGTGCAGCATAGATAGATGTGTTGGTTTGGGGCAGTCGTTCTACCTTGTTGGCCAAAGTCAAGGGTATGTGCGGGTGGGCTCAAATTAACCTGGAGAATGACGGGTAGAACTTGACACGCGACTTATGATTTGTTGGCCAAAGTCAAGTTCATAAGAGCATGGGGCAAAAAAATCCACATCGGGAGTTTCAAAAGAACTGAAACTTGCTAGCGCTGCATACCATTTGGAGTGTGATGATTCTGGTAGGATTCCTTCAGTTTTGTCACGCAATGATATTTGGATCCCGATCCTACTGTGAGTATATGCTACTCCTCGGGAAATTTCTCACTTAACGATCAATGCTATAAACCAAGTAGGTGTCTAGAAAGGTGTTAGCGGGGATACGCCCCCAGGGAAAAGAGGTTATTTAATTAAGGAACTTCGCGAAAGCGTTGGAAAACCTCCCTCGAAGTACCGACACCGGCCTGGCCGAACGGTTAAGCAAGTATTGTACGGTGAGATTGATCCTGACTAATTCTTCCTTTTTGGTTTGAGGAGGGATTCGAGAGACAGTAGGAGCCATCCTGTTTGGACAAATTAAAAACCACTCTAAACTTGCAAGAGCATCATGCTAAAGTGTTTCTTCTCTCTCTCCTAATTACAACGACCAATCATCTTGACCGGACTTAAGTTATTACTAGATAAAAACATACTGACAGGGCCAAACTACAAAGATTGGCTAAGGAATGTCAAAATGGCAATCACTTATGACAAGTTGGGGTATCTCCTTACCACCAAATCTCCCCCTGTCCCAGGTCCCACCTCCAGCGTCGCGGATAAGGAAATCCGTAAGACTTGGGAGATCGATTGCGCGAAGGCCAAGTGCCTCGTGCTTGCTTCTATGGACAACGAACATCAGAGGAGGCACGAGAATATGGACCTCGAATCCATATTTCTCCATACAAAAGAATTGTATGAAGAGCAATCTCGTATCACCAGATACGAAGTGTCGAAAAAGCTGTTTTCGGCAAAGTTGGTTGTCGGATCATCGGTAGCGGAACACGTGCTTAAGATGATTGGCTTCATAGAGGAGCTCGCGGACCTTGGGACCACGTTGGAGAATGAGCTCTATACGGACTTGATTCTTCATCCCCTTCCTTCCACTTACGCCCAGTTCATCCTGAATTTCAACTTGCAAGAAAAGGATGTTGAACTTTCAGAGCTCCTAAACATGCTGAGGAGTGCAGAGGGCACTCTACAGAAAGGTAGGGAAACATCCACTTTGTTTGTAGGAGGATCTTCCTCTTTTAGGTCCAAGGCGAAAGCCAAGGGAAAGAAGAAGAAAACCCCCGCCAAACCAAGGGGCGGTGTTAGCAAGGTGGATACGAAGGGAAAGGCAAAAGCAACAAAGGTAGCGGGGAAGCTTGTGGATAAGGAAGAATGCTTTTACTGTCACAAGAGTGGACACTGGAAGAAAGATTGCAGGGCTTGGAAAGCCAGAACACAGGATCTGAAGCAAGTTGCGGCTTCAGCTTCAGGTGTGTATGTTATTGAAAACTGTCTATCAATAAACTCTACTTCCTGGGTATTGGATACCGGATCAGGATCTCATATCTGTAATTCTTTGCAGGCGTTGAGAAACCGTAGGGTTTTGAAGGCAGGTGACATGACCCTCAAAGTTGCAAACGGAGCTAGCATGGATGCTAAGGCCATGGAAAACTATCACCTGGGAATGTCAGATGGACATGTTTTGGTTTTACGTAATTGCTTTTTTGTACCCAACGCAACTTGTAATATCATTTCTGTATCTTTGATTTCTAAAGAAGGTTATGAATTTGCGTTTGTAAGTAATGTTGTAAACATTCACCTTAATCAAGTTCTGATTGGGTCAGGTACATTAAGCAATGGTATATACGTACTAAACCAACCACAGATTTTCAATGTCCAGAATACACACAAAAGAAAGTCTCCGGAAATAAATCAGACTTTCTTATGGCATTGTAGACTGGGTCACATCAATGAGAGAAGGTTGACGAAGTTACATACAGAAGGATATTTGAATCCGTTCGAATATCAATCGTATGCCACTTGTCAATCCTGTCTCAAAGGAAAGATGACAAAGACTCCGTTCACTGGACACGGAGTAAGAGCGAGCGAGCTCTTGGGACTCGTACACAGCGACATGTGCGGTCTAATGTCTACACATGCGCGAAGCGGTTATTCTTACTTCATTACTTTTAGGGATGACTTTTCAAGGTACGGTTATGTCTTCTTAATGAAACATAAATTCGAAGCCTTTGGAAAATTCTAGGAATATAAGAACGAAGTAGAAAAACAAACCGGCAAAAGTATCAAGACACTAAGATCGGATCGAGGCGGTGAATACTTGAGTGCTGAGTTCCTGGACTACTTAAAAGAGAATGGAATTCTCTCTCAGCTTACTCCTCCATACACTCCGCAACATAACGGTGTATCAGAGAGACGGAACCGAACCCTATTGGATATGGTACGGTCCATGATGAGTAACGCTGAGTTACCGCGATCATTCTGGGGATATGCACTAGAATCAGCTGCATACCTTTTGAACCGAGTTCCAACTAAGACTGTGCCTACTACACCATATCAGATGTGGTGTGGGAAGAGACCCTATCTTAATCACATTAAGACATGGGGATGTCCAGCTTTTATCAAAAAGCAGCATGCGGACAAGCTCGAGGCACGCTCAGTACAGTGCAAGTTTGTGGGATATCCAAAGAACTCCAAGGGATATTTTTTCTATTGCGAAGAGGAACAAAAGATTTATGTTTCTCGTCATGCCCACTTCTTGGAAACTGAATTTTTAGAAAATCAGATAAGTGGGAGCGCAATAGAACCGGAAGAAATTCCAAAACCACGAGCTATTACTGAAAGCTTAGTAGAACCAGAGGGTTCGAAAGATCATGACATTCCTACGCCGCTCCGCAGGAGTATTAGGCAGTCTCATCCGCCCGAGAGATAATACGGTTTTCTCATAGACGGGGATAGAGAAGATTGCATCATTGATTATGATGAGCCGACTAGCTTCCAGCAAGCCATTCAGAGCGTTGACTCGGTAAAATGGCTGGATGCAATGCGGACCGAAATGGAGTCCATGTACACCAACAAAGTATGGGCATTGGATGTTGCTCCAGATGGGGTAAAACCCGTAGGATGCAAGTGGATCTTCAAAAGGAAGATTGGTGTAGATGGACAGGTTGAGACCTATAAAGCTAGACTGGTTGCAAAGGGTTTTCGTCAAAGACCTGCTTTGGACTATGACGAGACCTTTTCACCCGTAGCTATGCTGAAATCCATTCGGATCCTTCTTGCCATTGCTGCCTTCCACGATTATGAGATTTGGCAGATGGACGTAAAGACCGCTTTTCTAAATGGAAATTTAGAGGAGTGTGTTTATATGGACCAGCCAGAGGGTTTCATTCAGAGTGGGAGCAGCGGAAAGGTGTGCAAGTTGCTTAAGTCCATCTACGGACTAAAGCAGGCATCGCGGAGTTGGAACATCTGTTTTGATGAAACGGTCAAAGAATTTGGCTTTATCAAAAATCCAGATGAACCATGCATCTATAGTAGATTTGTAGCGAGAACTGTAGTATTCCTCGTTTTATACGTGGATGACATTCTCTTAATAGGAAATGACATTCCTATGCTACAATCTGTCAAAGGGTTCTTGTCACACAGGTTCTCCATGAAAGACCTGGGTGATGCCTCATACATTCTGGGGATCCGGATCTATCGTGACAGATCCAAGAGGATACTGGGACTCTCACAGTCCAGGTACATCGACACCATACTGAAAAGATTCAGTATGGAAGATTCCAAGCGCGGTAATCTACCGGCTTGTCACGAGATCACCCTTTCCAAAGAGATGTCTCCCAAGACTGATTTGGAAAGGGATCGCATGTCTATTATATCCTACGCTTCAGCGGTAGGCTCTATAATGTATGCGATGTTATGTACCAGACCAGATGTAGCTTATGCATTGAGTGTGGTAAGCCGGTATCAGTCAAACCCTGGGGAGAAACACTGGATAGTAGTAAAGAACATTCTCAAGTACCTGAGAAGGACTAAGGAGATGTTCTTGGTGTATGGCGGAAAAGACCTCCAGATCGAGGCCTTTGCTGACTCCAGCTTCCAGAGTGACAAGGATGATTCCAAGTCCATGTCGGGTTATGTCTTTACCCTCAGTAGAGGGGTGGTGTGTTGTAAGAGTTCCAAACAGGAAACCGTTGCTGACTCGACGATGGAAGCGGAATATATCGCTGCTGCGGATGCCGCAAAAGAAGCCGTCTGGATAAGGAAGTTCTGAACGGAACTTCAGGTGGTTCCGTCCATTGTTGATCCAATACCACTGTATTGCGACAATAACGGGGCTATAGCTTTAGCGAAGGAACCCAGGTCCCATCAGAAATCCAGACACATCTTGAGGCAGTATCACCTGATCAGGGAGATCGTGGGTCGCCAGCAGATCGAGGTTCGGAGAGTTTCTACGGAAGATAACACTGCTGATCCACTCACAAAGACCTTACCCCATACTCAGTTCGAGCGGCTGATCGAGATGATAGGTCTTCGATACGCCAGTACATGGCCTTAGTGCAAGTGGGGGATTGTTAGTGTATATGCCCTAGAGGCCATTACTGTATCATACTAGTATGTATATTACTTAATGGAAGCTTGGGATATTCACCTTGTATTGACAATCTTGCTCAATATAGTAGTATGCTACTTGGTTTTTTTCTGCTTTAATGTGTACATGTGTTTATTTTAGCATATCACCTATACACATTAGTGGAGCCCTTATGATCTTTGCTTGATTACCGGCGTTGTGATGGCAGTCATACTCGTGGGGGCTGGGTAATCTATAAGCACATCCTTATGCAGGTCCCTAGTCGCAGGACTATCGAGACAGGGCATCGATACTCCGGAGTAGACTAGCGTATGCGCTTCTCATCCCAGTGTGGGAGACGGTCTGTCCCACAGCCATCAGTACGCCGTACTTGAGATAGTATGCGGGTGCTCGTTAGGTTACGAGTACACTGGACAGGACTCGTCGGGAACTGTTGGTTGGTACTATACCTATCGTCAATTATCAGTTCCCAGGTGACATGAGTACAGCTTAGTCCGCTGACTTGAGACTGTCACTTCGCCTCGAGTGTGTTCCCACTGTACTTTGATTACTACTCTACCACGGCTCAAAGGAGTCGTGCAAACAGGTAGTTTTTGGGTGCAGTCCCGAAGCACTTGGAGGCAGTGACGGTTAGACATGATTCGTCTCTCCCGGTATTGGGGGTTGACATCGCGCTGTGTTTAGGAGAGCCATTACACGAGTAGTCCCTGGCCAGGGTAAGCGAGATATACTGGCAGGTTTCCAGTGTTATCTCTGGGTGTTCTGGGCTTCACTCCGACACAACTTGTACCGCCATTAGAGGACTGACGTTTACCGCCCCCTAGGCCCGCCATGCGATGTATCAGACAAACAGACCGAACTGTATAGAGATTGTCACATTCAGACTCTGTAGGAGTTCAGATGGGTTTCACCTCGTCAGTCTTCTTGTCGGCATCTACCTGGGGACCGTTACGCACAGCTAGTGCCGCTTGCGGTCTGTGGTTAAACCCACTGCCAGCGTAGTGTCGAGTCTTTAGAGTCCCACACAGAAAGCTATTCTCCTTTAGGAAAAAGAGTAGAGGTCGCATGGTTTTGCGACAGGGTTCGGTCACATCCGTGCACTTGTGCACGTACAGTGTCCGGACAGTTAACACTAGCGGGATTTGGTTTAATCCAGATCCTAGTGTACGCTTTGGGATTGGTTTTATCTCGTTTGTATTCGTGTTCCTCGGAACGCGGATGCGGGTGTGTATGCACAGTTGACAGAGAGACAAAGGCAGAGAATTCTCATTGGGGTTGTTGACTGTTGACTATTGACTTTTGACTAAACCCTAATGAGAATAAGAAATATGATTAATGATAATATTAATTAAGTATTATTGTGTCATAGTTTTGATGAGCGGTTGACTTTGTTGACTTGTTGACTTTGTTGACCGGTTGACTAGGTTGGACTAGTTGACCATCATCATTGCAATGGCTATCATTTCATGGCAAAGACTTTTGCTTGCTTGTTTGTTTTTGCAAAATGAGTGCATGAAATGATATGGCCATTTTGAATTGAACCAACACATAATACTCAATTACTATTATGAGTAATCATGGTTTTGGATGGCAAAAGACTCTCTGATTTTGTCATTTTCATTTCCCTCTCTTGCTTGAGCTCTCCCTCTTGCTCTTCCTCTTGCTCTCTCTCTAGTTCAAGGCAACACCCTCTCATGAGTTGAGAAACATTGCCTTAGAGATAAAAGAAAACCCAAATCACTTCTCTACTCATCCTAGATCACAAGGTTTAGCAAACCTAGTGTTCTAGTTTCTTCAAGTTCGAAGAAGAAGCCAAAGGTAGAAGCTTTCAGGTGGATCCATCTTCGGCGCAAGGAGACGACGAGGTGAGGCCGATCCGTACACCGGGAAGAGTTGAAGACGAAGGAGTTCAAGAAAGGTATAGCCCCCTAACCGAGTAGGTAAAACTCTAGTTAGGTTGTTAGTTAGTTGTTTAACAAAGATCCGTATTTGTAATCCATGTTACCACCCTCTTGAAAATCGTTTTTCACCACTTCCGCAACCCCGAAAGTACCGGGAAAGGGTAGCATGGACTTACAATTTTCACCACAACAATATCTCACATCAAGTCATCTTATTAATTTCATGTCGTATTTATCGACCTCATAACATACCACTATAATCTCATACTGATTCTCTTGCAACTACATAAGTATATATCGTGATTCAAATTCACGTTTCATATCCTTATATATCACTTCGAGACATCCTTTCTATCACATCATTTCACACTAAACCATTAACTATAACCTTAAGTCGTGGCATATCTTGTCTCCAAATTATAATTCACATATCAATGGTTGCGGGGGTGCTATATGCCATCCACTCGACTTCCCCCGTAGATATAAATCTACTCACCTGCGGAACTCCTTGTTCAGCCGTAGTCGATATGTTTCGTCGTCTCGGAATCCACGCGAAGGTGTTGGGGTCAAAATTTTCACCCCAGTTGACCAAGTCAAAGTCAAGGTCAACCCCAAGTAAGCGGGCCCAAGCCCAAGCAAGTGGGCCCATGCCTAAGTCGAGCCCCGCGGCCGGCCTCCCCCATTCCGAAATAAAAAATCATGTAATAAATAATTTTGATGTAATTTTTTATGCATGAATGTAAGAAATGGGCATGAAGCCAAATTTTTGTAAAACCCATGGCTCATGTGCAAAAGAAAAGAGCACATGAGGCATGGGATGGACAAAATGCCATTTTGTACAGCCCAAAGGGCTATATGTAAATGTGTAAGCCTATAAAAGGCAACATGATAATGAAATAAAGAAATACAATGCATTCTATAAAAACTCTAGGGTTTGTGTTCCTCCTTCTCCTTCCTCAAGGTTCTAAAACCTTCTTCCCTTTTTGAATTAAATCAAGAGTTTAACTCTTCCTTTCTCAAAAATAAATAGTTTTTCACCACAAAACCCACAAAGGGGAACTCAGATCTCCCATCAGATCTCAAAAAGGAAAGATTTTTAAAATCTCATACTTCTTGTTCTTCAAGATCCGGCCAACGGAGGAGGAAGAAGGAGACCCATCTCTAAAGACCCCATTTTGGGAAAGATCCAAGGCTCAGGGGAGAAGAAAAGGGTTTCCTTGAGCATTGACAAAGATTTCTTGGAGTTTAACTCCACAAATTAAAGTTTCTGGGAGTTTAACTCCATAAAAAAACGTCTTTCTTTCTAGGAGTTCAACTCCAAAAGTCAATCGGGAGTACAACTTCTTGTGCAGGGGCTAACCCTCTTTTTCCCGCTGGTACCCAGCGCCCGCGTGCTACGCACGTGAGGCGCTGGCCCCACACATCCTTTGGGAGCTTTTCCCTTTTTTACATATATATGTACACACACACACACACTCCACAACACTGCCCCCCCTAAACTTTTCATGTCTCCCAATGTATCCAAGCCCCCTCCAAAACAAAACACAAGTACACTGCACAATGAGTTCGCATGACCTGTTTGACCCGTCAATCGGAGGTTCTCTCGCTCCAAAGGCGATGGGTAATTAGCGGCAGCTTAGTCCGCGGCTGCCGGAGATTCGGATCCCCACAATCAATAAACCCCGGCCTGTCCTAAGCAGGGGGAATCTGTAGTACGTCTGACAGGCGCGCGCGTATTCCCATCTCAATGGGGTGACGAAAACACCCTACATAAGGTACCTACAAATCAACACATATCGCAACGTTATGAAAACCAAATCCGGAAAATCGATACGGCACACGGTGCACTCATAGGTAAGATCCTATAGTCTACACATGCAAAAACAACCAAACAACCCTCGTCATTGACGTACAAACATCCAACGACCCAATACAATATCAAATACCAAAACCAAGAATTTCAAATACCGGAAAACATAATATAGCAACTAAGGGAATCACTCCCAGATTCTTGCTCAGGTAATCTGGGACAAAACAAAAAATACAGTAGATATGTGAGCTACAGCGAAAACCCCAACACCAAAGTTGCTACAGTAACCGTCCTAACTGCTACAGTAACCGGCCCCGCCGGCCCCATATTGGAGTTTGGGTCTCATCTTCTCATGGTGGTCTCCTATTGGTCTAACTAGGTTAATGTATATGTTTGATTTTTTTTATAAAGTTCCCGGGTTGCTCCAGATTCCCTGTAGACCTCCAAAAATGTCACAAAAACAACATGGAAAGATTCTAAGTTCGTATTTTGGTTTCTATTCGGTGTTCTAGACCATAAAATCAACACAAGGTCATTGTAAATAGCCACTACATAACACTAGTCCACACAATCACCCAAACCCTCTCTTGGAGAATTCCAAACATTACTAATCAACATTGATTTAACTCTAAACTAACAATAGTATAAACTAAACACAATAACTTAACTAAAATCTAGAATTATACCTCAACTCAAGAATTTTCTTGAGTTGCTCAAAGTCTTCAAAATCCAACTTTAAAAGGTCCAAAGTGTTGAGGATGAGGTGGGAATCATTTTTAATGAAGGGGGTATACGATTTTAGTGAAGGAATTGAGATGATACATGAAGGTGGAGGTGGAGAAAGCAAGAAGATGATGAGGTTGAAGAAACAAATGAAGGGGAAATGAAGGGCAACCCCCCATCTCTCTCTTATTCTCACCCTCTCACAAGCCCATGCCTCGCTCTCTCTCTCTCTCATCACATGACATTGACTTTTCTTTTCTATTTCCTTTTCTCTTTTTTTAAAGCCAAATATCAACAAATACCAATGAAACAACATGCAACAAAAATGCAACATGTCATGGTGCACTAACCATGGAAAAATATAGAAACATGGATTAAGTTTAATCGCGATTAGTAGTGCACTAATCAATTTTTATTTAAACTGCATATAATTAATTATAAAAATATCAAATCCAATAAATATATTTTTAAATGAATAAATCATTTTAATCTCCAATTATTTCTCAATTATTGGTATATATTTATACTATTTTACGAAAACCTCAATTTCGCAAATCGGGTAGTTTTCACGAAATATATTATTTTAAATATTAAATTCCAAAAATAATATTTTATATTTTCTGAAATGTTACACCAACACAAGTATGGAGCACTTGAAACAAGCATTAGGATGTGAGCTTCTTCTAAATTTTGTTTGGTTTTGTTGCTAGTTTAGTAGTATATGATTATGATTCTTGGTTGTTAGGAATTTTGGCTCACTAGATTTTTGAAAACCCATTGTGCAAGTTTTCTAAAATCCATACTAGGGTGACAGAGTTCCTACAAGTGTTATCAGAGCCAAGCTATAGCCTAAACTAGTTAGCTACGGTGTCCAAATCCCGCGGTTTTTCCGGCACAAATTCAGCCCAAAAAACAATCCCTAAATTCACACGTTTTCGCTTGTTTCGATGCCTGCAAATTCATAGTTTGGACCGAGAATCCGCGGGAAGTATCGTGGGTACCTCAGGAAGGTTCCGGGGCACCAAAGGAAGGGGCTATCCCCCAATACCTCCCTTAGGTGGTCTTGGAAGGGTGGTGAACCCGGGACCACCTCAATGGTGGTCTCGGGTTCAGACTAGCCCCCAATGCCACTTTGTTGTGGTCTAGAAGAAAGGCCTCCCTCCCTAGGCCCCCTCTGCTCCCCATGGTATGATCCCAGGTACCCCTTCAGTCACTCGAATGAAATTTGGGTCCATTCGGACTCCCGGATTGGTCAAAAATTTGGAATTTTTGGGGATTTTTAGCACACTTGATTTTTCAGTGTTTGGAAATTTGAAGTGTAGGATAATTAGTTGTAAGATTCGAATGACGTAGTCTTCTTTAGTGTAACGACCCTAAAATTCCTATACCTTCGCGTATCATTTCTTTAATAAAATATTGCAATTATTTATTTTTGGTATATTTTGTTTTCTAGTAAATATATTATTTTATCACTTCATCTATTTTATCCATTCTATAATTTTTCAAAGCCCAAAACCCAAACCAAGACAATTCCATTTGATTTCTTTCCTTTCTTTTTCTAAGCCCATTTCCTTTTCAAGGTACGACATATATTCAATTCTTGTTAAATATGTGCATGAACAACCTTGTAGTATAATGGTTATGTTCTTACATTATTATTCCATAGGTCACATGTTCAAATCCTCATTCTTGCAATTATTTTTTATCAATTTTTATCCTTCTCGTAACTTACAAATGAGATATTTCATTTCCAAAATGAATGGTGACCTTTCATATCTCTTTTAATTCTCATGTTGAATGCATGTATTATTAGAGACAATTCACCATTACACCATCATTATTTGTCCTCCTCTTTCTTTTTCTTCCTCACATTTTTCTGTCTCTCCCTTCTCCCTCTTCACTTGGAGTCCTAAAAGAAGAAAACAAAGAAGTTTTTAAGAAAGTCTCGTCAGTAACGCGAGACTGTCATCAGATAGACAAGCTCGGTAACGATACCGTCTTGTGTATGTAAGTCTTCTCTCCTTCTCTTTTTCTCTACTTGAAATCCAGCCCTTTACCATGCCTCCGTCATACCGAATCTTGCAATAACTAGTTAGTCCCATGATAAAGTTTTTTTTAAATTAAAAATGGTTAGAATAAAACATATATATTTAGTTATAAAAGCTTACATACAATAGTTGATTACATGTTAAGTATTGTTGTTTTAGACGGTTAATCAAGACCGGATCATATGTTTGCCTCACATATATTAATTCATGTTAGTTATCGTTGAAATTTTAATTATTTATATTTATTTTTGCATACAAGAAAACAAGGTTATAAATAAATACCATAAATTTATCATTTTCAAATACGATTTTACAAAATCTTTATCTTTAAAATAATTTTTATAAATTAAATCCCACTTTTGGAAATTTCAGGAAATTTACATATGATAGAATATATATTTTTGTACATGATATAAAAATTTCAGATCAAACCGCATAACGGTTTAGGAATTATATTGTTTTTATTCACTGTTCGTAAAATAGAAAACTGCAGTTACCGTTCAACTTCTAAGATATATAACTTAGTATACCGATATAAAAATTGAGAAAAATCAGGTGTTTTGGATATCTAAATCAAAAGATCTATATTTTCTTAGTTTTAAGTTTTTACTGATAACCGGCGTAAAATATAAAAAAATGCGTTACAATATTAAGCGGCGAATCTGGAAAAAATCTGTCTTGATTCGCAAACTGTTTTTAAATAGGACATAACTCGAAGTCCCGATATCCGTTCATGACAAAATTTAGATGTGTAGATATACAATTGATAGAGCTATAATTTTCTGTATATTAGATTACTTCGAAATGCATGAAACAACCCGATATAGGGTTTGCAATATAACATATAGTTGCTGTCTAGAAATCTGAATTTCTATTTTAAACGCTGATGTTAAAATGATTATAACTAGAGCTTCAGAAATCCAAATCACGTGAATCTTAGTATTTTGAATAAGTACATCGAAAGATCTACAATTTTCTAATAATTTTTGTAACCTGAAACCCGATAGAAATTAACTCAAACTGCGTTTTAAAAATATATAATAGTGCTGAACGGATTCTGATCTGTTTTGCACGACGATACGAAAACGGGTATATCTCCATAACCGGTAGTCGTATTTAGGCGCGACTGGAACTCACGCGTGCAAAACACTTAGATCTATATTTTTGTTTATATTCCGCATTCTATTAACTTTATTAATTAGTCGTACATAATATTTCTTTACAGCAATATTTATGGTCGTTACTTGAATAATGTACTTGCTTCATTTCATGCTATTCGAACATTTATACCTTGTTTTTTCCTGATCTCTGAGTTGTTGCATGTACATGAATACATAATTAGATATTATATGTTTGACATAAATTTATTGTATATTTGACTCGACTTGACCCGAACCATAAATACGTAATGACTTGACATGAATACATGACATGAATACTAGAAACGTGACATGAATACTTGATCTTGACATGAACTCAATCTTGAAAACTTGATATCATACATCACCTTTTGTATTCATTGATTCGATCAAGACTCGTAATATTAATCATATACTAATATACACGGAGTGTTGGGGTAGTTTGAGTATGAATCCAACGGAATCTCATGAGTCCCATTAATACAAATCATGTTGCTATGGTACCGATCTGAAACGTTACAAATCATGTTGTTATGGTACCGGGCTGAAACGGTTCTTCATGAATTCACTAATAAGAGCCTGTGTTTCCAAACCCCTGGAAGATAGCCTATTGGGTTTGGAATACTTCAATAATAATTAAAATCCTGAGTACTTTTGGGCCCATGATTCCTTACCCCTAGACGATAGCCTTGTGTTCGAGAATACTCTTGAGATTGATTGACTTTCACACTTGAACTCACGTTAGTTACTTTTACCTTTTTAGAGACCTTTTAGGACACTTGCATTCACTTCATGTTCACTATACCTACACTCCACGACCATATTATACTTGTTTGATATGCTGATATAGTTGACATACACATTACCATACACGCTACTATACTTGTTTACATGTTCATAATTTATATCCATGCTATACCATATATCACATTACATCTTACATTTCATTTATATATATCACGCCATTCTTTTAGGGACGTACCTAGCGTTAGTTCGCTGACGGGCATTCCACCCATCTTTATTTCTTTCTTGGAATGTTCGTCAGGTGGCATTGAGAAAGAGGAGATAGAAGCGATCGAAGAGGAGTACAACCAGTTCGCATCACAACCGGGCGTCTAGTTTCATTCAGCTTTTCCTTTCATTTCAACTTATTTATGCGTGCCTTCTTGTTAAGGCTTATCATGTTATCGTATCTTGTATTCAGATATTTTGTCAATTGTGAATCTTGAATGTAATAAATCAAAGTTGGATTTCATTCTTTTATTTATTCTTGTTACTTTATGTTGCTTATACACGCTTAGCGTATTTATTTCAAGAAATGACCTTCTCGGGATAAAAACGCCGCGGGCCTCGTCATGTGCCGTTACCACTCTTTTGGGAAGCGAGGCATGACATTTAGAGTGCTTGTGAATGTGAGTATCATAACATTTGGTAAAACGACGTCTAATTGCTATTGGTATTAATTAGATGGATTTACGAAATTGATACTCGCATTGTTTCTATGTGATATTCTGTGATGTTATGGTTGAGTTGGATTTTCGTGATAGATAGCCCGGTGTATGGTATTAGATTTTCTGTGATGATGTAATGTACATTCATTTATTGCGGGGTGAGCATCCGAATTTGTGGATAGCCGTCACTGCTCGATGTATATTCTTTTATTTGGGACGCATCCTGGTTGTGGGCGTAGTCACCCTTTGTATATACAAGTTATTCATTACAGGTACTAGGATTACCCCGCGACTGAGTGCTCGAATAGCTGGGTTCTGGAGGGTAACGGGTGACCATCTCATGGCATTGAGACTGGGTTGCCACACTTTAGAATTGATGATCTACTCGTCGCACTCGTAAGGGGTATAGGATTAACCCGCGGAGGGGTGCTCGAGTTCACCGGATTTTAGAAATGATAGGTGGCTCACTCACTTTTCTTATTGGGGTTGCCTCGCTTCTAGGATAGGCGGGTGGCTTGCCGCACTCGTAGGGGTCTAGAGTCTGATACTATGAGTTATCCACACGACCGGGGAACGTTGTTATTTCATTTAGGGCTCGAATGAAACGTAATGGTCCTAGATTATCTGCTTTTCCATATTGTTTGTTGCTTCTGCTACTTTTCTATTGCTATCATGCCTGAGACAAATGTATATATATTTATATATTAGACGTTATATATGTTTTGCATCTGTGCTAGCCCTGTTCCCGCCCTGCCGTAAGTTAAGTAATCTTACGGTGAAGACCCGGGACCCTGTGGCGAATACAGATGGCATATATGTGCATGTTATTTTCGTTTCTTCTGTGTGATGGTATAATTGATGGGATCGCATTAATTTCATTAATGCAAAGTAAAACAAATCTAAAAGATGCTGCGGGAACCGAATTTCGGAAAAGAGTTATTACAGTCGATTCTTTTTATTTGCATCGTGATATTCGTTTAGGAATATCCTGCACCTCATTCAATGAGGCAAGAGCCAAGATCTCTTCACGGGAAATGATCTCTTGAGCAAAAGTTTGTGACAATGTAATAACTAAACTATAGCCATATTCTTTTGTTTTGCATAGAAGTATTCAGTTAGGAATATCCTGCACCTCATTCTATGAGGTAAGAGCCATGATCCCTTCACGGGGAATCCGCACTTATGTAAAAGTCTTCGTAACTATATATTTGTAAAACTACTTGGTTCCCTAAACTAGATCAAGTTCGTTACGTTAATGGTTTTTCACCAAAAACTATCCGTAGCCCTCCGTCATTTCCTACAGGTAGTGCTTAGTATTCATGTTGTGTTTGTTGAATCAGTCAAAGCGTAGTGTGCGGTAGATCTATAGTGCTTATTTGTAGCATTGGATGAGATTGGTTAGGACAGTCGTACGACCTTGTTGACTCAGCCAAGGACTCGTATGGGTGGGTTTAATGCAATCAAGATAATGACGGGTTGAACTTGACTAGGATCCTTTGATTTGTTGACTCGGTCAAGGTCACTTGGGTCCTAGAGGCAAAAACCACATCGAGAGTTTCAAATATAAAGGAAAATTGCCAGGTATGTGCATACCTTCTGGAGTGTGGTGTCTTGAGTGGCTCCCATCATGTTATCATGCGATGATAGTTGGGTCCTGATTCCCATTGATGAGTAGGCATTACTCCTCGGGTTATCCCGACTAGTTCTCCTTTTTGGGTTTGAAGGAGAATTTGAGGAAATAGTGGAAGCCATCATGATTAGATAAAGTGATTAACCAATCTAATCTAGATTAGAGTGCATGATGTGCGTTTCTTTTCTCTCTCTGGCAGCGACCATTACCCGCATTAAACTATGTCGCAACGCTTAGTTGACCAACCTTTTACCATCCGGTTTTGGATTGTCACGATTCACGACAAAGCCGCATATATCCATGCCACTCCTGCTTTATCCTTTGATTTCTCCAAAATATTATGTATCACTACGAAGATCCATATAGAATGGATAAAACCATCTCGTATAGTTACATACGAACTCGCAGAAATTTATTTCAGTTCGAGGATGGATTCCGGTTATGGAGAAATTGAATAGGATTATTCAGTTGTCTTTTCCCTTTACCTTCTCTCAAGTTATAAGAGCTCTTTGAATTAGGAGAGTACACATATTATGCTTATTGGATAGTCTTTTTCCAAACCTTAGGCAGGTGTCGAAAGGTAGGGAAAGAAAAAAAACCAATTAGCTTAAATATAGTGTACATATGGTAAGAAGTAAAGACATATAAAGATATTGGAAGAAGGGCAATGGAAATTGCAACTAATGTCATGAATCTAGATACTGGAAGAGGCTTTCCTTAGAATACCCGGCCACTCTCTCGAAACATTTTCATGTTTCAGTTTTCCTGTGTTTTAATAATTGAAAACTACTTTCCCAATTAGATTCTGATTCCAGCGTATGTATTTACCAAACTTGATTCTCACATCTGTATGGCGTTACAAATGCTGAGTGGGAGTAGAATACTGGGAATTGAGTGATTAGATCCTCAATAACATAATTCTTTGTCATTAGTGATATTTGAGGAAATCATCTAGGTTTTGCCTAACGACAAATATTTGGTTTTGAATATCCGTTGTTATGCACCAATTTCAAACTAATATATCTGTATGTTTATTTTATAAAATGAGATATAAGTTTTTGAAATTATGATTATAACATTTACCTTTATCAATTAATGATTATGTAAGGTGCATTTAATAACGGTGTAATTCTTCTTAACCATAATACCGTTTTCAACCTACGACACACAGAGGTTGAGTTATTAAACTCAGAAGACTTATACAAAGTATTATATGTTTTCCGATGTCCATAAGGACAAGGGGTTGGTACCCGTATTATGTTCCATTTACTTATGACTTCTCTGGTTTTAGACACGCATTTCTATCTAAATGTAATGTCCGAAATTTTGAGAAGTTTATAGGTATAAGAATAAAGTAGAGAACCATACATTGGAAGGATCGGGATTCTTCGAGGTGATAGAAGATATAGATACTTATGCTAGGTATTCCGTCATAGTAATTTTGAGAATTATATTCTCTCTTAGATTACTCATCCGTGGGTGCGCTCCTTGATAAGTAATGGTGTATGGCATTTTCCTTTAAGGTTGTGCATTGGAAAAAGCTGCATAACTTATAAAGCTGGTTCTATCTAAATTAGTGCCCTTGTTTCTATATTGAATATAGAATAGAGTCATATCTTAACGATATTAAGGTATATAGAGTTGTCCGGCTTATATTTAAAACCAGAATTCGGATAAACTCAAGACATATTTCAGTAATGGCAGTTTGTAGATTATCCCGGACATAGACGAGGGATTAACATTCTACCATTTACAAGGTCAAAATTTATTTTGTTCTCGACTCGCCATATTTTTAATAAAATGTATTCTTTTCAAAAGACATTAGTGGGAGTATGGTAGAACTGGAAGTGATTCCGAAACCAAAAACGGTCACTAATAATTTAATAGAACCTAAGGATTCAATTGGATTCGACAATCCATTAGCCACTCCGCAGTTTTAGAAGGTGAACTCAGCCACTCGAGAGTTACTTTGGTTTCCTCGTAGATGGTGACATGGAAGTCTGCATCATGACTATGATGACCCTAGCTTGCCACTACTGTTGTCTCTGACTATGAGATCTGGCAGGTGGGTGACTATAACGTCATTCTAAATTGGCTTTAGAAATGCACATATATATGACTCTGCCAGAGGGTTGTTGTAGTCGGTGGGAGCATCGGAAGCATGATGAGCCAGTAGCTTATGTCTATTTATAGAATAAAGCAAGTAGAGATAGATCATCTGCTTTGATATGAAAGTCATAGCGTTTGATTTCATCAAAACAACATATGAACCTGGTAAGAAGGTAGTACGGAGTATTGTCCTATTTTTTGGATGACATACTCCCGATAAGAAGTGATGTTCCTATACTACGATCGGTTAAACTATGGTTGTCACATGTGTTTCTCCATATAGAATCTAGATATTATTGCTTTTTCACTAGCTGCAGTAAGCAGATATTAATCCAACCCTGGAAAAACAAAGAGGAAGCAGTAATGAACATAAGAGAATGTTCTTGGTATATGGTAACGGAAGTCTTCTGCGGGAGGCGGTTATCGTTTCAGGCTTCCAAGGTGACCTGAATGACCGAGGGGCTGTTAGAGGTATATGTTTACCCTCCTATGAGGGGCATTATGTTGGACGGGGATCCAAGCCGATACTGAGGTAAAGCATGGCACGGGATACTGATTAAATTAAGTGGTAGATATAATCTAAGAAGTTTTTTGAATTTGGATGTTCATTTATGAACTTGGTCCCATCAGATATCCATACATATTCTACGACAAGTATCACTCATTTCGGGTGATAGTCGTTCTCTGCGAAATTGAGATATATAAAGAGAAAGATAGAAACATTAGAACGGATCCACTCACTGAGGCTATTTCTCGAACACAAATGTTTCACAAACACGATTTGTGAAACTGATTAGTAGAAAAGTTGGTTATTCGGTAGCACACGGGCTGTGAGTACGCGATACCGCAATAATTAGCCTTAAGTGCAAGTGAGAGATTATTGGATATAGTGCCCTCAAGGAAATTATTGTAATTGCATGTAGGCGATTATAATAATTGAGGAAGGACTTATATGGGTAGAACAGTCTTACTCAAGATGATAGTATGCTATCTGGTTTGTCTTTATCATCATGTACATATATAATGTGGTATTGCATATCGCTATTACATGTTGATATAGCCTATAGGATTCTTTCCTGACTGCCAGCGTTCTGATAGCAATCAGACTTATGGGGGTTGGGTAGTCTATAAGCACATCCTTAAATGTTTCTAGTCGTGGGAATATCGAAACTGGGCATCGATATTCCATAGTAGACTAGTGTATACGTTTCTTGACCCTGACGAAGGGCGATGGCCGGTCTCACAGCAATTGATGTTAGTCAGTCACCAAAGATTGTTTACAGGTGCTCATTGGGTTATGAGTTACACTGGATGGACTCGCCAGAAATATGCTAGTTGGTATTATACCTAACGTCAGATAGCAATTCTCTTGTGGCATTACTGCAGATAGTCCGCTGACCTGACATCATCATTTGTCTCAAATGTGTTCCCATTGTACTTTAATTTCTACCCTACTATGGCTCTACTGAGTTATGCAAACATGTAGTTTTTAAATGTAGTTCCTAAGCACTTGGAGGCAGTGAGTGATAGAAGGGATTCGTTTCTCTCGGTATAGGGAGTCAATATCGCACAGTGTTCAGTGGTCAATACCATAAGTGCATGGCCATGGCAGATGAGATTTACTGACTAGCGGGTCAGTAGTTCTCGGATGGTATTGGGATAGATACCGGCATAATGTATCGTGTTATTAGCGGTCTGACTTTAACTACCCCTAGACCTGATATGTGATATTCTCAGACAAACGGACCGAACTATATGGTATATGTCACTTACAGGCTGTATAGGGGTTCGGACGGGCTTTCTTGTCGATCATCCTTTTGCTCAATACTAAGGTAGCCGTTACGTACAGCTAGTGCCGCTGACGTGTTTGTGGCTAAACCCACTTACAGCGTATTGACGAGTCTTTAGAGTCCCACACAGAGAGTTTCCCGCTTTGGCGAAATGATATAGTTGTGGTACAGTGGTACACGCAAGGGTCCGATTGAAACTAGTGTATTTTATACATTGATGGCAATCAGACATTGTAATACTAGCCGGTCTTTTTAGAATACGGATATTAAATCTAGTGTTGATTTAATATATGTTACATATATTGGATACAAGTAATTACTAGTATTATGTCACTTTATTTATTTTCCCACATATTGCATTTTGATGCACATGATATATATTTAATTATATGTATAAAGATATGTTAACATTATGCTACCATTATGTCACGTATGTATACATATAACTATTTATATTATTTCAATTTTTGTTTGGTCTCATTTAGCTTATGTTGTGCCAAGGGTGAGCATATGCATTTGCACTCACATGGCATTGACAAGTGGAGGGAAGAGAAGCGGGTGGACACTTGGATGGTTGATAAGATCTAAGGGTTAGGATTTTGTAGAGAATGAAATATATTAGCAACCATTTTTCTAAATGGTTAACTAATATGTTCATATTTCTTTTTCTTCTTCTTCTTCAAGTTCAAAGTTCTCTTCTTTTTCCTCCTTTTCAAAATACTAAAAGAGAAATGAAAAAGAAAATTCAAAAGAGAAAATAATTGGTGACAAGAAAACTACATTCTTAGTTCATAATCCTAGCAAAATTATGATCTATGTTAAACTTTAAGTTAGAAATTTTGGAGTCATAGACTTGGAGCCTTCAAGATGGATCCTCTATGATTGAGGGGGTCTTCACCAAACTTGTTCAAATCCTAGGAGCACTACAGGAATCCAATACAAGTGTGGAGCACTTGAAGCAAGCATTAGGATGTGAGCTTCTTCTAAACTTTGTTTAGTTTTGTTGCTAGTTTAGTAGTCTATGGTTATGGTTCTTGGTTGTTAGGAATTTTGGCTCTCTATATTTTTGAAAACCCATTGTGCAAGCCTTCTAAAATCCATACTAGGGTGCTAGATTTCCTTCACATACAACCTTTGATGCGTGTCCACCTAATCGTGGAAGACCCCTCCAAGCCCCGTAGCCATCGGGAACATGCTTGAGGGACGACCGCCCGTACTGAAGATGATCCACCTGAAGGAAACCGGTCCAAGCTCCATCTTCACATCCATGAACACGAGTGAAGCAACTAAAGATCCGATTTTTCTTGAAGATGATCCACCTGAGGGATGTAGGATTTTTCTCACCCATCATTTCTCTCAATCAAAGCTCAAAAGAGAGCACAAAGAAGGAGGAGGAAGAAGATGAGAGGTGAGCATAACATAATAATAAGCTAAGAGTGAAAGAGTGTAGAATGTGTGAGAGAGAGAGCCATTTTTATTTTCTAACCATAAAGAAAAAGTGACATAACATTTTTCTATTTAAAAATCAAGCCATCCCTCTCACCCATCCTTCTCTACTATGTCTATGCCACCTCATCATTCCACCTCATTAATAATTTCTTAAAAGGGAAATTCCTATAATTAGGTCTCCTCCTTCTAAATGTATTCTGTATAAATACGGAATACACCCTCGTTATATGTATTGAAATATATACATGCGTATCCGTATAAAAATACGGATAGCCAAGAGAGAAAATGAACAGTGAACATAATACTAGAATATATATATTAAATATATATGAGTGTAAATAATTAAATCGAAACTTGATTTAATAATCCGGCTTAATCCTAAACCGGCCAGTATTATCAACCGTCTGATTAAAATCCGTGTAGCCAGTACGCGTAATTAATCGGACCCTTGCACGTATCAATATACGACCTCTATATCATATCGCTTGAATTGGGAAAACCCTCTGTGTTGGACTCTAAAGACTCGACAATACGCTGGCAGTGAGTTACTGGATAAATCCATAACCATAAGCACGTCAGCGGCACTAGCTATACGTAACAGCTACCCAGGTATGTGTCGAAATGGAGGTCGACATTCAAGTCCGTCCGTACCCTACCGAACCTGAATATGACAATCTCCGTACAGTCCGGTCTCTTCGTCTAAGAGTATCACATGCTGGGTCTAGGGGGTGGAAAACGTCAGACCCTTAATAGCCCGATAAGTCATCTCGGTGTCAAAATCATGACCAACCCGAGAAACTACTGATCTCCAATCAGTAAATCTCATCCGTGCTGGCCAGGGACTTATGGAGATGGCTAACCGAACACAGTGCGGTATTGACTCCCTATACCAGGAGAGACGAATCCCTAACGACCGCTCACTACCTTCATATGGTTTGGAACTATACCCAACTAAAACTTATTTACACGACTCCTTTGAGTTATGGTAGGGTAGTAATTTAAGTATAGTGGGAACGCACACGAGACAAATTTCTATCTCAGGTCAAAAGACTACCACTCATGTCATTAAAGAACTGCTACCTTACGATAGGTATAATGAAAGTGTTCCTTAACACTACCACTGGGTTTTAACCTGCATCAAGCATGCAATTTTTAAAATTTCTTGGGTGCTAAGCTACACTAATCTAGAATCTAACTAGAGTATTAGGGTTTATATGATAATAAAGCAAGTATTACACTAAGTGATGAAACTACAACCTTTGTAGACCAAGTCCTTCTCTTCTAAAGCTCGGAGTAGTAGTCCCTATGACTCCTCTTGGCTCCACTTGAAGAAATGAACGAACTTGCTTCGTGATATTCAAGGCCGAAGATGATCCACCTTGAAACTTCTTTAGGTCAAGCTACCTCTTCACTAATCATACATTAGTAAAGGAAACACCATAATCCAAATGGCTAATCTAGAGTAGGATGATGAAGTAGGTGTTTTAGCCATTTTGGAATTTTCTCACAAGTCTTAGGGTTCACAACTCATGTGAGGGTTAGGACTTGGAGGAAGAAGAAGAAGAAAAATGAGAGAGCAAGAGAATAAGCTAAGGCAAAAAATGATCAAGTGAAGAATGGCTCTCAATTGCTCCTCACTTATTGAAGCATGTAATATTATCCAATAATAAATTACAACCATGCTTCAATAGTGATAGCAAACCAGTAAACAAATAATTTGTGCCATGCTTCACCCATGCCCGAAATATCTCCCCATTTTCCACCTCTTTTTCTGTTTTCTCAAAATAGAAAATCCATATACATATACATATACATATATATATATATATATATATATATATATATATATATATGAGAATAATTGAGGAAAGATGCCATAAGAGGGAATTTCCTCCTATGGCGTCGAAAAAATACACCCTCCCTCATTTTTTCCACCGATCGGCACCCACCATCTTCATCGTTATCACCTAAGATGTGGGTACACCAAATTTCATGTGACTCTACAACCTTTTCACCGTTGATTTAGCAATGTAAAAAGTTCTATTGTCGGTAAACCGTTAATTTTTAACCCACTAAATCAACAGTGAAAAAGTTGTAGAATCATATGAAATTTGGTGTACCTGTCAGGTCCCCTAGCACGACAGCAAGGTTTCGGGAGGCATCATCCATGCCATTTTAACATTTTTGTCATGCTTAGCAACACTAAACTAAGGATCTTTAACTATAGATTTAGACAAAAGCTAATGTAAACTACTTTTACATTAAGAGAATAAGAATACAACCTTTGTAGACGATCCTTCTCTTCACTTGCTCCGTGTAGTAGTCCCGCGACTCCACTAGGCTTCTCTTGAGAGTTTGAACGAGCCTCCTTCGTTGTCTTCGCGCCAAAGACGATCCACCCGAAGTTCCTCTAGATCAAGCTAACTCTACACTAAACTTCTTTATTGTATGAAACACACCACACTAAATTGCTAGTTTGGTATGGGATGATGAAGTAGGGGATGTTGAGAGCTCACTAGTTTGTGTTCAAGTTTCATGATTCACATCACATGTGAGGGTTGAAGCTTGAAGCATGACAAGAGGAAGAGGAAGAAGCTAGAGAGAAACCATGGGAGAAACTTAACACAAAATGGCTAAGTGTTGAGAATGAGCAAGAATGAAAGCCAAGCCTTGAACCCTCACTCATTCAAGCATAGAATTATGCAATATAAAATTGCAACCATGCTTGAATAGTGAGTCAAGAAGAATAAACAAAATAAAATCACATGCTTGCAACCATGCTTCATTTTACACCTCATTTCTATTTTCACAAAATAGAAATATAAACGGCATGTTTCATTATATATATATATATATATATATATATATATATATATATATATATATATATATATGAATATAGATTTAATGAAGAATAATTAGTGAGCTAATGATATTAGTTAATATATAATTACATCACATATAATTTATATCACATTATTAAATCAACATTTGATCTAATAATCCGGTTATATCATATATGTCCGACTAATATCATTTATCTGTATATCATATTATCGAATCAACACTTGATTCGGCAAATTGGTTATATTATATATAACCGAACCGATAACAGATGACTGCCAGATTACAATACGGTATCACATACTCGTATTTAATCAGGCCCACACACATATCACATATGTGTCCTACTTCGTTTCACTTGAACCAGGGAACTTCTGTGTGGGACTCTAAAGACTCATCAATACGCCAGCAGCAGGCGATGATCACATCAATCACCTACAAGCCATCAGCGGTACCAGCTGGACGTAACGGCTACCCGGGTATTGAGTGATATGAAGATCAACAAGAAAGTATGTCCATAGTCTCTATGAAGTATATCAGTAACACTACCATACAGTCCGGTCTCTTCGTCTGATATATCGCATATCATGTCTAGGGGTGGAAATCGTCAGGCCCCAGTAACGTGATAGGTCATGCCGATGCCTGGCCTGTAACGGTTCGAGAAACTACCGATAACACTTATCAGTAAATCTCGACAGCAGCCCTGGCCAGGGACTTTCAGTTATAGCCAATCGAGCATAGCGCAACATCAACCCCCAATATCGGGAGAGACGAAACCCCTCGTATCGCTCATTGCCTCCATACGACTCGGGACTGTATCCAAAATCCACCCGTTTGCACGTCTCTTTTGAGCGTGGTAGGAAGGAAATCAAAGCACAATGGGAGCCGCATAAGACTCTATGACGATCTCGGGTCTACAGACTAACCTGTACCAGTGTCACCAGAGGACTGCTATCTGACGATAGGTATACTACCGCATAGGAGTCCTCGGCGAGTCCTGTTCAGTGTACCCAGTCTCCACTGAGCACCCGTATACCATCTTTGATGTCAAACACCAATGGATGTGGGATCACCCATCACCCATCATATGGGTCAAGAAGCGTATACGCTAGTCTGCTCTGGAATATCGATGCCCTGTCTCAATATTCCTTCGACTAGGAACAATTAAAGGATGTACTTGTGAACTACCCTGGCCCCACTAGCATGATCTCCATCATAGTCCAGGTAGTCAAGTACATATCCTAAGGACTTTATCAATACGTGAGAGCAAGACAATATCACAATACAAGTCTACATGTTAAGATAAAGGTAACCAGATAGCATACTATCATGTCGAGCAAGAAAGTCCTCTCTATATATGTCCAAGCATCCACTATAATATATATCATATGTACAATAATGGCCTTTAAGGCATACATATAACTAACAAGCTCCCACTTGCACTAAGGCCATGTGTTGTAGTATCTCATACCCAACATCCTAAAGAGTCTCTCAAATTGCGTCTGGGGGGGCTTCATGAGTGGATCCGCTAAGTTGTCCTTCGTGTCAACTCTCCTGACCTCGATCTCCCGGTTATCTACTATCTCCCGGATCAGGTGATACCGCCTCAGAATATGTCTGGATCTCTTATGGGACCTGAGATCCTTGGCCAAAGCCACCGTTCCATTGTTATCACAATACACGGGTATTGGATGCTCAATGGATGGAACCAAACCAAGCTCAGTAATGAACTTCTTCATCCAGACAGGTTTTTTTCAGCATCGTTGGCAGCGATGTATTCAGCCTCCATCGTCGAGTCTGCAACGGTGTCTTGCTTGGAACTCTTCCAACACACTGCCCCTCCCTTAAGAGTAAAGACAAAACCCGAGACCGACTTACTGTCGTCCTTATCACTCTGGAAGCTCGAGTCGGTAAAGGACTCCACTTGGAGTTCACCGTTACCGTACACTAAGAACATCTCTTTAGTCCTTCTCAAGTACTTGAGAATGTTCTTAATAGCTGTCCAGTGATTCTTTCCTGGATCTGCTTGATACCTACTCACTACACTTAGTGAGTACGCTACATCGGGTCTGGTACATAATATCACGTACATGATAGAGCCTACTGCTGAAGCATAGGGTATCCCTTACATGCGAGCTCTCTCCAAATCAGTCTTGGGAGACATCTCTTTGGAGAGAGTGAGTCCAGAGATCGTGAGTATATTCCCACGCTTGGAATCTTCCATACTAAACCTCTTTAGTACGGTGTCTATATACCTGTATTGGGACAATCTCAGTATCCGTTTAGATCTATCTCTATAGATCTTAATCCCCAAGATGTAGGAGGCATCACCTAAATCTTTCATTGAGAATCTTTGTGATAAGAAGAGCTTGACCGAGTGCAGCATAAGAACATCATTTCCTATCAAGAGTATGTCATCCACGTACAATACGAGGAAGACGACCTTTCTCTCTGCGACCTTCTTGTATATACAAGGTTCATCTATGTTTTTGATGAAGTCAAACTCTTTGACTACCTCATCAAAACAGATGTTCCAACTCCGCGATGCCTGCTTCAACCCGTAGATTGATTTTAGCAGCTTGCACACCTTTCCGCTGCTCCCACTGTCTACGAAGCCCTCCGGCTGAGTCATGTACACGCTCTCTTCTAAATCACCATTTAGAAAAGCGGTCTTAACATCCATTTGCCAGATTTCATAGTCATGGTACGCAGCGATTACAAGTAGGATCCGGATAGACTTAAGCATAGCCACTGGAGAAAAGGTTTCATCATAATCCACACCTGGTCGTTGACGAAAACCTTTTGCAACAAGTCTAGCTTTGAAAGTCTCAACTTTTCCATCTACACCAAGTTTCTTCTTAAAGATTCATTTGCTCCCAATGGGTTTTACCCCTTAAGGAGCAACTTCCAAAGTCCATACTTTTTTAGTGTATATGGATTCCATCTCAGATTGCATTACATCCAGCCATTTCATAGAGTCCCCACTCGTGATGGCCTACTCGATGGTAGTTGGTTCATCATCTTCCATGATTGCACTCCCACCATCAATGAAAAAACCATAGTATCTCTCAGGTGGATGAGGAACCCTCCAAGATCGGCGGAGAGGCTGAGGTTCGTTGGAAACTATCGAATCCTCTGGTTCCACTAAATCTTCTGTTGCAGTCTATGTAGCCGGAATTTCTTCCAGTTCTACCTCTTTGCCACTAATTTCCTTTTCAAGAAATTCCTTTTCTAAAAAGGTGGCATGTCGAGAAACAAACACCTTTTGTTCCTCGCTGTGGTAGAAAAGATATCCATATGAATATTTGGGATATCCCACAAACTTACAAAGAACAGACCGTGCCTCGAATTTGTCCGGATTTTGCCTTTTGACATAGGCCGGACAACCCCATATCTTAACTCGTTTAAGACATGGTCTCTTCCCACTCCATATCTCATATGGGATGGTAGGTACAGATTTAGATGGAACTTAATTCAATAGGTATGCAGCTGTTTCAAGCGCATAACTCCAAAAGGAAATAGGTAACTCAGCGGTGCTTATCATAGAGCGCATCATATCCAATAGGGTGTGATTCCTCTGTTCCGATACACCGTTGTGCTGTGGTGTATATGGAGGAGTAAGCTGAAAAAGAATCTTATTCTCTTTTAGATAGTCACGAAATTCCACACTCAAGTATTCTCCTCCTCGATCAGATCGAAGGATTTTAATACTTTTACCCGTCTGGTTCACAACTTCATGCTTATATTCTTTGAATTTCTCAAAAGCTTCAGACTTGTGTTTCAATAGGAACACATGATTGAATCTTGAGAGATTGTCAGTAAATGTAATGAAGTATGATGAATCATCCCTGACATGTGTAGACATAGGACCGCATACATCACTATGTATCAGTCCCAAGAGTTCCGTAACTCTTTCTCCGTGTCCTGTAAACGGAGTTTTGGTCATCTTCCCTTTGAGACATGACTGGCAAGTTTCATAATATGAAATTTCGAATGGATTCAAATATCTATCTTTATGTAACTTAGCGAGTCGTGTCGCATTGATATGACCTAATCTACAATGCCACAAGAAGGATTCGTTCAATTCTGAACTTTTCATCTTGTGTGTATTCTGTACGTTAAGAACTGTGTTTTGATTCAGAACGTAAAATCCGTTACATAACGCACCAAACCCAATCAATACTTGGTTTAGGTAAATGTTCATAACATTATTCTCCACTACAAAGTTATATCCTTCTTTATCTAATAAAGAAATTGATATTAAATTGCATATCATAGAGGGTACGTAATAACAGTCGTTCAGGATCAATGTATTCCCAGTTGGCAATACAAGGTGATATTCACTAACTGCTTTGGCTGCAACACATGCATCATTCCCTACTTTTAGAGAATGATCACATTTTCCCAGTTCTCTGCCTTTCCTTATCCTATGCCATATGTGGGATCCCGATCCGGTATCAATACCCAGGACGTAGAGTGTACTGAGAAACAGTTCTCTGTAACTAACACACCTGAAGAAGATGCATCAACATGCTTATTCTTCGTTTGGGTGGCGTGGGAATCCTTATATGTTCCTATTTCCTGCTCAAACTTATAACACTTATAAGTCGGAGCGGAACCAACTTCCCCTTGTTCAGTATAACAAGCGGGTTCGGTCAATACATCCATATTATTATCTTGATTAAGGCGTGACATTGGTTGCTTCCTGGAGAGAGAGAGAGAGAGGGAAACGCGTTAGCGTGCACTCTTTGCAAGGTTAGATTGGTTATTATCTTATCTAATCAGGACGGCTCCCACTGTTTTTATCAAATCTTCCTTCAAACCCTAAAAGGTAAGACTAGCCGGGGTTAATTACACCTTACAAGTTCGCCAATCTTTCAGCCAGGCTAGTGCCGGTACTTTGAGGGAGGTTCCCCGTGCTTTCGCACGGACCTAATTAAAATAAATCTCGTCTTCCCAGGGGCGTGACCCCATTAACACCTTTCTAGACATCTACTTGATCGGCTAATTGTGATGTGTAAAATTCTCCCAGGAGTAACTCTTACTCGCAGTGGGTATCGGGATCCAACTATCTTATAGAAGGTATGCAATCTCATTGCAAATTTCAACACTTGAAATTTCCGATAATACTTTTGTCCCTAACCTCCCATGACCTTGACAAAGGCCAACAAACCATAGGATACTAGTCAAGTTCGACCCGTCATTTTAAGATTGAATTAAACCCACCCGCACAACCCTTGACAAAGGCCAACAAGGTCGCACGACTACCCTAATCCAATCGCATCATATGCTTAAGCAGATGAGCACTAGTTAGCTACCGCACACCACGTCTTGACAAAGGCCAACAAACGCAGCACGAATACTAAATAGTACTTATCTGAAATGACGGAGAGCTACGCAGGTTTTTAAGAAATCCATAAGCGTAATGAATCTTGATATCGTTGTAGAATCGAGTGATTTTGAAAAGGAGTGTTTTTTAGGCTTTTGCTAGTTTTGCTAAAGAGGTCACTCCCGGTGAAGGGATCTCGGCTCTTTCCTTATCGAATAAGGTGCTGAATATTCTACAAGGAATACCGTTATGTAAAGCAAAAACTAGAAAGGCAATCAAAAAACAAAACCGAGTGGGTTGTAGCATCTGCTAGTTTCGCTAAAGAGGTCACTCCCGGTGAAGGGATCTCGGCTCTTTCGTTATCGAATATGGTACTGGATATTCTACAAGGAATACCTCTATGCAAAGCAAAAACTATAGCTATCCTTTTTGAAAGTTTGATTCTACAACATCATTTTGGTTTCTTTTATTTCATTAATCTCATTAATGAAGTCCCATCAATTATGCTTCCTAAGCATCACAGAAGAAACGAAAATACAACGTACGCTTATGCCATCCGCATTCGCCGCAGTGTCCCGTTATGCACCGTTATGTTACTTAACTAACGACATAGCGGGACGGGACTAGCGCGGGTGCAAAACATAAGCAACGTTTATTATATATCATATATACAATAATAAAGCATTCGTCTCACACATATAAAATGATCACATCACAGAATATCAGCAGCAAAAGATAACATATGAAATATTGGATATACTAGGAATTCCGTATTTTAAGTTAAGCCAGTATAAAACACGGATTCCACGGTCGTGATGAATAGCCAAACCCATATCCGTAGACCCCTACGAGAGCGGCAAGCAACCCTTCTAATTCTAGAGTTAGGAGACCCGGACTCGACTCCTCGAGATGGTCTCCCACTAGACTCTAGAACCCAGTTGCTTGTGCTCCCCGCCTTGGGTCTATCCTAATACGGAAAAGTAAATAATATACAACAATGGTGATATCATCCTCAACCCGGAAGTGCCCTAATAAAAGAATATTACATACATTGAATTTTACATGAATGAAAATAAAAATTCTCATCTCACATAAAAAAAACCCGGCTATTCAAAGCACGACGATCCGATATAACATATCCAAGCAACACATAACATCACATGTCACAATACAAGTCTAAATGTATAGATAAAAGTAACCAGATAGCATACTATCATGTCGAGCAAGAAAGCCCTCTCTATATATGTCCAAGCATCCACTATAATATACATCATATGTACAATAATGGCCTATAGGGTATACATATAACTAACAGTACCGACATCTTAGATAATAACGATGAAGATGGTGGGTGCCGATTGTCGAAAAAAATGAGGGAGGGTGTATTTTTTCGACGCCATAGGAGGAAATTCCCTCCTATAGCCCCTTTCCTCCATTAACATATATATATATATATATATATATATATATATATATAAAGAGAATTTAAACTTTAAATGAGCTTAATATTAGTTAATATATAATCATATCAAATATAAATATATATCATATTATTAAATCAACACTTGATTTAATAATCCGGTTATATCATATATAACCGACTAATATCATTTATCTGTATATCACATTATCAAATCAACACTTGATTCAATAATCCGGTTATATCACATATAACCTAACCGATATCAAATGTCGCCAGATTAGAATACGGTATCCCATACTCGTATTTAATCAGGCTCCCGTACATATCAGCATATGTGCCCTACTTCGTTTCGCTTGCACTAGGAAACCTCGGTGTGGGACTCTAAAAACTCGTTAATATGCCAGAAGTAGGTAATGATCATATCAGTTACCCACAAACCGTCAGCAGTACTAGCTCGATATAACGGCTACTCAGGTATTGAGCGAATAGAAGAACAACAAGCAAGCTTGTCCAAACTCCCATAAAGCCTATAAGTAACACTTACCGTACAATCCGGTCTCTTTGTCTGATATGTCGCATATCGAGTCTAGGTGTGGAATCGTCAGACCCCGGTAACTTGATAAGTCATGCCGATGTATGGCTCATAACGGTTCGAGAAATTACTAATAACACTTACCAGTAAATCTCATCAGCCCTGGCCAGGGACTAACTGTTATAGCCAATCGAGCATAGCGCAACATCAACTCCCAATACCGGGAGAGACGAAACTGTAAGTCCATATTGCGACCCCCGGTTCTTACGGGGAGGCGGAAACGGTATAAAAAACAAATTTTTATCGCAAGAGGCAACATGGACTAACCAAGGTCGGGATCGTTGTCTAAACTAAAACTAGCAAACTAGCTAAAGAGATTTAGCTACTCGGATAAAGATGATTATACCTAAACTTGAACTCCTTCTTCTTCAAACTTTGTTGTAGAGGTTGATGGTTCTCCTTTGTCGCCTTCTTCCGTCGAAGATGGATCCACCTCGAAGGCTCGACCTTTGGGCTCTTTCTCGAACTTGGAGTGAACTAGAATCGCCGGCTTGCTAAACCCTTGATCCTAGAGTGAGTAGAGAGTGTTTAAGGGTTGCTTTTGTTTTTCAAGAGAAGGATTCTCAACACATGAGAAGGTTTCTCTTGGCTAGAGGAAGAAGAAGATGAGAATGAAGAGAGAGAAGCTAAAAATGAGATAATGAGCTCTCATTTCCTTTCTTGCAACCATAATGCCAAAAGAAAATGAATTATCAAATAATAATAATCAAAATGAAAAGGTTGATGGAAAGTTTTAGAATGACCAATATCATTACAAGCATTAAATGAAAATGCAAGAATCAAGAGCATCTTTCTTTTGTAATGATAATGGTCACCATGGTCAACAAGTCAACCATGGTCAACAAGTCAACAAAAACTAACCATGACACAATTTCATTTTATTATATATTATTAAATGATATAATACAAATCCATTAGGGTTTGGAAAAAGAAGACTGTCAACTGTGCATACGCACCCATTCCGAAACCCTAATGAAAGTCCTCTTCCTCTTCCTCAAATAACTGTGCATACACACCTGCATCCTTGTTCCGAGGAACATGAATACTGAGAGATAAAAGCAACCCCAAATACTATACCAGTATCCGGCTCAAACCAGAGCCCGCTGGTAATATCTGTCCGGACTCCAAACGTGCACAAGTGCGCGGATGAGAACGAACCCTGTCGCAAAACCATGCGACCTCTACTCTGTTTTGCCCATAGGCGAATACCCTCTGTGTGGGACTCTAAAGACTCGACACTACGCTGGCAGTGGGTTTAACCACAGACCGCAAGCGGCACTAGCTGTGCGTAACGGTCCCCAGGTAGATGTCGACAAGAAGGCTGACGAGGTGAAACCCCATCGGTACTCCTACTGAGTCTGAATGTGACAGTCTCCGTACAGTCCTGTCTGTTAGTCTGATACATCGCATGGCGGGCCTAGGGGGCGGTAAACGTCAGTCCCCCAATAGCGGTACAAGTCATGCCGGAGCGAAGCCCAAAACACCCTGAGATAACACTGGAAACCTACCAGTATATCTCGTTTGCCCTGGCCAGGGACTACTCGTGTAATGGCTCTCCTAGACACAGCGCGATGTCAACCCCCAATACCGGGAGAGACGAATCCTGTCTAACCGTCACTGCCTCCAAGTGCTTCGGGACTGCACCCAACCACCACCTGTTTGCACGACTCCTTTGAGCCGTGGTAGGGTAGTGATCAAAGTGCAGTGGGAACACACTCGAGGCGAAGTGCCAGTGTCAAGTCAGCGGACTAAGCTGTACTCATGTCACCTGGGAACTGATGACTGACGATAGGTATAATACCAACCTGTCAGTTCCCGACGAGTCCTGTCCAGTGTACTCGTAACCCAACGAGCACCCGTATACTATCTCCAGTACGACGTACTGATGGCTGTGGGACAGACCATCTCCCACACTGGGATGAGAAGCGCATACGCTAGTCTACTCCGGAGTATCGATGCCCTGTCTCGATAGTCCTGCGACTAGGGACCTGTATAAGGATGTGCTTATAGATTACCCAGCCCCCACTAGTGTGACTGCCATCACAACGCTGGTAATCAAGCAAAGATCCTAAGGGCTCCACTAATGCGTATAAGTGATATACTGAAATAAACACATGTACACATTGAAGTAGAAACAAACCAAGTAGCATACTACTATTTTGAGCAAGATTGTATATACAAGGTGAATATCCCAAGCATCCATTAAGTAATATACAAACTAGTATGATACAGTAATGGCCTCTAGGGCATATACACTAACAATCTCCCACTTGCACTAAGGCCATGTACTGGCGTATCGAAGACCTATCATCTCGATCAGCCGCTCGAACTGAGTCTGGGGCAGGGCCTTGGTGAATGGATCTGCAGTGTTGTCTTCTGAAGCAACTCTCCGAACCTCGATCTCCTTGCGATCCACGATCTCTCTGATCAGGTGATACCGCCTCAAGATGTGCCTGGATCTTTGATGGGACCTGGGTTCCTTCGCTAAAGCTATAGCCCCATTGTTGTCGCAATACAGAGGTATTGGATCAACAATGGACGGAACCACCTGAAGTTCTTTCAAGAACTTCCTCATCCAGACAGCTTCTTTTGCGGCATCAGATGCAGCGATGTATTCCGCTTCCATCGTCGAGTCTGCAACGGTTTCCTGTTTGGAACTCTTCCAACACACCGCCCCTCCATTGAGGGTAAAGACAAAGCCCGACATGGACTTGGAATCATCCTTGTCACTCTGGAAGCTGGAGTCAGCAAAGGCCTCGATCTGGAGGTCTTTTCCGCCATACACCAAGAACATCTCCTTAGTCCTTCTCAGGTACTTGAGAATGTTCTTTACCGCTATCCAGTGTTTCTCCCCAGGGTTTGACTGATACCGGCTTACCACACTCAGTGCATAAGCTACATCCGGTCTGGTACACAACATCGCATACATTATAGAGCCTACCGCAGAAGCGTAGGGTATAATAAACATGCGATCCCTCTCCAAATCAGTCTTGGGAGACATCTCTTTAGAGAGGGTGATCCCGTGACAAGCCGGTAGGTTACCGCGCTTGGAATCTTCCATACTGAATCTCTTCACTATGGTGTCGATGTACCTGGACTGAGAAAGTCCCAATATCCTCTTGGATCTATCACGATGGATCCGGATCCCCAGGATGTATGAGGCATCACCCAGGTCTTTCATGGAGAACCTGTGTGACAAGAACCCCTTGACAGATTGTAGCATAGGAATGTCATTTCCTATTAAGAGAATGTCATCCACGTATAAAACGAGGAATACTACAGTTCTCGCTACAAATCTACTATAGATGCATGGTTCATCTGGATTTTTGATAAAGCCAAATTCTTTGACCGTCTCATCAAAGCAGATGTTCCAACTCCGCGATGCCTGCTTTAGTCCATAGATGGACTTAAGCAACTTGCACACCTTTCCGCTGCTCCCACTCTGAATGAAGCCCTCTGGCTGGTCCATATAGACACACTCCTCTAAATTTCCATTTAGAAAAGCTGTCTTTACGTCCATTTGCCAGATCTCATAATCGTGGAAGGCAGCGATGGCAAGAAGGATCCGAATGGATTTCAGCATGGCTACTGGAGAGAAGGTTTCGTCATAGTCCAAGCCAGGTCTTTGACGAAAGCCCTTTGCTACCAGCCTAGCTTTATAGGTCTCAACCTGTCCATCTACACCAATCTTCCTTTTGAAGATCCACTTGCATCCTACGGGTTTTATCCCGTCTGGAGCAATGTCCAACGTCCATACCTTGTTGGTGTACATGGACTCCATTTCGGTCCGCATTGCATCCAGCCATTTCACTGAGTCAACGCTCTGAACGGCCTGCTGGAAGCTAGTAGGCTCATCATAATCTATGATGCAATCCTCTCTATCCCCGTCTATGAGAAAACCGTAGTATCTCTCAGGCGGATGAGACTGCCTACTACTTCTGCGGAGCGGCGTAGGAATGTCCTGTTCTTCCGAACCCTCTGGTTCCACTAAACTTTCAGTAATAGTCCGTGGTTCTGGAATCTCTTCCAGTTCTACTGCGCTCCCACTTATTTCCTTTTCTATGAACTGGTGTTCTAGAAAGTGGGCATGACGAGAAACAAGAACTTTTTGTTCCTCTTCGCAGTAGAAGAAATATCCCTTGGAATTCTTTGGATATCCCACAAACTTGCACAGTACTGAGCGTGCCTCGAGCTTGTCCGCATGCTGCTTTTTGACAAAAGTTGGACTTCCCCATATCTTAATGTGATTAAGATGGGGTCTCTTCCCACACCACATCTCAAATGGCGTAGTAGGCACAGTCTTGGTGGGAACTCGGTTCAAAAGGTATGCGGCTGATTCTAGCGCATATCCCCAGAATGATCGCGACAACTCAGCGTTACTCATCATGGACCGCACCATATCCAATAGGGTGCGGTTCCGTCTCTCCGATACACCGTTATGTTGCGGGGTGTAAGGAGGAGTAAGTTGAGAGAGAATTCCGTTCCCTTTTAAATAGTCCAGGAACTCGGCACTTAAGTATTCTCCACCTCGATCCGATCTTAGAATCTTAATACTTTTGCCGGTCTGTTTCTCTACTTCATTCTTATACTCCTGGAATTTTTCAAAAGCCTCGGACTTATGTTTCATTAAGAAGACATAACCGTACCTTGAGAAGTCATCCGTAAAAGTAATGAAGTAAGAATGTCCGCTTCGGGCATGTGTAGACATTGGACCGCACACGTCACTGTGTACGAGTCCTAAGAGCTCGCTCGCTCTTACTCCATGTCCAGTAAACGGAGTCTTTGTCATCTTTCCTTTGAGACAGGATTGACAAGTGGCATACGACTGATATTCGAACGCATTCAAATACCCTTCTGTATGTAACTTCGTCAACCTTCTCTCATTGATGTGACCCAATCTACAATGCCATAAGAAAGTCTGATTTATTTCCGGAGACTTTCTTTTGTGTGTATTCTGGACATTAAAAATCTGTGGTTGGTTTAACACGTATATACCATTACTCAATGTACCTGACCCAATCAGAACTTGATTAAGGTGAATGTTTACAACATTACTTACAAACGCAAATTCATAACCTTCTTTAGAAACTAAAGATACAGAAATGATATTACAAGTTGCGTTGGGTACAAAAAAGCAATTACGCAAAACCAAAACATGTCCATCTGACATTCCCAGGTGATAGTCCCCCACGGCTTTAGCATCCATGCTAGCTCCGTTCGCAACTCTGAGGGTCATGTCACCTGCCTTCAAAACCCTACGGTTTCTCAACGCCTGCAAAGAATTACAGATATGAGATCCTGATCCGGTATCCAATACCCAGGAAGTAGAGTTTATTGAAAGACAGTTTTCAATAACATACACACCTGAAGCTGAAGCTGCAACCTGCTTCAATTCCTGTGTTCTGGCCTTCCAGGCCCTGCAATCATTCTTCCAGTGTCCTTTCTTATGACAAAAGAAGCATTCTTCCTTATCCACAAGCTTCCCCGCTATCTTTGTTGCTTTACCTTTTCCCTTCGTATCCACTTTACTAACACCGCCCCTTGGTTTGGCGGGGGCTTTCTTCTTCTTTCCCTTGGCTTTCGCCTTGGACCTAGAAGAAGATGATCCTCCTACAAACAAAGTGGATGTTTCCCTACCTTTCTGTAGGGTGCCCTCTGCTCTCCTCAGCAGGTTGAGGAGCTCTGAAAGTTCAACCTCCTTTTCTTGTAGGTTGAAGTTCATTATAAACTGGGCGTAAGTGGAAGGAAGGGACTGGAGAACTATATCCGTATATAGCTCACTCTCCAATGTGATCCCTAGGTCAGCGAGCTCCTCAATGTAGCCGATCATCTTTAGCACGTGCTCGGCTACTGATGATCCGACGACCATTCTTGTCGAAAACAACTTTTTCGACGCTTCGTATCTTGCGATACGTGATTGCTCTCCATACAGTTCTTTTGTATGAAGCAATATGGACTCCATGTCCATATTCTCATGCCTCCTCTGATGTTCGTTGTCCATCGAGGCAAGCAGGAGGCACTTGGCCTTCGCGCTATCAATCTCCCAAGTCTTGCGGATTTCCTTATCCGCGACGCTGGAAGTTGGACCAGGGACAGGGGGAGCTTTGGTGGTAAGAAGATACCCCAGCTTGTCATAAGTGATTGCTATCTTGACATTCCTGAGCCAATCTTTGTAGTTTGGCCCTGTCAGTTTGTTTTTATCTAGGAGTAACTTAAGTCCAGTCATATTGATTGGTCGCTGCAATTAGGAGAGAGAAGAAGAAACACTCAGCATGATGCTCTTGCAAGTTTAGAGTGGTTTTTAGTTTGTCTAAACAGGATGGCTCCCACTGTTTCTCGAATCCCTCCTCAAACCATAAAGGAAGAATTAGTCAGGATCAATCCCACCGTACAATACTTGCTTAACCGTTCGGCCAGGCTGGTGTCGGTACTTCGAAGGAGGTTTTCCAACGCTTTCGCGAAGTTCCTTAATTAGAGAACCTCTTTTCCCTGGGGGCGTAGCCCCGCTAACACCTTTCTAGGCACCTACTAGGTTTATAGCATTGATCGTTAAGTGAGAAATTTCCCGAGGAGTAGCACATACTCACAGTAGGATCGGGATCTAAATATCATTGCGTGACGAAACTGAAGGAATCCTACCAGAATCATCACACTCCAAATGGTATGCAAATCTAGCAAGTTTCAGTACTTATGAAACTCCCGATGTGGATTTTTGCCCCATGCTCTTATGACCTTGACTTTGGCCAAAATATCATAAGTCACATGTCAAGTTCTACCCGTCATTATCCAGGTTAATTTGGATCCATCCGTACCTACCCTTGACTTTGGCCAAAATGGCAGTACGACTGTCCCAAACCAACGCATCTATCTATGCTACACATGAACACCCAATAGCTACCAATCACTGTGCCTTGACTTTGGCCAACATACACAGCTTGAATACTATTGACTATTCATGCGAAACGACGGAGGGCTACGAATGGTTTTGGCAAAACCGTGAACGTAGTGAACTTGATTTGGTCGATGGAACGAGATAGCTTTTAAATGGAGTGGCTCAAAACTCCGTATTTTAAAAATTAGTTTTGAAAAGAACCGAGTGGTTTTTCGAAAGTGTTCCAACGACTTTAACTTGGTTTATTATCTTGCATTAGTTCTTTTAATGCGTGATATTCTTGCATTAGTTCTTTTAATGCGTCCCATCATTTAATCCTACCATTGCAGAAAACAACCAAAATATGATGTACGCTTATGCCATTCGCATTCGCCACTGGGCCCCGTCATTACCCGTTAGGTTACTTAACTAACGACAGAGCGGGGGCTGGGCTAGCGCGTCTGTAAAACATAAGCAACGCCTAAATAGTTATAGATATAGCAATAGTAGACATTACAGATCACAGATGAATGCATTGGATATACTAGCAATCCGCAATCCTTTCGAGCCTGAAACGAAAAGCGGATAACACGGTCGCGGTGAATAGCAATACCCCACCCAAGACCCCTACGGGTGCGGCAAACTACCCGCCAAGTACTCGGTAGTTTGTGCACCCCTCCATGGGTCTATCCTAGGAGCAAAAACAGTAAAAAGAATTATACAATGACGGCTACAACCCCGACCCGATTGTGCGGCCAAACAAATAATAATTACATCAATTTACAAATTTACAATGAATGAAAGAAAAACAAAAGCTCATCTCACATCCACCCCGGCTATTCACCCGCGACAGTCCAACACATTCATATACACATTCCAATGCCAAACACAGATCATGTATAACCCCGACTAATCGACTTATAGCGATTAGCCGACGTTCAATACATGCAAGCATCACAGATATAACCATCATAGTCAAAGTGCAGTGAAGTTCGGAAAAAATACGGAATTATAGGACCCCAAAAGAAAATTTTTTTTCTGGAAAATCTGGGCACATATTATATATTTTAAAAATCCCAAAACCAACACACAAATATACTGCACGAAAAACGATGCAGAGAAGACGACAAAGCGCGGCGGTTGCGCGGCACGAGCCTACCTCGTGCCGCGGAAGGGCGGCGCTTTGAGCTCAACAGTGGATCGTTTTTCATGGATGCATTCACAAAACCCTGAGACGATTTTACAAGTATAAAGTTTTTCATTTTGAGCCAAAAAAATTTCAACAGAAACTCAGGTTTTGTAATATTCCGGTTTTGTGATTTTTTTCGGTTCCGAACTTCGTTACACTTTACTACCAAGCTAGTTAAAGTTTAGTTAGTCTCTGATACCACTGTAAGTCCATATTGCGACCCCCGGTTCTTACGGGAAGGCGGAAACGGTATAAAAAACAAATTTTTATCGCAAGAGGCAACATGGACTAACCAAGGTCGGGATCGTTGTCTAAACTAAAACTAGCAAACTAGCTAAAGAGATTTAGCTACTCGGATAAAGATGATTATACCTAAACTTGAACTCCTTCTTCTTCAAACTTTGTTGTAGAGGTTGATGGTTCTCCTTTGTCGCCTTCTTCCGTCGAAGATGGATCCACCTCGAAGGCTCGACCTTTGGGCTCTTTCTCGAACTTGGAGTGAACTAGAATCGCCGGCTTGCTAAACCCTTGATCCTAGAGTGAGTAGAGAGTGTCTAAGGGTTGCTTTTGTTTTTCAAGAGAAGGATTCTCAACACATGAGAAGGTTTCTCTTGGCTAGAGGAAGAAGAAGATGAGAATGAAGAGAGAGAAGCTAAAAATGAGATAATGAGCTCTCATTTCCTTTCTTGCAACCATAATGCCAAAAGAAAATGAATTATCAAATAATAATAATCAAAATGAAAAGGTTGATGGAAAGTTTTAGAATGACCAATATCATTACAAGCATTAAATGAAAATGCAAGAATCAAGAGCATCTTTCTTTTGTAATGATAATGGCCAAAAGTTCAACCATGGTCAACAAGTCAACCATGGTCAACAAGTCAACAAAAACTAACCATGACACAATTTCATTTTATTATATATTATTAAATGATATAATACAAATCCATTAGGGTTTGGAAAAAGAAGGCTGTCAACTGTGCATACGCACCCGTTCCGAAACCCTAATGAAAGTCCTCTTCCTCTTCCTCAAATAACTGTGCATACACACCTGCATCCTTGTTCCGAGGAACATGAATACTGAGAGATAAAAGCAACCCCAAATACTATACCAGTATCCGGCTCAAACCAGAGCCCGCTGGTAATATCTGTCCGGACTCCAAACGTGCACAAGTGCGCGGATGAGAACGAACCCTGTCGCAAAACCATGCGACCTCTACTCTGTTTTGCCCATAGGCGAATACCCTCTGTGTGGGACTCTAAAGACTCGACACTACGCTGGCAGTGGGTTTAACCACAGACCGCAAGCGGCACTAGCTGTGCGTAACGGTCCCCAGGTAGATGTCGACAAGAAGGCTGACGAGGTGAAACCCCATCGGTACTCCTACTGAGTCTGAATGTGACAGTCTCCGTACAGTCCTGTCTGTTCGTCTGATACATCGCATGGCGGGCCTAGGGGGCGGTAAACGTCAGTCCCCCAATAGCGGTACTAGTCGTGCCGGAGCGAAGCCCAAAACACCCTGAGATAACACTGGAAACCTACCAGTATATCTCGTTTGCCCTGGCCAGGGACTACTCGTGTAATGGCTCTCCTAGACACAGCGCGATGTCAACCCCCAATACCGGGAGAGACGAATCCTGTCTAACCGTCACTGCCTCCAAGTGCTTCGGGACTGCACCCAACTACCACCTGTTTGCACGACTCCTTTGAGCCGTGGTAGGGTAGTGATCAAAGTGCAGTGGGAACACACTCGAGGCGAAGTGCCAGTGTCAAGTCAGCGGACTAAGCTGTACTCATGTCACCTGGGAACTGATGACTGACGATAGGTATAATACCAACCTGTCAGTTCCCGACGAGTCCTGTCCAGTGTACTCGTAACCCAACGAGCACCCGTATACTATCTCCAGTACGACGTACTGATGGCTGTGGGACAGACCATCTCCCACACTGGGATGAGAAGCGCATACGCTAGTCTACTCCGGAGTATCGATGCCCTGTCTCGATAGTCCTGCGACTAGGGACCTGTATAAGGATGTGCTTATAGATTACCCAGCCCCCACTAGTGTGACTGCCATCACAACGCTGGTAATCAAGCAAAGATCCTAAGGGCTCCACTAATGCGTATAAGTGATATACTGAAATAAACACATGTACACATTGAAGTAGAAACAAACCAAGTAGCATACTACTATTTTGAGCAAGATTGTATATACAAGGTGAATATCCCAAGCATCCATTAAGTAATATACAAACTAGTATGATACAGTAATGGCCTCTAGGGCATATACACTAACAGAAACCCCTCCTATCGCTCACTGCCTCCATGTGACTCGGGACTGTACCCAAAATCCACCTGTTTGCACGACTCCTTTGAGCTGTGGTAGGAAGGAAATCAAAGCACAGTGGGAAACACACAAGACACTATGACGATCTCGGGTCTACAAACTAATCTGTACCAGTATTACCAGAGAACTGCTATCTGATGATAGGTATAGTACCATCTAGGAGTTCTCGGCGAGTCCTATTCAGTGTACCCATTCTCTAATGAGCACCTATGTACAATCTTTGATGTTAAACACCAATGGTTATGGGATCAACCATCGCCCCCTATAGGGTCAAGAAACGTACACACTAGTCTACTCTGGAATATCGATGCCCTGTCTCGATATCCCCTCGACTAAGAACTATTAAAGGATGTGCTTGTGGACTACACAAGTCTCAGTAGTATGACCCACATCACAGTCCTGGCAGTGAAGCAAACATCCTAAGGGCTTTATCAACATGTATCAGAGAGACAGTATAATAATACAAGTGTACACGTTAAGATAAAAAGAAACCAGATAGCATACTATCATGTCGAGCAAGAAAGTCCTCTCTATATATGTCCAAGCATCCACTATATCATACAATAATGGCCTCTAGGGCATACATATTCCTAACAATCTCCCACTTGCACTAAGGCCAGTTGTTGTAGTATCTCATACCCAACATCCCAAACAGTCTCTCAAACTGCATCTGAGGGAGGGCCTTCGTGAGTGGATCCGCTGTGTTGTCCTTCATGTCAACTTTCCTGACCTCGATCTCCCGACGATCTACTATCACCCGGATCAGGTGGTACCACCAAAGAATATGTCTGGATCGCTGATGTGACCGGGGTTCCTTGGACAAAGTCACATCTCCATTGTTATCACAATACAGAGGTACTGGATGCTCAATGGATGGAACCACACCAAGTTCAGCACTGAACTTTTTCATCCAGACAGCATTTTTGGCAGCATCGTTGGCAGCGATGTATTCAGCCTCCATCGTTGAGTCTGCTACAATATCTTGCTTGGAACTCTTCCAACATACTGCCACTCCATTGAGGGTGAAGAAAAAACCTGAGACTGACTTACCGTCGTCCTTATCACTCTGGAAGCTCGAATCGGTAACGGACTCCACCTGGAGTTCTCCGTTACCATACACCAAGAACATCTCGGTAGTCCTTCTCAAGTACTTAAGAATGTTCTTCACAGCTGTCCAGTGTTTCTTCCCAGGATCTGATTGATACCTACTTACCACACAGTGCGTAAGCTACATCCGGTCTGGTGCATAACACCGCATACATGATTGACCCTACTGCAGTAGCATAGGGTATCCATTGCATGCGAGCCCTCTCGAAATCAATCTTGGGAGACATCTCTTTGGAGAGAGTGACTTCTGAACAAATGAGTAAATTACCACGCTTAGAATCTTCCATACTAAACCTCTTTAGTATGGTGTCTATGTACCTGGATTAGGACAATCCCAACATCTGCTTACATCTATCTCTACCGATCTTAATCCCCAGGATATAGGAGGCATCACCTAGATCTTTCATGGATAACTTTTGTGATAAGAAGAGCTTGACCGAGTGTAGTATAATAACATCATTTCCTATCAAGAGTATGTCATCCACGTACAATACGAGGAAGACAACCTTACTCTCTACAATCTTTTTATATATACAAGGTTCATCTATGTTTTTTATGAAGTCAAACTCTTTGATCGCCACATCAAAACCGATGTTTCAGCTCTGCGATGCCTGCTTTAATTGGTAAATTGATTTAAGCAGCTTGCACACCTTTCTGCTGCTCCCACTGTCTATGAAGCCCTATGGCTGAGTCATGTACACGCTCTCTTCTAAATCTCCATTTAGAAAAGTGGTCTTGACGTCCATTTGCCAGATTTCGTAGTCATGGTATGCAGCAATGGCAAGTAGGATCCTGATAGACTAAAGTATAGCCACTGGAGAAAAGGTTTCATCATAATCGACACCAGGTCATTGACGAAAACCTTTTGCAATAAGTCTATCTTTGAAGGTCTCAACCTTTCCATCTACATCAATTTTCTTCTTAAAGATTCACTTGCTCCCAATGGGTTTTACCCCTTAAGGAGCAACTTCCAAAATCCATACTTTGTTGGTGTACATGGATTCCATCTCAGATCGCATAGCATCCAGCCATTTCACAGAGTCCCTACTTGTGATAGCATGCTCGAAAATAGTTGGGTCATCACCTTCCATTTTGCAATCCTCGCTCCCACCGTCTATGAGAAAACCATAGTATCTTTCAGGTGGATGAGGAACCCTACTAGATCTGCGGAGTGGTTGAAATTCGTCGGGGACTATTGAATCCTCCGGTTCTACCAAATCGTCGGTTATGGTTTGTGTAGCTGGAACTTTTTCCAGTTCTACCTTATTACCACTAATTTCTTTCACGAGAAATTCCTTTTCGAAAAAGGTGGCGTATTGAGAAACAAATACTTTTTGTTCCTCAGTGTCGTAGAAGATATATCCATATGAATCTTTTGGATATCCCACAAGCTTGCACATAACAGACCTTACTTCAAGTTTGTCCGGATTTTGCTTTTTAACATAAGACGGACAATCCCATATCTTAACTCGTTTAAGAGATGGTCTCTTCCCATACCATATCTCATATGGAGTGGTAGGAACGGATTTGGTCGAAACCCTATTCAATAGGTATGCAGCTGTCTCAAGTGCATAACCCTAAAAGAAAATAAGTAACTCAACAACACTCATCATAGAGCGCACCATATCTAATAAGGTGCGATTTCTCCGCTCCGATATTCCATTGTGTTGTGGTGTATACGGAGGAGTAAGTTAAGAAAGAATCCCATTCTCTTTTAAGTAGTCTCGGAATTCCATGCTCAAGTATTCTCATCCCCGATCAGATCGTAGGATTTTAATACTTTTACCCGTCTGGTTCTCAACTTCGTTCTTATATTCTTTAAATTTCTCAAAAGTTTCAGATTTTTGTTTCAACAAGAACACATGTTCGAATATTGAGAGATCATCGGTGAATGTAATGAAGTACGGGGAACTATTCCTGGTATGTGTAGACATAGGTCCGCATACATCACTATGTATCAGTCCTAAGAGTTCAGTAATTCTTTCTCCGTGTCCAGTAAATGGAGTTTTGGTCATCTTGCTTTTGAGACACGACTGGCAAGTTTTATATGATGTAAATTCAAACGGATTTAAATATCCATCTTTATATAACTTTGCTAGTCTTGTCGCATTAATATGACCTAGTCTACAATGCCACAATAAGGCTTCGTTCATTTATGAACTTTTTCTCTTGTGTGTGTTCTGTATGTTTAGAACTATAGTTTGATTTAGAACTTATATACCATTACATAACGTACCAAACCCAATCAACACTTGATTTAGGAAAATGTTCATAACATTATCCTCCAATACAAATTTATATTTTTCTTTATGTAATAAAGAAACTGATATAATATTGCACATCATATTTGGTGCATAATAACAGTCATTCAGAATCAATGTATTACCATTTGGTAATATTAGATGATATTCATCAACTGCTTTGGCTACAACAATTGCTCCATTCCCTATTTTGAGAGACATATCAGCTTTTCCCAGTTCTCTATCTCTCCTTAACTGTAACAACTCCATTTTTAATGTACAAAGAATTGATTTAAATTCAATGTATACTTGGAGTATTTAATGTTACTGATATCTCTTTAAATATTTATTTCACTCCATAATTACAAGAAGGAGCTTGTAGCTCATTGGTAATATCTTGCACTGCTGAACCAAGCCACCAGAGTTCAAATCCCATGCCCCACATTATTTTTAATATTATTTTGTTTTTGATTCATTAGAATACCAACAATTACACTTGCATTTCTCACAAATTTCCTACTATACATGAAAATGTAAATGCACCAGAAGCCACACCTGACGACCCCACACCCCCCGACCACCCGACTCGGCCGAGTCGGCCGGCCGACTCGGGCCGGCGCCGCCAGCCGGACTCGGCCGGACGGCCGAGTCCCCAACATCGAAGTTGGGTATCTTTTTATTCTCAACCCCCCTGCATACTTTAAATAGTCAGATTGGTTACAGAGAGCCCATTAACCCCTATTTACTCCATTTTTTAATGATTTTTTGAATATATTTTTACATTTTTTAATTAAAAACCATAACCCTAGCCTAACCCTATAAATACACCCCCTACCCTCTACCCTCTCATCCCAAATTTCTAAGCCCACTCTCTCAAAATCCCAAGAGATCTTGTGTACTTTGAAAACGAGCGAAAGGCGAAGCTCCGACGAAATCTGTAGCGAACTTCCAGTGATCGTGCTAGGAACTCGTGGCGACGAATCGACGTACCTGCGAACCCTCTTCTTCCTTATCACTCTCATGTTGTCTAAACCCGTAAGTCCCATTCTAACCTCTCCTTCTTTTCTAAAAAAAATACGAAATTACAAAACCCGACGGAATGGGAACAAATCCGATTTCCGATTCGGTTTTCTATAAAATTTCACTTCTCACCAATACATTCATGCTTAAACATCTTTATGTTGACTATTAAACATTTAACAAACAATTTGAACAAGTTTCATCACATGAAATGATAGCGTTCCCAAATTATCGTATTTTTACTTAAATACCACAATGTTTCGATTTCACATTTAATCCCATTAATTTGCTATACCTTTAAAGTAGATCAAGAGGTAATGACCTACCTCCTCACACACTTGTATACAACCTAACACGATACCATTGAAAAACTTAGAATACGATAAAACAATATTTTCATTTAAATACCATATTCTTAATAAAACCATTTCTAAAAGTTTTAGCTTGTTACACTTTTAAAATAAATACCTCTTAATATGAAAATGCGATAAGTTGTGGACATCGGTCGTTTATCTAAACCTGAATTTGTGGTGTCTAGGCTAGGCAAGTGAGAAAGGTAACTTTAAAAGGCCCGTCTCACGATGATTCGTGAGCGGAACCTTCCTTTCTTCACTTGTACTTACCTCGCCACAATTGACGGTGAAGAGGCGATTTGAGGCATCTAACAACTTGTTGTTTAGACCATTTAGAAATAGTCTAGTTGAATTAGAAAACCCTAGAACCTAAAATACGGAAAATTGACTTTTTACAAATAAATACCATTTACTTTATAAAACCGTTTTCTAAAGGATTTAGTAATTTACAATCTTTGTAAATCGCCGCTACAACCCATTTTGGGGAACCCGTTCGAGATAGTATGGTTTATCGTGCACCCTCGGGCTTAGTAGTGCGAGATTCAGACCTCCGCAAGGAGCATCCGTTCTCGAAAGATTTAAAATACGACATCTTAAGAAAATGAGATTTTTAGAATATAAAATATTTATTGAAATTATTTTTGTATAAATATATGTATATTTATCATTAAAATATCTATTTTGTTATAATATAAATATTCCACTTTTTCTAAAAATCACAAGAATAAATTTTACATTAAAATACCATGAATTTCAAATAAATCAATATTACAGATAAATACCTTTATTTATAAAACTAGGATATTTTCACTAGAAATATTACAATATAAAATCCACATTCATTACAACCCTAAAGACGAATAATAAATGCTTGGGGTATATTCTGAAAAGTATATAAAAGTATTTTTACATAAAACCCCCCTCAAGTTTTATAAATTACCCTAAGGACCCTAGTAAATATAGGATTTCGATTTACATTCTAATTGTCTGACTCGGGTTTGAGTCCGATTATATCTGACTTGAATATGATTTAAGTCAATCTACAACCAATAATATTCCAATTCAATATGAACACATGAATCCATGGATCCAGTTATCAATCTATACAACTTGACTGAATCAAACCATGGATATACATCCATTATCCAGTTATTCCGTCTACATGATTATGCAGTTACAATCTGTTTACCGATATCATGGTTTTGGTCAGTCATCCAACTTATACAATACAATACAACAATACAATCAAAACACTACGGGGTTTAAGGGGTAGATTGGTGCGGAAGGTGTTAGAAGTGGCACGAGACGGTAAGATTAAGACACCTAACCTATATTCCATTGCTGTTGTACCGTGGCTTAACGGTTCCTTGTATATTCCGTTTGCCCTGGTCTCTAGCATACTGAGACCCCTCTCATATACACTGGCATCCTTCCGTACCAAGCTACAAACAACAGCGTAAACACAATATTCTACAATATTATACAACCTTAGAAGATACCCCTTATTCTGTCTTTTCTAATTCATACTTATCTTTGGGACTTACCGAGCGACCTGTTCGCTGACGACATTCTATTTCTTCCTTCTTTGAATGTCGTCAGGTAATCTGGACACAGCAGAGATCGAGCCCACCAGTGAAGACTTGGATCAGTTCCTCGAAGACCCCGAGCTCTAAACATTGTACCTTTTTCTATTCAGCATTTTTCATTTCCTATTATGCCATTGTTTAGGCATCGCTTTTATTCCAGATGTATTTATGTAAGCGCACGGCGGCGCCCCGGCCGTCAATCCGACGGCCAAACGCGGAAACGGTGGTAAACTTAATTTTTGCGGACTTAGCAAAACCGGCACCACCGCGCACTAAACACCCGGATCGTAACCATTAACTAGTCTAGCTAACTTCAAGAAAGGGGAAGAGATGTACCGACTGATCCGAGTCCTCCGGTCTTCATCTCCACTCCGATCTCCTCGCGGGATCTCCGGTCGTCGCCTCTTCGCCGGAAGGGCACCACGTCGCCTGCATCTTTTACGGGCTCCCGCCTCTATACCGAGGCAACTCGGGCATGAAGCCGGCAACTCGACATGCCCAAGATGTGCTGTAGGAAGTGTAGTGCTTTGTCTCTTTGGGGTTTGTTGCCTTTGGATGGAGGAATGAAGATTGAGCTTTGGAGGGAAATGAAGCTATCAATTTCTAGCAAGCAAAATGAGATGAACAAAGATTGCAACACTCTCATTTTTCCTCTCTCTTTTTCCCTCAAGGAAGTGGCCGGCCCATTAGAATGGAAATGATGGAGGGAAACAAGATATATCATATGAGGGAGGTGAGTGTAGGAGAAGAAGGAGGTGACCACAACCCAAGACAAGAAAACATACAACCATGCTTTACTTTAAACCCATCCTTATTCAATCAAATCTCATTTAATGCAAGAATGGTGCAAAAGATAATGAAAGCTATCATAATCAATCTTTATGCAATAAAACCCCTCCACTAAAGTTATTTGCACAATTGCAAATAACCCCCTCCATCGGAAAAGTCCGGCCGGGAAAGAACAAAGGAAAACCGGCCGGAACGGAAAGCAAACTGGCAACTCCAGAAAACTGGTCCCGTAATAAATTACAGGAAAACCCCGATACTGTGCATACACACCCGCATCTGTATTCCATCCGGATACAAATGCAAAAAGACAAAATCTACACTGTACTAAACTAGGACCGGCTTAAACCAAAGCCGGCTAGTAATATCCGTTCGATCCTGATCCGTGCAATACCGCACGTATCTGATCGAACCCTGCCATATACCTATACGGCTACTAGTACAAACCGTCCAATCCTGATCCGTGCAATACCGCACGTATCTGATCGGACCCTGCCATATCTCCATACGGCCTCTACAGCGTTTCGCCCGAAAGCTTGAGTAACTGAAAGTGTGGTGGACTCTAAAGACTCGTCAATACTATGGCTGTGGATTTAACCACTAGCACTTCAGAGGTATATGCCAATACGTAACGGGCCACCAGCTATTGACTAAAAGGGACGTCGATGAGCGAACTCATCCTGACACCCTACTGAGCCTGTCAGTGACAATATCCATACAGTCCGGTCCGTTCGTCTATGAGCATCGCATGTCGGGCCTAGGGGGTTAGTAAAAGTCAGACCCCCAAAAGCGGTACAAGTCGTGTCGGAGTGTAGCCCAGAACACCCTGAGATACTACTGGAATACCTACTAGTAAATCTCCTGCCTTGGCCAAGGTCTTCGTGTAATGGCTCTCTTAGACACAGCGCGACCTCACCCCCAATACCGGGAGAGACGAAACCCCCGAAGATCCGCTCACTGCCTCCATGTGGCTCGGGACTGTACCCAACTAAAACCTGTTTGCACGACTCCTTTGAGCCGTGGTAGGGTAGTAATCTAAGTACAGTGGGAACTCACACGAGACAAATGACGATCCCCAGGTCGATGAACTAACCTGTACACATGTCACCTGGGAACTGCTATCTGACGTCAGGTATAAGACCAACTAGCATGTTCCCGGCGAGTCCTGTCCGGTGTACTCATAACCCAATGAGCACCTGTATACATCTTAGGTGAACCAACTGACACCAGTGGCTTGTGAGACCGGCCACCGCCCCTCGTCGGGGTCTCGACTGTATACACTAGTCTACTCTGGAGAATCGATGCCCTGTCTCGAAACTCCCATGACTAGGGACCTTTTAAGGATGTGCTAATAGACTCCAGCTCTCACTTATATGATCGCCCTCATACTGCCGGCAGTCAAGCAAGAATCCTAGGGGCTTTATCAACGTGCAATAGCGACCTGTCATGTCACCTAAAGCAGTACACGATGATAAAGGTAAACCAGATAGCGTACTATCATCTCGAGTAAGACTGTCTTCCCGGGATAGGTCCTCCCTCAATCATTGCAATCACGTGCCTGTGACCCAATAATTGACTCTGAGGGCACTATATCCAACAATCTCCCACTTGCACTCAAGGCTAATTATTGCGATGTCGCATACTCACAGCCCGTGTGATACCGAACACCCAACTCCTCTACTAGTCAGTCTCACAAAAACCGTTTGTGAAACTATTGCGTTCGAGGAATAGCCTCAGTGAGTGGATCCGCCTTGATGTTTCTTTCTATGTCTCTCTAAATTTCAAGTTCGCGGAGAAAGCCATCTCCCGAAATGAGCAATACCTGTCTTAGAATGTCTGGATGTCTGATGGGACCTAGCTCATAAAAGAACTCCAAATCCAAACTTCTTAGACTGTATCGTCAACTGAACTTAATCAGTATCCTGCGCCATGCCACCCTCAGTATTGTCTTGGACCACCTGTCCAAAATGCTGCCCCTCGTTAGAGGGAAAAACTATAACTCTGACAACCTCCTTGTCGTCCATGTCACCTTGGAAGCCTGGAATGATAACTGCCTCCCGACTGTTCCTCCAGGATTGGATGAATATCAACTTATTGCATCTACTGCAAGAACAACATCTGGTGTGGTACTTGACATTTCATGATTGACTCAATTGCCTAAGCAAGTGATCTGCCAATCATGCACATCCCTCTCTATTTTAGTCTATAAGACACCTTTAGAGAGGGTGACTCCATTACCTGCAGGTATACTACCGTGCCAGGAGTCGTCCATTCTAAATACTCTTAGAATGCTGTCAAGGACCCTGATTGGGAAACCACCCAAATCTAGATCTAAAACCATAGATCCAGTAATCAGTATGTCTGATATTATGTCCAAGTCCCATGTGGAGAAACCACTGTGTGACGACCAAAGTATAACCGATCGTAGTATAGGAATATCACTTCCTACTACCTTCTCAACAGATCCATCCCCTATTCTGATGACGTCAAACCTATGACTGTCATATCAGAAATAGATGATCTATCTCCGCTACATCTGCTTTAGTCTATAAATAGACATAAGCCTGATGTCCACCAATGCTTCCGCTGCTCCCACTGACTACGACAACCCTCTGGCAGAGTCATACAGACGTACACTTCTAAAGCAAGTTTAGAACGATGCTATACTCATCCTCCTGCCGGGTCTCGCAGCCTGGAACAACAACAATGGCAAGTGTGGGTAAACAAGAACTTCCCTGTCACCGTCCTTGAGGCTACCGGAGTACCTCTCGGGTGCCTGAAGTTACCCACCATCCCTGCGGAGTGGCCAATGGAATGTCAAGCCAGATTGAATCTTTAGGTTCCTTATCAAATCTTCAGTAATCGTTTGCGGTTCTGGAATCACTTCCAGTTCTACCATACTCCCACTACTGTTTTTGAAAAAATCCATTTTTAATAAACTGTGGCGAGTCTAGAACAATATTTCTATTGATCTGCCAGATGGTAGAAAATCAACCCTCGTCATAGCCTGGGTCAACCCACAAACAGCCATTACAGAAACGTGCCTTGAGTTGTCCAGTGTCTGGTTTTAATCATAAGCCGGACAACTCCCCGTACCTTAACAACGTTAAGATATGAACTGTTCTAAATCCAATATAGAACCAGAGGCACTGATTTAATTGAACCAGATTCAAAACATGCAGCTATCTCCAGTGCATGTCAACTAAATGGAAAGAGGCCGATCAGCGTTACTCAACTTAGGAATGCTTCCAATTATGAGTAACCTGAAAAAGAAGCAATTTCTCTTTATCATTACTATCAACTAAATACCATACACAAGTATCTACATCTTCGATCACTTTGAAGAATCCCGATACTTGCTATACTTGGTTCTCTACTTTATCCAAATACCTATAACTCCTCAAAGCTTAGACCCTGTGTTTCTACGAAACACATGTCTAAGAACTAGAGAAGTTAAAAGTAAACAGAATATAGTATGAGGACCAACCCCTCTGTCCTAACGGACACTGGACAACATACAATACTCTGTATAAGTCCGCTGAGTCTTACAACTCTTTCACTGTGTGTTGTAGGTTGAAAACTGTACTTATGGTTAAGAAGAATTACACCGCTGTTTAATACTCCTTACCTAACCATCCACTGATATAGGTAAATGTCATCGACATAATATCAAAAGGTATATCTCACTCTATGAAAATAGACGTACAGATATATCAATTTGAAATTGGTGCATAATCGCGGATATTCAAAACCAAATAATTGCTGTCCGGCAAACAACCCAGGCGACTTCCTCAAATAATGAGGATGATCACCTAATTCCCAATAACTTACTCCCACTCATCATCTGTAAAACCATACAGATGTGAGAATCAAACCTGGTAAATACATACCCTGGAGCAAGTGTCCAATCGGGAAATCAGTTTTCTTTTAACAGAACACAGCTGAACTGAAACATTGAAATGTTTCGATGGGGTATCCTGGTATTCCTAGTAATGCCTCTACCATTATCCAGATTCACAACTATAACCGTATAATTCTTTGCCACCTCATCAAATCCCTTCATATGTCTTTAGTCATTACCTTCTGTACACCCCTTTAGGCCAAATGGTTTTCTTCCTTCCCTACCGTTCGGCACCAGCCTATGGTTTGGAAGAAGACTATCCAATAAGCATAATGGGTGTACTGTCCTAATCCTAGGAGCACTCGCAACGCGAGAGAAGGTGAAGATAAAAGACATCTGAATGTACTTTATTCCTATTTCTCATGAACCAGGATCCATCCCCGAACTGGAACAAGTTCCTTTCGAGTTCGTATATAACCATACGATGGATTATCCAATAAAATGGGATCTTCGTAGTGATACGGAGTGTCCTGGAGAAATACAAAGGTGATTTAGGATTGGCGAAGAAATACTTGGTTTGGTCGTGAATAGCATTCGCAATTTACTTTGCCCTCTTACTAATCCCTTGCTTTGTCTTAATCTTAATACCTTCTGTACACCGTTTAGGCTAACTGGTTTTCTTCATTCCCTACCGGTCGGCACCAGCCTATGGTTTGGAAGAAGACTATCCAATTTGCGTAATAGGTGTACTACTCCTAAACCAAGGAGTACTCGCAACCTGAGAGAGGGTGAAAAGAAAAGACAACTGAATAATCCTATCCGATTTCTCCAGAACCAGAAACCATCCTCGAATTCCTTCGAGTTCGTATCTAACCATACGATGGTTTTGTCCAATGGAAGTGGACGTTCGTAGTAATACGGGGTGTCCTGGAGAAAATGGTAAAAGTAGGAGTGGCAATGAGGTCTGCAACTCTGACAATCCAAAAGCCAGTGTTAAGAAGGTTCGGTCAACTTGGTCACTGAGTCATAGTCTAGGGTCGCTGCCAGAGAGAGAGAGAAAAGAAACACTCAGCGTGCACTCTATCCTAGATCAGAATGGTTATCACTTTTTCTAATCAGGAAACCTCCCACTGTACCTCAAATTCTCCTCCAAACCTGAAAGAAGAATTAGTCGGGGTCACCCGAGGAGTAAACCAACTCATCAGTGGGAATCGGGATCCAACTCTCATCGCATGATAATGTTAGTGTATATGCCCTAGAGGCCATTACTGTATCATACTAGTTTGTATATTACTTAATGGATGCTTGGGATATTCACCTTGTATATACAATCTTGCTCAAAATAGTAGTATGCTACTTGGTTTGTCTCTACTTCAATGTGTACTTGTGTTTATTTTACTATATCACTTATACGCATTAGTGGAGCCCTTAGGATCTTTGCTTGATTACCAGCGTTGTGATGGCAGTCACACTAGTGGGGGCTGGGTAATCTATAAGCACATCCTTATACAGGTCCCTAGTCGCAGGACTATCGAGACAGGGCATCGATACTCCGGAGTAGACTAGCGTATGCGCTTCTCATCCCAGTGTGGGAGATGGTCTGTCCCACAGCCATCAGTACGTCGTACTGGAGATAGTATACGGGTGCTCGTTGGGTTACGAGTACACTGGACAGGACTCGTCGGGAACTGACAGGTTGGTATTATACCTATCGTCAGTCATCAGTTCCCAGGTGACATGAGTACAGCTTAGTCCGCTGACTTGACACTGGCACTTCGCCTCGAGTGTGTTCCCACTGCACTTTGATCACTACCCTACCACGGCTCAAAGGAGTCGTGCAAACAGGTGGTGGTTGGGTGCAGTCCCGAAGCACTTGGAGGCAGTGACGGTTAGACAGGATTCGTCTCTCCCGGTATTGGGGGTTGACATCGCGCTGTGTCTAGGAGAGCCATTACACAAGTAGTCCCTGGCCAGGGCAAACGAGATATACTGGTAGGTTTCCAGTGTTGTCTCAGGGTGTTTTGGGCTTCGCTCCGGCACGACTTGTACCGCTATTGGGGGACTGACGTTTACCGCCCCCTAGGCCCGCCATGCGATGTATCAGACGAACAGACCGGACTGTACGGAGACTGTCACATTCAGACTCAGTAGGAGTTCCGATGGGGTTTCACCTCGTCAGCCTTCTTGTCGACATCTACCTGGGGACCGTTACGCACAGCTAGTGCCGCTTGCGGTCTGTGGTTAAACCCACTGCCAGCGTAGTGTCGAGTCTTTAGAGTCCCACACAGAGGGTATTCGCCTATGGGCAAAACAGAGTAGAGGTCGCATGGTTTTGCGACAGGGTTCGTTCTCATCCGCGCACTTGTGCACGTTTGGAGTCCCGGACAGATATTACCAGCGGGCTCTGGTTTGAGCCGGATACTGGTATAGTATTTGGGGTTGCTTTTATCTCTCAGTATTCATGTTCCTCGGAACAAGAATGCAGGTGTGTATGCACAGTTTTTTGAGGAGGAGGAAGATGATTTCCATCAGGGTTTCGGAACGGGTGCGTATGCACAGTTGACAGTCGTCTTTTTCCAAACCCTAATGGATTTGTATTATATCATTTAATAATATATAATAAAATGAAATTGTGTCATGGTTAGTTTTTGTTGACTTGTTGACCATGGTTGACTTGTTGACCATGGTTGAACATTTGACTACCATCATTACAAATGCAAGATGCTTTTTCATTCTTGCTTTATTCATTTAATGCATGTAATGATATTAGTCATTCTAAACTAACCATCAAACCTTTTTCATTTTGATTATTGTTATTATTTGATTTTTCTTTTTCTTTTGTTATGGTTGCAAAAGGAAAAGAAAGAACTCACTTTATCATTCTCACTCTCTCTCTTCACTTCATCTTCTTCTTCCTCTAGTCAAGAGAAACCTTCTCATGAGTTGAGAATCCTTCTCTTGAAAAACAAAAGCAAACCCTAAACACTCTCTACTCACTCTAGGATCAAGGGTCTAGCAAGCCGGTGATTCTAGTTCACTCCAAGTACGAGAAAGAGCCCAAAGGTCGAGCCTTCGAGGTGGATCCATCTTCGACGGGAGAAGGCGACAAAGGAGAACCATCAACCTCTACAAAGTTTGAAGACGAAGGAGTTCAAGTCTAGGTATAACCATCTTCATCCGAGTAGCTAAACTTCTTTAGCTAGGTTGCTAGTTTTAGTTTAGGTATCGATCCCGACCTTGCATAGTCCATGTTGCTTCTTGCACTAAAAATTTGATTTTTATACCGTTTCCGCCTCCCCGTAAGAACCGGGGGTGGCAACGTGGACTTACAGTGGTATCAGAGCCTAACTAAACTTAAACTAGCTAGGTAGTGAAGTGTAACGAAGTTCGGAACCGTAAAAAACCCAAAAACCGTATTTTCAAAAACCTGAGTTTCTGTTGAAATTTTTTTGGCTCGAAATGAAAAACTTTATATCTGTAAATTCATCTCAGGGTTTTCTAAAAACACCCATGAAAAACGACACAGAGATTCGTCAAAGCCGCCGCGCTTCCGCCGCGTGAGCCTTCTTGGCCGCCGCGGATCCGCCGCGACTTGATGACCTCTCTGCATCGATTTTCGTGCAGTGTCTTTATTTGTTGTTTTTGGGATTTTTAGGATATATATTATATGCCCAGATTTTCCAGAACTAAAATTTACTTTTAGGGGCCTATAATTCCGTATTTTTCCGAACTCCACTGCACTTTGACTATGATGGTTATATCTGTGATGTTTGCATGTATTGAACGTCGACTAATTGCTATAAGACGATTAGTCGGGGTTATACATGATCTGTAATGTGCTGGAATGTGTATATAAATATGTTGGATTGTCGCGGGGTGAATAGCCGGGGGGTTGTGAGACGAGAGTTTTCTTTTCTTGCAATTCATTGTAAATGTAAATTGATGTAATAATTATTATTTGTTTGGCCGCACAACCGGGTCGGGGTTGTAGCCGTCATTGTATAATTCTTTTACTGTTTTTGCTCCTAGGATAGACCCATGGAGGGGTGCACAAACTACCGGGTATGCCGAAGTGTCGAGTGGCCTACTCATGGAGATGAGGGAGGTTGCTACGCTTCGGGTACTTGGCGGGTAGTTTGCCGCACCCGTAGGGGTCTTGGGTGGGGTATTGGCTATTCACCGCGACCGTGTTATCTGTTTTTTGTTACAGGCTCGTACAAATTACAGATTACTAGTATATCCAATGTATTTATTTGTGATCTGAAATGTTTATCATTGCTTTCTATTTAGGCGTTGCTTATGTTTTACAGACGCGCTAGCCCAGCCCCCGCTCTGTCGTTAGTTAAGTAACCTAACGGGTAATGACGGGGCCCAGTGGCGAATGCGAATGGCATAAGCGTACGTCATATTTTGGTTGTTTTCTGCAATGGTAGGATTTAAATGATGGGACGCATTAAAAGTACTAATGCAAGAATATCACGCATTAAAAGAACTAATGCAAGATAATAAACCAAGTTAAAGTCGTTGGAACATTTTCGAAAAACCACTCGGTTCTTTTCAAAACTAACTTTTAAAATGCGGAGCTTGAGCCACTCCATTTAAAAGCTATCTCGTTCCATCGACCAAATCAAGTTCACTACGTTCACGGTTTTGCCAAAACCATTCGTAGCCCTCCGTCGTTTCGTATGAATATTCAAATAGTATTCAAGCTGTGTTTGTTGACCTTCGTCAAGGCATAGTGATTGGTAGCTGTTAAGTATTCATATGTAGCATAGATAGATGCGTTGGTTTGGGACACTCACATTACCTTGTTGACCTTCGTCAAGGGTATATGCGGGTGGATTCAAATTAACCTGGATAACGACGGGTAGAACTTGACATGTGACTTATGATTTGTTGACCTTCGTCAAGGTCATAAGAGCATGGGGCAAAAAATCCACATCGGGAGTTTCATAAGTACTGAAACTTGCTAGATTTGCATACCATTTGGAGTGTGGTGATTCTGGTAGGATTCCTTCAGTTTCGTCACGCGATGATATTTGGATCCCGATCCTACTGTGAGTATATGCTACTCCTCGGGAAATTTCTCACTTAACGATCAATGCTATAAACCTAGTAGGTGCCTAGAAAGGTGTTAGCGGGGCTACGCCCCCAGGGAAAAGAGGTTCTTTAATTAAGGAACTTCGCGAAAGCGTTGGAAAACCTCCCTCGAAGTACCGACACCAGCCTGGCCGAACGGTTAAGCAAGTATTGTACGGTGGGATTGATCCTGACTAATTCTTCCTTTATGGTTTGAGGAGGGATTCGAGAAACAGTGGGAGCCATCCTGTTTAGACAAATTAAAAACCACTCTAAACTTGCAAGAGCATCATGCTGAGTGTTTCTTCTTCTCTCTCCTAATTGCAGCGACCAATCAACATGACTGGACTTAAGTTACTCCTAGATAAAAACAAGTTGACAGGGCCAAACTACAAAGATTGGCTCAGGAATGTCAAGATAGCAATCACTTATGACAAGCTGGGGTATCTTCTTACCACCAAAGCTCCCCCTGTCCCTGGTCCAACTTCCAGCGTCGCGGATAAGGAAATCCGCAAGACTTGGGAGATTGATAGCGCGAAGGCCAAGTGCCTCCTGCTTGCCTCGATGGACAACGAACATCAGAGGAGGCATGAGAATATGGACATGGAGTCCATATTGCTTCATACAAAAGAACTGTATGGAGAGCAATCACGTATCGCAAGATACGAAGCGTCGAAAAAGTTGTTTTCGACAAGAATGGCCGTCGGATCATCAGTAGCCGAGCACGTGCTAAAGATGATCGGCTACATTGAGGAGCTCGCTGACCTAGGGATCACATTGGAGAGTGAGCTATATACGGATATAGTTCTCCAGTCCCTTCCTTCCACTTACGCCCAGTTTATAATGAACTTCAACCTACAAGAAAAAGAGGTTGAACTTTCAGAGCTCCTCAACCTGCTGAGGAGCGCAGAGGGCACCCTACAGAAAGGTAGGGAAACATCCACTTTGTTTGTAGGAGGATCATCTTCTTCTAGGTCCAAGGCGAAAGCCAAGGGAAAGAAGAAGAAAGCCCCCGCCAAACCAAGGGGCGGTGTTAGTAAAGTGGATACGAAGGGAAAAGGAAAAGCAACAAAGATAGCGGGGAAGCTTGTGGATAAGGAAGAATGCTTCTTTTGTCATAAGAAAGGACACTGGAAGAATGATTGCAGGGCCTGGAAGGCCAGAACACAGGAATTGAAGCAGGTTGCAGCTTCAGCTTCAGGTGTGTATGTTATTGAAAACTGTCTTTCAATAAACTCTACTTCCTGGGTATTGGATACCGGATCAGGATCTCATATCTGTAATTCTTTGCAGGCGTTGAGAAACCGTAGTGTTTTGAAAGCAGGTGACATGACCCTCAGAGTTGCAAACGGAGCTAGCATGGATGCTAAAGCCGTGGGGGACTATCACCTGGGAATGTCAGATGGACATGTTTTGGTTTTGCGTAATTGCTTTTTTGTACCCAACGCAACTTGTAATATCATTTCTGTATCTTTAGTTTCTAAAGAAGGTTATGAATTTGCGTTTGTAAGTAATGTTGTAAACATTCGCCTTAATCAAGTTTTGATTGGGTCAGGTACTTTGAGTAATGGTATATACGTATTGAACCAACCACAGATTTTCAATGTCCAGAATACACACAAAAGAAAGTCTCCAGAAATAAACCAGACTTTCTTATGGCATTGTAGATTGGGTCACATCAATGAGAGAAGGTTGACGAAGTTACATACAGAAGGGTATTTGAATGCGTTCGAATATCAGTCGTATGCCACTTGTCAATCCTGTCTCAAGGGAAAGATGACAAAGACTCCATTTACTGGACATGGAGAAAGAGCGAGCGAGCTCTTGGGACTCGTACACAGTGACGTGTGCGGTCCAATGTCTACACATGCCCGAAGCGGACATTCTTACTTCATTACTTTTACGGATGACTTCTCAAGGTACGGTTATGTTTTCTTAATGAAACATAAGTCCGAGGCTGTTGAAAAATTCCAGGAGTTTAAGAATGAAGTAGAGAAACAGACCGGCAAAAGTATTAAGATTCTAAGATCGGATCGAGGTGGAGAATACTTAAGTGCCGAATTCCTGAATTACTTAAAAGAGAATGGTATTCTCTCTCAGCTTACTCCTCCATACACTCCGCAACATAACGGTGTATCGGAGAGACGGAACCGAACCCTATTGGATATGGTTCGGTCCATGATGAGTAACGCTGAGTTACCGCGATCATTCTGGGGATATGCAATAGAAGCAGCTGCGTATCTCTTGAACAAGGCTCCCACCAAGACTGTGCCTACCACCCCTTATGAGATGTGGACTGGGAAGAAACCCTGTCTCAAGTATCTTAAAGTATGGGGATGTCCAGCCTTTGTAAAAAGGCAGCATGCGGACAAGCTTGAGGCACGTTCAGTACAGTGTAAGTTTGTGGGATACCCAAGGAACTCCAGGGGGTATCTTTTCTATTCCGCTGAGGAACAAAAGGTTTTTGTTTCTCAGCATGCCCGCTTCTTGGAAACTGAGTTTTTGGAAACCCAGATAAGTGGGAGCACAATAGAACTGGAAGAAGTTCCAGAACCACAGACTGTTACTGAAAGCTTAGTGGAACCAGAGGGTTCAACAGAACAGGACATTCCTACGCCACTCCGCAGAAGTAGTAGGCAGTCTCATCCGCCCGAGAGATACTACGGTTTTCTCATAGACGGGGATAGAGAGGATTGCATCATAGATTATGATGAGCCTACTAGCTTCCAGCAGGCCGTTCAGAGCATTGACTCAGTGAAATGGCTGGATGCAATGCGGACCGAAATGGAGTCCATGTACACCAACAAGGTATGGACGTTGGACATTGCTCCAGACGGGGTAAAACCCGTAGGATGCAAGTGGATCTTCAAAAGGAAGATTGGTGTAGATGGACAGGTTGAGACCTATAAAGCTAGGCTGGTAGCAAAGGGTTTCCGTCAAAGACCTGGCTTGGACTATGACGAAACCTTTTCTCCAGTAGCCATGCTGAAATCCATTCGGATCCTTCTTGCCATCGCTGCCTTCCACGATTATGAGATCTGGCAAATGGACGTAAAGACAGCTTTTCTAAATGGAAATTTAGAGGAGTGTGTCTATATGGACCAGCCAGAGGGCTTCATTCAGAGTGGGAGCAGCGGAAAGGTGTGCAAGTTGCTTAAGTCCATCTATGGACTAAAGCAGGCATCGCGGAGTTGGAACATCTGTTTTGATGAGACGGTCAAAGAATTTGGCTTTATCAAAAATCCAGATGAACCATGCATCTATAGTAGATTTGTAGCGAGAACTGTAGTATTCCTCGTTTTATACGTGGATGACATTCTCTTGATAGGAAATGACATTCCTATGCTACAATCTGTCAAGGGGTTCTTGTCACACAGGTTCTCCATGAAAGACCTGGGTGATGCCTCATACATCCTGGGGATCCGGATCCATCGTGATAGATCCAAGAGGATATTGGGACTTTCTCAGTCCAGGTACATCGACACCATAGTGAAGAGATTCAGTATGGAAGATTCCAAGCGCGGTAACCTACCGGCTTGTCACGGGATCACCCTCTCTAAAGAGATGTCTCCCAAGACTGATTTGGAGAGGGATCGCATGTCGATTATACCCTACGCTTCTGCGGTAGGCTCTATAATGTATGCGATGTTGTGTACCAGACCGGATGTAGCTTATGCACTGAGTGTGGTAAGCCGGTATCAGTCAAACCCTGGGGAGAAACACTGGATAGCGGTAAAGAACATTCTCAAGTACCTGAGAAGGACTAAGGAGATGTTCTTGGTGTATGGCGGAAAAGACCTCCAGATCGAGGCCTTTGCTGACTCCAGCTTCCAGAGTGACAAGGATGATTCCAAGTCCATGTCGGGTTTTGTCTTTACCCTCAATGGAGGGGCGGTGTGTTGGAAGAGTTCCAAACAGGAAACCGTTGCAGACTCGACGATGGAAGCGGAATACATCGCTGCATCTGATGCCGCAAAAGAAGCTGTCTGGATGAGGAAGTTCTTGAAAGAACTTCAGGTGGTTCCGTCCATTGTTGATCCAATACCTCTGTATTGCGACAACAATGGGGCTATAGCTTTAGCGAAGGAACCCAGGTCCCATCAGAGATCCAGGCACATCTTGAGGCGGTATCACCTGATCAGGGAGATCGTGGATCGCAAGGAGATCGAGGTTCGGAGAGTTGCTTCAGAAGACAACACTGCAGATCCATTCACCAAGGCCCTGCCCCAGACTCAGTTCGAGCGGCTGATCGAGATGATAGGTCTTCGATACGCCAGTACATGGCCTTAGTGCAAGTGGGAGATTGTTAGTGTATATGCCCTAGAGGCCATTACTGTATCATACTAGTTTGTATATTACTTAATGGATGCTTGGGATATTCACCTTGTATATACAATCTTGCTCAAAATAGTAGTATGCTACTTGGTTTGTCTCTACTTCAATGTGTACTTGTGTTTATTTTACTATATCACTTATACGCATTAGTGGAGCCCTTAGGATCTTTGCTTGATTACCAGCGTTGTGATGGCAGTCACACTAGTGGGGGCTGGGTAATCTATAAGCACATCCTTATACAGGTCCCTAGTCGCAGGACTATCGAGACAGGGCATCGATACTCCGGAGTAGACTAGCGTATGCGCTTCTCATCCCAGTGTGGGAGATGGTCTGTCCCACAGCCATCAGTACGTCGTACTGGAGATAGTATACGGGTGCTCGTTGGGTTACGAGTACACTGGACAGGACTCGTCGGGAACTGACAGGTTGGTATTATACCTATCGTCAGTCATCAGTTCCCAGGTGACATGAGTACAGCTTAGTCCGCTGACTTGACACTGGCACTTCGCCTCGAGTGTGTTCCCACTGCACTTTGATCACTACCCTACCACGGCTCAAAGGAGTCGTGCAAACAGGTGGTGGTTGGGTGCAGTCCCGAAGCACTTGGAGGCAGTGACGGTTAGACAGGATTCGTCTCTCCCGGTATTGGGGGTTGACATCGCGCTGTGTCTAGGAGAGCCATTACACAAGTAGTCCCTGGCCAGGGCAAACGAGATATACTGGTAGGTTTCCAGTGTTGTCTCAGGGTGTTTTGGGCTTCGCTCCGGCACGACTTGTACCGCTATTGGGGGACTGACGTTTACCGCCCCCTAGGCCCGCCATGCGATGTATCAGACGAACAGACCGGACTGTACGGAGACTGTCACATTCAGACTCAGTAGGAGTTCCGATGGGGTTTCACCTCGTCAGCCTTCTTGTCGACATCTACCTGGGGACCGTTACGCACAGCTAGTGCCGCTTGCGGTCTGTGGTTAAACCCACTGCCAGCGTAGTGTCGAGTCTTTAGAGTCCCACACAGAGGGTATTCGCCTATGGGCAAAACAGAGTAGAGGTCGCATGGTTTTGCGACAGGGTTCGTTCTCATCCGCGCACTTGTGCACGTTTGGAGTCCGGACAGATATTACCAGCGAGCTCTGGTTTGAGCCGGATACTGGTATAGTATTTGGGGTTGCTTTTATCTCTCAGTATTCATGTTCCTCGGAACAAGAATGCAGGTGTGTATGCACAGTTTTTGAGGAGGAGGAAGATGATTTCCATCAGGGTTTCGGAACGGGTGCGTATGCACAGTTGACAGTCGTCTTTTTCCAAACCCTAATGGATTTGTATTATATCATTTAATAATATATAATAAAATGAAATTGTGTCATGGTTAGTTTTTGTTGACTTGTTGACCATGGTTGACTTGTTGACCATGGTTGAACATTTGACTACCATCATTACAAATGCAAGATGCTTTTTCATTCTTGCTTTATTTATTTAATGCATGTAATGATATTAGTCATTCTAAACTAACCATCAAACCTTTTTCATTTTGATTATTGTTATTATTTGATTTTTCTTTTTCTTTTGTTATGGTTGCAAAAGGAAAAGAAAGAACTCACTTTATCATTCTCACTCTCTCTCTTCACTTCATCTTCTTCTTCCTCTAGTCAAGAGAAACCTTCTCATGAGTTGAGAATCCTTCTCTTGAAAAACAAAAGCAAACCCTAAACACTCTCTACTCACTCTAGGATCAAGGGTCTAGCAAGCCGGTGATTCTAGTTCACTCCAAGTACGAGAAAGAGCCCAAAGGTCGAGCCTTCGAGGTGGATCCATCTTCGACGGGAGAAGGCGACAAAGGAGAACCATCAACCTCTACAAAGTTTGAAGACGAAGGAGTTCAAGTCTAGGTATAACCATCTTCATCCGAGTAGCTAAACTTCTTTAGCTAGGTTGCTAGTTTTAGTTTAGGTATCGATCCCGACCTTGCATAGTCCATGTTGCTTCTTGCACTAAAAATTTGATTTTTATACCGTTTCCGCCTCCCCGTAAGAACCGGGGGTGGCAACGTGGACTTACAGATAACGTGACGGAATCCGCTCACGGTATCACACTCCAGAAGGTATGCGCATATCTGGCAAGTTTCAGTACTTTTGAAACTCCCGATGTGATTTCTGCCCCATGCTCTTATGACCTTGACGAAGGTCAACAAATCATAAGTCACATGTCAAGTTCCACCCGTCATTGTCCAGGTTAATTTGAACCCACCCGTACAAGCCCTTGACGAAGGTCAACAAGGCTATACGATTGTCCCAAACCAACACATCTATCTATGTAGCAGAAAAGCAACAAGCAGCTACCATACACTATGCCTTGACGAAGGTCAACAAACATAGCATGAATACTACTTGCTACCCGTCTGAAATGACGGAGGGCTACGAATGGTTTCTGGCGAAAACCTTTAACGTAATGAACTTGATCTCGTTGAAGGAACGGATAGCTTTTTAGAAAATATAGTGACGAAAACCTTTACTAAAGAGGTCACTCCCGGTGAAGGGATCTCGGCTCTTTCCCCGTAGAATGGGGTGCAGGATATCCCAACTGAATACCACGGTGCAAAGCAAAAGTAATCGGCTATAGTGAAGTTAATGCCCTGACGCAAACTTCTGTCCAAGGGGTCACTCCCGGTGAAGGGATCTCGGCCCTTGCCTCGTCGACTGAGGAGCAGGATATTCCAAATGAATACCACGATGCAAAACAAAAGTGAACGTCCTTGCAATAACAACTTTTTGAAAAGTGTTCCAACAACATCAGAATAGGTTTGTTTAACTTGCATTGATCTGAATCAACGCAGTCCCATCAATTGATCACACCAATAAAGAACGAAAATATATTGACGTACGTATATGCCATCCGCATTCGCCACTGGGTCCCGTCTTCACCCGTTAGGTTAGCTAACTAACGGCAGAGCGGGGACTGGACTAGCGCGGATGAAAAGCATATACAACATCTACTAATATATATACCAATATATTATATTCGCTCAAGGCGTGAATAAAATGCAACATCACAGAAATGTACAGCATCACAGAACAATACAGATATCTGGGATCCCCGGGTTTCACAGAGCCACTACTGAAACCCGACGTTCCCCTGGTCGTGTGGATAGCCTCTGCAATGAAAACCTAGACCCCTACGGGCGCGGCAAGTTACCCGCCAAAACCTGAAGCGAGGCAGCCCCCTTCATCTCCGTGAATGGACCACCCAGCACTTCATGGAATCCGGTAACTTGGGCACCCCTCCTGGGTCAACCTGTACCCCCTGCGAGTGCGGCGAATAGCCTGCCAATCCTAGAGTGAAGCCCCCTCCGTCCCAATGCCATGAGATGCGGGCTTGTTGCCCTCCAGGACCCGGCTATCCGTGCACCCCACCGCGGGGTAATCCTAGTACAGAAAGTAAAATATACATACACCGGGTACATCGACCGCAACCAGGTCGTGCCCCAAAAGAATAATACAATCAGGCAGTGATGGCAGTCCACATGTCGGACGCTCGTCCCGCAATATCAAAGGTACATAATACAACAGCACTGTACTAGCATTGCATCCAGGCTATCCCCACGACCGATCCGCAACATCACAGCAAATACATAGAACATCAACGTGAAAGTCACGTTCGCAAATCCGTCTAACCGGGCTATAGCAGTTAGACCGGACTTACCGATCGAGTGACATTCACGGTCGCAGATATAATGTAAATACTGTGAAAAATGTGTTTAAAATTTTCCGATTGATCAAACCTTAACAAGTGGGCCCCCAAACAAAACTGTAGCACTCACAGAAAACCTGGGCCCAATTTTAATATTCCAAAACCCCTAATTACAGCCCATAAGCCCACTGCAAAAAAATAATGAAACGATCCCACACTACTGCGGCGGAAGCGCGGCCAAAAGGGGCTTTTGGCCGCCCTTCCGCGGTCGTACGGACGAGTCGTGTCACCAAATTTTTGCAGTGTTCTTAGAACTCCCTGCACATCATTCTGAGACCACCTGAAAAAAATTTGGACTTCAAAAAATTTCGACAGAAACTGATGTGCTAGAAAAATACGGTTTTTGGAAATTTCGGTCGATCGGAAACGCAAACACATCAAACGAAGCTAGACGAAGTTAATGGCGAGGCTTTGATACCACTGTAAGCGCACGGCGGCGCCCCGGCCGTCAATCCGACGGCCAAACGCGGAAACGGTGGTAAACTTAATTTTTGCGGACTTAGCAAAACCGGCACCACCGCGCACTAAACACCCGGATCGTAACCATTAACTAGTCTAGCTAACTTCAAGAAAGGGGAAGAGATGTACCGACTGATCCGAGTCCTCCGGTCTTCATCTCCACTCCGATCTCCTCGCGGGATCTCCGGTCGTCGCCTCTTCGCCCGAAGGGCACCACGTCGCCTGCATCTTTTACGGGCTCCCGCCTCTATACCGAGGCAACTCGGGCATGAAGCCGGCAACTCGACATGCCCAAGATGTGCTGTAGGAAGTGTAGTGCTTTGTCTCTTTGGGGTTTGTTGCCTTTGGATGGAGGAATGAAGATTGAGCTTTGGAGGGAAATGAAGCTATCAATTTCTAGCAAGCAAAATGAGATGAACAAAGATTGCAACACTCTCATTTTTCCTCTCTCTTTTTCCCTCAAGGAAGTGGCCGGCCCATTAGAATGGAAATGGTGGAGGGAAACAAGATATATCATATGAGGGAGGTGAGTGTAGGAGAAGAAGGAGGTGACCACAACCCAAGACAAGAAAACATACAACCATGCTTTACTTTAAACCCATCCTTATTCAATCAAATCTCATTTAATGCAAGAATGGTGCAAAAGATAATGAAAGCTATCATAATCAATCTTTATGCAATAAAACCCCTCCACTAAAGTTATTTGCACAATTGCAAATAACCCCCTCCATCGGAAAAGTCCGGCCGGGAAAGAACAAAGGAAAACCGGCCGGAACGGAAAGCAAACTGGCAACTCCAGAAAACTGGTCCCGTAATAAATTACAGGAAAACCCCGATACTGTGCATACACACCCGCATCTGTATTCCGTCCGGATACAAATGCAAAAAGACAAAATCTACACTGTACTAAACTAGGACCGGCTTAAACCAAAGCCGGCTAGTAATATCCGTTCGATCCTGATCCGTGCAATACCGCACGTATCTGATCGAACCCTGCCATATACCTATACGGCTACTAGTACAAACCGTCCAATCCTGATCCGTGCAATACCGCACGTATCTGATCGGACCCTGCCATATCTCCATACGGCCTCTACAGCGTTTCGCCCGAAAGCTTGAGTAACTGAAAGTGTGGTGGACTCTAAAGACTCGTCAATACTATGGCTGTGGATTTAACCACTAGCACGTCAGAGGTATATGCCAATACGTAACGGGCCACCAGCTATTGACTAAAAGGGACGTCGATGAGCGAACTCATCCTGACACCCTACTGAGCCTGTCAGTGACAATATCCGTACAGTCCGGTCCGTTCGTCTATGAGCATCGCATGTCGGGCCTAGGGGGTTGGTAAAAGTCAGACCCCCAAAAGCGGTACAAGTCGTGTCGGAGTGTAGCCCAGAACACCCTGAGATACTACTGGAATACCTACCAGTAAATCTCCTGCCTTGGCCAAGGTCTTCGTGTAATGGCTCTCTTAGACACAGCGCGACCTCACCCCCAATACCGGAAGAGACGAAACCCCCGAAGATCCGCTCACTGCCTCCATGTGGCTCGGGACTGTACCCAACTAAAACCTGTTTGCACGACTCCTTTGAGCCGTGGTAGGGTAGTAATCTAAGTACAGTGGGAACTCACACGAGACAAATGACGATCCCCAGGTCGATGAACTAACCTGTACACATGTCACCTGGGAACTGCTATCTGACGTCAGGTATAAGACCAACTAGCATGTTCCCGGCGAGTCCTGTCCGGTGTACTCATAACCCAATGAGCACCTGTATACATCTTAGGTGAACCAACTGACACCAGTGGCTTGTGAGACCGGCCACCGCCCCTCGTCGGGGTCTCGACTGTATACACTAGTCTACTCTGGAGAATCGATGCCCTGTCTCGAAACTCCCATGACTAGGGACCTTTTAAGGATGTGCTAATAGACTCCAGCTCTCACTTATATGATCGCCCTCATACTGCCGGCAGTCAAGCAAGAATCCTAGGGGCTTTATCAACGTGCAATAGCGACCTGTCATGTCACCTAAAGCAGTACACGATGATAAAGGTAAACCAGATAGCGTACTATCATCTCGAGTAAGACTGTCTTCCCGGGATAGGTCCTCCCTCAATCATTTCAATCACGTGCCTGTGACCCAATAATTGACTCTGAGGGCACTATATCCAACAATTTATTTTTCATGAATTGTATAAAAGAATGTTAAGAAATAAAGTTGTTGTTATTTTAATATCTCTTGTCTCTTGTGATTTACCTTTATATTGTTTAGATACGCTTAGCGTATTTACTTCACAGTAGATACGCTTAGCGTATTTACTCCACAGTAAATACGTAGCGTACCGGTCCCGTCCCCTTCGCCGTATACCGGGAAGCGAGGCATGACAGGTTTTGTTGGTGGCCCATGCAGGTCAGAGCTGTATAGAACCATACTATGCAGTTATGTTCTGCGTGAACAACCGAAGCAATATAACACAAGAACCTGCAACTAAAACATTCTTTACAATTCATGTTTCTTGAATCTTACAATTTTCTATTCCTTGAATCTTAACATTTCATGTACTTGAATCTGTCCTAACCCAAATTTTTTTTCAAGGTTATGGATTCCCCGAACAACACCAGCACCAGCGTCAACAACACACCTCCAGCACTACCTCTCCCACCAGCTGTTCTCTATAGAGGAGAGAGAAAGGGATCTTACAGTGCAAATTTCATGCGCTGACGTCACCCCACTGCGGCGCTTCCACGGCCAGAAGCAAGGTGTGGCGGCGCTTCCGCGGCGGACAAAGAGGCTCAGTTCCCGAAAAAAATTGTTCTCCTCTGGTTTGACTTTTCCCTATTGTTCAGATCTACCGTTTTTTGTTTTGATCTCTGGATTTTTCCAGATCCGAACTCGTTCGTCGTTCCTGCAAAAATTCACACGAAAAACCCTTCAAACAATAAAAGATGATAAAATTTTTATAATTTTTTTTTTATAATTTTTCAGTTTTTATGATTTTTATATTTTATATTAACCCGAAATTTCAAGAAGAAAATACTACGCCATCCCCGGCAACGACGCCATTTGATTTGTAAGAGATTTTTAGATCAAAAATATTTTTACCGCAATCAAGAACGGCGTCGCTTGGTAGCTAGCCGGTGAATACGGGTCGGTCCACAGGGATGTTGTGTATTTCCTAATTGTTCTAACGAGTTAATTCCAAATGGTGTTTGGATCTTTATCACTAAAAACTAATTTGATTTATACTAGGATTAGGAATCTTGCTAGGATTAGGTTTTGGTTAAGTTTGGTAAAATAAAATTCCCCACCTCTTTCAATGCCCTAAATTAGATCTTTTTAGGAGTTATGGTAATTATTAATAAAGGGGATTAGGACGATCGGGAAGAAACGATGTTTCTTCGTCTAGGTCCTTGTCCGTCCTTTCTTAATCCTTACCCTAACCTTCATGGAAAACATGCATATCCGGTCTTTTATACTACGATATCACCGTTACCTCGTGGGTAGGGTGCTGTAGGGAGAGGAATATGTATGTATGCATGGAATCCTAATTATTAACATGTGATGGGCAAGAAAGGGATGAGAGATTCGCATCTCTCAAACCCTTCCCTATTCCTAACCCTAACAAGCGAAGAAACTACTTGCTCATTGAGGGATCTACAAAAGTCATAATTTTTATTTTAGTTTTAGAGTTAAGAGATTAATTAACTACTACAGATTAATAAAAATTCTAATCTAGATTAAACGAAGGCAAATAAGAATTTTATCTAGGGTAGAAATTAAAAACTAATAACTAGGGCAAATAAAAAAAAGAACTACGGGTAGAAATTAAAAACTAATAACTAGGGCAAATAAAAAAAAGAACTACTTACAAATTGATGCTCTCCAAAACTTGAAAAGAATTCTGAATTTTATTAATGAAAAGAGGCATGACCTAAAACAAGTTTTTGGGTCTCTATTTATAGGACATAGAAAACCCTAGGTTTACAATCGCCGCATGTATGCTTTTACAAAAATACCCCTAGGAAGACTAGTCAACGCGCCGCCAGCCGCTTCCAGAAATTTCCACCAATACGTGTCATACACGGCTGCGGAAACCGCGGCCATAGGCCAGGTTTGGCCGCGGTTCCGCGGCCAAAAAGGAGGCTTGTTGGTTCGGTTTTTCTGTGCTGGTTCTGCTTCTCTTTGTCTTCCTATTTCTTTGGTTGGTTCTTCATAATTTCTTCTATTTCTCTTCCAGATCTCCACAGTGAGTAATGTACTGGATTTTTACCATTCGCTTCATGTCGAAGTCTTGAACCTTGCGCTGCCTTGTTCTTTGTGCACTGACCTTCGTTTATTATCCAACTGTAGGCTTGATCAAGATTCTTCTATTTGTTGGTCGTAGTTTCACTTTTGTATCGTCTTTTGTCTTTTTCACTGTTTTTGTTCCGAGAACCTGTAACCTGTAACTATGTAGCAGACATGGGTCCAAAGCACCTGTTTATTTGTAAAATGCATAAGAATGGGGAATATAATAATGCAAAATTATGATATGAACAAATACACCCAAACTTATCTTTTGCTCGTCCTCGAGCAAACCTAGTTTTATTCTCAACAAAAACCTAACCACATTTTCGCAGGGAAACGCGATTGCACTGAGCTCGTGCAACAAGCCGTTAAACCTCTAGGTGTCCCTAGTAGGAGGAGTGTTGTTTCCTGAGGGTTTTCAGCGGATACTACCCACAAAATCCTATCAATTTGGCTTTTCGACTTTTATTCTCCAATTAGGTTTTCTAACAAGAAATTCTATTATCGTCGACTCGTAAATTATCCACCCGTATTCTTCACGCTTCCTTTAACTTAGGATTATATATATTTTGTGAATTTACTTAGCTTCTGGCATCTTTTAAGTTTTCCTTCTAAGGTTGTATCTCAACTTAGGAATTTTTATCATCTCTATTAAAGATATAAGTTCTATTCTTCATTTCTATCTCTTATCTAAACCCCAATCACATACCCCTACGTGTGTGTATATATCACCCCTACACTTGGAAATTCAAATCAAGCAATCATATTCTTGTCCGTTGTCCAAAGCACTTCTTAATTGGTGAATTTTTTTAGATGAATTTTGCCCACACATCCTTCATGCGACCGTTAATACTTCTTGAGGTACCAACAACCGATTACAAGATGTGTTTGCACATTAAAGCGTAATTCCTAGTCTTGTAATAGCTAAGTCTTTAGCAGTGACTCCCAAACCAGTTGGTCTAAGGCACTAGGTGATGAAGCACCCTCGCTAAATATTTTTCTATTTTTGCAGCCTTAAGTAATTACAAAAACCAGTGTTCATTTTTTTTCTTTATTCACACTTGTATTTTTTTTTTCCTTCGTACTAAGGACTAAAGACAAGAGCATTTCAAGGTCTCTCCTACTATTCCAAGTTTCAAGGTTCGTGTTTGTGCAAATTTGTAGGGTATATATTTTCAGACTTACGCTAGGAATTATTTTTCAAACTTATACTTTAATAAAAATATCAATACTTTTCCTTTGTTTTAACTTAGCCCAAGAAGTCAACTCGAAATTTGCCTATTTCTAAATAAACTACAAAGACATATACTTTCTACCGTTAAATTTTAAGAAAGGTTATTTTTAGGGTTTTTAATTTACTAAGTCTAAGATCTAGTTGTTCCTAACTAGTTAACCTATTTGTCAAACTTAAGTCAAATATGGCCAAAATTGAATACTTTAATTTTTATAATTTTTTCAAATTTTCAATTTTTATGGGTTTTTCTTTTTCTATATATTTTTTTTCCAAATTTTTCAATTTTTATGATTTTTATATAAGGATGCAAATGCAAAAATATACATATGAATGCGAAGGAAGAAGACTTACCGAGCATACCCCCAAACTTAAACTGGACAGTGTCCTCACTGTCAGGCTGCACCAAGTGGGTCGAAAATGTCGGCATTTTCCTGTTTATTTTTTTTATATTTATATTTACAAATGACACACACCCCCAAACTTATTTGAAATAAAGTATTGGCAAGAAGATCAAAAATTTGGGGGTAAAATAGAGGAAGATTAATCAGTGTAAACCGGCTCCTGCAAAAACAGGAGCTCCTTCGATGTGTCCGCAGTGAGGAACGGTTTCAATCGATGTCCGTTTACTTTAAATAAAGTACCGTCCTCCGGGTTTTCAAGATCTACCGCACCGTGCGGATATACGGTGCGTACTAAAAATGGCCCTTTCCACCTAGATCGGAGCTTGCCCGGGTGATAATGTAACCGAGTGTCATAGAGTAAAACCTGTTGACCAGGTTTAAATGTTTTGCGCATAAGGTGTTTATCATGGAACACCTTAGTTCGGTTTTTAATGATGACTGCATTATCATAAGCCTCATCCCGCAGCTCTTCTAGTTCGTTTAGTTGCAGCTTTCGATTGCTGCCCGCATCTCCTATTAATAAATTCAACTCCTTGATCGCCCAAAATGCCTTGTGCTCAATCTCAACTGGGAGGTGGCAAGTCTTCCCATAAACAAGCCGGTATGGAGACATACCAAGATCGGTCTTGTATGCAGTACGGAAAGCCCATAGTGCATCGATCAGTTTGTGTGACCAATCTTTACGGTTTTTAGAAGCCGTTTTCTCCAAGATTTGCTTAATTTGCCGATTCAAAACCTCGGCTTGCCCACAAGTTTGGGGATGTTATAGTGTTGACAACTTGTGAGTAATGAAATATTTGCGCATTAAGGACTCAAAAGTCCTATTGCAGAAGTGAGATCCATTATCACTTATAATTGCTCGAGGGTGCCCAAACCGAGAAAATATATGTTCTTTAAGAAATCGAACGACAACCTTGTTATCATTCGTTCGGGTAGGCACAGCCTCGACCCATTTCGACACATAGTCAACAGCCAAAAGAATATACACATTCCCAAAGGAATTGGAAAATGGTCCCATGAAGTCTATTCCACAAACATCAAAAATATCCACAACCAAAATGGTTGCAGCGGCATTTCGTTTCTCCGCGATATCCGGCCCAAGTGTTGACACCGGGAGCATGTCTTGCAGTATTCATATGCATCCTTAAAGAGTCGTAGCCAATAGAAACCACACTGCAAGATTTTCACGGCTGTCTTCTTTGGGCCAAAGTGCCCGCCACACGCTTGATCGTGGCAAAAAGACAGCACACTCTTAAACTCATTTTCAGGTACACACCGACGAATGATTTGGTCGGAACAGTATTTAAAAAGATACGGTTCATCCCAGTAAAAATGCTTTACTTGGGACAATAATCGGAGTTTATCCTGTTTCGACCAATCTTTAGGTATTGTTCCCCTCCGAAAGGCGGCGCACAGGACCGCGATGTCCTGACACTGAGATTCGGGGCAGATACTATTTGGTTTTATCCGTCCACCTCTCTGAAGATGCCAAGTTGATTTATGGCACCGTGTATCGGAGGTTTAGACGGATGCGGCCGATGTAGCAGACTTCGTCAGATTCCCCCTCGCTTGAGGGGTTTTTGATTGTGGGGACGCTCTTCCCTGCAGGCGCAAGCCCCTGCAGTTAATTACGCTACCGCTTCGCGGTAACAACTTTCTCCTTCTCCAGAATTTCACTTCGTGTCGTGGGTGTTTATTTTGTTTGTGATTTCCCGTGGATTGTATACGGAGACTGAGTAATACCGTCGCCCGTAGGACGTGGATTAGTCCAAATCCGTATTTACTTAGATTTGGGTTTGGTGTTTATAGTTTAAGGATGCATTAGTCGTGTTGCGGCTAAGATCAACTTAAACGTTCGTTAAGGATACGATAGTCCTGTTTGAGACTAAGATCAACTTAACGTGATCGTTTAGATCCGACAAAAGAGCGTTTGGGCTCTATTGTTCCAGTTTGGGAGATTCATAGTCCAATTTGGGACTAAAGTCTGTTTGGAGGATACGTTAGCCATTTTTGAGGCTAAGATCGACTCAAACGTTTGTTAAGGATACGTTAGTCCAGTTTGAGACTAAGATCAACTTAACGGGATCGTTTAGATCCGACAAAAGAGCATTTGGGCTCCATTGTTCCAGTTTAGGGACATAGTGGTCCATAACATTTATGGCCGTCGGGACCCGTCACCTCTCTGACGTCGTTGAAGAATTACAACGATAGGTGTCAGAGGAGTTCAGAGATGTACCCTTAAACCAGAGTTGATTTGGGGTTTTATCATTCATTTAAATGTCTAAGGATGCGTTAGCCGTGTTTGGGGCTAAGATCAACTTAAACGGGACCGTTTAGATCCGGCAAAAGAGCATTTGGAGGCTCTATTGTTCCAGTTTAGGGACGTAGTGGTCCACTTTCCAGTTTAGGGACATGGTGGTCCATCGCAAGTTTAGGGACGTGGTGGTCCATATTCCAGTTTAGGGACGTGGTGGTCCGATATTAGTTTAGGGACGTCTCGGTCCGATATTAGTTTAGGGACGTCTCAGTCCGATATTAGTTTAGGGACGTTTCGGTCTGATATTAGTTTAAGGACGTCTCGGTCCGATATTAGTTTTTCGGTCCAATATTAGTTTAGGGACGTCTCGGTCTAATATTAGTTTAGGGACGTCTCGGTCCAATATTAGTTTAAGGACGTCTCGGTCCACGAGTTTAAGGACCCCGCAGTCCATATGGGTGTGTGGTCGTTGGGACCCGTCACCTCTTTGACGTCGTTGAGGAATTACAACGATGGATATCAAAGGAGTTCGGAGATGTACCCTTGAACCGGATGTGGATTGGTTTAGGAGAGCCGTTTTTCTCAGTTAATTTAGTTTAAGGACTTATGGCCACGATTGGACTAAGTCCAGTTAAAAATGTCCAATATTTTATTTGCATTTGTTTTTATTTTTATTTGGGCTTTGCCCAGAAAAGATGCAGGGCATCAATTTGTTTTGGGCTCTGCCCTTTATAAATGATGCAGAGCATCAATTTCATTTGGGCTCTGCCCTTGTATAAAGGATGCAAATCATCAATTTATTTGGGCTCTGCCCATTTATTGCCTTGCAATTTATTTTGGCCTGTCAGGTCATTTTGATTTGGGCCTGGCCCTTTAAGTAATGCATTGCATTTGTGCAAAGCACTGTTAATTTGAGAATCTTTTAGATTCAAGAACCGATGGTTCATAAAAAAAGTGCAAAGCACTATTTGATTTAGATCTAAGAAAAAACAAGTTTTTTCTTATTTTTCTTATCTCAGAGAACCAAAGGTTCATAAAAGTGCAAAGCACTATTAATTTAAGAACCTTTTAGGTTCAAGAACCGATGATTCATAAAACAAGTGCAAGACACTATTTTATTTAGATTTAAGAAAAAAACAAGTTTTTTCTTGTTTTTCTTATCTCAGAGAACCAAAGGTTCATGAAAGTGCAAAGCACTATTAATTTAAGAACCTTTTAGGTTCAAGAACGATGGTTCATAAAACAAGTGCAAGGCACTATTTTATTTAGATCTAAGAAAAAACAAGTTTTTTCTTGTTTTTCTTATCTCAGAGAACCAAAGGTTCATGAAAGTGCAAAGCACTATTAATTTAAGAACCTTTTAGGTTCAAGAACCGATGGTTCATAAAACAAGTGCAAGGCACTATTTTATTTATTTATTTATTTATTGTTGAAGATCCATGATCTTGTTCATAAGAGAATTTTCTCTTCTTTTAAAGGTTTTTACCTTTTTTTTTATTCTTCAAGAGTTCTCTTCTCTTTTTTTTTTAGCAAGATGTTGATTCTTTTTTTTTGAAATGAGGTCTGGGGTCCTTTTTATAGTGCTCGCAAATTAGTTAGATTTGTTACAGAGATCTTTCTCTGAGTGATTTGGGGAATTTTCCCCACCGTTGGATCTTTAATCCAAAGGCCCCTGCCCTATACAAGAAAATCTTCTTGTTTCAACAAGATTTATTCTGTTTTGCTCAACTCCCCCAGTGAGTGACACGTGTCGCACATTGAAGCGCTTGCGCAACTGCTCTTGCGCAACTGCGCAGACACGTGTCGCGCAGCGGTGCGCTTGCGTAACAGTGTTTGCGCAACTGCGCAGACACGTGTCGCGCAGTGAAGCGCTTGCGCAAAAGCGTTTGCGCAACTGCGCAGACACGTGTCGCATAGCGCAGCGCTTGCGCAACAGTGTTTGCGCAACTGCGCAGACACGTGACGCGCAGCGGTGCGCTTGCGCTGTTGTGCTTGCGCAACTGCGCAGACACGTGTCGCGCAGCGCTTACGCAGTTGAGCATTGCTTTTGTTTTTTAAAGAGCCTTGCTCTGATTAGACGCACTGCCTTGGGCGTTGTGCTGCCCTGTCAACTTCTGACACGTGGCGCATTGCGCGCAGCGCACGGGATCTGAAGCGTTGCTTCAAAAATTTGAATTTTCAAAATTCAAACAGAGTCTTGCTCTGATTGAGGTAAACAAATGCCCCCCCACCGTTGCGCTTACGTGGCCTCCTAACGTGAGCGCAGCGGTGGCAGACTCCGAACCGTCGCGCCATCCCTTGGAAGCTGAAAGGGCACTTGATGCCTATAAATAGGACCTTTGGTCTCTTAGATGATTCTCATCTCCAAAATTTTACTTTCAGAACTCAGAGCCCTGCTCTTTATTTTCAAGAACTTTAAGAGTTAAATTCTTAAAACTTTTAGGTGAAAATTCTAATTTGGATTAAATTAAATTAAATTAATTTTCATTGATAGAGCCTCGCTCTCAATAGATCCCTGATCTAAAGGAAACCTATTTAGGGTTTCACGTAGCAGAGCTTTGCTCTACAGGTCTTAAAGGGATCTAAAGAGAACTAAAGGGGACCCTACTAGGGTTCCATAGAGCTCTGCTCTCTGAAAGATTTTCCTTGGATTTTCTTAATTCATTAATGGAGCTTTGCTCCTCCTAAATCATATAGAAGAACTCTTAAGAATTCTTCATGGATCTTGGAACTTAAAGATGACATTTTATTCCTCAGTGCATTATATCGTTTTGCTTAATCAGTCTTCCTGATAATTCTGTTGATCCTCTTTCACAGGAACAATGAACGCCAACATGTATGCTCTTAACGAGATCATCTCTCATGAGGACATCCGCCGACTTGGCCGCTCTCAAAATCGGGAGTTCACAAACGAGGAGTGTGCTGAAATAATGAGTCGCTTCGACGCATACAATGGTCCACTGCTTCCCCGACGTTCCTCTCTTCTTAAACTTATCGTGGGAGCTATCTGGGAAGCGCTTCCCCTATTCTGTTCCGGCGTGCCGCTTAGGGCATTGGATGCCGCTGAGGACAAGGTGCACTCTGTGTACTTATTGAACTTTATCTCGAAGAGACGGCGAGACAGTCTTATCGACCTCTTGCACAAGGTCTTTCAACAGTCTGCCATACTCGCTGCTTATCGGAGGGTGGAAGACATCGGAAGGGACCCTGACGCTTGTGCTCACGAAAGGAAGCACACTAGGATGGTCCGCGAGGCTTGGAAAGTCATAGATAGGGTCGCTTTTGAATTCCTCAATCCATGCCCTGGATCTGAGGTTATTCCATTGTAACTTTCATTTATTGTTTTTATGACTGTAAGAACTTCGGGCAATATTAATGGAATTTTTTTTATCCCAGCTTGTCTTTATTATATATCTTTTGTCCTGAGTCTTTTTGCCCATGCATGAATGATTGTGTCTTGAACGCTTGATCAAATGTAAATCGGATGCTCTTTCTGTTGCTTTTCCTCTTTCTCAGCATGTCGTCACAATTAGCAGGTAATAGCGTAAGCTTCTTGATTTCTTCACGAGATAGCGAGGGCTTAGGCTGCAGGTTCAGATCTGCTGCCTAAGACTTTTCAACTCTATGAGCCGTGAGGGTCTCATAGAGACTTTTCTCCCTACGGATCGAGAGGATCTCGTAGGCGGGTTTTTTTCCTTAGGAATCGTGAGGATTCCTAAGTATGGTTTTCTCTTGTAAGTCGTAAGGATCCTACAAGAGAATTTTTCCCTCTTACAAGTCGAGAGGACTTGTAAGCGGTTGTTTCCCTCCTTGTCGAAGTTCGACGTTGGAGAGTGAGACCCATGGATGGTATGCAAGAGACCGTTTTGGGCCAACTTACGGGGTCCCAATGCTTAGGAAACAGGCTTCTTTTATGCTCACTGCCTAAGGCTTTATCTCACGAGTCGAGCCGCCTCGACAATTTTTCACAAGTCGAGACGAATCGAACGTTTCTCGCAAGAACATCTTAACGTCGCATTTAACCTCTGCTCTTTACGACAGAAGCCCGTTAAGGTTGGTAGTACTTAGGGTTTTGGCCATCGTACCGTCGCATAAGCTGATATAGTCCTCGATAGGCAATCGTGCTGTTCGAGTAGCCCTGCGACTGCCGTGTCTCTGATCCCTTCGGGGGCTGGACAAGACGTCTTCAAGCAATCCTCCTTGGCAGTTTGACCGTCGGAAGAGCAAGCGCTAGGAATTTTCCATGCCGCTTTTTACTTGAGGTTAGGCTCATTTTGGAGAGCCCCAATGAGTCATAACCACTCCGCGCTGGTGTGGGATGATCTCCGATAGTCTGTCAGGCTTTATATGACTTGCCGTTAAGACCCTGAAGCTAGGAATTTGGCCTTTGCTTCGTTTGCTGGCATTGCGTCCTCTGTATTGAGACGAATGTCGTGGTTTTCTCTAGGTTGCTGATGAACCGTCGAGGTTTGGAACTAGGGATTTTGCCGTGGCTCCTTTTGGTGATGTTGCGTCTGCTGTATCGAGACGAACGTCGAGGTGGTGACCACTCCATGTGGGATGATCTCCGGTGGTCTTTCAGGCTTTATATGACTTGTCGTTAAGACCCTGAAGCTAGGAATTTGGCCTTCGCTTCGTTTGCTGGCATCGCGTCTGCTGTATCGAGATGAATGTTGCGGTGGGAACTAGGGATTTTGCCGTGGCTTCGTTTGTTTGATGACGTTGCGTCTGCTGTATCGAGACGAACGTTGGGGTGACATCTCGTCTGCTATATCGAGACGGACGTCGAGATTGTCTCTAGGTTGCTGGTGAACCGCCGAGGTTTGGAACTAGGGATTTTGCCGTGGCTCCATTCGTTTAATGACGTTGCACCTGCTGTGTCGAGACGAACGTTGGGGTGACATCTCGTCTACTGTATCGAGACGGACGTCGAGGTTATCTCTAGGTTGCTGGTGAACCGTCGAGGTTTGGAACTAGGGATTTTGCCGTGGCTCCATTCGTTTAATGGCATTGCGTCTGCTGTGTCGAGACGAACGTTGGGGTGACATCTCGTCTGCTGTATTAAGACGGACGTCGAGGTGGTGACCATTCCATGTGGGATGATCTCCGGTGGTCTTTCAGGCTTTATATGACTTGCCGTTAAGACCCTGAAGCTAGGAATTTGGCCTTCGCTTCGTTTGCTGGCATCGCGTCCTCTGTATCGAGACGAATGTCATGGTTGTCTCTAGGTTGCTGGTGAACCGTCGAGGTTTGGAACTAGGGATTTTGCCGTGGCTCCTTTTGGTGATGTTGCGTCTGCTGTATCGAAACGAACGTCGAGGTGGTGACCACTCCATGTGGGATGATCTCCGATTGTATTTTCGGTTTTATATGAGTTACCGTCAAGACGTTGAAGCTAGGAATTTGGCCTTCGCTTCGTTTGCTTTGGCGCGTCCGAATCCTGTTGGGGGAAGAACGCTGGGGTGACATTTCATTTGCTGTATCGAGACGATCGTCGAGGTGGTGACCACTCCGCGCTGGTGTGAGATGATCTCCGATTGTCTTTCAGGCTTTATATGACTTGCCGTCAAGACGTATGAAGCTAGGAATTTGGCCTTCGCTTCGTTTGTTTCGACCATGGGGTCTCTTGTTGACGTTGCTTCTATATCCTGCTGGACTGCGAAGGAACGCCGTTGTTGACATTGCGTCTGCTGTATCGAGATGAATGCTGAGGTGAAGCTGGGATTTTGTCGTCGCTCCGCTTTACTGACCATGGGGGCTTTCGTTGACGTTGCATCTGCATCCTGCTGGACTGCGGAGGAACGTCGCCGTTGACATCTCGTCTGCTGTAACGAGACGAATGCTGAGATGGAGTTGGGATTTTGCCATCGCTCCGCTTGATGGTGTAACTTCTGTGTCCTGTTGGAATGAGGAGGCGCACTGTTGTTGGTCTCCAGGCTGTAGATGTGGCCATTGAGATTTGGAACTAGGGACTTTGTCATGGTTCCGTTTCGTTGCGACTCTGGGGTCGGTTGTTGACGTCACGTCTGCATCTGGTTGGAGTGAGGAGAAACGCCGTTGGTGATCTCTAAGTTGTCGATATTGACGTCGAGACCCTGAAGCTAGGGACCTTCCTTTGCTCCGTTTGTTGACATCGTGTCTGCAATATGGCGACAAATGTAGAGGTTGTCTCTAGGTTATTTATGAACCGTCGAGATTTGCCTTCGCTTTCTGGTGGAGCCTGTTGGGAAGGTATTGTTCCCTTTTTATCTGTGCCCCTGGATTGTATACAGGGATCGATGTGATTTCACCTGTAGGGCAAAAAGTTTCATTCTTTCATTTTTTTTATTCTTTCCGCGAAGCTCTATCATTTCAGCTTTTATATCGCGAAGGTCGCGATTGCCCAATCGTTTCGGCTATTTTTCGCGGTGCCTAATCGTTTCGGCTGTTTATTTTATTTTTACTCGCTGCTTTTTATTGCGAGTTGCCCAATCATTTCGGCTGTTTATTTTATTTTTACTCGCTGTTTTTTTATTGTGAGTTGCCCAATCATTTCGGCTATATATATATATATATATATATATATATATATATATATATATATATTTTACTCGCTGTTTTTTTATTGCGAGTTGCCCAATCATTTCGGCTATTTAATATGCATTTTCAGCTCGCTGATTTTTATCGCGAGCGTAGAACTTGGAATTTGGTTCCAATCTCAGCATCAGCATCGCTACAACCGGAATATTGCGAGAAGCGAATCATCATCTGCCATGAAAGGACTTGGAATTTGATACCGATTTAGGCATCAGTATCGCTACAACTGGGATATTGCCAGGAGCGAATCATCATCTGCCATGAAAGGACTTGGAATTTGATACCGATTTAGGCATCAGCATCGCTACAAATGGAATATTGCCAGGAGCGAATCATCATTTGCCTCTGTCGATGCCGAACAAAGGTGGCTTAGTAAACAGGGTTAAGGGTCCTGTCGGCTAAGGCTTTTGACTTCATAAGCCGTAAGGGTCTCACAAAGGTATTTCTCCCTACAAGTCGTGAGGATCTTGTAGGTGTGTTTTCTCCTTGGGAATCGTGAGGATTCCTAAGTTCATGTTCTCTTGTAAGTCGTAAGGATCTTACAAAAGGGTTTTCTCCTTATAAGTCGAGAGGACTTACAAGTGTTGTTTGCTGTATAAGCATATCCCTAGTCACGGATGGGACTTTGTTAGGAAAATATTTATTCATGCCCGTGGATTGTATACAAGGGTCAATATGAGCCGCTTGTAGGGCAATATCGAAGGTTGTGGGGGCTGCTTAAGAACAGGTTAAGGTTTCTGTAACTTAAGACTTTCAAGTCTTATGAGCCGTAAGGGTCCCATAAGAGAGTTCTCCTTACGAGTCGTGAGGATCTCGCAAGTGTATTTTCTCCTTAGGAATCGTGGGGATCCCTAAGTGTGTTGTTCCTTTGTGAGTCGTAATGATCTCACGCAGGTGGTTTCTCCTTACAGGGTCGAGAGGACCCTATAAGTGTTTCTTAACGAGGTTGCACCCTTTCGGGTTTTCACAAACACTCGCCGGTAGTCCTGCTGTTTTTACTCACGGAGTCCTTTCAGATTTTCATCCGTGCCCATTTTGCTTATGGACTTACCCTTTTTTTTTCTTTTTATTCCTTTTTTTTTACGAGGTCGCGCCCTTTCGGGTTTTCACGAACACTCGCCGGTAGCCCTGCTGTTTTTACTCACGGAGCCCTTTCAGGTTTTCATCCGTGCCCTCTTTGCTTATGGACATACCATTTTTTTATTATTATTTATTATTTATTTTTTTTATATATTTTTTTTTATCTCGTCAGCCTAAGGATGCTGCGGTAGTAGTTTAAAGACGTTTCGGTCATTTGCAAGTTTTAGGACATTGCGGTCCATCATTAGTTTAAGGACATCTCGGTCCGTTGTTAGTTTAAGGACGTTTCGGTCCGTTGTCGCCGTATTTGAGGCGAATATCTGGTTTATTGACTTTTCGATCTATGAGTCCTTCTCCATGAATGAACATGATGCCCCCGGCGTATCCATCTTCTTCAGAGCGTGCGGTTGTGGCGGACTCACCTTCCAGTTATCAGACAGCGCAAACTTGCCCTGTTGGTATTGGTCTTCAACCCAGTTTTTGAAGACGTAGCAGTCCTCGATCAGGTGACCTACTGTTTGGTGGTAAGGGAAATAATTAGGATTATTAACATCGCCTGGCCGTAACGAACGTTTTGGACCCGGTAGATTGATGAGTCTGTCGCACACTGCCAGCTCGAACAGTCCCCTTGTTTTATCTTGCGGAAACGAGTAAGGACGTTTCAACTTTTCTTGGAGGGGTTGCCGCTTGCTTTGGCGAGCAACCGGTCTAGGGTCACCTGATTGTTGTTGAGCGCTGGCGACGAGGGCCGTTTTTCCTTTTCCTTTATTCTTTTTGTTCGGTCCCTTGTTTACGGGGCCGAGATTTTTTTCGAATAGCGTGCGATTACATGGCGGAACGTTCTCGCAGCTTCTCAATTCCTTTATTTTCGAAATAGATTCCCCGAGGGAAAAGTTGGGGATAGCTTCTTCGTCAGAGTCGCTTCCAAAGGTGACAATTTATGATCCCTTGAAGTCGGCTATATGACAGTTTGCGGCGGCTCCTTTGCGGTCATATATCGCATTTTTCCGATGTCCACAAGCTTCACACTTTGTCCTGTCGAAGTGTTGCTTTTGAGCGACATACCCTTGCCACCAACAGTTAAAGGATTCGCAGTCTTCGGTAGGATGTATGATCTTCTGATGATATAAACAGAAGTTAGGGTGCATCTCTACCTCAGAGAAAGAATTTTCTTCAAAGGGCGGTAGCTTCATTCCTACTGATAGAGCTTTGGCGAACCTTTTCCTCGTCTTGAATTTATTTTTACCCGCAGTGTATGGCTTTTGATTTGACGGGAATGCCTTGGCTCTTTCCAGTATGGCCATTTCATGCTCTTAATTGGCTTTTGCTTTCAGACGAATTTCACTTAGGAAGACATCGATCAACTCGTCTGATGGCTGTAGAATCTCCGGCTCAGGATTCGCCATTGGTTTCTCAGCGCAAGGAGCCTCTTTATCATCCGTCAGTGAATGAGAAATCATATGACAAGTCGCTACGTAGTCTTCGGATTCATCCGATGAGTTTTCTCCATTGTTTTCATCCTCGACTAAAGAACAAACTGCCTCCGGCGTGTCCGTCTTCTTTGGAGAGTGCGGCTGTGGTGGGTTTACCTTCCAGTTTTCCGACAGCACGAACTTGCCTTGTTGGTACTGATCCTCGATCCATCCCTTAAAGACGAAACAATCCTCAATCGGGTGACTTACCGTTTGTTGGTAAGGGCAATAATTGGGATTATTAAGATCGCCTGGCTGCGACAGACGCTTTGGACTCGGCAGATTAATAAGTCTGTTGCGCACTGCCAGCTCAAACAGTCTTCTCGTTTTATTCTGCGGAAACGAGTAAGGACGTCCCAGCCTCTCTTCGAGGGATGGGCGTGGGCGCACGTTGTTTTGGCGAACGACCGGCTTTGAGTTGTTCGACCGTTGTTGAGTATTGGCAACGAAGGTTGCCTTCCCTTTCCCCTTTTCATTCCAAGGCTCTGTCTTTGAAGAAGAAGGCCTATGGCCCATCTGGTCCATTTGGGCCAGCTTGTCAATCAAGGCTTGGAAGGTGGTCAGCTTGAAAAACATCATGAACTGGGAGATGGCCGCTTGCGGATCGAGAGTGCCCACAAACATGCCTACCGCAGGTACCTCTTCTATGCGTTGTTCGCATTTCGACCATAGGTTTCGCCATCGTGTTGCATATTGGACCCACGTTTCGCCTGGCCTTATTCTGGCATTTATCAGTGCTGTAATCGGGGTGCGTTCACTAGCACTTGCGAATCTTTGTGTAAACAGCAGTTCCATCTCTGCAAATATTTTGACAGAGTCGTTAGGTAGCTCCGAATACCATTCAAAGGCTGTTTCTGCTAGGCTGCTGACGAATTGACGTAGCAACAATTTGTCATCGCCTCCAGTATTGCCGCATAAGGCCCTGAATTGAGCGACATGCTGATGCGGATTCCCTGTCCCTTTATATACGTGGAATTTAGGGATCGTATATCCTGGCGGGTAACTGATTTGGTCACACCAGTTCGGATACGGTCGTCCGGTTCTAACAATTTGCCCAGCCGCTTCATTCGCCTGATGAACCCGGATCTGCTGAGCTATATATTCGTCTAGGTCAACTTTGGAGATTGCCTCCTCCTTGGCTGTTGATAGAGCCGGCGGAGGATTTGACGTTTCTCCCATGTCGTCTTCAAGGACGATCGGAGGATCTGCAGCAGGAGGGTCCGGCTGTAACATCATCCCTACCATATCTTGGAAGAGGAGCGCCATCTGTTTTATGTTAGCCGCTTGCTCTGCAGCTTCTTTGTCCCTCTTTTCGAGGACTTTGCGTAAACAGTCAGCGTCGGTTTCTTGTTCTTGACGCTCATCCGAAGACGTTTCAGAGCTTTCTTTTGGCTCAGTGAGTGCAGCCATTGTAGTCATCATTTTCTGAAGCTTTTGTTGTTGCTCCTGGGCTTTCGTCACGGATCGGGTGAGTGGTCGGTGGCCCGTAGAAGTGCGGCTTTCCTCCTTTCCAGAAGCCATATAAACAGTGTGCACCATCATACCCCCAGACTTGGGGCGTTTGTGTTCGGTGTCTTTGCGATTTGCCGAAGACACAGGGGCTTTTTGCGGCCTCTTTTTTTGAGTGATTAGAGTTAAGGGAGCCATTGTAGTGGGCACCCAAGTAGCTTTTGCTTTTTGTGGTTTGACAGAGTAATCCTTCCCCCGCCGAACCTTCATCTTTTTCTGTCGTCGGAGGCAGTCTTGATCGATCACCGACTCTTAGACCTGTCGTCAGACTTTGTAAATTTTAGAGGACAGCCGTTGAGGGGGCTGCTCTAGCTTCTTCTCTGGAGCATTCTTCATAGGTGAAGGAGTTTGTTTCAACACCGCAGTAGGAGAGTTTCTGCGCACCGAGTTCAGCAACTCGAATCTGTTCCTGGTTGGAACAGCAATATCGATCCCCACCATTAGAGTTGGAGGAGTAAGTCCAGAGGGGGAGTTGCCCCCAGCCTTCCTCACTCGGCGCCAATGGCGACGTCGAGCGTGTCGTGCGGATAAGATCACCTCCGTTGTTGGATAAGCTTCTTCATGCCCCCTGCTTTGAGGAGAGACTGTCATTGGTGCTAGCCTATCGAAGACTGACGCCCGTTGAGAAGCAATGTCTAATCTGTCAAAGACAGACCTCTGAGTAGGGAAAGTAGCATTGAGGACCTCGCCTGGAGCAGCAACCGGAATGGCTAGCCTTGTAAAAACTGACTTCTTGGAAGAAGGAGCATTTCCAATGATTTCGTCCGCTTGAACCGGGATAGCTATCCGCTTTGGGATGGCAGCTTCGGGTATCGCGGGTTTGCAGACGTTCTGGCCCAGTCTGTTAAAAACTGAGGTATTGAAGCTGGGCGACCCGTTGAGAGGGGTCGCGGCATTGGTAAGCTGATCAAAGACCGACTTCTTTGGGGCTTCTTGCAACGTCATTGTGGCATTGAAGCTCAACGGTGGGAGCACGGTCCCGAAGAATAATCCAGTGGTGGCCTGAGTTACCTGCTCCACTGGCATCTTGAAAAGGGAGGCCGTTCGGGGCCCATAAGTCACTCCTCCAGCAATGACGGAGCGAGAGTTGCAGCTGCAGGCGGTGCAGTTCGAAGCCATCGATCTTCTGTTTTCTGCATGGAGAAAGACACCAAATCTAAGTACTTTGAATCCACAAGCAACCACAGCAAACCGCGATTTGCTCGCGAACACGACACACGAAGTGTGGAGTGGAAAGAGGAAAAGGTCCCACCGGGCGTGCCAGAATCTGTTCCTCTCCGAAAGGCGGCGCACAGGACCGCGATGTCCTGACGCTGAGATTCGGGGCAGATGCAATTTGGTTTTATCCGTTCACCTCTCCGAAGATGCCAAGTTGATTTATGGCACCGTGTATCGGAGGTTTAGACGGATGCGGCCGATGTAGCAGACTTCGTCAGATTCCCCCTCGCTTGAGGGGTTTTTGATTGTGGGGACGCTCTTCCCTGCAGGCGCAAGCCCCTGCAGTTAATTACGCTACCGCTTCGCGGTAACAACTTTCTCCTTCTCCAGAATTTCACTTCGTGTTGTGGGTGTTTGTTTTGTTTGTGATTGCCCGTGGATTGTATACGGAGACTGAGTAATACCGTCGCCCGTAGGACGTAGATTAGTCCAAATCCGTGTTTACTTAGATTTGGGTTTGGTGTTTATAGTTTAAGGATGCATTAGTCGCGTTGCGGCTAAGATCAACTTAAACGTTCGTTAAGGATACGATAGTCCTATTTGAGACTAAGATCAACTTAACGTGATCGTTTAGATCCGACAAAAGAGCATTTGGGCTCTATTGTTCCAGTTTGGGAGATTCATAGTCCAATTTGGGACTAAAGTCTGTTTGGAGGACACGTTAGCCATTTTTGAGGCTAAGATCAACTCAAACGTTTGTTAAGGATACGTTAGTCCACTTTGAGACTAAGATCAACTTAACGGGATCGTTTAGATCCGACAAAAGAGCATTTGGGCTCCATTGTTCCAGTTTAGGGACATAGTGGTCCATAGCATTTATGGCCGTCGGGACCCGTCACCTCTCTGACGTCGTTGAAGAATTACAACGGTAGGTGTCAGAGGAGTTCAGAGATGTACCATTGAACCAGAGTTGATTTGGGGTTTTATCATTCATTTAAATGTCTAAGGATGCGTTAGCCGTGTTTGGGGCTAAGATCAACTTAAACGGGACCGTTTAGATCCGGCAAAAGAGCATTTGGAGGCTCTATTGTTCCAGTTTAGGGACGTAGTGGTCCACTTTCCAGTTTAGGGACGTGGTGGTCCATCGCCAGTTTAGGGACGTGGTGGTCCATATTCCAGTTTAGGGACGTGGTGGTCCGATATTAGTTTAGGGACGTCTCGGTCCGATATTAGTTTAGGGATGTCTCGGTCCGATATTAATTTTTCGGTCCAATATTAGTTTAGGGACGTCTCGGTCCAATATTAGTTTAGGGACGTCTCGGTCCAATATTAGTTTAAGGACGTCTCGGTCCACGAGTTTAAGGACCCCGCAGTCCATATGGGTGTGTGGTCGTTGGGACCCGTCACCTCTTTGACGTCGTTGAGGAATTACAACGATGGATATCAAAGGAGTTCGGAGATGTACCCTTGAACCAGATGTGGATTGGTTTAGGAGAGCCGTTTTGCTCAGTTAATTTAGTTTAAGGACTTATGGCCACGATTGGACTAAGTCCAGTTAAAAATGTCCAATATTTTATTTGCATTTGTTTTTATTTTTATTTGGGCTTTGCCCAGAAAAGATGCAGGGCATCAATTTGTTTTGGGCTCTGCCCTTTATAAATGATGCAGAGCATCAATTTCATTTGGGCTCTGCCCTTGTATAAAGGATGCAAATCATCAATTTATTTGGGCTCTGCCCATTTATTGCCTTGCAATTTATTTTGGCCTGTCAGGTCATTTTGATTTGGGCCTGGCCCTTTAAGTAATGCATTGCATTTGTGCAAAGCACTGTTAATTTGAGAATCTTTTAGATTCAAGAACCGATGGTTCATAAAAGAAGTGCAAAGCACTATTTGATTTAGATCTAAGAAAAAACAAGTTTTTTCTTGTTTTTCTTATCTCAGAGAACCAAAGGTTCATAAAAGTGCAAAACACTATTAATTTAAGAACCTTTTAGGTTCAAGAACCGATGGTTCATAAAACAAGTGCAAGGCACTATTTTATTTAGACCTAAGAAAAAAACAAGTTTTTTCTTGTTTTTCTTATCTCAGAGAACCAAAAGTTCATGAAAGTGCAAAGCACTATTAATTTAAGAACCTTTTAGGTTCAAGAACGATGGTTCATAAAACAAGTGCAAGGCACTATTTTATTTATATCTAAGAAAAAACAAGTTTTTTCTTGTTTTTCTTATATCAGAGAACCAAAGGTTCATGAAAGTGCAAAGCACTATTAATTTAAGAACCTTTTAGGTTCAAGAACCGATGGTTCATAAAACAAGTGCAAGGCACTATTTTATTTATTTATTTATTTATTGTTGAAGATCCATGATCTTGTTCATAAGAGAATTTTCTCTTCTTTTAAAGGTTTTTACCTTTTTTTTTTATTCTTCAAGAGTTCTCAAGAGTTCTCTTCTCTTTTTTTTTAGCAAGATGTTGATTCTTTTTTTTTTGAAATGAGGTCTGGGGTCCTTTTTATAGTGCTCGCAAATTAGTTAGATTTGTTACAGAGATCTTTCTCTGAGTGATTTGGGGAATTTTCCCCACTGTTGGATCTTTGATCCAAAGGCCCCTGCCCTATACAAGAAAATCTTCTTGTTTCAACAAGATTTATTCTGTTTTGCGCAACTCCCCCAGTGAGTGACACGTGTCGCACATTGAAGCGCTTGCGCAACAGTGTTTGTGCAACTGCGCAGACACGTGTCGCGGAGCGGTGCGCTTGCGCAAAAGCGCTTGCGCAACTGCGGAGACACGTGTCGCGCTGAAGCGCTTGCGCAACTGCGCAGACACGTGTCGCATAGCGCAGCGCTTGCGCAACAGTGTTTGCGCAACTGCGCAGACACGTGTCGCGCAGCGGTGCTCTTGCGCAGTTGTGCTTGCGCAACTGTGCAGACCCCTATCGCGCAGCGCAGCGCTTGCGCAGTTGAGCATTGCTTTTGTTTTTTAAAGAGCCTTGCTATGATTGGACGCACTGCCTTGGGCGTTGTGTTGCCGTGTCAACTTCTGACACGTGGCGCATTGCGCGCAGCGCACGGGATCTGAAGCGTTGCTTCAAAAATTTGAATTTTCAAAATTCAAACAGAGCCTTGCTCTGATTGAGGTAAACAGGTATCAAGCCGGCGGCCAAGTAGTTTACTATATCAGCGAACCATGGTTCGCAAGACACGGTTAAGAGTTGCTCATCGGGGAAAACATCTTTGATTGGAATTTCAAGTGTAGGCGAAGAAAGAAGTCATGAAACGTGATCGGCCACTACGTTTTCACATCCTCTTTTTTCTCTTATGACAAGATCAAACTCTTGTAGCAAGAGAATCCAACGTATTAGCCTCGATTTAGCATCCTTCTTCGTAAAAAGATGGCGAAGAGCTGAATGGTCCTTATACACAATAACTGGAGAGCCGATTAAATAAGGCCGGAATTTTTCAAGTGCAAACACAACGGCTAAATTTTTTTTTTCTGTTGTTGTGTAGTTTAGTTGGGCCTCATTTAGTGTACGGCTAGCGTAATAAATCACGTGCGACATCTTATTAATGTGCTGTCCAAGAACAGCACCAATGGCGAAATCTGATGCGTCGCACATAATTTCGAAGGGATGCGTCCAGTCTGGAGATGAAAGAATGGGCGCAGAAATGAGAAAGTGTTTCAATGACTCGAACGCTTCCATGCAAGTTGAGTCAAAATCAAATTTTGTGTCCTTGGCCAATAAGAGAGTCAAGGGTCTAGCAATCTTGCTAAAATCCTTGATGAACCGTCTATAAAAACCGGCATGGCCAAGGAAAGCTCGGATGTCTTTGACGCATTTAGGAGGAGGGAGATTAGAAATGACCTCAATCTTGGATTTATTAATCTCTATGCCGTTTTGCGTGATGACATGTCCTAATACAATGCCTTCTCGTACCATAAAGTGGCACTTCTCCCAATTTAAAGTTAGGTTCTTATCCCTACAGCGGGTAAGAACTGCGTCAAGGTGTAGTAAACACTCGTCGAAGGAGTCACCAAAAATGGAGAAATCTTCCATAAAAATCTCTAAACACTTTTCAACCATGTCTGAAAAGATCCCCATCATACACCGCTGAAATGTAGCGGGTGCATTGCATAACCCAAAGGGCATGCGACGATAAGCAAAAGTACCGAAAGGACAAGTAAATGTGGTCTTGTCTTAATCCTTTTCGGCGATAGGGACTTGGTTATAGCCGGAATAGCCATCCAAAAAGCAGTAAAACTCATGCCCAGTCAATCGTTCTAGCAGTTGGTCAATGAAAGGTAAAGGAAAGTGGTCTTTCCTTGTCGCGGCATTGAGTTTTCTATAGTCGATGCAAACTCGCCACCCAGTTTGGATGCGTGTAGGTATTAACTCATTTGCTTCATTGGTTATGACCATAATGCCCGATTTATTTGGCACAACATGAATGGGGCTAACCCACTGGCTATCCGAGATAGGGTAAATGGTACCACTCTCAAGACATTTAACAATCACCTTCTTGACAGACTCTTTCATTATGGGGTTGAGGCGTCTTTGTCGATCCCTTACCGGCTTGGCATCATCCATCAAGTGTATATGATGTTCAACTATAAGGGGACTAATCCCCTTGATGTCCGCCATAGACCAGCCAAAAGCTTGTCGATTATTTTGTAAGACCATTAAAAGGGCCTTCTCTTGCTCGAGAGCTAGAGAGGCCGATATGATAACGGGAAGGGTCTCATTCTCACCTACGTAAGCATATTTAAGGTGCGACGGCAAAAGCTTTAGTTCGAGTTTAGGAGGTGAAACAATTGATGGTAACAATGGTGTAACTGTTTCAAACTCGAAGGATTCCATCAACGGTTCAAATCGAGTGTACGCAACTGAGTCGGATGGTTCAACCAACTCATCCGAAAAAGCAAAAGACTCAAACTCGGGTGGTGAGTCTTCAAAATCGTCCAAAAAGGTGAAACACTCATAATCGTTGCCCGGCGTGAAAGCTGTGTCGGATTCTAGGAGGAACGCGCTAGAGGCGTCAACATTGCTGTGATCGAACAAAAAGTTTTCGAACTCACAGTCCTCCTCCGCGATCTCATTAATCGAGCAAACATCAAGTACGCTAGAATTAGGCTCGGAAGGCTGATTTCCCAACTTAAAAATGTTGAGTTCAATTGTCATATTGCCAAAAGATAGATTCATTGAACCATTACGACAATTGATCACCGCATTAGAAGTCGCAAGGAATGGTCGACTAAGTATCACCGGAATTTGACTCCGGGGGTTAGTTACATGTTGTGTATCCATAACAATAAAGTCGACGGGGAAAATGAAATCCCCTACCCTAATTAACACATCCTCCAACTCTCCCCTAGGATGGGTGATGGATCGGTCGGCCATTTGGAGAGTACAATGAGTGGGCATAAGCTCTCCAACGCCTAATTGTTCGTATACAGAATAGGGTAGCAAATTGACACTAGCACCAAGATCTAATAGTGCTCTATTGATGTTCTTATCCCCAATTGTTATCGAAATAGTAGGACAGCCGGGGTCCTTGTGTTTTTGGGGTAAAGATTGGACAAAAGCATCACTAACAGAACTAGCCACGAAAACTTTCTTTGGTACTTGTGACTTCCTCTTCTTGGTGCATAAGTCCTTTAAGATTTTTGCGTATGAAGGACCTTGTTGGATTGCATCCAAGAGAGGGATATTTATGCGAACCTGTTTGAACAACTCTACAATCTTCTCCATTTATGGAGTTGGTTTATTGGATCTCAACCTGTTTGGAAAAGGAAAGTTTTAAAAATTTGTTGAGTCCAATTTTTGTGGATCAGATTATGGAGTTAGAACGGATCCCCGTGTAGATGTGTTCGTGTTGTGAGAAGTGGGTCCGTTTGAGCTAGAAGAAGTAGAGCCGTGTGAAGGATGAAGAATCGGCTCTAACGACGAAGAAGAAGAAGAAGAAGGTGAAGAAGATGAAGAAGGAGAAGACCCACCGGCAGGGGTGTCATAGTTAATACCCACATTATTGTGCAACACTTTTCCGGATCTCAACGTGGTCACAGCATTTACGTTATGATTCTGCTGTTCATATGCAACATGTGTGTGACTGGGATTTGGCAGTGGTTGAGATGGAAGCTTTCCTTTTTCTCGCTCGCTCAACGCAGCATTGAGTTGTGCAATTTGTGCCTCAATAGATTTGATGCTTTGATCGTGCGAGGCACTGTTTTGCACCAAAGATTGAATAGAAGTCTCCAACCTTGCTGCGGATTGTGTAGATTTCTTTAGGAACGCATCTAGACTTCTTTCTAGCGAGTTAACCTTATCATTATGAGGTTGAACAAAATTGTTTTGCGGGTAAGAATTGTTGGGCACAAAATTGTTCATTTGATTAGGGTAAGGGTGCGGTTGGAAAGGTTGCTAGAATTGAGTTTGTGGAGGTGCTTGTTGTTGTGGAGGAGGAGGCCTTTCAAAGTTGTTGTTTCCTTGGAATTGTTGATTTTGATTCCAAGCGAAATTTGGGTGACTCCTCCAACCCAGATTGTATGTCGAAGAGTATGGATCATTTCTTTGTCATTGCTGAAAGGCAGCATTGAATTGATCATGTCCTTGAGCAGATGGATTATAATGACACTCTTCGGTGAGATGTGATGGATCCGAACAACAAGCACAAACAGTCCGTGGGGGCAAAGCAGGGGCAGGAGAAGGCGATGAGATCTTGGTCTCAATGGCCTCTAGCATTTTCGTAAGTGTGGCCATCTCGGCCTTCATAGCAATCGACATATCTAGTTGATGTATGCCTGCCCTAGACTGACCAATAGAAGAAGATGAGGTGGTCTTGGTGCTCTCCCACTGAAGTGTTTGTTCAGCAAGATCATCGAGAAACTGCCACGCCTCCTCACTAGATTTGGTTAGAAAGTGACCTTGACAAATGGTTTCTAGCAACTGCTTCGTTGCCGGGTTCAATCCCTCGTATAATGTTTGGCAAAGTTGCCAATTTTCGATCCCATGGTGAGGGCATTGAACAAGTAGGTTTTTGAATCTTTCAAAACACTTCCAAAATGGTTCGGAAGGAAGCTGGGAAAATTGTATAATCTCATTGCGAATTCTCGCAGTCTTGTGATGGGGATAAAACTTTTTAAGAAAAGCTTTAACAAACTCTTCCCAATTCTTAATTGAATGCGATGCTGTGCTGTAAAACCACTTCTCGGCTAAGTCACATAAGGTGAAAGGAATGACCCTTAGCCTTATAGCATCGTCTGATAATTGGGTTGTTTTCATCATTGCGCAAACGTTTTGGAATTTTTTTATGAAGATATAGGCATCTTCATATTCCAGTCCGTGAAATTTTGGCAGCATATTGATGAAGTGGGGTTTGATCTCAAAATTGTCCCCATTTGCCGGTGGGAGTGAAAGACAAGTAGGTAAGGCGGTGCGGATCGGGTAGAAAAGATCCTGGAGCGTGATTCGTTGGGGCGCATCAACAGGCGGGTGATTCGGGTTATTCGCACCTAACGGAGGTGGAATCAGTCCCGTGGGTAAGGTGTTGTTAAAATTATATCCCGACATACCTTCGGAAGAAGAATTTGAAGGTGAAGGTGAGGAAGTGGAAAGAATTTCGACTTCGGAGTCGAAAGCTTCGTCGGTCGGTACCAACGAAACACGGACTAATCGGGCGCTAGTGTCCCTAGTCCAACCGGACATACACTAAAGAGATAGTGTAGTCAAAAAAGTGAAAAACAGAATGTGGGGGTAAGAAAACGTTAATGAGAAGAAAGTGGTGTAAGTTGGGTGCAAGGATTTCTTAGCGACAAGTTGCAAGTTTTTTTTGTTGTAAAAATTTTTCTTTTTTTTAATCCTTTTTTATGTGGAGCTTTTTGCAAAAAGATTTTCGATAAAAGGCTTTGACACAAATGCAATCAACCACAAATGCACAATCAGGCCTAGATCTAGGGTCACCTAGGTCAGCTAGACAGCTCCTAACTGTTCCAAAGGGCTAGAAATAGGACCTCAAACAGCCTCTTTACCGCCAATTGCGGCCAGGTAAGTGCCAGGTGAGTGGGAGGCTCTCCACTACAAGTAGTGGCCCTAATTAAGTAACCACTCGCCTTAGACACACTTGCCTAGACACCACAAAGTCAGGTTAGGATCAACGGCCGATGCCTACAACTAGTCCTCTGTCCTATTGAGCGCGAAGTCCTTAGGGCTGAGTCTAGTCTTTTTTAATTAATAATGGTCAATGCAAAATGCCTTATGTGATTTCTGGGGTCCTGGGAATGGTGATGAAATCCCCACCAAATCTGGATTGGTTTCAAGCCCCTTAAAGTCCGATTAAAAATATGCAAAGCAGTAACAATCACTTGCAATCAAATTTTTTTTATTTTTTAGCGCGGTGCAAAGAATCCTGCACAAGATCAATTAGTGGAAGGGGAAGAGATTTTTTAAGCGCAAAGAATCATGCAGAAGATTTGACAGAGGAGATATTAGGATTTGCAGAGGAGAGAGAAAGGGATCTTAAAGTGCAAATTTCACGCGCTGACGTCACCCCACTGTGGCGCTTCCACGGCCAGAAGCAAGGTGCGGCGGCGCTTCCGCGGTGGACAAAGAGGCTCTGTTCCCGAAAAAAATTGTTCTCCTCTGGTTTGACTTTTCCCTGTTGTTCAGATCTGCCGTTTTTTGTTTTGATCTCTGGATTTTTCCAGATCCGAACTCGTTCGTCGTTCCTGCAAAAATTCACACGAAAAACCCTTCAAACAATAAAAGAAGATAAAAGTTTTATAATTTTTTTTTTAATTTTTCAGTTTTTATGATTTTTAAATTTTATATTAACCCGAAATTTCAAGAAGAAAATACTACGCCATCCCCGGCAACGGCGCCATTTGATTTGTAAGAGATTTTTAGATCAAAAATATTTTTACCGCAATCAAGAACGACGTCGCTTGGTAGCTAGCCGGTGAATACGGGTCGGTCCACAGGGATGTTGTGTATTTCCTAATTGTTCTAACGAGTTAATTCCAAATGGTGTTTGGATCTTTATCACTAAAAACTAATTTGATTTATACTAGGATTAGGAATCTTTCTAGGGTTAGGTTTAGGTTAAGTTTGGTAAAATAAAATTTCCCACCTCTTTCAATGCCCTAAATTAGATCTTTTTAGGAGTTATGGTAATTATTAATAAAGGGTATTAGGATGATCGAGAAGAAACGATGTTTCTTCCTCTAGGTCCTTGTCCGTCCTTTCTTAATCCTTACCCTAACCTCCATGGAAAACATGCATATCCGGTCTTTTATACTGCGGTATCACCGTTACCTCGTGGGTAGGGTGCCGTAGGAAGCGGAATATGTATGTATGCATGGAATCCTAATTATTAACATGTGATGGGCAAGAAAGGGGTGAGAGATTCGCATCTCTCAAACCCTTCCCTATTCCTAACCCTAACAAGCGAGGAAACTACTCGCTCATTGAGGGATCTACAAAAGTCATAATTTTTATTTTGGTTTTAGAGTTAAGAGATTAATTAACTACTGTAGATTAATAAAAATTCTAATCTAGATTAAACTAAGGCAAATAAGAATTTTATCTAGGGCAGAAATTAAAAACTAATAACTAGGGCAAATAAAAAAAAGAACTACTTACAAATTGATGCTCTCCAAAACTTGAAAAGAATTCTGAATTTTATTAATGAAAAGAGGCATGACCTAAAACAAGTTTTTGGGTCTATATTTATAGGACATAGAAAACCCTAGGTTTACAATCGCCGCATGTATGCTTTTACAAAAATACCCCTAGGAAGACTAGTCAACGCGCCGCTAGCCGCCTCCAGAAATTTCCACCAATACGTGTCATACACGGCCGCGGAAACCGCGGCCATAGGCCAGGTTTGGCCGCGGTTCCATGGCCAAAAAGGAGGCTTGTTTGTTCGGTTTTTCTGTGCTGGTTCTGCTTCTCTTTGTCTTCCTATTTCTTTGGTTAGTTCTTCATAATTTCTTCTATTTCTCTTCCAGATCTCCACGGTGAGTAATGTAGTGGATTTTTACCATTCGCTTCGTGTCGAAGTCTTGAACCTTGCGCTGCCTTGTTCTTTGTGAACTGACCTTCGTTTATTCTCCAACTGTAGGCTTGATCAAGATTCTTCCATTTGTTGGTCGTAGTCTCACTTTTGTATCGTCTTTTGTCTTTTTCACTGTTTTTGTTCCGAGAACCTGTAACCTGTAACTATGTAGCAGACATGGATCAAAAGCACCTGTTTATTTGTAAAATGCATAAGAATGGGGAATATAATAATGCAAAATTATGATATGAACACTGGCCAAGTCATCACTGGTAAACTTTCCTTCTCAAACTTTTCTTTTAGTCTTGTTTATCTACACACTTTCCCTATACCTAAAATATATCCCACATACCTTAGGTACAATCTTAGTATCCTCAATCCCTGCACTAGCACTGTTTGATACTGGAGCATCACACTGCTTTATGTCGCAACGGTTTGTTCGAACCCATGCGATTCCAGTCTCACCGCTTGTATCCAGCTAGAATGTCAGTTCAGGAAATGGCATTCTAAAGGCAACTATGGGATACAGCTTGTGTCCAGTCGTCGTCTGCAGCAGAGAGTTTTATGCTGACTTCAAAATGCTGGACATACCGAACTTCGATGTGGTTCTTGGAATGGATTGGCTTGGAACTTCTTATGCTACCATTGACTGTCGTCAAAGGAGGGCAGTATTCGAGATTCCAGACCATCCGGTCTTCTATTTCAAAAGCGAAGACCGTACACTGGAGCCAAGTACCCACAAAGCGAAGCCAAGAGAAGCAGTAGTTGCAGCAGCTCAAGCGGAGGAAGAATCAAGACCAGATGTGGTTCGAGAGTTCGACAATGTATTTCCTGACGATATATCAGGTTTGCCTCCCGATCGAGCTCTTGAATTCAGTATTGATTTAGTACCAGGAGCACAACCGGTGATCAAAGCACCCTATCGTTTAAGTCCGAAAAGTTTGAAGGAAGTCCGAACACAGTTGGACGAATTACTGGCGAAAGGATGGATTCGTCCCAGCACTTCAAGTTGGGGATCACCTGTACTACTTATGAAGAAGAAGGAAGGTTCATACAGAATGTGCATCGATTACAGAGCCTTGAACGAAGTCTCTATAAAGAACAAGTATCCACTCCCACCCATCGACGATTTATTCGATCAGCTAAGTGGATCTTGCGTGTTCTCTAAATTGGATCTTCGTTTAGGATATCATCAGGTGAAGGTCAAGGAAGCTGATATTTATAAAACAGCTTTCAAAACTCGCTATGGACATTACAAATTTCTCGTGATGCCATTTGGAGTGATCAACGCACCCGCAATATTCATGAACCTAATGAATCAAGTTTTCCGGGAGTACTTAGACAGGTTTGTTGTCATCTTCATCGACGACATCCTGGTGTATTCTAAGAGTCGGAAAGAGCATGCGGAGCACCTACGAATTGTCCTGGAAACTCTACGACAACATCAGCTCTATGCCAAGTACAGCAAGTGCGAGTTTTGGCTAATGCAAGTTGGTTTTCTTGGACATATCGTATCAGGAGAAGGAATCTCTGTGGATCCAGCGAAAGTTTCAGCAGTTAGCGAATGGCCTACACCAAAGACAGTGAAGGATATTTGAAGTTTCTTGGGTTTAGCTGGATATTACAGAAGGTTTATTGAAGGCTTTTCAACGATAGCAACACCCCTGACCAAGCTCACACGTAAAGATGAAGAATTTGTGTGGTCAGAAGCATGCGAACAAGCTTTCGTAGAACTCAAGTCAAGGTTGACATCAGCACCTATTCTCGTCATACCGGATCAATCTGGAGGATTCGAAGTGCATTGTGATGCATCCGGTAAGGGATTAGGATGTGTTCTACATCAGCACGGTAAGGTTGTGGCTTATGCTTCAAGACAACTGAAGACTCATGAGTGCAATTATCCGACGCATGATCTGGAGTTGGCAGCCGTCATCTTTGCTCTCAAGATTTGGCGTCATTACTTACTTGGTGAACGAGTGAACATCTACACAGATCATAAAAGTCTGAAGTACGTGTTTACTCAGAAGGAGTTGAATATGCGATAGAGAAGATGGTTAGAACTTATGGCGGACTTTGACATCAACTTGCAATATCACCCAGGGAAGGTGAATGTAATACCTGATGCTCTTAGTCGCTAACCATTATCGATGAATCTCACCGATCAGTGGAAGCTTCAACAAGACTTGCATCAAATGGAGATTGAAGTAGTCATGCCAGGTAATGCTTCAAGTTTGATGAATTTACAAGTTCAATCAACTATTGTTAATCAGATCAAAGCAGCTCAAGCAAGCGATGCTAAGTTGCAAAAGATCAGAGAACAAGTGGAGAATGGACTCAAAACAGACTTAATCATCCATGAAGACGGATCTTTGAGATACGGCAGTAGATTGTGTGTACCAAAAGGTCCTGTTCGGGAAGAGTTAATGAAAGAAGCTCACAGCTCTCCCTATTCAGTACACCCTGGAGGTACCAAAATGTACAAAGATCTACGTCAAAATTATTGGTGGCATGGAATGAAGCGTGAAGTACCCAGAAGCGTCGCAAAATGCTTGGTGTGTCAGCAAGTAAAGGCTGAACACCATAGGACTGCTGGATTACTTCAACCGTTACCAATCTCAGAATGGAAGTGACAACACATAACGATGGACTTTGTGACAGCTCTTCCTCGCAGCACAAAGGGTAACAATGTTGTATGGGTCATTATGGATCGACTCACAAAGTCGGCTCACTTTATCCCATTTCGAGTTGGCCAATCTACTGAGACACTAGCAAAGAAGTACATGGAGGTAATAATCTATTTAAAGATTTAAAATCTTCATAATGTATTATCTCTGATACCTATGAACTCATACAGGAAATTGTGAGACTTCATGGAGTACCGGTCTGCATTGTCTCCGATCATGACACCAGGTTCCGATCGCAATTTTGGCAGAGTCTGCAACCAAGCTTAGGAACAAGTCTGAACTTCAGCACGGCTTATCATCCACAAACAGATGGTCTTGGAACGAACTATTCAGATCTTGGAGGATATTCTCAGAGCGTGTATGTTAGACTTCAAAGGATCGTGGGAAGATCACCTACATCTTGTGGAGTTTTCGCACAACAACAGCTACCAAGCAAGCATAGGAATGACACCTTTTGCAGCATTGTATGGAAGGAAGTGTCGATCGCCATTAAGTTGGGACGACATCGGAGATAGAGAACTTCTTGGACCAGAGATGATAGTAGCGACTGTTGATGTGGTTCGTACTATCAGGGAAAGGATGCGCATAGCCCAAGATCGACAGAAGCACTGGGCTGATGCAAAGAGACGACACTTGGAGTTCCAGCCAGGAGATCATATATTCTTGAAGATATCTCCGAACCACGGAGTGATCCGATTTGGAAGACGGGGAAAGCTAAGTCCGAGATATATTGGACCGTTCGACATACTCGAACGAGTCGGTGAGTGGCATACCGCTTAGCGCTTCCACCTTCATTGGAAGGAGTGCATAATGTGTTCCACATATCCCAACTCAGAAGGTATGTGAGTGACCCCAGCCATGTTGTCGATCATTCCGAGCTCACTATACAGCCCGATTTTTCTTGTGAGCAACAGCCTGTGGAGATCCTGGACAGGAAAGTGAAGACACTTCGGAACAAGGAAGTTAAATTGGTTCGAGTGATGTGGAGGAAAGATACTCCAGGAGAGTCCACTTGGGGAAAGGGAGGATGAAATGCGTACTAGATATCCACACCTCTTTGTAAACTAGTTCTCAAATAAAAGTTGTAAATTTCGAGGACGAAATTTTTGTAAGGAGGGTAGACTGTAACAAATCCATTTTTAATGTACAAAGAATTGATTTAAATTCAATGTATACTTGGAGTATTTAATGTTACTGATATCTCTTTAAATATTTATTTCACTCCATAATTACAAGAAGGAGCTTGTAACTCATTGGTAATACCTTGCACTGCTGAACCAAGCCACCAGAGTTCAAATCCCATGCCCTACATTATTTTTAATATTATTTTGTTTTTGATTCTTTAGAATACCAACAGTTACACGTGCATTTGTCACAAATTTCATACTACACATGAAAATGTAAATGCACCAGAAGCCATACCTGACGACCCCACACCCACTGACCACCCGACTCGGGCCGGCGCCGCCGGCCGGACTCGGCAGGACGGCCAACTCCCCAACATCGAAATTTGGTATCTTTTTATTCTTAACCCCCCTGCATAATTTAAATAGTCAAATCGGTTACAGAGAGCCCATTAACCCCCATTTACTCCATTTTTTAATGATTTTTTAAATATATTTTTTCATTTTTTAATTAAAAACCCTAACCCTAGCCTAAACCTATAAATACACCCCAACCCTCTACCCTCTCATCTCAAATTTCTGAGCCCACTCTCTCAAAATTCCAAGAGATCTTGTGTACTTTGAAAACGAGCGAAAGGCGAAGCTCCGACGAAATCTACGGCGAACTTCCGGTGATCGTGCAAGGAACTCACGGCGACGAATTGACGTACCGGCGAACCCTCTTCTTCCTTATCACTCTCGTGTTGTCCAAACCCGTAAGTCTCATTCTAACATCTCCCTCTTTTCTAAAAAAATACGAAATTACAAAACCTGACGGAATCGGAACAAATCCGATTTCCGATTCGGTTTTCTATAAAATTTCACTTCTCACCAATACATTCATGCTTAAACATCTTTATGTTGACTATTAAACATTTAACAAACAATTTGAACAAGTTTCATCACATGAAATGATAGCGTTCCCAAATTATCATATTTTTACTTAAATACCACAATGTTTCGATTTCACATTTAATCCCATTAACTTGTTATACCTTTAAAGTAGATCAAGAGGTAACGACCTGCCACCTCACACACTTGCATACAACCTAACACGATACCATTGAAAAACTTAGAATACGATAAAACAATATTTTCATTTAAATGCCATATTCTTAATAAAACCATTTCTAAAAGTTTTAGCTTGTTACACTTTTTAAAATAAATACCTATTAATATGAAAATACGATAAGTTGTGGACATCGGTCATTTATCTAAACCTGACTTTGTGGTGTCTAGGCTAGGCAAGTGAGAAAGATAACTTTAAAAGGCCCGTCTCACGATGATTCACGAGCGGAACCCTCCTTTCTTCACTTGTACTTACCTGGCCACAATTGGTGGTAAAGAGGAGATTTGAGGTATCTAACAACTTGTTGTTTAGACCATTTATAAATAGTCTAGTTGAATTAGAAAACCCTAGAACCTAAAATACGGAAAATTGACTTTTTACAAATAAATACCATTTACTTTATAAAACCGTTTTCTAAAGGATTTAGTAATTTACAATCTTTGTAAAGCGCCGCTACAACTCATTTTTGGGGAACCCGTTCGGGATAGTACGGTTTATCGTGCACCCTCGGGCTTAGTAGTGCGAGATTCAGACCTCCGCAAGGAGCATTCGGTCTCAAAAAATTTAAAATACGACATCTTAAGAAAATGAGATTTTTAGAATATAAAATATTTATTGAAATTGTTTTTGTATAAATATATGTATATTTATCATTAAAATATCTATTTTGTTATAATATAAATATTCCACTTTTTCTAAAAATCACAAGAATAAATTTTGCATTAAAATACCATGAATTTCAAATAAATCAATATTACAGATAAATACCATTATTTATAAAAGTAGGATATTTTCACTAGAAATATTACAATATAAAATCCACATTCATTACAACCCTAAAGACGAATAATAAATGCTTGGGGTATATTCTGAAAAGTATATAAAAGTATTTTTACATAAAGCCCCCCTCAAGTTTTATAAATTACCCTAAGGACCCTAGTAAATATAGGACTTCGATTTACATTCTAATTGTCTGACTCGGGTTTGAGTCTAATTATATCTGACTTGAATATGATTCAAGTCAATCTACAACCTATAATATTCCAATTCAATATGAACACATGAATCCATGGATCCAGTTATCAATATATACAACTTACTGAATCAAACCAAGGATATACATCCATTATCCAGTTATTCCGTCTACATGATTATGCAGTTACAATCTGTTTACTGATATCATGGTTTTGGTCAGTCATCCAACTTATACAATATAATACAACAATACAATCAAAACACTACGGGGTTTAAGGGGTAGATTGGTGCGGAAGGTGTTAGAAGTGGCACGAGACGGTAAGATTAAGACACCTAACCTATATTCCATTGTTGTTGTACTGTGGCTTAACGGTTCCTTGTACATTCTGTTTGCCCTGGTCTCTAACATACTGAAACCCCTCTCGTATACACCGGCATCCTTCCGTACCAAGCTACAAATAACAGCGTAAACACAATATTCTACAATATTATACAACTTTAGAAGATACCCCTTATTCTGTATTTTCTAATTCTCACTTATCTTTGGGACTTACCGAGCGACCTGTTCGCTGACGACATTCTATTTCTTGCTTCTTTGAATGTCGTCAGGTAATCTGGACACAGCAGAGATCGAGCCCACCAGTGAAGTCTTGGATCAGTTCCTCGAAGACCCCGAGCTCTAGACATTGTACCTTTTTCTATTCAGTATTTTTCATTTCCTGTTATGCCATTGTTTAGGCATCGCTTTTATTCCAGATGTATTTATTTTTCATGCATTGTACAAAAGAATGTTAAGAAATAAAGTTGTTGTTATTTTAATATCTCTTGTCTCTTGTGATTTACCTTTAAATTGCTTAGATACGCTTAGCGTATTTACTTCACAGTAGATACGTAGCGGACCGGTCCCGTCCCCTTTGCCGTATACCGGGAAGCGGGGCGTGACACCTTAACCCATGTAACAAATTACATACATGGGATCTTGATCCGGTATCCAATACCCAGGACGTAGAGCATACTGAGAAACAGTTCTCGGTAACAAACACACCCGAAGAAGATGCATCAGCATGCTCTTTCTTCATTCGGGTTGCGTGGGAATCCTGATATTCCCCTATTCCTTGCTCAGAATTATGACAATTATAAGAAAAAGCGGAACCAACGTTCCCCAGCTTAGTATAATAAGCGGGTTCGGTCAATACATCCATATTATTATCCTGATTAAGGCATGTCGTGGTCGCTACCTGGAGAGAGAGAGAGAGAGAGAGAGAAGGAAATGCTTTAGCGTGCGCTCTTTACAAGATTAGATTGGTTATTATCTTATCTAATCAGGATGGCTCCCACTGTTTTTTATCAAATCTTCCTTCAAAGCTTAAAAGGTAAAATTAGCCGGGATTAATTACACCCTACAAGTTCGCTAATAAGTCATCCAGGCAGGTATTGGTACTCCGAGAGAGTATCCCCATGCGTTCGCATGGAACTAATTAAATAACCTCGTTTCCGCAGGGGCATAACCTTGTTAACACCTTTCTTAGACACCTGCTGAATCAGCTAATTGTAAAGTGGAAAACTCTTCCAGGAGTAACACTTACTCGCAGCGGGTATCAGGATCCAACTATCTCATAGAAGATATGCAATCTCATTGCAAATTTCAACACTTGAAATGCCCAATATCTGTTTTTACCCATAGCAACTTATGATCTTAACTATGATCAACAAAAGTTCTAATCAAGTTCTACCCGTCATTTCGTGATTGAATTAAACCCACCCGCATGACCCTTAACTATGGTCAACAAGGCCGTACGACTACCCTAATCCAATCGCATCATATGCAGCAGATAATCACTAATCAGCTACCAAGCACTACACCTTAACTATGGTCAACAAACGCAGCACGAATACTAAATAGTCCTTGTCTGAAATGACGGAGGGCTACGACTAGTTTTGTAGAAAACCTTTAACATAATGAACTTGATATCGTTATAGAATCAAGTGATTTGAAAAGGAGTGGTTTAAGCTCCGCTTTTAAAAATCGATTAGTTTTCAAAACAAACCACGTGGATTGTAGCATTTTCTAGTTTTGCTAAAGTGGTCACTCCCGGTGAAGGGATCTCGGCTCTTTCCTCATCGAATGAGGTGCTGGATATTCATCGAAGAATACAACTATGCAAAGCAAGAACTAGAGCTACCTTTTTGAAACAAACCGAGTGGACTGTAGCATTTGTTAGTTTTGCTAAAGAGGTCACTCCCGGTGAAGGGATCTCGGCTCTTTCCTCATCGAATGAGGTGCTGGATATTCATAAAGGAATACTACTATGCAAAGCAAGAACTAGAGCTACCTTTTTGAAAAATTTGATTCTACAACATCTTTAGGTTTCTTTTCTTTTCATTAATCTCATTAATGACGTCCCATCATTTATTTTTCCTAAACATCACAGAAGAAACGAAAATAGAACGTACGCTTATGGTATCCGCATTCGCCACGGGGTCCCGTCATGCACCGTTAGGTTACTTAACTAACGACAGAGCGGGGGCTGGACTAGCGCGGGTGAAAAACATAAGCAACGTTTATTATATATATCATATATATATAGCATTCATCTCACACAGTTATATGATCACATCACAGAACTCAAGCAGCAGAAGTCAACATATGAAATATTGGATATTCTAGGAGGTCCGTGTTTTAAATTAAGCCAGTAATGAAAAACACGGATTCCACGGTCGTGATGAATTTCCAAACCCACATCCCTAGACCCCTATGAGAGCGGCAAGCAACCCTGCCAAATCAAGAGTTAGGAGACCCGGTCTCGACTCCTCGAGATGGCCTCCCACTGGACTCTAGAACCCGGTTACTTGTGCTTCTCGTCTTGGGTCTATCCTAATGCGGAAAAGTAAATAATATACATCAATGGTGACATCATCCTCAACCCGGAAGTGTCCAAATAAAAGAATATTACATACATTTGATTACATGAATGAAAATTTAAAAACTCTCATCTCACGCAAAACCCCCCGGCTATTCAATCACGACGATCCAATATAATATATCACACCAACACATAACATCACATGTCATCAACGTAAGTAAATATGCGTATCCTAAATTCCGTTGACATATAGCAACGAGATCGGGGATACCCCACATACTACACTTACGGTCACAGAAAATAAATAAAAAACTACAATAATTAGAACCCACAAATTCCTTAGACATCATAAACCCGGAATATCACATATTATGCCTAAACTATAAACCTTGCATTTTATTCTCGGATTGAAAACACTTTTCAATAACCAGTTGGGTAATTCAACAGGATTCCCGACAAAATGATCGAATGCTCATCGGGAACTTTAGCAGATGGCCTCACCCTCGATGCCGTCGACGAAGTGCACTTGGGCGAAACACCGGGCTGCGAGCACCCAAGTGGATGTTTTTGGCAACGAGGTTCTCCTGCAGTCACTTGGTCGGAGCTATGGGGCGTGGTTATCTAGTAGTGTTTCCCGGCGAATGTTCGCGTACTATACGAGTTTGCGACGGAGTTTTGATCCGTGGCATTCGATCAAACGAGACTAAACCGCTAGATTTACTAAACACTAACTAGTTTTCTCAAACTAATTATTGTCGATTCCCAATATTGTATCACATATCATCATAATCTAAACGACATTAAAAATTTCGATCAATTTATCAAACACCCAAAAATCACAGAGACCTCAACAACTTGAGCATCACTAAAACACCCAGAAAGTGCCAAATATAACAATGGAGCGGCACAAGAAAAACGATCCCATAATACCACAAACATGTGGCGGAAGCGCGGCCAAACTTGGGGTTAGGCCACGGTTCCGCGGCGCTTTGTGGGAATTGGGTCCTCGTTTTTCTTAGGGCTCCATAAAATACCCTGCACGATTTTCTGCATATTTTTAATCTCAAGAATTTTAACTTTTGAAGAATGGACAAAAACATAGCAAAAATGCGAGTTTCGAAACTCGATCGAACACTTTAACGTCGTAAAGACTTCCCATAATGTTCTAGCATGGCCCTGATACAATGAAAGTGTTCCTTAGCACCACCATTGGGTTTTAACCAGCATCAAGCATGCAATTTTTAAAATTTCTTGGGTGCTAAGCTATACTAACCTAGAATCTAACTAGAGTATTAGGGTTTATATGATAATAAAGCAAGTATTACACTAAGTGATGAAACTACAATCTTTGTAGACCAAGTCCTTCTCTTCTAAAGCTCCGAGTAGTAGTCCCTACGAATCCTCTTGGCTCCGCTTGAAGAAATGAACGAACTTACTTTATGATCTTCGATGCCGAAGATGATCCACCTTGAAGCTTCTCTAGCTCAAGGCATCTCTTCACTAATCATGCATTATTGAAGGAAACACCCTATTCCAAATGGCTAATCTAGAGTAGGATGATGAAGTAGGTGTTTTAGCTCACTTGGAATTTTCTCACAAGTCCTAGGGTTCACAACTCATGTGAGAGTTAGGGCTTGGAAGAGGAAGAAGAAGATAATGGAGAGAGTAAAAGAATGAGCTAAGGCAAAAAATGATCAAGTGAAGAATGACTCTCAATTGCTCCTCACTTATTGAAGCATGTAATATTATACAATAATAAATTACAACCATGCTTCAATAGTGATTGCAAACCAATAAACAAATAATTTGTGTCATGCTTCACCCATGCCCAAAATATCTTCCTATTTTCCACCTCTTTTTCTATTTTCTCAAAATAGAAAATCCAAATATATATATATATATATCACATATATATATCACATATCTATATAAATATATATTAAGAGAATTTAAACTTTAAGTGAGCTTAATATTAGTTAATATATATTTATATCAAATATAAATATATATTATATTATTAAATCAACACTTGATTTAATAATCCGGTTATATCATATATAACCAACTGATATCATTTATCTGTATATCACATTATCAAATCAACACTTATAATTCGGTTATATCACATATAACCTAACCGATATCAAATATCACCAGATTAGAATACGGTATCACATACTCGTATTTAATCAGGCTCCCGTACATATCAGCATATGTGCCCTACTTCGTTTCGCTTGAACTAGGAAACCTCTGTGTGGAACTCTAAAGACTCGTCAATACGCCAGCAGTAGGTAATGATCATATCAGATACCCACAAACCGTCAGCGGTACTAGCTCAACATAACGGCTACTCGGGTATTGAGCGATTAGAATATCAACAAGTAAGCTTGTCCAAACTCCCATAAAGCCTATAAGTAACACTTACTGTAACACCTTAGGATGTGATTAGTGGCTAATTATATTTAAATAAAGGGTTTTTAATAAAAAGTTTACTAAATTGAGTTTCAAATATTTTTCCAAATTTAATAAATATTTTTCTAGAATTTTCCTAGGCTTGCACACACATGTGCATGTAAACTAGGTTTAAAATGAGGTTATACCATGATTAGCAACCATGGTGGGTTTAATAATGGGGATTAAGTCTTTTGGGTTTTAATTAAGTCTATTTAGTTAATTGATGGTTGTTTTAATTTGAATTTTCTTTTGGAGTGTTGACTTGGTGAGAATGAGAGAGAGAGAATGCATCATGGCAAAGCCCATGCTTGCATTTAATGATGAGAGAGAAAGGAGAGGTTGACATTGGGAGTTATCATTTCCTCTCATTCTTGTGCTCATTTCTCTCAACCTCACTCTCACACTCACACACCCACATCCACAGCAAGCACAGCAGCAGCAGAAGCAAGCACATCAGCAGCAACAGTGAGCAGCAGCAGCAGCAGTGAACAGCAGCAATAGCAACAACTCCAGCTGCAGCTCCTTCCCTCTACTCCTTCTTCCTCCAGCTCTCTAGGGTCGAGTGTGGGGTATACTTCTTGAACTTACCCCTAGTTTGCTTAATTAGTGTAGCTTAGCTTCGATTAGTGATTAATGGTGCGTTTTAGTGCGATATGTGGTAATTAGGGGGAACTTTGATCAAGTGATGTATGAATTGGTTTTAGTAAGTTGATGGAGTGTTGTTAGGGCCATGTTAACCTATCTTAGCCCCCAATTGCACTAAAATACCACCAGATTGCTATTTGATGCAAAATTCATCGTTTTTGAGCAAAATCTAGCTTTCTGCAAACTTCTATCGACCCAGTGAGTTCAGATTAAAATTAAGATGACTGCAGTATAGTTGTGAGGTGCTCATCCCATGTGTAGGACACGACCCCCATATGCTATGTTCAGGCCGCCGGAAAATTGATTCTGGCCGCAATTTGCGGCCAGATGGGGAGGGAATGGGGTTGGATTTGGCTCTGTAGGTTCCTGCTGCTACCTTTAGACTCATGGCATGTGTAATTTTATTTAATTATTTCTGTAAGTCCACGTTGCCACCCCCGGTTCTTACGGGGAGGCGGAAACGGTATAAAAATCAAATTTTTAGTGCAAGAAGCAACATGGACTATGCAAGGTCGGGATCGATACCTAAACTAAAACTAGCAACCTAGCTAAAGAAGTTTAGCTACTCGGATGAAGATGGTTATACCTAGACTTGAACTCCTTCGTCTTCAAACTTTGTAGAGGTTGATGGTTCTCCTTTGTCGCCTTCTCCCGTCGAAGATGGATCCACCTCGAAGGCTCGACCTTTGGGCTCTTTCTCGTACTTGGAGTGAACTAGAATCGCCGGCTTGCTAGACCCTTGATCCTAGAGTGAGTAGAGAGTGTTTAGGGTTTGCTTTTATTTTTCAAGAGAAGGATTCTCAACTCATGAGAAGGTTTCTCTTGACTAGAGGAAGAAGAAGATGAAGTGAAGAGAGAGAGTGAGAATGATAGAATGAGCTCTTTCTTTTCCTTTTGCAACCATAACAAAAGAAAAAGAAAAATCAAATAATAACAATAATCAAAATGAAAAAGGTTTGATGGTTAGTTTAGAATGACTAATATCATTACATGCATTAAATGAATAAAGCAAGAATGAAAAAGCATCTTGCATTTGTAATGATGGTAGTCAAATGTTCAACCATGGTCAACAAGTCAACCATGGTCAACAAGTCAACAAAAACTAACCATGACACAATTTCATTTTATTATATATTATTAAATGATATAATACAAATCCATTAGGGTTTGGAAAAAGACGACTGTCAACTGTGCATACGCACCCGTTCCGAAACCCTAATGGAAATCATCTTCCTCCTCCTCAAATAACTGTGCATACACACCTGCATTCTTGTTCCGAGGAACATGAATACTGAGAGATAAAAGCAACCCCAAATACTATACCAGTATCCGGCTCAAACCAGAGCCCGCTGGTAATATCTGTCCGGACTCCAAACGTGCACAAGTGCGCGGATGAGAACGAACCCTGTCGCAAAACCATGCGACCTCTACTCTGTTTTGCCCATAGGCGAATACCCTCTGTGTGGGACTCTAAAGACTCGACACTACGCTGGCAGTGGGTTTAACCACAGACCGCAAGCGGCACTAGCTGTGCGTAACGGTCCCCAGGTAGATGTCGACAAGAAGGCTGACGAGGTGAAACCCCATCGGAACTCCTACTGAGTCTGAATGTGACAGTCTCCGTACAGTCCGGTCTGTTCGTCTGATACATCGCATGGCGGGCCTAGGGGGCGGTAAACGTCAGTCCCCCAATAGCGGTACAAGTCGTGCCGGAGCGAAGCCCAAAACACCCTGAGACAACACTGGAAACCTACCAGTATATCTCGTTTGCCCTGGCCAGGGACTACTTGTGTAATGGCTCTCCTAGACACAGCGCGATGTCAACCCCCAATACCGGGAGAGACGAATCCTGTCTAACCGTCACTGCCTCCAAGTGCTTCGGGACTGCACCCAACCACCACCTGTTTGCACGACTCCTTTGAGCCGTGGTAGGGTAGTGATCAAAGTGCAGTGGGAACACACTCGAGGCGAAGTGCCAGTGTCAAGTCAGCGGACTAAGCTGTACTCATGTCACCTGGGAACTGATGACTGACGATAGGTATAATACCAACCTGTCAGTTCCCGACGAGTCCTGTCCAGTGTACTCGTAACCCAACGAGCACCCGTATACTATCTCCAGTACGACGTACTGATGGCTGTGGGACAGACCATCTCCCACACTGGGATGAGAAGCGCATACGCTAGTCTACTCCGGAGTATCGATGCCCTGTCTCGATAGTCCTGCGACTAGGGACCTGTATAAGGATGTGCTTATAGATTACCCAGCCCCCACTAGTGTGACTGCCATCACAACGCTGGTAATCAAGCAAAGATCCTAAGGGCTCCACTAATGCGTATAAGTGATATAGTAAAATAAACACAAGTACACATTGAAGTAGAGACAAACCAAGTAGCATACTACTATTTTGAGCAAGATTGTATATACAAGGTGAATATCCCAAGCATCCATTAAGTAATATACAAACTAGTATGATACAGTAATGGCCTCTAGGGCATATACACTAACAATCTCCCACTTGCACTAAGGCCATGTACTGGCGTATCGAAGACCTATCATCTCGATCAGCCGCTCGAACTGAGTCTGGGGCAGGGCCTTGGTGAATGGATCTGCAGTGTTGTCTTCTGAAGCAACTCTCCGAACCTCGATCTCCTTGCGATCCACGATCTCCCTGATCAGGTGATACCGCCTCAAGATGTGCCTGGATCTCTGATGGGACCTGGGTTCCTTCGCTAAAGCTATAGCCCCATTGTTGTCGCAATACAGAGGTATTGGATCAACAATGGACGGAACCACCTGAAGTTCTTTCAAGAACTTCCTCATCCAGACAGCTTCTTTTGCGGCATCAGATGCAGCGATGTATTCCGCTTCCATCGTCGAGTCTGCAACGGTTTCCTGTTTGGAACTCTTCCAACACACCGCCCCTCCATTGAGGGTAAAGACAAAGCCCGACATGGACTTGGAATCATCCTTGTCACTCTGGAAGCTGGAGTCAGCAAAGGCCTCGATCTGGAGGTCTTTTCCGCCATACACCAAGAACATCTCCTTAGTCCTTCTCAGGTACTTGAGAATGTTCTTTACCGCTATCCAGTGTTTCTCCCCAGGGTTTGACTGATACCGGCTTACCACACTCAGTGCATAAGCTACATCCGGTCTGGTACACAACATCGCATACATTATAGAGCCTACCGCAGAAGCGTAGGGTATAATCGACATGCGATCCCTCTCCAAATCAGTCTTGGGAGACATCTCTTTAGAGAGGGTGATCCCGTGACAAGCCGGTAGGTTACCGCGCTTGGAATCTTCCATACTGAATCTCTTCACTATGGTGTCGATGTACCTGGACTGAGAAAGTCCCAATATCCTCTTGGATCTATCACGATGGATCCGGATCCCCAGGATGTATGAGGCATCACCCAGGTCTTTCATGGAGAACCTGTGTGACAAGAACCCCTTGACAGATTGTAGCATAGGAATGTCATTTCCTACTAAGAGAATGTCATCCACGTATAAAACGAGGAATACTACAGTTCTCGCTACAAATCTACTATAGATGCATGGTTCATCTGGATTTTTGATAAAGCCAAATTCTTTGACCGTCTCATCAAAACAGATGTTCCAACTCCGCGATGCCTGCTTTAGTCCATAGATGGACTTAAGCAACTTGCACACCTTTCCGCTGCTCCCACTCTGAATGAAGCCCTCTGGCTGGTCCATATAGACACACTCCTCTAAATTTCCATTTAGAAAAGCTGTCTTTACGTCCATTTGCCAGATCTCATAATCGTGGAAGGCAGCGATGGCAAGAAGGATCCGAATGGATTTCAGCATGGCTACTGGAGAAAAGGTTTCGTCATAGTCCAAGCCAGGTCTTTGACGGAAACCCTTTGCTACCAGCCTAGCTTTATAGGTCTCAACCTGTCCATCTACACCAATCTTCCTTTTGAAGATCCACTTGCATCCTACGGGTTTTACCCCGTCTGGAGCAATGTCCAACGTCCATACCTTGTTGGTGTACATGGACTCCATTTCGGTCCGCATTGCATCCAGCCATTTCACTGAGTCAACACTCTGAACGGCCTGCTGGAAGCTAGTAGGCTCATCATAATCTATGATGCAATCCTCTCTATCCCCGTCTATGAGAAAACCGTAGTATCTCTCGGGCGGATGAGACTGCCTACTACTTCTGCGGAGCGGCGTAGGAATGTCCTGTTCTTTCGAACCCTCTGGTTCCTCTAAGCTTTCAGTAATGTTTTGTGGTTCTGGAATTTCTTCCAGTTCTACTGCGCTCCCACTTATCTGGTTTTCCAAAAAACTCAGTTTCCAAGAAGTAGGCATGACGAGAAACAAGGACTTTTTGTTCCTCTTCACAGTAGAAGAAATATCCTTTTGAGTTCTTTGGATACCCCACAAACTTGCACTGTACTGAGCGTGCCTCGAGCTTGTCCGCATGCTGCTTTTTGACAAAAGCCGGACATCCCCATGTCTTAATGTGCTTAAGATAGGGTTTCTTCCCACACCACATTTCATATGGTGTGGAAGGCACAGTCTTAGTCGGAACTCGGTTCAAAAGGTATGCGGCTGATTCTAGCGCATATCCCCAGAATGATCGCGGCAACTCAGCGTTACTCATCATGGACCGCACCATATCCAATAGGGTGCGGTTCCGTCTCTCCGATACACCGTTATGTTGCGGGGTGTATGGAGGAGTAAGTTGAGAGAGAATTCCGTTCTCTTTTAAATAGTCCAGGAACTCGGCACTTAAGTATTCTCCACCTCGATCCGATCTTAGAATCTTAATACTTTTGCCGGTCTGTTTCTCTACTTCATTCTTATACTCCTGGAATTTTCCAAAGGCCTCGGACTTATGTTTCATTAAGAAGACATAACCGTACCTTGAGAAGTCATCCGTAAAAGTAATGAAGTAAGAATGTCCGCTTCGGGCATGTGTAGACATTGGACCGCACACGTCACTGTGTACGAGTCCCAAGAGCTCGCTCGCTCTTCCTCCATGTCCAGTAAACGGAGTCTTTGTCATCTTTCCCTTGAGACAGGATTGACAAGTGGCATACGACTGATATTCGAACGCATTCAAATACCCTTCTGTATGTAACTTCGTCAACCTTCTCTCATTGATGTGACCCAATCTACAATGCCATAAGAAAGTCTGGTTTATTTCTGGAGACTTTCTTTTGTGTGTATTCTGGACATTGAAAATCTGTGGTTGGTTCAATACGTATATACCATTACTCAAAGTACCTGACCCAATCAAAACTTGATTAAGGCGAATGTTTACAACATTACTTACAAACGCAAATTCATAACCTTCTTTAGAAACTAAAGATACAGAAATGATATTACAAGTTGCGTTGGGTACAAAAAAGCAATTACGCAAAACCAAAACATGTCCATCTGACATTCCCAGGTGATAGTCCCCCACGGCTTTAGCATCCATGCTAGCTCCGTTCGCAACTCTGAGGGTCATGTCACCTGCCTTCAAAACCCTACGGTTTCTCAACGCCTGCAAAGAATTACAGATATGAGATCCTGATCCGGTATCCAATACCCAGGAAGTAGAGTTTATTGAAAGACAGTTTTCAATAACATACACACCTGAAGCTGAAGCTGCAACCTGCTTCAATTCCTGTGTTCTGGCCTTCCAGGCCCTGCAATCATTCTTCCAGTGTCCTTTCTTATGACAAAAGAAGCATTCTTCCTTATCCACAAGCTTCCCCGCTATCTTTGTTGCTTTACCTTTTCCCTTCGTATCCACTTTACTAACACCGCCCCTTGGTTTGGCGGGGGCTTTCTTCTTCTTTCCCTTGGCTTTCGCCTTGGACCTAGAAGAAGATGATCCTCCTACAAACAAAGTGGATGTTTCCCTACCTTTCTGTAGGGTGCCCTCTGCGCTCCTCAGCAGGTTGAGGAGCTCTGAAAGTTCAACCTCTTTTTCTTGTAGATTGAAGTTCATTATAAACTGGGCGTAAGTGGAAGGAAGGGACTGGAGAACTATATCCGTATATAGCTCACTCTCCAATGTGATCCCTAGGTCAGCGAGCTCCTCAATGTAGCCGATCATCTTTAGCACGTGCTCGGCTACTGATGATCCGACGGCCATTCTTGTCGAAAACAACTTTTTCGACGCTTCGTATCTTGCGATACGTGATTGCTCTCCATACAGTTCTTTTGTATGAAGCAATATGGACTCCATGTCCATATTCTCATGCCTCCTCTGATGTTCGTTGTCCATCGAGGCAAGCAGGAGGCACTTGGCCTTCGCGCTATCAATCTCCCAAGTCTTGCGGATTTCCTTATCCGCGACGCTGGAAGTTGGACCAGGGACAGGGGGAGCTTTGGTGGTAAGAAGATACCCCAGCTTGTCATAAGTGATTGCTATCTTGACATTCCTGAGCCAATCTTTGTAGTTTAGCCCTGTCAACTTGTTTTTATCTAGGAGTAACTTAAGTCCAGTCATGTTGATTGGTCGCTGCAATTAGGAGAGAGAAGAAGAAACACTCAGCATGATGCTCTTGCAAGTTTAGAGTGGTTTTTAATTTGTCTAAACAGGATGGCTCCCACTGTTTCTCGAATCCCTCCTCAAACCATAAAGGAAGAATTAGTCAGGATCAATCCCACCGTACAATACTTGCTTAATCGTTCGGCCAGGCTGCTGTCGGTACTTCGAGGGAGGTTTTCCAACGCTTTCGCGAAGTTCCTTAATTAAAGAACCTCTTTTCCCTGGGGGCGTAGCCCCGCTAACACCTTTCTAGGCACCTACTAGATTTATAGCATTGATCGTTAAGTGAGAAATTTCCCGAGGAGTAGCATATACTCACAGTAGGATCGGGATCCAAATATCATCGCGTGACGAAACTGAAGGAATCCTACCAGAATCACCACACTCCAAATGGTATGCAAATCTAGCAAGTTTCAGTACTTATGAAACTCCCGATGTGGATTTTTGCCCCATGCTCTTATGACCTTGACTTTGGCCAACAAATCATAAGTCACATGTCAAGTTCTACCCGTCGTTCTCCAGGTTAATTTGAATCCACCCGTACCCACCCTTGACTTTGGCCAACAAGGCAGTACGACTGTTCCAAACCAACGCATCTATCTATGCTGCACATGAATACCCAATAGCTACCAATCACTATGCCTTGACTTTGGCCAACAAATACAGCTTGAATACTATTGACTATTCATATGAAACGACGGAGGGCTACGGATGGTTTTGGCAAAACCGTGAACGTAGTGAACTTGATTTGGTCGATGGAACGAGATAGCTTTTAAATGGAGTGGCTCAAGCTCCGCATTTTAAAAGTTAGTTTTGAAAAGAACCGAGTGGTTTTTCGAAAGTGTTCCAACGACTTTAACTTGGTTTATTATCTTGCATTAGTTCTTTTAATGCGTGATATTCTTGCATTAGTACTTTTAATGCGTCCCATCATTTAAATCCTACCATTGCAGAAAACAACCAAAATATGACGTACGCTTATGCCATTCGCATTCGCCACTGGGCCCCGTCATTACCCGTTAGGTTACTTAACTAACGACAGAGCGGGGGCTGGGCTAGCGCGTCTGTAAAACATAAGCAACGCCTAAATAGAAAGCAATGATAAACATTTCAGATCACAGATAAATACATTGGATATGCTAGTAATCTGTAATTTGTACGAGCCTGTAACAAAAAACAGATAACACGGTCGCGGTGAATAGCCAATACCCCACCCAAGACCCCTACGGGTGCGGCAAACTACCCGCCAAGTACCCGAAGCGTAGCAACCTCCCTCATCTCCATGAGTAGGCCACTCGACACTTCGGTATACCCGGTAGTTTGTGCACCCCTCCATGGGTCTATCCTAGGAGCAAAAACAGTAAAAGAATTATACAATGACGGCTACAACCCCGACCCGGTTGTGCGGCCAAACAAATAATAATTATTACATCAATTTACATTTACAATGAATTGCAAGAAAAGAAAACTCTCGTCTCACAACCCCCGGCTATTCACCCGCGACAATCCAACATATTTATATACACATTCCAGCACATTACAGATCATGTATAACCCCGACTAATCGTCTTATAGCGATTAGTCGACGTTCAATACATGCAAACATCACAGATATAACCATCATAGTCAAAGTGCAGTGAAGTTCGGAAAAATACGGAATTATAGGCCCCCAAAAGTAAATTTTAGTTCTGGAAAATCTGGGCATATAATATATATCCTAAAAATCCCAAAAACAACAAATAAAGACACTGCACGAAAATCGATGCAGAGAGGACATCAAGTCGCGGCGGATCCGCGGCGGCCAAGAAGGCTCACGCGGCGGAAGCGCGGCGGCTTAGACGAATCTCTGTGTCGTTTTTCATGGGTGTTTTTAGAAAACCCTGAGATGAATTTACAGATATAAAGTTTTTCATTTCGAGCCAAAAAAATTTCAACAGAAACTCAGGTTTTTGAAAATACGGTTTTTTGGGTTTTTTACGGTTCCGAACTTCGTTACACTTCACTACCTAGCTAGTTTAAGTTTAGTTAGGCTCTGATACCACTGTAAGTCCACGTTGCCACCCCCGGTTCTTACGGGGAGGCGGAAACGGTATAAAAATCAAATTTTTAGTGCAAGAAACAACATGGACTATGCAAGGTCGGGATCGATACCTAAACTAAAACTAGCAACCTAGCTAAAGAAGTTTAGCTACTCGGATGAAGATGGTTATACCTAGACTTGAACTCCTTCGTCTTCAAACTTTGTAGAGGTTGATGGTTCTCCTTTGTCGCCTTCTCCCGTCGAAGATGGATCCACCTCGAAGGCTCGACCTTTGGGCTCTTTCTCGTACTTGGAGTGAACTAGAATCGCCGGCTTGCTAGACCCTTGATCCTAGAGTGAGTAGAGAGTGTTTAGGGTTTGCTTTTGTTTTTCAAGAGAAGGATTCTCAACTCATGAGAAGGTTTCTCTTGACTAGAGGAAGAAGAAGATGAAGTGAAGAGAGAGAGTGAGAATGATAGAATGAGCTCTTTCTTTTCCTTTTGCAACCATAACAAAAGAAAAAGAAAAATCAAATAATAACAATAATCAAAATGAAAAAGGTTTGATGGTTAGTTTAGAATGACTAATATCATTACATGCATTAAATGAATAAAGCAAGAATGAAAAAGCATCTTGCATTTGTAATGATGGTAGTCAAATGTTCAACCATGGTCAACAAGTCAACCATGGTCAACAAGTCAACAAAAACTAACCATGACACAATTTCATTTTATTATATATTATTAAATGATATAATACAAATCCATTAGGGTTTGGAAAAAGACGACTGTCAACTGTGCATACGCACCCGTTCCGAAACCCTAATGGAAATCATCTTCCTCCTCCTCAAATAACTGTGCATACACACCTGCATTCTTGTTCCGAGGAACATGAATACTGAGAGATAAAAGCAACCCCAAATACTATACCAGTATCCGGCTCAAACCAGAGCCCGCTGGTAATATCTGTCCAGACTCCAAACGTGCACAAGTGCGCGGATGAGAACGAACCCTGTCGCAAAACCATGCGACCTCTACTCTGTTTTGCCCATAGGCGAATACCCTCTGTGTGGGACTCTAAAGACTCGACACTACGCTGGCAGTGGGTTTAACCACAGACCGCAAGCGGCACTAGCTGTGCGTAACGGTCCCCAGGTAGATGTCGACAAGAAGGCTGACGAGGTGAAACCCCATCGGAACTCCTACTGAGTCTGAATGTGACAGTCTCCGTACAGTCCGGTCTGTTCGTCTGATACATCGCATGGCGGGCCTAGGGGGCGGTAAACGTCAGTCCCCCAATAGCGGTACAAGTCGTGCCGGAGCGAAGCCCAAAACACCCTGAGACAACACTGGAAACCTACCAGTATATCTCGTTTGCCCTGGCCAGGGACTACTTGTGTAATGGCTCTCCTAGACACAGCGCGATGTCAACCCCCAATACCGGGAGAGACGAATCCTGTCTAACCGTCACTGCCTCCAAGTGCTTCGGGACTGCACCCAACCACCACCTGTTTGCACGACTCCTTTGAGCCGTGGTAGGGTAGTGATCAAAGTGCAGTGGGAACACACTCGAGGCGAAGTGCCAGTGTCAAGTCAGCGGACTAAGCTGTACTCATGTCACCTGGGAACTGATGACTGACGATAGGTATAATACCAACCTGTCAGTTCCCGACGAGTCCTGTCCAGTGTACTCGTAACCCAACGAGCACCCGTATACTATCTCCAGTACGACGTACTGATGGCTGTGGGACAGACCATCTCCCACACTGGGATGAGAAGCGCATACGCTAGTCTACTCCGGAGTATCGATGCCCTGTCTCGATAGTCCTGCGACTAGGGACCTGTATAAGGATGTGCTTATAGATTACCCAGCCCCCACTAGTGTGACTGCCATCACAACGCTGGTAATCAAGCAAAGATCCTAAGGGCTCCACTAATGCGTATAAGTGATATAGTAAAATAAACACAAGTACACATTGAAGTAGAGACAAACCAAGTAGCATACTACTATTTTGAGCAAGATTGTATATACAAGGTGAATATCCCAAGCATCCATTAAGTAATATACAAACTAGTATGATACAGTAATGGCCTCTAGGGCATATACACTAACAATTTCTGTAGAAAAATCTGGAGCTAAATACTTGTTTCTCGTATTTTTAAACCTTCGCGACACGCGTGATACGTGTGTGGGTTTGTGATTTCTGTGTATCGCGACGCGTCGGGGTAGTTTCAGGCGCGTAATCACACATTTTAGCGTATCGCGCACACGCGCGCTTGGTTTGCGACGTGGATTTCTAGTTTGACCTTAATATCACGTTTTTGTGGTTTTGAGCTTATGTGTGATATATTGTGCAATTCTAGGTTCGCAGGCGAGTGAGACGGACGCTGCGAAGAAGAGGAAGCAAGTCGTCGGTTACACTTAGCGCGAGACTTCGGTGAGTAGATTTAACATCTACGGGGATATCGCCCGCATGGCGTTATGCGTCAGGGCTGATAGGACCTTATAGCTATATGTTGCATTTACCCCAATGACTGTCATGGATACTGTTGTTTCATACTGCATTCCCTGCTATATGTATGTAAACTTAGAATTGATAGAACACCGCACTATTACTAACGGTTCATGTTGCACGAGCACTAATCTGCATGTTACACACACACCGTTAGTAATTGCCATGACACACTCACTGTAGAATTGCCATGATTATATTGCTGTAGTTCATTTCACATATGATTCGATATGATTTTCATAGAAATTGGGAGCCCCATGATGTCTTTAAAAACTGAAACTATTTTAAAAAGCGGTTTCCCCTTGTACCTATATTATGGCTTGATGTACATAGCACATCGTATTTGATTTACTTATTGGTGTTGGATTTTCATATGATTTCTGGTTTTGAGGATTATTTAAGAAAAGATGCACTATTTGAAAAACCCGGTTCCTCGTAATATGATATTTTGGTGCGTCCACTACGCGTTTTCTCGGTGCTGAGACGTGTGCTTGAAACCCGATTCGAGGTGTTGGATGATCCGTTTGCGCGTTCGTGGTGGACCCGGTATGGTTCCCCTCGGTAAGATGATCGATGGACTTTGCCGATTGAGGCTGGAGGTGGGCGAGTACTTACCGGTGATTGGTTGGATCTGGCGGTTATCCAGAGGATACCGACCAGAGTCGAGAGATGGATGCGGGATGATCCGTACTGCCGGGGCCGAGGGCCGATACCGCAGACGGAGCCCGTGGGCTGATCCGGACTTACGGAGCCCGATATATAAGGATTTGCGTGTCGATGCTGGACACGAGTATTTTATGATGTTTTGAGTGCCGATGTTGGGCACTCGTGATTCTCAGAGATTTACAGGATTTGAGGGCCGAAGAGAGTGTCGGCGCCTGAGTTTATTTGGGATTTAGGGTGCAGTTTTGGGCACCGATTATCTTTCCACGTTGATATTCCGTGTAGATGTTATTTATCCCATGCTCAGCATTGATTATCATGTATCTCATCCTGTAGTTATTTTACCTGACAGAGCATTTGCATGATTATTGCACCTACTGCTTGTCGCATATAGATCTTACTTGCTGGCATATGATAGAGTAGCACAGTACGTGCATGCTCGCGATTACCTTTATATGTTATCTCTATTCACGAGTTGGCAACTCACCCCCGTTGTGCCACGGTATTTGCAGGTTGCCCCTCAAAGTAGTCGCGGCAGGCTGCCTTTTGCATCTTTTGGCTACAGATACCACTACAGTTGGGGCGAGAGATGTTTTGCTTTTAGGTGGGTTGTGGTATCTGATTACTTTTATTGTACCCATTTTGTATCTAGTATTCTCCATCTACCATATATGTACTGGACTTAGATACAGTGTGAGGACGATGATGTATATTTTGTATTCTGGTGTCGAGCTCGTGGGAGCCAACTATTTTTATATGCAGTTTATTATTCTGTGATGTTTACTTATTGCTCATTCTTCGCTACGGCGTCGTATATTACTCTTGTGATGATGGCTCTGCCGTTGGGCGTGATTGCTCCCATTTGGGAATGTTTTGTTTCATTATATCTCATTTTCACTCATATCCTGTTTTATACCCGATTTCGGGGTTACTTTTACAAAGGAAATGCTGCCAAAATTATTTAAATGATGACGTAACTTTAAAAGAACTTATTGAACTATTTAAGGTTTTCTAAATGTTTTAACTAAATGTTTTCAACACTCGCTACTTTTATATGGTTTTGATTTCTGGGTTCGGCTTACTTAGTCGCGTTACGCCTGTAGACGTTGCGTGGTTAAGTGCCGGTCACGAGTCGAAATATTCGGGTCGTGACACTTACTGTACAGTCCGGACTCTTCATCTGATATGTCGCATATCGAGTCTAGGGGTGGAATCGTCAGACCCCAGTAACTTAATAAGTCATGCCGATGTATGGATCATAACGGTTCAAGAAACTACTGATAACACTTACCGGCAAATCTCATCAGCCCTGGCCAGGGACTTACTGTTATAGCCAATCGAGCATAGCGCAACATCAACTCCCAATACCTGGAGAGACGAAACCCCTCCTATCGCTCACTGCCTCCATGTGACTCGGGACTGTACCCAAAATCTACCTGTTTGCAGGACTCCTTTGAGCCGTGGTAGGGAGGAAATCAAAGCACGGTGGTAACCACACAAGACACTATGACAATCTCGGGTCTACAGACTAACATGTACCAGTGTCACCAGAGAAATTCTATCTAATGATAGGTATAGTACCATCTAGGAGTTCTCGGCATGTCCTGTTCGGTGTACCCAATCTCTAAAGATCACATGTGTGCAATCTTTGATGTCAAACACTAATGGTTATGGGATCAACCATCACCCCCTATAGGTCAAGAAACATACACACTAGTCTACTATGAAATATCGATGCCATGTCTCGATATCCCCTCAACTAAGAACTATTAAAGGATGTGCTTATGGACTACACAAGTCTCAGTAGTATGATCCACATCATAGTCCTGGTAGTCAAGAAAACATCCTAAGGGCTTTATCAACATGTATCAGAGAGACAGTATAATAATACAAGTGTACATGTTAAGATAAAGAGCAACCGGATAGCATACTATCATGTCGCGCAAGAAAGTCCTCTATATATATGTCCAAGCATCCACTATATCATACAATAATGGCCTCTAGGGCATACATATTCCTAACATATAATACTATCTAGAAGGTCTCGGCGAGTCCGTCCGATGTACTCACCTCCAGTGAGCACCTGTATACTATCTTAGGTTCCATAACACCAATGGCTTATGAGACCGGCCACCGCCCCTCGTCGGGGTCTAGAAATGTATACACTATTCTACTCCGGAATATCGATACCCAGTCTCGATACTCCATCTACTAAGGACATTTAACCATGTGCTTATGGACTACCCAGCTCCCACGTATATGATCGCCATCATAATCCCGGTAGTCAAGCAATGATCCTACAGGCTTTATCATTAAGTATCAGCGACATGTAATAACGAATAAAACGTATACACATCAATGATAAAGACAAATCAGATAGTATACTATCATCTCAAGTAAGACTATTCTATCTGTATAGGTCCTCCTTCAAATATCATAATCGCCTATCTGTAACTACAATAATTGCCTTGAGAGCACTATAGCCAACATAATGTTCATTAGGGATTTATATATTTAAATTTGCATAGCTACATTTTTTTTAAATGTTTTAAGGGGAGAGAGTAAGACATGGGTGAGCCCATGCCTAGCGTCTCATACCCTCCATTCCTCCTTGTTTCCTCCCATTCTTCTCCTATTCTTCTCATTTCTTTCTGTCTCCTTCCCACAACTCCTATGGACACTCTCATTCTCTCCCAAAAGAAATCCCAAACTCCAAACAACTATCATATTTACTTTCACACAAAACTCTAAGTTCCAAACTCCAAACTCAATGCAAACTCAAATCAAACTCAAGCTTGATCAAGTTGAAGCCACCTCAAGTTCAAGTAGTCTCTTCCAAGCTTGGAACTTCCCCTATTTTCCATCTAAGAGGTAAAAATCCTATTTTTGACTAAGTTTTTAAAATACTTGCTATGAAAATGTATGCTCTTTTAACTAAAGGTCGTGTTTTGTTGGTTTTGATCTTTCAAAATTGGTTTTTCAAGTAAGTAATGTGTTACAATGGTTTCCTAATTGATCACGACATATTTTATAAAAGTTAATGGTATTTTGATGTAAGAATTTCTTGGTTTTTAAAGTGTTGCGAAGTTCAAAATTTGCTTAAGATTTCCAAAAACTAATGTTTCATATGTCAAGTCTCTATTTGGTTCATGTTTTGATCTCTGAAAAATAAAAGACTTATGGTTTTGTGCTAGTTAGACGAGTATAACACCACCCCTGAAACCTAAGACCCCCTACCCCCGCCTTAGCCGACCAAAAAATGCCCCAGGCCGACATGGGCGGCCCTGCATTGAAGTTAGGGTTTGAATTTTGTTCTGTAGCTTCACTTGATGTTAATTAAGCCTATTTCATATATCTTTTTCTCCCAGATTGCCTATAGAAAAATCTAGAAGTGTTTTATGTGGGATTTCCGATGTTTTAAGCTTTTAAACATGGGTTTTTAAATTTCTAAGTCTTGGTTTGATCGTTGACGTTTATACGACGATGCCGAAAGTAGTTTTACGTAGTTAGGACACGGATGGCACATGTTGGCTATAGGTTCTAACCTATGTGCATTTAGCTCATTTGTGTTGATATCGGTTTAGATTTTGCGTTGTTGTTTCTATTATAGGCTCAATCCCGGGGACTTCCGAGATGGCGAGACAGTCGTAGGCTTCGACTAGCTCGAGACGGTCGGTGAGTAGATTTCTATCTATAGGGGAAGTTGGGTGGATGACGTATAGCACCCCCGAAACCAATTAAAAAAAACAAAAATATAGTATAACTCATAGCGTATATTCATATAATTCGTATGCCTAGTCTATTATGTTAAGTTAGAATACTTATATATGAAACTCGTATACTTAGATTATAACTATGTAGTTAGTCTATGATTCGTAACTAGTAAGCTGTGTGTGTGTGTGTGTGTTTATATGATAAATGTTATGTATCGTACGCGACTAGACGTTCATAATATATGAGATATGTGTTTGTGTACATGACTTGAGGTCCGTACTGATCCTGTTTGGATATTTGGTTGTGATCGTACGAGGAATGATCCCGTATTTGATGAGATGAGGATAGATTGCCGAATGCAGCTAATATTTATTTGAATCATGGAGTCATGCTTTTACCCCGATTGGGATACTATGATTGTGATGGGCTACTAATTTCAAATTGATAACTATTTCAAATGAATATCTATTTTAAAACTAACGACTCGTTCCTATTTTAAATTGATAATGTCAAGGATGAGCTACTAATTTCAAATGAATATCTATTTTAAAAAACACCGCTGCCTCCTCATTTCCAAAGCAACGTTTCGTTCTATTTTAAACTATAACCGTATAGCTCGTAAGTAATTATCTATTTATAACGCTTGTTCACGTTACAATTATTTTACTCATTGTACGTTCGCGCTTCAATTACTTTATTATATACGCTACGCTTATACCATTAGATCTAATTAGCTTCATATGGTAGTTTACAATTGCCATGCTTATATGAATACACTGATAGAACATTGCACAACTACCAATGATTGCTATATTGTACAAATCACAGACGCGCATGCTACACTACAGATCATTGGTACTGCCATGACACTGTAGGATTGCCATGCTAATTATATCCATATTGATGTCAATGTTGTATATTATGAATCCATTATATATATGTCTGTGTGATTGATTGATATATCCATGTATTTAATCGTCAACTGAAGAAAGATGCATGATGCACTGTTAACGATCATGATATATATGATTCCGATGGTAATCGAGAGCTATTCCTGTATGAGTACACTTGATAGAATACTTGCACAATTACTAATTATTTCCATGTTGCACGAGCATAGATGCGTATGCTACACTACACATCATTAGTATTTCCATGACACGGTAGAAACTGTCATGCTTGTTTGTATTTAGTTATACATTCTAGTATGCATGATATTTGATGATTGTGATATACGAACACCATTAACATAGATATTCGTATATGATTGTTTCCAATTGTGGCAAAAATGAATTATGTATGTGTTCTTTGGAACTTGATATTTTCTATGAATTTGAGAAGCCGCAGTGTGATTTATAAAACTTGTGTATGTTTAAAAATGTGATTTTCTCTTAATATGATGATTTGAACATCCACCATGAGTTTTCTGGTTTTCATGATATGATATCTGAATCGATGTAAGAGATAACCGATTACGGATACTTGGTAGACCGGTACAACACCGAGGGGCAGGAAGTCTGCAGGGAGGTACGGGGAGCCTAGCGAGGTTGATCGATACCAGTGATAGTTTGGATCACGGCGTATATATGGAGGATACCGACCAGTGATAGTCTTGAACACGATGGATATGGCTGATGTTCAAAGACGAGATTGAGATTTTGAATGTCGATGATGGACACTCATTTGATGATATTTCGAGTGTCGACGATGGACACTCCTTTGATGATGATTTCAAGTATCGATGATGGACACTCATTTGATGATGATGATCTTGTGGATGATATATTTCCATGTTGCGCGACCCGATATAATGCGCTGATACTTATATATGCTGTTGATAGATGTTATCACATATTATGCTTTGCGAGGGATCAATACAGATACCCTGCACAGAATGAGATGGCTTATGTTATATTGTAACCGAACAAGACTGGTCCTAGAGACGGAACCTAAAATACTATTTTTATATATCGATTTACATTAAAGAGCTTTCCAAAGAAGCTATAGTCTTCCTATTTTCCCACGCGTCTATGACGACACAAGAAACTTTCAAAAGGAAACCCTCTTAAATCATTTCTAAAAAACGTGACGTATACTTTAAACAAATACATATATCGCTTCATAAATCAACGTCCGCTACTTGTGCCGTGATATACATATCATACGGTTATCTTGAAATGATTTACATACATACATCTTTCGGCTACTTTATATTCTTACTTGGATGCCTGCTATATATGAGATGTGTACGCGATCCATTGGGATGCACTTATAGTACTTATGTAGTATATATATGTTATCATATAGTATGATAGTACTATACTTTATGATCTAGGTAGATCGTTATGTATTTTGATTACTGCCTAGTGGTATCTTTTTACTCACAGGTTGACAACTCACTCCCGTTGTGTCGTAGTTTCTTACAGGATCGACCGCTCATATCAGTAGCGGCTTACTGGCACATTTCTCTTCTTCGGATGATTGCTTTTGCTAGGTGGGTGACACAGTTGTATCGTAACCGCCTTTTTGTATACGTATATACTCTTTTGTATCTAGTTAAAAACTCCATCAACCATTTGTATATTTATGACTTAGAAGCAAGACTTAGATGTTTATGTATTTTGGGTGTCATACTCGTGTGGAGTTAGCTTGATATTGGTTTTATTATATTATGGTTTCGCTTTTTATTCTTCGCCTTGGGTATCGTGTGTGTGTGTGTGTGTCTGCGTGGTTGATCTACCGTTTGGACGTGGAACCTATCTCCCGTTGAGGATGCTTTTGTATATACTATGCATTGAATAGGGTTTTCTTTAAAATTTACAAAGAAGGTGTTGCCCGATTTTTTAAAGACGAAAATATTTTCAAAAAAAACTTGATTTTATATTAATAAACCCTTTTCAAAACTTCATCTCCACTATTTTTTTTAAAAATAGTTTAGATTCCTGGTTTTTGGCTTACTTGGGCTACTGATGCAGCTCTAGCCTACATGGAACGGTTTGACCGTTCCAAAACACGTCACGTCTAGTTCAACCGAGAAACCTGAACTGCCAAATCTTGTCTGATTCACGCATTCTCCCAGCCAAATCAAAGCTCTCGCAAAATCGTCTGGATCAATGTCGCACACACACTTGACGTCTCTTAGAATCGCGAAAATCCATCATTTAGGGCCTCGAAATCGCGGTCAAAGATTTGCTTCGAAACTTTGACTTTCGAATTTGGGATAAAATCAATGCCCGGATCAGTTAATATTTTACAGGCAGTATCGGGAATAAATTCTGAACGCAATCAAATAATTAATTTTGATTTTTACCAACTTTCTATTTTTAGCAGTTATCTATTTTAGGCAGTTTTTATTTTTTTTGGTAAATTAGTTATGATTTTTGATTTTGTATGGGTCTATTTAAGAAACTCCTTGCAATTTTAATACGTAGATTTCGATTAATAAAACCCTGGTTTGGAAAATTGCCATTGTTATTGTTTAATTCCTTCAACCTTCCCTAAATTCAGCCTAAAAGTGCAGCATCCCAAATCAGGGCTGCACCAAGTGGTACCAGAGCGCAATGTTCGATACTCATTCGAGACTCGTCGAAAACATTCAATGGCCCTGTGTGGAAATCGTAGGGGTCATGGAGGACGTGGTGGTCGTGGGAGTCGGAGAGATGTGATGTCAGAAGATGGTGGTATATTTCACAAACGAGAACTGCGGGACATCATAGTAGATAGCCTACGAAGACAGAACGCAGAGTTGATGAGGAAGATCGAGGCTTTAAGGATAGAACAAGCATGTCCCTATAGGCGACGGGTTGCCGATTCGGATCCTGATGACGATTCAGGGTCTGAAGCGAGTTATAAGGCAGGGCATGGATTCTGAGGGGGCTATGAACAACCCTGGGATGGCGTAAAGGTGGATCTCCCTGATTATGCAGACGGCTCCTAACTCGAAGAGTTTCTTAATTGGCTCAACACGGTGGCGCGCGTCTTCGAATATAAAGATGTTCCCCCCCATAAAGAAGGTGAAGTTGGTCACCATCAAACTTAAAGGTAGAGCGTGGGCTTGGTGGGAACAAGACCGTCGCGTCTGAGAGAGGCGAGGAAAGACTAAGATCATGAGTTGGGAGAAGGTGAAGGAAAAACTGAAAAAGGAGTTCTTTCCGTTCAACTATACTCAAACTATGTACCAGTGACAACAACAATTACGGCAGGGGACTCGATCTGTTGACGCCTACACAGAAGAGTTCCATCTGTTAATCACTTGCAACGATCTGGCAAAGACCGAGTAGCAACGAGTAACCTGTTGGCTATATTGCCATCAAGACAATTATTGTAATCGCAGGCTGGTGATTATGATGATTGAAGGAGGACCAATACAGATATAACAGTCTTACTCAAAATGATAGTATGCTATCTGGTTTATCTTTATCATAATGTACATGCATTATGTGGTATTACAAATCATTATTACATGTTGATAAAGCCCATAGGATTCTTGCTTGACTACCAGCATTATGATGGAGATCGTATACGTGGGAGCTGGGCGGTCTATAAGCACATCCTTAAATGTCGCTAGTCGAGAGAGTATCGAGACTAGGCATTGATACTCCAGAGTAGACTAGTGTGTACTTATCGAGACCCCAACGAGGAGCGGTAGCTGGTCTCACAGGCCATTGGTGTCAGTTTGTCACCTAAGATAGTATACATGTGCTCATTGGGTTATGAGTACACTGGACGGACTCGCCGGGAACATGCTAGTTGGTATTATACCTATTGTCAGATAGCAGTTCCCAGGTGACATGTGTACAGGTTAGTATATTGACCTGACATCGTCATTTGTCTCGTGTGAGTTCCCACCGTGTTTTGATTACTACCCTACCACGGCTCAAAAGAGTCGTGCAAACAGGTTTTAGCTGGGTATAGTCCCGAGCCACATGGAGGCAGTGAGCGGATCGTCGGGGATTCCTCTCTCCTGGTATTAGGGGATGATGTCGTGAAGTGCACGGGTGGCCATTACCAGAAATCCTTGTCCAAGGTAGTCGAGAATTACTGATTTGGATCAGTAGTTTATCAGTTGGTGATGGGTTTCATAACGACACGAAATATCGCTTTATAAGGGGTCTGACTTTATCCACCCCCTAGACTCGATATGCGATACTCTTAGACGAACAAACCGGACTTTACGGAGATTGTCACGGACATGCTCTGTAGGGGTTCGGATGTGTTTGCTCGTCGGCCTTCCTTTCGCTCAATACCTGGGTAGCCGTTACGTACAGCTAGTGCCGCTGACGTGCTTGTGGTTAAACCAGCTGTCAGCATATTGACGAGTCTTTAGAGTCCCACACAGAGGGTTATCCTGCTTTGGGCGAAACGATGTCAGGCCGTATGGTTTTATGGTAGGGTTCGATCATATACGTGTAATTATGCACATATCATGATTCAGACGGATAATACCAGTGGGATTTGGTTTAAGCCGGATCCTAGTATTATATTATTGGATTATTTTCGTCTCTTTGTATTCGTATTTTTCGGAATACGGATACGGGTATGTATATACGGTGAGGGGTATTCTTGTAATTTATTACAAGGTGCTTCTAGAAGATGCCACCTCATTTTTGTTTATAATCATTTTTTTAAAATGGTTAAATGCGGTGGAGGATGAGGTGTTGCTTACATTTATTGAAGCATGGCACACTTGGTAACTCATGGGGTGACTCATGGTGTGACTCATGAGTTACTATTGTGGCATGCTTGATATTTGTGTTGTGAGATATTTTTTGTGAGGCTTCATTCTAGAGTTCACAACACTTAGCTTTTTTCTTTGGTTGGAAAAAAGCTCACAACACTCTCATCTCCTCATGCTTTCTTCTTCTATCTTTACCCTAAAAGTCTCATGTGTTGAGAAACGTAGGGTGTTTGGAGACAAATTAACCCATCATTAAACTCTACATCCTCTAAGCTATCTAGTTTAGCGAACTTGGTTCCCTGGTTACCTCGGCTATGAGGTTGGAGCCCGAACTACAAATCCTCGGGTGAATCATCTTCAATGGAGGGAAACCGGCGATCAAGCTTGATCATGGTGGCCTCTAGGAGCTTAGGAAGATGGTAGAAGACCGAAGGACTCGGATCATTCGGTATAACAATTCTAAACTCCTCTTTAGTTTGCTAGCTTAAGGTTTATGGTAGATCCGGATTATAGTGTTGATCTAGCGCCAGTTTTGAATTTTTTTTCCGCAAACAATCACGGTGGATGGACAGGGCGCTGGCATAACCCAACATGGTATCAGAGCCAACCCATAAACCCTTAGCTAGAAGTTTTAGACGATGTTTAAATAAGAAAACCGAAAAAACTCCGAAACAATACGCTAAATATTCAAGTTTCTATCAAATTTTATTAGTCTTCAAAAAAATTTAAACGATTGCTGAAGATTACTCTTGTGACAACCAGAACACAATCCAAAAATGAGCCCGAATTCTTTAGTACGGCCGACGAGATCGGGAAAATTCCCGGTGGCGCCGATTTTCTATGGGAGTTGGGTCTTAGTGTTTTTGCTGTGTTATGGGCTCTTGAATATTGGTTTTTAGGTATTGTTTATTTTTGCCCAGATTGCATATTATGTTATCTTTGGTTTGGGGGTAATACGGAGTATTTCGAAGTCGTTATTTTTAACACCGTTTAAAAGTTTTCAGTACATACATTACTATCTGCGATTGTAAATGTCATTAGAGTGGTATAACTCGTCTAACTGCTATATGTTCTTTTAGACGGGTTTGCGAACATGACATTCACATTGATGTTCTGTATTGTGCTGAGGTTGTGGTTGGATTGTCATGGTGGATAGCTTGCGGTGCAATGGTAGTAGTACAGTTGAGATTCATTTGTACATTTGATATTGCGGGGCGAGTGTCCGACATGTGGACTGTCGTCTCTGCCAGTTTGTATATTATTTGTTTGGGGCACAACCGGGTTGAGATCGATGTCACCCTTGTACATATATTTTTCTTTTCTGTACTAGGATTACCCCACGGAGGAGTGCTCGAATAGCCGGGTTCTAGAGGGCAACGGACCCCATCTCATGGCGTTGAGACGGAGGGGGCCTCACTCTAGAATTGGTGGGTTAATCGACGCATTCGTAGGGGGTACAGGTTGACCCACGGTGGGGGTGCTCAAGTTACCAGATTCCGTGAGGTGCTGGGTGGCCCATTCACTTTATTGATTGGGGTTGCCTCACTTCTGGGATTGGCGGGTAACTTGCCGCGCTCGTAGGGGTCTAGGTTTTCATTGCACGGGCTATCCACACGAAAAGGAACGTCGGGTCTCATTTGCGGCTCAAATGAAACCCGATAATCCAAGATTATCCACCATTCTGTGTTGCTTGCTGAGATTCTGTGATGTTGCTTATATCATGCCTGGGACGAATGTTATATATATTTATATATATACTAGTAGATATTGTATATGTTTTGCATCCACGCTAGTCCAGCCCCCGCTCTGCCATTAGTTAAGTAATAACGGTGCATGACGGGATCCCGTGGCGAATGCGGATGGCTTATACATACATTGTATTTTCATTCTTTTCTGGTGTGATATGGATTAATTGTTGGGACTGCATTAATTCTGATTAATACAAAGAAAACAAACCTATATAATGTTGTTGGAACCAAGTTTTTGAAAACTGACATTACAGACGTTCTCTTTTGCTTTGGACAGTGGTATTCGGTTCTGAATATCCAGCACCTCATTCAATGAGGTAAGAGCCGAGATCCCTTCATAGGGAGTGACCTCTTGGGCAAAAGTTTACGTCTGGGTAATAACTTCACTATAGTCGATTCTTTTGCTTTGCATCGTGGTATTCAGTTAGAAATATCCTGCACTTCGTTCGATGAGGAAAGAGCCGAGATCCCTTCACAGGGAGTGACCTCTTTAGCAAAAGTTTGTGCCACTATATATATTTGTAAAACCACTCGGTTCCTTTAACGATATCAAGTTCATTACGTTAAAGATTTTTCGCCAAAAAACCAGCCGTAGCCCTCCGCTGTTTAAGATTAATATTGCTTAATATTCGTGCTACGTATGTCGTGCATTGCCGAGGCGTAGTGTTCGGTAACTATGTAATGCTTTTCTATTGCATGGATATGTGGATTGGTTAGGACAGCCGTGCAACCATTTTGACTGTGTCAAGGGTATTATGCGGGTGGGTTTAATGCAATCAAGATAATAATGGGTTGAACTTAACTAGGACCATTTGATATGTTGACTGTGTCAAGGTCACTTGGGTCCTAGGGGTAAAAACCATATCGGGAGTTTCAAACATATAGAAAACTTGCTAGGCATGCACATACCTTCTGAAGTGTGATGACTTGAGTGGCTTCCATCAAGCTATCATGCGAAGATAATTGGATCCCGATTCCCACTGATGAGTAGATGTTACTCCTCGGGTGATTTTAGATGATCCCGACTAATTCTCTTTTTAGGGTTTGAAGAAGAATTCGAGGAAACAGTGGGAGTCATCCTGATTAGATAAAGTGATTTAACCAATCTAATCTAGGTTAGAGTGCACGCTGAGTGTTTTTTTCCTCTCTCTCTTTCTCTTTGGCAGCGGCCATGTCCTGACCTTAAAATCTCATGAACCCAGTTAACCGAACCTTCTTAAAACACTTTGGCTTTTGGATTGTCATTTAGTCGCATATATCATTGCCGCTCCTACATTCTCTTTGTATTTCTCCAGAACACTCCGTATCACTACGAAGATCAATATTTCTTGGATATGTCATCGTATAGTTACATACGAACTCGAAGGAACTTGTTCCAGTTCAAGAATGGTTTCTGGTTCTGAAGAAATTGAATAGGATTATTCGGTTGTCTTTTCCCTTTACCTTCTCTCAGGTTGCGAGAGCTCCTAGTATTAGGAGAGTACACCTATTACGCTTATTAGATAGTCTTCTTCCAAATCCTAGGCTGGTGCCGAAGGGTAAGGAAGGAAGAAAATCAATTAGCCTAAGTGTGGTGTACAGAAAGTAATAAGTAAAGACATATAAAGGGATTGGAGTGAGGGCAAGGAAATATACGGTTACAGTCATGAATCTGGATAGTGGAAGAGGCATTACTAGGAATACCCGGCTACCCCTTCGAAATATTTTTATGTTTCGGTTTTACTGTGTGGTGTTAAGTGAAAACTGTTTTCCCAATTAGATTCTAACTCCAGGGTATGTATTTACCAGATTTGATTCTCACATCTATATGGCATTACAAGATGCTGAGTAGGAGTAGAATATTGGAAATTGGGTGAATATATCCTTAATATATCGGAATTCTTTGTAATTGGTGATATTTGAGGAAATCACCTGGGTTTTGCCCGACGGCAAATATTTGGTTTTGAATATCCATTGTTATGCACCAATTTCAAACTGATATATCTGTACGTTTATTTTATAAAGTGAGATATAACTTTTTTGAAATTATGTCTATGACATTTGCCTGTATCGGTTGATGGTTAGCTACGGTGCATTCAACAGCGGTGTATTTCTTGTTAACCATGGTACAGTTTTCAACCTACAACGCACTGGGTTTGAGTTATTGAACTCAGAGAACTTATACAAAGTACTGTATGTTGTTAGATGTCCGTTAGGACAAAGGGGCCGGTACTCGTACTATATTCGGTTTACTCATGATTTCTCTAGTTTTAGACAAGTATTTCGATGAAATACAAGGTCTAAATTTTGAAAAGATATAGGTATAAGAATACAGTAGAGAACCATATGTTGCAAGTATCAGGATTCTTCAAGGTGATCGAAGATGTAGATACTTGTGTTAAGTATTCCGTAGTAAGTAATAGTTTTGAGAACTTGCTTCTCTTTCATGTTACTCATACGTGGATCCATTCCTTGATGTGTAATGCTGCTTGGCCTCCTTCCATTTGGTTGATATGCACTGGAAACGGTTGCATGTATTTTGAATCTGGTTCCAATTAAATTAGTGCCTTTGTTTCTATATTGGATATATAGAATGGATTCATATCTTAACGATGTTAAGGTATATGGAGTTGTCCGGCTGATGCTTAAAACCAGAATCTAGAAAAACTCAAGGCACGCTTCAGTAATGACAGTTTGTGGGTTATCCCGAGCTTTGACGAGAGTTAACATTCTACAATCTGGAAGATCAATAGTTATATTGTTCTTGACCCGCCACCAGTTTTAGTAAAATGGATTCTTTTCAGAAAACATTAGTGGGAGTATGGTAGAACTTGAAGTGATTCCAGAACCACAAACGATTACTGAAAATTTAGAAGAACCTAAAGATTCAAATGGTTTCAACGATCCATTAGCCACACCGCAGATTTGGTGGGTAACCTCAGGCACCCGAGAGGTACTTCGGTCTCCTCAGAGACGGTGATAGGGAGGTTTTTGATTACCCATACTTGCCACTGCTACTATTCTAGACTATGAGATCTGGCAGGAGCATGAGTATAATATCGTTATAAATTAGCTTTAGAAATGCACGTGTATATGACTCTTCCAGAGGGTTGTCGTAGTCAGTAGGAGTAGCGGAAACATAGTGGGCAAGTAGTTTATATCTATTTATAGACTAAAACAGATATAGCAGAGATAAATCATCTAGTTTTAATGAGACAACAATAGAGTTTGACTTCATCAGAACAACGGATGGATCTGGTAAGAAGGTTGTAACAACCCTAAATTTCCTATACAAGTTTTTACAAAAAAAATTCAAAAATCCATTAAGGGGTATTTATTGCCTGAGCACAAGACTTAAGTAATTAATTAGCAATTTAATTACAAGAAGGAGCTTGTAGCTCATTGGTAATACCTTGCACTGCTGAACCAAGCCACCAGAGTTCAAATCCCATACCCCGCATTATTTTTAATATTGATTTTTTTAAAAACCTTTAGAATACCAAGGGTTTACACGTGCATATCTCACAAAAACCCCACTACACCCAAAAATGTAACATTCCAGAGGTTAGATGAACTGTAGGGGGGGATCCCGGCCGCCTGACTCGGCCAGGAATCAGCCAAATCGGCCTCGACTCGGCCGACTCAGTCCTCCGACCGAGTCACGGCCGAGTCGGCCGATTCCGGCGACGACCCCAACATGACAATTGTGTCTTTTCACATTCCCTACACACCTGCAAAATTTTAACCACAGACCATTTCCAGAACTCTTTTAAACCCCAATTACTCCACTTTTAATACATTTTTATTACATTTTATCACATTTTTTTATTTTAAACTTTTCGACTACCCTAACCCTAGCCTAACCCTATAAATACCAACCTTACACACTACCCTCTCACCCCCAAACTCTGAGCCAACTCTCTAAAATTTCCAAGAAACCTTGTGTACTTTGAAAACGAGCACGAAGCGAAGCTACGGCGAAATTTCCGGCAAACTTCCAACGATCATTCTAGGAGCTCCCGGGGACGAAGCGACGCACCGGCGACTCCTCACGTTCTATCTCCCTCTTCTAGTTGTCCAAAACCCGTAAGTCCCATTTTCTATCTCTCTTTTCTATTCTAAAAATACAGATTTACAAAACCCGACGGAATCGGAACAAATCCGATTTTCGATTCGGTTTTCTTATAAAACTTCACTTCTCGTTAATACAATTATGCTTAAACTCCATCATGTTGACTATTAAACACTAATCAACCAAATTGATCAAGTTTCATTTCATAAAATGGTGGCTATTTCACTTTATCGTATTTTTCATTTAAATACCATATTGTTTCAATTATACATTTAACTTCATTAAACTTGCTATACCTTTAAATAGAACACGAGGTAATGACCTACCTCCTCACGCACTCATATGCAACATAACACGATACCCTTGAGAACTTAGAATACGGGAAAACAAACATTTTCATTTAAATACCCTTTACTTAATAAAACTATTTCTAAAAGATTTAGTATTGATACATCTTTACAAATAAATAACCTTTGAGCTAATAAAAAAATATCCAGACTCAGCCAATTAAGGATCGTCGCACTCATTAGGACAGAGGAAGGTTGTGGGCATTCAGCCGTTTATCTAAACCTGACTTTGTGGTGCCTAGGCTAGACAAGTGAGAAAGGTAACTTTAAAAGGCCCGTCTCACGGTAATTCGTGAGCAGATCCTTCCTTTCTTCACTTGTACTTACCTGGCCACAATTGGCGGTGAAGAGGCGATTTGAGAGATATCTCACAACTTGTCGTTTTGGACCAGTTAGGAGCAGTCTAGTTGACTTAGGAGACCCTAGAATATAGAATACGGTAAATCGACATCTTTACAAATAAATACCATAATTAATAAAACCGTTTTTCTTAGTGATTAGTATTTATACAAAATCTTTGCAAAGCGCCGCTACAACCCATTTGGGGAACCCGTTCGGGATGATGCGGATTAACGTACATCCTCGGGCTTAGTAGTGCGAGATGCAGACCTCCGCAAGGAGAATTCGGTCTCGAAAGATTTAAAATACGACATCTTAAGAAAACGAGATTTCTAGAATATTATATATATACTAAAATTATTTTCATATAAATATATGTATATGTAGCATAAACATACTATTTTTGAAGTATTATAAATATTCCACCATTTCTACAATATCACAAGAATCAATTTTACACAAAAATAACATGAATTCCATGCAAAACCAATATTACAAATAAATACCATTTATTATGAAATCAGGATATTTTCACTAGAAACATCACAATGTAAAATCTACATTCATTACAACTCTAAAGACGAATAATAAATACTTAGGGTGTATTTGGAAAAGTGTATATAAAAGCATCTTTACATAAACCCCCCTCAAGTTCTATAAATTACCCTAAGGACCCTAGTAAACATAGGTTTAAGCGGGACCAATCTCTTGAGCCTCAGGGAGCCGGAGAAGTGGGTGCTTGCCTATCTAAGGTAGACAATCAACAAACGGTGTTATCAACACGGTAATCGTTTTTAAAAAAGACACAAATCCTGCCGTCCATGTGCAGCGGTTACCGATAACATCAAAACAATCAGGACTTCAATTTACTTTACTAATTGTCTAACTCGGTTTGAGTCTCATTATAATCTGACTTGAATAAGATTCAAGTACAATCTACAATCTACAATTTACAATATTACAATTCAACATGAATCCATGTATCCATTATTCAATCTATCAGCTTGACTTAACCGAATCATGGATATACATTCCATTTACATGATTCTCCGGTCACATCCATTTACCTAATTCTACGGTTACATCCGTTTACTGATATCATGGTTTCGGTCAGTCAATCAATTATACAAGTTACAATACAATACAATATAAACAAGACATCTCAGGATTTTAGGGGTAGACTGGTACGGAATATGTTAAAGGTGGCACGAGGTGGTCACTTAAGACGTAATTACATCCAAGCCGTTGTTCCGTGGTATTATCGATGGAGCCTTGTATTACGGGTTACCAAAGTCTCCGGTGTAAGTGGGACTCCTCTCGTATACATTAGCATCTTCTGTACCAATCTACAAACAACGGCGTTAACACAACATCATAACAATATAATACAACTTTAAAAGCTATCTTTTATTCTGTCTATTCTATTTCTCCCTTCTATTTGGGACTTACCGAGCGATCTGTTCACTGACGACATTCTCTTTCTTTCTTCTTTGAATGTCGTCAGGTGATTTGGACCCGTCAGAGATCGAGCCCACTGCTGAAGACTTAGACCATTTCAGTAAATACCCCGAGCTCTAGTCATTGTACACTTTCCATTCAGTACTTTCATTTCTGTTATGTCATTGTTTAGGCATTGCTTTTTATTCAGTTGTATTTACTTTTCATGTATTGTACAAAAGAATGTTAATAAATAAAGCTGTTGTTCAGTTTATATCTCTTGTCTCTTGTGCTTACTTTTATATTGCTTAGATACGCTTAGCGTATTAACTTCATAGTAAATACGTAGAGGACCAGTCCCGTCCCCTTCTCCGTACACCGGGAAGCGGGACGTGACAGGTTTTGTTGGTGGCCCATGCAGGTCATAGTTGTATGGAACACTGCCATGCAATTCTGTTCTGCGTGAACAACCTAAACAATATAACACAAGAAACAGAAACTAAAACATTCTTTACAATCATGTTCCTTGAATCTTATCAATTTCATATTCCTTGAATCATATACTTTGAATCTGTCTTAACCTAAACTTTTCATTCAAGATTATGGATTCCCCAAACAACACCAGCACCATCTTCAACAACACTCCACCTCCACTACCAATCACACCTGCCATTCCTGCTCTACTCAACGAGCAAACGGTTCTGTTTGAGGCAATCTGCAGCCTCCTGGAGGGACAACAACAGCTCTTGAACTGTCGTGAGGCTGAAGCACCTGGGGTGAAGCAATTCAAAGCTTTATATCCCAAACAGTTCTCAGGAAAGGGGAGCCCACTAGAAGCTGAAGAATGGGCTCAGAGCATAGAAGATGATCTGGTAGCGGCACAAGTGCCACATATAGCTTGGGTTCGTGTGGCAAAATTACAGCTCACGGACAATGCACGGAACTGGTGGAAGGTGGAAGAAAGCCGTCTTCATCAGCCCATTGATCGGAAGACTTTTCGCGATAAGTTCGACGTGAAGTGCTTCCCTGTGACTTCCAGGTTTGCCATGGAACAGCAGTTCATTCATCTACAACAAGGTTATATGTGGGTCAAGTCAGTAGATGAGTATAACGCTGAGTTCACCATGCTCAGTCCGTAAGATATGTCACAGTATTTCAAATTTTTAATATCACATACTATACAGCTAACACAAGACCGTAACGGATTTGCGGCACACCTGATACTGACGGATGAGATCAGAGCCTGTCGATTTCAACAAGGTTTGGACACGGAAATCCAGGTTGCACTAGCTACAGGGAAATTTCCAACTCATAAAGATGCTCTGAAAGCTGCCCGCAGTTATGAGGCAGTGATAAAAGCAAGGGGCAGACCTCAGTCTGCAAGAGTGAAACGCCCTGCCACTCAAATGGCAGGAGGGGCCTCTTCAAGGCCAGCTGTTGAACTCTGAAGACTGGAAGAAGCCAATGATCAGCCAAGATATGATTTTTGCTTTTATTGCAAGAGGGAAGGACACTTGTGGAAGGACTGTAGGCGCGCAAAAGGCCTATACTTGGTTTGTGATGCGTCCAATCACGGAATTGGAAACTGTCCTTATAGATGCAACCTAGCTCACACACCCATCAACTACCCGCAGCAGCCAGCTATCTAGGCTCTTGCAACTCGTCCTGCACTCCCAGCACCACCTCCACGTGGATTTCCTGCTCAGCCAAATCTCCAATTCCATCAAGCACTGAGAAACAAGCCTTGAGTACAGGGGAAAATGCCTCCAGCTAGGAGGAACGTGCCACGGCGACACGCTTACACCTTAGCATCCATAGAAGCCAAGACAGTTGACGAAGGAAACACTAGTAAGACTCTTTCACATTTTTAAACACTTGCACCACCTTGTTATTTTTCATACACTGTTAGTACTTTAGTCACCAAACTTTCTTTGAATCTTTTACACCTTCCTTTTACAAATTTCGAGGACGAAATTTTTAAGGAGGGTAGAATGTAACAACCCTAAATTCCCTATACAAGTTTTTACAAAAAAAATTCAAAAATCCATAAAGGGGTATTTATTGCCTGAGCACAAGACTTAAGTAATTAATTAGCAATTTAATTATAAGAAGGAGCTTGTAGCTCATTAGTAATATCTTGCACTGCTGAACCAAGCCACCAGAGTTCAAATCTCATGCTCCACATTATTTTTAATATTTATTTTGTTTTAAATTTTATAGAAGCCCAACAGTCAACACGTGATAACTCCAGATTTTCTCCCTACACCTGCAAAACTGAAAGTACCCTAGGCTTAACCAAGAGACCCCCACCTCCCCAGGCCCTGACTCGGCCCGACTCGGGCCGGCGCCCCGGACGGCCGAGTCTCCAACTACAAAGTTGGGGCTTTTGGACTTCTTGACCCCCCTGCATGCTTCAATTATTGAGATCGTTTCCAGAGAGCCTTGTCTCCAACTACAAAGTTGGGGCTTTTGGACTTCTTGACCCCCCTGCATGCTTCAATTATTGAGATCGTTTCCAGAGAGCCTTTAATACCACTTTTACTCCATCATTAATGAATTTTCATACATTTTTACATTTTTTATTTAATACCCTTCATCTACCCTAACCCTATAAATACCAACCCTACACACTACCCCCTCACCCTAAACTCTGAGCCAACTCTCTAAAATTTCCAAGAAACCTTGTTTACTTTGAAATCAAGCACGAGGCGAAGCTACGAAAAATTTCCCGGCGAGCTCCCGGCGATCATTCTATAAGCTCCCGGTGACGAAGCGACGCACCGGCGACTCCTCCCGTTCTATCTCCATCTTCTTGTTTTCCAAAACCCGTAAGTCCCTAAATTCTACCTCTCTTTACTTTTCTAAAATACGGATTTACAAACCCGACGAAATCGGAACAAATCCGATTTCCGATTCGGTTTTCTTATAAAACTTCATTTCTCGTTAATACAATTATGCTTAAACTCCCTCATGTTGACTATTAAAGACTAATCAACCAAATTGATCAAGTTTCATTTCATAAAATGATGGCAATTTCACTTTATCGTATTTTTCATTTAAATACCACATTGTTTCAATTATACATTTAACTTCATTAAACTTGCTATACCTTTAAGTAGACCACGAGATAATGACCTACCTCCTCACACACTCATATGCAACATAACACGATACTCTCGAGAACTTAGAATACGGGAAAACAAACATTTTCATTTAAATACCCTTTACTTAATAAAACCATTTCTAAATCTTACATCTTTACAAATAAATAAATTTTGAGCTAATAAAAAAATATCTAGACTCGGTCAATTAAGGATTGTCGCACTCATTAAGACAGAGGAAGGTTGTGGGCATTCAGTCATTTATCTAAACCTGACTTTATGGTACCTAGGCTAGACAAGTGAGAAAGGTAACTTTAAAAGATCCGTCTCATGGTGATTCGTGAGCGGATCCCTTATTTCTTCACTGGTACTTACCTGGCCACAATTGGCGGTGAAGTGGCGATTTGAGATATCTCACAACTTGTCGCTTTGGACCAGTTAGGAGCAGTCTAGTTGACTTAGGAGATCCTAGAACATAGAATACGGGAAATCGATATCTTTACAAATAAATACCAAAATTAATAAAACCGTTTTTTCTTAATAGTTAGTATTTATACAAATCTTTGTAAAGTGCCGCTATAACCCAATTGGGGAACCCGTTCGGGATGGTGCGGATTATCGCACATCCTCGAGCTTAATAGTGCGAGATTCAGACCTCCGCAAGGATCATTCGGTCTCGAAAGATTAAAATACGACATCTTAAGAAAACGAGATTTTTAGAATATTATAGTTATATACAAAAATTATTTTCATTTAAATATATGTATATGTAACATAAACATATCTATTTTTGAAATATTATAAATATTCCACCTTTTCTACAATATCACAAGAATCAATTTTACATTAAAATACCATGAATTCCATGCAAAACCAATATTACAAATAAATACCATTTATTATGAAATTAGGATATTTTCAATAGAAATATCACAATGTAAAATCTACATTCATTACAACTCTAAAGACGAATAATAAATACTTGGGGTGTATTTGGAAAAGTATATAAAAGTATCTTTACATAAACCCCTCTCAAGTTCTATAAATTACCCTAAGGACCCTAGTAAACATAGGTTTAAGCGGGACCAATCTCTTAAGCCTCAGGGAGCCGGAGAAGTGGGTGCTTTCCTATCTAAGATAAACAATCAACAAACGGTGTTATCAACACGGTAATCGTCTTTGAAAAAGACACAAATCCTGCCGTCCATGTGCAGCGGTTACCGATAACATCAAAACAATCATGACTTCAATTTACTTTACTAATTGTCTGACTCGGTTTGAGTCTCATTATAATCTGACTTGAATATGATTCAAATACAATTTACAATCTACAATTTACAATCTATAATTTACAATATTACAATTCAACACGAATCCATGAATCCATTATTCAATCTATCAGCTTGACTTAACCGAACCATGGATATATATTCTATTTACATGATTCTCCAGTCACATCCATATACCTGATTCTACGGTTACATCCATTTACTGATATCATGGTTTCGGTCAGTCAATCAATTATACAAGTTATAATACAATACAATACAAACAGGACATCTCAGGGTTTAAGGGGTAGACTGGTACGGAATATGTTAAAGGTGGCACGAGATGGTCACTTAAGACGTAATTACATCCATGCCATTGTTCCGTGGTATTATCGATGGAGCCTTGTACTACGGATTACCAAAGTCTCCGGTGTAAGTGGGACTCCTCTCGTATACATTGGCATCTTCTGTACCAAACTACAAACAACGGTGTTAACACAACATCATAACAATATAATACAACTTTAAAAGCCATCTCTTATTCTGTCTATTCTATTTCTCCCTTCTCTTTGGGACTTACCGAGCGATCTGTTCGCTGACGACATTCTCTTTCTTTCTTCTTTGAATGTCGTCAGGTGATTTGGACCCGTCAGAGATCGACCCTATTGCTGAAGACTTGGACCAGTTCAGTGAAGACCCCGAGCTCTAGTCATTGTACACTTTCCATTCATTACTTTCATTTCTGTTATGCCATTGTTTAGGCATTGCTTTTTATTCAGCTGTATTTACTTTTCATGCATTGTACAAAAGAATGTTAATAAATAAAGTTGTTGATCAGTTTATTTCTCTTATCTCTTGTGCTTACTTTTATATTGCTTAGATAAGCTTAGCATATTTACTTCATAGTAAATACATAGCGGACCAGTCCCATCCCCTTCGCCGTACACCGGGAAGCGGGACATGACAAGTTTTGTTGGTGGCCCATGCAGGTCCGAATTGTATGGAACACTGCCAGGAAATTTTGTTCTGCGTGAACAACCTAAGCAATATAACACAAGAACCAGCAACTAAAACATTCTTTACAATCATGTTCCTTGAATCTTATCAATTTCATATTCCTTGAATCATATACTTTGAATCTGTCCTAACCTAAACTTTTCATTCAAGATTATGAATTCCCCAAACAACACCAGCACCAGCTTCAACAACACTCCACCTCCACTACCAATCACACCTGCCGTTCCTGCTCCACTCAACGAGCAAATGGTTCTGCTTGAGGCAATCCGCAGCCTCCTAGAGAGACAACAACAGCTCTTGAACCGTCCCGAGGCTGAAGCAACTAGGGTGAAGCAATTCAGAGCTTTACATCCTAAACAGTTCACAGGAAAGTGGAGCCCACTAGAAGCTGAGGAATGGGCTCAGAGCATAGAAGATGATCTGACAGCGGCACAAGTGCTAGATATAGCTTGGGTTCGTGTGGCAAAATTGTAAGTCGATGTACAACACCCCAATACTTGTGGGGAGGCGGAAATATGAAAAACGATCTTGTTCTATGGTTAAACATCGACTAACCGCATGAATCATTTGCTAAACAATACTTAACAAAACCTATAGAGTTCTAAACTACTATGTTAAGAGATTATACCAAACGGTTCTATTCCTTCGACTTTACGTTATCTACGGCCTCTTTGGATCTCCACGTCCTCCTCGGCTTCCTTCCGTGATAGACGATCCACCCGAGAACCCTAATCCAAGCTATAACCTCTAATCTTGAGGTTACTTAGTTTCTCTAGTTGCTAAATAGAGTAGCTAAGGTGATGTAGAGATAGGTTATGGAGTAATTAGTCTTTCATAATCCTTGTTCTCAACTCATGAGTGGTAGGATTAGGGTTTGGTGAAGGAGAGAGCTTGAATAGAGATAATGAGAAGATGATAATGATAATAATAATAATAATGAAATAGCTTCTCACTTGATATATGAAACATAATGAATTAAAAATAAATGAATAATATGAGATTATTCATCATGTTTCATAAATGCAAGTGGCTGATTCATTATGTGAGTCATTAAGCATTTAATAATGCATTAATGACATGATGAATCACTCACAATGAGTCACTAAATCATTAAAAGATAATGCCACCTCTCCCTCCAAGTCACATCCTTCTAGAAGCTTCTCCGAAAATTATGAGAACGCCCCTCTCATCCGTGAAAACACGGAAAAACTTTAGACTGTATAAATCCAATAACCTAATACTAGAATCTGGCTTAAACTAAAGCCGGCTAGTAAAAACTGTCCGAATGTCGTACGTGCTTTCAAACACGTATGCGTCCGAACCTTTGTCGTAAAACCATACGACCTCTATATCTTTTCGCCTGGGTTTAGGAAATCTCTGTGTGGGACTCTAAAGACTCAACTACTACGCTGGCAGTGGGTTTAACCACAGACCGCAAGCGGCACTAGCTGTACGTAACGGTCCCCAGGTAGTTGTCGATAAGAAAGCCGATGAGGTAACCCATCTGAAATCCTACTGAGCCTGTCCGTGACAATATCCGCGCAGTCCGGTCTGTTCGTCTAAGAGTATCGCATGTATGGTCTAGGGAGGTGGTGGACGTCAGACCCCTAATAACCGTACAAGTCGTGTCGGTATGGCTCAAGACCATCCGAGAATCTACTAATCAGTCCATCAGTAATTCTCAATCAGCCCTGGCCAGGGACTTATGGTAATGACCAACCGACCACAGTGCGATATCAACTCCCTATACCGGGAGAGACGAATCCCTAACAGTCGCTCACTGCCTCCACGTGGCTCGGGACTGTGCCCAACTAAAACCGGTTTACACGACTCCTTTGAGCCGTGGTAGGGTAATAATCAAAGCACAGTGGGAACTCACACGAGAAAAATGATGACTTTAAGTCAACAGACTATCTTCACACATGTCACCTGAGAACTGCTATCTGACGTTAGGTATAATACCATCCAGTCAGTTCTCAGCGAGTCATGTCCGGTGTACTCACACCCAGTGAGCATCTGTATACAATCTTAGGTGCACACCACCAATGGCTACGGGACCAATTCATCGCCCCTCGTCAGGGTCTAGATATGTATACACTAGTCTACTCCGGAGTATCGATGCCCAGTCTCGATACTCCTGCGACTAGGGACATCTAAGGATGTGCCTATTGACTATCCAGCTCCCACTAGTATGACTGCCATCACAACGCCGGTAGTCAGGAAAACACCCTATGGGCTTTATCAACATGAATATATAAATGAATACAACACAAAATATATCATATGTTAAGATAAAGACAAACCAAATAGCGCACTATCATATCAAGCAAGACTGTCATGTACATACATATCCCAAGTTTCCTATACAATGTAGGCCTCTAGGGCATATATATCCAACAATCTCCCACTTGCACTAAGGCCTATAATTGGCGCAATGAGTACCCACTATCTGCACTAGATCCAGTTGCTGGCGTACCGCATGCCCAACATCTCAAACAGCCTCTCGAACTGGACTTGAGGGATGACCTTGGTGAATGGATCTGCCGTGTTGTCTTTTGTATCTACTCTCCGTACCTCGATCTCCCGACGATCCACGATCTCCCTGATCAGGTGAAACCGCCTTAAGATATGCCTGGATTTCTGATGGGACCTTGGTTCCTTCGCTAATGCTACAGCCCCATTGTTATCACAATACAAAGGTATTGGATTGGCAATGGACGGAACCACTTGAAGTTCAGAAATGAACTTCTTTATCCAGACAGCCTCTTTTGCAGCTTCACTAGCAGCTATATACTCTGCCTCCATAGTTGAGTCTGCGACGGTATCCTGTTTGGAACTCCTCTAACTTACCGCCCCTCCATTAAAGGTAAACACAAAACCCAAAATGGATTTAGAATCATCTTTGTCACTTTGGAAGCCGGAGTCGGTAAAAGCCTCTACCTGGAGGTCCCCATTACCGTAAATCAAGAACATCTCCTTAGTTCTTCTCAGGTACTTGAGAATGTTCTTTACCGCTATCCAATGTTTCTCACCTGGGTCCGACTGATACCTGCTTACCACACTAAGTGCGTAAGCTACATCCGGCCTGGTACATAACATCGCATACATTATAGATCCTACCGCCGAAGCGTAGGGTATAATGCCCATGCGAGCCCTCTCTTCATCAGTCTTTGGAGACATCTCTTTGGAGAGGGTGATTCCGTGACAAGCGGGCATATTGCCGCGCTTGGAATCTTCCATACTAAATCTCTTTAGTATAGTGTCTATATACCAGGACTGTGAAAGTCCCAACGTTCTATTAGATCTATCACGATAGATCTTAATGCCCAGAATGTATGATGCATCTCCCAAGTCTTTCATGGAGAATTTCTGTGACAAGAAGAGCTTTACTGATTGTAGCATAGGGATATCATTTCCTATCAGTAGTATGTCGTCGACGTACAAAACGAGAAAGACTACTGCTCCTTCTACAATCTTCCTATAAATACATGGTTCTTCTACATTTTTGATAAAGTCAAATTCCTTGACTGTCTCATCAAAGCAGATGTTCCAACTCCGCGATGCTTGCTTTAACCCATAAATGGATTTAAGCAATTTGCACACTCTTCCGCTGCTCCCACTGTCTAAGAAACCTTCTGGTTGATCCATGTAAACACTCTCTTCTAAATGTCCATTTAGAAAAGCTGTTTTTACATCCATTTGCCAGATTTCATAGTCATGGAAGGCATCAATGGCAAGCATGATCCGAATGGATTTAAGCATAGCTACTGGTAAAAAAGTTTCATCATAGTCCAATCCTGGTCTTTGACGAAAACCTTTTGCTACTAGTCTAGCTTTGTAGGTTTCCACTTGTCCAAATGCACCAATCTTCTTTTTGAAGATCCATTTTCTCCCAACTGGTTTTACCCCAGGAGGAGCAACTTCTAAAGTCCATACTTTATTGGTGTACATGGATTCCATTTCGGATCTCATAGCGTCTAGCCACTTCACTGAGTCGCTACTCGTGATAGCCTGCTGAAAACTAGTAGGCTCATCATCATCGATAATGCAATCCTCTCGATCCCCATCAAGAAGAAAACCATAGTATCTTTCAGGAGGATGAGAAAGCTTACTAGATCTGCGGAGTGGCGTTGGTTCATCATGTTCTATTGAAATCTGAGATTCTTCTAAGTCCTCGGTTGCAGTTTGAGGTTCTGGAATTTCTTCCAGTTCTACCGCGCTCCCACTAATTTCTTTTGCAAGAAATTCGCTTTCTAAGAAGACAATGTGGCGAGTGACAAACACATTTTGTTCTTCAGTGTGGTAGACCATATACCCCCTTGAATACTTGGGGTATCCTACAAACTTGCACAAAACCGATCGTGCCTCGAGCTTGTCCGGATTATGCTTTTTAACATATACCGGACACCCCCATATCTTGATATACTTGAGATATGGTCTCTTCCCACTCCACATTTCATATGGAGTGGTAGGCACAGACTTAGTCGGAACTCTATTTAATAGGTATGCTGCTGATTCTAGAGCAAATCCCCAGAAGGCCAAGAACCAGGACCCGAAGCAAGTTGTGGCTTCAACTTCAGGTGTGTATGTTATTGAAAACTGTCTGTCAATCAACTCTACTTCCTGGGTATTGGATACCAGATCAGGATCTCATATCTGTAATTCTTTGCAGGCACTGAGAAGGCGTAGAGTTTTGAAGGCAGGTGATATGACCCTCAGAGTTGCAAACGGAGCAAGCATGGATGCTGAGTCCGTGGGGGACTATCACTTAGGGTTAACAGATGGATATGTTTTGGTTTTGCGCAACTGTTATTTTGTACCCAGTTCGAATTATAATATCATATATGTATCTTTAATTTCTAAAGAAGGTTATGATTTTGCATTTGTAAGCAATGTTGTAAACATTCACCTTAATCATGTTTTGATTGGGTTGGGTACATTAAGCAACGGGATATATGTATTAAACCAACCGCAAATTTTCAATATCCAGAATACATACAAAAGAAAGTCTCCAGAATTAAATCATGCTTTCTTATGGCATTGTAGACTGGGTCACATCAATGAAACACGATTGACTAAATAACATAAAGTGGGATATTTGGATCCGTTCGAATATCAGTCTTATGCAACCTGTCAATCTTGTCCCATGGGAAAGATGAGACAAAGACTCCGTTTACTGGACACGGAGTAAGAGCGAGCGAGCTCTTGGGACTCATACACAGCGATGTACGTGGTTCAATGTCTACATATGCGCGAAGTGGTTATTCTTACTTCATTACTTTTACGGATGATTTTTCAAGGTATGGACATGTTTTCTTAATGAAGCATAAATCTGAAGCCTTTGAAAAATTCCAGGAATACAAGAATGAAGTAGAAAAAAAACAGGCAAGAGTATCAAGACACTGAGATCTGATCGAGGTGGTGAATACTTGAGTGCCGAGTTCCTGGATTACCTAAAAGAGAATGGAATTCTCTCTCAACTTACTCCTCCATACACACCACAACACAATGGTGTATCGAAGAGACGGAACCGAACCCTATTGGATATGGTACGTTCCATGATGAGTAACGCTGAGTTACCGTGATCTTTCTGGGGATATGCACTAGAATCAGCTGCATATCTTTTGAACCGGGTTCCAACTAAGTCAGTGCCTACCACACCATATCAGATGTGGAGTGGGAAGAAACCCTATCTTACACACATTAAAACATGGGGATGTCCAGCTTTTGTCAAAAAGCAGCATACGGACAAACTCGAGGCACGCTCAGTACAGTGTAAGTTTGTGGGATATCCAAAGAACTCCAAGGGATATTTCTTCTATTATGCAGAAGAACAAATGATATTTGTTTCTCTTCATTCCTGCTTCTTGGAAACTGAATTTTTAGAAAATCAGATAAGTGGGAGCGTAAAAGAACTGGAATAAATTCCAGAACCACGAGCTATTACTGAAAGCTTACTAGAACCAGAAGGTTCGAAAGTAGAGGACATTCCTGCACCGCTCCGCAGGAGTAGTAGGCTTTCTCATCCACCTGAGAGATACTGCGGTTTTCTCAAAGACGGGGATAGAGAGGATTGCATCATTGATAATGATGAGCCCACTAGCTTCCAGCAGGCCATTCAGAGCACTGACTCGGTAAAATGGCTGGATGCAATGCGGACCGAGATGGAGTCCATGTACACCAACAAAGTATGGACTTTGGACTTTGCTCCAGAAGGGGTAAAACCCATAGGCTGCAAATGGATCTTCAGAAGGAAGATTAGTGTAGATGGACAGGTTGAAACCTATAAGGCTGACTTGTTGCAAAGGGTTTTCGTCAAAGACCTGGTTTGGACTATGACGAAACTTTTTCTCCAGTGGCTATGCTCAAATCCATTCGGATCCTTCTTGACATTGATGCCTTCCATGATTATGAAATTTGGCATATGGACGTAAAGACCGCTTTTCTAAATGGAAATTTAGAGGAGTGTGTCTATATGGACCAGCCAGAGGGATTCATTCAGAGTGGGAGCAGCGGAATAGTGTGCAAGTTGCTGAAGTCCATTTATGGACTGAAGCAGACATCGCGGAGTTGGAACATCTGTTTTGATGAGACGGTCCAAGAATTTGGCATTATCAAAAATCTAGATGAACCATGCATTTATAGTAAGATTGTAGCACGAACTATCGTATTCCTCGTTTTATACGTGGATGATATTCTCTTGAAAGGAAATGATATTCCTATGCTACAATCTGTCAAAGGGTTCTTGTCACAAAGATTCTCCATGAAAGACCTGGGTGATGCCTCTTACATTCTGGGGATCCAGATCTATCGTGATAGATCTAAGAGGATGTTGGGACTTTCACAGTCCAGGTACATCGACACCATACTGAAAAGATTCAGTTTGGAAGATTCAAAGCGCGGTAATTTACCGGCTTGTCACGGAATCACCCTCTCCAAAGAGATGTCTCCCAAGACTGATTCGGAAAGGGATCGCATGTCTATTATACCCTACGCTTCTGCGGTAGGCTCTATAATGTATGTGATAGCTTATGCACTGAGTGTAGTAAGCCGGTATCAGTCAAACCCTGGGGAGAAGCACTGGATAGCAGTAAAGAACATTCTGAAGTACCAGAGAAGGACTAAGGATATGTTTTTGGTTTACGGCGGAAAAGACCTCCAGATTGAGGCCTTTGCTGACTCCAGCTTCCAGAGTGACAAGGATGACTCCAAATCCATGTCAGGTTATGTCTATACTCTCAATGGAGGGGCGGTGTGTTGGAAGAGTTCCAAACAGGAAACCGTTGCTGACTCGAGGATGGAAGCGAAGTATATCGCAGCATCTGATGCCGCAAAAGAAGCCGTCTGGATGAGGAAGTTCTTAATAGAACTTCAGGTGGTTCCGTCCATTGTTGATCCAATACCTCTGTATTGTGACAACAATGGGGCTATAGCTTTAGCAAAGGAACCCAGGTCCTATCAGAAATCCAGACACATCTTGAGGCGGTATCACCTGATCAGGGAGATCGTGGATCGCCGGGAGATCGAGGTTCGGAAGGTTGCTACAGAGGATAACACTGCAGATCTATTCACAAAGGCCATTCCTCAGACGTAGTTCGAGAGGCTATTCGAGATGATAGGTCTGCGATATGCCAGCACATGGCCTTAGTGCAAGTGGGAGATTGTTAGTGTGATATGCCCGAGAGGCCATTATTGTATAGTACTAGTTTGTATATTACATTTTGGAAGCTTGGGATATATACACAGATTTATAACAGTCTTGCTCAATATGGTAGTATGCTACTTGGTTTGTATCTATCTTAATATGTGTATATGTTTTTTTTGATATATCGCTAGTACATATTGATAGAGCCCTTAGGATCTTTTGCTTGACTACCAGCGTTGTGATGGCAGTCACACTAGTGGGGGCTGGGTAGTCTATAAGCACATCCTTTTATAGGTCCTTGGTCGTAGGATTATCGAGACAGGGTATCGATACTCCAGAGTAGACTAGTGTATACGCTTCTCATCCCAGGAGGGGAGGTGGTCTGTCCCACGGCCATCAGTACGTCGTACTGGAGATAGTCTGCATGTGCTCGTTAGGTTACGAGTACACTGGACATGACTCGCTGGGAACTGTTGGTTGGTATTATACCTATCGTCGGTTATCAGTTCCCAGGTGACATGAGTACAGCTTAGTCCGTTGACTTGATACTGTCACTTCGCCTCGAGTGTGTTCCCACTGTTCTTAGATTACTACCCTACCACGGCTCTATTGAGTCGTGCAAACAGGTAGTAGTTGGGTGCAGTCCAGAAGCACTTGGAGGCAGTGACGATTAGACAGGATTCGTCTCTCCCAGTATTGGGAGTTGATATCGCGCTGTGTCTTGGAGAGCCATTACACAAAGTCCCTGGCCAGGGCAAGCGAGATTTACTGGTAGTGTTTCCAGTAGTTTCTCAGGGTGTTCTGGGCTACACTCCGACACGACTTGTACCGCTATTAGGGGACTGACGTTTACCGCCCCCTAGGCCCAACATGCGATACTCTTAGACGAACAGACCGGACTGTACGGAGATTATCACATTCAGGCTCAGTAGGAGTTCGGATGGGTTCACCTCATCGGTCTTCTTATCGACATCTACCTGGGGACCGTTATGTACAGCTAGTACCGCTTGCTGCCTATGGTTAAACCCATTGCCAGCGTAGTGTCGAGTCTTTAGAGTCCCACATAGAGGGTTGTTCACCTTTGGGCAAAACAGAGTAGTGGTCGTATGGTTTTACGACAGGGTTTGTTCACATATGCGTACTTGTGCATGTTCGGTGTTCGGGAAGACATTAATAGTGGGCTTTGGTTTAAGACAGATCCTAGTATTTTTTTGGGATTGGTCTTGTCTCATTGTATTCGTGTTTCTTCGGAACACGAATGCGGGTACGTACGTACAGTTGACTGAGGCGGAGAGGGAGACACCTCATTAGGGTTTTTGACCATTGACCTGATCAAAACCTTAATGAGAATAAGAAATATGATTAATAATATTAATTAAGTATAATTGTATCATGGTTTGAATTGGTTTGACCATTTGACTTGTTGACTTCCTTTGGCCTAGATATTTTTTCTTTTTGTTTTTGTTAAGCATAAGATGCTTCTTGAAGCATGCTTAGCATTAAATATGAAATGATAGTGGTCAAATCAATTCACCATCACAATTTTCTTAATTATTATTATCATTATCATATATTTATCATATGAGAGCAAGGTTCATTTCATTCTATCATTCTCTTTCTCTCTCATAGTTAGCTCTCATTCTTCCTCTCTCAAAGCTTAAGTGTTTCATGTGTTGAAAATCATAAGCTTTTAAGACTAAACCACCAAAACACCTCTCTACTCACTCTAGGGTTCTTAGTCTAGCAAGCCAAGCACTCTAGTTACTTCATTGTTGAGGTAGGAGCTCAAGTGTCACGACCCGAAATTGGCACATAACGGCCCTAATACTACGCAACGTCTACAGGCGTAACGCAGTAACAGAAAGCCAAAACCCAGAAATCTAAACCATCAAAAGTAATAAGAAAATAATAGCATTTTCAAACCCTTTGAAATCTCAACCCAAATTCTTTAATAGTCCAACTTATTTGCTTTAAAATTTTGACAGCACCTCCTTTGAAAAACAAGCCCCCAAAATGGGTACAACATAAATATAAAGTAAAGCATCCCCAATGGGAGCAAATCCACGCCAAAAGGCGGAAACAACCACCACAACAGATATACGACGCCGTAGCGAAGAAAGAGACGATATAAATAAAACTGCATAAAAACCTCCAAGTCACGAAATAATATACAATATCGTCATCACATCAAGTCTCTAAGTTATACAAGATAATGGTAGATGGAGTGTACATGGTACAACGAATACACAACAAGCAACATTGGATAACCGCAAAACCTACCTAAGCAAAACTGCACACTGTCAGGCGAAGCGGTATCCGCAGCATGGGTGAAAATACCCTGCCTCTTACTATCCTGAGGAACACCTGCAAACACTGTGGCACAATGGGGGTGAGTTGCCAACTCATGAATAGTAAATAACATATGCAGGTAATCGCTAGTATGCACGTACAGCACGAATCTAACATATGCAGGTTAAAAGCAGTAACATGTCATATGAATGCAATAGTCATGAAAGGTACGCTAGCAGGTACAACTAATACATGAAACAATAATAGTATGACAATCTGTATGCAGCAATCATGTAAGGTACTATATCGGTACTACTAATACATGAAGAAATGATATGAATAAAGGTAGGTAAATGCAACAGTCATGGAATGTACTCTAACAGGTACACTAATGCATGAAGCGGTGCATAAACAGTAAATGTAGAGTATGGAATGAAACATGTTATTTCCACGGAATCCTGACATCATGGTAGGATCAAAATCCATCAAGACAATCCAAATCCCAATTTCCTCAAATCAGCCCCCAAATTGGCTATCATATCAAGTAAGTCTCACATATCCTTAATGTACAATATCAAGTAAATCTCATATATCCCAAATGTACAATATCAAGTATATCTCATATATCCCGAATGTACACATCAAGTAGATCTCATATATCCCGAATGTACAATATCAAGTATATCTCGTATACCCCGAATGTACAACATCAAGTAAATCTCATATATCCCGAATGTACAATATCAAGTATATCTCATATACCCCGAATGTACAACATCAAGTAGATCTCACATATCCCGCATGTACAACATCAAGTTATCCCGTATATCCTGTGTGTTTTCATGAATAAATATGATGATGTATATATAAATTGATATCAATACACATATATTAGCGTCCCATTCCACTAATATTGGTGTAAAAGCATATATAACAGCGTCCCATTCTACTGTTATATATACTTAGGAGTAAAATATCATGAAAACAATGTGTCAAGCATCGACACAGAAAGGCTGATCTATCAGGTGCTGTCTCCATGACTAGCCCCCTGATAGGTACGTATCATACGCTATCCCGAAAGCTCGAGTGCCTAGCTCTGACCCTCGCCTCTCGACGTATCCATACGCACACGACTCCCGTCGGTATCCCCATGATAACCGCCGAGTCATTGGTAATGTCACCGGAAAGTATGGTTCCCCCACTTACTCATCTCCTCACTGAGATTCTTGCCCCGGGTACCTCCGGGCCCCACCATGTACCCGCACACGGATCCCTCCTTTCCTCGCGTGGGGTATATATATATATATATCTGAACCGATAAATCTCATGGTGGCTGCTGAAATATCATATCAAGGGAAACCGGGTTTTTCAAATAATGCATAATTTCATGAAACTCCCACGGTCCCCAAATCCAGAAAACATCATGAAAAATCCATATCTCAATGCGAAAATCCATGAATATAATATACGCATCATAAATCTGAAATGCGAGCATACAAAGGAAAATCCGCAATTAACTACAACAAGTTAATATAATATCATGCGGTTTCTAATCTCTCCAATTCCAAATGACATCAAGTAAAGGTAAACATGTAGTTATAACCAGGTATATGTGTAAACATAAGGTATAGCAAGGTATATGTATCTACCTATGAGTAATGATGTAATATACCCCCTGGGTATAAGTGAAGTATGTGTGCAAGGTATACCTGTAGCTATGTCACGAAGTGTGTATGTACCTATCACTAATGGTACAATACTCTATAGGTATACAGGTAACTAGCATGTAAGTATGTCAAGGCATATGTGTAAGCATGTAGGTATATGGGTATGCTATAAGTCATATGCATAAAGAAATATGAATCAATGTCTCAATCTCCCTAACCAGACAATATCATTTCTATATGTGGGTTGTGCGTGACATGGCAATTATTGACGGTTGGTGTGGCATACAATCAGTGCTCGTGCAACATGAGCCGTCAATAATAGTGCAGTGTCCTAAGGATACTAGTCCAAGCACAACCATTTACTAAGCAGTAGGGTAAATGCGCAATTCTAAATATGACATAGAATATGCGACAAGTTAAGTCATTTCTAGCCCTAACGCATAACGCCATGCGGGCGAATCCCCTGTAGATGTTAAATCTACTCACCAACGCTTCTGGCTAAGTGAAGTCAACCACTCGTTTTCCCCTGATAGCAGTGTCCGAAGTCCCCGCCTGCGAACCTACCACATCAAAACAATAAAGCAAGTATATATTAATAATAGACCCAAAACACGCACAAACTACATTTAACCAGCACAACAACACAAAACATACTCTCAAGTGTTTGTATTGTGGCTAACGTGCATAGCGACACGACGAAACTAACCTAAGAGCAAAACCACACAAAGTGCACGATCCGAGTCGTATAACGTATCATGCTAAAACGAAACATAAGAAACTACCTAGGTTACCCCAGATTTTGCATACTAAGAAAACTCAACAACTAAACAAGACCAAACATACATAAACCAAAGCAGAGAGCTACCCTCAAAAACCCAAACCCCAACTCAAACCTACGGCCGATGTCGCCGGAATTCCTTCGAGTCGTCGCCGGCCGAGTCCGAGCCCCATGGGTTCATGCTCCAGGTGAGGTCCTATGGTCACAGGTACAACACAACTACATTGTTTTGTTTTCTAGAAAAATCTCGGGGTCACAGCAGGTCACAGATATCACAAACCGACACTAAAAACACGATATTGCACAAATCGATTATTTTAAGTGTCCTACGCTACAACCAACGAGCTACACAATATAAAAACTCTAAATTAACAGAGTAGAGATTATACCTATCAAAGCTAGCTCCCAAGATCCAAGCTTTCCTAGCTCCAAGATGCTAATTCAAGACTTGATGCATTTTGTGATTTATTTGGGAATTTTGGAGATTTAAATTGCTTGGAATGATGAAAATGGTGTAGGAAGTGATCAAGGGCAGAAAGAAGGAGGAGGATTCGGCCAAGGGGGAGTGTGAGGAGTTGTGTAGGGTTTTCTAGCTCATTCTAGTGAGAATGCAATAAATGCACACATAAATGCATTCACATGCACATTCATGCATCTCCTTCTATTCTTTTATTTTTCATTAAATTTAAACCTAATATCCAAACAAATATCTAGATATTAAGTGAGGGTTTAATTAACTCAAACTTAATGTTGAAAAGATAGCTAAAGAGAAATTTCCCAAAATGCGAATACCGCATTAAAATAATATTAAAATTGGGAAAAATTCTATCTGAACCAAAACGTCCCATATACCCACAAAGCTTGCACACTAGCTTTATTTTAGCTAAACTTGGTGCTGACAAGTCTATATGGTCGTTTGATCACGGTCGGGTTAAAACAGAAAATACCGACAATTTTACCCTAAAACGGAAAAATTCGCATAACGATTTCTAAAACGTTACATCAAGGTAGAGACCTTCGGGTGGATCTTTCTTTGGAAAAGAGAAGACGAAGAGGAGGAGCCGTCTACACTACTCAAACAACCTCATAAGAAAAGGAAGCAACACAAGAAAATAAGGAGTTCAAGCTTTTGGTATAACCTCTTAACCTAGTAGTTAAAACTCCTTGTATGTTCGTTAGTTTTTGTTTAGAAAAGATCCTTCATGGTTAGTCTATGTTTCCTTGTGATAAAAATTTGATTTTTACTCTTTCCGCCTCCCCGTAAGTACCGGGATGGGTAACATAGACTTACAGTGGTATCAGAGCCTAGCTAAACAACAACTAACAAATTAGCAAAGTCTTTAGAACTTCGATCCCGGAAAAATCACAAAATACATCCAAAATTTGTGTTTTCTGCCGATTTTTAAAATAGGTCTAAAAATATTTTCAGAGACCTGAAAAATAGGTGCAGGGTTTTTTAGGGACACCCAAGAAAAATGAGCTCGTGACTCGGTCATACTGCCGCGGATCCGCGGCCGAGTCGACTCGGAGTCAACTCGTTTTTCCTGCAGATTGTCCAGCTTGATATTTTGTGATTTTTCAGATACTTTGTTTCTGCCCAGATTCTTTTGAGTACAGTGTTGTATTTGGGGTAGTTTCAAATTAGAATATTGATCGAAATTCTATAAACTTTAGCTAATTGGATTATATCTGTAATGTGATATATGTACTGAACGTCTACTAATCGCTATACGTCGATTAGTGGGGGTTGTACATATCTGTGATTTATGATATTGGATTGTGTATATGAACTTGTTGGATCATCGTGGATGAATAGCCGGGGGTGTGAGATGAGTGTTTATTTATCTTTCTTTTGATGTAATTTGTAATTTGATGTAATATTATTTCATGGTCGCACATCCAGGTTGAGGTTGTAGCCACCATTATATATTATTTCTTTTACTGTTTTTTGCTCCTAGGATAGACCCAAGGTGGGGTGCACAAACTACCGGGCACTTTGAAGTGCTGAGTGTAAGTCCATATTGCGACCCCCGGTTCTTACGGGGAGGCGGAAACGGTATAAAAATCAAATTTTTAGTGCAAGAGGCAACATGGACTAAACAAGGTCGGGATCGTTACCTAAACTAAAACTAGCAAACTTGCTAAAGAGATTTAGCTACTCGGATGAAGATGGTTATACCTAAACTTGAACTCCTTCTTCTTCAAACTTTGTAGAGGTTGATGGTTCTCCTTTGTCGCCTTCTTCCGTCGAAGATGGATCCACCTCGAAGGCTCGACCTTTGGGCTCTTTCTCGAACTTGGAGTGAACTAGAATCGCCGGCTTGCTAAACCCTTGATCCTAGAGTGAGTAGAGAGTGTCTAAGGGATGCTTTTGTTTTTAAAGAGAAGGATTCTCAACACATGAGAAGGTTTCTCTTTGCTAGAGGAAGAAGAAGATGAAGTGAAGAGAGAGAATGAATATGATAGAATCAGCTATCCTTTTTCTTTCTTGCAACCATAATGCAAAAGAAAAAGAATTATCAAATAATAATAATAATGATAATGAAAAGGTTGATGGAAAGTTTTAGAATGACCATTATCATTACCAACATTAAATGGTTTTGCAAGAATCAAAAAGCATCTTGCTTTTGTAATGATGATGGTCAAATCTTCAACCATGGTCAACAAGTCAACCATGGTCAACAAGTCAACAAAAACCAACCATGGTCAACAAGTCAACAAAAACCAACCATGACACTTTTCATTTTATTAATATTATTAATTGATAAAACATAAATCCATTAGGGTTTGGAAAAGGACGACTGTCAACTGTGCATACGCACCCGTTCCGAAACCCTAATGAAAGTCATCTTCCTCCTCCTCAAATAACTGTGCATACACACCTGCATTCTTGTTCCGAGGAACACGAATACTGAGAGATAAAAGCAATCCCAAATCATATACCAGTATCCGGCTCAAACCAGAGCCCGCTGGCAATATCCGTCCGGACTCCAAACGTGCACAAGTGCGCGGATGAGAACGAACCCTGTCGCAAAACCATGCGACCTCTACTCTGTTTTGCCCAGAGGCGAATACCCTCTGTGTGGGACTCTAAAGACTCGACACTACGCTGGCAGTGGGTTTAACCACAGACCGCAAGCGGCACTAGCTGTGCGTAACGGTCCCCAGGTAGATGTCGACAAGAAGGCTGACGAGGTGAAACCCCATCGGTACTCCTACTGAGTCTGAATGTGACAGTCTCCGTACAGTCCGGTCTGTTCGTCTGATACATCGCATGGCGGGCCTAGGGGGCGGTAAACGTCAGTCCCCAAATAGCGGTACAAGTCGTGCCGGAGTGAAGCCCAAAACACCCTGAGATAACACTGGAAACCTACCAGTATATCTCGCTTGCCCTGGCCAGGGACTACTCGTGTAATGGCTCTCCTAGACACAGCGCGATGTCAACCCCCAATACCGGGAGAGACGAATCCTGTCTAACCGTCACTGCCTCCAAGTGCTTCGGGACTGCACCCAACCACAACCTGTTTGCACGACTCCTTTGAGCCGTGGTAGGGTAGTGATCAAAGTGCAGTGGGAACACACTTGAGGCGAAGTGCCAGTGTCAAGTCAGCGGACTAAGCTGTACTCATGTCACCTGGGAACTGATAACTGACGATAGGTATAATACCAACCTGTCAGTTCCCGACGAGTCCTGTCCAGCGTACTCGTAACCCAACGAGCACCCGTATACTATCTCCAGTACGACGTACTGATGGCTGTGGGACAGACCATCTCCCACACTGGGATGAGAAGCGCATACGCTAGTCTACTCCGGAGTATCGATGCCCTGTCTCGATAGTCCTGCGACTAGGGACCTGTATAAGGATGTGCTTATAGATTACCCAGCCCCCACTAGTGTGACTGCCATCACAACGCTGGTAATCAAGCAAAGATCCTAAGGGCTCCACTAATGCATATAAGTGATATACTGAAATAAACACAAGTACACATTGAAGTAGAAACAAACCAAGTAGCATACTACTATTTTGAGAAAGATTGTTTATACAAGGTGAATATCCCAAGCTTCCATTAAGTAATATACAAACTAGTATGATACAGTAATGGCCTCTAGGGCATATACACTAACACTGAGTGGCCTACTCACGTTGTTGAGGGAGGCTGCTTCACTTCGGGTATTTGGAGGGTAGTTTGCCGCACCCGTAGGGGTCTAGGGTGGGGTTTGGCTATTCATCGCGATCGTGTAATCCGTCTTTCGTTGCAGGCTCGAACGAAACGCGGATTTCTAGCATATCCAATGTGTTCATCTGTAATCTGGAATGGCTATCATTGCGTCTGACGAATGTTTATATCTATATATGATATCTAGTAGGCGTTGCTTATGTTTTGCATCTGCGCTAATCTACCCCCCGCTCTGTCGTTAGTTAAGTAACCTAACGGGTGATGACGGGGCCTAGTGGCGAATGCGGATGGCATAAGCGTACGTCATATTTTCATTGTCTTCTGCAATGGTAGGATTAATTGATGGGACACATTATATTAATGCAAATAAAACAAACTAAAGTTAAATCGTTGGAACAATTTCAAAACCCACTCGGTTTTTTCAAAACAGCAAAACTTTTTAAATGCGGAGCTTAAACCACTCCTTTTAAAAGCTATCACGTTCCTTCGATTATATCAAGTTCACTACGTTCACGGTTTCGCCAAAACCATTCGTAATCCTCCGTCATTTCATATGGATAGTCAATAGTATTCAAGCTATGTTTGTTGGCCAAAGTCAAGGCATAGTGATTGGTAGCTGCTGGATATTCATATGAAGCATAGATAGATGCGTTGGTTTAGGACAGTAGTACTGCTTTGTTGGCCAAAGTCAAGGGTAGGTACGGGTGGGTTCAAATTAACCTGGAAAATGACGGGTATAACTTGACATGTGACTTATGATTTGTTGGCCAAAGTCAAGGTCATAAGAGCATGGGGCAAAAATTCACATCGGGAGTTTCTAAGGAAACTGAAACTTGCTAGTGTTGCATACCATTTGGAGTGTGTGATGATTTTGGTAGGATTCCTTCAGCTTTATCACACGATGATATTTGGATCCCGATCCTACTGTAAGTATATGCTACTCCTCGGGAGATTTTTTCACTTAACGATCAATGCTATAAACCAAGTAGGTGACTAGAAAGGTGTTAGCGGGGCTACGCCCACAGGAAAAAGAGGTTATTTAATTAAGGAACTTCGCGAAAGCGTCGTAAAACCTCCCTCAAAGTATCGACACTGGCCTGGCTGAATAGTTAAGCAAGTATTGTACGGTGAGATCGATCCCGACTAGTTCTTCTTTTATGGTTTGAGGAAGGATTCGAGAAACAGTGGGAGCCATCCTGTTTAGACAAACTAAAAACCACTCTAAACTTGCAAGAGCATCATGCTAAAGTGTTTCTTCTCTCTCTCCTAATTGCAGCAACCAAACATCATGACGGGCCTTAAGTTACTATTAGATGAAAATATATTGACAGGGCCAAACTACAAAGATTGGTTCAGGAATGTCAAAATGGCAATCACTTATGACAAGTTGGGGTATCTCCTTACCACTAAGGCCCCCGCCGTCCCAGGTCCAGAATCCAGTGTCGTGGATAAGGAAATCCGTAAGACCTGGGAGATTGACTACGCGAAGGCCAAGTGCCCCATACTTTCCTCTATGGACAATGAACATCAGAGGAAGCACGAGAATATAGATCTTGAATCCATATTTCTCCATACTAAGGAACTATATGGAGAACAATCCCGTATCGCAAAATACGAGACCTCGAAGAAGCTATTTTCAGCGAGGTTGGCCGTCGGATCATCTGTAGCGAAACACGTGCTTAAGATGATTGGCTACATTGAGGAGCTCGTGGACCTTGGGACCACGTTAAAGAACGAGCTCTACACTGACTTGATTCTCCAGTCCCTTCCTTCCACCTACGCCTAGTTTATCCTGAATTTCAACATGCAAGGAAAAGAAGTTGAACTTTTGGAACTCCTCAACATGTTGAGGAGTGCAGAGGGCACCCTACAGAAAGTCTGGGAAACACCCGCTTTGTTTGTTGGAGGAGCTTCTTCTTCTAGGTCCAAGGCGAAAGCCAAAGGAATGAAGAAGAAGGCCCCCACCAAGCCAAGGGACGGTGTTAGTAAGGTGGAAGCCAAGGGAAAAGCAAAGGTAGCGGGACAGATTGTGGGGAAGGAAGAATGCTTTTATTGTCACAAGAAAGGACACTGGAAGAAAGATTGCAGGGCTTAGAAGGCCAAGAACCAGGACCCGAAGCAAGTTGTGGCTTCAGCTTCAGGTGTGTATGTTATTGAAAACTGTCTGTCAATCAACTCTACTTCCTGGGTATTGGATACCAGATCAGGATCTCATATCTGTAATTCTTTGCAGGCACTGAGAAGGCGTAGAGTTTTGAAGGCAGGTGATATGACCCTCAGAGTTGCAAACGGAGCAAGCATGGATGCTGAGTCCGTGGGGGACTATCACTTAGGGTTGACAGATGGATATGTTTTGGTTTTGCGCAACTGTTATTTTGTATCCAGTTCGACTTGTAATATCATATATGTATCTTTAATTTCTAAAGAAGGTTATGATTTTGCATTTGTAAGCAATGTTGTAAACATTCACCTTAATCATGTTTTGATTGGGTTGGGTACATTAAGCAACGGGATATACGTATTAAACCAACCGCAAATTTTCAATATCCAGAATACATACAAAAGAAAGTCTCCAGAATAAAATCATGCTTTCTTATGGCATTGTAGACTGGGTCACATCAATGAAACACGATTGACTAAATAACATAAAGAGGGATATTTGGATCCGTTCGAATATCAGTCTTATGCAACCTGTCAATCTTGTCCCAAGGGAAAGATGAGACAAAGACTCTGTTTACTGGACACGGAGTAAGAGCGAGCGAGCTCTTGGGACTCATACACAGCGATGTACGTGGTTCAATGTCTACATATGCGCGAAGTGGTTATTCTTACTTCCTTACTTTTATGGATGATTTTTCAAGGTATGGACATGTCTTCTTAATGAAGCATAAATCTGAAGCCATTGAAAAATTCCAGGAATACAAGAATGAAGTAGAAAAACAAACAGGCAAGAGTATCAAGACACTGAGATCTGATCGAAGTGGTGAATACTTGAGTGCCGAGTTCCTGGATTACCTAAAAGAGAATGGAATTCTCTCTCACCTTACTCCTCCATACACACCACAACACAATGGTGTATCGAAGAGACGGAACCGAACCCTATTGGATATGGTACGTTCCATGATGAGTAACGCTGAGTTACCGCGATCTTTCTGGGGATATGCACTAGAATCAGCTGCATATCTTTTGAACCGGGTTCCAACTAAGTCAGTGCCTACCACACCATATCAGATGTGGAGTGGGAAGAAACCCTATCTTACTCACATTAAAACATGGGGATGTCCAGCTTTTGTCAAAAAGCAGCATACGGACAAACTCGAGGCACGCTCAGTACAGTGCAAGTTTGTGGGATATCCAAAGAACTCCAAGGGATATTTCTTCTATTATGCAGAAGAACAAATGATATTTGTTTCTCTTCATTCCTGCTTCTTGGAAACTGAATTTTTAGAAAATCAGATAAGTGGGAGCGTAATAGAACTGGAATAAATTCCAGAACCACGAGCTATTACTGAAAGCTTAGTAGAACCAGAAGGTTCGAAAGTAGAGGACATTCCCGCACCGCTCCGCAGGAGTAGTAGGCTTTCTCATCCACCTGAGAGATACTGCGGTTTTCTCAAAGACAGGGATAGAGAGGATTGCATCATTGATAATGATGAGCCCACTAGCTTCCAGCAGGCCATTCAGAGCACTGACTCGGTAAAATGGCTGGATGCAATGCGGACCGAGATGGAGTCTATGTACACCAACAAAGTATGGACTTTGGACTTTGCTCCAGAAGGGGTAAAACCCATAGGCTGCAAATGGATCTTCAGAAGGAAGATTAGTGTAGATGGACAGGTTGAAACCTATAAGGCTGACTTGTTGCAAAGGGTTTTCGTCAAAGACCTGGTTTGGACTATGACGAAACTTTTTCTCCAGTGGCTATGCTCAAATCCATTCGGATCCTTCTTGACATTGATGCCTTCCATGATTATGAAATTTGGCATATGGACGTAAAGACCGCTTTTCTAAATGGAAATTTAGAGGAGTGTGTCTATATGGACCAGCCAGAGGGATTCATTCAGAGTGGGAGCAGCGGAAAAGTGTGCAAGTTGCTGAAGTCCATTTATGGACTGAAGCAGACATCGCGGAGTTGGAACATCTGTTTTGATGAGACGGTCAAAGAATTTGGAATTATCAAAAATCTAGATGAACCATGCATTTATAGTAAGATTGTAGCACGAACTATCGTATTCCTCGTTTTATACGTGGATGATATTCTCTTGAAAGGAAATGATATTCCTATGCTAGAATCTGTCAAAGGGTTCTTGTCACAAAGATTCTCCATGAAAGACCTGGGTGATGCCTCTTACATTCTGGGGATCCAGATCTATCGTGATAGATCTAAGAGGATGTTGGGACTTTCACAGTCCAGGTACATCGACACCATACTGAAAAGATTAAGTTTGGAAGATTCAAAGCGCGGTAATTTACCGGCTTGTCACGGAATCACCCTCTCCAAAGATATGTCCCCCAAGACTGATTCGGAAAGGGATCGCATGTCTATTATACCCTACGCTTCTGCGGTAGGCTCTATAATGTATGTGATGTTGTGTACCAGACCAGATGTAGCTTATGCACTGAGTGTAGTAAGCCGGTATCAGTCAAACCCTGGGGAGAAGCACTGGATAGCAGTAAAGAAGATTCTGAAGTACCAGAGAAGGACTAAGGATATGTTTTTGGTTTACGGCGGAAAAGACCTCCAGATTGAGGCCTTTGCTGACTCCAGCTTCCAGAGTGACAAGGATGACTCCAAATCCATGTCAGGTTATGTCTATACTCTCAATGGAGGGGCGGTGTGTTGGAAGAGTTCCAAACAGGAAACCGTTGCTGACTTGAGGATGGAAGCGAAGTATATCGCAACATCTGATGCCGCAAAAGAAGCCGTCTGGATGAGGAAGTTCTTAATAGAACTTCAGGTGGTTCCGTCCATTGTTGATCCAATACCTCTGTATTGTGACAACAATGGGGCTATAGCTTTAGCAAAGGAACCCACGTCCCATCAGAAATCCAGACACATCTTGAGGCGGTATCACCTGATCAGGGAGATCGTGGATCGCCGGGAGATCGAGGTTCGGAGGGTTGCTACAGAGGATAACAATGCAGATCGATTCACAAAGGCCATTCCTCAGACATAGTTCGAGAGGCTATTCAAGATGATAGGTCTGCGATATGCCAGCACATGGCCTTAGTGCAAGTGGGAGATTGTTAGTGTGATATGCCCGAGAGGCCATTATTGTATAGTACTAGTTTGTATGTTACATTTTAGAAGCTTGGGATATATACACAGATTTATAACAGTCTTGCTCAATATGGTAGTATGCTACTTGGTTTGTATCTATCTTAATATGTGTATATGTTTCTTTTGATATATCGCTAGTACATATTGATAGAGCCCTTAGGATCTTTTGCTTGACTACCAGCGTTGTGATGGCAGTCACACTAGTGGGGGCTGGGTAGTCTATAAGCACATCCTTTTACAGGTCCCTGGTCGTAGGATTATCGAGACAGGGCATCGATACTCCAGAGTAGACTAGTGTATATGCTTCTCATCCCAGGAGGGGAGGTGGTCTGTCCCACAGCCATCAGTACGTCGTACTGGAGATAGTCTGCAGGTGCTCGTTAGGTTACGAGTACACTGGACATGACTCGCTGGGAACTGTTGGTTGGTATTATACCTATCGTCGGTTATCAGTTCCCAGGTGACATGAGTACAGCTTAGTCCGTTGACTTGACACTGTCACTTCGCCTCGAGTGTGTTCCCACTGTTCTTAGATTACTACCCTACCACGGCTCTATTGAGTCATGCAAACAGATAGTAGTTGGGCGCAGTCCATAAGCACTTGGAGGCAGTGACGGTTATACAGGATTCGTCTCTCCCGGTATTGAGAGTTGATATCGCGCTGTGTCTAGAAGAGCCATTACACAAAGTCCCTGGCCAGGGCAAGCGAGATTTACCGGTAGTGTTTCCAGTAGTTTCTCAAGGTGTTCTGGGCTACACTCCGACATGACTTGTACCGCTATTAGGGGACTGACGTTTACCGCCCCTAGGCCCAACATGCGATACTCTTAGACGAACAGACCGGACTGTACGGAGATTATCACATTCAGGCTCAGTAGGAGTTCGGATGGGTTCACCTCATCGGTCTTCTTATCGACATCTACCTGGGGACCGTTATGTACAGCTAGTACAGCTTGCGGCCTATGGTTAAACCCACTGCCAGCGTAGTGTCGAGTCTTTAGAGTCCCACACAGAGGGTTGTTCACCTTTGGGCAAAACAGAGTAGAGGTCGTATGGTTTTACGACAGGGTTCATTCACATATGCGTACTTATGCGTATTCGGTGTTCGGGCAGACATTACTAGCGGTCTTTGTTTTAAGCCAGATCCTAGTATTTGTTCTGGGATTGGTCTTGTCTCATTGTATTCGTGTTTCTTCGGAACACGAATGCGGGTACGTACGTACAGTTGACTGAGGCGGAGAGGGAGACACCTCATTAGGGTTTTTGACCATTGACCTGATCAAAACCTTAATGAGAATGAGAAATATGATTAATAATATTAATTAAGTATAATTGTATCATGGTTAGAATTGGTTTTACCATTTGACCTGTTGACTTGCTTTGGCCTAGAAATTTTTTCTTTTTGTTTTTGTTAAGCATAAGATGCTTCTTGAAGCATGCTTAGCATTAAATATGAAATGATAGTGGTCAAATCAATTCACCATCACAATTTTCTTAATTATTATTATCATTATCATATATTTATCATATGAGAGCAAGGTTCATTTCATTCTATCATTCTCTTTCTCTCTCATAGTTAGCGCTCTTTCTTCCTCTCTCAAAGCTTAAGTGTTTCATGTGTTGAAAATCATAAGCTTTTGAGACTAAACCACCAAAACACCTCTCTACTCACTCTAGGGTTCTTAGTCTAGCAAGCCAAGCACTATAGTTACTTCATTGTTGAGGTAGGAGCTCAAGGTAGAGGCCTTCGGGTGGATCTTTCTTTGGCAAAGAGAAGACGAAGAGGAGGAGACGTCTACACCACTCAAACAAGCTCACAAGAAAAGGAAGCAACACAAGAAAAGAAAGAGTTCAAGATTTTGGTATAACCTCTTAACCTAGTAGTTAAAGCTCCTTGTATATTTGTTAGTTTTTGTTTAGCAAAGATCCTTCATGGTTAGTCTATGTTTCCTTGTGATAAAAATTTGATTTTTACTCTTTCCGCCTCCTCGTAAGTACCGGGGTGGGTAACATAGACTTACAGTTTCAAGTACAATCTACAATCTACAATTTACAATCTACAATCTACAATTTACAATTTTACAATTCAATATGAATCCATGAATCCATTATTCAATCTATCAGTTTGACTTAACCGAACCATGGATATACATTCCATTTATATGATTCTCCAGTCACATCCATTTACCCGATTCTACGGTTACATCCGTTTACTGATGTCATGGTTTCGGTCAGTCAATAAATTATACAAGTTATAATACAATACAATACAAACAAGACATCTCGGGGTTTAAGGGTTAGACTGGTACGGAATATGTTAAAGGTGGCACGAGGTGGTCACTTAAGACGTAATTATATCCATGCCGTTGTTCCGTAGTATTATCGACGGAGTCTTGTACTACGGTTTACCAAAGTCTACGGTGTAAGTGGGACTCCTCTCGTATACACTGGAATCTTCTGTACCAAGCTACAAACAACGGCGTTAACACAACATCATAACAATATTATACAACTTTAAAAACTATCTCTTATTCTGTCTATTCTATTTCTCCCTTCTCTTTGGGACTTACCGAGCGATATGTTCGCTGACGACATTCTTTTTCTTTCTTCTTTGAATGTCGTCAGGTGATTTGGACCCGTCAGAGATTGAGCCCACTGCTGAAGATTTGGACCAGTTCAGTGAAGACCCCGAGCTTTAGTCATTGTACACTTTCCATTCAGTACTTTCATTTCTGTTATGCCATTGTTTAGGCATTGCTTTTTATTCTGTTGTATTTACTTTTCATGCATTATACAAAAGAATGTAAATAAATAAAGTTGTTGTTCAGTTTATATATCTTGTCTCTTGTGCTTACTTTTATATTGCTTAGATATGCTTAGCGTATTTACTTCATAGTAAATACGTAGCGGACTAGTCCCGTCCTCTTCGCCGTACACCGGGAAGCGGGGCGTGACAGGTTTTGTTGGTGTCCCATGCAGGTCCGAGTTGTATGGAACACTACCAGGCAATTCTTTTCTGCGTGAACAACCTAAGCAATATAACATAAGAACCAGCAACTAAAACATTCTTTACAATCATGTTCCTTGAATCTTATCAATTTCATATTCCTTGAATCATATACTTTGAATCTGTCCTAACCTAAACTTTTCATTCAAGATTATGGATTCCCCAAACAACACCAGCACCAACTTCAACAACACTCCGCCTCCACTACCAATCACACCTGTCGTTCCTGCTCCACTCAACGAGCAAACAGTTCTGCTTGAGGCAATCTGCAGCCTCCTAGAGGGACAGCAACAGCTCTTGAACCGTCCCGAGGCTGAAGCACCTGGGATGAAGCAATTCAAAGGTTTACATCCCAAACAGTTCTCAGAAAAGGGGAGCCCACTAGAAGCTGAGGAATGGGCTCAGAGCATAGAAGATGATCTAGCAGCGGCACAAGTGCCAGATATAGCTTGGGTTCGTGTGGCAAAATTACAGCTCACGGACAATGCATGGAACTGGTGGAAGGCAGAAGAAAGCCGTCTTGATCAGCCCATTGAATGGAAGACTTTTCGCGATAAGTTCGACGTGAAGTACTTCCCTGTGACTGCCAGGTTTGCCATGGAACAGCAGTTCATTCATCTACAACAAGGTTCTATGTGGGTCAAGTCAGTAGATGAGTATGACGCTGAGTTCACCATGCTCAGTCGGTAAGATATCACAGTATTTCAAATTTTTAATATCACATACTACACAGCTAACACAAGACCATAACAGATTTGCGGTACACCTGATACCGACGGAAGAGATCAGAGCCCGTCGATTTCAACAAGGTTTGGACACAGAAATCCAGGCTGCACTAGCTACAGGGAAATTTCCAACTCATGAAGATGCTCTGGAAACAACCGGCCACTGAAATGGCATGAGGGCCTCTTCAAGGCCAGCTGTTGAACTTAGAAAACAGGAAGAAGCCAATGATCAGCCAAGACCCGATTTTTTCTTTTACTGCAATAGGGAAAGGCACTTGTGGAAGGACTATAGGCGCGCAAAAGGCCTATGCTTGGTTTGCGGCGCGTCCAATCACGGAATTGGAAACTGTCCTTATAGACACAACCCAGCTCACACACCCGTCAACTACTCGTAGCAGCCAGCTATCCAGGCTCCTGCAACTCGTCCTGTACTCCCAGCACGACCTCCGCGTCAATTTCCTGCTCAGCCAAATCGCCAATTCCATCAGGCACTGAGAAACATGCCTCGAGTACAGGGGAATATGCCTCCAGCTAGGAGGAACGTGCCACGGCGATAGGCTTACACCTTAGCAGCCATAGAAGCCAAGACAGTTGACCAAGGTAACACTAGTAAGACTCTTTCACATTACTTGCACCACCTTGTTATTTTTCATACACTGTTAGTACTTTAGTCACCAAACTTTCTTTGAATCTGTTACACTTTCCTTTTACAAATTTTGAGGACAAAATTTTTTAAGGAGGGTAGAATGTAACAAACCTAAATTCCCTATATAAGTTTTTACAAAAAAAATTCAAAAATCCATGAAGGGGTATTTATTGCCTAAGCACAAGACATAAGTAATTAATTAGCAATTTAATTACAAGAAGGAGCTTGTAGCTCATTGGTAATACCTTGCACTACTGAACCAAGCCACCAGAGTTCAAATCTCATGCCCCACATTATTTTTAATATTTATTTTATTTTAAATTTTATAGAAGCCCAACAGTCAACACATGATAACTCCAGATTTTCCCACTACACCCACAAAACTGAAAGTACCAGAGGCTTAACCAGGAGACCCTCCCCCCACCTCCCCAGGCCCTGACTTGGCCCAACTCGGGCCGGCGCCGCGGCCGGACGGCCGAGTCTCCAACTACAAAGTTGGGGCTTTTGTACTTCTTGACCCCCCCTGCTTGCTTCAATTATTGAGATCGTTTCCAGAGAGCCATTAATACCACTTTTACTCCATTTTTAATGAATTTTCATACATTTTTACATATTTTTATTTAAGACCCTTCATCTACCCTAACCCTATAAATACCAACCCTACACACTACCCCCTCACCCTAAACTCTGAGCCAACTCTCTAAAATTTTCAAGAAACCTTGTGTACTTTGAAATCGAGCACGAGGCGAAGCTACGACGAATTTCCCGGCGAACTTCCGACGATCATTCTAGGAGCTCCCGGCGACGAAGCGACGCACCGGCGACTCCTTCCGATCAATCTCCCTCTTCTTGTTTTCCTAAACCCGTAAGTCCCCGAATTCTATCTCTCTTTTCTTTTCTAAAATACGGATTTACAAACCCGACGGAATCGGAACCAATCCGATTTCCGATTCGGTTTTCTTATAAAACTTCACTTCTCGTTAATTAATTATGCTTAAACTCCCTCATGTTGACTATTAAACACTAATCAACCAAATTGATCAAGTTTCATTTCATAAAATGATGGCTATTTCACTTTATCGTATTTTTCATTTAAATACCACATTGTTTCACTTATACATTTAACTTCATTAAACTTGCTATACCTTTTAGTAGACCACGAGGTAATGACCTACCTCCTCACACGCTCATATGCAACATAACACGATACCCTCGAGAACTTAGAATACGGGAAAACAAACATTTTCATTTAAATACTCTTTACTTAATAAAACCATTTCTAAAAGATTTAGTATTGATACATCTTTACAAATAAATAACCTTTGAGCTAATAAAAAAAATCTAGACTCAGCCAATTAAGGACTATGGCACTCATTAGGACAGAGAAAGGTTGTGGGCATTCAGTCGTTTATCTAAACCTGATTTTGTGGTGCCTAGACTAAACAAGTGAGAAAGGTAACTTTAAAAGGCCCGTCTCACGGTGATTCGTGAGCGGATCTCTCCTTTCTTCACTTGTACTTACCTGGCCAAAATTGGAGGTGAAGTGGCGATTTGAGCCATCTCACAACTTGTCGCTTTGGACCAGTTAGGAGCAGTCTAATTGACTTAGGAGACCCTAGAACATAGAATACGGGAAATCGACATCTTTACAAATAAATACCATAATTAATAAAACCGTTTTTTCATAATGATTAGTATTTATACAAATCTTTGCAAAGCGCCGCTACAACCCAATTGGGGCACCCGTTCGGGATGGGGCGGATTATCGCACATTCTTAGGCTTAGTAGTACGAGATTCAGACCTCCGCAAAGAGCATTCGGTCTCGAAAGATTAAAATACGACATCTTAAGAAAACGAGATTTCTATAATATTATAGTTATATACAAAAATTATTTTCATATAAATATATGTATATGTAACATAAACATATCTATTTTTGAAATATTATAAATATTCCACCTTTTCTACAATATCACAAGAATCAATTTTACACCAAAATTCCATGAATTCCATGCAAAACCAATATTACAAATAAATACCATTTATTATGAAATAAGGATATTTTCACTAGAAATATCATAATGTATAATCTACATTCATTATAACTCTAAAGACGAATAATAAATACTTGGGGTGTATTTAGAAAAGTATATAAAAGTATCTTTACATAAACCACCTTCAAATTCTATAAATTACCCTAAGGACCCTAGTAAACATAGGTTTAAGCGGGACCAATCTCTTGAGCCTCAAGGAGCCGGAGAAGTGGGTGCTTGCCTATCTAAGGTAGACAATCAACAAACGGTGTTATCAACACGGCAATCGTCTTTGAAAAAGACACAAATCCTGTCGTCCATATGCAGCGGTTACCGATAACATCAAAACAATCAGGACTTCAATTCACTTTACTAATTGTCTGACTCGGTTTGAGTCTCATTATAATCTGACTTGAATATGATTCAAGTACAATCTACAATCTACAATTTACAATATTACAATTCAACATGAATCCATGAATCCATTATTCAATCTATCAGCTTGACTTAACCGAACCATGGATATACATTCCATTTACATGATTCTCCAGTCACTTCCATTTACCAGATTCTATGGTTACATCCGTTTACCGATATCATGGTTTCGGTCAGTCAATCAATTATACAAGTTATAATACAATACAATTCAAACAAGACATCTCGGGGTTTAACGGGTAGACTGGTACGGAATATGTTAAAGGTGGCACGAGGTGGTCACTTAAGACGTAATTACATCAATGCCGTTGTTCCGTGGTATTATCGACGGAGCCTTGTACTACGGGTTACCAAAGTCCCCAGTGTAAGTGGGACTCCTCTCGTATACACTGACATCTTCTTCTAAAGTACAAACAACAGCGTTAACACAACATCATAACAATATAATACAAATTTAAAAGCTATCTCTTATTCTGTCTATTCTATTTTTCCCTTCTCTTTGGGACTTACCGAGCGATCTGTTCGCTGACGACATTCTATTTCTTTCTTCTTTGAATGTCGTCAGATGATTTGGTGTCACGACCCGAAAGAGCACGTGACTGGCCCTTGAATCCTATGAAGTCTATAGGACTCCATCTGATCCAAGTAAGCCAAAAGCCCAGAAATCTAAAACCATTTAAGGAGTAAATAAAGGAAAAACTAGTTTTAAGAGGTAAAGAAAACATGTTTTGAAAATCAAGTTTTTAAATAACTAAGCCGAATATGCATTTTTAAAATGTGTAATCTTTCCTGAAAATTTCGGCAGAGTTTCCTTTGTATAAACTGGCCCCGAACGGGGTACAACAAGAATAACATAAATATGAAATGATAAAAGACATCCCCAAGCGGGAGCTAGCTCTTCGTCAATCGACGGTCACAACCACGCAAGCAATATAATATACAACGCCAAAGGGCGAGGATCAAAACCCAAAAAGAAACTCAAAACAGCCAGAAAACCGTAATACTACAAGCGCGACTCTAAGGTCGAAATAATACAACACTGTTTTCTAAGTCTGGAACAATATACAAGTTTTGGTTGATGGAATTTCTAGATACAATGAATAATACATGTACAATGGCGGTTCCGATACAAAAGAACCCACCTACCCAAGCAAGTCACCCATAAGGAAGCAGTGTGCCAGAAATGCCGCTATGGGATCTGTACGGCAAAATCCTGCAAGAACTGTGGCACAACGGGGGTGAGTTGCCAACTCGTGAATAGAAAATATCTACAAGCAGAGATCGAATGTATGACCCAACCTAGGTCAAAACGATCAGATATATATATAAACCTCAATATGAATAAGTCTGAAGCATGCTAAACTGGCAATGTAATCTCTATACATGAGTGTAGTGCCAAGTGCTAGTGCCAGTGACTCAGGTAATAGCATAACATAAATGTGAGGTACAATCAATGAAATCAATCTGCATGTACGTGGATCCCGTCCACTCGTCACCCAATGACAATAACCATCATGCATGTAAATATCATCAGCATATGCATGGCAATATGAGGATATAAACCACCTGTGTCCCTCGCGACACGTCAAAATCATGGAACCGGAATGCCCAGCATCGGCACTCGAAAACATCATGAAAACTGTGCCCAGCATCGGCACGTAAATCCTCATATACCGGGCTCCGTCAGTCCGGATCGGCCCTCGGGCTCTGTCTGCGGTATCGGCCCTCGGCCCCGGCAGTACGCCCATATCCATCTATCGACTCTGGTCAGTATCCTCCGGATAACCGCCAGGTCCAACCAATCACCGGTAGGTACTCGCCACCCTGCCAGGCTCATCGTCTACTCTACGAAAAACATTTCTTGCCCCGGGGAACCATACCGGGTCCACCATGTACCCGCAATCGGCCTCATCCGCCTCCTCGAATCGGGTTTCACATGTCGCTCTCAGCACCGAGAAAACACATGGTGGACGCACTGAAATATCATATCAAGGGTAACCGGGTTTTTAAAACAATTACATATTCTCTTTGAAACACCCACGGTTCCCCAAAACCAGAAATATCATGGAAACAGCATATCTCAATGCGTATAATCAGAAAGCAGCATGTATGCGACATATAGCAGAAAGGTAAGCATATCAATATGTCATGCAAGGGTCATATCCTGAATGCAACAGTACTACAGTGTAGTGACATGGCAATTATCGATGATGAAGTGTGTGAGCCGGCAAACAAGTGTACGTGGAACATACGCATCATCGATAATTGTGCTGGTGTCCTAGCAGCATGACTGAAATATATCAACAATATAAGCGATGCAATGCAAACAGCATGGATATGCGGAATCGAATAATCACGCAACAGTAAAGAACCTGCCTCAATAAATATATCATGCAGCCTTGACATTTGAAATAAGACGAATCGGGGTTTTTAATAAAATAAGGGTTACGGTGTTTTAAGAAAAGATACTTCGTTTGAAAATACCCGTAGAATCCCTTTTTGCCTATCTTTAAAAATATCCCCGATTCGTTGGTTTTGAAATAGGTATGACTCGGGTCAGTCTAATGTCTACCAAGTAATCTAAACAGGAGGGGTATGAAACCACCTACATCTGAGTCGATATACATATATATATATACAATAGTCGGTGATCTCGCCTCAATAGTATCACGTATGATACGGTATATCATATAACATCCTCGAGTCATGAGTGCGGATCTAACATCAATATAAAGCTCGTACGGTAAATCGTCGTACGACATCCCAATAGCTAGGTACGGGTCAATATCACATTCATCTCATCATGTATCAGGTATCATTACCATCACATCACATTATCTCTGGTACAAATCTAAGTCTAGTACCATCGATACCATCTATATAAATATGAATGCGGGGTAAAACACATGCCCAAAGGCCCGCTAAAACTATCATGTCGCACCTCAAATACGAACTCTGTCATATCGCTGAATCTCACGGCCTCAAATCCCGTATATGAACACATAGTCTCATACCCATGTGTAGATATACACATCTCCAAATGCGCACAGATAGATGAAAGAATGTATGCAAGTATACGTGTACGTGTATGTGTGAGTGCAACCACTACTCTAGGGTTCGCAGTATACCAATCCAATACATCCTTATCATTGATAATTCCATTATTACCATCAATAATCTTAACAACACATAATAAATATATGTGTGTATACGTATTCGTATACATCACCACGGACTGCGGGGGTGCTATACGCCATCCACCCGACTTCTCCCCGTAGATATAAATCTACTCACCTGGTCTTCGCTTGCCGAAATTGATGACGCCATGCTCCTTCGCCTCGGAATCCTTGCGAGGGTACCTAGCATAATAAACAGTCGCAATACGTATTAACATCGAGGCAGAAAACCGATACATCGCACAGTGTGCTCATAGGTCGGAACCTATGGCCTAAACGTGCAAATCAATTAAACGACCCCTGTTGTCGATGTACGAACATCTGACAACCAAATACAAATCCAAATATCAAGAAAGTGCATTTCAAAATACGGAAAACATAGCCTAAAACACACCAAAATGCTTCCAGATTTTCCCCAGGTGACAATTAGCCAAAACTGCACATAGGAGGGGTCTATTTTAGTGCAAAACGAGCCCTGGAACAATTCTACCCTACTCTGGCCGCAAATTGCGGCCAGAATGATTAAATCTGCGGCCATGGGTTTGAATTAGGGGCTCGGGTCTTGGTGGTAGCTTCCTAGGTGCCTGCACGACTCACTGTCAGCTCAATTTTATTTTTGGTGCCCCCAGGTTGCTCCAGATTCCAGAACACCTTCACAGATCACACATTTATCCGATGTAGGGTTTCTAAATCCATGTTTTGGGGTTTCTAGGGTCTGGTCCAGGTCACTAAACAGCACCTAAGTTTAGTTAACAGCTATTAGGAATCATCCAATTCAAACCAACACTCAAACATTCACTAGGGTTTCCCAATGTCCACTATTATGCACAAAACGACATCTAAACATGATATCTCACAAAACTAATCTAAACGGAAGAAATTATACCTCATCTAATCCACTCTAGGCAGCACTAACTTTCCAACGTCGTCAAAATCCTATTTTGCTCGGTCCATCGTGTAGAGGTTGAAGAGGGGATTAATATTTGTGAAGGGTGTGTAGGGTTTTGGGGCATGGTTGGAGATGGATCTATGGATTTTTGTGGAGGGTTTTTGGAGTTGAGGAGATGAAGAGGAAGATGAAAAATATGATGGGGATTCAAAAATGGCAGCATCCCCCCTCCCTCCCTCTCACAATTCACACACTCTCTCTCTCTCCAAAAGCCCACCTAACCTAATCATTATGTCTCCCTTGACTTTTTTCCTTTTTCTTTTTTCTTTTCTCTCCACCAAAACCATAATTTAAAGCCCAAATGAAATGAAACAGGTTTTAAAATGGACATGTCATGGTGCACTAACCATGGAAACTGTAAAAACGCGGATTTGGCTTAATCGCGATTAGCAGTGCACTAATCGGCTTTTTATCGAAACTGCGTATAATAAATTTTAAAAATGCCAAATCCTTTAATTATATTATTAAATGAATAAATCATTTTAATTTCTATTTATTTCATAATTATTGGTATATATTTATACCTTTTTCGAAAACCCCAATTTCACAAATCGGCAGTTTTCGGGAAAAATATTATTTTAATATTAAATTCCCAAAAATAATATTTTATATTTTCCGAAATGTTACAATCTTCCCCCCTTAAATAAATTCGGTCCCCGAATTTAAATTTAAATCCCAAAAATCTAAAACATTTCAATAATCGGCTCAAAACAGCGGGGCTCCGAAATCATGGAAATCGCAGAAATAACACAGCGCGTCAAGTGCGCATAAAAACGAGTACAAAACTCAAAATCAACTCCATCAAGCGTTATGCAAATCATCGGATTTACACGCATATCCTCGGAGTTACAATAGAGATACAGATCTCGAAATCCACTACTGAATCCAATATACACTAGTCAAATACTATAATACGTGTATAGTATGCATCCTTGAAAACTCCAAAATCTGAATAAAACACATGCAAAATCTTTTCTAAATCGCTGCGGAAATGCGTAACTCCCGGCATAGCTGACGGACGCTCATTTTAAAATAATAATATATGCCCATATGTGTTTTCTTAAATACACGTTCCGTCGTTTTCAAAATATCCCAAAAGGTTCTCCTTTTATAAACGTTCGCGTCGCTCACGGACACGTAGAAAATAACGAGACTATATCTCCTCTTTTTCGAAAACCTCTTGGTAAATTTTTAATGCATGCAAAGTATTTAGGTACTGTCCTCGGATCAGTCCTGTTTAGCTACTACACAGAATAATGCCCAACATGAAAGCAAAGTGCTCAAAACCAAAATCAGCCTCAAAAGGCATATCCAATAATCACATGCATCTGGTGCGCATGGAAATCAAATCCAAATACAGGTGCCACAATAAGCACAAAACCCAAAACTACGTGCAACGGGTGTGCACGAAAGCATCTGTCCACTGCAACGGGTGTGCATGACAACAATATAAGTGCATCTAAAGTGCACGAAATAACATCGGGTGTATCAAATGCACGAAATACAATCAATAACTCGAACGCATCAAAGCAACACCGAGTATACCAAGGTGTAAAAAATCGTAAACGTGTGCAACTGCGTGCACAAAACGCATATCAACGCACTACAAGCACATATAAGCTATACCGAGTGCAAAAATCAAATCATCCATATGAAATCCACGAAATCATAGACATGTGCAACCAAGGCATACAACCGATATCAAGTGCGATAACCATGCACAAAACAAAAACCAATACCATGATGTATAAAAACATATCTCAAGTGCAATAACTATGCACAAAATGTAAATACTCAGTAGATGCAGCCATCGTGCACGAAATCAATATCAGGAAGCTCGTCATCAAAACTAAAAACCAAGCGATATGAACGTGATACTCAGATCACAAACGTAAATCGCAACAAAGGACATCGAGGTACACCTCCTATAATGTTGAGAAATAAATTGGTCCGCCTAGAAACAGGCAGAACAAGAACATCCGCTTGCCTCCTACTCACGGTATGGCATCCTCGGTCTCTGGGTCCTCATCTTCTCTGTGGATTACCAATCTCGCAATCCATCGGCTCATCGGCCCGGTCAGGTGTGCTGACAGGAACGATTCCGTTCTGGCACTTTCCTGGTCATCTCTCGGTCAATCCTCACGATCGCTCGTAAAGTAGCACATTTCTGGCGCCGACCTCGGGTCCTTTGAATGCACATCATGCATCTGCTCCTGGTGCGGATCTTATTGCAGCAGTGTACTGGAAGGAATCCTACTCAAGGTCTCTTCTGATCTTGCCTAAGCCAAACTGTACGGAGGCTGGTATTCTGGCATAATCTTTTCTCGCTCTCTGGACATCTGCGTCCTTAGTACAACATCTTCTCGGAGGCAGGTCGCATCCCTGCGCCTCTGTATGCATATCCGACCTTTAATCTTAACGGAGTGTGGTAACAGCTCATCTGCGTCTCGCACGAACTTCTTGTCCCGCTTTTCTGTATCATCGACCATTTCGACATCGCGTCTCTAACCGCACACTGCAATGCCCTCGACTACGGTCCATCCGAAGTCCCTCACACGGACCCGAGAACTCGGTATCTTCATCACTTAGTAGAAGATATCTAGCCGAACATGTCCTCAGCGTGCATATCGCATCTCTGATGTCGGCGGAGTGGAACGTCATCTCGTCGAAATCTTATGTGAACTCTTTACTCCACTCGGCTTCAATATCGACTGATTCAGACTCATCTCATCGTGGCTACACAGACTGCGCTCCAACGGCTACGCTCGTATCTGGAGTCTCCCAAGCAGTGTCCCATCACATGATATCCGAATGATGTCGAATCGTCCGATCGACTAGTCAGAACCTCATAATCCCCAAGAGCTCAACATCTCGGGTACAGTTTAATAGTATCGAGTACATACCACAGCATCGGTGGTCCAGCCGTAGAAGGGCAAACCCAAGCCTCACTAATGGCACCGCGGAACTGCCGCAAACCCTAAGGTTCAAAGGCTTTCACACGGTCATTATGTCGAGTTAGGATTTCATTCTTCTAGAGGGTCCATAGAATCGCTTGCATGTCTTTCCGAATACCTTAAACTTGGAAAATGGGTTCCTGACATTCGATCGTCTCAATCGACTCTCAACGAATCTGCGTGAAGTCGCCTCTAGCTGGAATCAATCTATCTGATGACCTTGCATCGGGGTAAGCGAACGAACCATATGTCCTGGTCATTAATCCTCGGTGACTAGCGACTCACTATCATATCTCTAAGAATATGCTCATGCTGCAGTAGCTCCAATCATCTGGGCGATATCTCATCACTCGCAGCAGCAACTGGATCATCCGTCCGTACGCTGAACAACGCCTCAATCATCCTGGATAAGCAATAATATCAACGTCATCACATCCTGGCTGGCCTCTATCAGTGGCTTAATCCTCTGGTACCGATCAGCACATCCGGAAATCTCGTAAAAGCGATCAATCCAACGCTCATGGCGCGAAAACACAATAAGACAACACCTCAATATGCAATCGTATGTCTCTGGAATCACGCCCTGGTCAGTCCTCGTCCACGACGAGCTCATGCTGACGCAACTTGAGCCGTAGCTCACTCTGTCCGTGCAATCGTGGCAGCAAAATCATAACCAATATCGTCGAGGATAGATCATAGGAATGAATATAATAATGTGCAAGGAAATGTACATCCTAAGGTTTCTTAAGCGGAGTGGCGTGTCGTAAGTATGCCGCGGAACATACCCACGGTACGTCACTCTACTGAAGTCACCTATTCCATCAACCAAACGTCATCCTACACGACGAAAGTTCGGGTATAATACCCCCTCGACTAAGTCTAAGTTCCGTAAGGTCAAGCCTAAGTTCCGTATATATATATATAAACGTCCTAGGCTCCACATAGTCAAACTTAGACTCGAACCAAGGTTAACCTAGCGCTCTGATACCAACTTTGTCACGACCCAAAAGAGCATGTGACTGGCCCTTGAATCCTATGAAGTCTATAGGACTCCATCTGATCCAAGTAAGCCAAAAGCCCAGAAATCTAAAACCATTTAAGGAGTAAATAAAGGAAAAACTAGTTTTAAGAGGTAAAGAAAACATATTTTGAAAATCAAGTTTTTAAATAACTAAGCCGAATATGCATTTTTAAAATGTGTAATCTTTCCTGAAAATTTCGGCAGAGTTTCCTTTGTATAAACTGGCCCCGAACGGGGTACAACAAGAATAACATAAATATGAAATAATAAAAGGCATCTCCAAGCGGGAGCTAGCTCTTCGTCAATCGACGGTCACAACCACGCAAGCAATATAATATACAACACCAAAGGGCGAGGATCAAAACCCAAAAAGAAACTCAAAACAGCCAGAAAACCGTAATACTACAAGCGCGACTCTAAGGTCGAAATAATACAACACTGTTTTCTAAGTCTGGAACAATATACAAGTTTTGGTTGATGGAATTTCTAGATACAATGAATAATACATCTACAATGGCGGTTCCGATACAAAAGAACCCACCTACCCAAGCAAGTCACCCATAAGGAAGCAGTGTGCTAGAAATGCCGCTATGGGATCTGTACGGCAAAAACCTGCAAGAACTGTGGCACAACGGGGGTGAGTTGCCAACTCGTGAATAGAAAATATCTACAAGCAGAGATCGAATGTATGACCCATCCTAGGTCAAAACGATCAGATATATATATAAACCTCAATATGAATAAGTCTGAAGCATGCTAAACTGGCAATGTAATCTCTATACATGAGTGTAGTGCCAAGTGCTCGTGCCAGTGACTCAGGTAATAGCATAACATAAATGTGAGGTACAATCAATGAAATCAATCTGCATGTACGTGGATCCCGTCCACTCGTCACCCAATGACAATAACCATCATGCATGTAAATATCATCAGCATATGCATGGCAATATGAGGATATAAACCACCTGTGTCCCTCGCGACACGTCAAAATCATGGAACCGGAATGCCCAGCATCGGCACTCGAAAACATCATGAAAACTGTGCCCAGCATCGGCACGTAAATCCTCATATACCGGGCTCCGTCAGTCCGGATCGGCCCTCGGGCTCTGTCTGCGGTATCGGCCCTCGGCCCCGGCAGTACGCCCATATCCATCTATCGACTCTGGTCAGTATCCTCCGGATAACCGCCAGGTCCAACCAATCACCGGTAGGTACTCGCCACCCTGCCAGGCTCATCGTCTACTCCACGAAAAACATTTCTTGCCCCGGGGAACCATACCGGGTCCACCATGTACCCGCAATCGGCCTCATCCGCCTCCTCGAATTGGGTTTCACATGTCGCTCTCAGCACCGAGAAAACACATGGTGGACGCACTGAAATATCATATCAAGGGTAACCGGGTTTTTAAAACAATTACATATTCTCTTTGAAACACCCACGGTTCCCCAAAACCAGAAATATCATGGAAACAGCATATTTCAATGCGTATAATCAGAAAGCAGCATGTATGCGACATATAGCAGAAAAGTAAGCATATCAATATGTCATGCAAGGGTCATATCCTGAATGCAACAGTACTACAGTGTAGTGACATGGCAATTATCGATGATGAAGTGTGTGAGCCGGCAAACAAGTGTACGTGGAACATACGCATCATCGATAATTGTGCTGGTGTCCTAGCAGCATGACTGAAATATATCAACAATATAAGCGATGCAATACAAACAGCATGGATATGCGGAATCGAATAATCACGCAACAGTAAAGAACCTGCCTCAATAAATATATCATGCAGCCTTGACATTTGAAATAAGACGAATCGGGGTTTTTAATAAAATAAGGGTTACGGTGTTTTAAGAAAAGATACTTCGTTTGAAAATACCCATAGAATCCCTTTTTGCCTATCTTTAAAAATATCCCCGATTCGTTGGTTTTGAAATAGGTATGACTCGGGTCAGTCTAATGTCTACCAAGTAATCTAAACAGGAGGGGTATGAAACCACCTACATCTGAGTCGATATACATATATATATATACAATAGTCGGTGATCTCGTCTCAATAGTATCACGTATGATACGGTATATCATATAACATCCTCGAGTCATGAGTGCGGATCTAACATCAATATAAAGCTCGTACGGTAAATCGTCGTACGGCATCCCAATAGCTAGGTACGGGTCAATATCACATTCAACTCATCTTGTATCAGGTATCATTACCATCACATCACATTATCTCTGGTACAAATCTAAGTCTAGTACCATCGATACCATCTATATAAATATGAATGCGGGGTAAAACACATGCCCAAAGGCCCGCTAAAACTATCATGTCGCACCTTAAATACGAACTCTGTCATATCGCTGAATCTCACGGCCTCAAATCCCGTATATGAACACATAGTCCCATACCCATGTGTAGATATACACATCTCCAAATGCGCACAGATAGATGAAAGAATGTATGCAAGTATACGTGTACGTGTATGTGTGAGTGCAACCACTACTCTAGGGTTCGCACTATACCAATCCAATACATCCTTATCATTGATAATTCCATTATTACCATCAATAATCTTAACAACACATAATAAATATATGTGTGTATACGTATTCGTATACATCACCACGGACTGCGGGGGTGCTATACGCCATCCACCCGACTTCTCCCCGTAGATATAAATCTACTCACCTGGTCTTCGCTTGCCGAAATTGATGACGCCATGCTCCTTCGCCTCGGAATCCTTGCGAGGGTACTTAGAATAATAAACAGTCGCAATACGTATTAACATCGAGACAGAAAACCGATACATCGCACAGTGTGCTCATAGGTCGGAACCTATGGCCTAAACGTGCAAATCAATTAAACGACCCCTGTTGTCGATGTACGAACATCCGACAACCAAATACAAATCCAAATATCAAGAAAGTGCATTTCAAAATACGGAAAACATAGCCTAACACACACCAAAATGCTTCCAGATTTTCCCCAGGTGACAATTAGCCAAAACTGCACATAGGAGGGGTCTATTTTAGTGCAAAACGAGCCCTGGAACAATTCTACCCTACTCTGGCCGCAAATTGCGGCCAGAATGATTAAATCTGCGGCCATGGGTTTGAATTAGGGGCTTGGGTCTTGGTGGTAGCTTCCTAGGTGCCTGCACGACTCACTGTCAGCTCAATTTTATTTTTGGTGCCCCCAGGTTGCTCCAGATTCCAGAACATCTTCACAGATCACACATTTATCCGATGTAGGGTTTCTAAATCCATGTTTTGGGGTTTCTAGGGTCTGGTCCAGGTCACTAAACAGCACCTAAGTTTAGTTAACAGCTATTAGGAATCACCCAATTCAAACCAACACTCAAACATTCACTAGGGTTTCCCAATGTCCACTATTATGCACAAAACGACATCTAAACATGATATCTCACAAAACTAATCTAAACGGAAGAAATTATACCTCATCTAATCCACTCTAGGCAGCACTAACTTTCCAACGTCGTCAAAATCCTATTTTGCTCGGTCCATCGTGTAGAGGTTGAAGAGGGGATTAATATTTGTGAAGGGTGTGTAGGGTTTTGGGGCATGGTTGGAGATGGATCTATGGATTTTTGTGGAGGGTTTTTGGAGTTGAGGAGATGAAGAGGAAGATGAAAAATATGATGGGGATTCAAAAATGGCAGCAGCCCCCCTCCCTCTCTCTCACAATTTACACACTCTCTCTCTCTCCAAAAGCCCACCTAACCTAATCATTATGTCTCCCTTGACTTTTTTCCTTTTTCTTTTTTCTTTTCTCTCCACCAAAACCATAATTTAAAGCCCAAATGAAATGAAACAGGTGTAAAAATGGACATGTCATGGTGCACTAACCATGGAAACTGTAAAAACGCAGATTTGGCTTAATCGTGATTAGCAGTGCACTAATCGGGTTTTTATCGAAACTGCGTATAATAAATTTTAAAAATGCCAAATCCTTTAATTATATTATTAAATGAATAAATCATTTTAATTTCTATTTATTTCATAATTATTGGTATATATTTATACCTTTTTCGAAAACCCCAATTTCACAAATCGGCAGTTTTCGGGAAAAATATTATTTTAATATTAAATTCCCAAAAATAATATTTTATATTTTCCGAAATGTTACATTTGGACCCGTGAGAGATCGAGCACACTGTTGAAGACTTGGACCAGTTCAGTGAAGACCCCGAGCTCTAGTCATTGTACACTTTCCATTCAGTACTTTTATTTCTATTATGCCATTGTTTAGGCATTGCTTTTTATTCAGCTGTATTTACTTTTCATGCATTGTACAAAAGAATGTTAATAAATAAAGTTGTTGTTCAGTTTATATCTCTTGTCTCTTGTGCTTACTTTTATATTGCTTAGATACGCTTAGCGTATTTACTTCATAGTAAATACGTAGCGGACCAGTCCCGTCCCTTTCGCCGTACACCGGGAAGCGGGGCATGACAACTGTGGTTATCACAAGGTGGTTTCTCCATATTGAATATGGATAAAATATTAGGTATTCTGGTGACTAGATCTATGATTTTAGATCTGGATTTGGGAAGTGTCCCAATTCGGGTACTTAACAGGATGACATGCACTTAATAGGAAGAGGCCTTTTTATGCTACGATCGGTTATACTGTGGTTGTCACAAGGTGGTTTCTCCACATAGAATATGGATAAAATATTAGGGATTCTAGTGACTAGATCTATGGTTTTAGATCTAGATTTGGGAAGTGTCCCAATTCGGGTACTTAACACTATTCTAAAGTGTTTTAGAATGGACGACTCGGTGGTGTACCCGCAGATGATGGAGTCACCTTATCTAAAGAGATGTCTTCTAAACTAATGAGGAGAGGGATTTGCATGATTGGCATATCTCTTACTTAGGCAATTGAATCAATCATGAGTTGTCAAGTACCACACCAGATATTGATTTTGCACAGGATGCAATAAGTATATATATTAATCTAATCCTGGAGAAATATTGGGAAGTAGTTATGAACATAAGTGGATGTTCTTGGTATATGGTAACGGCAGCCTACTTCGAGATGCAATTATCATTTCAAGCTTCCAAAATGACATGGATGATAGAGTGACTGTCAGAGTTATAGTTTTCCCTCTTTTGAGGGGTAGTATGTTGGATAGGTGGTCCAAGCGGATATTGTTGAAGGCATGGCGCAGGATACTGATTAAATTTAGTGGATGATACAGTCTAAGAAATTTGTTAGATTTGGAGTTCATTTGTGAACTGGATCCCATCAGATATCCAGACAAATTCTAAGACAGGTATTGCTCATTTCGGGAGATAGTCTTTCTCCGCGAAGTTGAGATAGAGAGAGATAAACATAGAAACACTGGAGCGGATCCACTCACTGAGGTTATTTCTCGAACGCTATATTTTCACAAACGAGCTTTGCGAGACTAATTAGTAGAGAAGTTGGGTGTTCGGTATCACACAGGCTGTGAGTATGCGACACCGCAATAATTAGCCTTAAGTGCAAGTGGGAGATTGTTGGCTATAGTGCCCTTAAAGCAATTATTGTAATCGCAGGCAGGTGATTATGATTTTTGAGGGAGGACCTATACGGATAGAACAGTCTTACTCAAAATGATAGTATACTATCTGGTTTGTCTTTATCATCATATACATGCATTATGTGGTATTACAGATCACTATTACATGTTAATAGAGCCTATATGATTCTTGCTTGACTACCAGCATTATGATGGCGATCATATACATGGGAGCTGGGTGGTCTATAAGCACATCCTTAAATGTCCCTAGTCGAGGGAGTATCGAAACTGGGTAATGATACTCCAGAGTAAACTCGTGTGTACTTATCGAGACCCCGACGAGGGGAGGTGGCCGGTCTTACTAGCCATTGGTGTCAGTTTGTCACCTAAGATAGTAACAAGTGCTCATTGGATTATTAGTACATTGGACGGACTCGCCGGGAACATGCTAGTTGGTATTATACTTACTGGCAAATAGCAGTTCCCAGGTGACATGTGTACAAGTTAGTCTGTCGACCTAAGATCGTCATTTGTCTCATGTGAGTTCCTACTGTGCTTTGATTACTACCCTACCACGGCTCAAAAGAGTCGTGCAAACAGGTTTTAGTTTGGTACAGTCCCGAGCCACATAGAGGCAGTGAGCGGATTGTCGGGGATTCGTCTCTCCCGGTATTAGGGGATGATGTCGCAAGGTGCACGGGTGGCCATCACCAGAAATCATTGGCCAAGATAGTCGAGAATTACTGATTTAGATCGGTGGTTTATCGGTTGGTGATGGATTTCATACCGACATGAAAAGATCGAATTGTATGGAGATTGTCACGGATAGGCTCGGTAGGGGTTCAAATGAGTTTACTCGTCGGCTTTCCTTTCGCTCAATACCTGGGTTGTTGTTACGTACAGCTAGTGCCGCTGACGTGCTTATGGTTAAACTCACTGCCAGCGTATTGACGAGTCTTTAGAGTCCCACACAGGGGGTTTCCCTACTTCGGGCAAAACGATGTAGAGGCCGTATGGTTTTACGGCAGGGTTCGATCATATACGTGCACTTCTGCACGTATCATGATTCGAACGGATAATACTAGTGGGTTTTGGTTTAAGCCAGATCCTAGTATTATATTAATGGATTATTTTCATCTCTTTGTATTCGTATTTTTAGGAATAAAGATACGGGTATGTATATACGGTGAGAGGTATTCTTGTAATTTATTACAAGGTTCTTTTAGAAGATGCCACCTCATTATTGTTTATAACCATTTTGTTCAAATGGTTAAATGAGGCGGAGGATGAGGTGTTGCTTGCAAATATTGAAGCATGGCACACTTGGTGACTCATGGGGTGACTCATGGTATGACTCTTGAGTTACTATTGTAGCATGCTTGATATTTGTGTTGTGAGATATTTTTTGTGAGACTTCATTCTAGAGTTCACAACACTTAGCATTTTTCTTTGGTTGGAAAAAAGCTCACAACACTCTCATCTCCTCATGCTTGCTTCTTCTACCTCCAACCTAAAAGTCTTATGTGTTGAGAAACCTAAGGTTTTGAAGACAAATTAATCCATCATTAGACTCTACATCCTCTAGGCTATCTAGTTTAACGAACTAGGTACCCTAGTTACCTAGGCTATGAGGTTGGAGCTCGAACTACAAATCCTCGGGTGGATCATCTTTGATGGAAGGAGACCGGCGATCAAGCTTGATCATGGAGGCCTCTAGGAGCTTAGGAAGATGGTAGAAGACTGAAGGACTAGGATCATTCGGTATAACCATTCTAAACTCCTCTTTAGTATACTAGCGTTAGGTTTATGGTAGATCCGGGTTATAGGGTTGTTCTAGCACCAGTTTTGAAAATTTTTGTTCCGCAAACGGTCTTGGTAGATGGCAACTTCCAAAAGCGATCCTGAAACGAATTTCAGGATAACCCCGTAACAGTATAAACATACCCGTATTTGTATTACGACCGAATACAAATGCAACTAAGACAAAGATATTATATCTACACAGTATAATATTTGGATCCGTCTTAAAACAAAGCCTACCAGTATATCTGCCCGAAAAATGACACGTGCGAAAACGCACGTGCGTTTTCCGAACCCTGCCATAAAACCATACGGCATCTACAACGTTTCGCCCGAACTTGGGAAAGTGTCTGTGGGGGACTCTAATGACTCATCAATACACTGGCACTGGGTATAACCACTAGCACATCAGAGGTATAAGCTGTACGTAACGGTTGCCTATGTATTGATTGGAAGGGAAGCTGACGAGCGAACTCATCTAGAAACCCTACTGAGCCTGACAGTGACAATATCCGTACAGTCTGGTCCATTCGTCGATGAGTATCGCATATAGGGCCTAGGGGGCCGGTAAACGTCAGACCCCCAATAGTTGTATAAGTCGTGTCAGAGAGCAGCCCAGAACACCCTGAGATACTACTGGAATACCTTCCAGTAAATCTCGATTACCCTGGCCAGGGATTTCGTGTAATGGCTCTCCTAAACACAACGCGATCTCACCCCCAATACCGGGAGAGACGAATCCTCGACGATCTGCTCACTGCCTCCATGTGGCTCGGGACTGTACCTAAAAAATACCTGTTTGCACGACTCCTTTGACCCATGGTAGGGTATAAATCAAAGCACAGTGGGAACTCACACGAGACAAATGATGACCTCAGGTCGATGAACTAACCTGTACACATGTCACCAGGGAACTGCTATCTGACGCTAGGTATAATACCAACCAGCAAGTTCCCGGCGAGTCCTGTCCGGTGTACTCATAACCCAATGAGCACCTGTATACATCTTAGGTGAACCAACTAACACCAATGGCTTGTGAGACCGGCCACCGCCCCTCGTCGGGGTCTCGAATTTATACACTAGTCTACTCTGGAGTATCGATGCCCTGTCTCGAAACTCCCACGACTAGGGACACTTTAAGGATGTGCTTATAGACCCCAGCTCCTACATATATGATCGCCATCATACTGCTGGCAGTCAAGCAAGAATCCTATGGGCTTTATCAACATATACATGATGATAAATTCAAACCAAATAGCATACTATCATCTCGAGTAAGACTGTTCTATCGGTATAGGCCCTCCCTTAATCATTGCAATCACGTACCTGCGATCCAATAATTGACTTAGAGGGCACTATATCCAACAATCTCCCACTTGCACTTAAGGATTTTATTGCGATGTCGCGTACTCACAGCTCGTGTGATACCGAACATCCAACTCCTCTACTAATCAGTTTCACAAAGCTCGTTTGCAAAACTATTGTGTTCGAGAAATAGCCCCAGTGAGTGGATCTGCCCTGATGTTTCTTTCTATGTCTCTCTTAATCTCAAGCTCGCGGAGAAAGCCATCTCCCGAATCGAGTAATACCTGTCTTAGAATATGTCTGGATATCTGATGGGACCTAGTTCATAAATGAACTCTAAATCCAAACTTCTTAGACTGTATCGACAGCTGAAATTAATCGGTGTCAAGCACCATGCCTCCCACAGTATCCTCTTGGACCACCTGTCCATAATACTGTCCCTCGTGAGAGGTAAATCTATAACTCTGACAATCACTCTGTCATCCATGTCACCTTTGAAGCCTGGAATGATAACCGTCTCCCGAAGGAGGCTGCCGTTATCAAATCTATAGAACATCCATTCATGTTCTAAAATTGCTTCCTAATGTTTCTCCAGGATTGGATTAATATAAACTTATCGCATCTGTTGCAAAAACAACATCTGGTATGGTACTTGACATCTCACGATTGGCTCAATTGCCTAAGCAAGTGATCTGCCAATCATGCACATCCCTCTCCCCTTTAGTCTGTAAGACACCTTTAGAGAGGGTGACTCCATCACCTGCAGGTACACCACCATGTCAGGAGTCATCTATTCTAAATTACTATTAGAACACTGTCAAAGTATCCATATTGGGAAACTACCCAAATCTAGATCTAAACCATAGATCTAGTAACCAGAATGTCAAATATCCATATCTTTTGTGGAGAAACAACTGTGTGACGACCAAAGCACAACCGATCGTAGTATAGGAATTTTACTTCCTACTCTGTGTATGTCATCCAAATACCAGGACATCACACCCTACTACCTTCTTAACAGATCCATCCCCTATTCTGATGAAGTCAAAGCCATGACTTCTACATCAAAATTAGATGATCTAATCTCTGCTATATTTGCTCAAGCCTATAAATAGACATAAGCTACTTTCTTACTATGCTTCCGCAGCTCCCACTGATTACGACAACCCTCTGGCAGAATAATATATATACGTACACTTCTAAAGCTAGTTTAGAACGACGCTATTCTTTACCTCCTGCCGGGTCTCATAGCCTGGAACAACAGTAGTGTCAAGTCTGGGTAAACAAGAACCTCCCTTTCACCGTCCTTGAGGCTACCGGAGTACCTCTCGGGTGTCTGAGGTTACCCACCATATCTGCGGAGTGGCTATTGGAATGTCAAACCTGATTGAATATATATATTCTATTAAATTTTCCGTAATCGTTTGCGGTTCTGGAATCACTTCCAGTTCTACCATACTCTCACTACTGTTTTCTGAAAAACATTTTATTAAAACTGTGGCGAGTCAAGAACAATATCACTATTGATATTCCAGATGGTAGAAAATCAACCCTCGTCAAAGCTAGGGTCAACCCACAAACTACCATTATGAAAACGTGCCTTGAGTTATCCAATGTCTGGTTTTAAGCATAAGTTGGACAACTCCCCTTACCTTAACATCGTTAAGATATGAAGCATTCTATATCCAATATAGAAACTTTGGCACTTATTTAATTGGAACCAGATTCAAATCATGCAGCTGTCTCCAGTGCATATCAACTTAATGGATTGAGGCTAATCAGCATTACTCAACTTAGGATTCCATCCAATTATGAGTAACCTGAAAGAGAAACAAGTTTCTAAAAACCATTACTATCAACTGAATACCAATCACAAGAATCTACATCTTCGATTTCTTTGAAGAATCCCGATACTTGCGACACCTGGTTCTCTACTTTATTCCTATACCCACAACTTCTCAAAACTAAGACATTGTATTTCTACGAAACACTTGTCTAAAAATTAGAGAAATTACAAGTAAACAGAATATAGTACGAGGACCAACCCCTTTGTCCTGATGGACACTGGACAACATACAATACTCTGTATAAGTCCGCTGAGTTGAATAACTCAAAACCTATGCATCGTAGGTTAAAAACTGTACCCAGGCGATTTCCACAAATATCACCAATTACAACGAATTCCGATATAATGAGGATGATCACCTAATTTCCAATAACTTACTCCCACTCATCATCTGAAAAACTATGCAGATGTGAGAAGCATACTTGGTAAATACATACCCTGGAGCAAGCGTTTAATTGGGAAATCAGTTTTCAATTAACAATGCACAGTTTAATTGAAACATGAAAATGTAAGTCCACGGTAGCGCCCCGGCCGTCTAACAGACGCCAAATGCGGAACAAAAATCTTTTTACAACTGGCGCTATCGCGTACTATAACCTGGATCTGCCATTAAAGCTAAACTAACAAACTACAAAGTGGGTAGAAGAGTTATACCAAACAATCCGAGTCCTTCGGTCTTCAACCATCATCCCACGCTTTGTTGCGGCTGTTCCGATCTCCTGAATCTCCAGTCTTCTCGTCCATGTGGCACCACGTCGACGGATCTTTAAACGGGCTCCCGCCTCTGAACCGAGGCAACTCGATCATCAAGTTTGCTAAAAGAGATGATCAAGATTGATGTAGAGAATGAGTAGAACACTTTGTCTCGTTACGTCCAAAGCTATGGACGAACGGTTAATGAAGTTGCCTTTTGGATCGGGTGAAAAAGAGAAACCGATCACATCTAATTTCTATGCACCAAAACTTATATCTTTTCAAAACAACAACCATAAACCTCCACCAAGGGGTGGCCGGCCACTAAATAGGCAAGGGGGGTGAGTGTAGGAGGAGGGATGGTGACCATAAAGATAAATCTTATCAATGACTCACTTAAACACCTAGTATGAACACATTAATGTAAAGAATGACTCATTAACCTTAGTCACCCTTTCATTAATGCACCATTAATGAACAAATGAGTCACAAGCCACCTCATCATCCTAGTCACCATCTAGAAGCTTCCACACTCATCTCAAGAAAAGATAAATCCATCTTTAACCGAATGTTAAAGACGGGTGATAGAAAACAGGAAACTGGTAACTTCCAAAAGTGATCCTGAAACGAATTTCAGGATAACGCCGTAACAGTATAAACATACCCGCATTTGTATTACGACCGAATACAAATGCAACTGAGACAAAGATATTATATCTACAAAGTATAATACTCGGATCCGGCTTAAACCAAAGCCGACCAGTATTATCTGCCCGAAATATGACACGTGCGAAAACGCACGTGCATTTTACGAACCTTGCCATAAAACCATACGGCCTCTACAACGTTTCGCCCGAACTTGGGAAAGTTTCTGTGGGGGACTCTAATGACTCATCAATACACTGGCACTGGGTATAACCACTAGCACGTCAGAGGTACTGGCTGTATGTAACGGTTTGCCTATGTATTGATTGGAAGGGAAGCTGACGAGCGAACTCATCCATAAACCCTACTGAGCCTAACAGTGACAATATACATACAGTCCGGTCCGTTCGACTATGAGTATCGCATATCTGCCTAGGGGATGGCAACGTTAGACCCCCAATAGCAGTATAAGTCGTGTCAGAGAGTGGCCCAGAACACCCTGAGATACTACTGGAGTACCTACCAGTAAATCTCCTGCCTCTGCCGAGGGCTTTGTGTAATGGCTCTCCTAGACACAGCGCGATCTCACCCCCAATACCGGGAGAGACGAATCCCCTGCCAATCCGCTCACTTGCCTCCATGTGGCTCGGGACTGTACCCAAAAAAGACCGGTTTGCACGACTCCTTTGAGCCGTGGTAGGGTAGAAATCAAAGCACAGTGGGAACTCACACGAAACAAACGACGACCTCAGGTCGATGAACTAACCTGTACACATGTCATCAGGGAACTGCAATCTGACGATATGTATAATACCAACTAGCATGTTCCCGGCGAGTCATGTCCGGTGTACTCATAACCCAATGAGCACCTGTATACATCTTAAGTGATCAAACCGACACCAGTAGCTTGTAAGACCGGCCACCGCCCTTCGTCGGGTTCTCGACTGTATACACTAGTCTACTCTGGAGTATCGATGCCCTGTCTCGAAACTCCCACGACTAGGGACACTTTAAGGATGTGCTTACAGACCCCTGCTCCCACGTATATGATCTGTAGGGTTCCTAGGCACTCTCAAGGGGTCTCATAAGGCATCAACCATGCCCGTTTCAAAAATACGGTGCCGAGAAACCCTAGACTACGGATCGTTAGCTAGATGTCTAGGCGACAAATGAAAGTAGTTAACATTTTAACTAAGGTAACGGAAATACAACCTTTGTAGATCCGGTGCTCCACCTCCATAGCTCCGTAATGATGTCTCTTCGCTGTCCAAAATGAATCCCGGGCTCAAGCGTCGGCTTCATCGGAGAAATGGCGGGCTAGGTCATCGACGACGTGCCGAAGATGATCTACGTCGAGGCATCGCTAGATCAAGCTCCAACTTCACCAAGTCAAGAAACTTGTGAAGAAAACACACTCTACTACTTGGCAAGAGGTAGAGGATGAAGAAATAGGAAGTGGGTAGACTTTAGAATTGGATTTCTCACTTATTTCATCAATCCACCATTGATGAAGTCAAGCTTCTTCATGGAAGAAGAAGATGAAGATGATATATTATGATAATATTCCAAATAGAAAATAAAAGGAATCCTTATCATAATCTAACCATGGTAAAGTGTAGAGAATCAACTAGGGTTAAGTGGAGTGGTTAGGGTTAAGCATGAGACAAAATGGTGACTTAGTCAAAGCTTCATGAAACTTCAACATGCAAGTCCAAAATGAGCCACCATTTCATTTCTTTATGCCATTTATTTTTAAAAATAAATAAACAAATAAATAAATGAGGGAAAAAAACAAAACCCTAATTTCCAACATAACCATGGTATAATTCTTTACACTTAACCAAAAAGCATGTATCATCAAACATGATACAATCATGTGCACAAAAGTATATCACATATACAATGTGCACATCAAGTGAGAAAATCCATTTAAAGTGAACCAATACTAGTTAATGCAAAGTAATATATCAAATATATAATTATACATTAAATCATTAAATCAACACATGATTCAATGATCCGGTCATGTCGCACACAACCGACTAGTATTTAATGTATCGGCTTATCGAATCAATCCTTGATTCGATAACTAGGTTATATCGCATACAACCAATCGATACATTTATCGCGAGAATGAAATACGGTATCACATAAACGCATTATTCTCGGTCCCGCACATATCTCATATGCGCTCCTATTTCATTTTACTTGAGCCAGGAAACCTCTGTGTAGGACTCTAAAGACTCGTCAATACGCCGGCAGTAGGTGATGATCATATCAAACACCCACAAGCCGCAAGCGGTCTGCTAAACGTAACGGCCACCCGGGTATTGAGCGATCAGAAGATCGACGAGCAAGCCCGCTCACACTCCAGTGAATCCAACCAGTAACACTACCGTACAGTCCGGTCTCGTCGTCTGATATGTCGCATATCTTGCCTAGGAGTGGTAAACGTCAGACCCCAATAGCTTGATAAGTCGTGTCGATATGAGGTCTATAACAATTCGAGAAACTACTGGTAACACTTACCAGTATATCTCAGCAACCCTGGCCAGGGATTTCCTATTATAGCCAATCGAACACAGCGCAACATCAACCCCCTATACCGGGAGAGACGAATCCCCTCCTATCGCTCATTGCCTCCATATGATTCGGGACTGTACCCAAAAACCACCGTTTTGCACGCCTTCTTGGACGTGGTAAGATGGAAATCAAAGCACAGTGGGAACCACACAAGACTCTATGACGATCTCGGGTCAACAGACTACTCTGTACCAGTGTCACCAGAGAACTGCCATCTGACGTAAGGTATAATACCATCTGGGAGTTCTCGGCGAGTCCGTCCAGTGTACCCAGTCTCTACTGAGCACCCGTATATATCCTCTGATGTCAAACACCAATGGATATGGGATCATTCATCGCCCATCTGTATGGGTCGAGAAGGTACACGCTAGTCTACTCTGGTATATCGATGCCCCGTCTCGATACACCCACGACTAGGGACTTTCAAGGATGTACTTATGGACTACCATGTCCCCACTAGTATGATCCGCATCATAGTCCAGGTAGTCAAGTACACATCCTAAGGGCTTTACCAACATGTAATAGAGAGGCAATCAGTATACACGTTAAGGTAAAGAGCAACCAGATAGCATACTATCATGTCGAGCAAGAAAGTCCTCCCTATATATGTCCCAGCATCCACTACAATATACATCCAATGTACAGTAATGGCCTCTAGGGCATACATATAACTAACAATCTCCCACTTGCACTAGGGCCATCTGTAGCAGTGGTTGTAGTATCTCATACTCAACCATCCCATAAAAGTCTCTCTCTGGGAATAGGCCTTCGTGAGTGGATCCTCCGTGTTGTCCTCTGAGTCTACTCTCCTGACCTCGATCCCCTGGAGATCAACCATCTCCATGATCAGGTGATACTGCCTTAGAATATGTCTGGATCACTGATGGGACCTGTGTTCCTTGGCATAAGCCACAACTCCATTGTCTCACAATGGTAGGAACGTAGTTCATCTCATGAACCAATATACACCCAAACAGCCTCTTTGGTAGCATCTTAAGTAGCGATGTATCGTGCCTTTATCGTCTAGTATGTCACGGTATCTAGCTTGGAACTCTTCCAACATACCGTCCCTTTACTGAGGGTAAAGACAATGCATGTGACTGACATTCAGTCGTCTTTATCACCCTGGAACACTTCCAGTGATTCTCCCCAGGATCGATTGATACCATCTCACTACTACTAGTGAGATTCCTAATATCCAATTAAATCTATCTCATAGATCCAAAATCCAGGATTTAGTAGGTATCACTTTGATCCTATATGGAGAATCTTTGTGATAAACGGAGATTGATCGAGCGTAGCATAGGAAACTGCTTCCCTATCATGAGTATGTCATCCACGTACTCTACGAGGATTGTCACCATACTCCCTACTACCTTTTTGTTTATACAAGGTTCATCTACCATTTTGATGATGTCAAACTCTTTGACTAACACATTAAAATAGACGTTCCAACTCCGCGATGCCTGCTTTATCGTATAAAGCATCTGGCACATGTTTCCGCTGCTCCCACTGTCTACGAGGCCCTCTGGCTGTGTACTTATAGACACACTCTTCTAAAACATCATTTAGAAATGCAGTCATGGCACCCAACCACCAGATATCGTAGTCATGGTATGTAGCCATGGCAAGTAGGATCTGGATGGACTTAAGCATATGCACTGAAAAGGTTTCATCATTATCCACGCCTGGTCAATGATGCAAACCTTTAACAAGTCTAGCTTTGAAAGTCTCAACTTTTCCATGTACACCAAGTAATCTTCTCAAGATATACTTGCTCCTGATGGGGATTTAACCCTTCAGATATAGCAACCAAAGTCCATACTTTGTTGGTGTATAAGGATTCCATCTCAGATCGCTAAGCATCCAGCCATTCTTACAGAGTCACACTCCTGATGGCCAGCTCGAAACCAGTTGGGTCATCATCTCATGATGCAATCCTCGCTCCCACTGTCATAGAGAAACCGAAGTATCTCTCAGGTGGGTGAGAAACCCTACTAGATCGGCGGAGAGGCTGAGGTTCGTTGGCATCTACTGAATCCTTTGGTTGTACCAAATCATCTGCTGTATTTTGTATAGCTGGAACCTTTCCAGTTCTACATTACAGACCTTGCCTCGAGCTTGTCCGGATTTTGCTTTTTAGACATAGGCCGGACAACCCCAAATCTTAACTAGCTTAAGACATGGGCTCTTCCCCTTCCATATCACATATGAAGTGGTAGGCACTGATTTGAATCGAACCTAATTCAATAGGTATGCAACTTCATAAGTGCATAACTCCCAAATGGAAATAGGTAACTCAGTAGTACTCATCATAGAGCACACCATATCAAATAGGGTGTATCTGCTCCGCCCCGATATACCATCGTGCTATGGTGTATACGGAGGAGTAATGCTGAGAGAGAATCTCATTCTCCTTTAGAATAGTCCAGGATTTCCATGCTGAAGTATTCTCCTCCTCGATCACATCAAAGGACATAATACTTATACCCGTATTTTGGTTCTCTACTTCTAACTTATATTCTATGAATATCTTAAAAGGTTCGGACTTGTGTTTCAACAGGAACATAGGTCTGAATCTTGAAAGATCATCAGAGAATGTAACGAAGTATAGAGAACCGGTCTTGGTATGTGTAGACAGGGGACTTACATACATCAACATGTATTATCCCAAAAGTTCAACTAACTCTTTCTCTGTTTCCAATAAACAGAGCTAAGGTCATCTTATCTTTGTGACATGACTGGCGAGTTTCACAAGATGTAAATTCAAACTGATTTAAATATGCATCTATATGTAACTCTAGCTAGTCGGGTAACATTGATCTGACCTAGTCTACAATACCTCAAGAAGAATTCGTTCATTTCTGAACTCTTCCTCTTGTGTGTGTTCTGTATACTAAGAACTGTAGTTTGATTTAGAACATTAATGCTTTTAGATAACGTGCCTGATCCGATCAACTTTTGATATAGGAAATGTTCAAAACATTATCCAACAATACAAAATTTTATCGTTTCTTTACTAATAAAGAGACAGATATGATTTTGTATATCAGTTTCGGTATCTAATAACATTCGTTCAGAATCAATGTATTGGTAATACAGGGTGACAGTGACCGACAGACTTGGCTGCAACTCTTGCCCCGTTTTCTGCCTCATGAAACTTATCACCCGTTCTCAGTTTTTCTACCCTTTTGTAGCCCTATGTAACAGATTACATATCTAGGATCCTGATCCGGTATCATATACCCAGGATGCGGAGGATACTGAGAAATAGTTCTTTGTAATGAACACACCCGAAGATGATGCATCAGCATGCACTCTCTTCGTTTGGGCGGCACGGGAATTCTGGTATTTCCCAATTTCCTGCTCTGTCTTATAACAATTATAAGTTGGAGCGGGACCAACGTTCCCCAGCTCAGTATAACAAGCGGGTTCGGTCAATAATCCGTATTATTATCTTGATTAAGGCGTGACATGGTCGCTACCAGGAGAGAGAGAGAAGAAAACACTCAGCGTGCGCTCTTGCAAGATCAGATTGGTTATTATTTTATCTAATCAGGATGGCTCCCACTGCTTTTTATCAAATCTTCCTTCAAACCCTAAAAGGAAAGACTAGCCGGGATTAATTACACACTACAAGTTCGCCAATCTTTCAGCCAGGCCAGTGTCGGTACTTTGAGGGAGGTCCCCCGTGCTTTCGCACGAACCTAATTAATGTAAACCTCGTTTTCCCAGAGGCGTAACCCCGTTGACACCTTTCTAGACACCTACTTGATCGGCTAATTGTAATGTGTAAAACTCTCCAAGGAGTAACAATTACTCGCAGCGGGTATCGGGATCCAACTATCTCATAGAAGGTATGCAATCTCATTGCAAATTTCAACACTTGAAATTCCCGATAATATTTTGCCCCTAGCAGCTATATGACCTTAACATAGTCAACAAATCATAAGTGCTAGTCAAGTTCAACCCGTCATTTCCCGATTGAATTAAACCCACCCACACGACCCTTAACATAGTCAACAAAGTCGCACGACTACCCTAATCCAATCACATCATATGCTTATGCAGATAAGCACTAATTAGCTACCGCACACTACGCCTTAACATAGTCAACAAACGTAGCACGAATACTAACTAGTACTTATCTGAAATGACGGAGGGCTACGACAGGTTTTTCTGAAAACCTATTGCGTAATGAACTTGATATCATTGTAGAATCAAATGATTTTGAAATGGAGTGTTTTTGAGGCTTTTCTAGTTTTGCTAAAGGAGTCACTCCCGGTGAAGGGATCGTCGGTCCTTTCCTCGTTGAATGAGGTGCGGGATATATCATATATATCACTGTGCAAAGCAGAACTCTTAAAAGCAATCAAAAGACAAACCGAGTGTGTAGCATCTGCCAGTTATTGCTAAAGGAGTCACTCCCGGTGAAGGGATCTCGATCCTTTCCCTATCGAATAAGGTGCAGGATATATCATATATACCGCTGTGCAAAGCAAGAACTGTAGCTACCTGTTTTATTTTGAAATTCGATTCTACAACATCTTAGGTTTCTTTCATTTCATTAATCACATTAATGAAATCCCATCATTTAAATACCTAAACATCACAGATAAATACGACGTACACTTATGCCATCCGCATTCGCCTCGATGTCCCCTCGTGCACCGTTAGGTTAGGTAACTAACGGCAGAGCGGGGCAGGGCTAGCGCGGGTGTAAAACATAAGTAACGCCTATATAATATATCATATATACTATATACTGTATCTATCACAGAACATCACATGATCACATCACAGATATCGTAGCAGAAGAAACATATGAAATATTGGATATACTAGGACGTCCGTGTTTTCAATATGAGCCAGTATAAAACACGGATTCCACGGTCATGATGAATAGCCAAACCCACACCCCTAGACCCCTACGAGAGCGGCAAGCAACCCTACCAATTCTAGAGTTAGGAGACCCGGACTCGACTCCTCGAGTTGGTCTCCCACTGGACTCCAGAACCCGGTTACTTGTGCCCTCCTCCTTGGGTCTATCCTAGTGCGGAAAAGTAAATAATATACAAAGGGCGACAACTTCCGCAACCTGGAAGTGCCCCAATAAAAGAATATTACATACAAGATTTTACATGAATGAAAATGAAAAACACTCATCTCACATAAAAACCCCCGGCTATTCAAACACGACGATCCAATATAACATATCCAGCAACACATAACATCACATGTCATCAACATAAGTAAACATGTGTATCCCAATTGTCGTTGACATATAGCAACGAAACCGGCGATATCACATATTACACTTACGGTCACAGAAAAGAAAGTGTAAAACTACAACAGTTGGAATCGGCAACCACCTCAGACATCACATGCCTGACCAAATGAATTCTTTAGACATCGCATGCCTAACAATTATAAACCCCGAATTTTTGTCTCATTATCGAAAACACTTTTCAATATCAAGTCGGGCAATTCAACAAGATTCCCGAAAAACTGATCGAATGCTCGTCGCAAACTTTAGTAGGCGGTCGCACCCCCGATACCGACGACGAAGTGCACCAAGGCGGAACACCGCTACCGCGAGCACCCGAACGGATGCTTTCGGCGACGGGGTTCTCCTACAGTCACTTGGTCGGGGCTATGGAGTGAGGCTGTCTATTAAGTTTATCCGGCGAGTATCCGCGTACGCTACGTGATTGCGACGGACTTTTGATCACATCAAAATCCCGTGGCAACCGATCAAGTGAGACTAAAGTGCTACGTTTATAACATTCATTCAGTTATCTCATAACTTTTTGCGAATTCCAAGTATTGCATCACATTGCGGATAAATAGAAAATGCTAAACTTTTCGATCGAACAATCGAACACCCAAGTTTTCCCGATACAGCTCAACACATGAAATAAGTCTAACAACATTCAGTTCGTGCCTCAGTACCAACGGTCCAGCCGTAGAAGGGTCAAGCCAACGCCTCACATGTGGCACGCCGTACTGCTCCAAACCCGAAGGTTCAAAGGGCAGTTCAAGACGGTCACATAATCGAGTTAAGGTTTGTTGTCTTCTAGAGGGTCCATCGAGTTACTTGCACTACTTAGAACGTCTTTAAACTACGAAAAAATCCAACACTTGGAAATTTCCCGACAGGGGAAAAATTGGGTATTTATATCTGGTCGAACTTTTTAACATATTCTAAAATTTATCCGGAAAGCCAAATAGACAAAATCTGATACTCCGATCGAAACACCGAATCCCCAAAACAACCCCAGAAAATTCAACTCTTGAATAAAATTTAAAAATACCCAGAAAATCCAGCATAATATAATAAGAGTTACTGTGCAAACATAGGAGGATGACGTCATCATCTCGCTGCGGTTCCGCCGCGGTTTTTACTGTTCATGACTCAATTTTTCCGCCGTAATTCTTATAATTCCCTGCTGAATTTTTTAAGCATTTTTAATGTGGAAAAATCCCAGTTTTTAGAAAAAGTCCAGAGAGCATGGAAATTTTGGGGTTTCGGTTCGTTCGGACTTCAAACTCCGTCTAGACTTCGCCTAAGGCTCGAGCTAGGCTCTGATACCACTGTAGGGTTCCTAGGCACTCTCAAGGGGTCTCACAAGGCATCAACCATGCCCGTTTCAAAAATACGGTGCCGAGAAACCCTAGACTACGGATCGTTAGCTAGATGTCTAGGCGACAAATGAAAGTAGTTAACATTTTAACTAAGGTAACGGAAATACAACCTTTGTAGATCCGGTGCTCCACCTCCATAGCTCCGCAATGATGTCTCTCCGCTGTCCAAAATGAATCCTGGGCTCAAGCGTCGGCTTCATCGGAGAAATGGCGGGCTAGGTCATCGACGACGTGCCGAAGATGATCTACGTCGAGGCATCGCTAGATCAAGCTCCAACTTCACCAAGTCAAGAAACTTGTGAAGAAAACACACTCTACTACTTGGCAAAAGGTAGAGAATGAAGAAATAGGAAGTGGGTAGACTTTAAAATTGGATTTCTCACTTGTTTCATCAATCCACCATTGATGAAGTCAAGCTTCTTCATGGAAGAAAAAGATGAAGATGATATATTATGATAATATTCCAAATAGAAAATAAAAGGAATCCTTATCATAATCTAACCATGGTGAAGTGTAGAGAATCAACTAGGGTTAAGTGGAGTGGTTAGGGTTAAGCATGAGACAAAATGGTGACTTAGTCAAAGCTTCATGAAGCTTCAACATGCAAGTCCAAAATGAGCCACCATTTCATTTCTTTATGCCATTTATTTTCCAAAATAAATAAACAAATAAATAAATGAGGGAAAAAAACAAAACCCTAATTTCCAACATAACCATGGTATAATTCTTTACACTTAACCAAAAAGCATGTATCATCAAACATGATACAATCATGTGCACAAAAGTATATCACATATACAATGTGCACATCAAGTGAGAAAATCCATTTAAAGTGAACCAATACTAGTTAATGCTAAGTAATATATCAAATATATAATTATACATTAAATCATTAAATCAACACTTGATTCAATGATCCGGTCATGTCGCACACAACCGACTAGTATTTAATGTATCGGCTTATCGAATCAATCCTTGATTCGATAACTAGGTTATATCGCATACAACCAATCGATACATTTATCGCGAGAATGAAATATGGTATCACATACACGCATTATTCTCGGTCCCGTACATATCTCATATGCGCTCCTATTTCGTTTTGCTTGAGCCAGGAAACCTCTGTGTAGGACTCTAAAGACTCGTCAATACGCCGGCAGCAGGTGATGATCATATCAAACACCCACAAGCCGCAAGCAGTCTGCTAAACGTAACGGCCACCTGGGTATTGAGCGATCAGAAGATCGACGAGCAAGCCCGCTCACACTCCAGTGAATCCAACCAGTAACACTACCGTACAGTCCGGTCTCGTCGTCTGATATGTCGCATATCTTGTCTAGGGGTGGTAAACGTCAGACCCCAATAGCTCGATAAGTCATGTCGATATGAGGTCTATAATAATTCGAGAAACTACTGGTAATACTTACCAGTATATCTCAGCAACCCTGGCCAGGGATTTCCTGTTATAGCCAATCGAACACAGCGCAACATCAACCCCCTATACCGGGAGAGACGAATCCCCTCCTATCGCTCATTGCCTCCATGTGATTCGGGACTGTACCCAAAAACCACCGTTTTGCACGCCCTCTTGGACGTGGTAAGATGGAAATCAAAGCACAGTGGGAACCACACAAGACTCTATGACGATCTCGGATCAACAGACTACTCTGTACCAGTGTCACCAGAGAACTGCCATCTGACGTAAGGTATAATACCATCTGGGAGTTCTCGGCGAGTCCGTCCAGTGTACCCAGTCTCTACTGAGCACCCGTATATCTCCTCTGATGTCAAACACCAATGGATATGGGATCATCCATCGCCCATCTGTATGGGTCGAGAAGGTACACGCTAGTCTACTCTGGTATATCGATGCCCCGTCTCGATACACCCACGACTAGGGACTTTCAAGGATGTACTTATGGACTACCATGTCCCCACTAGTATGATCCGCATCATAGTCCAGGTAGTCAAGTACACATCCTAAGGGCTTTACCAACATGTAATAGAGAGGCAATCAGTATACACGTTAAGGTAAAGAGCAACCAGATAGCATACTATCATGTCGAGCAAGAAAGTCCTCCCTATATATGTCCCAGCATCCACTACAATATACATCCAATGTACAGTAATGGCCTCTAGGGCATACATATAACTAACAGATCGCCATCATACTGCTGGTAGTCAAGCAAGAATCCTGTGGGCTCTATTATCATGAAATAGTGAACTAAAGCATGTATACGATGATAAAGACAAACCAGAGAGCAAACTATCATCTCGAGCAAGACCGTCATATCGGTAGAGGTCCTGCCTCAATCATTGCAATCACGTACCTGCGATCCAATAATTGACTTTGAGGGCACTATCTCCAAGAATCTCCCACTTGCACTTAAGGCTAATTATTGCGATGTCACATACTCACAACCCGTGTGATACCGAACATCTAACTCCTCTACTAATCAGTTTCACAAAGCTTGTTTGTAAAACTCTTGTGTTCGAGAAATAGCCTCAGTGAGTGGATCCACCATGATGTTTCTTTCTATATCTCTCTAAATCTCAAATTCGCGGAGAAAGCCATCTCCCGAATCGAGTAATACCTGTCTTAGAATATGTCTGGATACCTGATGGGACCTAGTTCATAAATGAACTCCAAATCCAAACTTCTTAAACTGTATCGATAACTGAACCTAATCAATATCCAGCACCATGCCTCCCACAGTATCCTCTTGGACCACCTGTCCATAATACTGTCCCTCGTCAGAGGGAAAACTATAACTCTGACAATCATTTTGTCATCCATGTCACCTTGGAAGCCTGGAATGATAACCGTCTCCCGAAGGAGGCTGCCGTCATCAAATCTATAGAACAAGCACTTATGTTCTAAAACTGCTTCCTTATGTTTCTTCAGGATTGGATTAATAAAAACTTATCGCATCAAATGCAAAAACTACATCTGGTGTGGTACTTGATATCTCATGATTGACTCAATTGCCTAAGCAAGTGATCTGCCAATTATGCATATCCCTCTCTCCTTTAGTCTCTAAGACACCTTTAGAGAGGGTGACTCCATCACCTGCAGGTACACCACCATACCAGGAGTCATCTATTCTAAAATACCATTAGAATACAGTCAAAGTACCCACATTGGGAAACTACCCAAATCTAGATCTAAAACCATAAATCTAGTAACTAGAATGTCTGATATTATATCCATTTCCTTTGTGAAGAAACAACTGTGTAACAACCACAGTACAACCGATCGTAGTATAGGAATTTTACTTCCTACTCTGTGTATGTCATCCAAATACCAGGACATCACACCCTACTACCTTCTTAACAGATCCATCCCATATTCTGATGAAGTGAAACCTATAACTGTCACATCAAAATTAGATGATCTTATCTCCGCTATATTTGCTCAAGCCTATAAATAGGCATAAGCTACTTGCCCACTATGCTTCCGCTGCTCCCACTGACTACGACAACCCTCTGGCAGAATAATATCTACGTACACTTCTAAAGCATGTTTAGAACTACGTTATACTTATCCTCTTGCTGGGTCTCATAGTCTGGAACAACAGTAGTGTTAAGTCTGGGTAAACATGAACCTCCTTGTCACCGTCCTTGAGGCTACCGGAGTACCTCTCGGGTGTCTGAGGTTACCCACCATATCTGCGAAGTGGCTATTGGAATGTCAAACTTGATTGAATATATAGGTCCTATTAAATTCTCCGTAATCGTTTGCGGTTCTGGAATCACTTCCAGTTCTACCATACTCCCACTATTGTTTTCTGAAAAAATCCATTTTTACTAAAACTGTGGTGAGTCAAGAACAATATCACTATTGATCTTCCAGATGGTAGAAATGCCAACCTTCGTCAAAGCCAGGGTCAACCCACAAACTGCCATTACAAAAACGTGCCTTGAGTTATCCAGTGTCTGGTTTTAAGCATAAGCTGGACAACTCCCCGTATCTTAACATCGTTAAGATATGAACCATTCTATATCCAATACAGAAACAGAGGAACTAATTTAATTGGATCCAGATTCAAATCATGCAGCTGTCTCCAATACATAACAACTTAATGGAAAAAGGCTAATCAGCATTACTCAACTTAGGAATCCATCCAATTATGAGTAACCTGAATGAGAAACAAGTTTCTCAAAACCATTACTATCATCTGAATACTAATCACAAGAATCTACATCTTCGATCTTTTTGAAGAATACCGATACTTGTGATACCTGGTTCTCTACTTTATTCTTATACCCACAACTTCTCATGACTTAGACATTGTATTTCTACGAAACACTTGTCTAAAAACTAGGGAAGTCACAAGTAAATAGAACATAGTACGAGGACCTACCCCTTTGTCCTGACGGACACTGGACAACATACAATACTCTATATAAGTCAGCTGAGTTGAATAACTCAAAACCTGTGCATCGTAGGTTGAAAACTGTACCCGGGCGATTTTCTCAAATATCACCAATTACAACGAATTCCGATATAATGAGGATAATCTCCTAAATCTCAATAACTCACTCCCACTCATCATCTGTAAAACCATACAGATATGAGAATGAAACCTAGTAAATACATACCCTGGAGTAAGTATCTAATCGGGAAATCAGTTTTCCTTTAACAATGCACTGAAACATGAAAAATGTTTCGTAGGGGTATCCTGGTATTCCTAGTAATGCCTCTTCCATAATCCTATTCATGACTATAACCGTATATCTCTTTGCCATCTCTCCAAATCCCATTATTTGTCTTTAGTCGTTACCTTCTGTACACCTTTGTTTACGCTAAATGGTTTTCTTCCTTCCCTACCGTTCGGCACCAGCCTATGGTTTGGAAGAAGACTATCCAGTATGCATAATAGGTGTACCCTCCTAAACCAAGGAGTACTCGCCACTTGAGAGAAGGTGATGATAAAAGACAACTGAATAATACCTTATTCTATTTCTCCCAAACTGGGGAAAAACAAAGGTGAAATAGGAGTGGCGACGAAGTACGCGGTTTGGTCGTGAATGATAACAGTCGCAATTTACTTTGCCCTCTTTCTAATCCCTTTATTTTGTCTTTAGTTATTACCTTCTGCACACCCTACTTAGGCTAATTGGTTTTCTTCATTCCCTACCGTTCGACACCAGCCTATGGTTTGGAATAAGACAATCCAATAAGCGTAATAGGTATACTCTCCTAAACTAAGGAGCCCTCACAACCTGAGAGAAGGTGATAATAAAAGACAACTGAATAAACCAATTCTATTTCCCCTGAACCTGGATCCATCCTCGAAGTAGTACCTTCGAGTTCGTATATAACCATACGATGGATCTATCCAATGGAAGTGGATGTCCGTAGTAATACGGGGTGTTCTGAGAAATACAAAGGGTAAAAGAAGGAGCGGCAATGACTTATGCAACTCAGACAATCCAAAAGCCAGTATTATAAGAAGGTTCGGTCAACTTGGTCACTGAGTCATAGTCTAGGGTCGGTCAAAAAGTCGCTGCTAAAGAGAGAGAGAAAAGAAACACTCTGCGTGCACTCTAACCTAGATCAGAATGGTTATCACTTTATCTAATCAGGAAACCTCCCACTGTTATCTCAAATTCTCCTCCAAACCAGAAAGAAGAATTAGTCGGGATCACCCGAAGAGTAAACCAACTCATCAGTGAGAATCGGGATCCAACTATCATCGCATGATAACTTGATGGAAGCCACTCAAGTTATCACACTCCAGAAGGTATGCGCATGCCTGGCAAGTTTCCTGTATGTTTGAAACTCCCGATGAGAATTTTTGCCTCATGCTCTTATGACCTTGACGAAGGCCAACAAATTATAAGTCACATGTCAAGTTCTACCCGTCATAGTCCAGGTTAATTTGAACCCACCCGTACAAGCCCTTGACGAAGGCCAACAAGGCTATACGACTGTCCCAAACCAACACATCTATCTATGCAACAAATGAATACCCAGCAACTACCAAACACTGTGCCTTGACGAAGGCCAACAAACATAGCTTGAATACTACTGACCATCCATAAGATACGACGGAGGGCTACGGCTGGTTTTTGGCGAAAAACTTTTAACGTAATGAACTTGATCTCGTTGAAGGAACCTGATAGCTTTTTATAAAAATATAGTGGCGAAAAACCTTTACTAAAAAGGTCACTCCCGGTGAAGGGATCTCTGCTCTTTCCTCGTGGAATGAGGTGCAGGATATTCCAACTGAATACCGCGATGCAAAGCAACTTGTAATCGACTATAGTGAAGTTATTACCCTGACATAAACTTATGCCCAAGGGGTCACTCCCGGTGAAGGGATTTCGGCCCTTGCCTCGTCGAATGAGATGCGGGATATTCTAACTGAATATCACTATGCAAAACAAAAGGAAACATCTTTGTAATAACACTTTTTAAAATTTGTTCCAACAACATCAAATATAGGTTTGTTTTATCCTTGCATTGATAAGAATCAATGCAGTCCCATCAATCAATCACACCAGAAAAGAACGAAAATAAAATGTACGTATATGCCATCCGCATTCGTCACTGGGTCCCATCATCACCCGTTAGGTTACTTAACTAACGACAGAGCGGGGGCTGGACTAGCGCGGGTGTAAAACATATACAACATCTAATAGTATATATACCAATATACAATAATCGCTCTAGGCGTGATAATATGCAACATTACAGAAAAGTAATAAGCATCACAGAACAATACAGATAATCTGGGATCCCCGGGTTTCACAGATCCGCTACTGAAACCCGACGTTCCCCTGGTCGTATGGATAGCCTGTGCAATGAAACCTAGACCCCTACGGGTGCGGCAAGTGACCCGCCGAAACCTGAAGCGAGGTAGTCCCCCACAACATAGTGAATGGAACACCCGGCACTTCACGGAATCCGGTAAATTGAGCACCCCTCCTTGGGTCAACCTGTACCCCTTACGAGTGCGGCGAATAGTCTGCCAATTCTAGAGTGAGGTCCATCTGTCTCTCAAAGCCATGAGATACGGACCCATTGCCCTACAGAATCCGGCTATCCGTGCACTCCTTCGCGGGATAAACCTATTACAGAAATAAAAAATATGTACAACGGGTACATCGACCTCAACTCGGTCGTGCCCCAAAAGAATATTATACAACAGGCAGTGACGGCAATCCACATGTTGGACGCTCGCCCCGCAATATCAAATGTACAAATAAATCCAAACAGCACTATCATTGCACCCTGCTATCCACCACGACATATCAGCAACAATACAGCACAACACAGAACATCAACGCGAATGTCACGTTCGCAAACCCGTCTAAAAGAACTATAGCAATTAGACGCGGTTTACCGATCAAATGACATTCCCGGTCGGAGATACAAAGTAAGTACTGTATACTAACAAATTTAAAATTTCGATCGACAAAATTTCCCTAAGTGATCCCCACGTACATCTGCTGTACAGTAATAAAATCTGGGCCCAAAAGAACTATACCAAAAACAACAAATTCCACAAAAGAACCCACTGCAGAAATTTGGACCACTGGTCCTACAGATTGGCCGCGGATGCGCGGTCAAACCCTAGGTTTGACCACGGATCCGCGGTTGTCTGGTGCGGTCACGTGACCAACTTTCTACAGATACCTCAGAAAACCCTGCTTAGATTTCTTTGATATGTAAAATTATTTTTGGACCCTTTTAAAAATCGACAGAAACTTAAGCAGTTGAAAATTGTGATTTCGGAAATTCCGTTCGATCAATCTTTTAAACGCGTTAGCACAAGTTAGTATAGCTTAATGGTGAGGCTCTGATACCACTGTAAGTCCACGGTAGCGCCGCGGCCGTCTAACAGACGCCAAATGCGGAACAAAAAACTTTTTACAACTGGCGCTATCGCGTACTATAACCCGGATCTGCCATTAAAGCTAAACTAACAAACTACAAAGTTGGTAGAAGAGTTATACCGAACGATCCGAGTCCTTCGGTCTTCAACCTTCATCCCACGCTTTGTTGCGGCTGTTCCGATCTCCTGAATCTCCAGTCTTCTCGTCCAGGTGGCACCACGTCGACGGATCTTTAAACGGGCTTCCGCCTCTGAACCGAGGCAACTCGATCATCAAGTTTGCTAAAAGAGATGATCAAGATTGATGTAGAGAATGAGTAGAACACTTTGTCTCGTTACGTCCAAAGCTATGGACGAACGGTTAATGAAGTTGCCTTTTGGATCGGGTGAAAAAGAGAAACCAATCACATCTAATTTCTATGCACCAAAACTTATATCTTTTCAAAACAACAACCATAAACCTCCACCAAGGGGTGGCCGGCCACTAAATAGGCAAGGGGGTGAGTGTAGGGGGAGGGATGGTGACCATAAAGATAAAGCTTATCAATGACTCACTTAAACACCTAGTATGAACACATTAATGTAAAGAATGACTCATTAACCTTAGTGACCCTTTTATTAATGCACCATTAATGAACAAATGAGTCACAAGCCACCTCATCATCCTAGTCACCATCTAGAAGCTTCCACACTCATCTCAAGAAAAGATAAATCCGTCTTTAACCGAATGTTAAAGACGGGTAATAGAAAATAGGAAACTGGCAACTTCCAAAAGTGATCCTGAAACGAATTTCAGGATAACCCCGTAACAGTATAAACATACCCGCATTTGTATTACGACCGAATACAAATGCAACTGAGACAAAGATATTATATCTACACAGTATAATACTCGGATCCGGTTTAAACCAAAGCCGACCAGTATTATCTTCCCGAAATATGATACGTGCGAAAACGCACGTGCATTTTCTGAACCTTGCCATAAAACCATACGGCCTCTACAACGTTTCGCCCGAACTTGGGAAAGTGTCTGTGGGGGACTCTAATGACTCATCAACACACTGGCACTGGGTATAACCACTAGCACGTCAGAGGTACTGGGTTTACGTAACGGTTTGCCTATGTATTGATTGGAAGGGAAGCTGACGAGGGAACTCATTCATAAACCCTACTGAGCCTAACAGTGACAATATACATATAGTCCGGTCCGTTCGTCTATGAGTATCGCATATCTGCCTAGGGGCTGGTAACATCAGACCCCCATTAGCAGTATAAGTCGTGTCAGAGAGTGGCCCAGAACACCCTGAGATACTACTGGAGTACCTACCAGTAAATCTCCTGCCTCGGCCGAGAGCGTTGTGTAATGGCTCTCCTAGACACAGTGCGATCTCACCCCCAATACCGGGAGAGACGAATCCCCTGCCAATCCGCTCACTTGCCTCCATGTGGCTCGGGACTGTACCCAAAAAAGACCGGTTTGCACGATTCCTTTGAGCCGTGGTAGGGTAGAAATCAAAGCACAGTAGGAACTCACACGTGACAAACGACGACCTCAGGTCGATGAACTAACCTGTACACATGTCACCAGGGAACTGCTATCTGACGATATTTATAATACCAACTAGCATGTTCCCGGCGAGTCCTGTCCGGTGTACTCATAACCCAATGAGCACCTGTATACATCTTAGGTTATCAAACAGACACCAGTAGCTTGTGAGACCGGCCACTGCCCCTTGTCGGGGTCTCGACTGTATACACTAGTCTACTCTGGAGTATCGATGCCATGTCTCGAAACTCCCACAACTAGGGACACTTTAAGGATGTGCTTACAGACCCCAACTCACACGTATATGATCGTCATCATACTGCTGGTAGTCAAGCAAGAATCCTATAGGCTCTATTATCATGAAATAGTGAACTAAAGCATGTATACGATTATAAAGACAAACCAGATAGCAAACTATCATCTCGAGCAAAACTGTCATATCGGTATAGGTCCTGCCTCAATCATTACAATCACGTACCTGCGATCCAATAATTGACTTTGAGGGCACTATCTCCAACAGAAAATGTTTCGAGTGGGTATCCTGGTATTCTTAGTAATGTCTCTTCCATAATCAAATTCATGACTTTAACCGTATATTTATTTGTCATCTTCCCAAATCCCTTTATTTGTCTTTAGTCATTACCTTCTGTACACCATCGTTAGGCTAAAATGGTTTTCTTCCTTCCCTACCGTTCGGCACCAGCCTATGGTTTGGAAGAAGACTATCCAGTAAGCATAATAGGTGTACTCTCCTAATCCTAGGAGTACTCGCAACTTGAGAGAAGGTGATGATAAAAGACAACTGAATAATACCCTATTCGGTTAAAGGTGAAATAGGAGTGGCGATGAAGTACGCGGTTTGGTCGTGAATGTTAGCAGTCGCAATTTACTTTGCCCTTTTTCTAATCCCTTTATTTTGTCTTTAGTTATTAGCTTCCGTACACCCTACTTAGGCTAATTGGTTTTCTTCATTCCCTACCTTTCGGCACCTGCCTATGGTTTGGAAGAAGACTATCCAATAAGCGTAATAGGTGTACTCTCCTAAACCAAGGAGCCCTCGCAACCCGAGAGAAGGTGATAATAAAAGACAACTGAATAAACTAATTCTATTTCTCCTAAACCTGGATCCATCCTCGAAGAAGTCCCTCCGAGTTCGTATATAACCATACGATGGTTCTATCCAATGGAAGTGGATGTCCGTAGTAATACAGGGTGTTCTGAGAAATACAAAGGGTAAAAGAAGGAGCGGCAATGACGTATGCAACTCGGACAATCCAAAAGCCAGTATATTAAGAAGGTTCGGTCAACTTGGTCACTGAGTTATAGTCTAGGGTCGGTCAAAAGTCGCTGCCAAAGAGAGAGAGAAAAGAAACACTCTGCGTGCACTCTAACCTAGATCAGAATGGTTATCTCTTTATCTAATCAGGAAACCTCCAACTGTAATCTCATATTCTCCTCCAAACCTGAAAGATGAATTAGTCGGGATCACCCGAGGAGTAAACTAACTCATCAGTTGGAATCGGGATCCAACTCTCATCGCATGATAACGTGAAGGAATCCACTCATGTTATCATACTCCGGAAGGTATGCTCAAGTTTTGCAAGTTTTCTGTATGTTTGAAACCCCCGATGTAATTTTTATCCCATGCTCTTATGACCTTGACGTAGGCCAACAAATCATAAGCCACATGTCAAGTTCTACCCGCCGTTGTCCTGATTAATTTAGGTCATCGTACATGCCCTTGACGTAGGCCAACAAGGCTGTACGTCTGTCCTAAACTAATGCATCTATCTATGCAATAAATGAATACCCAGCAGCTACCAAACACTACGCCTTGACGTAGGCCAACAAACATAGCTTGAATACTACTGACCATCCATAAGAAATGACGGAGGATTACGGCTGGTTTTTGGCGAAAAACCTTTAACGTAATGAACTTGATCTCGTTGAAGGAACCTGATAGCTTTTTATAAAAATATAGTGGCGAAAACCTTTGCTAAAGAGGTCACTCCCGGTGAAGGGATCTCGGCTCTTTCCTCGTGGAATTAAGTGCAAGATATTCTAACTGAATACCGCGATGCAAAGCAACTTGTAATCGACTATATTGAAGTTATTACCTTGACATAAACTTCTGCCCAAGGGGTCACACCTGGTGAAAGGATCTTGGCCCTTGCCTCGTCGAATGAGGTGCAGGATATTCTAACTGAATACCGCTATGCAAAACAAAAGGAAACATCTTTGTAATAACACCCTTTTTAAAAATTTGTTCCCACAACATCAAATATAGGTTTGTTTTATCCTTGCATTGATAAGAATCAATGCAGTCCCATCAATCAATCACACCAGAAAAGAACGAAAATAAAATGTACGTATATGTCATCCGCATTCGTCACTGGGTCCCGTCATCACTCGTTAGGTTACTCAACTAACGACAGAGTGGGGACTGGACTAGAGCGGGTGTAAAACATATACAACATCTAATAGTATATATACTAATATACAGTAATCGCTCCAGGCGTGATAATATGAAACATTACAGAAAAGTAATAAGCATCACATAACAATACAGATAATCTGGGATCCCCGGGTTTCACAGAGCCGCTACTGAAACCCGACGTTCCCCTGGTCGTGTGGATAGCCTATGCAATGAAACCTAGACCCCTACGAGTGCGGTAAGTTACCCGCCAAAACCTGAAGCGAGGCAGCCCCCTACAGCAAAATGAATGGACCACCCAGCACTTCACGGAATCCGGTAACTTGAGCACCCCTCCTTGGGTCAACCTGTACCCCCTACGAGTGCGGCGAATAGTCTGCCAATTCTAGAGTGGGACCCCTCTGCCTCTCAAAGCCATGAGATACGGACCCGTTGCCCTCCAGAACCCGGCTATCCGTACACTCCGTCGCGGGGTAAACCTAGTACAGAAATGAAAAATATATACAACGGGTACATCGACCTCATCCCGGTCATGCCCCGAAAGAATAATATACAAACAGGCAGTTACGGCAGTCCACATGTTGGGCGCTCGCCCCGAAAAATCAAATGTACAAATAAATCCAAACAGCACTACCATTGCACACTGCTATCCAACACGACATATCCGCAACATCACAGTACAACACAGAACATCAACGCGAATGTCACGTTCGCAAACCCGTCTAAAAGAACTATAGTAATTAGACGCAATTTACCGCTCAAATGACATTCCCGGTCGGAGATATAATATAAGTACTGTAAAATAACACGTTTAAATTTCGATCGACAAAATTTCCCGAAGTGGGCCCCACGTACATCTGCTGTAAAGTAATAAAAACTGGGCCCAAAAGAACAGTACCAGAAACCACAATTTCCCAAGATGAAAGCCCAGAAGAAAAATGGCCCACCAAATCACCAAGATGGCCGCGCTTCCACGGTCAAAGCTAGGATTTGACCGCGGATCCGCGGCCGTACGGTCGAATTGGTGGATCGTTTTTCTTCAGTTTCCATTAAAAAGCCTGCCTAATTTTTTGGTATGGTCAAAATAATTTTTAGAACAGATTTAAAATCAACAGAAACTTTAACACATGGAAATTGCGATTTTGAAAATTCCGCTCGATCGATATTTTAAACGCGTTAGCACAAGTTAGTAAAGCTTAATGGTGAGGCTCTGATACCATTGTAAGTACACGGTAGCGCCCCGGCCGTCTAACAGACGCCAAATGCGGAACAAAAACTTTTACGACTGGCGCTATTGCGTACTTTAACCCGGAACTGCCATTAAAGCTAAACTAACAAACTACAAAGTGGGTAGAAATGTTATACCGAACGATCCGAGTCCTTCGGTCTTCAACCATCATCCCATGCTTTGTTGCGGCTGCTCCGATCTCCTCGATCTCCGGTCTCGTCGTCCAGGTGGCACAACGTCGACGGATCTTTAAACGGGCTCCCGCCTCTAAACCGAGGCAACTCGATCATCAAGTTTGCCAAAAGAGATGACCAAGATTGATATAGAGAATGAGTAGAACACTTTGTCTCGTTACGTCCAAGGCTATGGAAGAACGGTTAATGAAGTTGCCTTTTGGATTGGGTGAAAATGAGAAATGAACTTATGAAATTTCCATGAAGCAAATTTCATACACTTTTTTATCAAATGAACAAACTTCTTTCTTCCCTCAAGGGGCCGGCCACATATGATGAGGGGGGAGGTGAGTGTAGGAGAGAAGAGGTGCCCATAACAATGAATGAGTGAGAATGATTCATCATCCACCTTGCATTATCATTTAATGAAAACCATGAATCATCTAACTAGTCATCATCCTTCATTAAATGCACCATTAATGAACTAATGACTCATATGCCTTGTCACCATCTAGAACCATCTAGAATCATGACACACCCAAGAAAAGATAAATCCGCATTTATCGAATGTTAAATACGGGTGATAGAAAACAGGAAACTGGCAACTTCCAAAAGCGATCCTGAAACGAATTTCAGGATAACACCGTAACAGTATAAACATACCCGCATTTGTATTACGACCGAATATAAATGCAACTGAGACAAAGATATTATATCTACACAGTATAATACTTGGATCCGGCTTAAAACAAAGCCTACCAGTATTATCTGGCAGAAAAATGACACGTGCGAAATCGCACATGCATTTTCCGAACCTTGCCATAAAACCATACGGCATCTACAACGTTTCGCCCGAACTTGGAAAAATGTATGTGGGGGACTCTAATGACTCATCAATACTCTGGCACTGGTTATAACCACTAGCACGTCAGAGGTACAAGCTCTACGTAACGGTTGCCTATGTATTTATTGGAAGGGAAGCTGACGAGCGAACTCATCTAGAAACCCTACTGAGCCTGACAGTGACAATATCCGTACAGTCCGGTCCATTCGTCTATGAGTTTCACATATAGGGCCTAGGGGGCTGGTAAACGTCAGACCCCCAATAGCTGTATAAGTCGTGTCAGAGAGCAGCCCAGAACACCCTGAGATACTACTGGAATACCTTCCAGTAAATCTCGATTACCCTGGCCAGGGATTTCGTGTAATGGCTCTCCTAAATACAGCGCGATCTCACCCCCAATACCGGGAGAGACGAATCGACGACGATCTGCTCACTGCCTCCGTGTGGCTCGGCACTATACCTAAAAAATACCTGTTTGCATGACTCCTTTGACCCATGGTAGGGTATAAATCAAAGCACAGTGGGAACTCACACGCGACAAATGACGACCTCAGGTCGATGAACCAACCTGTACACATGTCACCAGGGAACTGCTATCTGACGCTAGGTATAATACCAACCAGCAAGTTCCCGGCGAGTCCTGTCCGATGTACTCATAACCCAATGAGCACCTGTATACATCTTAGGTGAACCAACTAACACCAATGGCTTGTGAGACCGGCCACCGCCCCTCGTCAGGGTCTCGAATGTATACACTAGTCTACTCTGGAGTATCGATGCCTTGTCTCGAAACTCCCATGACTAGGGACACTTTAAGGATGTGCTTATAGACCCCAGCTCCCACATATATGATCGCCATCATACTGCTGGCAGTCAAGCAAGAATCTTATGGGCTTTATCAACATATACATGATGATAAAGTCAAACCAGATAGCATACTATCATCTCGAGTAAGACTGTTCTATCGGTATAGGTCCTCCCTTAATCATTGCAATCACGTACCTGCGATCCAATAATTGACTTAGAGGGCACTATATCCAACAATCTCCCACTTGCACTTAAGGCTTTTATTGCGATGTCGCGTACTCACAGCTCGTGTGATACCGAACATCCAACTCCTCTACTAATCAGTTTCACAAAGCTCGTTTGCAAAACTATTGTGTTCAAGAAATAGCCTAAGTGAGTGGATCTGCCCTGATGTTTCTTTCTATGTCTCTCTTAATCTCAAGTTCACGGAGAAAGCCATCTCCCGAATCGAGTAATACCTGTCTTAGAATATGTCTGGATATCTGATGGGACCTAGTTCATAAATGAACTCCAAATCCAAACTTCTTAGACTGTATCGACAGCTGAAATTAATCGGTGTCAAGCACCATGCCTCCCACAGTATCCTCTTGGACCACCTGTCCATAATACTGTCCCTCGTGAGAGGGAAAACTATAACTCTGACAATCACTCTGTCATCCATGTCACCTTTGAAGCCTGGAATGATAACCGTCTCCCGAAGGAGGCTGCTGTTATCAAATCTATAGAACATCCATTCAAGTTCAAAAACTGCTTCCTAATATTTCTCCAGGATTGGATTAATATAAACTTATCGCATCTGTTGCAAAAACAACATCTGGTGTGGTACTTTACATCTCACGATTGGCTCAATTGCCTAAGCAAGTGATCTGCCAATCATGCACATCCCTCACCCCTTTAGTCTGTAAGACACCTTTAGAGAGGGTGACTCCATCACCTGCAGGTACACCACCATGCCAGGAGTCATCTATTCTAAATTACTATTAGAACACTATCAAAGTACCCATATTGGGAAACTACCCAAATCTAGATCTAAAACCATAGATCTAGTAACCAGAATGTCAAATATTATATCTATATTGTCACAACCCGAAAGAGCGCGTGACTGGCCCTTGAACCATATGAAGTCTATAGGACCCCATCTAATCCAAGTAAGCCCAAAGCCCAGAAATCTAAAACCATTTTAAGGAGTAAATAAGGAAAACTGGTTTTAAGAAGTAAAGAAATCTTGTTTCGAAAATCGAAGTTTTTAAATAACTAAGCCGAATATGCATTTTTAAAATGTGTAACTTTTCCTGAAAATTTCGGCAAAGTTTCCTTTGTAAAAATTGGCCCCGAACAGGGTACAACAAGAATAATATATATGAAATGATAAAAGGCATCCCCAAGCGGGAGCTAGCTCTTCGTCAATCGACGGTCACAACCACGCAAGCAATAATAATATACAACGCCAAAGGGCGAGGATCAAAACCCAAAAAGAAACTCAAACAGCCAAAAAACCGTAATACTACAAGCGCGACTCTAAGGTTGAAATAATACAACACTGTTTTCTAAGTCTGAAACAATATACAAGTTTTGGTTGATGGAATTCTAGATACAATGAATAATACATGTACAATAGCGGTTCTGATATAAAAGAACCCACCTACCCAAGCAAGTCTCCCATAAGGAAGCAGTGTGCCAGAAATGCCGCTATGGAATCTGTACGGAAAAACCTGCAAGAACTGTGGCACAACGGGGATGAGTTGCTAACTCGTGAATAGACAATATCTACAAGAAGAGATCGAATGTATGACCCATCCTAGGTCAATATGATCAGATATAAATAAACCTCAATATGAATAAGTCTGAAGCATGCTAAACTGGCAAGGTAATCTCTATGCATGAGTGTAGTGCCAAGTGCTCGTGCTAGTGCCTCAGGTAATAGCATATCATAAATGTGAGGTATGATCAATGTAATCAAATCTGCATGTACGTGGATCCCGTCCACTCGTCACCCAATGACAATAACCATCATGCATGTAAATATCAAAAAGCATGTGCATGGGAATATGAGGATATAAACCATCTGTGTCCCTCGCGACACGTCAAAATCATGGAACCGGAGTGCTCAGCATCGACACTCAAAAACATCATGAAAACTGTGCCCAGCATCGGCACATAAATCCTCATATATTGGGCTCCGTCAGTCCGGATCAGCCCACGGGCTCTGTCTGCGGTATCGGCCCTCGGCCCCGGCAGTACGCCCATATCCATCTATCGACTCTGGTCAGTATCCTCCGGATAACCGCCAGGTCCAACCAATCACCGGTAGGTACTCGCCACCCTGCCAGGCTCATCGTCTACTCTACGAAAAACATTTCTTGCCCCGGGGAACCATACCGGGTCCACCATGTACCCGCAATCGGCCTCATCCGCCTCCTCGAATCGGGTTTCACATGTCGCTCTCAGCACCGAGAAAACACATGGTGGACGCACTGAAATATCATCTCAGGGGTAACCGGGTTTTTAAAACAATTACATATTCTCCTTTTGAAACACCCACGGTTCCCAAAAACCAGAAATATCATGGCAACAACATATCTCAATGCGTATAATCAGAAAGCATGATGTATGCGACATGTAAAGAAATGTAAGCAACATACACTGAATGCAACAGTACTACAGTGTAGTGACATGGCAATTATCGATGATGAAGTGTGTGAGCCGGCAAACATGTGTACGTGGAACATACGCATCATCGATAATAGTACTGGTGTCCTAGCAGTATGACTGGAATATATCAACAATACAAGCGATGCAATGCAAATAGCATGAATATGCGGAATCGAATAATCAACGCAACAGTAAAGAACCTGCCTCAATAAATATATCATGCAACCTTGCCTTTTGAAATAAGACGAATCAGGGCTTTTGGTAAAATAAGGGCTACGGTGTTTTAAGAAAAGATGCGTCGCTTGAAAATATCCGTAAAATCCCTTTTTGCCTATCTTTAAAATATCCCCGATTCATTAGTTTTGAAATAGGTATGACTCGGGTCAAGTCTAATGTCTACTATGCGAACTACGAACCCAACTATCAAATCAATCGGGAGGGGCATGGAAACCACCTAAACCTGAGTCGATATACATATATATATATATATATAGTCGGTGATCTCGCCTCAATAGTATCACGTACGATACAGTATATCATATAACATCCTCGAGTCATGAGTGCGGATCTAACATCAATATAAAGCTCGTACGGTAAATCGTCGTACGACATCCTAATAGCTGGGTACGGGTCAATATCACATTCATCTCACCACATATCAGGTATCACTACCATCATATCACATCTCAAATACGAACTCTGTCATATCGCCGAATCTCACGGCTTCAATCAAACGTCATCGACTCATCTCTATCCCAGGTATCATCCCCAATCCCGTATATGAACACATATCCCATACCCATGTGTAGATATACACACCTCTATATGCACACAGATAAATGAAAGAATGTATGCAAGTATATGTGTACGTGTATGTGTGGGTGCAACCACTACTCTAGGGTTTCGCACTATACTAAAGCAATACATCCTTATCATCAATAATCCTAAACAACACATAATAACTATATGTGTGTATACGTATTCGTATACATCACCACGGACTGCGGGGGTGCTATACGCTATCCACCCGACTTCTCCCCGTAGATATAATCTACTCACCTTGCTTCTCGTGTGCCGATGCCGATGTCGCTATCTTCATCTTCTTCGCCTCAACATCACGTAGGGTACCTACAAGTATATCACAACGCTAAAGCACATGAAAATCACATCGGAAACCAAAATAGCACACTCTACTCGCATAGGTAAAAACCTATCGTCTCGCATGTAAACACGTTCAATATCCAGTTGTCGTTGACGTCCAAACGCCACCCGACAGAAACGAATCACCAAATACCAAAATCCATGCTAAAATAAGTCGTAAATCATACGCCAACTCAAGCAAATCAACCCAGATTTTATCCTAACTGGAATCAGTCAAAACTAGACATACACAGGGTCAAGACTAGAGGAAATAGGGCCATGCACAAAAATCGAAACAGTTCCCTCCTGCTCTGGCCGCAAATTGCGGCCAGGGGGATTAAATCTGAGGCCAAGGAAATGAGTTGGGGGCTAGGGTTTGGTGTGTTGGTTCCATGGTGCCTGCACATCTCGCTGTCAACTCAATTTCATTTTTAGGGTCTCGGGGTGAAAGCAGATTTCAAATTACGATCACAGATTCACAGTTTTTCTCCGACATCGTCTCATAAATCCGTATTCTGGTTTAAAGTTCAGGTTTGGGTCCAAATTAGCATTACACAAGGGGTTCTAGGGTCACCACAAGCCTCAATTTCACTTTGATTTCAGGTCTAACCCTAAACCCTAGCTTGAATTCTCCAAAGTCCACAAAACGACACAATATCGATATGAAACTAGAATTAATGCACAAAGAAATTGAAATACTACATAAGGGTGCAGAAATTACCTCCTTTGGCAACTCAAGAAAATTCTTGAGTTGCTCAAAGTCCTCCAAATCCAATCTTGCTAGGTTCAATATGTAGCTAGTGAGCTTGGGAGCAAGTTTTGTGAAATGGGAATGGGGTTTTGGTGCGGGAAATGAGAGGGATCTATGAAGTGAAGGGGAGGGAAATGAGAGGGAGCAGGAGCAAGAGCAGCAGCAGCTCCATGAGAGGGGAGAGAGAAATGGGTGTGAGGAAATGATGGGTATGGTTCAAAAAGTCAAAAGCAACTACTCTCTCTCTCTCTCTCTCATCATACTTACTTTTCTTTCTTTTCTTTTCTCTTTCTTCTCACTCCAATAGTGAACCCAAATAAACAACCATGGCAATACAAATGTAACACAAGTGTGGAAAATGATATGTGCACATTTTTGCACAAAAATGCCAAAAATCCGATTAGCGATTTTTAATCACGATTAGCACTATATTAGCATATAACTAATCTTAAAAACTTTAAAATGGAATAATTCCATAAAATACCCTATTTTAGAATTTTCCATAATTTTTCCCCATTTATTTGTATTTAATTATACCAGAATATTAAAATATTCATTAAAATAATATTAAATTATAAAAATTCCCAAAAATCATATTTTATTATTTTGAAAACGTTAAAATCTACCCCCCTTAAAGAAATTCGGTCCCCGAATTTAAATTTAAACCCCCAAATACTAAAACATTTCAATACAAATTCCAAGTCATCGGGGCTTCGAAATCATCAATACATAAAACATCATAGCGCAATGCATGCGCATGAGTACTGAGTAGATAACTCAAAAGCAAAACTCCGTCAAGCATCCCGAAATCATCGAAGTCATGGTAAAGACACAAATGTCAAATCCAATACAAAATCAATATGATATAGATCAGAACTATACATGTAGACATCCAATCTATACATGTGAATAGCTGATATAAATGCATGCCAAATCTTTTTGAATCGCTGTGCGATGCGCGTAACACTGCATAGTGGCAGACGTTTTTCATAAGAAAATAACTACATACGTATATATATATCCTTTGTTTAATAGGTACGTTCCGCCGTTTTGAAAACAATTTAGAAGGGTTTCCTTGTTTTTAAACGTTTCGTGTCATATCGAACACGTAGGTATATATATATCGAGACCATAGCTTGCTCTTTGGAAATCCCTTCGAACTATTAATGCATTCAAAATATATCCAGGTATTGTCCTCTGACTAGTCCTGCTCGGTACAAAACGAATATCAACTATCATAAAAATGTCTTGCTCCAAAAGGAATAAATCCCAAAAATGCACATAACACCACCCTGTGCGTCTGGTGCGCACGGAAATCAAAATCCATATATGTGCCATACAGGTGCACAAAACAACATCTAGGTGCAACGGGTGTGCACGAAGTATCTGTCATAGGCAACGTGTGTGCCTGACAGCCAAAATCCGGTGCATCTGACATGCACGAAGAATCTCGATTTAGTGCATCGGGTGTGCACCAAAATCGTATCTCAAAACATACGCCCAACATGCGCGAAAATCCAAATCGGTGCATCCATCGTGCACGAATGAAAGTCTAAACCCTGGGCACTCAACATGCACGGAATCACGAAATCCAATAGCAAACGCCGAACATGCGTAAGTCCAGTCGAAAGCACGGAGTGCAAGAATCAAAAATATCAGGGTCAAGTCGACGATATATAATGCGGCTCAATCAAAATCAAGTGTACCGCGATGGAAAATCTCACAACCGTGTGCATCAGCGTGCACAAATCAAATCAAAACACTAAAAGTGCATGAAATCACCATCAATACCTCAAGAATAATAACTATGCGCAAGGTATAAATACCCTGTAGGTGCAACCATGGTGCACAAAATCAAATATCATGGAACTCAGTCATCAAGACTAAATCATGCAAATAGATCGCCCAAAATACCGAAATCCAAAGTGACGGATACGTGATAGTCAAATCACAAAATCACAAATCATAAATACCGCCGTCGGTATATCCTCCTTCGAGTCGAGAAGGTGCCGGTACATTCAATGCTAGCGGCGCAAGATATCTACTTGCCTCATGCTCGCGGCTGGCGTCCTCTGTCTCTGGTTCTTTATCTTCCCTGTAGATTACCAATCTCGCAATCCATCGGCTCATCGGCCCGGTCAGGTGTGCTGACAGGAACGATTCCGTTCTGGCACTTTCCTGGTCATCTCTCGATCAATCCTCACGACCGTTCGTAAAGCAGCACATCTCTGGCGCCGACCTCGGGTCCTCTGAATGCACATCACGCATCTGCTCCTGGTGCAAATCTTATTGCAGCAGTGTACTGGAAGGAATCCTACTCAAGGTCTCTTCTGATCTTGCCTAAGCCAAACTGTACGAAGGCTGGTACTCTGGCAAAATCTTTTCTCGCTCTCTGGACATCTGCGTCCTTAGTACAACATCTGCTCGGAAGCTGGTCGCATCCCTGTGCCTCTGTATGCATATCTGACCTTTAATCTTAACGGGGTATAGTAACAGCTCGTCTGCATCTCGCACGAACTTCTTGTCCCGCTTGTCTGTATCATCGTCTATTTCGACGTCGCGTCTCTATCTGCGCACTGCAATGTCCTCGGCTACGGTCCATCCGAAGTCTCTAATACGAACTCGAAATCACGAACTCGGTATCTTCGTCACTCAGTAGGAGATATCTAGCCGATCACGTCCTCAGCGTGCATATCGCATCTCTGATGTCAGTGGAGTGGAACGCCATCTCATCGAAATCTCATGCGAACTCTTTACTTCACTCTGCTTCAATATCGACTGATTCGGACTCATCTCATCGTGGCTACACAGACTGCGCTCCAACGGCTACGCTCGTATCTGGAGTCTCCCAAGCAGTGTCCCATCACATGATATCCGAATGATGTCGAATCGTCCGATCGACTCGTCAGAACCTCATAATCCTCTAAGAGCTCAACATCTCGGGTACAGTTTAATAGTATCGAGTACATACCACAGCATCGGTGGTCCAGCCGTAGAAGGGCAAACCCAAACCTCACTAATGGCGCCGCGGAACTACCGCAAACCCTAAGGTTCAAAGGCTTTCACACGGTCATTATGTCGAGTTAGGGTTTCATTCTTCTAGAGGGTCCATAGAATCGCTTGCATGTCTTTCCGGATACTTTAAACTTGGAAAATGGGTTCCTGACATTCGATCCTCTCAATCGACTCTCAACGAATCTGCGTGAAGTCGCCTCTAGCTGGAATCAATCTATCTGATGACCTTGCATCGAGTAAGCAAACGGACCATATGTCCTAGTCATTAATCCTCAGTGACTAGCGACTCACTATCATATCTCTAAGAATATGCTCATGCTGCAGTAGCTCCAATCATCTGGGCGATATCTCATCTTCCGCAGCAACAACTGGCTCCTTCGTCCGTGCGCTGGACAACGCCTCAATCGTCCTGGATAAGCGATAATATCAACGGTCATCACATCCTGGTTGGCCTCTATCAGTGGCTCAATCCTCTGGTGCCGATCAGCACATCCGGAAATCTCGTAAAAGCGATCAATCCAACGCTCATGGCGCGAAAACACAATAAGACGACTCCTCAATTTGCAATCGTAAGTCTCTGGAAATCATGCCCTGGTCAGTCCGCGTCCACGACGAGCTCATGCTGACGCAACTCGAGCCGTAGCTCACTCTGTCCGTGCAATCGCGGCAGCAAAACCATAACCAGTATCGATAAGGATAGATCATAGGAAGGAATATAATACGGTGCAAGGAAATGTACATCCTAAGGTTTCTTAAGCGGAGTGGCGTGTCGTAAGTATGCCGCGGAACATACGTACGGTACGTCTCTCTACTCAAGCTACCTACTCCATCAACCAAGGGTCATCCTATGCGACGAAAGTTCGGATATAATACGCCCTCGACTAAGTCTAAGTTCCGTAAGGTCAAGCCCGAGTTCCGTATATAGATAACGCCCTAGGCTCCACATAGTCAAACTTAGACTCGAACCAAGGTCAACCAAGCGCTCTGATACCAACTTTGTCACGACCCGAAAGAGCGCGTGACTAGCCCTTGAACCATATGAAGTCTATAGGACCCCATCAAATCTAAGTAAGCCAAAAGCCCAGAAATCTAAAATTAAGGAGTAAATAAGGAAAACTGGTTTTAAGAAGTAAAGAAATCTTGTTTCGAAAATCGAAGTTTTTAAATAACTAAGCCGAATATGCATTTTTAAAATGTGTAACTTTTCCTGAAAATTTCGGCAGAGTTTCCTTTGTAAAAATTGGTCCCGAACAGGGTACAAAGAATAATATATATGAAATGATAAAAGGCATCCCCAAGCGGGAGCTAGCTCTTCGTCAATTGACGGTCACAACCACGCAAGCAATAATAATATACAACGCCAAAGGGCGAGGATCAAAACCCAAAAAGAAACTCAAACAGCCAGAAAACCGTAATACTACAAGCGCGACTCTAAGGTTGAAATAATACAACACTGTTTTCTAAGTCTGAAACAATATACAAGTTTTGGTTGATGGAATTCTAGATACAATGAATAATACATGTACAATGGTAGTTCTGATACAAAAGAACCCACCTACCCAAGAAAGTCACCCATAAGGAAGCAGTGTGCCAGAAATGCCGCTATGGAATCTGTACGGCAAAACCTGCAAGAACTGTGGCACAACGGGGGTGAGTTGCCAACTCGTGAATAGACAATATCTACAAGCAGAGATCGAATGTATGACCCATCCTAGGTCAATACGATCAGATATAAATAAAACTCAATATGAATAAATCTGAAGCATGCTAAACTGGCAAGGTAATCTCTATGCATGAGTGTAGTGCCAAGTGCTCGTGCCAGTGCCTCAGGTAATAGCATATCATAAATGTGAGGTATGATCAATGTTATCAAATCTGCATGTACGTGGATCCCGTCCACTCGTCACCCAATGACAATAACCATCATGCATGTAAATATCATAAAGCATGCGCATGGGAATATGAGGATATAAACCATCTGTGTCCCTCGCGACACGTCAAAATCATGGAACCGGAGTGCTCAGCATCGACACTCAAAAACATCATGAAAACTGTGCCCAGTATTGGCACGTAAATCCTCATATATCGGGCTCCGTCAGTCCGGATCGGCCCACGGGCTCTGTCTGCTGTATCGGCCCTCGGCCCCGGCAGTACGCCCATATCCATCTATCGACTCTGGTCAGTATCCTCCGGATAACCGCCAAGTCCAACCAATCACCGGTAGGTACTCGCCACCTTGCCAGGCTCATCGTCTACTCCACGAAAAATATTTCTTGCCCCGGGGAACCATACCGGGTCCACCATGTACCCGTAATCGGCCTCATCCGCCTCCTCGAATCGGGTTTCACATGTCGCTCTCAGCACCGAGAAAACACATGGTGGACGCACTGAAATATCATCTCAAGGGTAACCTGGTTTTTAAAACAATTACATATTCTCCTTTTGAAACACCCACGGTTCCCAAAAACCAGAAATATTATGGAAACAACATATCTCAATGCGTATAATCAGAAAGCATGATGTATGCGACATGTAAAGAAATGTAAGCAACATACACTGAATGCAACAGTACTACAGTGTAGTGACATGGCAATTATCGATGATGAAGTGTGTGAGCCGGCAAACATGTGTACGTGGAACATACGCATCATCGATAATAGTACTGGTGTCCTAGCAGCATGACTGGAATATATCAACAATACAAGCGATGCAATGAAAATAGCATGAATATGCGGAATCGAATAATCAGCGCAACAGTAAAGAACCTGCCTCAATAAATATATCATGCAACCTTGCCTTTTGAAATAAGACGAATCAGGGCTTTTGGTAAAATAAGGGCTACGGTGTTTTAAGAAAAGATGCGTCGCATGAAAATATCCGTAGAATCCCTTTTTGCCTATCTTTAAAATATCCCCGATTCGTTAGTTTTGAAATAGGTATGACTCGGGTCAAGACTAATGCCTACTATGCGAACTACGAACCCAACTATCAAATCAATCGGGAGGGGCATGGAAACCACCTAAATCTGAGTCGATATACATATATATATATAGTCGGTGATCTCGCCTCAATAGTATTGTTGGGTTCCTAGGCACTCTTGTGAAGGTTCATAAGGCATCAAACATGCCCGGATAAAAATTTAAACGTGCCGAACAACCCAAAGCCGGGATCTTTGCTAAATTATTAGGGTTAAGCATGCAAGATAACATCTTTTTATCTAAGTGTGAGGGATTACAACCTTTGTAGTCCGCTCCTTCGCTTCACAAGCTCCGAGTAGAACTCCCTTTGCCGCGATCCACGATCTCCCGGACTCAAGTGAGGCTCCACGACTCGAACGATCCATGCTAGCTTGAAGTGTTCCAAATCTCCGATGATCTACGTCGAAGTTGCAATAACCCAAGCTTTCTCACTCTAAAGAGATGAACACCCTAATCTCATGGGCTAGATGAGATGAGGATGAGAGAGTAGTATTTATGCTTTCTTTTTAATTCACTTTCTCATAATTTATCATCACAAATGGAATTTCTAGTGAGCTCAAATTTTAAGAGAGAAGAAGATGATAATGGAAATGATAATTCCTTTTGTGATGAATAGAAAAGAAAAGTATATGATTGATTATTGAACCATGGTCAAGGATGAGTGGCTAAGAGTTTGTAGAGAATAAACTAGAGTTAGGGTTTGGTTAGGTTAAGTTATGAGTCATGCAAAAATATCAACCATAATATCTTAAGCATGACAAAAAACAAAACTTCTAGAAGGTGCAAGAAGAAGATAACCCTAATCAAACCCTAATCCCTTTTAATCATCCTTAAACATGTTTAATAATAAATCATATCATGTCACAATAATATATATCACATATATATTATATATTTGTAACAAAAGAAAATAATACAATTAACATATATCGCATATATATCAATGTATCAACCAGTGAGAAAATGAAATAATAAAGCGAGCCAATATTAGATAATGTAATACAATATATCATATATATTATTATACATTAAATCATTGAATCAACACTTGATCCGACGATCCGGCTATATCGAATATTACCGACTAATATATCATGTACCGATTCATCGAATCAACACTTGATCCGATGTCCCGGTTCATATCTAAATATCGCGAGAATATAATACGGTATCTCATATCGCATTATTCTCGGTCCTGGACATATCAAATATGTGCCTCTACTCCGTTTCGCCTGAGCCAAGAAACCTCTGTGTAGGACTCTAAAGAATCGTCAATACGCCGGTAGCAGGTGATGATCATATCAAACACCCACAAGCTGCAAGCGGTCAGCTAAACGTAACAGCCACCCAGGTATTGAGCGATCAGAAGATCAACAAGCTAGCCTGTGCGTTCTCCTATGAATCCAATCAGTAACACTCCCGTACAGCCCGGTCTGTTCGTCTGATATGTCGCATATCAAGTCTAGGGGTGGTAAACGTCAGACCCCAGTAACCGATAAGTCGTGTCGATGTGTGGCTCATAACGGGTCGAGAAACTACTAGTAACACTTACCAGTAAATCTCTATATCAGCCCTGGCCAGGGACTTCCAGTTATAGCCAATCGAACACAGCACAACATCAACTCCCTATACCGGGAGAGACGAATCCCCTCCTATCGCTCATTGCCTCCATGTGATTCGGGACTGTACCCAAAAGCCACCGTTTTGCACGCCCTCTTGAACGTGGTAAGGTGGAAATCAAAGCACAGTGGGAATCACACAAGACCCCATGACGATCTCGGGTCTACAGACTACCCTGTACCAGTGTCACCAGAGAACTGCCATCTGACGTGTGGTATATCACCATCTGGGAGTTCTCGGCGAGTCCGTCCAGTGTACCCAGTCTCCACTGAGCACCCGTACACCGTCTCTGATGTCAAACACCGATGGATATGGGATCATCCATCGCCCATCATATGGGTCAAGATGCGTATACGCTAGTCTACTCTGGTGTATCGATGCCCTGTCTCGATATACCCTCGACTAGGAACAGTTATAGGATGTACTCATCGACTACCATGGCCCCACTAGTATGATCTCATCATAGTCCCAGTAGTTGAGTACAGATCCTAAGGGCTTTATCAACATGTGAGAGAAAAACAGTAAACCAGTACAAGTCAACATGTTAAGATAAAGTGAAACCAAATAGCATACTATCATGACGAGCAAGAAAGTCATCTCTCTATATATCCAAGCATCCATTATAATATACATCATATGTACAACAATGGCCTCTAGGGCATATACATAACTAACAATCTCCTACTTGCACTAAGGCCAGCTGCTGTAGTATCTCATACCTAGCATCCCGAATAATCTCTCAAACTGTATCTGGGGAATAACCTTCGTGAATGGATCCGCAGTGTTGTCCTTCGTATCTACTCTCCTGACCTCGATCTCCCGGCGATCAACTATCTCCCTGATCAGGTGATACCGCCTCAGAATATGTCTGGATTTCTGATGGGATCTGGGTTCCTTGGCCAAAGCCACAGCTCCATTGTTATCGCAATATAGAGGTATTGGATGCTCAATGGATGGAACCACACCAAGTTCACTAATGAACTTCTTTATCCAGACAGCCTCCTTGGCAGCATCGTTGGCAGCGATGTATTCAGCCTCCATCGTCGAGTCTGCAACGGTATCCTGTTTGGAACTCTTCCAACATACCGCCCCTCCATTGAGGGTAAAGACAAAACCCGAGTGCGACTTAGAGTCGTCCTTATCACTCTGGAAGCTGGAATCGGTAAAGGACTCCACCTGGAGTTCTCTGTTACCATACACCAAGAACATCTCTTTAGTCTTTCGTAAGTACTTGAGAATGTTCTTCACAGCTGTCCAGTGACTCTCTCCAGGATCTGCTTGATACCGACTCACTACACTTAGTGAGTATGCTACATCGGGTCTGGTATATAGCATCGCATACATGATAGAGCCTACTGCCGAAGCATAGGGTATCCCTTGCATGCGAGCTCTCTCCAAATCAGTCTTGGGAGAAATCTCTTTGGAGAGAGTGAGTCCAGAGATCGTGGGTTGGTTCCCACGCTTGGATTCTTCCATACTAAACCTCTTTAGTATGGTGTCAATGTACCTGGATTGGGACAATCCCAGTATCCGTTTAGATCATGATTCCCAATATGCAGGAGGCATCACCTAGATCTTTCATTGAGAATCTCTGTGATAAGAAGAGCTTGACTGATTGCAGCATAGGAATATCATTTCCTATCAAGAGTATGTCATCCACGTACAATACGAGGAAGACAACCTTACCCTCTGCTACCTTCTTATAGATACAAGGTTCATCTATATTTTTGCTGAAGTCAAACTCTTTGACTACAACATCAAAACAGATGTTCCAACTCCGCGATGCTTGCTTTAACCCATAAATGGATTTAAGCAGCTTGCACACCTTTCCGCTGCTCCCACTATCTACGAAGCCCTCTGGCTGAGTCATGTACACGCTCTCTTCTAAATCACCGTTTAGAAAGGCGGTCTTAACATCCATTTGCCAGATTTCGTAGTCATGGTATGCAGCAATGGCAAGTAAGGTCCGGATGGACTTAAGCATAGCCACTGGAGAAAAGGTTTCATCATAATCCACACCTGGTCGTTGACGAAATCCCTTTGCTACAAGTCTAGCTTTGAAAGTCTCAACTTTTCCATCTACACCAAATTTCTTTTTAAAGATCCACTTGCTCCCTATGGGTTTTACCCCTTCAGGAGCATTTTCCAAAGTCCATACTTTGTTGGTGTACATGGATTCCATCTCAGATCGCATTGCATCCAGCCATTTCACAGAGTCACTACTCGTGATGGCCTGCTCGAAACTAGTCGGTTCATCATCATCCATGATGCAATCCTCGCTTCCACCATCAATGAGAAAACCGTAGTATCTCTCAGGCGGACGAGAAAACCTACTAGATCGGCGGAGAGGCTGGGGTTCGTCGGGTAATACTGAATCTTCTGGTTCTACCAAGTCTTCTGTTATAGTTTGTGTCGCTGGAACCTCTTCCAGTTCTACCTCAATGCCACTAATCTGTTTCATAAGAAAACCTTTTTCTAAGAAAGTGGCATGTCGAGAAACAAACACCTTTTGTTCCTCGGGGTGGTAGAAGATATACCCTTGTGAATTTCTGGGATATCCTACAAACTTACATAAGACTGATCTTGCCTCGAGTTTGTCCGGATTTTGTCTTTTGACATAGGCTGGACAACCCCATATCTTAACATACTTAAGAGATGGTCTCTTCCCTCATATGGAGTGGTAGGCACTGATTTGGTAGGAACCATATTCAATAGGTGTATGGCTGTCTCAAGCGCATACCCCTAGAAGGAAATAGGTAACTCAGTGTACTCATCATTGAACGCACAATATCTAATAGGGTGCGATTCCTTCGTTCCGATACACCGTTGTGCTGTGGTGTATAAGGTGGAGTAAGCTGAGAGAGAATCTCATTCTCTTTTAGATAATCTTGGAACTCATTGCTCAAGTATTCTCCTCCTCGATCAGATCGAAGGATCTTAATACTTTTGCCCGTTTGGTTCTCTACTTCGTGCTTATATTCTCTGAATTTCTCAAAAGCTTCAGACTTGTGTTTCAATAGGAACGCATGCCCGTATCTAGAGAGATCGTCAGTGAATGTAATGAAGTAGGGAGAACCGTTTCTGGCATGCGTAGACATGGGACCGCATACATCACTATGTATTAGTCCTAAGAGTTCAGTAACTCTTTCTCCGTGTCCACTAAACGGAGCTTTGGTCATTTTTCCTTTGAGACATGAATGGCAAGTATCATAAGATGATAATTCGAACGGATTCAAATAACCATCCTTATGTAACTTAGCCAGTCATGTCGCATTGATATGACCAAGTCTACAATGCCACAAGTAGGATTCGTTCATATCTGAACTTTTCCTCTTGTGTGTGTTTTGTATATTCAGGACTGTATTCTGATTTAGAATGAATATGCCATTATGTAACGAGCCTGATGTAATCAACTTTTGATTTAGGAAGATATTCATAACATTATCTTGTACTATAAAATTATATCCTTCTTTACTTAATAAAGAAACTGATATAATGTTGCACATCATGTTCGGTATATAATAACACTTATTCAGAATCAGTGTATTACGACTTGGTAATACAAGGTGATATTCGCCAACTGCTTTGGCTACAATACTTGCACCGTTCCCTACTTGAACGGAATGATCACCTTTTCCCAGTTCTCCACCTTTTCGTAGCCCATGTAAAAATTTACATATGTGGGATCCTGATCCGGTATCTAATACCCAGGACGTAGGGTGAACTGAGAAACAGTTCTCAATAACTAACACACCTGAAGAAGATGCATCAGCATGCATGCTCTTTTGGGCGGCTAGAGAATCCAGATATTCTTCTGTTTCCTGTTCAGTCTTATAACTCTTATAAAAAAGAACGGGTCCAACGTTCCCTTACTTAGTACAATAATCGGGTCCAGTCAATACATCCATATTATTATCTTGATTATGGCCTGACATGGTCGCTACCTGGAGAGAGAGAGAAGAAAACACTTTAGCGTTTGCTCTTGCAAGATTAGATTGGTTATTATCTTATCTAATCAGGATGTCTCCCACTGTTTTTATCAAATCTACCTTCAAACCCTAAAAGGTAAGATTAGCCGGGATTAATTACACCCTACAATCTCGTCAATCTTTCAGCCAGATCAGTGTCGGTACTTTGAGGGAGGTTTCCCGTGCTTTCGCACGGACCTAATTAAAGTAAACCTCGTTTTCCCAGAGGCGTAACCCCGTTAACACTTTTCTAGACACCTACTTGATGGACTAATTGTCCTGTGTAAAACTCTCCCAGGAGTAACTCTTACTCGCAGTGGGTATCGGGATCCAACTATCTCATAGAAGGTATGCAATCTCATTGCAAATTTCAACACTTGAAATTCCCAATAATATTTTACCCCTAGTGTTCTATGACCTTGACGAATGCCAAACAACCCATAGTCCACTAGTCAAGTTCAACCCGTACATTTCTTGATTGAATTAAACCCACCCGCACGACCCTTGACGAATGCCAAACAACGCCGTACGAATACCCTAATCCAATCTGCATCATATGCATAAGCAGATAAATACTAGTTAGCTACCGTACACTACGCCTTGACGAATACCAAACTACCGTAGCACGAATACTAAGTAGTACTTATATGAAATGACGGAGGGCTACGCAGGTTTTTCAGAAAACCTTGAGCGTAATGAACTTGATATCGTCGTAGAATCATGTGAATTTTGAAAAGGAGTGTTTTTGAGGCTTCTAGTTTTGCTAAAGAGGTCACTCCCGGTGAAGGGATCTCGGCTCTTTCCTCATCGAATAAGGTGCAGGATATATCATATATACCGCTATGCAAAGCAAGAACTATATAAGCTGTCAAAAACTAAACCGCGAGTTTTGTAGCATCTGCCAGTTTCGCTAAAGAGGTCACTCCTGGTGAAGGGATCTCGGCTCTTTCCTCATCGAATAAGATGCAGGACATATCATATATATCACTGTGCAAAGCAAAACTGTAGCTACCCTTTTTATAAAGTTTTGATTCTACAACATCTTTTAGGTTTCTTTTCCTTTTATTAATCTTATTAATAAAAATCCCATCAGCTTATGCTTCCTAAGTATCACAGAAGAAACGAAAGCAGTAATATTTATATATCAGCATATATATATAGTATAAGCATTCGTTTCAAGCAGTAATATGATCTCATCACAGAACATTGCAGCAGAAGAACATATATGAAATATTGGATATACTAGGACGTCCGTGTTTTCAATACGAGCCTGTATAAAATACGGATTCCACGGTCGCGACGAATAGCCAAACCCACATCCCAAGACTCCTACGAGAGCGGCAAGTAACACTGCCATTTCTAGGGTTAGGAGACCCGGTCTCGACTCCTCGAGATGGCCTCCCACTGGACCCTAGAACCCGGTTACTTGTGCTCCCCTCCTTGGGTCTACCTAATGCGGAAAAGTAAATAATATACACTGGTGACATCAACCTCAACCTGGAAGTGCCCCAAATAAAAGAATATTGCATTACAAATGAATTTTACATGAATGAAAATAAAACCCTCATCTTACATAAAACCCCTGGCTATTCAGAACACGACGATCCAATATAACATATCACAGCAACACATAATATCTTATATCATCAACGTAAGTAAATATGCGCATCCCAATTGTCGTTGGCATATAGCAATAAAACCGGCGATATCACATATTAAACTTACGGTCACAGAAAAGAAAGTGTAAAACTACAACATTTGGAATCCACAATCACTTTAGACATCGTAAATCCGAAATATCACATACTTCGCATTTCATGCCTAACCCTATGAATTCCACATATTGTATCACATTCCAGATAAATAGATAGTATTAAAATTTTTGAACAGATAATCAAATACCCAAAATTTTCTAAAGTGCACAACACTTGAGCGGAGTTCAAATAATCCCAGAATATGTCACAATACCGGTGATCCAGCCGTAGAAGGGTCAAGCCTACGCCTCACATGTGGCACGCCGTACTGCCCCAAACCCGAAGGTTCAAAAGGCAGTTCAAGACGGTCACATAATCGAGTTAAGGTTTGTTGTCTTCTAGAGGGTCCACCGCTTAACTTATACAATTTTTCCGAAAGATTTAAGCCCGATAAAAATTCAACACTTGAAAGTTTGCCGTGCCGGGATAAAGTGGGTTAATGATATCCGTTCAAACAGTTTAATAGTTTCTAAATATCCAGAAAAGAAAATGAATTTAAATATTCCGATCGAATCTACTATTACAAAACAAACCCCTGAATACTCAACACTTAAGTCACTTTAAAAATACCCAGAAGCATCAACAAGCACCTACGGATATTATCATGAAGCCACGTGTCACAATTCCAAAATTCGGCCGCGGAGCCGCCGCGGGAAGCAGGTTCCCGCCGCGGTTCCGCCGTGGTTTAGTGGATTTGTGGGCCCGTGTTTCAAGGTAATTCTTAGAATTCCCTGCTGATTTTTTTAGGTATTTTTAATTCAGAAAAATCCCAGATTTTAAAAAATGTACAGAGAGGGGTTCATTTTCGTCGGTTCGGGTTCGATCGGAGTTTTAACTTCGTTAACACATCGCTTAATGCTCTAGCTAGGCTCTGATACCACTGTTGGGTTCCTAGGCACTCTTGTGAAGGTTCATAAGGCATCAAACATGCCCGGATAAAAATTTAAACGTGCTGAACAACCAAAAGCCGGGATCTTTGCTAGATTATTAGGGTTAAGCATGCAAGATAACATCTTTTTATCTAAGTGTGAGGGATTACAACCTTTGTAGTCTGCTCCTTCGCTTCACAAGCTCCGAGTAGAAGTCCCTTTGTCGCGATCCACGATCTCCCGGACTCAAAAGAGGCTCCATGACTCGAATGATCCATGCAAGCTTGAAGTGTTCCAAATCTCCGATGATCTACGTCGAAGTTGCAATAACCCAAGCTTTCTCACTCTAAAGAGATGAACACCCTAATCGCATGGGCTAGATGAGATGAGAATGAGGGAGTAGTATTTATGCTTTCTTTTTAATTCACTTTCTCACAATTTATCATCACAAATGGAATTTCTAGTGAGCTCAAATTTTAAGAGAGAAGAAGATGATAATGGAAATGATAATTCCTTTTGTGATGAATAGAAAAGAAAAGTATATGATTGATTATTGAACCATGGTCAAGGATGAGTGGCTAAGAGTTTGTAGAGAATAAACTAGAGTTAGGGTTTGGTTAGGTTAAGTTATGAGTCATGCAAAAATATCAACCATTATATCTTAAGCATGACAAAAAACAAAGCTTCTAGAAGGTGCAAGAAGAAGCTAACCCTAATCAAACCCTAATCCCTTTTAATTATCCTTAAACATGTTTAATAATAAATCATATCATGTCACAATAATATATATCACATATATATTATATATTTGCAACAAAAGAAAATAATACAATTAACATATATCGCATATATATCAATGTATCAACCAGTGAGAAAATGAAATAATAAAGCGAGCCAATATTAGATAATATAATACAATATATCATATATATTATTATACATTAAATCATCGAATCAACACTTGATCCGACGATCCGGCTATATAGAATATTACCGACTAATATATCATGTACCGATTCATCGAATCAACACTTGATCCGATGTCCCGGTTCATATCTAAATATCGCGAGAATATAATACGGTATCTCATATCGCATTATTCTCGGTCCTGGACATATCACATATGTGCCTCTACTCCGTTTCGCCTGAGCCAAGAAACCTCTGTGTAGGACTCTAAAGAATCGTCAATACGCCGGTAGCAGGTGATGATCATATCAAACACCCACAAGCTGCAAGCGGTCAGCTAAACGTAACAGCCACCCAAGTATTGAGCGATCAGAAGATCAACAAGCTAGCCTGTGCGTTCTCCTGTGAATCCAATCAGTAACACTCCCGTACAGTCCGGTCTGTTCGTCTGATATGTCGCATATCAAGTCTAGGGGTGGTAAACGTCAAACCCCAGTAACCGATAAGTCGTGTCGATGTGTGGCTCATAACGGGTCGAGAAACTACTAGTAACACATACCAGTAAATCTCTATATCAGCCCTGGCCAGAGACTTCCAGTTATAGCCAATCGAACACAGCACAACATCAACTCCCTATACCGGGAGAGACGAATCCCCTCCTATCGCTCATTGCCTCCATGTGATTCGGGACTGTACCCAAAAGCCACCGTTTTGCACGCCCTCTTGGACGTGGTAAGGTGGAAATCAAAGCACAGTGGGAATCACACAATACTCCATGACGATCTCGGGTCTACAGACTACCCTGTACCAGTGTCACCAGAGAATTGCCATCTGACGTGTGGTATATCACCATCTGGGAGTTCTCGGCGAGTCCGTCCAGTGTACCCAGTCTCCACTGAGCACCCATACACCGTCTCTGATGTCAAACACCGATGGATATGGGATCATCCATCACCCATCATATGGGTCAAGATGCGTATACGCTAGTCTACTCTGGTGTATCGATGCCCTGTCTCGATATACCCTCGACTAGGAACAGTTATAGGATGTACTCATCGACTACCATGGCCCCACTAGTATGATCTCATCATAGTCCCAGTAGTCGAGTACAGATCCTAAGGGCTTTATCAACATGTGAGAGAAAAACAGTAAACCAGTACAAATCAACATGTTAAGATAAAGTGAAACCAAATAGCATACTATCATAACGAGCAAGAAAGTCATCTCTATATATATCCATGCATCCATTATAATATACATCATATGTACAACAATGGCCTCTAGGGCATATACATAACTAACAAGTATCACGTACGATACAGTATATCATATAACATCCTCGAGTCATGAGTGCGGATCTAACATCAATATAAAGCTCGTACGGTAAATCGTCGTACGGCATCCCAATAGCTGGGTACGGGTCAATATCACATTCATCTCACCACATATCAGGTATCACTACCATCATATCACATCTCAAATACGAACTCTGTCATATCGCCGAATCTCACGGCTTCAATCAAACCTCATCAACTCATCTCAATCCCAGGTATCATCCTCAATCCCGTATATGAACACATAGTCCCATACCCATGTGTAGATATACACACCTCTATATGCACACAGATAAATGAAAGAATGTATGCAAGTATATGTGTACGTGTATGTGTGGGTGCAACCACTACTCTAGGGTTTCGCACTATACTAAACCAATACGTCCTTATCATCAATAATCCTAAACAACACATAATAACTATATGTGTGTATACGTATTCGTATACATCACCACGGACTGCGGGGGTGCTATACGCCATCCACCCGACTTCTCCCCGTAGATATAATCTACTCACCTTGCTTCTCGTGTGCCGATGCCGATGTCTCTATCTTCATCTTCTTCGCCTCAACATCACGTAGGGTACCTACAAGTATATCACAACGCTAAAGCACATGAAAATCACATCGGAAACCAAAATAGCACACGCTACTCGCATAGGTAAAAACCTATCGTCTCGCATGTAAACACGTTCAATATCCACTTGTCGTTGACGTCCAAACGCCACCCGACAGAAACGAATCACCAAATACCAAAATCCATGCTAAAACAAGTCGTAAATCATACGCCAACTCAAGCAAATCAACCCAGATTTTACCCTAACTGGAATCAGTCAAAACTAGACATACCCAGGGTCAAGACTGGAGGAAATAGGGCCATGCACAAAAATCGAGACAGTTCCCTCCTGCTCTGGCCGCAAATTGCGGCAAGGGGGATTAAATCTACGGCCAAGGGAATGAGTTGGGGGCTAAGGTTTGGTGTGTTGGTTCCATGGTGCCTGCACATCTCGCTGTCAACTCAATTTCATTTTTAGGGTCTCGGGGTGAAAGCAGATTTCAAATTACGATCACAGATTCACAGATTTTCTCCGACATCGTCTCATAAATCCGTATTCTGGTTTCAAGTTCAGGTTTGGGTCCAAATTAGCATTACACAAGGGGTTCTAGGGTCACCACAAGCCTCAATTTCACTTTGATTTCAGGTCTAACCCTAAACCCTAACTTGAATTCTCCAAAGTCCACAAAACGACACAATATCGATATGAAACTAGAATTGATGCACAAAGAAATTGAAATACTACATAAGGGTGCAGAAATTACCTCCTTTGGCAACTCAAAAAAATTCTTGAGTTGCTCAAAGTCCTCCAAATCCAATCTTGCTAGGTTCAATGTGTAGCTAGTGAGCTTAGGAGCAAGTTTTGTGAAATGGGAATGGGGTTTTGGTGAGGGAAATGAGAGGGATCTATGAAGTGAAGGGGAGGGAAATGAGAGGGAGCAGGAGTAAGAGCAGCAGCAGCTCCATGAGAGGGGAGAGAGAAATGGGTGTGAGGAAATGATGGGTATGGTTCAAAAAGTCAAAAGCAACTACTCTCTCTCTCTCATCATACTTACTTTTCTTTCTTTTCTTTTCTCTTTCTTCTCACTCCAATAGTGAACCCAAATGAACAACCATGGCAATACAAATGTAACACAAGTGTGGAAAATGATATGTGCACATTTTTGCACAAAAATGCCGAAAATCCGATTAGCGATTTTTAATCGCGATTAGCACTATATTAGCATATAACTAATCTTAAAAACTTTAAAATGGCATAATTCAATAAAATACCCTATTTTAGAATTTTCCATAATTTTTCTCTATTTATTTGTATTTAATTATACCAGAATATTAAAATATTCATTAAAATAATATTAAATTATAAAAATTCCCAAAAATCATATTTTATTAATTTGAAAACGTTACATATATCCTTTGTGGAGAAACAACAGTGTGACGACCACAACACAACCGATCGTAGTATAGGAATTTTACTTCCTACTCTGTGTATGTCATCCAAATACCAGGACATCACACCCTACCACCTTCTTAACAGATCCATTCTCTATTCTGATGAAGTCAAAGCCATGACTTCTACATCAAAATTTGATGATCTAATCTCTGCTATATTTGCTCAAGCCTATAAATAGACATAAGCTACTTGCTCACTATGCTTCCGCTGCTCCCACTGATTACGACAACCCTCTGGCAGAATAATATATATACGTACACTTCTAAAGCTAGTTTAGAACGACGCTATTCTTAACCTCCTGCCGGGTCTCATAGCCTGGAACAACAGTAGTGTCAAGTCTGGGTAAACAAGAACCTCCCTATCACCGTCCTTAAGGCTACCGGAGTACCTCTCGGGTGTCTGAGGTTACCCACCATATCTGCGGAGTGGCTCTTGGAATGTCAAACCTGATTGAATATATAGGTTCTATTAAATTTTCCGTAATCGTTTGCGATTCTGGAATCACTTCCAGTTCTACCATACTCCCACTACTGTTTTCTGAAAAACATTTTATTAAAACTGTGGCGAGTCAAAAACAATATCACTATTGATCTTCCAGATGGTAGAAAATCAACCTTCGTCAAAGCTAGGGTCAACCCACAAACTGCCATTACAAAAACGTGCCCTGAGTTATCCAGTGTCTGGTTTTAAGCATAAGCTGGACAACTCCCCTTACCTTAACATCGTTAAGATATGAAGCATTCTGTATCCAATATAGAAAGTTTGGCACTTATTTAATTGGAACCAGATTCAAATCATGCAGCTGTCTCCAGTGCATATCAACTTAATGGAGAGAGGCTAATCAGCATTATCAACTTAGGAATCCATCCAATTATGAGTAACCTGAAAGAGAAACAAGTTTCTCAAAACCATTACTATCAACTGAATACCAATCACAAGAATCTACATCTTCGATTTCTTTGAAGAATCCCGATACTTGCGACACCTGGTTCTCTACTTTATTCCTATACCCACAACTTCTCAAAACTTAGACATTTTATTTCTACGAAACACTTGTCTAAAAACTAGAGAAGTTACAAGTAAACAGAATATAGTACGAGGACCAACCCCTTTGTCCTGATGGACACTGGACAACATACAATACTCTGTATAAGTCCGCTGAGTTGAATAACTCAAAACCTGTGCATCGTAGGTTAAAGACTGTACCCAGACGATTTCCTCAAATATCACCAATTACAACGAATTCCGATATAATGAGGATGATCACCTAATTCCTAATAACTTACTCCTACTCATCATCTGAAAAACCATGCAGATGTGAGAAGCATACTTGGTAAATACATACCCTGGAGCAAGGGTTTAATTGGGAAATCAGTTTTCAATTAACAATGCACAGTTTAATTGAAACATGAAAATGTTTCGAGTGGGTATCCTGGTATTCTTAGTAATGCCTCTTCCATAATCCAATTCATGACTTTAACCGTATATTTATTTGTCATCTCCCCAAATCCCTTTATTTGTCTTTAGTCGTTACCTTATGTACACCATCGTTAGGCTAAAATGGTTTTCTTCCTTTCCTACCGTTCGGCACCAGCCTATGGTTTGGAAGAAGACTATCCAGTAAGCATAATAGGTGTACTCTCCTAATCCTAGGAGTACTCGCAAATTAAAAGAAGGTGATAATAAAAGACAACTGAATAATACCCTATTCGGTTAAAGGTGAAATAGGAGTGGCGATGAAGTACGCGGTTTGGTCGTGAATGTTAGCGGTCATAATTTACTTTGCCCTTTTTCTAATCCCTTTATTTTGTCTTTAGTCATTACCTTCCGTACACCCTACTTAGGCTAATTGGTTTTCTTCATTCCCTACCTTTCGGCACATGCCTATGGTTTGAAAGAAGACTATCCAATAAGCGTAATAGGTGTACTCTCCTAAACCAAGGAGCCCTCGCAACCCGAGAGAAGGTGATAATAAAAGACAACTGAATAAACCAATTCTATTTCTCCTGAACCTGGATCCATCCTCGAAGAAGTCCCTCCGAGTTCGTATATAACCATACGATGGATCTATCCAATGGAAGTGGATGTCCGTAGTAATACGGGGTGTTCTGAGAAATACAAAGGGTAAAAGAAGGAGCGGCAATGACTTATGCAACTCGGACAATCAAAAATCCAGTATATTAAGAAGATTCGGTCAACTTGGTCACTGAGTTATAGTCTAGGGTCGGTCAAAAGTCGCTGCCAAAGAGAGAGAGAAAAGAAACACTCTGCGTGCACTCTAACCTAGATCAGAATGGTTATCTCTTTATCTAATTAGGAAACCTCCCACTGTAATCTCAAATTCTCCTCCAAACCTGAAAGATGAATTAGTCGGGATCACCCGAGGAGTAAACTAACTCATCAGTGGGAATCGGGATCCAACTCTCATCGCATGATAACGTGCAGGAATCCACTCATGTTATCATACTCCGGAAGGTATGCTCAAGTTTTGCAAGTTTCCTGTATGTTTGTGTTACGCCCTGCTTCCCAAAATACGGAATACGAGGGGTTGACAAGGCCAGCCATGCTCCTACGGTCAAGGATACATCCTGCCGTAGTCACACTTCGTCTTCTAGCTTTACATGGTAATCAGTAAATAATGCGCAGGCAATAAGAAATGCAGTAACTTAAACGAAACAATATAAAGAACTGACCTGATGGGAAACAAAAGGGTATAACTCTGGATAGCAAATCAAGATGTCCGTAATGCACGTCCAATCCCGGTCCAGGCCAAATCCTCTCCTCACGCTGAGCATGCATACTCAGGTCGTCAGAGCGACACAATAGCAATATAATGTACAAATCCAAGTGATAACTCTAATAGTGATAATACATATATATAGCAGTAAATCAATGACAGTATAGGTATGAACATGCAGTAATCAATGCAGTGGAACAGTAAAAGCAGTAAAATGATATGCCAGGTATGTCAACACAGTAAGTATGTATATCGATGATATCATCTCTATCTGTCTCTAAGTCTCACTGTACAGGTCACTAAGCCTATCGTCAGTCCAAGTGTGAGAGTCAACCACTCGCGAGTGTCCTCCACCCAAGGGTAGGACCCAAGGGCAAGGGACCACGGGCCCAACATGTAACTCACGGTAATAATCATGTACCCTGTAAATCTCCATATATCTCCATATATATAAGCCGGCAAGGGACTCCCGAGATTCTGTTGAACTCACACTCAAACTACCCCACACCCCGTGGTCTACATCAAACGATAACCATAATCCTAAATACCAATCGGTCTGTGACAAGTCTGTGCGAGAACTGGAGGCAGGACCTCCATCAAGCACGTCCCGACTAATACCTAAGATAAATGGCAGAGTCTGATGTCTTATCTGTGACACCCATGCAAGAGTTTCCATAAGTGTCCCATACCACTTATAGTTACACATACACGCGTCCCACAGACATCGACAATGCAATAGAATCATAAGGTTCACTGATTGTGTACAAGTACGTGTCACTTTCACTTATTCACTTATACACGAACACTAACGTACTTGACACAATCATCACTAATACCTACACTGGGTAATGCACATTATCACTAGGTTATCAATGCAGTGACGTATGTATGATATGATGCGGAAACATTATGTAAAGCATGATTATGGTGTCATAAAACAGTATTCTATCACTTGCACGATTTATCATGAATCGTATGTGTACAGTTTAGCGAAACGATAAACAGGGAATAAATAGTATGATTAGTTATCTAACAAGTGAATTTGGTTTCACGGCAATCGGGTTTCGGTATCATTAGTTATGGCCATTTCCTTTTAAGCGTTCACGGCTGGAAACCCGGTTTCAGAATCGAAAGTCCGTTTCGCAACGCATTTTAATCCCAGTTGGTATCAGAATTTAGCGACGCTACAGTTGGATGAAATCTAGAGTTTTCAGTAAGGTTTTCAACGCAATAGACGGATCTTCAATCGCGTCTGTACGTCAGGAGATATACACTGTTTAACACTAATATGTCACCTCTGAATATGTTCTGGACTGTTATACCTCCCGATCTTTTAAATTACAGGTTAAATAGAAAATGATGACGAAACAGGGTGAAACTACTTGTATTATCTAGCTAACAGATTCATATTTAATAAACTGCAGAGTTCCGCAGCCTACGAGTTAAGGAAACAGGGTGGTGTTCATTGCGGGACAGCACACAGTAAATAGAGTCGCTCTGGACTACAGTCCAGAGTCGCACTCCGATCCAAATATTGTCACAGTTTAAGTACAGAAATATTTAGAAACTTGCATAGGGTTATAGTTCGTCGAGTCGGCTTCGATTAAAGCCCTCGAAAGCATCATTCCAGTATGTAAATAATTTATGGTGATTTTAACGGTTTTCAGGTACAAGAAATTTCCAGTTTTACAGGTAAACTTGGGGGTAGTCGTTTTAGTCAATAACGGTCATATTTTCCACCGAAATTCACACACTAGATTCACAGCCATATGGGCCAGATTATACAATTGAATTCCGCCAAATTAAGCAAGTATTTTCATTGGGGCCATACATCGAACAGGTAAAAAGTGTACGTTATCACGAATAGTAACATTGCAATTTATACGATTTGGATTTGTAACATAAATAGATTAGCATAAAGCAAGTAGAGAACTTGCCTGGAAACGTCTCGGGGATGCACGGCAGTGACGCGGTCTATTGCAATGACACGACGCGATCACGACGCGAATACGACAAAGATTGGCCTCGGCTCGAGCTTCGCTTGACAGCTCGGTACAGTGGTTGTTTGTGGTGTTAGCCGGTTGATAGGAGAGTGAGAGAGAAAGAGGTGGAGTTGTAGAGAGATGGGAAGATTGAGATGGGGCCGAGAGAGAGAAAGTGATATATATAGAGAGAGAGTGTGAGAAGTGTAGAGAGAGAGAGAGACAGAGTGAGAGTGAGAGAGAGAGAGAACACAGAGAGAGAGATCACAGAGAGAGAGAGAGAGTAGAGGAAGGGGGAGAGAGAGAGAAATCGGAGAGAGAAAGAGAGAGAGATCTGGGAAGGGGAGAGAAAGAGAGAGCTGAGAAAGAGAGAGAGGACTGAGAGAGAGAACTGAGAGAGAGAGAGAGAGAGCTGAGAGAGAGAGGGGGGAAGAACAGAGAGAGGGTGAGGAAGAGAGAGAACAGAGGAAGAGAGAGGGGGAGAGGTGGCCACGACGATGGTGCTTGGGTCGGGGTGTGTAGGGGGGTTTGTGGTTAATGGTGGTGATGGTTATGGTGATGGTTAGAGGCGGAGGAAGAGAAGGTGAATGGGGGTCGAAGTCGTCGTCGTCGACGGCGGTGAGTGATGAAGGCAGTGGGTGCGCGGGTTCGAGCGAGGAGCGGGAAGGGAAAGAAGAGAGAGGGAGAAGTGATGGGAGTAAGGAGGGGAGACGATGAGGAGGGGTCAAGGGGCGTGCGTCGTGGGGAGTAACGGCCAAGCGACGAGGGCGCGTGTGTGGGCGGAGGCGACGGAAATGGGTCGAGCGCGCGGGGGAAAGGAAATAGCCGTTGGGGAAGAAAGGGGTAGTGGGCCGGGTCGGGTAGGTGAGCGGGCGGGTGAGGTGAAGCGGGCTGGGCTGGGCTGGAAGAATAAAAGAATTATAGGAGAACGGGCTATGGATTTAAAGGAAGTTAAATGGGAAAAATAAAAGGGAGTGGGCCTGGAAGCTGCTGGGCCGGCTTATTGAAAAAAAAATCAAAGAATAAATAATAGAAGGTATGGGCCGGGGCTGATATAAAATGAGGGGAAGAAAAATAGGAAAATGGGGTTTTGTTTTAAAAAAATGAAACGGGCTGAGAAAAAAGTTTGGGCTTGGTTTTAATTAAAGAAGTGGGCTGAGTGAATTATGGGAATAGAAAAAGTGAAGATTTAGGGTTTGGGGTTTTAGGATTTAATGGGGTTTCTTTAAAATAATTAAATAACAAAATTTATGGTTTAAAGAGAAATACGGATTTTAGGCGTATAAAAAGAACCGGGTATTACAGTTTGAAACTCCCGATGTAATTTTTATCCCATGCTCTTATGACCTTGACGTAGGCCAACAAATCATAAGCCACATGTTAAGTTCTACCCGTCGTTGTCCTGATTAATTTAGGTCATCGTACATGCCCTTAACGTAGGCCAACAAATCATAAGCCACATGTTAAGTTCTACCCGTCGTTGTCCTGATTAATTTAGGTCATCGTACATGCCCTTGACGTAGGCCAACAAGGCTGTACGTTTGTCCTAAACTAATGCATCTATCTATGCAACAAATGAATACCCAGCAGCTACCAAACACTACGCCTTGACGTAGGCCAACAAACATAGCTTGAATACTACTGACCATCCATAAGAAATGACGGAGGATTACGGCTGGTTTTTGGCGAAAAGCCTTTAACGTAATGAACTTGATCTCGTTGAAGAAACCTGATAGCTTTTTATAAAAATATAGTGGCGAAAACCTTTGCAAAAGAGGTCACTCCCGGTAAAGGGATCTCGGCTCTTTCCTCGTGGAATGAGGTGCAAGATATTCTAACTGAATACCGCGATGCAAAACAACTTGTAATCGACTATATTGAAGTTATTACCCTGACGTAAACTTCTGCCCAAGGGGTCACTCCCGGTGAAGTGATCTCGGCCTTTGCCTCGTCGAATGAGGTGCAGGATATTCTAACTGAATACCGCTATGCAAAACAAAAGGAAACGTCTTTGTAATAACACCTTTCTTTAAAATTTGTTCCAACAACATCAAATATTGGTTTGTTTTATCCTTGCATTGATAAGAATCAATGCAGTCCCATCAATCAATCACACCAGAAAAGAACGAAAATAAAATGTATGTATATGCCATCGCATTCGTCACTGGGTCCCGTCATCACTCGTTAGGTTACTCAACTAACGACAGAGTGGGGACTGGACTAGCGCGGGTGTAAAACATATACAACATCTAATAGTATATATACTAATATACAGTAATCGCTCCAGGCGTGATAATATGCAACATTACAGAAAAGTAATAAGCATCACATAACAATACAGATAATCTGGGATCCCCGGGTTTCACAGAGCCACTACTGAAACCCGACGTTCCCCTGGTCCTGTGGATAGCCTATGCAATGAAACCTAGACCCCTACGGATGCGGTAAGTTACCCTCCAAAACCTGAAGCGAGGAAGCCCCCTACAGCAAAATAAATGGACCACCCAGCACTTCACGGAATCCGGTAACTTGAGCACCCCTCTTTGGGTCAACCTGTACCCCCTATGAGTGCGGCGAATAGTCTGCCAATTCTAGAGTGGGACCCCTCTGCCTCTCAAAGCCATGAGATACGGACCCGTTGCCCTCCAGAACCCGGCTATCCGTCCACTCCGTCGCGGGGTAAACCTAGTACAGAAATGAAAAATATATATAACGGGTACATCGACCTCTTCCCGGTCGTGCCCCAAAAGAATAAATACAAACAGGCAGTGACGGCAGTCCACATGTTGGACGCTCGCCCCGCAAAATCAAATGTACAAATAAATCCAAACAGCACTACCATTGCACACTACTATCCACCACGACATATCTGCAACATCACAGCACAACACAGAACATCAACACGAATGTCACGTTCGCAAACCCGTCTAAAAGAACTATAGCAATTAGACGCAATTTACCGCTTAAATGACATTCCCGGTCGGAGATATAATATAAGTACTGTAAACTAACACGTTTAAATTTCGATCGACAAAATTTCCCGAAGTGGGCCCCACGTACATCTGCTGTAAAGTAATAAAAACTGGGCCCAAAAGAACAGTACCAGAAACCACAATTTCCCAAGATGAAAGCCCAGAAGAAAAATGGCCCACCAAGTCACCAAGATGGCCGCGCTTCCGCGGTCAAAGCTAGGATTTGACCGTGGATCCGCGGCCGTACGGTCGAATTGGTGGATCGTTTTTCTTCAGTTTCCATTAAAAAGCCTGCTTAATTTTCGGGTATGGTCAAAATAATTTTTAGAACAGATTTAAAATCAACAGAAACTTTAACACATGGAAATTGCGATTTTGAAAATTCCGCTCGATCGATATTTTAAACGCGTTAGCACAAGTTAGTAAAGCTTAATGGTGAGGCTCTGATACCACTGTAAGAACACGGTAGCGCCCCGGCCGTCTAACAGACGTCAAATGCGGAACAAAAACTTTTACGACTGGCGCTATCGCGTATTTTAACCTGGATCTGCCATTAAAGCTAAACTAACAAACTACAAAGTGGGTAGAAATGTTATACCGAACGATCCGAGTCCTTCGGTCTTCAACCATCATCCCATGCTTTGTTGCGGCTGCTCCGATCTCCTCGATCTCCGGTCTCGTCGTCCAGGTGGAACTACGTCGACGGATCTTTAAACGGGCTCCCGCCTCTGAACTGAGGCAACTCAATCATCAAATTTGCCAAAAGAGATGACCAAGATTGATGTAGAGAATGAGTAGAACACTTTGTCTCGTTACGTCCAAGGATATGGACGAACGGTTAATGAAGTTGCCTTTTGGATCGGGTGAAAATGAGAAATGAATTTATGAAATTTCCATGAAGCAAATTTCATACACTTTTTTATCAAATGAACAACCTTCTTTCTTCCCTCAAGGGGCCGGCCACATATGATGAGGGGGGAGGTGAGTGTAGGAGAGAAGTGGTGACCATAACAATGAATGAGTGAGAATGATTCATCATCCACCTTGCATTATCATTTAATGAAAACCATGAATCATCTAACTAGTCATCATCCTTCATTAAATGCACCATTAATGAACTAATGACTCATATGCCTTATCACCATCTAGAACCATCTAGAATCATGACACACCCAAGAAAAGATAAATCCGCATTTAACCGAATGTTAAATACGGGTGATAGAAAACAGGAAACTGGTAACTTCCAAAAGCGATCCTGAAACGAATTTCAGGATAACCCCGTAACAGTATAAACATACCCGCATTTGTATTACGACCGAATACAAATGCAACTGAGACAAAGATATTATATCTACACAGTATAATACTTGGATCCGGCTTAAAACAAAGCCTACCAGTATTATCTGCCCGAAAAATGACACGTGCGAAAACGCACGTGCATTTTCCGAACCCTGCCATAAAACCATACGGCATCTACAACGTTTCGCCCGAACTTGGGAAAGTGTATGTGGGGGACTCTAATGACTCATCAATACACTGGCACTGGGTATAACCACTAGCACGTCAAGGTACAGGCTCTACGTAACGGTTGCCTATGTATTGATTGGAAGGGAAGCTGACGAGCGAACTCATCTAGAAACCCTACTGATCCTGACAGTGACAATATCCGTAAAGTCCGGTCCATTCGTCTATGAGTATCGCATATAGGGCCTAGGGGGCCGGTAAACGTCAGACCCCCAATAGCTGTATAAGTCGTGTCAGAGAGCAGCCCAGAACACCCTGAGATACTACTGGAATACCTTCCAGTAAATCTCGATTACCCTGTCCAGGGATTTCGTGTAATAGCTCTCCTAAACACAGCGCGATCTCACCCCCAATACCGGGAGAGACGAATCGCCGACGATCTGCTCACTGCCTCCATGTGGCTCTGGACTGTACCCAAAAAATACATGTTTGCACGACTCCTTTGACCCATGGTAGGGTATAAATCAAAGCACAGTGGGAACTCACACGAGACAAATGACGACCGCAGGTCGATGAACTAACCTGTACACATGTCACCAGGGAACTGCTATCTGACGCTAGGTATAATACCAACCAGCAAGTTCCCGGCGAGTCCTGTCCGGTGTACTCATAACCCAATGAGCACCTGTATACATCTTAAGTGAACCAACTAACACCAATGGCTTGTGAGACCGGCCACCGCCCCTTGTCGGGGTCTCGAATGTATACACTAGTCTACTCTGGAGTATCGATGCCCTGTCTCGAAACTCCCATGACTAGGGACACTTTAAGGATGTGCTTATAGACCCCAGCTCCCACATATATGATCACCATCATACTGATGGCAGTCAAGCAAGAATCCTATGGGCTTTATCAACATATACATGATGATAAAGTCAAACCAGATAGCATACTATCATCTCGAGTAAGACTGTTCTATCGGTATAGGTCCTCCCTTAATCATTGCAATCACGTACCTGCGATCCAATAATTGACTTAGAGGGCACTATATCCAACAATCTCCCACTTGCACTTAAGGCTTTTATTGCGATGTCGCGTACTCACAGCTCGTGTGATACCGAACATCCAACTTCTCTACTAATCAGTTTCACAATGCTCGTTTACAAAACTATTGTGTTCGAGAAATAGCCTCAGTGAGTGGATCTGCCCTGATATTTCTTTTTATGTCTCTCTTAATCTCAAGTTCGCGGAGAAAGCCATCTCCCGAATCGAGTAATACATGTCTTAGAATATGTCTGGATATCTGATGGGACCTAGTTCATAAATGAACTCCAAATCCAAACTTCTTAGATTGTATCGACAGCTGAAATTAATCGGTGTCAAGCACCATGCCTCCCACGGTATCCTCTTGGACCACCTGTCCATAATATTGTCCCTCGTGAGAGGGAAAACTATAACTTTGACAATCACTCTGTCATCCATGTCACCTTTGAAGCCTGAAATGATAACCGTCTCCCGAAGGAGGCTGCCGTTATCAAATCTATAAAACATCCATTCATGTTCTAAAACTGCTTCCTAATGTTTCTCCAGAATTGGATTAATATAAACTTATCGCATTTGTTGCAAAAACAACATCTGGTGTGGTACTTGACATCTCACGATTGGCTCAATTGCCTAAGCAAGTGATCTGCCAATCATGCACATCCCTCTCCCCTTTAGTCTGTAAGACACCTTTAGAGAGGGTGACTCCATCACCTGCAGGTACACCACCATGCCAGGAGTCATCTATTCTAAATTACTATTAGAACACTGTCAAAGTACCCATATTGGGAAACTACCCAAATCTAGATCTAAAACCATAGATCTAGTAACCAGAATTTCAAATATTATATCCATATCCTTTGTGGAGAAACAACTGTGTGACGACCACAGCACAACCGATCGTAGTATAGGAATTTTACTTCCTACTCTGTGTATGCCATCCAAATACCAGGACATCACACCCTACCACCTTCTTAACAGATCCATTCTCTATTCTGATGAAGTCAAAGCCATGACTTCTACATCAAAATTAGATGATCTAATCTCTGCTATATTTGCTCAAGCCTATAAATAGACATAAGCTACTTGCTCACTATGCTTCCGCTGCTCCCACTGATTACGACAACCCTCTGGCAGAATAATATATATACGTACACTTCTAAAGCTAGTTTAGAACGACGCTATTCTTAACCTCCTGCCGGGTCTCATAGCCTGGAACAACAGTAGTGTCAATTCTGGGTAAACAAGAACCTCCCTGTCACCGTCCTTGAGGCTACCGGAGTACCTCTCGGGTGTCTGAGGTTACCCACCATATCTGCGGAGTGGCTATTGGAATGTCAAACCTGATTGAATATATAGGTTCTATTAAATTTTCCGTAATCGTTTGCGGTTCTGGAATCACTTCCAGTTCTACCATACTCCCACTACTGTTTTCTGAAAAATATTTTATTAAAACTGTGGCGAGTCAAGAACAATATCACCATTGATCTTCCAGATGGTAGAAAATCAACCCTCGTCAAAGCTAGGGTCAACCCACAAACTGTCATTACAAAAACGTGCCTTGAGTTATCCAATGTCTGGTTTTAAGCATAAGCTGGACAACTCCCCTTACCTTAATATCGTTAAGATATGAAGCATTCTATATCCAATATAGAAAGTTTGGCACTTATTTAATTGGAACCAGATTCAAATCATGCAGCTGTCTCCAGTGCATATCAACTTAATGGAGAGAGGCTAATCAACATTACTCAACTTAGGAATCTATCCAATTATGAGTAACCTGAAAGAGAAACAAGTTTCTCAAAACCATTACTATCAACTGAATACCAATCACAAGAATCTACATCTTCGATTTCTTTGAAGAATCCCGATACTTGCGACACCTGGTTCTCTACTTTATTCCTATACCCATAACTTCTCAAAACTTAGACATTTTATTTCTACAAAACACTTGTCTAAAAACTAGAGAAGTTACAAGTAAACAGAATATAGTACGAGGACCAACCCCTTTGTCCTGATGAACACTGGACAACATACAATACTCTGTATAAGTCCGCTGAGTTGAATAACTCAAAACCTGTGCATCGTAGGTTGAAAACTGTACCCAGGAGATTTCCTCAAATATCACCAATTACAACGAATTCCGATATAATGAGGATGATCACCTAATTCCCAATAACTTACTCCTACTCATCATCTGAAAAACCATGCAGATGTGAGAAGCATACTTGGTAAATACATACCCTGGAGCAAGGGTTTAATTGGGAAATCAGTTTTCAATTAACAATGCACAGTTTAATTGAAACATGAAAATGTTTCGAGTGGGTATCCTGGTATTCTTAGTAATGCCTCTTCCATAATCCAATTCATGACTTTAACCGTATATTTATTTGTCATCTCCCCAAATCCCTTTATTTGTCTTTAGTCGTTACCTTCTGTACACCATCGTTAGGCTAAAATGGTTTTCTTCCTTCCCTACCGTTCGGCACCAGCCTATGGTTTGGAAGAAGACTATCCAGTAAGCATAATAGGTGTACTCTCCTAATCCTAGGAGTACTCGCAACTTAAAAGAAGGTGATGATAAAAGACAACTGAATAATACCCTATTCGGTTAAAGGTGAAATAGGAGTGGCGATGAAGTACGCGGTTTGGTCGTAAATGTTAGCGGCCGCAATTTACTTTGCCCTTTTTCTAATCCCTTTATTTTGTCTTTAGTTATTACCTTCCGTACACCCTACTTAGGCTAATTGGTTTTCTTCATTCCCTACCTTTCGGCACCTGCCTATGGTTTGGAAGAAGACTATCCAATAAGCGTAATAGGTGTACTCACCTAAACCAAGTAGCCCTCGCAACCCGAAAGAAGGTGATAATAAAAGACAACTGAATAAACCAATTCTATTTCTCCTGAACCTGGATCCATCCTCGAAGAAGTCCCTCCGAGTTCGTATATAACCATACGATGTATCTATCCAATGGAAGTGGATGTCCGTAGTAATACGGTGTGTTCTGAGAAATACAAAGGGTAAAGAAGGAGCGGCAATGACTTATGCAACTCGGACAATCCAAAATCCAGTATATTAAGAAGGTTCGGTCAACTTGGTCACTGTGTTATAGTCTAGGGTCGGTCAAAAGTCGCTGCCAAAGAGAGAGAGAACAGAAATACTCTGCGTGCAATCTAACCTAGATCAGAATGGTTATCTCTTTATCTAATCAGGAAACCTCCCACTGTAATCTCAAATTCTCCTCCAAACCTAAAAGATGAATTAGCCGGGATCACCCGAGGAGTAAACTAACTCATCAGTGGGAATCAGGATCCAACTCTCATCGCATGATAACGTGCAGGAATCCACTCATGTTATCATACTCCGGAAGGTATGCTCAAGTTTTGCAAGTTTCCTGTATGTTTGAAACTCCCAATGTAATTTTTATCCCATGCTCTTATGACCTTGACGTAGGCCAACAAATCATAAGCCACATGTCAAGTTCTACCCATCGTTGTCCTGATTAATTTAGGTCATCGTACATGCCCTTGACGTAGGCCAACAAGGCTGTACGTCTGTCCTAAACTAATGCATCTATCTATGCAACAAATGAATACCCAGCAGCTACCAAACACTACGCCTTGACGTTGGCCAACAAACATAGCTTGAATACTACTGACCATCCATAAGAAATGACGGAGGATTACGGCTGGTTTTTAGCGAAAAACATTTAACGTAATGAACTTGATCTCGTTGAAGGAACCTGATAGCCTTTTATAAAAATATAGTGGCGAAAACCTTTGCTAAAGAGGTCACTCCCGGTGAAGGGATCTTGGCTCTTTCCTCGTGGAATGAGGTGCAAAATATTCTAACTAAATACCGCGATGCAAAGTAAGTTGTAATCGACTATATTGAAGTTATTACCCTGACGTAAACTTCTGCCCAAGGGGTCACTCCCAGTGAAGGGATCTCGGCCCTTGCCTTGTCGAATGAAGTGCAGGATATTCTAACTGAATACCGCTATGCAAAACAAAAGGAAACGTCTTTGTAATAAGACCCTTTTTTAAAATTTGTTCCAACAACATCAAATATAGGTTTGTTTTATCCTTGCATTGATAAGAATCAATGCAGTCCCATCAATCAATCACACCAGAAAAGAACGAAAATAAAATGTACGTATATGCCATCCGCATTCGTCACCGAGTCCCGTCATCACTCGTTAGGTTACTCAACTAACGACTGAGTGGGGACTGGACTAGCGCGGTTGTAAAACATATACAACATCTAATAGTATATATACTAATATACAGTAATCGCTCCAGGCGTGATAATATGCAACATTACAGAAAAGTAATAAGCATCTCAACCTTTCCATCTACACCAATTTTTTTCTTAAAGATCCACTTGCTCCCGATAGGTTTTACCTCTTTAAGAGTAACTTCCAAAGTCCATATTTTATTGGTGTACATGGATTCTATCTCAGATCGCATAGCATCCAGCCATTTCACAGAGTCCCCACTTATTATGGTATGCTCAAAACTAGTTAGGTCATCATCTTCCATGATGCAATCCTCACTCCCCCCGTCTATGAGAAAACTGTAGTATCTCTCAGGTAGATGAGTAACCCTGTTAGATCTGCGGAGTGGCTGTGGTTCGTCGGGAACTATTGAATCCTCCGGTTCTATCAAATCATCAGTTGTAGTTTGTGTAGCTAGAACTTCTTCCAGCTCTACCTCATTACCACTAATTTCTTGTACAAGAAATTCCTTTTCTAAAAAGGTGGCATGTTGAGCAACAAACACTTTTTGTTCCTCACCATGGTAGAATAGATATCCATGTAAATTCATTGGATACCCCACAAACTTGCAAAGAACTGATCGTGTCTCGAGTTTGTCCGAATTTTGTTTTTTAATATAGGTCGGACAACCCCATATCTTAACTTGTTTAAGATATAGTCTATTTCCACACCATATCTTATATGGTGTTTTAGGCACAGATTTTGATGGAACTTGATTCAATAGGTATGCAGATGTCTCAAGTGCATAACCCTAAAAGAAAATAAGTAACTCAACAACACTCATCATAGAGCACACCATATCTAATAGGGTGCGATTTCTCCGCTCCGATGCTCCATTGTGCTGTGGTGTATACGGAGGAGTAAGCTGAGAGAAAATCCTATTCTCTTTTAAGTAGTCTCGGAATTCCGTGCTCAAGTATTCTCCTCTCCGATCAGATCGAAGGACTTTAATACTTTCATCCGTCTGGTTCTCTACTTCGTTCTTATATTCCTTGAATTTCTCAAAAGCTTCAGATTTGTGTTTCAACAGGAACATATGTCCGAATCTTAAGAGATCATCGGTGAATGTAATGAAGTATGAGGAACCATTCCTGGCATGTGTAGACATAGGACCACATACATCACTATGTATCAGTCCTAAAAGTTCAGTAGCACTTTCTCCATGTCCAGTAAATGGAGTTTTGTTCACCTTGCCTTTGAGACATGACTGCAATTCATAAGATGTAAATTCGAACTGATTCAAATATCCAATTTTATGTAACTTAGCTAGTCTTGTCGTATTGATATGACCTAGTCTACAATGCCACAAGAAGGCTTTGTTCATTTCTGAACTTTTCCTCTTATGTGTGTTCTGTATATTTAGAACGGTCGTTTGATTTAGAACGTATATACCGTTACACAACGTGCCAAACCCAATCAACACTTGATTTAGGAAAATGTTCATAACATTATCCTCCAATACAAAGTTATATCCTTCTTTATGCAACAAAAAACTGATATAATATTGCACATCATATTTGGTACGTAATAACAGTCGTTCAGAATCAGTGTATTACCATTTGGTAATACTAGGTGATATTCACCAACTGCTTTGGCTGCAACAATTGCTCCATTCCCTACTTTGAGAGATATATCACCCTTTTCCAGTTCTCTACCTCTCCTTAACCCATGTAACAAGTTACATACGTGGGATCCTGATCCGGTATCCAATACCGAGGACGTAGAGCATACTGAGAAATGGTTCTCGATAACGAAACACACCCAAAAAAGATGCATCATCATGCTCTTTCTTCGTTCGGGTTGCGTGGGAATCCTGATATTCCCCTATTCCTTGCTCAGACTTATGAAAATCATAAGAAAAAGCAGAACCAACGTTCCCCGGGTCAATATAATAAGCGGGTTCGGCCAATACATCCATATTATTATCTTGATTAAGACGTGTCATGGTCGCTACCTGGAGAGAGAGAGAAGGAAACAATTTAGCATGCGCTCTTGCAAGATTAGATTGGTTATTATCTCATCTAATCAGGATGGCTCCCACTGTTTTTATCAAATCTTCCTTCAAACATTAAAAGGTATGATTAGCCGGGATTAATTACACCCAACAAGTTCTCCAATCGGTGAGCCAGGCAGGTATTGGTACTCCGAGGGAGTCTCCCCATGCTTTCGCATGGAACTAATTAAATAACCCCGTTTCCGCAAGGGTATAACCCCGTTAACACCTTTCTTAGACACCTACTGGATCGGCTAATTGTAAAGTGGAAAACTCTCCCATGAGTAACACTTACTCGCAGTGGGTATCGGGATCCAACTATCATATAGAAGGTATGCAATCTCATTGCAGATTTCAACACTTAAAATTCCCAATATCTGTTTTTACCCCAAGCGGTTTATGACCTTAACAAGGTCAACAAACCATAAACCGCAAGTCAAGTTCAACCCATTCATTTCATGATTGAATTAAACCCACCCGCACAACCCTTGACAAGGTCTACAAGGCTGTACGACTACCCTAATCCAATCGCATCACATACTGCAGATAAGCACTAATTAGCTACCACACACTATACCTTGACAAGGTCAACAAACGCAGCATGAATACTAAATAGTCCTTATCTGAAATGATGGAGGGCTACGAATGGTTTTGTATAAAACCTTTAGCGTAATGAACTTGATATCGTTAAAGAATCTAGTGATTTGAAAAAGAGTGGTTTAAGATCCGCTTTTAAAATCGATTAGTTTTCAAAACAAACCACATGGGTTGTAGCATTTGCTAGTTTTGCAAAAGAGGTCACTCCCGGTGAAGGGGTCTAGGCTCTTTCCTCATCGAATGAGGTTCTGGAAATTCATAAAAGAATACCGCTATGCAAAGCAAGAACTAGAGCTGCCTTTTTGAAACAAACCGAGTGGATTGTAGCATTTGCTAGTTTTGCTAAAGAGGCCACACCCGGTGAAGGGATCCCGGCTCTTTCCTCATCGAATGAGGTGCTGGATATTCATAAAGGAATACCGCTATGCAAAGTAAGAACTAGAGCTACCTTTTTGAAAAATTTGATTCTACAATATCTTTAGGTTTCTTATCTTTTCATTAATCTTATTAATGGCATCCCATCAATTATGTTTCCTAAACATCACAGAAGAAACGAAAACAAAACGTATGCTTTATTCCATCCGCATTCGCCATGGAGCCCCGTCATGCACCGTTAGGTTACTTAACTAGCGGCAGAGTGGGGGCTGAACTAATGCGGGTGCAAAACATAAGCAACGTTTATTATATATAACATATATATATAGCATTCGTCTCACGCTGTTATATGATCACATCACAGAACTCAAGCAGCAGAATCAAACATATGAAATATTGGATATACTACGAGGTCTGTATTTTAAATTAAGCCAGTAATGAAAAACACGGATTCCACGGTCGTGATGAATAGCAAAAGCCACATCCCAAGCAACCCTGCCAATTCTAGAGTTAGGAGACTCAGTCTCAACTCCTCAAGATGGCCTCCCACTGGACTCTAGAGCCCGGTTACTTATGCTCCCCGCCTTGGGTCTATCCTAATATGGAATAGTAAATAATATATATCAAAGGTGACATCATTCTCAACCCGGAAGTGTCCCAATAAAAGAATATTACATATAATTTTACAGAATGAAAATAGAAAAACTCTCATCTCACGTAAAAACCCTCGGCTATTCAATCACGACGATCCAATATAACATATCACAGCAACACATAACATCACATGTCATCAACGTAAGTAAATATGTGTATCCCGAATTCCGTTGACATATAGCAACGAGATCGGGGATACCCCACATATTAAACTTACGGTCGCAGAAAATAAATGAAAAATTACAATAATTAGAATCCGCTTTTACCTTAGACATCATAAACCCGGAATATCTCATATTCCGAATTTCATGTCTAACCCTATAAACCTTGCATTTTAGTCTCAAATCGAAAACACTTTTCAATGACTTAGTCCGGTAATTCAACAAGATTCCCGACTACCTGATCGAATGCTCATTGGGAACTTTAGTAGATGGCCGCACCCCCGATGCCGTCGACGAAGTGCACTTAGGCGGAACACCGTGGCCGCGAGCACCCAAGTGGATGCTTTTGGCAACGGAGTTCTCCTACAGTCACTTGGTTGGGGCTAGGTGTGATTATCTAGTAGTGTTACCCGGCAAGTGTTCGCGTACAATACGAGATTGCGACGGAGTTTTGGTCCGAATCAAAACTCTGTGGCAATCGATCAAACGAGACTAAACCGCTAGATTTACTAAACACTAAATAGTTTTCTCAAAACTAATTATTGTGGATTCCAAATATTTTATCACATATCATCATAATCTAGACGACATTAAACATTTCGATCGATTTATCAAACACCCACAAATCACAGAGAGCTCAACAACTTGTGCATCACTAAAAACAACAAGAAAGTTCCAAATATGATAATGGAGCAGCACAAGAAAAACGATCCCATAATACCACAAACATGCGGCGGAACCGCGGCCAAACTTGGGGTTAAGTCGTGGTTCCGCAGCGCTTTGTGGGAATTGGGTCCTGGTTTTTCTTGGGGCTCCATAAAATACCCTGCACGATTTTCTGACTATTTTTAATCTGAAAAATTTCAACTTTTGAAAAATGGACAGAAACTTGATAAAATGCAGGTTTCGATGTTCGATCGAACACTTTAACGTCGTCTAGACATCGCCTAATACTCTAGCTTGGCTCTGATACCATGAAAATGTTTCTTAGCACCACCATTAGGTTTTTACCGGCATCAAGCATGCAATTTTAAAAATCTTGGTTGCTAAGCTACACTAACCTAGAATCTAAGTAAAGTATTAGGGTTTTTATCATGATATAACAAGAACTATTCTAAGTGAAAGAGTTTACAACCTTTGTAAACCAATTCCTTCACTTCTATAGCTCCGGGTAGGAGTCCCTATGACTCCTCTAGGCACCACTTGAAGAAATGCACGAGCTTGCTTCGCGATCTTTGAGGCCGAAGATGATCCACCTTGAAGCTTCTCTAGTTCAATCCACCTCTTCACTAATCTACTATTAATGAAAGGAACACCCTAATCTAAATGGCTAATCTAGAGTAGGATGATGGAGTAGGGTTTTTAGCTCACTTAGAATACTCAAAAGCCCTAGGGTTCACAACTCATGTGAGGGTTAGGGTTTGGAAGAGGAAGAAGAAGATAATGGAGAGAGCTAGAGCAAATGAGCTAGCATGCTTGGAAAGAATGAAAAATGGCTCACTAAAATATCCATCACTCATTGAAGCATGAATATTTTCTAATAGAAAATATGCACCATGCTTCAATAGTGAAGCCAAACAAATAAAATAATGTATGAACCATGCTTCACAACCATGCCTAAAATATCTCCCATTTTCCACCTCAATTTCTATTTTCTCAAAATATAAAATCCAAATATATATATATATATATATATATATATATATATATATATATATTATGAGAATATAAACTTTAAGTGAGCTTAATATTAGTTAATATATAATTATATCAAATATAAATATATATCAAATTATTAAATCAACACTTGATTTAATAATCCGGTTATATCATATATAACTGACTAATATTATTTATCTGTATATCACATTATCAAATCAACACTTGATTCAATAATCCGGTTATATCACATATAACCTAACTAATACCAAATGTCGCCAGATTAGAATACGATATCACATACTCGTATTTAATCAGGCTCCCGCACATATCAGCATATGTGCCCTACTTCATTTCGCTTGAACAAGGAAAACTCTGTATGGGACTCTAAAGACTTGTCAATATACCAGCAGTAGGTAATGATCACATCAGTTACCCACAAGCCGTCAGCGGTATTAGCTGGACGTAACGACTACCCAGGTATTGAGTGATTAGAAGATCAACAAGCAAGTTTGTCCAAACTCCCATGAAGCCTATAAGTAACACTTACCGTATAGTCCCGTCTCTTCATCTGATATGTCGCATATTGAGTCTAGGAGTGGAATCATCAGACCCCGGTAAATTGATAAGTCATGCTGATGTGTGGCTCATAACAGATCGAGAAACTACTGATAATACTTACCAATAAATCTCTTCAACCCTGGCCAAGGACTTACTGTTATATCCAATCAAGCATAGCGCAATATCAACTCCCAATACCGGGAGAGACGAAACCCCTCCTATCGCTCACTGCCTCCATGTGACTTGGGACTGTACCCAAAATTCACCTGTTTGCACGACTCCTTTGAGCCGTGGTAGGGAGGAAATCAAAGCACAGTGGGAACTACACAAGACACTATGACGATCTCGGGTCTACATACTAACCTGTATCAGTGTCACCAGAGAACTGCTATCTGACGATAGGTATAGTACCATCTAGGAGTTCTCGGCGAGTCCTGTACAGTGTACCCATTCTCTAATGAGCACCTATGCACAATCTTTGATGTCAAACACCAATGGTTATGGGATCAACCATCGCGGTCAAGAAACGTACACACTAGTCTACTCTGGAATATCGATGCCCTGTCTCGATACTCTCTCGACTAGGAACATTTAAAGGATGTGCTTGTGGACTACACAAGTCCTAGTAGTATGATCAGCATCATAGTCCTGGTAGTCAAGCAAACATCCTAAGGGATTTATCAACATGTATCAGAGAGACAGTATAATAATACAAGTGTGCATATTAAGATAAAGAGCAACCAGATAGCATACTATCATGTCGAGTAAGAAAGTCCTCTATATATATGTCCAAGCATCCACTATATCATACAATAATGGCCTCTATGGCATACATATTCCTAACACAACCCCTCCAATTTAAGGATTATATACCGTTGATGGGTGAAAATTGTGCTAAGGTGCCAAAGAAAGAAATTCTTGGAAGTACGTTGTATACGAACGTGTTGACCATATGTCGTTGGGCACAAAATAACATTTTTTGTAGTTCGCATAACACCACTTTTTTACTCCATCCCTACAAATTGTGCACACACTATTGATGAAAAATCCAAGTTATGATATGTGCACAGTGTTGTTACACTCGATTGGCACCGGCAAAGGGGCAGCCAATTATCCATACCCGATTTTAGTGACAATTATGTCGCTATTTTCTTCCTGTAGAAGAATTCAATGCTTATATGCAGATGGGGGTTCCTATTCGACCTTTAGTAGAGGGTGCGACCACTTCATACAATAGGCTTCACGAGTTATGGTCGCACTCAGAGCCGACCGAGGATGTGATGGCGGAAACCTATAGCTCGAGTTCCACAATGAGTGATGAGGAGCTGACCCCGGCCAAGCAAGCACGCTTGCTGCGGCGCACTAGTAGGGGCGTCGAGAGGGTGTAGGGATGATGACGTGTTTTGATAAGCCTATTACGAGTCTAGAGCAGGGGATGTCTACACGTGGTGATAAGTCAAGGTCTAAGGGTCGTGGTGATGGCACGAGTGGTACTGCGTCTGGTTTTAGGAGACGTAGTAGGCAGCAGTGAGGTCAATGCTGCGGGTAAGTTTGAGGGTAGGGTTTGTTGTAAATAGTTATCCATTCATTCTGCATTTGTACGTTTATTTTTTTGCTTGTAAATATTTTTTTCTTTTGTTTGCATGTTTAAATTCCGCATCGCATCATATTTATATTTCTGCATTGCATTGTTTTTTCAAAAACCCATAAAAATTTAAAAAGTCTAAAAACCCATAAAATTTGAAACCTTATTTTCCAAAAAAAACAAAAAAAAAACCATAAAAATTTTGTCGTCAAAGTTGGCTATTTAGACTCGAGATCGACATGATGGTTGACGGTTAAAAATAACTAAATCCTAGACTTAAGAATTGAAAACCCTAAAAATAACCCTCCTTGAAGTATAACCATAGTAAATATACGTCCTTGCAGTTTGTTTAGAAAAAAGTAATCTTGAGTTCAGTTCTTGAGTTAAGTTGAAATGAAAGGAAAGTATTGAAAGCGTTATTAAAGGATAAGTCTAAAAAAAATAGTTCATATTCTTAAGTCCAAATTCAGAAAGCATATACCCTACAAACTGCACTTACACACACCTTGAAACTTGTGATAGTAGAGGATACCTAGAAATACTCTTGCTTGAAAGCCTAGTATGAATGAAAAAAATGGTATTTGAAGCTAACCACCAAAAGAGCGTCGCTAAAAAATATATCCGGTCTTGAAAAGAAAAAAAAATTGTATATATTGCAAGACCTGAAAACTATTATTTATGTCTTAATAAGCTCACGCACCGGTAATCGACTAATTAGTGCCTCAGGAAGCAGTAGTAGTCGCATGAAAGGTGTGTGAACGAATCCGCCCATTATTAATAAAAAGAAGTAGTACTAGGTATTAGGGCAAGGGTAGTATAGCTTGAATTGAATTCCTGAGTGTAGGGATGAATTTACACACACGTATGGGTATATGATTGAAATTTGGAGGATAGATAGGAATGAAGAATAAGTCTTATATCTTCCTTAAAGATGATAAAAATTCCGGATTGGAGACAACGCTTTAGAAGGAAAACTCAAGAGAAGCTGAGATATTTATAAACTAACAAAACGTATAGGATCTTAAGTTAAATGAATAGAAGGTGTGAAGAATAAAGGGTGGATATTTCTAATTTAAGATGATAGAATTTTTAATTAGGATGCTAAACTGTAGGATTAGAGTCGATGGCTAACTTGACAGGATTTTATGGGTTGTATCCGCTGAAAACCCTAAGGAGACAAAACTCCTTCTCTAGGGCAACTTAGGGGTTTAACGGCTTGCTGCACACGCTAAGTGCAACCATGACGCCTACGAAAGTGATCTTAGGACTTTTTGAAAATAAAATTGTTTGCTCGAGACGAGCAAATGATAAGTTTGGGGGTATTTGTTCATATCAGAATTTTGCACTTTTATACCACCCATTCTTGATCGCATTGCATATAGGTAGGTGCTTTTAATCCGTATTTGCTACATAATTACAGGTTACAGGTTCTGAGTCCAAACTAATGTAAATTACGCATAATTATGACAAATTCAGGACAACTACTGACAAACGGATAAAAATACAGGCTCCGCTCATCCACAACCGGCAGGTGCCGCTTACTAGTATAGGAGACTGTTAGTGTGATATGCCCTAGAGGCCATTATTGTATAGTACTAGTTTGTATATTACATTTTGGAAGCTTGGGATATATACACGGATTTATGATAGTCTTGCTCGATATAGTAGTATGCTACTTGGTTTATATCTATCTTAATATATGCATATGTTTCTTTTAACGTTTCGCTAATACATATTGATAGAGCCCTTAAGATCTTTGCTTGACTACCGGCGTTGTGATGGCAGTCACACTAGTGGGGGCTGGGTAGTCTACAAGCACATCCTTACACAGGTCCCTAGTCGCAGGATTATCGAGACACGGCATCGATACTCCAGAGTAGACTAGTGTATACGCTTCTCATCCCAGGAGGGGAGATGGTCTGTCCCACAGCCATCAGTACGTCGTACTGGAGATAGTATGCAGGTGCTCATTGGGTTATGAGTTACACTGGACGGATTCGTAGGGAACTGCTGGTTGGTAATATACCTATCGTCAGGTAGCAGCTCCCAGGTGACATGAGTACAGCTTAGTCCGTCGACTTGACACTGCTACTTCGCCTCAAGTGTGTTCCCAATGTTCTTAGATTACTATCCTACCATGGCTCTGCTGAGTCGTGCAAACAGGTAGTAGTTGGGTGCAGTCATGTGGAGGCAGTAGCGGTAAGATAGGATTCGTCTCTCCCGGTATTGGGGGTTGATGTCGCGTTGTGTTCGGAAAGCCATTACACAAAGTCCCTGGCCAGGGCAAGTGAGATTTGCTGGTAGAGATTCCAGTAGTTTCTCAGAGTGTTTTTGGCCGCACTCCGACACGACTTATTACACTATTAGGGGTCTGACGCTTGCCGCCGCCCTAGGACCGATATGCGACAATCTTAGATGAACAGACCGGACTGTATGGAGATTGCCACAGACAGGCTTAGTAGGGGTACGGATGGGTTTGCTCATCGGCCTTCTTGTCGACAGATACCTGGGTAGCCGTTACGTACATCCAGTGCCACTGACGCGCTTGTGGTTAAACCCAGTGCCAGAGTACTGTCGAGTCTTTAGAGTCCCACACAGAGGGTTTCCCAGCTTCGGGCGAAATGTGTAAAGGTCATATGGTTTTACGACAGGGTTCGATCACATACGTGTACTTGTGCGCATATGATGTTCGGGCGGACATTAGTAGTGGGCTTTGGTCTCCTAGTATATGATTATTGGATTAGTTTCGTCTCATTGTATTCGTGTTTCTCGGGATACGAATGCGGGTATGTATATACGGATGAGATGGGTATTCTTGTGATTTGGACAAGATTACAACATAGAGAATGACACCTCAAATTAAGGTTTTTCTTTATTAGTAAAATCTTTTTGAGGCGGAGGAAATGAGAGAGGAAACTTTGTGGTATTTTAGTGAAATGAGATTAGGTTTTTTCTTTGACTTTCTTGGATTCATTTGGAATTTTTTGACTTAGATATTTGTTAGATATTTGTGATATATTTTCATATGGTTTAAAAGCAAAAACTTAAGCTTTTTTTCACTTAATCTTTTCACTAAAAGAAAACAACAGATACTTTTTTCATCACTCATTTCCTCAAGCTTTCTCCTTCTCATCTCTAACCCTAACCATCTCATGAGTTGAGAATCCTAGGGTTTGTGAGACTGCTAGACTCATCATCACTCTCTACACATCCTAGGCTACTTACTTTAGCACACCAAGTGACCTAGTTTCCTCAAATTAGAGGTTAAGCTCAAAGTCAGATCTCTCGGGTGGATCTTCTACGACTTGGAGAAGACGATGAGGATGTGCATTATGTTCCCACTTCGAGGAATTCACGACTTGGAGAAGGACAGAGAGAAGGTGAAGGACAGCGAGAACTTAAGGTATAACACTCACGCATAGTAGTTAAACATCTTTGATAGATTGTTAGTTAGGGTTTAGTATCGATCCTGGAGTTTAGTCGATGTTACGAAGCTAATAAAAATCGTTTTTTTGCAAACTCCGCCTCCCCGCGAACACATGGGGTGCGTGGCATTGACTTACAGTGGTATCAAAGCCAACTAAACCATATCTAATAGATTAAACGACAACTAAAACTACGAAACCGAAATAACCCGTAAACATTGAAACGTAGATCCTAGTTTCTGTTTAATTTTTCCGAGGCTCTAAAAATTATTTTAGCAACTGCAGAGTACTCCTTCACTTGTAAAGTGAACATAGACAAAAAACGAGACATTTTCCTCTAACCTGGACCGGCCACATTGCCCTAATGTCCGGCCTCACCGGTTTTAGCATGGGTAAATGCTTCGTGTTTTGGTCTGTGGCATTGTTACTTGGATCTAGTGTTTCAGGAATTGTTTATTTTTTCCAATTTTGAATATGCTGTCAATTCTTCACTGTGGCGATACGGGGTGTTTCGAAGTCGCGGTTTAACGCCGTTTAATGTTTCAAGTTGTGATATATGTGTTCGTAAACTTCCGCTAATTGCTATATGTCGGTTAGTTGGGGGTTGCACATTTCTGTGATGTTTGGTTTGTGTATATGGACTTATTGGATTGTCGTGAATGATTAGCCGGGGATGTGAGGTGTTATATTCTTTCATTCAAATGTACATTGTAAATTATTGTAATATTTTTTCACGGGGAACAACCGGGTTGAGGTTGTAGCCACCGTTGTGTTATTTCATTTACTGTTTATTGCTCCTATGATAGACCCAAGGTGGGGTGCACAAACTACCGGATACTTTGAAGTGCCGAATGGCCTACTCACGTTGTTGAGGGAGGTTGCTTCGCTTTGGGTATTTGGCGGGTAGTTTGTCGCACCCGTAGGGGTCTGGGGTGGGGTTTGGCTATTCATCACGACCGTGGAATCCGTCTTTCGTTATAGGCTTAAACAAAACGCGGAATTCCTAGTATATCCAATGTGTTCATCTGTGATCTGGAATGCCTATTATTGCGTCTGACGAATGGATATTATATATATATATAATAGACGTTGCTTATGTTTTGCATCCGTGCTAGTCCAGCTCCCAGCTCTGGCGTTAGTTATCTAACCTAACGGTGTAAGACGGGGCCCCGTGGCGAATGCGGATAACAAAAGCGTACGTTGTATTTTTGTCTTTTTCTGCAATGGTAGGTTAATTGATGGGACTGCATTACATTAATGCAAAGCAAACAAACCAAAGCTGAATCGTTGGAACAATTTTAAAATCGCTCGGTTTTTTCAAAACAGTAAAATTTTTAAAATGCGGAGTTTAAACCACTCCTTTTAAAAGCTATCGGGTTCCTTCGATTATATCAAGTTCACTACGTTCACCGTTTCGCCAAAGCCATTCGTAGCCCTTAGTCATTTCAGTTGGATATTCGGTAGTATTCAAGCTATGTATTTTGACCTTCGCCAAGGCATAGTGATTGGTAGCTGCTGAATATTCATCTGTAGCATAGATAGATGTGTTGGTTTGGGACAGTACGACTGCCATTTTGGCCTTCGTCAAAGGTATGTGTGGGTCGGTCCAAATTAACTTGGACAATGACGGGAAGAACTTGACATGTGACTTATGATATGTTGGCCTACGTCAAGGTCATAAGAGCATGGGGCAAAAATCCACATCGGGAGTTTCTAAAGAAATTGAAACTTGCTAGTTTTGCATACCATTTGGAGTGTGATAATTTTAGTAGGATTCCTTCGACTTTATCACACGATGATATTTGGATCCCGATCCAACTGTGAGTATATGCTACTCCTCGGGAGATTTTTTCACTTAACGATCAATGCTATAAACCAAGTAGGTGTCTAGAACAGTGTTAGCGGAGCTACGCCTCCAGAGAAAAGAGGTTTTTTAATTAAGGAACTTCGTGAAAGCGTCGTAAAACCTCCCTCGAAGTACCGACACTAGCCTGGCTGAAAGGTTAAGCAAGTATTATACGGTGAGATTAATTCTGATTAATTCTTCTTTTATGGTTTGAGGAAGGATTCGAGAAACAGTGGGAGCCATCCTGTTTAGATAAACTAAAAACCAATCTAAACTTGCAAGAGCATCATGCTAAAGTGTTTCTTCTCTCTCTCCTAATTTCAGAAACCAAAGATGACGGGCCTTAAGTTACTATTAGATAAAAATATATTGACAGGGCCAAACTACAAATATTGGTTCACGAATGTCAAGATGGAAATAACTTATGACAAGTTGGGCAATATCCTCACTACTAAAGCCCCCACCGTCCCAGGTCCTGAATCCAGTGTCGTGGATAAGAAAATCTGTAAGACCTGGAAATTGACTGCGCGAAGGCCAAATGTCTCGTGCTAGCCTCTGTGGATAATGAACATCAGAGGTGACACGAGAATATGGATCTTGAATCCATATTCCTTCATACCAAGGAATTATATGGAGAGCAATCTCATATCGAAAGATACGAGACCTCGAAGAAGCTTTTTCAGGCGAGGTTGGCCGTCGGGTCATCTGTAGAGGAACACGTCCTTAAGATGGTCGGCTATATTGAAGAGCTCACGGACCTCGGGACCACGTTGGAGAATGAGTTGTATACAGACTTAACTCTGCAGTCCCTCCCTCCCACCTACGCCCAGTTTATCTTGAATTTTAATATTCAACGTAAAGAAGTTGAACTTCCGGAACTCCTCAACATGTTGAGGAGTGCTGAGAGCACCCTGCAGAAAGCCAGGAAAACACCCGCTCTACTTGTTGGTGGAGCATCCTCTTCTAGATCCAAGATGAAAGCCAAAGGAAAGAAGAAGAAGGCCCCTACCAAGCCGAAAGGAGGTATTAGTAAGGTGGAAGCGAAGGGCAAGGCAAGGGTAGCGGGGCCGACAATAGGAAAGGAAGAATGCTTCTACTTTCATAAGAAAGGCCATTGAAAGAAAGATTTCAGGGCTTGGAAGGCCAAGAACCAGGACCTAAAGCAGGTTGTGGCTTCGGCTTCATGTGTGTTTATAATTGAAAACTGTCTGTCAATCAACTCTACTTCATGGGTATTGGATACCAGATCAGGATCTCATATCTGTAATTCTTTGCAGGCACTGAGAAGCCGTAGGGTTCTGAAGACCGGTGATATGACCCTCAAGATTGCTAACGGAGCGAGTGTGGATGTTGTGTCCGTAGGGGAATATCACCTTGGATTGATGAGTGGACATATTTTGGTTTTGCGCAACTGTTTTTGTGTACCTAGTTTGACTTGTAATATCATTTCTGTATTTTTTGTATCTAAAGAAGGTTATGATTTTACATTTGTAAGCGATGTCGTAAACATCCACCTTAATCATGGTCTGATTGGGTCAGGTGCTCTAAACAATGGTATATACGTATTAAACCAACTACAAATTTTCAATGTCCAGAACACACATAAAAGAAAGACTCCAGAAATAAATCATACTTTCTTATGGCATTGTAGACTGGGTCACATCAACGAAACAAGGTTGACCAAATTACATAAAGAAGGATATTTGGATCCGTTCGAATATCAATCTTATGAAACTTGTCAATCATGTCTCAAAGGAAAGATGACAAAGACTCCGTTCACTGGACGCGGAGTAAGAACAAGCGAGCTCTTGGGACTAATACACAGCGACGTGTGTGGTCCAATGTCTACACACGCAAGAAGTGGTTATTTATATTTCATTACTTTTACGGATGATTTCTCTAGGTATGGACATATTTTCTTGATGAAACATAAATCTGAGGCCTTTGAAAAATTCTGAGAATATAAGAATGAAGTGGAAAAACAAACCGGCAAAAGTATCAAGACACTGAGATCTGATCGAGGTGGTGAATATTTGAGTGTCGAGTTCCTGGATTACCTAAAAGAGAATGGAATTCTCTCTCAGCTTACTCCTCCATACACACCACAACACAACGGTGTATCGGAGAGACGGAACCGAACCCTATTGGATATGGTACGTTCCATGATGAGTAACGCTGAGTTACCGCGATCGTTCTGGAGCTATGCACTAGAATCAGCAGCATATCTTTTAAACAAGGTTCCTACCAAGACTGTGCCTACCACACTATATCAAATGTGGAGTGGGAAGAAACCCTATCTTCAATATCTGAAGATATGTGGATGTCCAACTTTTGTTAAAAAGCAGCATGCGGACAAACTCGAGTCACGCTCAGTACTGTGTAAGTTTGTGGGATACCCAAAGAACTCCAGGGGTATATCTTCTATTACGCAGAGGAACAAAAAGTTTTTGTTTCTCGCCATGCCCACTTTTTGGAACATCAATTTTTAGAAAAAGAAACTAGTGGGAGTGCAATAGAACTGGAAGAAATTCCAGAACCACAAGCTATTACTGAAAGCTTGGTAGAACCAGAAGTTTCAAAAGAACAGGACATTCCCGAGCCACTCCACAGGAGTAGTAGGCTATCTCATCCGCCTGAGAGATACTACGGTTTTCTCGTAGATGGGGATAGAGAGGATTGCATCATTGATAATGATGAACCGACTAACTTCCAGCAAGCCATTCAGAGCACTGACTCGGTAAAATGGCTGGATGCAATGTGGACCGAGATGGAGTCCATGTACACCAACAAAGTATGGACTTTGGACATTGCTCCAAAAGGGATAAAACTCGTAGGCTGCAAATGGATCTTCAGAAAGAAGATTGGTGTGGATGGACAAATTGAAACCTATAAGGCTAGTGTTGCAAAAGGATTTCGTCAAAGACCTGCTTTGGACTATGATGAAACCTTTTCTCCAGTGGCTATGCTTAAATCCATTCGGATCCTTCTTACCATTGCTTCCTTCCACGATTATGAGAATTGGCAGATGGACGTAAAAACCGCTTTTCTAAATGGAAATTTGGAAGAGTGCGTATGTATAGACCAGCCAGAGGGTTTCATTCAGAGTGGGAGCAGCGGGAAAGTGTGCAAGTTGCTTGAGTCCATCTATGGACTAAAGCAGGCATCGCGAAGTTGGAACATCTGTTTTGATGAGACGGTCAAAAAATTTGACTTTATCAAAAATCCAGATGAGCCATGTATTTATAGTAAGATTGTAGCACGAACTGTTGTATTCCTCGTTTTGTACGTGGATGACATTCTCTTGATAGGAAATGGCATTCCTATGCTACAATTTGTCAAAGGGTTCTTGTCACAAAGGTTCTCCATAAAAGACCTGGGTGATGCCTCTTACATTCTGGGGATCCAGATCTATCGTAATAGATCTAAGAGGATGTTGGACTTTCACAGTCCAGGTACATCGACGCCATACTTAAAAGATTCAGTATGGAAGATTCAAAGCGCGGTAATTTACCGGCTTGTCACGAAATCGCCTTCTCCAAAGAGATGTCTCCCAAGACTGATTTGGAAAGAGATCGCATGTCTATTATACCCTACGCTTCTGCGGTAGGCTCTATAATGTATGTGATATTGTGTACCAGACTAGATGTAGCTTATGCACTAAGCTTAGTAAGCCGGTATCAGTCAAACCCTGAGGAGAAGCACTGGATAGCAGTAAAGAACATTCTCAAGTACCTGAGAAGGACTAAGGAAATGTTCTTGGTTTACGGCGGAAAAGACTTCCAAATCGAGGCCTTTGCTAACTCCAGCTTCTAGAGTGACAAGGATGACTCCAAGTCCATGTCAGGTTATGTCTTTATCCTCAATGGAGGGGCGGTCTGTTGGAAGAGTTCCAAGCAGGACACCGTTGCTGACTCGACGATGGAAGCGGAGTATATCGCAACTTCATATGCCGCAAAAGAAGCATTCTGGATAAGGAAGTTTTTAACAGAACTTCAGGTGGTTCCGTCCATTGTTGATCCAATACCTCTGTATTGTGACAACAACGGGGCTATAGCTTTATCAAAGGAACCCAGGTCCCATCAGAAGTCCAGACACATCTTGAGGCGGTATTACCTGATCAGGGAGATCGTGGATCGCCGGGAGATCGAGGTTCGGAGAGTTGCTACTAAGGACAACACTGCAGATCCATTAACAAAGGCCATCCCTCAGATGCAGTTCGAGGGGCTATTCGAGATGATAGGTCTGCGATATGTCAGCACATGGCCTTAGTGCAAGTGGGAGATTGATAGTGGGATATGCTTTAGAGGCCATTATTGTATAGTACTAGTTTGTATATTACATTTTGGAAGCTTGGGATATATACACGGATTTATGACAGTCTTGCTCGATATAGTAGTATGCTACTTGGTTTGTATCTATCTTAATATGTGTATATGTTTCTTTTAACGTATCGCTAATATATATTGATAGAGCCCTTAGGATCTTTGCTTGACTACCAGCGTTGTGATGGCAGTCACACTAGTGGAGGTTGGGTAGTCTACAAGCACATCGTTACACAGGTCCCTAGTCGCAGGATTATCGAGACAGGGCATCGATACTCCAGAGTAGACTAGTGTATACGCTTCTCATCCTAGGAGGGGAGATGGTCTGTGCCACAGCCATCAGTACGTCGTACTAGAGATAGTATGCAGGTGCTCATTGGGTTATGAGTTACACTGGACAAACTCGTAGGGAACTACTGGTTGGTAATATACCTATCGTCAGGTAGCAGTTCCCAGGTGACATGAGTACAGCTTAGTCTGTCAACTTGACACTGCTACTTCGCCTCAAGTGTTTTCCCACTGTTCTTAGATTACTATCCTACCACGGCTCTGCTGAGTCGTGCAAACAGGCAGTAGTTAGGTGCAGTCCCGAAGCACTTGGAGGCAGTGGCGGTTAGATAGGATTCGTCTCTCCCGGTATTGGGGTTTGTTGTCGCGTTGTTTTCGGAAAGCCATTACACAAAGTCCCTGGCCAGGGCAAGCGAGATTTACTGGTAGGGATTCCAGTAGTTTCTCAGGGTGTTTTTGGCCGCACTCCGACACAACTTATTGCACTATTAGGTGTCTGACGCTTGCCGCCCCTTGGACCGATATGCGACAATCTTAGACGAACGGACCGGACTGTGCGGAGATTGCCACAGACAGGCCCAGTAGGGGTACGGATGAATTTGCTCGCTGGCCTTCTTGTCGACAGATACCTGGGAAGCCGTTACGTACAACTAGTGACACTGACGCGTTTGTGGTTAAACCCACTGCCAGAGTATTGTCGATCCTTAGAGTCCCACACAGAGGGTTTCCCAGCTTCGGGCGAAACGTGTAGAGGTCGTATGGTTTTACGACAGGGTTCGATCACATACGTGTACTTGTGCGCATATGATGTTCGGGCGGACATTACTGGTGGGCTTTGGTTTAATCCGGATCCTAGTATATGATTATTGGATTAGTTTCGTCTCATTGTATTCGTGTTTCTCGGGATATGGATGCAGGTATGTATATACAGATGAGATGGGTATTCTTTTGATTTGGACAAGATTACGACATGGAGAATGACACCTCAAATTAAGGTTTTTCTTTATTAGTAAAATCCTTTTTAGGTGGAGGAAATGAGATAGGAAACATTGTGGTATTTTAATGAAATGAGATTAGGGTTTTGCTTTGACTTTCTTGGATTCATTTGGAATTTGTTGACTTAGATATTTGTTAGATATTTGTGAGATATTTTCATATGGTTTAAAAGCAAAAACTCAAGCTTTTTTTCACTTAATCTTTTCACTAAAAGAAAACAACAGATATTTTTTTCCTCACTCATTTCCTTAAGCTTTCTCCTTCTGTAACATTTCAAAAAAATAAAATATTATTTTTGGGAATTTTTATAATTAAATAATAAAATATTGAATATTTTAATAAGGCGGTATAATTAAATACCGATAAATTAGGGAAAAATTTGGAAAATTTTGGAAAATACTAAAAAGAGGGTGGTTTATGTGAATTATACAAATTATAAGTTTTTATGATTAATTATATGCTATTTAGTGTTGATTGCGTTTAATATCGCTAATCGCGCATTAAGCTTGTTATGTGCAAAACATGCACATGTCTTTTTTTAGCACTTGTTAGATTTTTCTTTCATATCATGCATGGTTATAAATTAAAGAGAAGAAAAGAAAAGGAAAAGAAAAGAAAAGAAAAGAGATATGAATAAAGAATGGAGGGATGGGCATGAGAGAGTGAGAGGGTAAGGGGTCAAACCTTGGACCAAGCTCCCATTCCTACTCCATTTCTTCATCATCTTCTCTCATCTCCCTCACTCATGTTGCTACTGTTGCTTCCCTCACTCCTTCCCCCTCTTCATCCTCTCAAACACCATTTAAAACACCTCAAAACCCCATCTCCATTTCATAAAAAATATGCATGAGCTCACTAGCTACACCTTGGACCAAGAAAGCTTGCATTTTGGACACTTGGGGAAACTCAAGAAAATTCTTGAGTTGCCAAATGAGGTATTCTCTTAATCATTAGCCTAGTATTTCCTTTGCTTTTACATCCATGTTTGTTTAGAACCGATTTGGGGTAATTGAGCTTAGTAGAAGCCACATAAAACCCCTAGTACTAGAATTCAGACCCAAACCAGAGACTAGAACCCCGGAATACGAACTTAGAAAACCCGATATCGGAAAATTGTGGATTCTGTGAGTTTAAAATGAAATCTGCTATCACCCGGAGCCTCTGAAAATTATTTAGCAGGTACAGAGGAGTGTGCAGGCACCTAGGAAGCTAACCCCAAGACCCCAGCCCCTGACTCCACCCTACGGCCGCTGATTTAATCCTTCTGGCCGCAATTTGCGGCCAGAGTAGGTTAGAATGGGTTCATGTTTGGTCTGCAGCTCCATCTTCTGTAAACTAGACCCTTGGCATATGCAAAATTGACTAATTTGACCTAGGGTAAAATCTGGGACCATTTTAAAGAGTTGTTGTTTTGATTCGGGGTTTCGTTTTGCGTATTTTGCATTATGGATTTTTGTATCTGTGTTGTACCTCGATCATTCGACATTTGTATGACGATATCGAGGGTTGTTGGTGGTTTTGAAGGCGTGGTCCATAGGTTCTAACCTATAGGCTTTTAGCATGTTGTTTTGGTTTTCCGATGTGATTTTAATACGCAATTGCGATGCGTTATGATGTGTAGGTACCCCACGAAGACTTTGAGACGACAAGCAAGCGCATGGCGACGTCGGCAACGAAAAGCGAGAGCAAGGTGAGTAGATTATATCTACGAGGAAAGTCGGGTGGATGGCATATAGTACCCCCGCAGTTCGATGTTTAGTATGCTATATATATACTATATATATATGATATCTTTTGTGTGAGATATGGATAATCAAGATATGATTTGTGTTCATGGTTTAGTTTAGGGTAGTTAGAAGTAACTTAGTTTAGCTTCTTAGTCGTGAACCCTAGAATAGGTTTACACCCACACGCGCACACATTCTTACTTTGTTATACTTGTGCGTATATGGGGATACGTATATACATATACATACATAGGTATGGGACGATGTATATATATATACGTATACCTACACTTGGATGATGAGGATAGTGGATGATATTTGGAGATGAGTCGATGAGTTTGGGCATGGTGCCACGAGATCGGTGATATGATGTGGTTCGTATCATGAGATACGACATGAGATTTTAGCGGGCCTTTGGACGTGTGTTTTACACACGCATTTATATTTATAGATGGTATCAGTTTGTACTAGATTTAGATCAGTACCCCAATTCATGAGATATGATGATAAGGATACCAGATAATTGATGAGTTAAATGTGAGATTCGACCCGTACCCAGATTTGGGATGTCGTACGACAGATTTACGTACGAGCTATATATTGATGATAGATCCGCACTCTTGACTCGAGGACGTCATATTGTATATTGTATCGTATGTGATACTATTGATGCGGGATCACCGACTATTGTATTTATATGTATATCGACTCAGATTTAGGTGGTTTCCCTTACCCTTTCGGTTAGACTATTCGTTTAGTTCTGTAGTACTTAGTAAATGTTAGACTAGACCCGAGTCATACCTATTTCAAACTAACGAATCGTGAGTATTTTAAAAGACAGGTTAAGGGATTCTACGGATATTTTCAAAAGACGCATCTTTCCCTAAAAACACTATAGCCCTTATTTTTCTAAACACCACGATTCGTGTTATTTCAAATGGCAAAACTATATGACATATATATATATTGATATAGATTCTTCACTGTTGTGTTCTTATTCATTTTCCGCATATTCTTGCTATTCGCATTGCATCGCATGTTTAAATGTGTTTATTGTTATATTAAACATATGCTGTCAGGACACCAGCACCATTATCGATGATGCGTATGTTCCACGTACACCTGCTTGCGGGCTCACACACTTCATCATCGATAATTGCCATGTCACTACACAGTAGGATTGTTGCATCAGGATATGACTCCTTGTATGACATACTGGCACACATACATATTGTACACTTATACTTGCGTATATACTTACTTGTACATCTATATTGGCCACAGACATATTGTACACCCATACTTGCATACATACGTATTTGCACATACATAGATGATTCTGGCTTGATTTTGGAGATCTGGGAACCACAAGATATATTTTAAAACTGATTCATTTTAAAAGAGCGGTTTACTTCGATATGTGCATATTACTGTTCCATGTTGCTTGATATACGGATATGCTTACATTTCTTTTATATGTCGCATACATCATGCTTTACGATTATACGCATTGAGATATGTTGTTTCCATGAGATTTCTAGATTTGAGAACCGTGCGTATTTCAAAAGAAAGTATGTATTGTTTTTAAAACCCGGTTTCTCTTGATATGATGTTTCAGTGCGTCCACCATGCGTTTTCTCGGTTCTAAGACGTTTCTCTTGATATGATATTTCAGTGCGTCCACCATGCGTTTTCACGGTTCTGAGACGTGTGGTATGTGAAACTCGATTCGAGGAGGCGGAGGATTCTGTTTGCGGGTACATGGTGGACCCGGTATGGTACCCTAGGGCGAGAACGGATCTGTCGTGCAGTAGGCAATGAGCCTGGCAGAGGGACCACTACCTATCGGTGATAGTATTTGGGCTCAACGGATATCCGGAGGATACCGACCGGAGTTGAGAGATGATACGGGCCGATCCAGACTGACGGAGCCCGTAGGCCGATCCGGACTGACGGAGTCCTATATATATGAGGATTTATGTGTCGATGCTGGGCACAGATTTCATGATGTTTTCGAGTGTCGATGCTGGACACTCGGGTTCCATGATTTCGATGTGTCGCGAAGGACACGCGTTGATTTATATCCTCATACTTCTATGAATATGCTTTATGATATTTACATGCATGATATTTTGTGCCATTGGTTGACACGTGGACGAGATCCACATACATACAGACATTGATTACATAGTTGGATGATATCCACATACTTATAGACTTCATGATATAGTTGACACTGATTCATGTTGATTACATTGATCATACATCATATTTATGATATGTTACTACCTGAGGCACTGACACGAGCACTTGGTACTACACTGATGTATAGATGTTTACCCTTACCACCTTATCATGCTTCAGACTTTATCATATTGAGGATATACATTATTACTGATCGTATTGACCTAGGATTTGAGTCATACATACGATTTTTGCTCTGTGATGTTTTCTACTCACAAGTTGGCAACTTACCCCCGTTGTGCCACAGTTTCTTGCAGGTTTTGTCGTACAGGTTTCATTGCGGCTTTCTGGCACACTGCTTCCTTTCTGGGTGATTGCTTTGGTAGGTGGGTTCACTCGCATCGTGACCACCATTGTACTTATTATTTTTATTGTTGTATCTAGAAATTCCATCAACCAAACTTGTATATTTATTTCAGACTTAGAAAACCAGTTGTGTATTATTTCGACCTTAGAGTCGCGCGTTGTAGTATTATGGTTTTCATGATGATTTTGAGTTTCCTTTTGAATTTTGATCCTCACCCTTCGGCATTGTATATTATATTGCTTGCGTAGTTGTGACCGTCGATTGACAAAGAGCTAGATCCTGCTTGGGGATGCCTTTTATCATTGATGTATACATTATTCATGTTGTACCACGTTCGGGGCCAGTATTTACAAAGGAAACTCTGCCGAAATTTTCAGAAAAGACTTGAGGTTTTAAAAATGCATATTCGGCTTACTTATTTAAAAACCTTGTTTTTAAAACATGTTTTCTTCACTTCTTTAAAACTAGTTTTCCTTCATTTATTATTTAAAATGGTTTAAATTTCTGGGCTTTTGGCTTACTTGAATTAGATGAGGTCCTATAGACTTCATATGATTCAAGGGCCGGTCACGTGCTATTTCGGGTCGTGACACCTTCTCATCTCAAACCCTAACCATCTCATGAGTTGAGAATCCTAGGGTTTGTGAGACTAATAGACTCCCCATCACTCTCTACACACTATAGGCTACTTACTTTAGCACACCAAGTGACCTAGTTGCCTCAAGTTAGAGGTTAAGCTCAAAGTCGGATCTCTCGGGTGGATCTTCTACGACTTGGAGAAGATGACGAGGAGGTGCATTCCGTTCTCACTTCGAGGAGTTCACGACTTGGAGAAGGACAGCGAGAACTTGAGGTATAACACTCACACATAGTAGTTAAAACTTTGTGGGGAAGAGAAGCAAGTCTATCTGATTAGGGCTGTTTAGCACCCGATTGCTAGATTGTTAGTTAGGGTTTAGTATCGATCCTGGAGTTTAGTCGATGTTACGAAACTAATAAAAATTGTTTTTTGCAAACTCTGTCTCCTCGCGAACACGTGGGGTGCGTGGCATCGACTTACAGAGACAAGATCAAGCGATGGTCATTCGTGTATCGAACCAGCACAAAGCACGAGGGTAGCGACACAAGAATCAAGAAGGCAACGCGGAGCTCGAGGAAGATCAAGGCAATAAGTCCAATCATATTTCATTTTGAGCTTGTTGAAAATCTGGGAGTATTTTGGAATGATTCTGCAAAGATAAGTGTACCAAACAGAAGAATGAAGCAACACAAGAGAGCATAAGAAAAATGATGCACCAATTCCCATATTCAACCGCGGAAGGGTGAAATTTAGCATGTTTAGGCGGCGGATCCGCAGCCTGACAGTTGTATCTCGTGATGATTTTTTATGGGTATTTTGGTCATTGTACATGAATTCAGAAAAAGACCTTAAGATTTCACTTCACTTCCTATAAATACTCCAGATCAAATGAAAATAAAGGAGGTATATTTTTCCTAGTTTTAGTATAATTTAGTGTAAACTTCTTCTTCATCATCTTTCCTCTATTAAAAATTGTATGAGAGCTTTTTGAGTGGATGATAAATGAAATTGAGAGTTTTTATGTGCATGTCTTTCTTAAATTGTTAACTAGTTTTACTTACTTACTTTTATTTTTCTTGGTAATATAAATTGTTATTTATTGGTTTTCTTTTCTTCTTTTTATATTTTGTTTATCATTACAACCATGATACTCATGTGTGATTCTTGCTTAGGTGAGGTCCTGAGTAGTTAGTTGTCGTCTTCAATCTCTTTTCTTTCTATCTTTTCTACTTATTTTATTTTCCTTTTTTTTATAATGAGTGTGTAGTTTTCTCACTTGTTAAGGTAGGATAAGGAAAGTTTGAGAGAAGGAAATCTCCCTCACTCTTTCCTTTGCCCAACAGCTTGAATTGAACTCCCGTCAAGACATCCACAATCCGTTCCCTATGGCACCCTATCCTCTATGATAATGGTGACACCCTAGTGAGACCGGTTGTGATTGGATTGACCAGAGATTATGGCTAAGAGCCAAGAATGGACGGACAAGGATAAAAGGGAAGGAACAAAGCGTTGGAAAGCCTAGCTTATACTCTCAAGTATCTTTCCTAGTCGTGCTAATCCTCGTTGTTGCCGATTACCATAATATCAATATCAAGAGAGGCAAATGAAAGAAGTAAGCGAACTTCTAACTCAAACTAACATAATCCTAACCCTAATAAGCTTCCATTAACATACATATTAAAACACATAGTTAGCATCGAACAAACTTGTACAAACTTGACTTAACTCGTTAAAACATAAAGAAAAAGGCACCCATCTCTTCGTGGATCGACCCATACCCAACCAGTTAGCTATCAAGCGAACCCATCTTGATTGTGGAATAGGACTTTAAAAACTATGGTGAAAAAACCCTTTCAATCACCAACATGCCTTACCTGCCGAGAATAAACAATTCCGAGGCGGGGGCAGAACATATTTCCGAGGAGATGTGAGCAACCGCTCTACAGCTCCAACAGCAACCGCGCCAACAACAGCAGCTCCGAACATGGGGCCGATAGCAGCAAAGTCCAACTTTCGTTGTTTTGAGTGCGGGGAACCGGGAATCGCGCCACAAACTGTCCTAAACGCTTGAACAAAAGCAAGCAATTGATGGTTGGTGCTGATGATGAGGGCGAACCCGATGAAGCTAGCGAAGACGAAGGTGAAGACCAAGGGGAGTTCTCGTTGGACGGTAATGGGACCTACACAGCCTTTATCGTCTAGAGGACCTTTCTCGCACCTAGACAAGAGGAATAGGAGAACTAGCTGGGAACCAACGTCTTCCACACCATATGTACCATCAAAGAAAAAGTCTTCAAGGTTATCATCGATGGAGGTGTTCCCTCATAAGAAAGAGGGGGAAAGGGGTAAAATTCCCCACTATTAAAGCCTCACGTGTTAAACACGTGAGCACCTATATGCAAAAGCATGTAGGCGCTGCAGTTAAAAACAAATGGACGGAAAGAGCCATACGTGTTAAACACGTGAGCGCCTATATGCAGAGTATATAAGTGCTGCAATCAAATAATTTGCAAGCCAAACAAGCCTCACGTGTTAAACACGTGAGAATTTATATGCATATGAATGCTGAAAATAAAGCGTGCATAAACCCATGCTAGGGGTCACGTGTTAAACACGTGAGTTCTTCTGTTGCACTCAAGATAGAATTAAATTCTATGTGGGAAATATTTCCTTGATCTTTCTCAAATTAAAAAGATCTTCTTTGTTAAATAGAGGACCCTTGAATCAAGGATCCAACGGTGATTATAAAATCACCCACCGATTATCTGATAGAACAAAAAATCTATCTTCGGAAAAGATATTTCCTAATCATGTTAAGTAAACAAGAAAACTTCTATGTTAAACAGAGAGCCTTTGGATTAAAAATCCAATGTGAATAAAATTCACCAAGTGATCCAAGAGATCATTTTGGATTGATCATGATCTCTCAATCAGATAGTTTCTTAACAAATTGATCTTTTCTCTTATCTTATAAATAGAAAGGAGGAGAGGGAGAACTTGACATAAGCTTCTACAAAAAAGAGTACAGTGAGATCTTGAGAGAACAAGAGAATTTAATTCTCAAAGAAGAAGACTTTCCTCATTGAAACCAAAGGAAAAAAAACAGAGATAATATGGTCTCTCCTTTACCTATTTAAGGGTTTAACCCTTCATTTAAGAACTCAGTTCTTTCCCTAGTTGAGATTTGCAGAAGCAAATCTCCCCGCAAGTTGAGATTTACAGAAGCAAATCTTCCCGCAAGTTGAGAATTTAATTCTCATCGGAGAGATTTTTGCTCTGCAGATTCAAAACCTAGGGGAAAAGAATTAAATTATAAAAAAAAAAAGAGAACAAGAACAAGAACATATAGGAATTTGATTCCTCCAAAAATTAGGGTTTAACCCTATATATAATGAACTTAGTTCTTCTATAAAAAAACAGTGATGATGATCCAAGGTCTTCAAAACCAGAATCGTTAGTGCTTAGCACTATTTTGAAGCCTCACGTGTTTCCTACGTGAGTGCTTCAAACGAACAAAGAGAGCAACTAAAACTACCTCACGTGTTTCCTACGTGAGTGCATCAAACGAACAAAGAGAGCAACTAAAACTACCTCACGTGTTTCCCACGTGAGTGTTAAAGCACCCCAGTATCAAAAAAAAGAGGCAGTCACATGTTTTGCACGAGAATGTTAGCCAAGTGCTTAGCACTTCTGTAAAAAAAAGAAGGGGAGATAAAACCCAATGGCAGTGCCCATATTTGGGTGCATCACATGTGTCACGTGAGCGCCACAAAACCCTAGTGTTTAACACTAATACAGTACCTACGTGAAACGCACGTGAGCATTATATGCCTCAGTGTTTAGCACTGTTGGATAAATATGGAAACCCAATCTCAGCCCAAATTGGCTAAGTTTCCTGAGGTTAAACCTCTTTGATTCTAAACAACCGAGCCCATATTGCTCATGTTTTCCCAAACTGACCTTAGTCTTAAAAATGACTAGTGGTCTCCCATTGATGATATCCAAAATGATATTCATCCTTTGTCTCCTAAAGTAATCTTAGTCGACTAATGATTCTTAGATCCACAGCAACCTTTCTTCCCTCAAATATGGGATTTTGGTTTAAGGGTACATCTCTCCATAGCTCTGATACATATCGTTGTAATTCCTCAACGTCTTCTGAGAGGTGGCGGGTCCCGACGACCAATAACTTCTTGATGCACTTCCAAATTAACGTGCATGCCTCAAATCGGATCGTGCCCCAAATTGGGCACATTCCATAACAACATCGTTCACTCCATCACGTAACAAATACACGTGCGCGCAAGTTGAACTATGGACCGAAATGTCCTTAAACTAAATATTCGCCGCAAACATGGCAACCCAATCCTAGCCCAAATTGGCAAAGCTTATGTTTGTGATATCCAAACTGATATCCAAACCGATCTTCATTCATATCTCCTAAGTTAATCTTAATCTCAAATATGACTAACGATTCTTAGGTACATCACCATCTTTTCCCACAAATACGGGATTCGGTTTAAGGGCACATCTCTTCACACCTCTGATATATGTCGTTGTAATTCCTCAATGTCTTCAGAGAGGTGGCGGGTCCCGATGACCGACAACTTCTTTCGCTGATGCACTTCCAAATTGACGTACACACCTTAAATCAGATAGTGCCCCAAATTGTGCACATTCCATATCTCCATCTTTCACTTCATTACGTAACAAATACACGTGCGCAAGATGAATAAGGGACCGAAATGTCCTTAAACTAATATTCGCCTCCAAAATGGCGATAAAGGACCGAAACGTCCTCAAATTAACATTTCGCTTCAAACATGGGCGATATTGGACCGAAATGCCCTTAAACTAATATTCGCCTCCAAAAATGGCGATAAAGGACCAAAACGTTCTTAAACTAAAATTTTGTCTCAAACATAGCGATAATGGACCGCGATGTCCTTAAACTAAAATAATCGAGCCTGAACGCTCATACGTCTTAAGTCGATCTTAATCTCAAACCAGATTAACGATCCTTAAATCAACCCAAATCTAAATCTAAAAATATACGGATTTGTACTAATCCACGCCCTATGGGTGACGACATAAATTAGTCTCTGTATACAATCCACGAGCAACCAAAACAAAAACAAAACACACGACACGAAGTGAACTTTCGGAGTAGGAGAAAATGGTTATGGCGATGCGGTAACGTAATTAACTGCAGGGGCTTGCGCCAGCAGGGAAGAGTGTCCCCATAATTAAAAACCCGTCATAAAATGAGGGGGAATCTGATGAAGTCACGCTACAACGGCCGCGTCCGTCCAAACCTCCGATATACTGTGCCATAAATCAACTTGGCATCTTCGGAGAGGTGGACGGATAAATATAAATAGCATCTGCCCCTAGGATTCAGGCCAAACGTCCCGACGTCCCGGTCCTTCTTCCGGCGGTGAACAGATTCTGGAACGCCCGATGGGACCTTTTTCTCTTTCCACTCCACACTTCGTGTGACGTTTTCGCGAACAAAATCACTGTTCACTGTGGTTGCCCTTGGATTCGAGGTATTAAGATTTGGTGTCTTGTTCCTGTGCGGAAGAAGAGAACATCAATGGCTTCCAACTGCACAACCTGCAGCAGCAACTCCCTCTCAGCCCCAACTGGATGAGTGACTTATGGGCCCAATGCGGCATCCATCTTTTCAATGCCGGTGGGGCAGGTAACTCAATCTACTACCGGATTGTTCTTCGGGACCATGCTCCCAAAAATGAGCATCGGTGCCTCAACGCCGCAACCCGATGTTCCCAAGAAGTCGGTCCACCGACTGACGACCGCAATGGCTCCTCTCAACGAGCCATCCAAAAAGGGGGTCACAGTCTTTAATAGGCTGAGCTAAAGCTCAAGCGAGCCCGCAAAGAAGTCCGTGATTCCCGAAGGGGCTACCCCAAAAAGGATAACCCTCCCAATTCCTGCTGCAAATGAAGCCATCAAAAGTTCTTCACTAGTCAGGCGATAGGTCTTCGGGAGGCTGACCGTCTCCAATCAAATCTTGCCAAGGACGTCGGTCTTTAACAGGCTGGCAACTGCTGGAGCTCCTCAACAAAACCAGGGGAAAGTTGCAACTGCTTCCGAAACTGTGGCGGTCTCTTCAGCAAGGCGCGCTCGACGTCGCCACTGGCACCGAATAAGAAAAGACGGGGGCAACTCCCCTTCTGGACATACCCCACCAGCTCCAATGATAGAAGTCGATGTTGTTGTTCCAACTGGGAACAAGTTTGAACCACTGAAGAGGGTGCGCAAAAACTCCCCCATAGCGGTACTGAAGAAATCACCTCCTCCTGTTGAGGTCCCTGTGCAGGTAAAGCAAAAGCGGCCCCATCAGCGGCTCTCTTCCCAAATTCACAGAGTCTGGCGAAGAGTCCAGGACTTTGTGATCGACGAAAGCTACTCCCGCCGACCGAAGAAATCGAAGGCTGGGCAAAAGAAAGATCATCCTTCCATCATACAACGATGGGCTTCTTCTACAGAGATGCCTGTCATAACGGCTCCTTCAACTTCAACCTCCCACAAAAGGGTGAGGCTGGAGAACATCCCATCACCTGCGGCAAATTCCAAAGGCGCTGGACCCAAACTCCCCAAGTCTGGGGGCATGATCATGCATACGGTCTATATGGCTTCCTGGAAAGATGAAAGTCGTGCTTCCGTAAGTCATCGACCGCAAACTCGGTCGTTGACAAAAGCTCAGGAGCAACAACAAAAGCTCTAAGAAATGCTGACCAACATGGCAACACTCACCGAACAGAAAGAAAGTTTTGATCCAGCAACTGAACAGCGTCAAGAGCAGGAGACCGATACAGAGTTCCTGCGAAGGTTGCTTGAAAGAAAAGACAAGGAGGCCGCAGAACAAGCTGCTAACATAAAACAGATGACGCTTTTGTTCCAGGACATGGTTGGAATGATGATCCAGCCTGAGCCTCCAACCGAGGATCCGCCGATAATCATCGAGGATGACAGAGGGGAAACTTTAGACCCTCTTCCGGCTTTATCGACAGATAAGGAGGAAATGATCTCTAAGGCTGCTCTTGATGACTATATAGCTCAACAAATACAAGCTCATCAAGCTAGTGAAGCGGCTGGCCAAATCATCAGAACTGGGCGACCATATCCAAGCTCGTATGACCAAATCAAATACCCGCCGGGATATACTATCCCCAAGATCCATGTGTACAAGGGGACAGGTAACCCACACCAATACGTTGCGCAGTTCAGAGCTCTGTGCGGCAACATTAGAGGCGACGCCAAACTGTTGCTTCGCCGGTTCATTGGCAGCCTGTCAGAGACAGCTTTTGAATGGTACTCGGAGCTCCTAAATGACTCCGTGAGAACATTCACAGAAATGGAACTACTGTTCACATAGCGGTTCGCCAGCGCAAGCAAGTGCACCCCGATCATAGTATTAATCAATGCCAGGGTAAAGCCGGGAGAAACCTGGGTCCAATACGCGATCCGGTGGCGGAACCTGTGGTCAAAGTGCGAACAACGCATTGAAGAATCCCCCGTCGTAGGCATGTTCATCGAGACCCTAGATCCGCAAACAACTGTGTCCCGGCTCATGACGTTCTTCAAGACGACGACCTTCCAGGCTCTGATTGATAAACTGGCCCAAATGGACCAGATGAGCCATGGGCCTTCCTCCTCAAATAAGGACCCTCGAAATGCCAAAGGTAAAAGGAAAGCGGCCTTCGTCGCCAACACTCAGCAACAACCAAGCGACCCAAAACCAGAGGTTTGCCAAAACAATGCACGTCCACGCCTATCCCTCGAAGAAATGCTAGGGCGTGCTTACTCGTTTCCCCATGAAAAGACGATGAGACTATTTGAGTTGGCAATGGGTAACAAACTCATCACATTTCCAGACCCACGGCGTCCACAGCAACTCGGCGACGTTAACTGAAAGTCTACCCTAGTACCACCATGGGTCCAAGTGACATCAAGCATACCAAATTCAAATTTTTATAGGTGCTAAGCAAGACTAAATAAGATCGTTAACTAGATAATTAGGGTTTTAGGTTTTATATCAAGTAAACTAGAAGAAGTGAAATATGGCTATACCCTTGTAGATCGAGTCATTCACTTCATATGCTCCGTGTAGTAGTCCCGCGACTCCACTAGGCTCCACTTGAGGGTTTGTACGAGCTTCCTCCGATGACCTTCGTGCCGAAGATGATCCACGCGAAGTCCCTCCAACTTAAGCTACCTCTACACTAAACTCTTTAGCGTAGTAAACACGCTACACTCGATCGCTAGTCAAGTATAGGATGGTGAAGTAGGGGATATGATTTTTCTCACAAATTTGTGTTCAAGCTTCATGGTTCACATCACATGTGAGGGTTGAAGCTTGAACCATGACATTGAGGAGGAGGAAGAAGCTAGATAGCATGAGAGCAAAATGGGAGCAACTCAAGAAAAATGGCTAAGTGTTAGAATGAGCAAGTGTATGGCTAACCCCTTGACCTCACTCATTCAAGCATGGAATTCTTGCAATATAAAATTGCAACCATGCTTGAATAGTGAGTCAAGATGAATAAACAAATATAAAGCCCATGCTTGCAACCATACTCCCAAAGTCTTCCCATTTTACACCTCATTTCTATTTTCATAAAATAGAAATTTATGTCATGCTACATATAATTATATCACATTATGAAATCAACACTTGATTTAATAGTCCGGTTATATCACATATAACCGACTAATATCATTTATCTGTGTATCACATTATCAAATCAACACTTGATTCGATAATCTGGTTATATCATATATAACCTAACTCGATAACAGATAACTGCCAGATTACAATACGGTATCACATACACGTATTTAATCAGGCTCACACACATATCACATATGTGTCCTACTTCGTTTCGCTTGAACTAGGGAACTTCTGTGTGGGACTCTAAAGACTCGTCAATACGCCAGCAGTAGGTGATGATCACATCAGTCACCTACAAGCCGCCAGTGGTACTAGCTGGACGTAACGGCTATCCGGGTATTGAGCGATATGAAGATCAACAAGCAAGCCTGTCCTTACTCTCCATGAATCCTATCGGTAACACTACCGTACAGTCCGATCTCTTCGTCTGATATGTCGCATATCATGTCTAGGGGTGGTAAACGTCAGACCCCAGTAACGTGATAAGTCATGCCGATGTCTGGCCTATAACGGTTCGAGAAACTACTGATAACACTTATCAGTAAATCTCAGCAGCAGCCCTGGCCAGGGACTTCCAGTTATAGCCAGTCGAGCATAGCGCAACATCAACCCCCAAAACCGGGAGAGACGAAACCCCTTCTATCACTCATTGCCTCCTTGTTACTCGGGACTGTACCCCAAATCCACCTGTTTCCACAACTCCTCTTGAGCGTGGTAGGGAGGAAATCAAAGCACAGTGAGAGCCATACAACTCTATGACGATCTCGGGTTTACAGACTAACATGTACCAGTGTCACCAGAGGACTGCTATCTGACGATAGGCATACTACCAACTAGGAGTCCTCGGCGAGTCCGTTCGGTGTACCCATTCTCCAATGAGCACCTGTATACAATCTTTGATGTCACACACCAATGGTTGTGGGATCAACCATCGCCCTCTAAGAGACGAGAAACGTACACACTAGTCTACTCTGGAATATCGATGTCGTTGTCTCGATATTCCCTCGACTAGGAACTGATTAAAGGATGTACTTTTGGACCACCCTGGCCCCACTAGTATGATCTCATCATAATCCTGGTAGTCTAGTACATATCCTAAGGGCTTTATCAACATGTAAGAGACAGACAGTATAAATACCAGTCTACATATTAAGATAAAGGTAACATGATTGCATACTATCATGTCGAGCAAGAAAGTTCTCTATATATATGTCCAAGCATCCACTATATCAACAATAATGGCCTCTAGGGCATACATATTCCTAACAATCTCCCACTTGCACTAAGAACAGTTGTTGTAGTATCTCATACCCAACGCCCCAAAAGTCTCTCGAATAGCATCTAGGGGATGGCCTCGGTGAGTGGATCCTCTATGTTATCCTCTATGTCAACTCTCCTAACCTCGATCTCTCGGAGATCAACTATCTCTCTAATCAGGTGATACTGTCTAAGAATATGTCTGGATCGCTGACAGGACTGGGGTTCCTAGGCCAAAACCACAGCTCCATTGTCATCACAATACACAGGTATTGGATGCCCAATGGTAGGAACCAAGTTCATCATATGAACTTTTTCATCCAGACAACCTCTTTGGTAGCATCGTTGGTAGCGATTTAATTAGCCTGTATCGACGAGTCTACTACGGTATATAGCTTGGAACCCTTCCAACATACTGTCCCTCCACTGAGGGTGAAGACAAAACCCGAGACTGACTTTCGGTCGTCCTTATCTCTCTGAAAGCTCGAATCGGTAAAGGACTCCATCCGGAGTTCACCGTTACCATACACCAAGAACATCTCTTTAGTCCTTCTCAAGCACTTAAGAATGTTCTTCACAGCTGTCCAGTGGTTTTCCCCAAGATCTTTTCGATACTTACTCACTATACCTAGTGAGTAAGCTATATCTGGTCTGGCATATAACATCGCATACATGATTGACCCGTCTGCCAAAGCATAGAGCATTCCTTGCATGCGAGCCCTCTTCATGTCAGTCTCGAGAGACATCTCTTTGGAAAGAGTGATTCGTGAACAAGTGGGTACATTACCATGCTTAGAATCATCCATACTAAACCCCTTTAGCATAGTGTTTATGTACCTGGATTGGGACAATCCCAAATCCATTTAAATCTATATCCCCAGGATGTAAGAGATATCAGTTAGATCTTTCATGGAGAACTTGTGTAATAAGAGGAGTTTGACCGAGTGTAGCATAGGAACATCGTTTCCTATCAAGAGTATGTTATCCACATACAATACGAGGAAAACAACCATACTCTCTACAACCTTCTTATTTATACATGGTTCATCTACCTTTTTGATGAAGTCAAACTCTTTGACAGCTTCATCAAAACAGATATTCCATCTCCGCGATACCCGCTTTAACCCGTAGATGGATTTAAGCAGCTTGGACATGCTTTCGCTGCTCCCACTGTCTACAAAGCCCTCTGGAAGTGTCATATACGCTCTCTTCTAAATCACCATTTAGAAAGGCGGTTTTGACGTGCAGTCTGCCAGATTTCGTAGTCATGGTTGCGGCAATGGCAAGTAGGATCCTGATAGACTTAAGCATAGCTTTGAAAGTCTCAACTTTTCCATCTACACCAAATTATCTTTCTCAAAGATTCTCTTGCTCCCGATGGGTTTTACCCCTTCAGGAGCAACTTCCAAAGTCAAAACTTTGTTGGTGTAGATGGATTCCATCTCAGATCGCATAGCATCCAGCCATTTCACAGAGTCCCCACTCGTGATGGCATACTCGAAACTAGTTTGGTCATCATCTCCATGATGCAATCCTTGCTCCTACCGTCTACGAGAAAACCGTAGTATCTCTCAGGTGGATGAGGAACCCAACTAGATCTGCGGAGTGGCTGCGGTTCGTCGGGGACTATTGAATCCTCCGGTTCCACCAAATTGTCAGTTATAGTTTGCTTTGCTGGAACTTATTCCAGTTCTACCTCATCGCCACTAATTTCTTCCATAAGAAATTCCTTTTCTAAGAAGGTGGCATGTCGATAAACAAAACACAATTTGCTCCTCGGTGTGGTAGAAGATATACCCTCGCGAATGTTTAGGATATCCTACAAACTTGCACAGAACTGACCTTGCCTCAAGCTTGTCCGGATTTTGCTTTTCAATATAGGTCGGACAACCCCATATCTTAACTCGTTTAAGATATGGTCCCTTCCCATTCCATATCTCATATGGAGTGGTAGGCAACAGATTTGGTCGGAACTCTATTCAATAAGTATGCAACTATCTCAAGTGCATATCCCAAAAAGGAAATAGGTAACTCAGCAGTACTCATTGTAGAGCGCACTATATCTCATAGGGTGCGATGCCTCCACCCCGATATACCGTTGTGCTGTGGTGTATACGAAAGAGTAAGCTTAGAGAGAATCTCATTCTTTTTTAAATAGTCTCGGAATTCCGTGCTCCAGTATTCTTCTTCCCGATCATATCGAAGGATTTGAATACCTTTACCTTTCTGGTTCTCAACTTCGTACTTATATTACTTGAAATTCTCAAAAGATTCAGATTTGATGTTTTAACAAGAACACATGTCCGTATCTTGAGAGAACGTCGGTGAATGTAATAAAGTACGCGGAACCATCCCTATCATATATAGACATAGGACCGCATACATCACCATGTAACTGTCCAAGAGTTCAGTAGCTCTTTCTCCGTTTCCAGTAAACGAAGATTTGGTCACCTAGCCTTTGAGACATGACCGACAAGTTTCATAAGATGTAAATTCGAACGGATTCAAATATACATCCTTATGGAACTTTAGCTAGTCTTGTCTCATCGACACCTAGTCTACAATGCCTCAAGAAGACTTCGTTCATTTCTGAACTGTTCCTCTTGTGAGTGTTTTGTACGTTTAGAACTGTAGTTTGATTCAGAACGTGTACACTGTTATACAACATACATTACCCAATCAACACTTGATTTAGGAAAATATTCACAATATTATTGGTACGAAATAATAGTCGCTCAGAATCATTATATTACCAGTTGATAACACAAGGTGATATTTGCTAACTACTTTGGCTACAACAATTGCACCATCTCTACTAATAGAGACATATCACCATTTCCTAGCTCTCCACCTTTCTATAACCCATGTAACAAACTACATATGTGGGATCCTTATCCGGTATCCAATACCCAGGACGTAGAGGTAACTGAGAAATAGTTCTTGGTTACGAACACACCCGACGACAATGAATCAACATGCTTATAGTTCGTTTGGGTGGCGTGGGAATCCGGATATTCTCCTATTCCTTGCTCAGACTTATGAAAATCATAAGATAGAGCGGAACCTAGCCCAGTATAATAAGTAGGTTCGGTCAATACATCCATATTATTATCTTGATTAAGGCATTTCATTGGTCGCTACCAGGAGAGAGAGAAGGATAATCACTTTGCGCGCGCTCTTTGCAAAATTAGATTGGTTATTTTATCTAATCAGGATGGCTCCCACTGTTTTTATCAAATCCTAAAAGGTAAGATTAGCCGCGATTAATTACACCCTACAGGTTCGCCAATCATTCGGCCAGGCAGGTATCGGTACTCCGAGGGAGGTTCCCCGTGCTTTCGCACGGACCTAATTAAAATAAACCTCGTTTCCCTAAAGGCATAACCCCGTTGACACCTTTCTAGACACCTACTGGATTAGCTAATTGTAAAGTGCAAAACTCTCCCAGGAGTAACTCTTACCCGCAGTGGGTATCGCGATCCAACTATCATATATAAGGTATGCAATCTCATTGCAAATTTCAACATTTGAAATTCCCGATAATGTTTTTACCCCTAGCGTCCTATGACCTTGACAAAGGCCAACAAATCATAGGGTGCTAGTCAAGTTCAACCCGTCATTTCCTGATTGAATTAAACTCACGCGCACGACCCTTGACAAAGGCCAACAAAGTCGTACGACTACCCTAATCCAATCGCATCATATGGTTACATATAAGCACTAATCAGCTACCGTACACTACGCCTTGACAAAGGCCAACAAACGCAGTACGAATACAAAATAGTACTTATCTGAAATGACGGAGAGCTACGCAGGTTTTTAAGAAAACCATGAGCGTAATGAACTTGATATCGTTGTAGAATCTAGTGATTTTGAAAATGAGTGTTTTTAGGCTTTTTCTAGTTTCGCTAAAGAGGTCACTCCCGGTGAAGGGATCTCGGTTCTTTCCTCATCGAATGAAGTGCAGATATTCAGGAATACCACTATGCAAAGCAAAAACTAGCGAAGCAATCAAAATACAAAACCGAGTGGGTTGTAGCATTTGCTAGTTTCGCTAAAGAGGTCACTCCCGGTGAAGGGATCTCGACTCTTTCCTCATCGAATGAGGTGCTGGATATTCATCAAAGAATACCACTATGCAAAGCAATAACTAGAGCTACCCTTTTTGAAAATTTGATTCTACAATATCTTTTGGTTTCTTTCTTTTCATTAATCTCATTAATGAAGTCCCATCATTTAATGTTTTCTAAACATTACAGAAAAGTGAAACGAAAATAGAACGTACGCTTATGCCATCCGCATTCGCCACTGGGCCCCGTCATGCACCGTTAGGTTACTTAACTACCGGCAGAGCGAGGGCTGAACTAGCGCGGATGAAAAATATAAGTAACGTTTATTATATATCATATATATAATACAACATTCGTCTCACGTAGTTATATGATCACATCACAGAACCAAGCAGCAGAAGCAACATATGAAATATTGGATATACTAGAATTTCCGTGTTTTAAATTTATCAAGTAATGTAAAACACGGATTCCACAGCCGTGATGAATAGCCAAACCCACATCCCATAGACCCATACGAGAGCGGCAAGTAACCCTACCAATTCTAGAGTTAGGAGACCCGGTCTCAACTCCTTGAGATGGTCTCCCACTGGACCCTAGAACCCGGTTACTTATGCTCCCCGCCTTGGGTCTATCCTAATGCGGAAAAGTAAATAATATACAACAGTGGTGACATCATCCTCAACCCGGAAGCGCCTCAATAAAAGAATATTACATACAAATTTTACATGAATGAAAATTGAAAAACTCTCATCTCACATAAAACCCCCGACTATTCAATCGCGACGATCCAATAAAACATATCAGCGACACATAATATCACATATCATCAAAGTAAGTAAATACGCGTATTACAAATTCCCTTGACATATAGCAACGAGATTTGGGATACCCCACGTATTACACTTACGGTCGCAGAAAAGAAATGTAAAACTACAATAATTAGAATCCGCATATCCTTAGACATCATAAACCCGGAATATCACATATTCTGAATTTTATGCCTAACTCTATAAACCCCGTATTTTAGTCTCATATCAAAAACACTTTTCAACAATATTCCTGACTACCCAATCGAATACGCATCGGAAACTATAGTAGATGGTCGCACCCTCGATGTCGTCGACCAAGTGCACTTAGGCGGAACATCGTGGCCGCGAGCACCCGAGTGGGTGCTATCGGCAACGAGGTTCTCCTACAGTCACTTGGTTGGGGCAATGGGGCGAGGCTATCTAGTAAAGTTATTCGGCGAGTATTCGCGTACAATACGCGATTATGACGGAGTTTCGATCCGAATCGAAATTTCGTGGCAATCGATCTTCCGAGACTAAAACGCTAGATTTATAATCATTAACTAGTTTTCACAAAACCAATTAAATATGGATCCTCACTACTGCATCCATATCAAACTAAAACCTAAAACGATGCAATAATTACGATTACGAACCACTCCGTATTAGTCCTTTACCAAATTAACATCTCATGAAATTTTGGACAAATCAAACAATACCTTAAAACCCAAAATCTAAGCAGCAAGAACACCCAAAAATACGAGACCAATTGGGGAATGGGGGACCGGCCAGGCCAGGTTTTCTAAGTATTTCGTCGGGTCAAAACTGGTGAAATGGTCTCGAATTTTCTTAGTGTTCTAATTGTATCTCATTCAACACTCTGCAGTTGTTTAAAAAAAATTTTGAGGAAGTTTTAAAATCGACAGAAACTATGATCTTGGGTTTCGGTGTTTCGGAGTTTTTCGGTTTCGTGATTCTAATTACATCGTTTAATCTTCAAGCTTAGGCTTTGATACCATGAAAGTCTACCCTAGCACTACCATAAGGTTCAAGTGACATCAAGCATGCCAAATTCAAATTTTTATAGGTGCTAAGCTAGACTAAACAAGATCGTTAACTAGATGATTAGGGTTTTAGGTTTGATATCAAGTAAACTAAAAGAAGTGAAAGATGGCTATACCCTCGTAGATCGAGTCCTTCACTTCATATGCTCCGTGTAGTTGTCCCGAGACTCCACTAGGCTCCACTTAAGGGTTTGGACGAGCTTCCTCCGATGACCTTCGTGCCGAAGATGATCCACGCGAAGTCCTTCCAACTCAAGCTACCTCTACACTAAACTCTTTAGCGTAGTAAACACGCTACACTCAATCTCTAGTCAGGTGTAGGATGGTGAAGTAGGGGATATGATTTTGCTCACAAGTTTGTGTTCAAGATTCATGGTTCACATCACATGTGAGGGTTGAAGCTTGAACCATGACATTGAGGAAGAAGAAGAAGCTAGAGAGCATGAGAGCAAAATGGGAGCAACTCAAGAAAAATGGCTAAGTGTTAGAATGAGCAAGTGTATGGCTAACCCCTTGACCTCACTCATTCAAGCATGGAATTCTTGCAATATAAAATTGCAACCATGCTTGAATAGTGAGTCAAGATGAATAAACAAATATAAAGCCCATGCTTGCAACCATGCTCCCAAAGTCTTCCCATTTTCCACTTCATTTCTATTTTCATAAAATAGAAATTTATGTCATGCTACATATATATATATATATATATATGTATTAATACATATAATAAAATATTTAGTGAGATAATGATATTAGTTAAGATATAATTATATCACATATAATATATATCACATTATTAAATCAACACTTGATTTAATAATCCGGTTATATCACATATAACCGACTAATATCATTTATCCGTGTATCACATTATCAAATCAACACTTGATTCGATAATCTGGTTATATCACATATAACCTAACTCGATAACAGATAACTGCCAGATTACAATACGGTATCACATACACGTATTTAATCAGGCCCACACAAATATCACATATGTGTCCTACTTCGTTTCGCTTGAACTAGGGAACTTCTGTGTGGGACTCTAAAGACTCGTCAATATGCCAGCAGTAGGTGATGATCATATCAGTCACCTACAAGTCGTCAGCGGTACTAGCTGGACGCAACGGCTACCCGGGTATTGAGCGATATGAAGATCAACAAGCAAGCCTGTCCTTACTCTCCATGAAGCCTATCGGTAACACTACCATATAGTCCGGTCTCTTCGTCTGATATGTCGCATATCATGTCTAGGGATGGTAAACGTCAGACCCCAGTAACGTGATAAGTCATGCCGATGTCTGGCCTATAACGGTTCGAGAAACTATTGATAACACTTATCAGTAAATCTCAGCAGCAGCCCTGGCCAGGGACTTCCAGTTATAGCCAATCAAGTATAGCGCAACATCAACCCCCAATACCGGGAGAGACGAAACCCCTTCTATCGTTCATTGCCTCCATGTGACTCGGGATTGTACCAAAAATCCACCTGTTTGCACAACTCCTCTTGAGCGTGGTAGGGAGGAAATCAAAGCACGGTGGGAGCCACACAATACTCTGTGACGATCTCGGGTCTACAGACTAACCTGTACCAGTGTCACCAGAGGACTGCTATCTGACGATAGGTATACTACCAACTAGGAGTCCTCAGTGAGTCCGTTCGGTGTACCCATTCTCCAATGAGCACCTGTGTACAATCTTTGATGTCACACACCAATGGTTGTGGGATCAGCCATCGCCCTCTAAGGGACAAGAAACGTACACACTACTCTACTCTGGAATATCGATGCCCTTGTCTCGATATTCCCTCGACTAGAAACTGATTAAAGGATGTACTGTTAGACCACCCTGGCCCCACTAGTATGATCTCATCATAATCCTGGTAGTCAAGTACATATCCTAGGGGCTTTATCAACATGTAAGAGACAAACAGTATAAATATCAGTCTACATGTTAAGATAAAGGTAACCTGATAGCATACTATCATGTCGAGCAAGAAAGTCCTCTATATATGTCCAAGCATCCACTATATCAACAATAATGTCCTCTAGGGCATACATATTCCTAACATCAACAGCCCCAACTACTTCTCCTATCACAGAATAGTGAGCCACCCAATTGAGGATTGCTACGTCTTCAAGAACTGGGTCGAGGGCCAGTACCAACAGAGAAAATTCACGCTTTCTGAGAAGTGGAGGGTGAACCCGCCATAGAAGCACATTCCTAAAAATGTGGATGCACCGGGGGCATCATGCTCGCTCGTGGAAGAAACTCCATGGGAAGTCGTTCTTTCAGCTAAAACCAAAAGAATGCTGAATGATCTCTAGGCATGTCCGGTAGTCAGATGGAGAATCCCACTTGAACCGAAAATCATTGAAGGGATGCTGAAACTTCGTCCCGTACCGAAAACTGTCGACAAAGGGCAAAATCCCCAAGTCGAGCCTTCAAAGTCTTTGAAGAAAAAGAAGAAGACCAAGAAGCCTGTGCAACCTGCCGAGTATGACAACAAACGCACAGACCTACAAAGGTGCATTGACGCGCTGGAGGAGTACAACCAGAAGGCGCGGACACCAGTCACCCTCGAAGAGTTCCTCAAGCATATTCTTTAGAACGAAGAGAGTGACAACGATGAGGAAAATAACTCATCAGAAACCGAAGACTATGTAGTAAGTTGCCACATGGTTTCCCATTCGTTGTTAAATGACGAAGAAACTCCCTCAGCGTTAGAAAATAACACAGAGGAACTGGGCGCAGATATGGCGCTAAAATCCCCGGTGCCAGAAGAAGACTCGTCAAAAGGCTGTTATACGAAACCTTTCGAAAAATCAAAGCCGACCGAGAACGCGAAACAGCCATATACGATAGGGCTAATTGTCAACGTCAGGATAAAGAAGCTGCGGAGAGGATGAGTCGTAAAGTACTCCAACCAAACCGAAACACGCCTGCCACAAATAAGAGCAGGATCAAGGCAGAGAAGCGGTTCGCCAAAGCCCTTTCAGTGGGAATGGAGCTGCCGCCTCTGGAGAAAACACTCCCGGGGTCATACGTCTCGACGGAGAGGATTCATATCTAAACTACTGCCTATATCATCGGAAGGTTACCCATCCCACCAAAGAGTGCAGTGACTTCGAGAAGTGGTGGCAAGGATATGTTGCCCATCAAAAATACTTCAAGAGGATGAAGCGCGAAGCTCGTCGACAGCAAAACGGTGTGACAAGTACACGTGAAAAAACGATTGGCAACTGTCATATGGTTGATACTAGTTCGGAAAGGAAAAACACCCTAAGTTCTTACCTTCGGGAGCGGTTCTGAGGACGAAATGACCCCCAGCCCTCTCTTCAAAGACTCCACCTCCGAAAAAGACGAGGGGGAGAAGAACTGTGAAAACATTCAGCTGCATAACCGCACGCTGCCTAAAAAGAACCTCGGACCTACAAACAAAGGTTCGAGCAAAAAAGACAAAGAGAAAGAAAAAATCCCTTATGAAATTGCCCTCAACAAAACTCGCCTTATAGCACAGAAAAACCTGGAGGCTTATAAGGTAAGGATGACACAATCATATGAAAGACTGACCAGGGGAAGTACATTCTACCAAGGCGAACTCGTACCAGTCGTCAAAAGACCAATGATTCCCAATCGTGCAAAACGGGGGAAATTTGTGCCGAACTATGAAGGCTCGTACATCATAGACAAAGTCTACCAAGGTGGAGCCTACCTGCTCATGGATATGCATGGCGAAAGACCCTTCCAGCCAATAAACGACCAGTTCCTCAAAAAATACTACGCTTGACGAGTCATGACTTAGGTCAATGATAGATAACGACGCTTGTGTCCGCTTGCTGTCTTCCTGAGTAAAAAACTCTGAATAGTATGTAAAAAAAAGGTCGCCTCAAATATAGCAAAATCAGACCGACACGTCCTTAAACTAAAAATTCTTCTCAAATATGGCGACAACGGACTGAGATGTCCTTAAACTAAAATCGGTCGCCTCAAACATGGAGATATCGGACCGAGACGTCCTTAAACTAAAAATTCGTCTCAAACATGGCGACAACGGACCGAGATGTCCTTAAACTAAAACCGATCGCCTCAAATATGGTGACATCGGACCGAGATTTCCTTAAAATAAAAATTCGTATCAAAAATGGCAATACCAGACCGAAAAGTCCTTAAACTAATCGTTCGCCTCAAATATGGCGGCAATGGACCGAGAGGTCCTTAAACTAAAAATGCGCCTCAAACATGGCAATAACGAACTGAGATATCTCTAAACTAGCACATCGCCTCCAAATCGGTGATATGCTTCCTTGAGATCTATATTGCAATCGAAGTCTCAACGGCAGAGGTTGCAACTCAAGTCCCACTGGCTACGCGGCTATTTTAGCGATGAAGTCACCCCCAAGTCCCACCAGTAAATAGATGGGTCACCCGCGGTGAAACTACTTTCGAGAGTTCCATAGTTCGTTAAAAAACGGTATGTCCACAAGCAAAATGGGCACGGATGAAAACCCAAAAGGGCACCGTGAGTAAAAACGGCAAGGTTACCGACAAATTTGTGAAAACCCGGAAGGGCGCGATCTCGTTAAAAAAACTTTCTGTCCACAAGCAAAATGGGCACGGGTGAAAACCCGAAAGAGCATCGTGAGTAAAAACAGCAGGACTGCCGGCGAGTTTGTGAAAACCCGAAAGGGCGCGAACTCGTAAAATAAAAATTCATGGGCACTTACAAGGTCCTCTCAACCTTGTGAGGATAAAATACCTGCATGAGATCCTTACGACTCACAAAGGAGCAATACACTTAGGAATCCTCATGATTCTTATAGAGAAATTACACTTGCGAGATACTTACGGCTCGTAAGGAGAATTTTCCCCTATGATACCCTCATGGCTTGTAGGATTCAAAAGCCTTAAGCTATAGGGATCTAAACCTGTTCTTAAGACGTCGCATCCCCCATGTTGCCCTACAAGCGGTCCAATATTGACCCTTGTATACAATCCACGGGCACGAATAAATACTCCCTTACCAAGTTCTACCAATGGCGAGAAATATCCCATATAGTGAACAACACTTGTAAGTCCTCTCGACTTATAAGGAGAAAACACTCTTATAAGATCTTTAAGACTTGCAAGATAAAATACCACTTAGGAGTCCCCATGACTTCTAGGGAGAACCTACACCTACGAGATCCTCTCGACTCGTAGGAAGAAAAAACCTTTATGAGACCCTTACGACTCATAAAGTCAAAAGCCTTAGTCGACAGGAGCCTAACCCTGTTTGCTAAGCCATCTTTGTTCAAATCGACAAAGGCAAATGATAATTCGCTCATGGAAATATCCCAGTTGCAGCGATGCTGATGCCTAAAGAGGTGTCAAACTCCAAGTCCTTTCATGGTAAATGATGATTCGCTCCTGGCAATATTCCAGTCGTAGCGATACTGATGCCAAGATAGTATCAGATTCCAAACTCACAATAAAAAACGACAGCGAGTAAAAAAATAGCCGAAATGATTAGGCACCGCGGATGAAAAGCCGAAATGATTGGGCAATCGTGACTTTAGCGATATAAAAGCTGAAAAGATATAGCATCGCGGAAATAAAAAATATCTAAATGAAATTTCCTCTGCCCTGTAGGTAGGTCCGCACCGACCCCTGTATACAATCCATAGGCACAAATGAAAGAAAGGGAACTATATTATCTCACCAGGCTCCGTCAAAGGCAGAGCCAGATCTTAATAGCAACATATACAGCCTAGAGGCCATCTAGACATTATTCTCGTTACAACAGATGCAATGTCTACAAAGGCTCCAAATAGCCAAATCAAAAAGGAGTGACAGCAAAATCCCAGCTCTGGCTCGACATCCTTCTCATTCCATCAGGGTGCAGAAGTGACGTCAACAAAGCTCCAACGAGCCAAATCAAAATGGAGCCATAGAAAATTCCTAGCTCTAAGTCTTGGCGGTTCATATGCAACCTAAAGACTGCCCCGACGTTCCTTCTCATTCCATCAGGGTGCAGACGTGACGTCAACAAAGCTTCAATGAGCCAAATAAAAATGGAGCAATGGCAAACTCCTAGCTTCAAGTCTTGACGGTTCATATACAACCTAAAGACTTCCCCGGCGTTCCTTCTCATTCCATCAGGGTGCAGACGTGACGTCAACAAAGCTCCAACAAGCCAAATGAAATTGAAGCAATGGCATATTCCCAGCTTCAGGGTCTCGACGGCCACTCATATAAAGCCTAAGAAACTATCGGAGATCATCCCACACCAGCGCGGAGTGGTTATGACTCATCGGCGCTCCAAATTAAACCTAACCTCAAGTAAAAAAGCGACATGGAAAATTCCTAACGCTTGCTCTCCCGACGGTAATATAGCCTAAGGAGATTACTTGAAGACGTCTTGTCCAGCCCCCGAAGGGATCAGAGACACGGCAGTCGCGGGGTTACTCGAACAACAGCTTAAATACTGTATATTGAGGAATACATCAACCAACGCGATGGTACCACGGACAAACCCTAGTACCACAAAACCTAACGGACCTTTGTCGCAAAGAACAGGGGTTATCTATATATAATGTTATGACAAGTTTGCCTGTAAACCCAAGGGAGGTAAACTGAATAAACTCTGAAATGAGTACATAAACTAGAAACTCAAAAAAGAGTGAATAAACTAGAAACTCCGAAATGAGTACATAAACTAGAAACTCCGAAACGAGTGAATAAACTACAAACTCCGAAATGAGTACATAAACTAGAGACTCCGAAATGAGTGAATAAACTATAAACTCCGAAATGAGTACATAAACTACTTTACGCCAAGTCAAGACATCAAGAAACAGAAAGGAGCAACCCATGGACCTTGGGGTTCAGAACTACATTTCTTAAGGATCGAGATCTGAGAAGACGCTTGAATTCGCTCGCTATATTCTCAGATCAAAATTCTAATAAAAGTCATGTGTGCCAGCTACAAACCGGCCAAATGATATGCATCACTTCAGTCCAATGTTCACATATGTCTAGATGCATGCATCAGAAACATCTAAAGATTAAAATACAAAATATGTGTACAGAGGAAGGATGCCCATATGAATATGCGCTGGGGATGAAATGTTCAGTGGTCGACATTATTTTTATTTATGGGATCAGAGATACAAGGATTAACAAAACAATATACAAGATTCTCTAATTCCCTCTCTGCCTTCTCCACCATGTCGAAGCGGAGATCTTCGCGAGGAGTCGCTCCCCAGCTCCATGCTCATCAGCGAAGGCAGACATGATGGCTCGCTGAGCCTGTATCTGGCTTAGCAGACGAACCGAACAATCCTTCAGAGGCTGGGTAATCGAACAAGCCTCATAAAAGCACTCGATCTTGTCCTCCGTCGCGTCGAGCATCGCCAGAGTCATCTATGCTAGATGAGAAGGGATGTCAGCAAGTACAAACGAGAGGATCGTCCAAAGCCAAATGGAGCCGACAGGAAGAGGGGAGCCCCGACGAGCTAGAAGCTCATACATTACCATGTCACATTGGTCATCAGTAAGAACGGGATCTACTAAACGCGCAGCAAAACGAGGGACAATTCCCTCGATAGGTACCTCATACGATTGTCGGCTAGCATGCAGACGATTGCAAGCCATAACTCTTAGTTTGTTAATAAGTGGTTCTTTCCTTGTGAAAGAAGGGAGAAGCAGAGATTCAGATTATAAAGAGGAGAATTCAAGTATAGGAAAAAAAGTGTGGTGCATGGTGAAGCTATTCCCAAGGCCCGGCAAAAAGGGCATGGGAAAAGAAAGAGCTGACTCATGGGAATCGGAGCAAGGAGGTGAAACGATTCCATCCGCAGTGCCTCAGGTGCACGATACGTGAACGCCCGCATTGATTCTTTTCGGGACTAGAGCGATGCCTCACGTGCATAACATGTGAGCGCCGGGGCTAGTTCAGGATTAAAATCCTCAGCAGTGCCTCATGCGCATGACACATGAGCGCCAACAACGGTTTTTATATATGTATAACAACACTTCATGTGAGACACATATGAGTATTGGCATAAAGAGAAAAGGGAATTTTGTCAATCAAACTTCGAAGAAATTTATACATTGGTGATAAAAAAGACAACAATAATAAAAAAAAACATCATTAAAGTGTTTGCAACGGCAAAACACTGAATCCCGGACACGGATTCAGGAATTTAGAAGCAAGTCTGAGTAAAGTGCTTCCGGCTTCTTAGGCCATTTTCTTATGCATTTTCTCGCGAATGCAAGCATCAGGATCCCCACTAATGTCGTTCATCCTCTGGTATGCGGACATTATCGCATTCTGTTGGAAGACGCGATGCAAAATATCGACAAGATCATCTCTTCGCTTCTTTGAGATTAGGCTCATCAGATATACTGAATGCACCTTGTCTTCAGCGTCATCAAACGCCTCGAGTGTTATAGCCTCGTCAAGCCCAGGAATTGCTGCCCAGATCAACCCAACGTTAATGTTCAAGAAAGCAGAACGGCGGGGGAGTAACCGACCGTTGTGGTCGTCAAAACGATGCATCACCTCAGCACATTGGGCGTCGATAAATTCTTGGCCTTGACAACGGCCATGGATGCAAATGTCCTTGTAAGAGATAATCTCTTCGAGATCATAAAGACGAGAACCCATAATATCTGAAAAGAAAAATCAGTAAGGGGTTAGCAATCAAAATGATGAGAAAAGCACTCATTGTAAGAATCTAAAAAGATTCTCATTTAATGAAGAATCTCATTAAACTGTGGAGTTGCCCTCGGAAAATGTGTTCCACAACAGATTCAAATCTATGAAAAGGGTATTAAAACCCTAAAAAAATAATAATAATAAATGCCCAAGAACAGAAAGGGGATAAAATTCCTAAAAGTCTCTGGGTCACTCAGAGCTAAACTTTGTAAGATGGAATTAAATTCCTTTAATAATGGGATTAAATCCTAGAAACCCCTATGGTGGAGAAACAAAGAAAATGGAATTAAATTCCAAGAATCCTCAAAGATCGGTGATAGGGAAAATCCTAAGAGGAGAACTAACAATCCTCAAGACCCCAGAGTCATCCTTTAAAATAAAGGTGGGAGTGTTTTTGGATCTCTAAGAGATCGGATTAGGGCTAGAGCAAAGCTCTAGTGATGGATTTAAAATCCAGAGAAAAATATAGAAAAAGGGGTTTCGCTAAGAGGTAAACGTCGTTCAAGATCCTTACCCAAAAAGGATTTTTGCAGAGTTTAACTCTGAAAAATCTGTGGACGGAGAGCTAAGCTCTGAGAGGAGAATTAAATTCTCAAGAAAAGGTTAAGGAAGAAGATGAAGAAACGGTAATCATCTAATAAGCCAAACGCCTCATTTATAAGACGTGATGGGGAGCGGTTCATCTGTTAGGATTACCTAGCACCTCATTAAGGGTTTGGAAGCATCACATGTGCCAAAATCAAATTTTTAAGGTGCTAAGTGAACATACAAAGAATCATCACTAGAAATTTAGGGTTTCATTACATTGACATCATCACAAGTAGAAAAAACTAGGGTTTTGAGAGTACAACCTTTGTAGCTCCCTACGCTAGACTCCTTAGCTACTTGAGGGTTGGAAAAAGGTTCGCTTGAGATCCTCTAGGTCCACGACGATCCACCCGAAGCTCCTTGCTTTACTCGATATGTGAATGAAGTAGAGCAAACACCCTACACAAATGGGCTAGATGTGTGTAGTATGATGATGTGGTTTGTATTCTATAATCAAAACTCTTTCTTTTTATCAACCTCACTCAAAGAAATTATCAAGAGAGGAAGAAGAAGATGGTGGCTAAGCTTTCTCACAAAAAGAGAATGTTATGAGAGTGAATAATTGAAATGAGAAAAAGGATTAAACTATATTAATCCTTCTCACTTCAACCATGGTTAGAATCATCTAGGATTTTATCAAATGGGTTAAAAGAAAAAAGGATAATTAACCCAAGGTTAAAAGGTGGTTGAAGCATGGTCAAAGATGATAAACATAAACCTTGTGTGAATTTCCCTTTTTCTAAATGATAAATAAATAGATAATTCTACAATATAAGTCTTGCATTGCCACCAAACATGCATCAACAACCATGATACAATGTATGTATGTATGTATCCATGCACATCATCATGTGCATACATGCATGCATACAAAAATAGAAAAAGAGTTTAATTAAAAAATTAATCTAAAAGTCATTTGTTAAATCAACACTTGATTTTGCAAACCGGTCATATCACATACGACCCGACCAATAGAAAATGCCTGATTAATATGCGGTATCATATATCCGTATTTAATCGGGTCCCCGCGCATATCTCATATGCACACCATATCTTTTTGCCTGAGCCAGGAAACTTCATTGTGGGACTCTAAGACTCATCAATACACCGGCAGTAGGTAATGATCATATCAAAGACCTACAAGCCGCAAACGGTCAGCTAAACGTAACGGCCACCCGGGTATTGAGCGATCAGAAGAAAACAAGCGAACCTGTCACAACTCCCATCGAGCCAACCGGCAACACTACCGTACAGTCCGGTCTCTTCGTCAGATATGCTGCATATCGAGTCTAGGGATGGTAACGTCGACCCCAATAACTCAATAAGTCGTGCCGATGAATGGTCTATAACAGATCGAGAAACTACTGATAACACTTATCTGTAAATCTCAACAGCCCTGGCCAGGGACTTACTGATATAGCCAATCAAGCACAGCACAGTATCAACTCCCAATACCGGGAGAGACGAAAACCCCTCCTATCGCTCATTGCCTTCGTGTGTCTCGGGACTGTACCCAACGGCCACCTGTTTGCACGACTCAGTAGAGCCGTGGTATGGTGGTAATCAAAGTACAGTTGGAGAACATATAAGACTCTATGACGATCTCGGTTTTACAGACTAACCTGCACTAGTGTCACCTGAGAACTGCTATCCGACGATAGATATAATTCCATATAGGATTTCTCGGTGAGTCCGTCCAGTATACCCAGTCACCACTGAGCACCCGTATACGATCTCGATGTCAAACATCGATGAATGTGGGAACATCCATCGCCCATCATATGGGTCTAGTATCATATACGCTAGTCTACTCTGGTATATCGATGCCCCGTCTCGATACACCTATGACTAGGGACATTCCAGGATATGCTTATAAACTACAGATGTCCCACTAGTATGATCTCTATCATAATCACAGTAGTCAAGTCTATATCCTCAGGGCTTTATCAACATGTGTGAATGAATAAAAGCATGATCAAATCAACATGTCAGATAAAGAAGAACCAGATAGCATACTATCATGTCAAGCAAGAATGTACACTGAATATATATACACACACACACACATGTATAAATACATCCACTATTATATAATGGCCTCTAGGGCATACATATATCCAACAATCTCCCACTTGCACTGAGGCCAGTTATTAGAGTATCTCATACCCAACATCTCAAAAATTTGCTCATGCTGCGGCTGAGGGAGGGCCTTGGTGAATGGATCCGCGGTGTTATTCTTCGTGTCTACTCTCCTAATCTCGATCTCACGGCGATCTACAATCTCCCGGATCAAATGAAAATGCCTCAGGATGTGTCTGGACCGCTGATGGGACGTGGGCACCTTGGCTAACGCCATAGCCCCATTATTATCACAATACAATGGTATTGGATCAATAATGGTTGGAACTACTTCTAGCTCCGAGACGAACTTCCTCATCCAGACGGCTTCCTTGGCGGCATCATTCGCAGCAATGTACTCAGCCTACATCGTAGAGTCTGCAACGGTATACTGTTTGGAACTCTTCCAACTTACCGCCCCTCTATTGAGGGTAAATACAAACCCAGAGATAGATTTGTTGTCGTCCTTATCGCTCTGGAAGCTCGAATCGGTAAAGGCCTCCATTTAGAGATCTCCATTACTATACACCAAGAACAACTCTTTAATCCTTCGCAAGTACTTAAGAATGTTCTTCACAGTTATCCAGTGATTCTCCCCTGGGTTGGATTGATACCTGCTTACAACACTAAGTCCATAAGCTACATCTGGGCGTGTACATAACATCGCATACATTATAGATCCTGCTGCCGAAGCATAGGGTATAATGCTCATGCGAGCTCTCTCTTCATCGGTCTTTGGGCAAGAGTCCTTGGAGAGAGTGACCCCATGGCAAGCGGGTAAGGCACCCCGCGTGGAGTCTTCCATACTAAACCTTTTTAGGATGGTGTTGATGTACCTGGTTTGGGACAATCCCAATAATCTCTTGGATCTATCCCTATAGATCCTTATGCCCAGAATGTATGTGGCATCACCCAGGTCCTTCATGGAAAACCTTAGTGATAAGAAAGATTTGACCGACTGTAGCATAGGAATGTCATTTCCTATCAGAAGAATTTCATCCACGTACAATACGAGGAATGTGACAGCTCTCCCTACAGCCTTCTAATAAACACAAGGTTCATCTGGATTTTTGATGAAATCAAACTCTTTGATAACATCATCGAAATAGTTGTTCCAACTCCGTGATGCCTGCTTTAACCCATATATGGATTTAAGCAATCTACACGCTTTCCCGCTGCTCCCACTGTCAATGAAGCCCTCTGGCTGATTCATATAAACGCATTCTTCCAAATTTCCATTTAGAAATTTCGTTTTAACGTCCATCTGCCAGATTTCATAGTCGTAGTGAGCAGCAATAGCAAGTAGGATCCGATGGATTTAAGCATGGCTACGGGAGAAAAAGTCTCGTCATAGTCCAAACCTGGTCTTTGACGAAAACCCTTCGCCACAAGTCTTGTCTTATAGGTTTCCACCTGCCCATCTACACCAATCTTTCTTTTAAAGATCCATTTGCACCCCACAGGTTTTACCCCAAGGGGTACAACGTCCAAAGTCCATACTTTGTTGGTGTACATAGACTCCATTTCGGATCTCATGGCATCCAGCCACTTCACAAAGTCTCCACTCGTGATAGCTTGCTGAAAGCTGGTAGGATCATCATCTTCCATGATGCAGTCTTCTCTGTCACCATCAATGAGGAAACCGTAGTACCTCTCCGGTGGGCGAGAAGTCCTACCAGACCTACGGAGTGGCCGATGTTCCTCAGTTTCTATTGCAACAGCCGGTTCAACCAAGTCGTCATTTGTAGTTTGTGTCTCTAGAACCTATTCTAGATCCACCACATTGCCATCATCTTTATCTGTGAAAAACTCTTTTTCTAAGAATGTGGCATACTGAGAAACAAACACCTTTTGTTCCTCCTTGTGGTAGAACAGATATCCATAAGAGTTCCTTGGATATCCCACAAAGTTACACATGACCAACCGTGTCTCGAGTTTGTCCGGATTCTGCTTTTTAACATAAGCTAGGCAACCCCAAATCTTAATTCTCTTAAGAGACGGTCTCTTCCTATGCCATATCTCATATGGTGTGGTAGACACAGTTTTGGTTGGGACCCTGTTTAGTAGAAACGCTGCAGTCTCCAATGCATGCCCCCAAAATGAGACGGGTAACTCAGCATCACTCATCATAGAACGGACCATATCTAATAGGGTCCTATTCCGTCGTTCTGACACGCCGTTGTGCTGTGGTGTGTAAGGAGGAGTGAGCTAAGAGAGAATCCCATTCTCTTTTAGGAAGTTTGCAAATTCTGTACTGAGGTACTCCCCACCTCGATCTGATCGAAGCATTTTGATACTCAAGCCGGTTTGTTTTTCTACTTCGATTTTATATTCAGTGAATTTCTCGAAAGCTTCGGATTTGTGCTTTAATAAAAATACATGACCGAATCTTGAGAAATCGTCAGTGAAAGTAATGAAGTAAGAAAAACCGCCTCTAGCCTGTGTAGACATTGGCCCACATACATCACTATGTATGAGTCCTAGGAGCTCGGTAGCTCTTTCTCCGTGTCCAGTAAATGGAGTTTTGGTCATTTTACCCTTGATACAAGACTGGCAAGTCGCATAAGATTTATATTCAAAAGAGTTTAAATATCCATCTTTTTGTAATTTGTTTAGTCTTGTTTCGTTAATATGACCAAGTCTACAGTACCAAAGAAAAGCTTCATTTATTTCTGAAAGTTTTCTTTTATTAGTGTGTTGTATGCTGAAAACTGTGTGTTGATTTAGGACGTATATCCCGTTATTAAGCGTACCATACCCAACCAACATTTGATTCAGGTGAATGTTCATAACATTGTTCTGCAATACAAAATTATATCCTTCATTGTCTAACAAAGAAACGGATATTATATTACAAAGCATACTAGGTACAAAATAACATGGGTTCAAAACCAATATACACCCAGATGGCAACCCCAAGTAATACTCTCCCACTGCGACTGTATGTACATTGGAACCATTTCCAACGCGGAGAGTATGGTCACATGTCTTCAAAACCTTGCTATTTCTCAGCCCCTGCATAGAATTGCAAATGTGAGAACCTGAACCGGTATCTAATACCCAGGAAGCAGAGTTTATTGAAAAACAATTTTCTGTCACAAACACACCTAAAGCGGAAGCATCCCCATGCTTCTTCTTGAGATTTAAGTACTCCGTGCAGTTGCGCTTCCAATGTCCTGTTTTGTGGCAGTGAAAACATTCCCCTTTCCCCGATTCTTCAGATTTGGACTTGTCCTTCCCCTTAACCTTTTTAACTCCACCCCTAGGATTGGTGGGCTTCTTCTTTTTCTTTCCTTTGGCCTTAGCCTTTGGGCAAGAAGAGGAAGATTGCCCAACACTCAAAACGGGAGTTTTCACTGATTTCAGTGTGCTCTCTGCACTACTTAACATATTAAGGAGTTCAGGTAGTTCATTCTCCATGTAGTGCATGTTGAAGTTAACTATGAATTGAGCAAAGGTGGAGGGGAGGGACTGCAGAATAATATCCGTATATTGTTCATTCTCCATTGTCCATCCAAGGTCCTCAAGCTCTTCTATGAGAGCTATCATCTTCAGAACATGGTCTCCTACTAGTGTGCCAGGGGCCATTCGCATCTGAAACAATTTCTTTGATTCTTCGTATCGTAATACGCGGGATTTCTCTCTATACAACTCCTTTGTATGGAGGAATATGGTGTGAATGTCCATATTCTCGTGCTTCTTTTGATGTGTGTTATCCATCGATGCAAGCGCGAGGCATTTGGCCGTGGCACAGTCAGCGTCCCATGTCTTGCGAACTTCTTTGTCCGCAACTGAGGATTTTGGACCTCGGACGGATGGGGCTGGAGCCGTGGGGACATATGATACTTTATCATAAGTCAAGGCAATTTTCAGATTCCTCAGCCAGTCTTTATAATTGGTCACATTCAATTTATTTTTATCTAGTAGAAGCTTGAGTCCAGTCATTGGTATCTGCCATTAAGAGAGAGAAAAGAATACACTCAGCGAAAGCTCTTGCAAAGATCAGATTGGTTATTATCTTATCTAATCGATGTCTCCCACTGATTTAATCAAGTTTTTCTTTCAAACCTTAAAAAGAAAACTAGCCAGGATTAATTACAGTCTACAACTTCGCCAACCGTTCAGCCAGGCCAGTGTCGGTACTTGAGGGAGGTTCCCCGTGCTTTCGCACGGACCTAATTAAAGTAAACCTCGTTTTCCCAGAGGCGTAGCCCCATTAACACCTTTCTGGACACCTAATGGGTTAGCTAATTGTAAACTGCAAAACTCTCCTGGGAGCAACTATTGCCCACAGTGGGATCGGGATCCAACCATCATATGGAAGGTATGCAATCTCATTGCAAATTTCAACTATTGAAATTCCCGATATGATTTTTACCCCTAGTACCTATGACCTTAACTATGGCCAACAAATCATAAGTACCAGTCAAGTTCTTCCCGTCATTTCTTGATTAATTAGACCCACTCATATGACCCTTAACGATGGTCAACAAAGTCATATGAATGTCCTAATTAATCTGCATCATATGCAGTGTAGGAAGACATCACTTAGCTACCGTACACTACGCCTTAACTATAGTCAACAAACGTAGCACGAATGCTAAGTACTCTACTTCCTAAAAGGACGGAGGGTTGCGGATGATCTTTAAGAAAATCTTTAACGCTTTGAACTTGATATCGTCGTAGAATCAAATGGTTTTCAAAAGGAGTGGCTTGAGCTCCGCAGTTTTGAAATGTAGCTTTTTCATAAAGAGCCGAGTGGTTTTCAAATCCGATTCTACAACATCTTTTTAGGTTTATTTTCTTTACATTAATCATATTAATGTAGTCCCATCATTTAAGTCCTTAAGCCAATCACAGAAAAGAAACGAAAATATCACGTACGCTTATGCCATCCGCATTCGCCGCAATGTTCCGTTATGCACCGTTAGGTTACTTAACTAACGGCATACCGGGATGGGACTAGCGCGGGTGTAAAACATAAGTAACGCCTACTATATACCTCATATATAATATATCATTCATCTCAGATATCACATCACAGTATACAGGCAGCAGAAACATAGATATAATGTGGGATATACTAGGACATCCGTATTTAGTATTTAGCCAACAATAGAAAATACGGATTCCACGGTCGCGATGAATAGCTAAGCCCACACCCCTAGACCCTTACGAGAGCGTCAAGCGACCCTACCAATTCTGGAGTTTAGGAGACCCAGTCTCGACTCCTCGAGATGGCCTCCCACTGAACCCCAGAACCCGGTCACTTGTGCTCCCCTCCTTGGGTCTATCCTAATGCGGAAAAGTAAATAATATACAACACTGGTGACATTAACCTCAACCCGGAAGTGCCCCAAATAAAAGAATATTACATTACATTTGAATTTTACATGAATGAAAATAAAACTCTAATCTCACATAAAAAAAACCCCGGCTATTCAATCGCGACAATCTTGCACATCATATCTCAGCAACACATAATATCTCATATCATCAACGTAAGTAAGTATGCATACACCGATCGTCGTTGATGTATAGCAACGAAAACCGGCAATACAACTACATACTACACTTACGGTCACAGAAAAGAAAGTGTAAAACTACAACATTTGGAATCCACATTCTCTTTAGACATCGTAAATCCGAAATATCACATACTTCGCATTTCATGCCTAATTATATGAATTCCACATATTGTATCACATTCCAGATAAATAGAAAGTATTAAAGTTTTCGATCGAATGATCAAATACCCAAAATTTCCTAAATAGCTCAACACTTGAGCGGAGTTCAAAAATCCCGGAATGTGTCACAGTAGCAGCGGTCCAGCCGTAGAAGGGTCAAGCCAACGCCTCACATGTGACACGCCGTACTGCCCCAAACCCTAAGGTTTAGAGGCAGTTCAGACGGTCACATAATCGAGTTAACGTTTGTGTTCTTCTAGAGGGTCCACCACATAGCTTGCACGTATTTCCGAAAAATTTAAACCCGAGAAAAAATCAACACTTGAAAGTTTTTCGTACCGAGAAAAAGTGAGTTAATGATATTCGTTCAAACATTTTAATACTTTCTAATTTACCCGAAAACAGCACGAAATTAAATATTCCGATCGAATCAACGAATCCAAAACAATCCCCAGAACACTCAACACTTGAATCTGATTAAAAATACCCAAAAATATGTACAAGCGGTTCTGAACATTACTGCACAAAAATGATAGAATATTGCCTCAGTACGGCCGCGGATCCGCGGCCCAAGCAGGGTATGGCCGCGGTTCCGCTGCTGTTTGTACGTAATATGCTATCGTTTTTTACAGAGATGCTTAGATTTGCCTGCTGAATTTTTTAAGTATTTTTAATACTGGAAAAACACTGTTTCAAAAAATGTCCAGAGAAGGTTAAAAAACCGTATTTTTTGGTTCGATCGGAGTTTTAACTTAGCTAAAGCGTCTCCTAAAACTCTAGCTTGGCTCTAATACCAATGTTAGGATTACCTAGCACCTCATTAAGGGTTTGGAAGCATCACATGTGCCAAAATCAAATTTTTAAGGTGCTAAGTGAACATACAAAGAATCATCACTAGAAATTTAGGGTTTCATTACATTGACATCATCACAAGTAGAAAAAACTAGGGTTTTGATAGTACAACCTTTGTAGCTCCCTACGCTAGACTCCTTGGCTACTTGAGGGTTGGAAAAAGGTTCGCTTGAGATCCTCTAGGTCCACGACGATCCACCAGAAGCTCTTTTGCCCAAAGCTCCTTGCTTTACTCGATATGTGAATGAAGTAAAGCAAACACCCTACACAAATGGGCTAGATGTATGTAGTATGATGATGTGGTTTGTATTCTATAATCAAAACTCTTTCTTTTTATCAATCTCACTCAAAGAAATTATCAAGAGAGGAAGAAGAAGATGGTGGCTAAGCTTTCTCACAAAAGGAAAATGTTATGAGAGAGAATAATTGAAATAAGAAAAAGGATTAAACTATATTAATCGTTCTCACTTCAACCATGGTTAGAATCATCTAGATTTTTATCAAATGGGTTAAAAGACAAAAGGATAATTAACCCAAGGTTAAAAGGTGGTTGAAGCATGGTCAAAATGATAAGCATAAACCTTGTGTGAATTATCCTTTCCCTTTTTCTAAATGATAAATAAATAGATAATTCTACAATATAAGTCTTGCATTGCCACCAAACATGTATCAACAACCATGATACAATGTATGTATGTATGTATGTATGTATGTATCCATGCACATCATCATGTGCATACATGCATGCATACAAAAATAGAAAAAGAGTTTAATTAAAGAATTAATCTAAAAGTCATTTGTTAAATCAACACTTGATTTTGCAAACCGGTCATATCACATACGACCCGACCAATAGAAAATGCCCGATTAATATACGGTATCATATATCCGTATTTAATCGGGTCCCCGCGCATATCTCATATGCACACCACATCTTTTCGCCTGAGCCAGGAAACTTCATTGTAGGACTCTAAGACTCGTCAATACACCGGCAGTAGGTAATGATCATATCAAATACCTACAACCCGCAAGCGGTCAGCTAAACGTAACGGCCACCCGGGTATTGAGCGATCAGAAGAAAACAAGTGAACCTTTCACAACTCCCGTCGAGCCAACCGGCAACACTACCGTACAGTCCGGTCTCTTCGTCAGATATGCTGCATATCGAGTCTAGGGATAGTAACGTCGACCCCAATAACTCAATAAGTCATGCCGATGAATGGTCTATAACAGATCGAGAAACTACTGATAACACTTATCAGTAAATCTCAACAGCCTTGGCCAGGGACTTACTGATATAGCTAATCGAGCACAGCACGGTATCAACTCCCAATACCGGGAGAGACGAAAACCCCTCCTATCGCTCATTGCCTTCGTGTGTCTCGGGACTGTACCCAACGGCCACCTATTTGCACGACTCAGTAGAGCCGTGGTAGGGTGGTAATCAAAGTACAGTTGGAGAACACACAAGACTCTATGACGATCTCGGGTCTACAGACTAACCTGCACCAGTGTCACCTGAGAACTGCTATCCGACGACAGATATAATTCCATATAGGAGTTCTCGGTGATCCGTCCAGTGTACCCAGTCACCACTGAGCACCCGTATACGATCTCGATGTCAAACATCGATGAATGTGGGAACATCCATCGCCCATCATATGGGTCTAGTATCATATACACTAGTCTACTCTGGTATATCGATGCCCCGTCTCGATACACCTACGACTAGGGACATTCCAGGATATGGTTATAAACTACAGATGTCCTACTAGTATGATCTCTATCATAATCACAGTAGTCAAGTCTATATCCTCAGGGCTTTATCAACATGTGTGAATGAATAAAAGCATGATCAAATCAACATGTCAGATAAAGAAAAACCAGATAGCATACTATCATGTCGAGCAAGAATATACACTGAATATATATATATATACATGTATAAATACATCCACTATCATATAATGGCCTCTAGGGTATACATATATCCAACATCATCTCCCCATTCCCCTAGGCAATCCAGCGGTTGTAAGGATGGACAGCGTTGCACTCACGTGCAAGCCACGTGAGAGTAACGCTGGGGGATATTTGTTCCCTCATAAAAAAAGGGTTGTTCCCTCATAAAAAAAGTGGGAAATGGGGGGAAATTCCCCACTATTAAAGCCTCACGTGTTAAACATGTAAGCATCTATATGCAAAAGCATGTAAACGCTGCAGTTAAAAACAAATGGGGTGAAAGAGCCACACGTGTTAAACACGTGAGCGTCTATATGCAGAGCATATAGGCTATGCAATCAAATAATTGGCAAGCCAAACAGGCCTCACGTGTCAAACACATGAGAATTTATATGCATATGAGTGCTGAAAATAAAGCATACTAAAACCCATGTTAGGGGTCACCTGTTAACTCGTGAGTTTCTCTGCTGCACTCTTTGGAAAAATAGAATTAAATTTTATGTGGGAAATATTTCCTTGATCTTTCTCAAACTAGAAAGATCATCTCTGTTAAACAGAGGACGCTTAGATCAAAAATCCAACGGTGATTATAAAATTACCCACCAATCATTTGATAGAATAAAAATTCTATCTTAGGAAAAGATATTTCCTAATCCTGTTAAGTAAACAAGAAAACTTCTCTGTTAAACAAGGAGCCTTTGAATTAAAAATCCAATGGTGAATAAAATTAACCAAGTGATCCGAGAGATCATTTTGGATTGATCATGATCTCTCAATCAGAGATTTTCCTAACAAATTGATCTTTTCTCTTATCCTATAAATAGAAGGGAAAAACAAAAAAATGAAAGGGAGAACTTGACACAAGCTTCTGCAAAAAAGAGTACAGTGAGATCTTAAAAGAACAGGAGAATTTAATTCTCAAAGAAGAAGACTTTCCTCATTGAAACCAGAGGTAAAAAAACAGAAATCATATGGTCTCTCCTTTACCTATCTAAGGGTTTAACCCTTCATTTAAGAACTCGGTTCTTTCCCTAGTTGAGATTTGCAGAAGCAAATTTCCCCACAAGTTGAGAATTTAATTCTCATTGGGAAGATTTTTGCTCTGCAGATTCAAAACCTAGGAGAAAAGAATTAAGTTATAAAAAAGAGAGAGAAGAAGAACGAGAACATATAGGAATTTAATTCCTCCAAAAATTAGGGTTTAACCCTATATATAATGAACTTAGTTCTTCCATAAAAAAAACAGTGATGATGATCCAAGATCTTCAAAACCAGAATCGTTAGTGCTTAGCACTATTTTGAAGCCTCACGTGTTTCCCACATGAGTGCTTCAACCGAATAAAGAGAGCAACTAAAACTACCTTACGTGTTTCCTACGTGAGTGTTAAAGCACCCCAGTATCAAAAAAATAGGCAGTCACGTATTTTGCACGAGAGCGTTAGCCAAGTGCTAAGCATTTCTGTAAAAAAAAAGAAGGGGAGATAAAACCCAATGGACAGTGCCCATATTTGGGTGCCTCACGTGTAAGTGCACGGCGGCGCCCCGGCCGTCAATCCGACGCCGGAATGCGGAAACGAAACTTTTTACGAACTTGTAAACCGGCACCACCGCGCACAAAAATTCCCGGATCGGGCCATTAAACTAGTCCTAGCTATCTAGAGAACGGGTAGAGAGATATACCGAGCGATCCGTATCCTTCGGTCTTCTCGTCGTCGTCCCGATCTCGCCGCGGAATCTCCGTTCTTCAACTCCTCATCGGAAGGGCACCACATCGTCGGGTTCTTTTACGGGCTCCCACCTCTGGACCGAGGCAACTCGGGCACGAAGTTGGCGAGCCGACGTGCCCAAGAATTGCTGTAGAATGTAGTGTAGTGCTATGTCTCATTTGGGGTCTATGGAAGTTGCCCTTTTCTGGAGGGAAAGAGATGTTGAATTTTGGAGATGAACTAGGGGATTTTGCAAACATGAGGAGAACCAAAATCCCACCACCAAAATTTCAGCCCCATCCTTTTTTGCTTGGCCGGCCATATCAAGAGGGATTGGAGAATGGAGTCAAGTAATGGAAAAAGAAAATGAGCCACAACATAATGCAAGAGAGAGAAAAGGGTGATGATGATAAGCAATGATCATCAACCAAAACCAACACTCCATCATCCAATCATAACTTCTAAAGTCAAGCAATCATGAAGTCATGGAGTCAAATGATGGTGCAACCATCATGATGCAAATGTATGCAAAGACAACCCTCCACAATGCTAATTTGCACAATTGCAAATAAGCCCTCCTCCACCAATTTTCAGCCAAGGAAATATACAAAGGAAAATGGCCGAAACTGAAAGCAAACTGGCAACTTCAGAAAACCGATCCCGTAATAAATTACAGGAAACCCCGCTACTGTATATACATACCCGCATTTGTATTCCGACCGAAATACAAATGCAATGAGAAAAAATCTACATTGTACAATACTAGGATCCGGCTTAAACCAAAGCCCGCTAGTATTATTCCGTCCGATCATGATCCGTGCAATACCGCATGTATCTGATCGAACCCTGCCATATCTCCATATGGCCTCTACAGCGTTTCGCCCGAAACTTGAGCAACTGTCTGTGGGGGACTCTAAAGACTCGTCAATGCTATGGCTGTGGATTTAACCACTAGCATGTCAGAGGTATTAGCCATACGTGACAGGCTACCAGCTATTGACCAAAAGGGACGTCGATGAGCGAACTCATCCTGACACCCTACTGAGCCTGTCAGTGATAATATCCGTACAGTCCGGTCCGTTCGTCTATAAGCATCGCATGGCGGGCCTAGGGGGTTGGTAAAAGTCAGACCCCAAAAAGTGGTACAAGTCGTGTCGGAGTGTAACCCAGAACACCCTGAGATACTACTGGAATACCTACCAGTAAATCTCCTGCCTCGGCCGAGGGCCTTGTGTAATGGCTCTCCTAGACACAGCGCGACCTCACCCCCAATACCGGGAGAGACGAACCCCTGAAGATCCGCTCACTGCCTCCATGTGGCTCGGGACTGTACCCAACTAAAACCTGTTTGCACATCTCCTTTGAGCGTGGTAGGGTAGTAATCAAAGTACAGTGGGAACTCACACGAGACAAATGACGATCCTCAGGTCGATGAACTAACCTGTACACATGTCACCAGGGAACTGCTATCTGATGTCAGGTATAAGACCAACTAGCATGTTCCCGGCGAGTCCTGTCCGGTGTACTCATAACCCAATGAGCACCTGTATACATCTTAGGTGAACCAACTGACACCAGTGGCTTATGAGACCGGCCACCGCCCCTCGTCGGGGTCTCGACTGTATACACTAGTCTACTCTGGAGTATCGATGCCCTGTCTCGAAACTCCCACGACTAGGGACCTTTTAAGAATGTGCTTATAGACTACCAGCTCCCACGTATATGATCGCCCTCATACTGCTGGCAGTCAAGCAAGAATCCTAAGGGCTCTATCAACGTGTAATAGCGACCTGTAAGGTCATCTAAAGCAGTACACGATGATAAAGATAAACCAGATAGCATACTATCATCTTGAGTAAGACTGTCCTACTGGGATAGGTCATCCCTCAATCATTGCAATCACGTGCCTGTGATCCAATAATTGACTCTTAGGGCACTATCTCCAACAATCTCCCACTTGCACTCAAGGCTAATTATTGCGATGTCGCATACTCACAGCTCGTGTGATACCGAACACCCAACTCCTCTACTAGTCAGTCTCGCAAAGCTCGTTTACGAAACTATTGCGTTCGAGGAATAGCCTCAGTGAGTGGATCCGCTCGAATGTTTCTTTCTATGTCTCTCTTTATCTCAAGTTCGCGGAGAAAACTATCTTCCGAAATGAGCAATACATGTCTTAGAATGTGTCTGGATGTCTGATGGGACCTAGCTCATAAATGAACTCCAAATCCAAACTTCTTAGACTGTATCGTCAACTGAACTTAATCAGTATCCTGCGCCATGCCTACCTCAGTATCCTCCTGGACCACCTGTCCATAATACCACCCCTCGTCAGAGGGAAAACTACAACTCTGACAGCCACTCTGCCGTCCAGGTCACCTTGGAAGCCTGGAATGATAACTGTCTCCTAAAAGAGGTTGTTGTTATCATATCCCTAGAACACCCACTTATGTTCTAAAACTGCTTCCGACTGCTTCTCCAGGATTAGATCAATATCAACTTATTGCATCTCGTGCAAAAACAACCTCTGGTGTAGTCCTTGACATCTCATGATTGACTCAATTGCCTAAGCAAGTGATCTGCCAATCATGCACATCCCTCTCCCCTTTAGTCAGTAAGACACCTTTAGAGAGGGTGACTCCATCACCTGCAGGTACACTACCGTGCCAGGAGTCGTCCATTCTAAATACTCTTAGAATGCTGTCTAAGTACCCAGATTGGGAAACTACCCAAATCTAGATCTAAAACCATAGATCCAGTAACCAGAATGTTTGATATGAAATCCATTTCCTTTGTGGAGAAACCACTGTGTGACGACCAAAGTATAACCGATCGTAGTATAGGAGTTTCTTTTCCTACTCTGTGTATGTCATCAAAATACCATGACAACACACCCCACTACCATCTTAACAGATCCATCCCCTATTCTGATGAAGTCAAACCTATGACTGTCACATCAGAAATAGATGATCTATCTCCTCTATATCTGCTTTAGTCTATAAATAGACATAAGCCACTTGTCCACTATGCTTCCGCTGCTCCCACTGACTACGACAACCCTCTGGCAGAGTCATATAGACATGCACTTCTAAAACCTGTTTAGAATGATGCTATATTCATCCTCCTGCCGGGTCTCACAATCTGGAACAACAGCAATGGAAAGTTCGGGTAAACAAGAACCTCCCTGCCACTGCCCTTGAGGCTACCGGAGTACCCCTCGGGCGCCTGAGGTTACCCACCATATCTGCGGAGTGGCCAATAGAATGTCATATCAGATTGAATCTTTAGGTTCTTATCAAATTTTCAGTAATCGTTTGCGGTTCTGGAATCACTTCCAGTTCTGGAATCACTTCCAGTTCTACCATACTCCCACCTCTGTTTTCCGGAAAAAAAATCCATTTTTAATAAAACTGTGGCGAGTCAAGAACAATATGACTATTGATCTTCCAGATGGTAGAACGTCAACCCTCGTCATAGCCTGGGTCAACCCACAAACAGCCATTACAGAAATGTGCCTTGAGTTATCCGGAGTCTGGTTTTAAGCATAAGCCGGACAACTCCCCGTACCTTAACATCGTTAAGATATGAACTGTTTTGTATCCAATACAGAAATAGAAGCACTTATTTAATTGAACCAGATTCAAAACATACAGCTATCTCCAGTGCATATCTAGTAAATGGAGAGAGACCGATCAGCGTTACTCAACTTAGGAGTGCTTCCACTTATGAGTAACCTGAAAGAGAAGCAAGCTCTCTTAATCATTACTTGTCAACTGAATACCATACACAAGAATCTACATCTTCGATCATCTTGAAGAATCCCGATACTTGCAACACCTGGTTCTCTACTTTACTCTTATACCTATAACTTCTCAAAACTTAGACCCTGTGTTTCTACGAAACACTTGTCTAAGAACTAGAAAAGTCATAAGTAAACCGAATATAGTACGACGACCAACCCCTCTGTCCTAATGGACACTGGACAATATACAATACTCTGTATAAGTCCCTTGAGTCTAATAACTCATTCCCTGTGTGTCGTAGGTTGAAAACTGTACTTATGGTTAAGAAGAATTACACCGTTTTCAATGCTCCTTACCTAACCATCCACTGATACAGGTAAATGTCATAGACATTATTTCAAAAAGGTATATCTCGCTCTATAAAAATAGACGTACAGATATATCAATTTGAAATTGGTGCATAACAACGGATATTCAAAACCAAATATTTGCCGACCGGCAAACAGCCCAGGCGATTTCCTCAAATATCACCAATTACAACGAATTCCGATATAATGAGGATGATCACCTAATTCCCAATAACTTACTCCCACTCATCATCTGTAAAACCATACAGATGTGAGAATCAAACCTGGTAAATACATACCCTGGAGCAAGTGTCTAATTGGGAAATCAGTTTTCCATTAACAGTACACGGTGAAACTGAAACATTGAAATGTTTCGATGGGGTATCCCGGTATTCCTAGTAATGCCTCTTCCATTATCCAGATTCACAACTGTAACCGTATATTTCTTTGCCACCTCTCCAAATCCCTTTATATGTCTTTAGTCATTACCTTCTGCACACCCCTTTAGGCCAAATGGTTTTCTTCCTTCCCTACCGTTCGGCACCAGCCTATGGTTTGGAAGAAGACTATCCAATAAGCATAATGGGTGTACTGTCCTAATCCTAAGAGCACTCGCAATGCGAGAGAAGGTGAAGATAAAAGACAACCGAATAAACCTTATTCCTATTTCTCCTGAACCAGAATCCATCCCCGAACTGGAACAAGTTCCTTTCGAGTTCGTATATAACCATACGATGGAGTATCCAATAAACTGTGGATCTTCGTAGTGATACGGAGTGTTCTGGAGAAATACAAAGGTGATTTTAGGATTGGCAAAGAAATACTTGGTTTGGTCGTGAATATCAGTCGCAATTTACTTTGCCCTCTTACTAATCCCTTGATATGTCTTTACTTAATACCTTCTGTACACCATCGTTATGCTAATTGGTTTTCATCATTCCCTACCGTTCGGCACCAGCCTAAGGTTTGGAAGAAGACTATCCAATTTGCGTAATAGGTGTACTATCTCCTAAACCAAGGAGTACTCGCAACCTGAGAGAAGGTAAAAGGAAAAGACAACTGAATAGTCCTATCCGTTCCTCCAAAACCGGAAACCATCCTCGAATAAATTCCTTCGAGTTCGTATATAACCATACAATGGTTTTGTCCAATGGAAGTGGACGTTCGTAGTAATACGGGGTGTCCTGGAGAAAAGGGTAAAAGTAGGAGTGGCAATGAGGTATGCAACTCTGACAATCCAAAAGCCAGTGTTTAAGAAGGTTCGGTTAATCTTGGTCACTGAGTCATAGTCTAGGGTCGGGTCATAGTCGCTGCCAAAGAGAGAGAGAAAAAAGAAACACTCAGCGTGCACTCTAACCTAGATCAGAATGGTTACCAATTTATCTAATCTGGAAACCTCCTACTGTAACGTCAAATTCTCCTCCAAACCTGAAAGAAGAATTAGTCGGGATCACCCGAGGAGTAAACCAACTCATCAGTGGGAATCGGGATCCAACTATCATCGCATGATAACGTGACGGACTTCGCTCACGTTATCATACTCCAGAAGGTATGCGCATATCTGGCAAGTTTCAGTTTCTTTAGAAACTCCCGATGTGATTTTTGCCCCATGCTCTTATGACCTTGGCGTGAGGTCAAAATATCATAAGTCACATGTCAAGTTCTGCCCATCATTATCCAGGTTAATTTGAACCCACCCGTACATACTCTTGACGTAGGCCAAAATAGTAGTACGACTGTCCCAAACCAACGCATCTATCTATGCAACAGATAAATATCCGGCAGCTACCAATCACTATGCCTTGGCGTAAGGTCAAAATACATAGCTTGAATACTACCGAATATTTAACCGAAATGATGGAGGGCTACGAATGGTTTCTGGCGAAAACCTTTAACGTAATGAACTTGATATCGTTGAAGGAACCGGATAGCTTTTAAAAATATAGTGACGAAAACCTTCGCTAAAGAGGTCACTCCCGGTGAACGGATCTCGGCTCTTTCTCCGTAGCATGAGGTGCAGGATATTCCAACTGAATACCACGATGCAAAGCAAAAGTAATCGGCTATAGTGAAGTTATTACCCTGACGCAAACTTCTGTCCAAGGGGTCACTCCCGGTGAAGGGATCTCGGCCCTTGCCTCGTCGACTGAGGTGCTGGATATTCATAACCGAATACCACTGTGCAAAACAAAAGAGAACGCCCTTCCAATAACAGCTTTTTGAAAAATTGTTCCAACAACATCAGAATAGGTTTGTTTAGCTTGCATTGATCCGAATCAATGCAGTCCCATCAATTGATCACACCACAAAAAACGAAAATAATGATGTACGTATATGCCATCCGCATTCGCCACCGGGTCCCGTCATTACCCGTTAGGTTAGTTAACTAACGACAGAGCGGGGACTGGACTAGCGCGGATGCAAAACATATACAACATATACTAGTATATATATAATATATAATATTTCGCTCAAGGCGTGATAAAATGCAACATCACAGAAATGTAATAAGCATCACAGAACAATACAGATATCTGGGATCCCCGGGTTTCACAGAGCCGCTACTGAAACCCGACGTTCCCCTGATCGTGTGGATAGCCTGTGCAATGAAATCCTAAACCCCTACGGGCGCGGCAAGTTACCCGCCAAAACCTGAAGCGAGGCAGCCCCCTTCAGCAACGTGAATAGACCACCCAGCACTTCACGGAATCCGGTAACTTGGGCACCCCTCCTGGGTCAACCTGTACCCCCTACGAGTGCGACGAATAGCCCGCCAATTCTAGAGTAAAGTCCCCTCCGTCTCAATGCCATGAGATGCGGGCTTTTTGCCTTCTAGAACCCGGATATCCGTGCACCCCCACCTTGGGGTAATCCTAGTACAGAAAGTAAAATATACATACAACGGGTACATCGACCTCGACCCGGTCGTGCCCCAAAAGAATAATATACAATCAGGCAGTGACGGCAGTCCACATGTCGGACGCTCGCCCCGCAATATCAAATGTACATAATACAACCAAATCTGTACTATCATTGCATCCAGGCTATCCCCACGACCAATCCGCAACATCACAGCACAACACAGAACATCAACGTGAATGTCACGTTCGCAAATCCGTCTAACCGGGCTATAGCAGTTAGACAGGATTTACCGATCAAGTGACATTCACGGTCACAGATATAATGTAAATACTGTGAACTAATGTGTTTAAAATTTTCGATCGATCAAATTTTCCTAAGTGGGCCCCCAAGCACTACTGTAGCACTTAAAGAAATTCTGGACCCAAAAAGAATATTCCAAAACCCCCAATTTCCCTGTTTAAAGAGATTTGTACAAAATTGGTGCAGTGAGGGCACTGTACTGCGGCGGAACCACGGCCCCAAGGGGGTTTTGGCCGTGGTTCCGCGGTGGTTCTACAGTGTCACACCACCATTTTTCTCCAGAATTCTAAAAACTTCCTGCATGTACTTCTGCAACATACAGAAAAAATTTCGAGCTAAAAAAAATTTGACAGAAACCTGATGCATTGAAAACGCGGATTTTGGAATTTTTGTTCGATCGAAAATGTAAACACATTAGACAAAGCTGGACTAGGTTAATGGCGTGGCTTTGATACCATGTAAGTGCACGACGGCGCCCCGGCCGTCAATCCGACGCCGGAATGCGGAAACGAAACTTTTAAAGAACTTGTAAACCGGCACCACCGCGCACAAAAATTCCCGGATCGGGCCATTAAACTAGTCCTATCTATCTAGAGAACGGGTAGAAAGATATACCGAGCGATCCGTATCCTTCGGTCTTCTCGTCGTCGTCACGATCTCGCCGCGGAATCTCTGGTCTTCAACTCCTCATCGGAAGGGCACCACATCGCCGGGTTCTTTTACGGGCTCCCACCTTTGGACCGAGGCAACTCGGGCACGAAGTTGGCCAGCCGACGTGCCCAAGAATTGCTGTAGAATGTAGTGTAGTGCTATGTCTCATTTGGGGTCTATGGAAGTTGCCCTTTTTCTGGAGGGAAGGAGATGTTGAATTTTGGAGATGAACTAGGGGATTTTGCAAACATGAGGAGAACCAAAATCCCACCACCAAAATTTCAGCCCCATCCTTTTTTGCTTGGCCGGCCATATCAAGAGGGATTGGAGAATGGAGTCAAGTAATGGAAAAAGAAAATGAGCCACAACATAATGCAAGAGAGAGAAAAGGGTGATGATGATAAGCAATGATCATCAACCAAAACCAACACTCCATCATCCAATCATAACTTCTAAAGTCAAGCAATCATGAAGTCATGGAGTCAAATGATGGTGCAACCATCATGATGCAAATGTATGCAAAGACAACCCTCCACAATGCTAATTTGCACAATTGCAAATAAGCCCTCCTCCACCAATTTTCAGCCAAGGAAATATACAAAGGAAAATGGCCGAAACTGAAAGCAAACTGGCAACTTCAGAAAACCGATCCCGTAATAAATTACAGGAAACCCTGCTACTGTATATACATACCCGCATTTGTATTCCGACCGAAATACAAATGCAATGAGAAAAAATCTACACTGTACAATACTAGGATCCGGCTTAAACCAAAGCCCGCTAGTATTATTCCGTCCGATCATGATCCGTGCAATACCGCACGTATCTGATCGAACCCTGCCATATCTCCATACGGCCTCTACAGCGTTTCGCCCGAAACTTGAGCAACTGTCTGTGGGGGACTCTAAAGACTCGTCAATACTAGGGCTGTGGATTTAACCACTAGCATGTCAGAGGTATTAGCCATACGTGACGGGCTACCAGCTATTGACCAAAAGGGACGTCGATGAGCGAACTCATCCTGACACCCTACTGAGCCTGTCAGTGACAATATCCGTACAGTCCGGTCCGTTCGTCTATGAGCATCGCATGGCGGGCCTAAGGGGTTGGTAAAAGTCAGACCCCAAAAAGCGGTACAAGTCGTGTCGGAGTGTAACCCAGAACACCCTGAGATACTACTGGAATACCTACCAGTAAATCTCCTGCCTCGGCCGAGGGCCTTGTGTAATGGCTCTCCTAGACACAGCGCGACCTCACCCCCAATACCGGGAGAGACGAACCCCTGAAGATCCGCTCACTGCCTCCATGTGGCTCGGGACTGTACCCAACTAAAACCTGTTTGCACATCTCCTTTGAGCGTGGTAGGGTAGTAATCAAAGTACAGTGGGAACTCACACAAGACAAATGACGATCCTCAGGTCGATGAACTAACCTGTACACATGTCACCAGGGAACTGCTATCTGACGTCAGGTATAAGACCAACTAGCATGTTCCCGGCGAGTCCTGTCCGGTGTACTCATAACCCAATGAGCACCTGTATACATCTTAGGTGAACCAACTGACACAAGTGGCTTTATGAGACCGGCCACCGCCCCTCGTCGGGGTCTCGACTGTATACACTAGTCTACTCTGGAGTATCGATGCCCTGTCTCGAAACTCCCACGACTAGGGACCTTTTAAGGATGTGCTTATAGACTACCAGCTCCCACGTATATGATCGCCCTCATACTGCTGGCAGTCAAGCAAGAATCCTAAGGGCTCTATCAACGTGTAATAGCGACCTGTAAGGTCACCTAAAGCAGTACGCGATGATAAAGATAAACCAGATAGCATACTATCATCTTGAGTAAGACTGTCCTACCGGGATAGGTCCTCCCTCAATCATTGCAATCACGTGCCTGTGATCCAATAATTGACTCTTAGGGCACTATCTCCAACAATCTCCCACTTGCACTCAAGGCTAATTATTGCGATGTCGCATACTCACAGCTCGTGTGATACCGAACACCCAACTCCTCTACTAGTCAGTCTCGCAAAGCTCGTTTACGAAATTATTGCGTTCGAGGAATAGCCTCAGTGAGTGGATCCGCTCGAATGTTTCTTTCTATGTCTCTCTTTATCTCAAGTTCGCGGAGAAAACTATCTCCCGAAATGAGCAATACATGTCTTAGAATGTGTCTGGATGTCTGATGGGACCTAGCTCATAAATGAACTCCAAATCCAAACTTCTTAGACTGTATCGTCAACTGAACTTAATCAGTATCCTGCGCCATGCCTACCTCAGTATCCTCCTGGACCACCTGTCCATAATACCACCCCTCGTCAGAGGGAAAACTACAACTCTGACAGCCACTCTGCCGTCCAGGTCACCTTGGAAGCCTGGAATGATAACTGTCTCCTAAAAGAGGTTGTTGTTATCATATCCCTAGAACACCCACTTATGTTCTACAACTGCTTCCGACTGCTTCTCCAGGATTAGATCAATATCAACTTATTGCATCTCGTGCAAAAACAATCTCTGGTGTAGTCCTTGACATCTCATGATTGACTCAATTGCCTAAGCAAGTGATCTGCCAATCATGCACATCCCTCTCCCCTTTAGTCAGTAAGACACCTTTAGAGAGGGTGACTCCATCACCTGCAGGTACACTACCGTGCCAGGAGTCGTCCATTCTAAATACTCTTAGAATGCTGTCTAAGTACCCAGATTGGGAAACTACCCAAATCTAGATCTAAAACCATAGATCCAGTAACCAGAATGTTTGATATGAAATCCATTTCCTTTGTGGAGAAACCACTGTGTGACGACCAAAGTATAACCGATCGTAGTATAGGAGTTTCTTTTCCTACTCTGTGTATGTCATCAAAATACCATGACAACACACCCCACTACCATCTTAACAGATCCATCCCCTATTCTGATGAAGTCAAACCTATGACTGTCACATCAGAAATAGATGATCTATCTCCGCTATATCTGCTTTAGTCTATAAATAGACATAAGCCACTTGTCCACTATGCTTCCGCTGCTCCCACTGACTACGACAACCCTCTGGCAGAGTCATATAGACATGCACTTCTAAAGCCTGTTTAGAATGATGCTATATTCATCCTCCTGCCGGGTCTCACAGTCTGGAACAACAGCAATGGAAAGTTCGGATAAACAAGAACCTCCCTGCCACTGTCCTTGAGGCTACCGGAGTACCCCTCGGGCGCCTGAGGTTACCCACCATATCTGCGGAGTGGCCAATAGAATGTCAAATCAGATTGAATCTTTAGGTTCTTATCAAATTTTCATTAATCGTTTGCGGTTCTGGAATCACTTCCAGTTCTGGAATCACTTCCAGTTCTACCATACTCCCACCTCTGTTTTCCGAAAAAAAATCCATTTTTAATAAAACTGTGGCGAGTCAAGAACAATATGACTATTGATCTTCCAGATGGTTAGAACGTCAACCCTCGTCATAGCCTGGGTCAACCCACAAACAGCCATTACAGAAATGTGCCTTGAGTTATCCGGAGTCTGGTTTTAAGCATAAGCCGGACAACTCCCCGTACCTTAACATCGTTAAGATATGAACTGTTCTGTATCCAATACAGAAATAGAAGCACTTATTTAATTGAACCAGATTCAAAACATACAGCTATCTCCAGTGCATATCTAGTAAATGGAGAGAGACCGATCAGCGTTACTCAACTTAGGAGTGCTTCCACTTATGAGTAACCTGAAAGAGAAGCAAGCTCTCTTAATCATTACTTGTCAACTGAATACCATACACAAGAATCTACATCTTCGATCACCTTGAAGAATCCCGATACTTGCAACACCTGGTTCTCTACTTTACTCTTATACCTATAACTTCTCAAAACTTAGACCCTGTGTTTCTACGAAACACTTGTCTAAGAACTAGAAAAGTCATAAGTAAACCGAATATAGTACGACGACCAACCCCTCTGTCCTAATGGACACTGGACAATATTACAATACTCTGTATAAGTCCCTTGAGTCTAATAACTCATTCCCTGTGTGTCGTAGGATGAAAACTGTACTTATGGTTAAGAAGAATTACACCGTTGTTCAATGCTCCTTACCTAACCATCCACTGATACAGGTAAATGTCATAGACATAATTTCAAAAAGGTATATCTCACTCTATAAAAATAGACGTACAGATATATCAATTTGAAATTGGTGCATAACAACGGATATTCAAAACCAAATATTTGCCGACCGGCAAACAGCCCAGGCGATTTCCTCAAATATCACCAATTATAACGAATTCCGATATAATGAGGATGATCACCTAATTCCCAATAACTTACTCCCACTCATCATCTGTAAAACCATACAGATGTGAGAATCAAACCTGGTAAATACATACCCTGGAGCAAGTGTCTAATTGGGAAATCAGTTTTCCATTAACAGTACACGGTGAAACTGAAACATTGAAATGTTTCGATGGGGTATCCCGGTATTCCTAGTAATGCCTCTTCCATTATCCAGATTCACAACTGTAACCGTATATTTCTTTGCCACCTCTCCAAATCCCTTTATATGTCTTTAGTCATTACCTTCTGCACACCCCTTTAGGCCAAATGGTTTTCTTCCTTCCCTACCGTTCGGCACCAGCCTATGATTTGGAAGAAGACTATCCAATAAGCATAATGGGTGTACTGTCCTAATCCTAAGAGCACTCGCAATGCGAGAGAAGGTGAAGATAAAAGACAACCGAATAAACCTTATTCCTATTTCTCCTGAACCAGAATCCATCCCCGAACTGGAACAAGTTCCTTTCGAGTTCGTATATAACCATACGATGGAGTATCCAATAAACTGTGGATCTTCGTAGTGATACGGAGTGTTCTGGAGAAATACAAAGGTGATTTTAGGATTGGCGAAGAAATACTTGGTTTGGTCATGAATATCAGTCGCAATTTACTTTGCCCTCTTACTAATCCCTTGATATGTCTTTACTTAATACCTTCTGTACACCATCGTTATGCTAATTGGTTTTCATCATTCCCTACCGTTCGGCACCAGCCTAAGGTTTGGAAGAAGACTATCCAATTTGCGTAATAGGTGTACTATCTCCTAAACCAAGGAGTACTCGCAACCTGAGAGAAGGTAAAAGGAAAAGACAACTGAATAGTCCTATCCGTTCCTCCAAAACCGGAAACCATCCTCGAATAAATTCCTTCGAGTTCGTATATAACCATACGATGGTTTTGTCCAATGGAAGTGGACGTTCGTAGTAATACGGGGTGTCCTGGAGAAAAGGGTAAAAGTAGGAGTGGCAATGAGGTATGCAACTCTGACAATCCAAAAGCCAGTGTTTAAGAAGGTTCGGTTAATCTTGGTCACTGAGTCATAGTCTAGGGTCGGGTCATAGTCGCTGCCAAAGAGAGAGAGAAAAAAGAAACACTCAGCGTGCACTCTAACCTAGATCAGAATGGTTACCAATTTATCTAATCTGGAAACCTCCTACTGTAACATCAAATTCTCCTCCAAACCTGAAAGAAGAATTAGTCGGGATCACCCGAGGAGTAAACCAACTCATCAGTGGGAATCGGGATCCAACTATCATCGCATGATAACATGACGGACTTCGCTCACGTTATCATACTCCAGAAGGTATGCGCATATCTGGCAAGTTTCAGTTTCTTTAGAAACTCCCGATGTGATTTTTGCCCCATGCTCTTATGACCTTGGCGTGAGGTCAAAATATCATAAGTCACATGTCAAGTTCTGCCCATCATTATCCAGGTTAATTTGAACCCACCCGTACATACTCTTGACGTAGGCCAAAATAGTAGTACGACTGTCCCAAACCAACGCATCTATCTATGCAACAGATAAATATCCGGCAGCTACCAATCACTATGCCTTGGCGTAAGGTCAAAATACATAGCTTGAATACTACCGAATATTTAACCGAAATGATGGAGGGCTACGAATGGTTTCTGGCGAAAACCTTTAACGTAATGAACTTGATATCGTTGAAGGAACCGGATAGCTTTTAAAAATATAGTGACGAAAACCTTCGCTAAAGAGGTCACTCCCGGTGAACGGATCTCGGCTCTTTCCCCGTAGAATGAGGTGCAGGATATTCCAACTGAATACCACGATGCAAAGCAAAAGTAATCGGCTATAGTGAAGTTATTACCCTGACGCAAACTTCTGTCCAAGGGGTCACTCCCGGTGAAGGGATCTCGGCCCTTGCCTCGTCGACTGAGGTGCTGGATATTCATAACCGAATACCACTGTGCAAAACAAAAGAGAACGCCCTTGCAATAACAGCTTTTTGAAAAATTGTTCCAACAACATCAGAATAGGTTTGTTTAGCTTGCATTGATCCGAATCAATGCAGTCCCATCAATTGATCACACCACAAAAAACGAAAATAATGATGTACGTATATGCCATCCGCATTCGTCACCGGGTCCCGTCATTACCCGTTAGGTTAGTTAACTAACGACAGAGCGGGGACTGGACTAGCGCGGATGCAAAACATATACAACATATACTAGTATATATATAATATATAATATTTCGCTCAAGGCGTGATAAAATGCAACATCACAGAAATGTAATAAGCATCATAGAACAATACAGATATCTGGGATCCCCGGGTTTCACAGAGCCGCTACTGAAACCCGACGTTCCCCTGATCGTGTGGATAGCCTGTGCAATGAAATCCTAGACCCCTACGGGCGCGGCAAGTTACCCGCCAAAACCTGAAGCGAGGCAGCCCCCTTCAGCAACGTGAATGGACCACCCAGCACTTCACGGAATACGGTAACTTGGGCACCCCTCCTGGGTCAACCTGTACCCCCTACGAGTGCGACGAATAGCCCGCCAATTCTAGAGTAAAGTCCCCTCCATCTCAATGCCATGAGATGCGGGCTTTTTGCCTTCTAGAACCTGGCTATCCGTGCACCCCACCTTGGGGTAATCCTAGTACAGAAAGTAAAATATACATACAACGGGTACATCGACCTCGACCCGGTCGTGCCCCAAAAGAATAATATACAATCAGGCAGTGACGGCAGTCCACATGTCGGACGCTCGTCCTGCAATATCAAATGTACATAATACAACCAAATCTGTACTATCATTGCATCCAGGCTATCCCCACGACCAATCCGCAACATCACAGCACAACACAGAACATCAACGTGAATGTCACGTTCGCAAATCCGTCTAACCGGGCTATAGCAGTTAGACAGGATTTACCGATCAAGTGACATTCACGGTCACAGATATAATGTAAATACTGTGAACTAATGTGTTTAAAATTTTCGATCGATCAAATTTTCCTAAGTGGGCCCCCAAGCACTACTGTAGCACTTAAAGAAATTCTGGACCCAAAAAGAATATTCCAAAACCCCCAATTTCCCTGTTTAAAGAGATTTGTACAAAATTGGTGCAGTGAGGGCACTGTACTGCGGCGGAACCGCGGCCCCAAGGGGGTTTTGGCCGCGGTTCCGCGGTGGTTCTACAGTGTCACAACACCATTTTTCTCCAGAATTCTAAAAACTTCCTGCATGTACTTCTGCAACATACTGAAAAAATTTTGAGCTAAAAAAAATTTGACAGAAACCTGATGCATTGAAAACGCGGATTTTGGAATTTTTATTCGATCGAAAATGTAAACACATTAGACAAAGCTGGACTAGGTTAATGGCGTGGCTTTGATACCATGTAAATGCACGGCGGCGCCCCGGCCGTCAATCCGACGCCGGAATGCGGAAACGAAACTTTTAAAGAACTTGTAAACCGGCACCACCGCGCACAAAAATTCCCGGATCGGGCCATTAAACTAGTCCTATCTATCTAGAGAACGGGTAGAAAGATATACCGAGCGATCCGTATCCTTCGGTCTTCTCGTCGTCGTCCCGATCTCGCCGCGGAATCTCTGGTCTTCAACCCCTCATCGGAAGGGCACCACATCGCCGGGTTCTTTTACGGGCTCCCACCTCTGGACCGAGGCAACTCGGGCACGAAGTTGGCGAGCCGACGTGCCCAAGAATTGCTGTAGAATGTAGTGTAGTGCTATGTCTCATTTGGGGTCTATGGAAGTTGCCCTTTTCTGGAGGGAAGGAGATGTTGAATTTTGGAGATGAACTAGGGGATTTTGCAAACATGAGGAGAACCAAAATCCCACCACCAAAATTTCAGCCCCATCCTTTTTTTCTTGGCCGGCCATATCAAGAGGGATTGGAGAATGGAGTCAAGTAATGGAAAAAGAAAATGAGCCACAACATAATGCAAGAGAGAGAAAAGGGTGATGATGATAAGCAATGATCATCAACCAAAACCAACACTCCATCATCCAATCATAACTTCTAAAGTCAAGCAATCATGAAGTCATGGAGTCAAATGATGGTGAACCATCATGATGCAAATGTATGCAAAGACAACCCTCGACAATGCTAATTTGCACAATTGCAAATAAGCCCTCCTCCACCAATTTTCAGCCAAAGAAAGATACAAAGGAAAATGGCCGAAACGGAAATCAAACTGGCAACTTCAGAAAACCGATCCCGTAATAAATTACAGGAAACCTTGCTACTGTATATACATACCCGCATTTGTATTCCGACCGAAATACAAATGCAATGAGACAAAATCTACACTGTACAATACTAGGATCCGGCTTAAACCAAAGCCTGCTAGTATTATTCCGTCCGATCATGATCCTTGCAATACCGCACGTATCTGATCGAACCCTGCCATATCTCCATACGGCCTCTACAGCGTTTCTCCCGAAACTTGAGAAACTGTCTGTGGGGGACTCTAAAGACTCATCAATACTATGGCTGTGGATTTAACCACTAGAACGTCAGAGGTATTAGCCATACGTGACGGGCTACCAGCTATTGACCAAAAGGAACGTCGATGAGCGAACTCATCCTGACACCCTACTGAGCCTGTCAGTGACAATATCCGTACAGTCCGGTCCGTTCGTCTATGAGCATCGCATGGCGGGCCTAGGGGGTTGGTAAAAGTCAGACCCCAAAAAGCGGTACAAGTCGTGTCGGAGTGTAACCCAGAACACCCTGAGATACTACTGGAATACCTACCAGTAAATCTCCTGCCTCGGCCGAGGGCCTTATGTAATGGCTCTCCTAGACACAGCGCGACCTCACCCCCAATACCGGGAGAGATGAACCCCTGAAGATCCGCTCACTGCCTCCATGTGTCTCGGGACTGTACCCAACTAAAACCTGTTTGCACATCTCCTTTGAGCGTGGTAGGGTAGTAATCAAAGTACAGTGGGAACTCACATGAGACAAATGACGATCCTCAGGTCGATGAACTAACCTGTACACATGTCACCAGGGAACTGCTATCTGATGTCAGGTATAAGACCAACTAGCATGTTCACGGCGAGTCCTGTCCGGTGTACTCATAACCCAATGAGCACCTGTATACATCTTAGGTGAACCAACTGACACTAGTGACTTGTGAGACCGACCATCGCCCCTCGTCGGGGTCTCGACTGTATACACTAGTCTACTCTGGAGTATCGATGCCCTGTCTCGAAACTCCCACGACTAGGGACCTTTTAAGGATGTGCTTATAGACTACCAGCTCCCACGTATATGATCGCCCTCATACTGCTGGCAGTCAAGCAAGAATCCTAGGGGCTCTATCAACGTGTAATAGCGACCTGTAAGGTCACCTAAAGCGGTACACGATGATAAAGATAAACCAGATAGCATACTTGTTGGAGATAGTGCCCTCAGATTTAATTATTGGATCACAGGCACGTGATTGCAATGATTGAGGGAGGACCTATCCCGGTGGGACAGTCTTACTCGAGATGATAGTATGCTATCTGGTTTATCTTTATCATCGTGTACTGCTTTAGGTGACCTGACATGTCGCTATTACACGTTGATAGAGCCCCTAGGATTCTTGCTTGACTACCAGCAGTATGATGGCGATCATATACGTGGGAGCTGGTAGTCTATAAGCACATCCTTAAAAGGTCCCTAGTCGTAGGAGTTTCGAGACAGGGCATCGATACTCCATTAGTAGACTAGTGTATACAGTCGAGACCCCGACGAGGGGCGGTGGCCGGTCTCACAAGCCACTGGTGTCAGTCGGTTCACCTAAGATGTATACAGGTGCTCATTGGGTTATGAGTACACCGGACAGGACTCGCCGGGAACCTGCTAGTTGGTCTTATACCAGATGTCAGATAGCAGTTCCCTGGTGACATGTGTACAGGTTAGTTCATCAACCTGAGATCGTCATTTTTCTCGTGTGAGTTCCCACTGTGCTTTGATTACTACCCTACCACGGCTCAAAGGAGTCGTGCAAACAGGTTTTAGTTGGGTACAGTCCCGAGCCACATGGAGGCAGTGAGCGGATCTGCAGGGGTTCGTCTCTCCCGGTATTGGGGGTGAGGTCGCGCTGTGTCTAGGAAAGCCATTACGCAAAGCCCTCGGCCGAGGCAGGAGATTTACTGGTAGGTATTCCAGTAGTATCTCAGGGCGTTCTGGGCTACACTCCGACACGACTTGTACCGCTTTTGGGGGTCTGACTTTTACCAACCCCCTAGGCCCGACATGCGATGCTCATAGACGAACGGACCGGACTGTATGGATATTGTCACTGACAGGCTCAGTAGGGTGTCAGGATGAGTTCGCTCATCGACGTCCCTTTTGGTCAATAGCTGGTGGCTCGTCACGTATTGGCTTATACCTCTGACGTGCTAGTGGTTAAATCCACAGCCATAGTATTGACGAGTCTTTAGAGTCCACCACACTTACAGTTACTCAAGCTTTCGGGCGAAACGCTGTAGAGGCCGTATGGAGATATGGCAGGGTCCGATCAGATACGTGTGGTATTGCACGGATCAGGATCGGACGGTTTGTACTAGTAGCCGTATGGATATATGGCAGGGTTCGATCAGACACGTGCGGTATTGCACGGATCAGGATCGGACGGGTATTACTAGCCGGCTTTGGTTTAAGCCGGATCTTAGTTTAGTACAGTGTAGATTTTGTCTCATTGCATTTGTATCCGGACGGAATACAGATGCGGGTGTGTATGCACAGTATCGGGGTTTTCCTGTAATTTATTACGGGACCAGTTTTCTGGAGTTGCCAGTTTGCATTCCGTTCCGGCCGGTTTTCCTTTGTTCTTTCCCAGCCGGACTTTTCCGATGGAGGGGGTTATTTGCAAGTTTGCAAATAACACATTGTGGAGGATTTTCTTGCAAATGTATTAATTATGATGGCATCTTTTCTTTTCAACCATCATTTGATTCTCTTTACATCAACCTTTTGCATTAATGGTGATTAGGGTTGATTTGGAGTTGATGTGAGTTTTGTTATGATGATGTTTGGTTGTGGTCACCCATTCTCTTCTCCTACACTCACCTCCCTTCTTGTTATGTTTGATATATTCTTTCCTCCACCATTCTTACATGATATGGTTTCATTTTGAGAAAAGAGAAGAAGAGGTTTTCATTCTTGAGAGTTTCATTCTTGATCTCATTTTCATGCTAGAAAAATGCAAGCACCATTTTTCTAATCTTGATTCCTCCATCATCTTCAAAGGCAACAAACCCTAAATGAGACATAGGCTCTACACTACACATTCTACAGCAAATCTTGGACGCGTCGGCTAGCCTACTTCGCGCCCGAGTTGCCTCGGTATTGAGGTGGGAGCCCGTAAAAGACGCAGGCGATGTGGTGCCCTTCCGGCGAGGAGGCGACGATATGGAGACTAGACTTTCCGCGGGAGATTGGGACGATGACGAGAAGACCGGAAGACTCGGATCACTCGGTATACTTCTCTTCCCATCTCTTGTTAGCTAGCATTAGGTTAATGGTTACGATCCGGGTTTTCATTGTCCGCGGTAGCGCCAGTTTCCAAGTAAGGAAAATTTTGATTCCGCATTTTGGCCTCGGATAGACGGCCGGGGCGCTGCCGTGGCGCAACATGGTATCAGAGCCACGCCATTAACCTTGCCTAGCTTGTTCTAATGCGTTTTACTTATCCGATCGACCAAAATTCCAAAAACCGCGTTTTTGCATGCATCAATTTTCTGTCGATTTTTTCCGGGCTCTAAAAATTTTTCAGGTAATTGCAGAATGATGTACAGAACATTCTAAGAGTTCTCTAAAAATTTGGGCTCGTGAACAGTTCATAACGCCGCGGAACCTTGGCCAAATCCATGCTTGGGCCGCGGTTCCGCCGCGACTTGGACTGTTCAGTCCCCCAAAATTTTGCAGAATGCTTAAGTGTTGAAAATAGGGTTTTGGAATATTATTTTTGGGCCCAGAATTTCTTGATGTGCTACAATAGTACTTGGGGGCCCACTTGTTAATTTTTGATCGATTGGATATTTTAAACACATTATTTCACAGTATTTACATTATATCTGCGACCGTGAATATCACTTGATCGGTAAATCCTGTCTAACTGCTATAGCCCGGTTAGACGGATTTGCGAACGTGATTTTCACGTTGATGTTCTGTGTTTATGCTGTGTTGTTGCGGATCGGTCGTGGGGGATAGCCTGGATGCAATGCTAGTACAGTTTTATTGTATTATGTACATTTGATATTGCGGGGCGAGCGTCCGACATGTGGACTGCCGTCACCGCCTGTTTGTATTATTCTTTTGGGGCATGACCTGGTTGCGGTCGATGTACCCGTTGTATGTATATTTTACTTTCTGTACTAGGATTACCCCGCGGAGGGGTGCACGGATAGCCGGGTTCTAGAGGGCAACGGGCCCGCATCTCATGGCATTGAGACGGAGGGGGATTCACTCTAGGATTGGCGGGCTGTTCGCCGCACTCGTAGGGGGTACAGGTTGACCCAGGAGGGGTGCCCAAGTTACCGGATTCCATGAAGTGCTGGGTGGTCCATTCACGGTGCTGAAGGGGGCTGCCTCGCTTCAGGTTTTGGCGGGTGACTTGCCGCGCCCGTAGGGGTCTAGGATTTCATTGCACAGGCTATCCACACGACCAGGGGAACGCCGGGTTTCAGCAGCGGCTCTGTGAAACCCGAGGCTTCCAGATATCTGTATTGTTCTGTGATGCTGTATATTTCTGTGATGTTGCATTTTATCACGCCTTGAGCGAAATATAATATATTGGTATATATATTAGTAGATGTTGTATATGTTTTGCATCCACGATAGTCCAGTCCCCGCTCTGTCGTTAGTTAGCTAACCTAACGGGTAATGACGGGACCCAGTGGCGAACGCGGATGGCATATACGTACATCAGTATATTTTCGTTCTTTGTGGTGTGATCATATGATGGGACTGCGTTGATTCGGATCAATGCAAGTTATAAACAAACCTATTCTGATGTTGTTGGAACATTTTTCAAAAAGCTGTTATTGCAAGGACGTTCACTTTTGTTTTGCATCGTGGTATTCATTTGGAATATCCTGCTCCTCAGTCGACGAGGCAAGGGCCGAGATCCCTTCACCGGGAGTGACCCCTTGGACAGAAGTTTGCGTCAGGGCATTAACTTCACTATAGCCAATTACTTTTGCTTTGCATCGTGGTATTCAGTTGGAATATCCTGCACCTCATTCTACGGGGAAAGAGCCGAGATCCCTTCACCGGGAGTGACCTCTTTAGTAAAGGTTTTCGTCACTATATTTTCTAAAAAGTTATCCAGTTCCTTCAACGATATCAAGTTCATTACGTTAAAGGTTTTTCGCCAAAAACCATTCGTAGCCCTCCGTCATTTCAGATTAGTATTGCTTAGTATTCGCACTACGTTTGTCGTTGCTATTCGCCGAGGCGTAGTGTGCGGTAACTCTGTAATGCTTTCTGTCGTATGGATATGTGGATTGGTTAGGACAGTCGTACGACTTTGTTGATTATTCGTCAAGGGTCGTGCGGGTGGGTTTAACGCAATCAAGATAATGACGGGTTGAACTTGACTAGGACCTTTTGATTTGTTGATTATTCGTCAAGGTCACTTGGGTCCTAGGGGTAAAAATCACATCGGGAGTTTCAAAAGAACTGAAACTTGCCAGGCATGCGCATACCATCTGGAGTGTGGTGACTTGAGTGGATTCCGTCAGGTTATCATGCGATGATAGTTGGATCCCGATCCCCACTGATGAGTTGGTTTACTCCTCGGGTGATCCCGACTAATTCTTCTTTCAGGTTTGGGGAAGAATTTGAGGTTACAGTGGGAGGTTTCCAGATTAGATAAAGTGATAACCATTCTGATCTAGGTTAGAGTGCACGCTGAGTGTTTCTTTTCTCTCTCTCTTTGGCAGCGACCTTTGACCCGACCCTTGACTATGACTCAGTGACCAAGTTGACCGAACCTTCTTAACACAGGCTTTTGGATTGTCAGAGTTGCAAACCTCATTGCCACTCCTACTTTTACCCTTTTCTCCAGGACACCCCGTATTACTACGAACGTCCACTTCCATTGGACAAAACCATCGTATGGTTATATACGAACTCGAAGGACTTCGAGGATGGTTTCTGGTTCTGGAGAAAACGAATAGGATTATTCAGTTGTCTTTTCCTTTTACCTTCTCTCAGGTTGCGAGTACTCCTTGGTTTAGGAGATAGTACACCTATTACGCAAATTGGATAGTCTTCTTCCAAACCTTAGGCTGGTGCCGACCGGTAGGGAATGAAGAAAACCAATTAGCATAACGATGGTGTGCAGAAGGTATTAAGTTAAGACAAAGCAAGGGATTAGTAAGAGGGCAAAGTAAATTGTGACTGCTATTCACGATCAAACCAAGTATTTCTTCGCCAATCCTAAATCACCTTTGTATTTCTCCAGGACACTCCGTATCACTACGAAGATCCACAGTTTATTGGATACTCCATCGTATGGTTATATACGAACTCGAAAGGAACTTGTTCCAGTTCGGGGATGGATTCTAGTCCTGGAGAAATAGGAATACGGTTTATTCGGTTGTCTTTTCTCTTCACCTTCTCTCGCATTGCGAGTGCTCCTAGGATAAGGACAGTACACCCATTATGCTTTTTGGATAGTCTTCTTCCAAACCATAGGCTGGTGCCGAACGGTAGGGAAGGAAGAAAACCAATTGGCCTAAAGGGGTGTGCAGAAGGTAATGACTAAAGACATATAAAGGGATTTGGAGAGGTGGCAAAGAATTATACGGTTATAATTGTGAATCTGGATAATGGAAGAGGCATTACTAAGAATACCGGAATACCCCACCGAAACATTTCAAAGTTTCAGTTTCACTGTGTAATGTTAAAAGAAAACTGATTTCCCGATTAGATACTTACTCCAGGGTATGTATTTACCAGGTATGATTCTCACATCTGTATGGTTTTACAGATGATGAGTGGGAGTAAGTTATTGGAAATAGGGTGATCATCCTCATTATATCGGGATTCGTTGTAATCGGTGATATTTGAGGAGATCATCTGGGCTGTTTGCCGGTCGGCAAATATTTGGTTCTGAATATCCGCTGTTGTGCACCAATTTCAAATTGATATATCTGTACGTCTATTTTCATAGAGTGAGATATACCTTTTGATATTATGTCGATGACATTTACCTATATCAGTGGATGGTTAGGTAAGGGGCATTAAACAGCGGTGTAATTCTTCTTAACCATAAGTACAGTTTTCAACCTACGACGCACAGTGAAAGAGTTGTTAGACTCAGCGGACTTATACAGAGTATTGTATGTTGTCCAGTGTCCATTAGGACAGAGGGGTTGGTCCTCATACTATATTCTGTTTACTTTTAACTTCTCTAGTTCTTAGACATGTGTTTCGTAGGAACACAGGGTCTAAGTTTTGAGGAGTTATAGGTATTTGAATAGAGTAGAGAACCAGGTGTAGCAAGTATCGGGATTCTTCAAAGTGATCGAAGATGTAGATACTTGTGTATAGTATTCAGTTGATAGTAATGATAAAGAGAAATTGCTTCTCTTTCAGATTACTCATAATTGGAAGCATTCCTAAGTTGAGTAACGCTGATCGACCTCCTTCCATTTAGTTGACATGCACTGGTGACAGCTGCATGATTTGAATCTGGTTAAATTAAATCAGTGCCTCTGTTTCTATATTGGATATAGAACAGTTCATATCTTGACATTGTTAAGGTACGGGGAGTTGTCCGGCTTATGATTAAAACCAGACACTGGACAACTCAAGGCACGTTTCTGTAATGGCTATTTGTGGGTTGACCCAGGCTATGACGAGGGTTGACTTTCTACCATCTGGGAGATCAATAGTAATATTGTTCTAGACTCGCCACAGTTTTAATAAAAATGGATTTTTTCAGAAAACAGTAGTGGGAGTATGGTAGAACTGGAAGTAATTCCAGAACCACAAACGATTACTGAAGATTTGATAAGGAACCTAAAAATTCAATCTGATTTGACATTCCATTGGCCACTCCGCAGATAAGGTGGGTAACTTCAGGCACCCGAGAGGTACTCCGGTAGCCTCAAGGACGGTGACAGGGAAGTTCTTGTCTACCCACACTTGCCATTGCTGTTGTTCCAGGCTGCGAGACCCGGCAGGAGGATGAGTATAGCGTCGTTCTGAACTAGCTTTAGAAGTGCACGTCTATATGACTCTGCCAGAGGGTTGTCGTAGTCAGTGGGAGCAGCGGAAGCATTGGTGGACATCAGGCTTATGTCTATTTATAGACTAAAGTAGATATAGCGGAGATAGATCATCTATTTCTGATGTGACAGTCATAGGTTTGACGTCATCAGAATAGGGGATGGATCTGTTAAGAAGGTAGTAGGGTGTGATGTCCTGGTCTTGGATGACATACACAGAGTAGGAAAGGAAACTCCTATACTACGATCGGTTATACTTTGGTTGTAACACACTAGTTTCTCCACACAGGACTTGGATATTATATCAGACATTCTGGTTACTAGATCTATGGTTTTAGATCTAGATTTAGGTAGTTTCCCAATCTGGGTACCTTGACAGCATTCTATGAGTATTTAGAATGGACGACTCCTGGCACGGTAGTGCACCTGCGGTTGATGGAGTCACCCTCTCTAAAGGTGTCTTATAGACTAAAGGGGAGAGGGATACTCATGATTGGCAGATCACTTGCTTAGGCAATTGAGTCAATCATGAGATGTCAAGTACCACACCAGATGTTATTCTTGCAGTAGATGCAATAACTTGATATTGATCCAATCCTGGAGAAACAGTCGGAAGCAGTTTTAGAACATAAGTTGATGTTCTAGGGATATGATAACGGCAGCCTTCTTTAGGAGACGGTTATCATTCCAGGCTTCCAAGGTGTCCTGGATGGCAGAGTGGCTGTCAGAGTTGTAGTTTTCCCTCTGACGAGGGGCAGTATATTGGACATGTGGTCCAGATGGATACTGAGGGAAGGCATGGCGCAGGATACTGATTAAGTTCAGTTGACGATACAGTCTAAGAAGTCTGGATTTGGAGTTCATTTATGAACTAGGTCCCATCAGACATCCAGACGTTCCAAGACAGGTATTGCTCATTTCGGGAGATGGCTTTCTCCGCGAACTTGAGATATAGAGAGACATAGAAAGAAACTTCACTGCGGATCCACTCACTGAGGCTATTCCTCGAACGCAATAGTTTCGCAAACGGGTTTTGTGAGACTGACTAGTAGAGGAGTTGGGTGTTCGGTATCACACGGGCTGTGAGTATGCGACATCGCAATAATTAGCCTTGAGTGCAAGTGGGAGATTGTTGGAGATAGTGCCCTCAGAGTCAATTATTGGATCACAGGCACGTGATTGCAATGATTGAGGGAGGACCTATCCCGGTGGGACAGTCTTACTCGAGATGATAGTATGCTATCTGGTTTATCTTTATCATCGTGTACTGCTTTAGGTGACCTGACATGTCGCTATTACACGTTGATAGAGCCCCTAGGATTCTTGCTTGACTACCAGCAGTATGATGGCGATCATATACGTGGGAGCTGGTAGTCTATAAGCACATCCTTAAAAGGTCCCTAGTCGTAGGAGTTTCGAGACAGGGCATCGATACTCCATTAGTAGACTAGTGTATACAGTCGAGACCCCGACGAGGGGCGGTGGCCGGTCTCACAAGCCACTGGTGTCAGTTGGTTCACCTAAGATGTATACAGGTGCTCATTGGGTTATGAGTACACCGGACAGGACTCGCCGGGAACCTGCTAGTTGGTCTTATACCAGATGTCAGATAGCAGTTCCCTGGTGACATGTGTACAGGTTAGTTCATCAACCTGAGATCGTCATTTTTCTCGTGTGAGTTCCCACTGTGCTTTGATTACTACCCTACCACGGCTCAAAGGAGTCGTGCAAACAGGTTTTAGTTGGGTACAGTCCCGAGCCACATGGAGGCAGTGAGCGAATCTGCAGGGGTTCGTCTCTCCCGGTATTGGGGGTGAGGTCGCGCTGTGTCTAGGAGAGCCATTACGCAAAGCCCTCGGCCGAGGCAGGAGATTTACTGGTAGGTATTCCAATAGTATCTCAGAGCGTTCTGGGCTACACTCCGACACGACTTGTACCGCTTTTGGGGGTCTGACTTTTACCAACCCCCTAGGCCCGACATGCGATGCTCATAGACGAACGGACCGGACTGTATGGATATTGTCACTGACAGGCTCAGTAGGGTGTCAGGATGAGTTCGCTCATCGACGTCCCTTTTGGTCAATAGCTGGTGGCCCGTCACGTATTGGCTTATACCTCTGACGTGCTAGTGGTTAAATCCACAGCCATAGTATTGACGAGTCTTTAGAGTCCACCACACTTACAGTTACTCAAGCTTTCGGGCGAAACGCAGTAGAGGTCGTATGGAGATATGGCAGGGTCCGATCAGATACGTGCGGTATTGCACGGATCAGGATCGGACGGTTTGTACTAGTAGCCATATGGATATATGGCAGGGTTCGATCAGACACGTGCGGTATTGCACGGATCAGGATCGGACGGATATTACTAGCCGGCTTTGGTTTAAGCCGGATCCTAGTTTAGTACAGTGTAGATTTTGTCTCATTGCATTTGTATCGGGACGGAATACAGATGCGGGTGTGTATGCACAGTATCGGGGTTTTCCTGTAATTTATTACGGGACCAGTTTTCTGAAGTTGCCAGTTTGCATTCCGTTCCGGCCGGTTTTCCTTTGTTCTTTCCCGGCCGGACTTTTCCGATGGAGGGGGTTATTTGCAAGTTTGCAAATAACACATTGTGGAGGATTTTCTTGCAAATGTATTAATTATGATGGCATCTTTTCTTTTCAACCATCATTTGATTCTCTTTACATCAACCTTTTGCATTAATGGTGATTAGGGTTGATTTGGAGTTGATGTGAGTTTTGTTATGATGATGTTTGGTTGTGGTCACCCATTCTCTTCTCCTACACTCACCTCCCTTCTTGTTATGTTTGATTTATTCTTTCCTCCACCATTCTTACATGATATGGTTTCATTTTGAGAAAAGAGAAGAAGAGGTTTTCATTCTTGAGAGTTTCATTCTTGATCTCATTTTCATGCTAGAAAAATGCAAGCACCATTTTTCTAATCTTGATTCCTCCATCATCTTCAAAGGCAACAAACCCCAAATGAGACATAGGCTCTACACTACACATTCTACAGCAAATCTTGGACGCGTCGGCTAGCCTACTTCGCGCCCGAGTTGCCTCGGTATTGAGGTGGGAGCCCGTAAAAGACGCAGGCGATGTGGTGCCCTTCCGGCGAGGAGGCGACGATATGGAGACTAGACTTTCCGCGGGAGATTGGGACGATGACGAGAAGACCGGAAGACTCGGATCACTCGGTATACTTCTCTTCCCATCTCTTGTTAGCTAGCATTAGGTTAATGGTTACGATCCGGGTTTTCATTGTCCGCGGTAGCGCCAGTTTCCAAGTAAGGAAAATTTTGATTCCGCATTTTGTCCTCGGATAGACGGCCGGGGCGCTGCCGTGGCGCAACAATACTATCATCTTGAGTAAGACTATCCTACCGGGATAGGTCCTCCCTCAATCATTGCAATCACGTGCCTGTGATCCAATAATTGACTCTGAGGGCACTATCTCCAACATCACGTGTGTCACATGAGCGCCTCAAAACCCTAGTGTTTAATACTAATCCAGTGCCCACGTGAAACGCACGTGAGCACGGTATGCCTCAGTGCTTAGCACTGTTGGGTAATTATGGAAACCCAATCTCAACCCAAATTGGCTAAGTTTCCTAAGATTAAACCTCTTTGATTCTAAAACAACCGAGCCTATATTGCTCATGTTTTCCTAAACTGGCCTTAGTCTCAAAAATGACTAGTGGTCTCCCATTGATGATATCCAAAATGATATCCATCCTATGTCTCCTAAAGTAATCTTAGTCTCAAATACGACTAATGATTCTTAGGTCCACAACAACCCTTTTTCCCCTTAAATATGGGATTTTGGTTTAAGGGTACATCTCTTCATACATCTGATACATGTTGTTATAATCTCTCAACGTCTTCAGGGAGGTGGCGGGTCCCGACAACCAATAATTTCTCGATGCACTTTCAAATTGACGTGCATGCCTCAAATCGAATCGTGCCCCAAATTGGGCACATTCCATATCAACATCGCTCACTCCGCCACGTAACAAATACACATGCGCGCAAGTTGAACTATGGACCTAAATGTTCTTAAACTAAATATTCGCCGCAAACATGGCAACCCAATCCTAACCCAAATTAGCTAAGCTTATGTTTGTGATATCCAAACCGATCTTCATTCATATCTCCTAAGCTAATCTTAGTCTCAAATATGACTAACGATTCTTAGGTACATCATCATCTTTTCCCTCAAATACGGGATTCGGTTTAAGGGTACATCTCTTCACACCTCTGATATATGTCGTTGTAATTCCCCAACGTCTTCAGAGAGGTGGCGGGTCTCGATGACTGACAACTTCTTTCGCTGATGCACTTCCAAATTGACGTGCACACCTCAAATCGGATCGTGCCCCAAATTGGGCACATTCCATATCTCCATCGTTCACTTCGTCACGTAACAAATACACGTGTGCGCAAGATGAATAAGGGACCGAAATGTCCTTAAACTAATATTCGCCTCCAAAATGGTGATAAAGGACCAAAACGTCCTTAAATTAACATTTCGCTTCAAACATAGGCGATATTGGACCGAAATGTCCTTAAACTAATATTCGCCTCCAAAAATGGCAATAAAGGACCGAAACATCCTTAAACTAAAATTTCGCCTCAAATATGGCGATAATGGACTGCGATATCCTTAAACTAAAATAATCGAGCCCGAACGCTTATACATCTTAAATCGATCTTAATCTCAAACCAAATTAACGATCCTTAAATCAACCCAAACCCAAATCTAAAAATATACGGATTTGGACTAATTCACGCCCTACGGGCGATGACATAAATTAGTCTCCATGTACAATCCACGGGCAACCAAAACAAAAACAAAACACACGACACGAAGTGAACTTCCGGAGCAGGAGAAAGTGGTTATCGCGATGCGGTAACGTAATTAACTGCAGGGGATTGCGCCCGCAGGGAAGAGCGTCCCCACAATTAAAAAACCCTCATAAAATGAGGGGGAATCTGATGAAGTCGCGCTACAATGGCCGCGTCCATCCAAACCTCTGATATACGGTGCCATAAATCAACTTGGCATCTTCGAAGAGATGGACGGATATATCCAAATAGCATCTGCCCAGGCCAGATGTTCCGACGTCTAGGTCCGTCTTCCGGCGATGAACAGGAGCAAGTTGTGAGAACCTCATCTCTAAGAAGGTGGTCCAGAGGCTCGACCTTATCACCCAGAAACATCCTCGCCTGTACAAACTGCACTGGCTTAAGAAGTGTGGCGAAGTGATTGTAAATTCGCGTTGCTTGGTTTCCTTCTCTATGGGAAACAAGTATTTTGATGAAGCCTGGTGTGATGTCATGACCATAGATGTATGCCATCTACTCCTGGTGCGGCTGTGGCTGTATGATCGGAAGAAAGTGCATGATGGGCAGCAAAATACCTATACTTTTGTGAAAGATGGCCAGAAATTTGTGCTCTGGCCCATGAGAGAAGAGGCTGGGCCCAAACCCGCATCGGGGGAGGGAAGCAGTCTTTTTACCAAGGTAACGCTTACCAATGAGGTGTGTCTTTTTGAGGAGGAGGCACAAGTAACCGGGGTTATCTATGCCCTGGTGAGCACGGAAGCACATGCAGAATCTGAACCCTCAGAATTACCTGATATTATCAAACCATTGCTACGGGATTACGCAGACGTATTCCCGAACGAGTTGCCTAACAACCTCCCACCAATGAGAAACATACAACACTGCATCAACCTTATTCCTAACGCAAGTCTCCCCAACAAACCAGCATATCGTATGAACCCGGGAGAACACCAGGAACTATGGAGGCAGGTGGAGGAGCTACTGGAGAAAGGATTTGTGAGACCCAACATGAGTCCTTGCGCCATGCCAGCCCTTTTAACTCCCAAGAAGGATGGCTCATGGAGTATGTGCATCGATAGTGGTAGCATTAACAAAATCACTATGAAGTATCGCTTCCCGATACCGCGACTCGACGACATGCTTGAACAGCTTGCAAGGGCCAAAGTCTTTTCAAAGATAGATCTGAAGAGCGGGTATCACCAAATCCGCATCCGACCAGAGGACGAGTGGAAAACCGTGTTCAAGACGCAGGATAGCATTTATGAATGGCAGGTGATACCGTTTGGTCTGTCCAATGCACCAAGCACATTCATGAGGGTCATGAATCACCTTCTACAACCATTCTTTGGAAGGTGCGTGATCGTATATTTTGATGGCATTCTTATTTATAGCCCTTCTCGTGAGACTCACTTGCAGGATATGAGAATGTTCTCGAGGTGTTAAGGCAGCAACAACTCTTTGCCCATTTGAACAAGTGCTACTTCATTACATATCAAGTCATGTTTTTGGGTTTCATCGTCTCCAGTGAGGGGGTGCGTGCAGACCCATCCAAAGTACAAACAGTTCGACACTGGCCCACGCCAAGGAACATTCATGAAGCCCGAATTTTACATGGCCTCGCTTCCTTCTATCGTCGTTTTGTACCAAATTTCAGTGAGGTAATGGCCCCAATCAAAGACTGTCTTAAGTCGCGGGTACCTTTCCATTGGAGCGACGAAGCACAGCAAGAATTCAACGCCATCAAAAAGAAACTAACTACTACCCCTATGATGGCTTTGCCAGATTTTTACAAATATTCGAAGTGGCATGTAATGCATCGGGGGTGGGTATCGGTGGCGTACTCAGTCAAGAAAAGTGACAAGTGGCCTTCTATGGTGAGAAACTAAATGACGCTAGGGCCATGTACAACACCTACAACGCCGAGTTCTATGCCATCATCCAAACTTTGGGACATTAGGAGCACTATTTATTGCAGCGCAAGTTCATCCTTTATTCTGATCATAAAGCTCTTAAGTACATTAATGGGTCGCATAAGTTGAATCGTCGACATGGTTGATTGATCGTTTTGCTAAAAAGTGTGTGTTCATAAAGTAACCGCAATCAAGACGGTGTCGCTAGTAGCTAGCCGCGATGAGTACGGGTCGTCCGCAGGGAAACGTGAACATTTTTCTTTCTTTAGATGAGTTGATTGAAGAAGGGTGATTGGTTGTAGATCTATTTAATACGGATGTAGAATTTATGAAGAAGAGGCTTGTAGGGTTCATAGGACTTAGTAGTAATCCATAAATAATTAAAAATGACTCCTTTTATCTTTTAATAGTTTAAAACTAGATAGATAGTGATGAATGTAGATTAGGGTTCTTTGGAAGAAACTAGGGTTTCCCCACTACTAACCCTTGTTCTTGCATTGATCTCTATTCATGTCTAACCCCTAACAAAACAAGTGTTAAACCAATCTCGAATCGTGGTCGTGACTAGCAATAAATTGGTAGCGTGCCCGATAAGGATGTTAACATTTATTTTGCTAAAGTTTTTACACTTTAAAATGTTTAAAAGATGCTAAATGATTTTCTCATCTATTGTTCTACCATATCCTACGAACCCTAGCAAGTTAGGAATTACTCGCTCATGATTTGAGATCTAGAAGAAAAGTTGAAGAATGAAAACATGATTAAGATGCAGAAAGTAAGTGCGAAAATTAAATGCAAAAAGAATAATAAAAACACTACCTTTATTAATCAACTATTTCATACAACTTGTGAAAGTAGAGTACAAGAACCCTAGTTGCTCTAGATCTCTATCTTGTTGGAAGTAGATGACTAGTTGATGATACTCGGATGCGCGGATCGCTTTTAAACCTCTTAATCTCTTCTGTGATCATTTTTGATGTGAAACTCTCGGTCCTATATATAGTCACAGAAACTAGAAACCCTAGATATCATCTGTGATTATATGCTAATACGATCCAATCACCAAAATATCTCATCAAACGGTCCTAGAACCACCGCGGAACCGCCGCATATTGGCCTATTTGGCCACAGTTCAGCCGCGTATTGATGGCTTCAGTCTCTGGGATTTTTTGTGCTATTTTATCTTATTTTTGGAGCTCCTCTCGATGTCTAGATTCTGAAAATAATACTCTGAGTCCCTGCCGTTACTAGATCTTACGATTTGCTTTGATATTTTGGCAGATTTGATTCCGACATCTTGATTTATCCCGGATCTCTTGGATTCCAGACCTGAGCTAATCTGCACAATATCTCAAATCAAAGTATTAGTAGTATTTGGTATTTTTTTTGAGATATTATCCTAACCATTTTATATGATATTATATGTTAAGAATATTGATTGGAAATATTTGATATGATATGTATTTTAGTTACTAATATTTCATATAAATATTATATGCATGTATTTTCCCTCATTATGTTAATTTATAATATAGAAACATATGATAATAAACTTTTTACACATAAACCCTCATATGTTCTATAATTACAATAAACATCTTTTAGTACTTAACAATGGTAGGGGAAATATTCATTCAAATGTGCAACATTTTAGACTAATCAAATACCCCCAAACTTAACTTTGATCGTCCCGAACAAACTAGTTATTAAAGAGAAGAAAAAGAAAAAAGAAAAACCTAGCACACTTTCGTAGGCAACACGATTGCACTTAGCATGTGCAACAAGCCTTTAAACCTCTAAGTGTCCCTAGCAGGAGGAGTGTTGTCTCCTGGGGGTTTTCAGCGGATTACATCCACAAAATCCCATAATAAAATAAAGATGATAAAAGTTATATACAAAGATAAACAATATATAAAAGAAAGAACTTGAAAATAAGAGTTTCAAACTACACTAGATTTTTAGTAGCCATGAACCCTATCTTAATGGTCATGAAAAGATGTCGGAAATCACATCATCTCTCAATAAAATCTCGCCTTTAGTCTTCCTTCCTATCTTTCTTCCAAATATCGATCATATACCCCTACGTGTGTGTAAAAAAGCATCCCTACATTTAGAGAATTCAATTCAAACTATCATACTCTTGTCCATCTTTCTTAGTACTTTGTAGTCGGTGAATATTTTAGATGGAATTGCTCACACATTCTTCATGCGACCGTTAATACTTCTTGAGATACTAACCAACCGATTACCAAATGTGCTCACTCTTTTAGGCGTAATTAGCAATATTCTCATCTTGCAACAGCTAAGGCTTAGCAATGGCTCCCAAACCAGTTGGTCTAAGTCACTAGGTGATAAAGCACCCTCGCTATATTTTTTTATGCTAGTTTAAGTAATTACAAAACCAGTGTTCATTTTTCTCCACCATTTTTTTTTATATTTTTGTTTATATATTTATTTTCCTTCATACTAATGCTTTTAGACAAGAGCATTTCAAGGTATGCTCTACTATCCCAAGTTTCAAGATGTGTGCAAGTGCATATAGTAGGGTATCAACGTTCGTTCAGATGTTTTGACTCAAGAATAAGGACTATTTTTCAGACGTATTTCTATCCTCAGATTAGTGATTCCCTTTATCTTACTAACCCTTAGGACAACAGCTCATGACTATCTATTACTAGTTTTGTTATAAAATATCTAATTTTCTTGCTTTTCTTAAACCTCTTCCTATCTTGCATATGTATTTTTTACTTTCTAACTTTCATTAATATTTTTTTTGTGCTATTATTTAGTATAATGCAAAAATGATGCGTGAATAAGCACAAAACCTCCCCCAAACCTATTTGCAGTAGTGTCCTCACTGATGTCATCTATTAAGCTTAAAACCTGTAGACTTGGGAGGAAAAGTTAGTAAAAGGGACAAAAATTAATGACAGTGAAATCCTCCCCCAAACTTATTTTTGGCTCACAATTTAAAAAAATTTGTTTATCTTTCAAGCGCCAAAATATTTTTCTCCCCCCCCCCCCCCAAACTTGAGTGAAACAGAATTAAGCATTTAAAATAATAAGAGGGGGTAAAGTTATTGGTCTATGCAAAGCTTTACAAAGACCAAAAGTCAACACCAACCATTCGAATATTTTATCGATATAACAATATAGTTGGTAGAAGATCATAGATGTGAAGAAATGTGGAGATAAAAGGTGTAATCGGTCGGGTTTACGTCTCGGTTGGTAGAGACGAAATAGTGATGGTGAACGAAAATGAGAATGTGAATGATTAGGAATGGGTGAAATAGTCACATTCTCGTATGGGATAAGAAGTAGGGGTGGTGGTTCAACTTCTTCGGGTGGAGGTTGAATCATCACAACATCTATGTCTTTTAGGAATGCGAGTTCTTCGGCGAAAATATCTTTAAAACTTTCATCAATGGTCCGAGTAATAATTTCATCAATATTTATATTGATGGAATATGCAGATTCACTAGAACGGTTGAAAGTTCCAAGGTCGGTCTTTTGTGCACCAAGATTCAAAACACTCGATTCGTCAGAAATTATAGAGGTAAGAGATTTGAAATGATCGTCTCCCTCCTTCTCAAAAGAGTCTAAATCGAGTGGTTTTTCAAGAATCATAGAACTTGAAATGTCGGAGTGTGATTCATCAAAACTCGGTGGAGTTGAAATAAGATTAGAAGAATCAAAGAAAGTGGGTAATGAAATGGGTAAACAAACTTGTGTGTCAAGCGTTGTTGAACCAGATGTGGGAGATGAAGGCTGACTATCGTTCTGTTTATCGGATACGTCGGTGGTAAGAATAGGATCGGTTAATTGTACAGGAAGATATTCCTATTCAATAGAAGGGACATGATTGATTGGAGAATCCAACTCATCTAACATAACGGGTTCATCTTCAACGATATTCTCATCACCGCTCTAACTAGCGCCGTCGGTCAAATCAAACGAATAGGTAATCAATAATTCATCAATTATACTATCCTCAATTGATAAATCACTAGGTTCACTTGATGGAGTTGGAAGGTTTGTAGCCGAAAAAGAATCGGTTTGATTTGAAATGGTGTCAAACTCTCTTTCACGCTCACTATTAGAAAAGTCAAACATATTATTCTCGGGTACCTCATCACTATGAAGCAGTTGCACATCGAATACATTCGGTTGGGGTGCGGGATGGAGGGTGTCGAGATCAAAAGAATCAGTTTTGGTTTGACTTTGATGGATCTCTTGTTCTTTTTCACTACTCAATTCCAACTCTACTTCAGGACTACACATAGTTTGTGAAGAAGTTCTAATGAAGGATTCTCTTTGAACCGTGGAACTTCCTAATTGATTTTCAGAAGCACTATCTAGATAAGATGGGGAAGTTGAGTATGGTTGGGAAGTGTCTAATTGTTGGCTAAGGGCAAGTTCAATGTGTTCCACAATCAACATGCGTTTATGATTTGCCGCATTAGCCTAAAGAGAAATGTTAAGAAGAGATGCCTTTAATTGTTGGCTAGGGCAAGTTCAATGTGTTCCGCAATTGACATGCGTTTATGACTTGTCCCATTAGCCTCAAGATAAGTGTCAACATGAAACCATGTGAAAGTTTGGTATTGTGGATAAGAATTAGAAGGGTGAACCCAAGTTTCATAAACAGGATTAGGATCAACACTGTGATATAAAGAATATTGAGATTGGTTGGTTAGTTGACGACTGGCAATTGCTAGTTGTTCAGCAATGGTCATGGGTGTAAAGGATGTCGTATTCGCCTCAAAAGGAGTATCAATATTTTCATATGGAAATGATGTTGTTTTTTGTCCTAACCGTTTTGGATTAGTGAAAGGATTGAAATTTTGGATTTCAGCCTTCGCAATATACTCAGCGATGGACATTCGTTTCGAAGTTCCCTCACTCGTCTTAAAAGAATTATCAACATAAGAAGATGTGGAATTTTGATGTGATTGATAGGACCTTGAGTGAAATATCCAACTATTCTTTTCCGCTTGCTCTATCCTATCTCTTAAAGACATAGTAGAGTCGGATTTTGTACCGAAGCAGTTACGAAAATAAGATATATCTGGTTCCGGATAGCACAGCTCAGCAAGAGTTCGTCTGTTTGGGTTACCCATTATAAGAAGGTGAAAAGAAAAGAGGGTGAAAAGGTAATGATTTAAGCTCTTTTTGGATTTTGGAAATTGTTTTGTTTTTAAAAATAGTCAGCTTAAGGCTTGACTCAACAAATCAAAAAATACACAATCAATCTCTAGAACTAGGGTCCCCTAGGTCAAGTCACTAAACCGCTTCTAGACTTCCAAAGGACAAGTCGCAAGATCAATGCTCTACTACCTCCTTATCAATCTTGTGGCCAGGTAAGTAGGAGGTATCCGCTATACGAATCACCGAAAATAGCGGGCCTAATTAAGTAACCACTTATCTTAGTCACACTTGCCTTAAACACCATAAGAAAAATGCGGATAAGCAATAGATTACCCACGACCTTCCTCTGTCCTAATTGAGCGCGACAGTCCTTAGGGATTGGTCTAGATATTTTTTATTAATGTAGGGTGATGCGTATGCACGTTTGTGATTTGTGGGGTTTAGGAAGGGTGATAAAATCCCTACCTAATCTGAATTTGGGTTTATTGCCCCTTAAAATCCGGTTTAAATATGCAAAACAAACCACTATCAAAACACGCAAAAAGATTTTTTTGAGCAGTGATATTTGGAAAGAATCCTGCAAGAAAGATCAGATTATTGGAGCTTAGAGGAGAGAGAAAGATTTGATAAAGATACCTGAGGATTTTGGCACCGCAATTCCATCAAGCTGCCGCGATTCCGCCGCAAAACTAACACTTCCGCCGCAATTCAGCCGCCGTCTTGAGGGTTCTTTTGATAATTTTTCTTCAGGGCCCTCCTATGCTCCTCTAGGCTACGTTGAAAGTCTCTGAATCTCTATTTCTTTGCTCCAGTTACTTCAGATTCACTTGCAAAACTCACACAATAATCGTTAAATACACAAGATGCGGTTTTGGTGCTCGTTTATTTTATTTTATGGTTGCCGGATTTTATAAGAAATCAACCCGAATAATAAGAAAAAAATTTCGACCGTTTCCCCGGCAATGACACCATTTGATTGGCCTTTGAGCGGCGATATTTGCAAAGAATGTAAATAACCGCAATCAAGACGGTATCGCTAGTAGCTAGCCGCGATGAGTACGGGTCGTCCGCAGGGAAATGTGAACATTTTTCTTGCTTTAGACGAATTGATTGAAGAAGGATGATTGGTTGTAGATCTATTTTAATACGGATGTAGATTTATGAAGAATAGGCTTGTAGGGTTCATAGGACTTAGTAGTAATGCATGAATAATTAAAAATGACTCCTTTTATCTTTTAATAGTTTAAAACTAGATCGATGGTGATGAATGTAGATCAGGGTTCTTTGGAAGAAACTAGGGTTTCCCCACTACTAACGCTTGTCCTTGCATTGATCTCTATTCATTTCTAGACCCTAACAAAACAAGTGTTAAACCAATCTTGAATCGTGGTCGTGACTAGCAATAAATTGATAGCGCGCCCGATAAGGATGTTAACATTTATTTTGCTAAAGTTTATAAACTTTAAAATGTTTAAAAGAAGTTAAATAATTTTCTCGTCCATTGTTCTACCCTATCCTACAAACCCTAGCAAGCTAGGAATTACTCACTCGTGGTTTGAGATTTAGAAGAAAGGTTAAAGAATGAAAACATGATTAAAATGCAGAAAGTAAGTGCGGAAATTAAATGCCAAAAGAATAATAAAAACACAACTTTTATTAATCAACTATTTCATACAACTTGTGAAAGCAGAGTACAAGAACCCTAGTTGCTCTAGATCTCTATCTTGTTGGAAGTAGATGACTAGTTGATGATCACTTGGATGCACTGATCGCTTTTCGACCTCTTGATCTCTTCGGTGATCATTTTTTATGTGAAACTCTCGGTCCTATATATAGTCACAGAAACTAGAAACCCTAAATACCATCTGTGATTATATGCTGATACATTCCAATCACCACAATATCTCATCAAACGGTCTTAGAACCACCGCAGAACCGTCGCATATTGGCCTATTCGGCCGCGGTTCCGCCGTGTATTGATGGTTTCAGTCTCTGAGATTTTTTGTGCTATTTTTTCTTGATTTTTAGAGATCCTCTCGATATCTAGATTCTAAAAATAATGCTCTGAGTCTCTGCCATTATAGATCTTACGATTTGCTTCGATATTTTGGCAGATGTGATTCCGACATCTTAATTTATCCCGGATCTCTTGGATTCCAGACCTGAGCTAATCTGCACAATATTTCAAATCAAAGTGTTAGTAGTATTTGGTATTTTTTTTTTGAGATATTATCCTAACCATTTTATATGATATTATATGTTAAGAATATTGATTAGAAATATTTGATATGATATGCATATTTTAATTACTAATATTTCATATAAATATTATATGCATGTATTTTCCCTCGTTATGTTAATTTATAATGTAGAAATATATGATAATAAACTTTTTACACATAAACTCTCATATGTTCTATAATTACAATTAACACATTTTAGTACTTAACAATAGTGGGGAAAATATTCATTCAAATATGCAATATTTTAGACTAATCAATGGTCGATGGGTTGAATATATCCAACAGTTCACCTTCTCCTTGAAGCACAATACGGGGTCGATAATCAAGAGGTCGATGCTTTGAGCAGAAGAGCGACCTTACTCTCCATAATACAAGCTCGTATTGTAGGGTTTGATACTTTTCATGAACAATACCCTGTGGACCCGTTCTTCGGTCCTATTCACAGAGCATTAAAGCAACCTCAACATGGACCCGAGCAATGTATGCCGGGCTATCTGCTGATGGACAACTATCTTTTTCGGGAACTGCAACTCTGCATCCCTGAGTGTTCGCTGCGAGAAAATATCGTGGAGGAACTTCATAACGAGGGCCATTTTGGGCGCGACAAACTCCTGACCCTTATCTCTCGTAACTACTACTAGACTAACATGAAACGAGATGTGATACATTTCGGATAGCGCACCATATTTGCCAATTGTCCAAGGGGATGGCCACGAACGCGGGTTTGTACACCCCGCTCCTGGTTCCAGCAGCACCATGGGAAGACGTCGGCATGGACTTTGTCCTAGGCTTATCCCGAACTCAAAGGAGCATGGACTCAGTCAGTGTCGTGGTTGATCGATTCTCCAAGATGGCGCATTTTCTGGCCTGTAAGAAAACTATAGACGCATCTCGAATCGGTGACCTGTATTTCAAAGAAATTGTGTGCCTTCATGGGTACCCAAATCCATCACATCGGATTGGGACAATAAGTTCATGAGCCATTTTTGGAAGACCTTATAGAGGAATCTGGGCACTAAGCTGTGCTTTAGCAGCGCTTATCACCCGCAAATAGATGGTCAAACTGAAGTGATCAATAGAACCCTCGGTAATCTCCTCCGTGGCCAAATTGGAGACAACCCAAGGAAGTGGGATCTCGCCCTCGCACCAGCTGAGTTCGCTCACAACTGTTTTTTTAACCGCACAACGAAGAGGAGTCCATTTGAGATCATGTATGGAAGTAACCTCACTAGCGTCCTCGACTTGGTGCTGATTCTCCATATGGGTGTCCCAATGTTAAAGCTGAAGACATGACCGAGCACCTGAAAAGCATTCATAATCAAGTTCGACAACAGATTGAAGCTGCCAATTCCAAATATGAAGCTGCTGCGTACAAGCATCGTCGTCACGTGGTGTTCAAAGAAGGTGGCTTTGTTTGGGCCATCCTTACCAAGGACCGCTACCCTATAGGTGAGTATAATAAATTGAGTAACAGAAAGGTGGGTCCTTGTAAGATTCTTAAGAAGGTAGGCGACAACGTGTATCAATTGAAGTTGTCTGGTCATTTGAAAACTTCAGACATATTCAACGCCAAGCACTTGATTCCATATGTGGGTGATGGAAGCTCTTCCGAGGGCGACGTCCTGAGCTCGAGATCGAGCTCTTTTTACGACGGGGTGGATGATGCAACTCCAGCCTTCATGGAGCGGCTTGATCGTTCCAAAACACGACACGTCTAGTTCAACCGAGAAACCGGAACTGCTAAATCTTGTCTGATTCGCACATTCTCCAAGTCAAATCGAAACTCTCGCAAAATCGTCTTGGTCAATACTGCACGCACCATTGACGTCTCTCAGAATCGCGAAAATCCATCATTTAGGGCCCCGAAATCACGGTCAAAAATTTTCTTCGAAACTCTGACTTTCAAATTTGAGATGAAATCAACGCCCGAATCAGTTAAGATTTTACAAGCAGTGTCGGGAATCAATTTTGAACACAATCAAATAATTAATTTCGATTTTTAGCAACTTTCTATTTTTAACGGTTATCAATTTTAGACATTTTTTATTTTGTTGGCAAATTAGTTGTGATTTTTGATTTTGTATGGGGTCTATTTAAGAGACTCCTTGCAGTTGCAATAGGTAGATTTTGATTAATAAAATCCTAGTTTGGTAAATTGCCATTATTAGTGTTTGATTCCTTCAACATCCTCTAAATTCAGCCTAAAAGTGCAGCATCCCAAATCAGGGCTGCACCAGTTACGGTGGGATCCTATAGACTTCATGCGATTCAAGTGCCGGTCACGTGCCGTTTCCGGGTTGTGACAGTCAAATACAACTGGATAGTTGTGAGGGCCTTTTCATCCAACTCCTCCCATACTTCCTCCGTTATAGTGGAAGGCCTTGAATCCTTCCTAAGAATTGCCTTTCTCAAATTATTCTCTGTCAATACAGCAATCATATGAACTTGCCATAGACTAAAACTCACAGACCAATCAAACTTCTCAATATCGAATTTCATAATCGTTGAAGATATGATGTAGTATCAAAAGAAGACACCTTGAGTGCTTACAATCCCTAAAACTTTAAGATCACGATTTAAGAAGATGGGGAAGAGGACACAAACATCATTATCCACCGTAAATTTAGATCGTGAGATCGAAGACCTAACGTTTCAAACAAAGCACCAAATCTCCTGACCACAACCACAACGAAGCTCTGATACCGGTTGTTGGCTTTGATACCAGTTTGTTGCGGCAAATACGATCTTGAAGTAATAACAAACGATATAGAGAAGCAATCAAATAAACAAAAGTAATGAAAATAAGAGCACTAACCAAAAAGGACACCAGATTTACGTAGAAACCCCTTACGGGAAAAACCACAGACGAAAGAGAAGACTTACTAATCAAACAAATATGGAGTGTTACAAACGGTGGATGAAATCTCACAAAACCCCAGCCTCCTCTCACAAATACAAAAGGTTCAAATTATTTCAAAAGCTATCCGATCTAGGGTTACAAAAAATGGTACAATATATATAGTATTAAACAGATAAGATCAAATAACTAATTTCCCAACAGCACAAAGATTCGGTCCGAGACGTGCGCAGACGTCTGAAGAACAATATGGCAGACGTTTGCCAGACGTCTGTCCAAAACACAAAGCGGGACTAGACGTCTGAAGAAAACTTGTTGGACGTCTGCCCAAAATATTCCCAAACTACATAGCGTTGACAGACGTCTCAAAAACAAGAGAGCAGACGTCTATCAACTCTCTCTGTGTGCATGTCTTCTAATATGTGTCAGACGTCTAAAGATTAAGCTTCAAACGTCTGCCATCTTACTGTAGCTGAATCTGAAGCTGGGGCAAAAAATTATGTGAATGCCGAAAACTATTGGGAAACTTTTATGGATCAAGAATACGGGGCAAACTCAACAAATAGTATATATATACTCGCCACCAGTCTATGAGCCAATTGGTTTGGGTGTGAATATAGGCCATGACATTCTGATGTGCTACAATTAAAGGAGGGTTTTTTTTTTAATATGGGCCTAAGCTAGGTGGATACAAATTAATCGATATTGATCTGAGATGGGTGCTATAAACGATTTTTTAATATATTATTTTTCTTAAAAAGTTAGATATATCCTCTTTTATAACTTTCCTTTTATTTTTATTTTATGACTTCGTAGTAGAAAAATTGTGGACAGTGTGTCTTATACCATTATAAAGGTGTCATACACAAAACGTAAGTTTGGACACAATTTATATTGTTGAGAAAGGGATCTAACAGAGGTATACAAATTGATTGGAGTACGAGTCAAAATATAGGAACATGGTTTGGTAATTTTCTTCATCGAACGTTTTCTTATAAGTAATTTTATAGCAAAAATGTTTTTGGAACTATAAGTTATAGTTTTTAGTGGTTGTACCTTTAAAGGCGCATATGAATTTGAACAATTACAAGCGGATTTGATTGGAGATTGCATTAAATTATAAGAGTAAATAGCTGTATATTTTATTTATTTATATACGTTTGAACTTTATTTTGTGTTGATAAATTTTTAAATTAATTTGTACAAGTAATGACGCGGCGTTAGCGGGAAAAAAAATCATATGGAAACCTATCTATAAAAATTTTTATATGGAGGAGGTGAAACCGTACACGTGGCAGATTGGGTGTGGATCTACCGTATACGTGGCAGATTGGATGTGAATGAAGAAAAGAAGATAGGTTCTCACACCCAATCTGCCACGTGTACGGTTTCACCTCCTCCCTATAAAAAGTTTTATAGATAGATTCCCATATGATTTTTTTCCGCGTTAGCGGATAGACGGCAATCGAAACCAAGCTTTCAACCCTACTTAGAGTCCCCCAACGTTTGTGGTTTGGAATCCACAAAACATATTGAAATGAATATTAAGCCCAGTATTTATAAAACTAACTTACCAAACTACTTTCTTAAAAAAACATCAAAAAGATTATTACCAGAATTAGAATATCATAATCTTTTGCAAGTCTCTATTAATTTTTTGTATCTCTGTTGGAACCAAAAAACAGAAAAGAAAAAATAGAGTAGTCTTCGGAACCGGAGTAGGCACAGATGTTGCGACCGGAGCAGCAAAGAGGATTGACCATTGAGAGATGGGCCTTGAATCAACAAGGACTTTCCCGAATTGTACATACGGGATGGCCATGAAGATCGTCGGCACGGTCCCGAATTGGATGGGCTAGAAGAGAAGAGATCAAACCTAAGAGGAGAGAAAGCAGCTAAAACCCGACCCACACCATTCAAACAAATATCGTGTTAGCGCTCACTCCGTTGTTTAGTCGTGCCGGATAAGACATGAGACTCCTAGGATAAAAACACTCACATCCTCCGGACTCTCATTCGGATTCAGTCAATTCAAACAAGCTCGGAAGCAGACCTCAAAGACGACCTAAGAGAATCGAACCTATGTGTCGAGAGATCTTTTGTGAGGAACCTTTTCACCCGGATGGGAGAAGAATGGATAGGGTTTGGCACCTGTCCTTGCCACCAGTTCAGGTACAAGGTATCATCATTACCGTCTGGACAATTAGACATCCAACCCTTAATCGCAACGACCCAATTGCAAGAGTGGAGCTCTACCAACTGAGCTATATCCCCCCAAGCCAAGTGGAGTATGCATGAAAGAGTCGGATGCTTCTTCTATTATTTTTCCTGACGAGAAACTTCTCTTGCACGGAAAATATTTAGACATCACTAAGAACCACCTGACTTTCAAGAGTTTGAGCACTAGACCGGTAACAGAACGGAAAGGATTCTCTCTCTACTACGGCAACTGCAGTGAGCCTCTCACCCGAAAGAAGATCACCTTCACAAATGCCCCGGTTTTTTCGGGTCGTGATTTTCCGCGTACTATTAGGTGCAGGCGTGCACGTGTTTAAGGCTCACCGGGCTCCATGTAGCTACAAATCCGGTTATTGGACTTCTCCGGGCTCACCGGACAAGCAACAGAATACGTTCGTGCTTGCCTACTGGGCAACTACTCACTGGTTCCGGAATTGGAAGCAGATAAGAGCTTCATCGGGATCGAAAGTCAGCCCTCTAAATGAGATCTTAAACAATCTCTCTCTTAGCCCTGATACTTGCTTACAAGCCTGGGAACTAAACTGCTAAAGAGAGTCTTATCCAGCGTTTAAAGCAATAAGCCGATCGATATTGTTTAAAACATCAGATGCTTCACGACCTTCATGGCTCGCTAGCCTGCTTTCCGACTAGCCTTGCCCCATTGCCCAAAGCCAGTTTGAATCATTTCTTAGGAATCACGAGCCTCTAATTACTGAAACAACTAAACAAAGGAAATTCAAGAAATAGAGTAAAGAGTTTCAGCTCGGAAAGTGAAGAAATAATGTGATTCTTGGATTGGTATGATTTTTTGAAAAATGCATTTTTCGGTAAGTATAGCCCTTTTTGGATTATTTATAGGAATCGGTGAATGGGATAAGAAAGGAATGTTCCCCTACCTCGCTACGAATCTGCCAATCAATCGATAAAAAAGAGCTATTCGTCGTTACCAGACTACTTAACTGTCTTTGTCCAATGGCCAACTACCAACATTGACTACCTTAATGAATCGACTATGAATGTGGCTGTTAGCTACATCAGTGCTCAAATTCCTTCATTGTTATTTCCCTGTCTTTTTTTATTCAATATTCCGGTCAAATCCTTCAGGATGTCACATTCTTTAGTTGTGTGACCAACGATTCAATGACTCCTGAAAAGGTGGTATCGGCTTCTTGCTTTGAAAAAAAGGGCTGAAAACAAGTGAGTAGTTGAATATCTAACAGGCGGCTAGCCAACATAACCAAAAAAGGACTAACCTTAAAAAGGCCCGACTCGTTCGATTTATGGTGTTGCTGTCAGCCCTCTTCCTAGAGATCCGGGATGGAGGGACGAAAAAAAACTCGTGATTAGTGTGGAGGGGAAGATCTGCTTATGAAATAGTTCAAGAAAGAGTCGTCTCATTTCCTTACTTCTTCGTTCTTTCGAATTCATTAACTTCGACGGCTGGTTCTGAACGCCACGTAACATCATCTTCTTCAACCAACCTCCACCACCATTTACACAGAGGGGCATGCCTTTCGGTGCGGCCACTAAAGAATTGCTCCGCATAGACCAGCCCGGCTTTCTCCTTTCTGATCAGAAAACGAGCTCCGCCTTTGTCAGTTATATAGGATTGCTTGGCACGACGGCAAGGTTTCGGGAGGCATCGTCCATGCCATTTTCAAAAATTTACCGTACAAAACAATCCTAACCCTAGAATCTTAACTAAAGATTTAGACAATACAATATGTAAACTACTTTACAACTAAGTGATTAGGAATTACAACCTTTATAGTCCGGTCCTTCACTTCTATAGCTCCTTGTAGTAGTCCACTCACTCCAAGTAGTGATCTTGCGGACTCTTGAACGACTCTACAAGAAAAAACCAACGAGCTTGCACGAAGTTTCCGAGGCCAAAGATGATCTACGTCGAAGAGTCACTAATCCAAGCTACTTTTTCACTAATGTGGGATTAGTGAAGCTAACACCCTATACTAAAGTGCTAATCTAGTAGAGGATGATGAAGTAGGATTTTTGCTCACTTTAAAATTACTTTTCTCACTAATTTTTAAGCTTCTCTCAAAACCTAGAAAGCTCTCTCATCTCAAGAGAAAGAAAAAGCAAAATAATAGAGGAGAGAGTGAATGGCAATCATGGGTGAGAAAAAATCTAATATCACTCATGTAGAGACTTAACCATGAGTTTAGATAATGGTTGGGTTAACAAATATCTAGTGTAAGACAAAACTAGTGGACTAAGTCAATAGATCTCCAAGCTTCTCAAAGCTTCATGCCATGTGACAAATTTCCAACTAATAATTGAATTACTATAAATAAATAAACCCTACATTATCTTTATCATGGTGTAAGTCTCATACACCCATATTGCATGTATCATCAACCATGACACATAAATAAAACACAATTAATATATATCACATATATATTAAGTGTGCACATGTGAGAAAAAGAAATGCTTAAGTGGGCTAATATTAATTAATGTAAATTAATATATCAAATATATAATTATAAAATAAATCATTAAATCAACTCTTGATTTAATAATCCGGCTATACATAATATGACCAACTAATATTATTTGTATCAACTTATCGAATCAACACTTGATTCAATAACCCAGCTATATCACATATAACTGACCGATACAGTATCGATTTATCGAATCAACATTTGATTCGATAACCCGGCTATATCACATATAACTGATCGATACATTATATCATGAGAATAGAATACGGTATCACATACTCGTATTAATCTCGGTCCCGCACATATCACATATATGCTCCTATTTCGTTTTGCCTGAGCCAGTGAAATCTCTGTGTAGGACTCTAAAGACTCGTCAATACGCCGGCAGTAGGTAATGATCACATCAAGCACCCACAAGCCGTCAGCGGTACTAGCTGGACGTAACGGCTATCCGGGTATTGAACGATCAGAAGATCAGCAAGCAATCCCGCTATAACTCCTGCAAAAGCCTGTCAGTAACACTACCGTACAGTCCGATCTCTTCGTCTGATATGTCGCATATCCAGTATAGGGGTGGTAAACGTCAGACCCCAATAACCGATAAGTCGTGCCGATGTGAGGTTCATAACGGGTCGAGAAACTACCGATAACACTTATCAGTAAATCTTTGTATCAGCCCTGGCCAGGGACTTCCTGTTATGGCCAATCGAATACAGCGCAACATCAACCCCCAATACCGGGAGAGACGAATCCCCTCCTATTGCTCATTGCCTCCATGTGATTCGAGATTATACCCAAAAGCCACCGTTTTGCACGTTCTTTTGAACGTGGTAAGATTGAAATCAAAGCACAGTGGGAATCACACAAGACTCTATAACGATCTCGGGTCTACAGACCGACATGTACCAGTATCACCAGAGAACTGCTATCTGATGATAGGTATAATACCAACTAGGAGTTCTCGGCGAGTCCGTTCAGTGTACCCAGTCTCCACTGAGCATTGATGTCAAACACCAATGGATGTGGGATCATCTATCGCCCATCAAATGGGTCAAGATGCGTACACGCCAGTCTACTCCGGAATATCAATGCCCTATCTCGATACACCCTCGACTAGGAACAATTTTAGGGTGTACTTGCGGACTACCCTTGGCCCCACTAGTATGATCTACATCATAGTCCTGGTAGTCAAGTACACAACCTAAGGGCTTTATCAACATGTGAGAGCAAGACAGCATCACATATACAAGTCAACATATTAAGATAAAGAGCAACCAGATAGCATACTATCATGTCGAGCAAGAAATTCCTCTATATATATATCCAAACATCCACTATAATATACATCACATGTACAATAATGGTCTCTAGGGCATACATATAACTAACAAGTTACCTGTTCTCCAGGAAAATATGTTGGTCTTGCCGAAACAATTAGAGGGTTTCAATTGATCCTTTCCAGAGAATTAGACGGTCTTCCCGAGCAGACCTTTTATTTGGTAGGTAACATCGATGAAGCTACCGCGAAAGCTATGAACTTAGAAGGGGAGAGCAAATTGAAGAAATGACCTTAAATCTTTGTGTACTAACTCCTAATCGAATTATTTGGGATTCAGAAGTGAAAGAAATTATTTTATCTACTAATAGTGGCCAAATTGGCGTATAGAAAGAGAGTGGTTGAATTAGATTATATGGACACTTTGAAGTCAGGCGACCACGAACGATAAAGGAGTGGTCCCGAACAGAAAAGCATAGTGGCGGGCCCGGGGAGGGGGAGAGTAGCCAAGTGGTCAAAAGCAAGAGACTGTAAATCTCTTGAAGGTTTTCTATGTAGGTTCAGATAAATAGTATCGTTACCTTTTCGTACTCTTAATGATAGGACTGCTCACCTTAAGCAAGTTATTCAAGTACAAGATCATACCACAAAGGGTCCGAAGGAGCTGCGCAAGAAACCTAAACCACTTTATCGCAAGATGGAGAAAAAGAAAAAGGAAAAGAAAAATAAATTTTCTTGGATCAGGAGATCTCGGAAAACAAAACATTTTCCTCCACTCCCTACAACCACGTGCCCGAACTTCTCCTCTTCCTAACGGTCCTCTACAATTTCGGATAATATTTATGGTTCTACCTTTTTCTCAGCAACTGGCTTTCATGGTTTTCATGTGATTATAGGTACTCTTTTCTTGATCATATGTGGTGTTCACCAATATCTTGGTCATCTGACAAAGGAGCATCACGTTGGCTTTGAAGCAGCTGCCTGGTACTGGCATTTTGTAGATGTGGTTCGGTTATTCCCATTTGTCTCTATCTATTGGTGGGAAGTATATGAAAGAACGAATAAGTGGATAGAGGAATGAAAGTACTTTCAAGATGCCTTGATGGTGAAATGGTAGACACGCGAGACTCAAAATCTCGTCCTAAAGAGCGTGGAGATTCGAGTCCTCTTCAAGGCATAATATTGAGAATCCATATTGTCGGGCAGCGAAGCTTACACTTATTCACTTGTTATTATTATGACGGTTCACCAGGGCCTCTTTTCTGCTCACTCGTATGGGTCCGGACCCCACTAAGGGGGGAGCTTCGTACTCTACCATGTTCTGTGTGCACTGGAATCCTGGCTGTGTAGCAGCCGTCACTTGATCACAGGGTCCCCGGCCAGAACCACACGTGCAAGTTTCCCTGCATGTGACTCGTCTGTGCTTTTTTCTGAGGCGCTGCCTGTGACTCCGCATAGGAAAAGAGGAGAGGGCACCATTGGGCCGGCTAAACCATGATTGAGCCATGGGATCACTATACCACTCATTCTCCTTCAAGACTCGACAAGAAGGCCAGTCAGTGAATCCATACAAAGAAAGGATGGAGAGCAACGAGGTAAACTGTAATGCACTACGAGATCGCCCCTTTCAATCTGGGGTGACGGAGGGATTGTACCATTCGAGCCTTTTTTCATGCTTTTCCTGGAGGTCTGGAGAAAACAACAATCAATAGGATTTCCCTAATCCTCCCTTCCCGAAAGAAAGAGCGTGAAATTCTTTTTCCTTTCCGCAAGGACCAGGAGATTGGATCTAGGCATAAGAAAAATACCAAAACTTTTCTTTGCTACGAGTTTTGGCAATGTATACCAAATTACAGCTACCGCTCGACCGGGCCTCCCAATCGAGGTTATCCATTAAACCCTTATCTTCGAGGAGTCTTAATTGACTACCTGCGAAGAGAACGCTCGAATATAGATTCCTTATGCTCATGTGAACGGTCGGCCCGTCAAATCAGAAGTTGAGCCCAACCCACTATTGGCCAATCAAATATAGTCTTCGTGAAGACACTAATTTGAGTATCGTCAAAAACCGAGCAATCAGAGTCTGTTAAGCCGATAAGGTGTTATTTCTTCCTGCACTATCCCTAAAAATAATGGAGTAATTTAGTAACTACTCCAACTCATATATATATATATATATAGAGAGAGAGAGAGAGAGAATAATGGAGGAAAGAGGCTCTATGAGGTTTTTTGCGTTAGGTAGCGGCAAAAAGTACGTCCGCCACCATTTTATTTGACCGTCGGCATCTTCCAACTTAATATGCATCCTCTAATTTGTCGATACACCAAATTTCATATGATCACAACACCATTTCACCGTTGATTTAGCAATGTAAAAAGTTCTATTGTCGGTTAACCATTAATTTTGAACCCACTAAATCAATGGTGAAATGGTATTGTAATCATATAAAATAGTGTTGTAATTAGAAGATGTATATCAAGTTGGAAGGTGTCGATCGTTGAATAAAATGGTGGAGGGTATACTTTTTTGCCGCCACCTAACGCAAGAAGAACCTAGGACCTCTTTCCTCCATTATTCTCTCTCACACACACATACACATCTCAAAAGAGAAAAGAGAGAAGGAAGAGGTTTCCATTAGATAAGAGACAAAACTACTTATCATTCTCATCTCCCAGGAGAAGAAGAAGGAATAAAGAAAGTAGAAAATTGAGAGAATAAAGAGAACGAGAAGGATTCAATCAGACGAGACAAAACCTACTCTTTATTCTCATCTCCAAGAACAAGAAGAAGAAGAAGAAAAAGAAATAAAGAAAATAGAAAATTTGTAGAAGGCTTTCATCTTCGACTCTTCTTTGTTCCTTGGATTTTGATTTTTAACTTTTTTACAAACAGGAAAATAGGAAAATCCTAATTTTTTTTTTATATATGGAACATAGGTCATAACTCTATATTATTTACAAATTTAGAAATGAGGAAACCCTAATTTCTATAAATAACTAGAAAATAAGGGAAACTATATTTTCCTAACTTAGATATAAAACCAATCTTATATTCTCAAACAATATTTTGAATACATAGGACTCCCTATATTTGTGAACATATTTAACATAGAGGAAAGCATAAGTTCCAACAAGCGAAAATGGATGAAACCCTATTTTCTTTATATATTTGAACATAGAATATAACCGTATGTTCCCTACAAAATTGAAAATGGAAGAAATTCTATTTTCTCAAAGTGAACTTTGAACATAACACATACAGATAGTTCTTCTCAATATTGGAAATAAGATAATGTATTATTTTCACATTAAAAAGTTATTAAAATGAGGATTTTCTTTCAAAAGAGTATAAAATGGATATCTCAGTAAAGTGGATATCTCCCCAAGCGGATATCTCAGTAAAGTGGATATCTTCCCAAGCGGATATCCCACCGAAACATGTATCTCTCCAAGAGGGTATCCTATCTAAGCGGGTTTTTCCCCAAGTTGATATCCCACCCAAACGGGTATCTCCCAAAGTTGATATCCCACCCAAACGGGTATCTCTTCAAGCGGATATCTCACCAAAGCGGGTTTCTCTATCAAGAACCGTTATTGGATATATCATATCGGGTATCTCCTATCAGGAACCCTAAAGGAGGTTTCCGTTTCTCTGCTCCAAACAACATGCAGTTGTGTCCCACTTGGAAGTACCCGCTCAAGCTCTAAAAATGTCAACTCCACATATGATTTCCCCACATATGGACTTTGCCTAAAATATAGATTTTCTTTATAAAGCTTTGTACATTTTTGAAATATAAACAAATGTAAATGTAGTATTCACAGCACTGTAATGAAACCTTTTGATGATTCTAATATATTGTTTTTTATGTGTAAGTACATATATCTGTAATGATCTTTCCTTTAAAACGATGTGATTTAAAATAGGCTAACAAGATATCTCAATTTGGTATTCTCTGAGACAATAGAATGTAAATTAACCGTAAGCGCCTGCACATATTGGAAGTCACGAAACCCAAGACTTCTGGTAAAACTTTAAACTTCAATTTGTTTAAACTCAATTTTTATTTTAACGTTCAATCGTTAGAGATTCTAAATAGGGTAAACATATTCGAATATTGTACCGTAACGCAAGAGAATATATACACAAATATCATTTTATGATAGACGTAAGTATAGATTTCAGTTACTGGTCTACTATTCTTATGAATGATTTCCCTGTTCATGAATAAAAAACCCATAGAAACGATATTCTTCCAGTGACCAATCGCTAATATAGGAGACTAAACTTTTCTGTAAACTTTATGAAATTAATAGATGACTATAGATATAAGTTAATAATGAGCTATAAAATATGTTTGAGGGTTTTGGAAGAGTTTAAGAAGATGGAGATGTTTCAATGCCCAAGCAAAAAAAAATTCTCCATATTTTTTCTTGGATTTTTCTTTTGTATTTTTTTTTATAGCTTTGCTCAATATAATCCAATCTAAATCTAAGTCTAATGAACCAATAAGTTTATATTTTAAAATCCAAATCATAGTTGACAAGCCAAAAACGCTAAATTTTAAAATCCATATCGGGTTCATACCGTAATCAAAATAATAGAATCCAAGCCCAAAACCCAAAACGTTGGATTCTAAAATCCAAATCCGAGCCCAAAACCACTAATGTTGTATTTAAATTCAAATCGGAGTCGAGAAACAATAACAGGAACAGTTCAAATCCAACATTATAATCCAAAACAATAACCCCCACACACACTAGTGCCAACATGTGGAAAATTGAAAAAATAATAATAGGATATATAGTTTAGAATAAATTAGAAAATACAAATTGTACAGATAATTAGAAAGTTTTATGTTCATCACTTGAACCAATGTTTGTATCCAAATTTGTTCCACAATACGAAATTTCATAGGATGAATAATATGAATTTGATTATATGGATCAATTCTTAAAAAAGTTCAAGCACCGAAAAAATATTCGATAGCTAAATTTCATTGTCATCTAGATGGATCAATTTTCGTGTTTTCGATTTCGTTGAGACATCTCTGGCTTTGTTCTGAATTGAACTTGAATCGATATGAACCTCTTCATCTTCCGGAATTCCTTAGTTTAGCGAAATACATGTGTATTGGTACGTCTTTTGGTTGTTATAAGTTTTCTCGGATGCTTTCACTGAAAGAGCATAGCTATTATAAAGACACTTTTCAATGCATTTGCTAAATTCAGTGTCGTCTTCTTCATGTGACATAAAAACATAAATAAATAACTAAATGTTTAATATGAACATATCTAATTAAAATTAAGTGAACAAAATATCCAATTGAATATGCCCTTCAATTTTCGGAGTTCGTCAACTTCATATCCAAATAATTTTTCCACCTCTTTGTTTCTTTGTTGAATGCTGATACTCCTAGGATACCACTTTCATCTTGTACTTTTAGTCTCAACAAATACCTATAAAAATATTTAAAAATTATAATTAAGTTTACATTAAGATATGCTGGATAATATGAACAAAACTATTTGACATTATATGTCGAAGCTAGAGTTGACTTGATACAAGCAGTTTTTCTGCAGATACTTTTGCCTTCAAGTTCGGTAAAACCTTTTTACTATGTTTCTTGCAAGAAAAGGTACCATGGATCTTCACCAATGGTTATTCCTTTGATTTGATGCTTCGTTACCTAAAAATAGAAATATACTTTATTTTATATTTATTCAGATATGAAAAGTGATTCATTCGTACCTGAAAAATTCCTTTAGCAACATTTGAATGAATATTGTGCGGGTCACATGGCCCGGTAGCGAGCAATAGGAGTTTTTGGGAATATCTGGGATTGAACCCGGGATCTGATGATACTCTATATCGGTGATCTCCCAGATCATGACATGTGGCAGATGACTTGTCTCAGGACGTGCAAGAAAGGACCTACAGTGGCCGACCAGACCACTCTTGTGCCCGTCCTACAAGCAATCCCTAGCTCGCCTCCGAGACCCCAGCATAATTGGCCTCCTCGGCCTCACAGCTCGTCTCCGGGCTACCACAGAACCAAGATACCTCGGCTCTCCTGCTCTTCCGCGAGCTCTCCCGCCGAGGTACTTCCTCGGTCTCATCGACCGACCGACGGCACCGCTCACAGGCGCAACCGTCATCTAGCGAATCTCACCATGCGCGAGATATCCGCCGGCCACATCCCGCGTTTCACGCTATCACGATCCCCCCCATTAACGAGCATGTCTCGTCATTAATGGGAGATCCCGCTCATCACGCGGGCGTGACGTCGGGAGCGTAACGGCCGGCGTGATTCTCGCGCTCGCCCTGCCTGCTGCCGCTGCTATATAAACCACTCTTCCAGACGGTTCAAGTAAGCCATTTTTACTCCACTAAGTCGTTACTCTACTCGGATCTCTAGTCTAACTTGACCGTCGGGGGGTCATCGGTGGTACAACCATCCCGGGACTTCTTTGCAGGTAGCTCGGCAACCACAACCTCAAACCCATTGAGATCCACACACTTCAGGAGCCTGCCTCCAGATCCAATATCAGCCATCCATCGCCGCCATCAGCAGATCAACGGAAGGTAACATCTGGACGCGATTCTGCATACGTCAGATGGCGCCGTCTGTGGGAAGACCTTGATTCCACGAAAAACAAAAGTTTATCTTCCGATCTCAATCCAATGGCGAGCGATCATCACGACGATCCAAGCACTAACCGCCGCCTCCCCCTCAACGGAGGCGCGGAAGAACCTCCTCCGCCGAATTCCATCAACGCCCTTGCCTGCCGGATAGACCAACTCGTGTCTGTCGTGGAGGCGCTCATCTGTGTCCAAACAGCGGGGCAAGACCCCCAGGTCATCGCTCCCCCGCCTTAGGACCGGGACCCCTACAGGGGGAGAGAAGACTCCGCACGCGTCGTCATTACCGACCACCGCCTCGCTACCTCCCACAGCCGCTGATTTCCCGGGCCAATACGTTCTGAGACCCGCTGGGCACCCCACAGTTCGACACCGAGGTCCGTCGCCAGAGCGCCTCGCCCCGAGATCCGTCGCGCACCTGTCCCTCCCGAGGAGATGTCGGTCAGCTCGCCTTTTACAAGGCATGACCAACACCCCCTCCCTCGACGGGGTCGCGCGGACGAGAATCGCCACGGCAGCTCGAAGACTACCTCACCGAGGGATCTAAGGAACCTCATTGAGAAGATGATCGAGGGTATGCACCGGGAAGGCCACCGCTCGAGCGACGGGGCTAAGTACGCCGCCGACTCGCTCACCAAACCGTTCACCGAAGAGCTGTTAGCCGTCCACGTCTCCTCCCGCAACAAGCCCCCAAAGGTCTCCCTCTTCGATGGCAAATCTGACCCGAAGGACCATTTGGATGCGTTCACCGCAGGGATGAGCTTCCAAGACAACTCTGATGCCGCCCAGTGCCGAGCTTTCCTGGCCGCTCTCATCCTCTCCTGGCGAGACTGGTTTCGAGGACTCAAGCCGTGCTCGATCTCAACTGTCAACGAGCTGGCCACACGATTCCTCGGCCACTTCGTCGGGAACAGGCGGCAAAAATGCACAGTCGACCATCTCTTCACGATCAAGAGCGGGGACAAGGAGACGTTCAAAGCATACGTCACCCGCTTCTACAATGCCCTTCTCGAAGTCCCAGAGCACCGGGACGAGACGGTCATTACAGCACTGAGGTCTAGCCTTAGGCACAAGGAGTGGTTACGCTCCTTTGCATTAGCGCAACCTAAGACCATGGCTGAGGTAAAGGCCTGGACCGAGCGCGAGGTCCAGCTCGAATCCGAGGTGAACGCAAATCACCCCCGGGCAGAGCAAACCGACCAAAAGAAGAGGGCAAGAGAAGAGAGAAGGGGATATGAGCGGCAAAAGCCCTATCTCCCTAAGTTCCAGGAGTACACACCGCTCAACGTCTCCCAGACATTGCTACTAGAAGAAGCTAAGGGAGAGGGATTCTTCAAGCTCCCCCCGATCTCGCGAATGGCCTCAAAGCGAACCCGGGGCCCCTACTGCGGGTTCCACAGGTCGCTAGGCCACTCCACGGAGAGCTGTAAACAGCTCCGAGACTACATCGAGGAGCTCATCCGTTCGGGGCACCTCGCAGCGTACCTGAAGGACAAGCGGCAAGCTGACCGCGAGCAGGAGCAGCGTCCCCTTCCCGTCGAGCTAACCATCGGCCAGATCATGGTAGTGTCGGTGGAGGATACGTCTGGTACCCACGAAGCTCGATACCCTATGCCAGGCATAGATGCCAACAGACATCCGGGGGGCTCAAGCTGCACGAATAAGAACATCTACTAGCATGTATCTTCTTTTCAGAGCAATGTACATCTTCCTTGAGATCTTTTGTTTATATAATAAAGGGATCAATAAAGCATTGCAGAAAATAAAAAGAATCTTATTCATTCAAAAGGTACTATAGGCTCCTCAGCCGTACATAAAAAAAAATTTAATTACAACAGCGGGGGAATGGGGTGCAGAGAACACTGCTCGTAGTACTCTGAGGATATTTCTGCCAACCGAGTCCTCGCGGCGTCTAACCTCTCTCTTCGGTGCCCCCCGCTAACGTCGGCACCGAGCCTCAACTGGTAACACTCGAGGACGAGCGCCTCCGAGCGGTTTAGCCAGCTCGCAGAGATCAGGCCAAAACGCCTCAGAGACCTTAGCTTGCCAACGGCCTCGTCTTTCAGCTGCTCGGATAAGGGGTTGTAGAGCCTCGGCGACGCCCTCCATATGGAGTACATCAACAGCTGAAGTAGGGAGGAACGCTGGGGGAGCAATCGGCCGAAATGATTCTCGATCCGACCTATCACCAACTGCACCGTGTCATCAGTACAGAACTGATCATAGAGGTACACGTCCTCGAAGTTTATGATATCGGGGATGGTGAAAGGGAAGTCCTCCATTCTTGCGTTTTGGGTGTGAGGAAAGGAGTAATCAACAATCTCTCCATTTTATAGCCCCCGGAGCTCAACGGTCGCCCGTTTCACCCGCAATTGTGCCTCCACGCGGCAAGCATCGAGCCGCTCGATGCCAAATTGAAACGACGCAGCTCTGGCGCTTCGCCTCATCCACACGTTCGTGGCACGTGTCACTCGCGGCTGTCCATCTTCCCAAGGTCCTCACCAAGAAACAGCCGAGCGGCTACCCTGCTCGGTTATCCCTGGCTGGTAGACTCCTACCCCCACAACGCCAAGGATCTAAGCCCTCACTAAGACGCAGCCCAGCAGCTGCCTTGCTCGGCCCATCCCTGGCTGATAGACCCCTACCCCACAACGCCAAGGATCAAAGCTCTCAACAAGGGGCAGCCGAGCGGCTACCCTGCTCGGCTATCCCTGGCTGGTAGCTTTCCTACCCCACAACGCTATGGATCGAAGCCCTCACCAAAAGGCAGCCGAGCGGCTACCCTGCTCGACTATCCCTGGCTGGTAGCTCCCCTACCCCACAACGCCAGGGATCGAAGCCCTCGCCAAGAGGCCCCGGGCAGCAACCCTGCTCGGCCATCCTTAAGGACCAAAAGCCATCGCCAAGAGGCACCGGACAGTAACCCTGCTTGGCTCATCCTTAGTAGGCCCCTTACGGCCCCTCCCTCGCTAAGGATCAAAAGCCCTCGCAAGAAGCAACCGGGCCCACCCTTGCTCGGTTATCCCTGGCTGGTAGCTCCCTACCCCAACACACCAGGGATCAAAGCCCTCACCAAGAGGTACCGGGCAGTAACCCTGCTCGGCCCGTCCTTAAGGATCAAAACCCTCGCAAGAGGCAACCGGGCCCGCCCTTGCTAGCTTATCCCTGGCTGGTAGCTGAAGGGTTACCCTAGTGCCCCGGCCATCTTTCGTGGCCAAATGCGGAACAAAAAATTCAAAATGAACAAAAACTTGGCACTAGACTAAACCCTAACCGGATCTTTCTGTTAGTCCATGTCACGCACCCCATGAACTTGCGGGGAGGCGGAATATATGAAAAACAATTATCAAAGCTTCGTAACACGGACTTGAGCACATGAATCGTATCTAAACCGTTACTAGCAAACTACGAGAGGTTTAACTACTCGGATTCGAAGTTATACCTCACGTTACTTGTCCTTCGGGTCTTCATCACTGTCCTCCACTCCTCGTAGGCTCCTTGGAACATCGGCACCTCAACGGCCTCCTCGAGTCAAAGACGATCCACCCGAGAGCTCCTACGCCAAGCTTCATCTCTAACTTAAGATAACTAGGTTGCTCAAAGTGCTAATCTAAGCTACCTAGGGGATATAGAGTGAGGTTATGGATGTATTAGTCTAGCTAACCCTTGATCTCAACACATGAGAGGTTGGGGTTAGGGTTTCAAGAATGAGAGAGCTTGAGGAGAGAGAAGGTGATGATGAGAATCCTTTTGGATGAATGAAGTCATTTGTGTATATATGAAACATATGATAATATTAAGTAAATAACAAACAATGAATTATCACCATGTTTCATTAATACACTAAGTGATTCATCACATGAGTCATATAAAACATTAAATGAATCATTAACTCAATGTATGAATCACTACATGACTCAATAATCCAATTAATGCATATGCCACCTTAACCCCCAAGTCACCATGCTTCTAGAAGCTTCCCGGAAAATTACGAGAACGCCCCTCCAATCCGTGAAAACACGGAAAAACTTTAGACTGTATAAATCCAATAACCTGATACTGGAATCTGGCTTAAACCAAAGCCGACTAGTAAAAACTGTCCGAACGTCGTACGTGCGTAAACACACGTATGCGTCCGAACCCTTGTCGTAAAACCATACGACCTCTATATTATTTCGCCTGGAGCAGGGAAACCCTCTCTGTGGGACTCTAAAGACTCGACACTACGCTGGCAGTGGGTTTAACCACAGACCGCAAGCGGCACTAGCTGTACGTAACGGTCCCCAGGTAGATGTCGATAAGAAGGCCGATGAGGAAACCCATCTGAACTCCTACTGAGCCTGATGTGACAATCTCCGTACAGTCCGGTCTGTTCGTCTAAGACTATCGCATATCGAGCTTAGGGGGCGGCAAGCGTCAGTCCCCTAATAGCGGTATAAGTCGTGTCGGAGCGTAGCCCGTTACACCCTGAGAAACTACTGGAACCTACCAGTAAATCTCGCTTGCCCTGGCCAGGGACTTTGCGTAATGGCTCTCTGACACAGCGTGATATCATCTCCCAATACCGGGAGAGACGAATCCTTTCTAACCGCCACTGCCTCCAAGTGCTCGGGACTGTACCCAACTGCTACCTGTTTGCACGACTCCTTTGAGCCGTGGTAGGGTAGCAATCTAAGAACGGTGGGACACACTCGAGGCGAAGTAGCAGTGTCAAGTCTGCGTACTATGCTGTACTCATATCACCTGGGAACTGTTAACTGAAGACGGGTATAATACCATCCAACAGTTCCCCTGCGAGTCATGTCCGGTGTACCCGTAACCTAACGAGCACCTGTATACTATCTCCAGTACGACGTACTGATGGCTGTGGGACAGACCATCTTCCCAACTGGGATGAGAAGTGTATACACTAATCTACTCTGGAGTATCGATGCCCAGTCTCGATAATCCTACGACTAGGGACGAGTATAGGATGTTGCTTATAGACTACCCAGCCCCCACTAGTGTGACTGCCATCACAACGCTGGTAATCAAGCAAAGATCCTATGGGCTCTACTAATATGTATAAGTGATACGTTACAAGAAACATATGCACATATTAAAGTAGACACAAACCAAGTAGTATACTACCATTTTTAGCAAGACTGTATATACAACTGTGAATATCCCAAGCTTCCATCAAGTAATATACATACAAGTATGATACAATAATGGCCCCTAAGGCATATACACTAACAATCTCCCACTTACACTAGGGCCATGAGCCGGCATATCGTAGACCTATTATCTCGAATAGCCTCTCAAACTGGGTCTGAGGAATGGCCTTTATGAATGGATCAGCAATGTTATTCTCCGTCTCTACTCTTTTCACCTCGATCTCCCGGCGATCTACGATCTCCCTGATCAGGTGGTACCGCCTTAAGATGTGTCTGGATTTCTGATGGGACCTGGGTTCCTTCGCTAAAGCTATAGCGCCGTTGTTGTCACAATACAGAGGTATTGGATCAACACTGGTAGGAACCATCTGAAGTTCTATGAGGAACTTCTTCATCCAGACAGCTTCTTTTGCGGCATCGCAAGCAGCTATGTACTCTGCTTCCATTGTTGAGTCAGCAACGGTCTCCTGCTTGGAACTTTTCCAACAGACCGCCCCTCCATTGAGGGTAAAGACATAACCCGACATGGACTTGGAGTCATCCTTGTCACTCTGGAAGCCGGAGTCGGCAAAGGCCTCCATCTGGAGGTCTTTTCCGCCATACACCAAAAACATCTCCTTAGTCCTTCTCAGGTACTTGAGAATGTTCTTTACTGCTATCCAGTGATTCTCCCCTGGGTTTTCCTAATACCGGCTTACAACGCTCAATGCGTATGCTACATCGGGTCTGGTACATAACATCGCATACATTATAGAGCCTACCGCTGAAGCGTAGGGTATAATCGACATGCGATCCCTTTCCAAATCAGTCTTGGGAGACATCTCTTTGGAGAGGGTGATTCCGTGACAAGCCGGTAGGTTACCGCGCTTAGAATCTTCCATACTGAATCTTTTCAATATGGTGTCTATGTACCTGGACTGCGAAAGTCCCAACATCCTTTTAGATCTATCACGATAGATCTGGATCCCCAGAATGTAGGTGGCATCTCCCAGGTCTTTCATGGAGAATTTCTGTGACAAGAATCTTTTGACTGACTGTAACATAGGAATATCATTTCCTATTAGGAGAATGCCATCCACGTACAAGACGAGGAATACTACAGCTCTCCCTACAATCTTACTGTATATGCAAGGTTCATCTGGATTTTTGATAAAGTCGAATTCTTTGACAGTATCATCAAAACAGATGTTCCAACTCTGAGATGCTTGCTTTAGTCCATAAATGGATTTAAGCAACTTGCATACTTTACCGCTGCTCCCACTCTGAATGAATCCCTCTGGCTGATCCATATAGACGCTCTCTTCCAAATTTCCATTTAGAAAGGTCGTCTTTACGTCCATCTGCCAGATCTCATAATCGTGGAAGGCGGCAATAGCAAGAAGGACCCGAATGGATTTGAGCATAGCCACAGGAGAAAAGGTTTCGTCATAGTCCAAACCAGGTCTTTGACGGAAACCCTTTGCAACAAGTCTAGCCTTATAGTTTTCAACCTGTCTATCTACACCAATCTTCTTTTTGAAGATCCATTTATATCCTACGGGTTTTACCCCATCTGGAGCAATGTCCAAAGTCCATACTTTGTTAGTGTACATGGACTCCATTTCGGTCCGCATTGCATCTAGCCATTTTACCGAGTAGCCGCTCTGAATGGCTTGCTGGAAGCTAGTAGGCTCATCATAGTCAATAGTGCAATCCTCTCTATCCCCGTCTATGAGAAAACCGTAGTATCTTTCGGGCGGATGAGACTGCCTACTACTCCTGCGGAGTGGCGCTGGGATGTCCTGTTCTTCTTGAACTTCTGGTTCTACCAAACTTTCAGTAGTAGTTTGTGGTTCTGGAATTTCTTCCAGTTCTATTTCGCTCCCACTTGTTTCCTTTTCTAAAAATTCAGTTTCCAAGAAGTTGGGATGCTGAGAAACAAAAACCTTTTGTTTCTCTGCGTAATAGAAAAGATACCCCCTGGAGTTCTTTGGGTATCCCACAAACTTACACAGTACTAAGCATACCTCGAGCTTGTCCGTATGCTGCTTCTTTACAAAAGCTGGACATCTCCATGTCTTAAGATACTTAAGACAGGGTTTCTTCCCACTCCACATCTGATATGGTGTGGTAGGCACAGTCTTGGTTGGATCCTTGTTCAAAAGATATGCAGCTGTTTCTAGCGCATAACCCCAGAAAGATCGCGGTAACTCATCCTTACTCATCATGGAACAAACCATATCCAATAGGGTTCGATTCCTCCTTTCTGTTACACTATTGTGTTGTGGTGTGTATGGAGGAGTAAGCTGAGAGAGAATTCCATTCTCTTTTAAGTAACCCGGGAACTCGGCACTTAAGTATTCACCACCTCGATCAGATCCCAGTGTCTTTATACTCTTGCCTGTTTGTTTTTCCACTTCATTCCTGTATTCTTGGAATTTCTCAAAGACCTCGGATTTATGCTTCATTAAGAAGACATATCCATACCTAGAGAAATCATCCGTAAAAGTAATGAGTTAGGAATAGCCACCTCTCGCATGTGTAGACACTGGACCGCACACGTCACTGTGTACGAGTCCCAAGAGCTCGCTTGCTCTTACTCCGTGTCCAGTGAACGGAGTCTTTGTCATCTTTCCTTTGAGACAGGATTGACAAGTTGCATATGTTTGATATTCGAACGGATCCAAATATCCTTCTTTATGTAACTTAGTCAACCTTCTCTCATTGATGTGACCTAGTCTACAATGCCATAAGAAAGCCTGATTTAATTCCGGAGACTTTCTTTTAAGTGTGTTCTGGATATTGAAAACCTGAGCTTGACTCAATACGTATATGTCGTTATCTAATGTACCAGACCCAATCAGAACTTGATTTAGGTGGATGTGTACTACATCGCTTACGAATGTAAAATCATATCCCTCTCTCGAAAGTGAGGACACTGATATGATATTACAAGTCATACTAGGTACATACAGACAGTTATGTAGAATCAATATCTGCCCACTTGTCAAACCTAGGCGATATTCTCCCTCGGATTCAGCGTCCACGCTCATTCCGTTTGCAACTCTGAGAGACCAACCACCTACCTTTATAACTTTACGGTTTCTCAAAGCATGTAATGAATTACAGATATGAGATCCTGCTCCGGTATCTAGTACCCAGAAAGTAGAGTTAATTGACAAACAGTTCTCTATTACAAACACACTTGAGGCTGAAGCCACAACATGCTTCGTATCCTGGCTACTGGCTTCTAAAGCCCTGCAATCTTTCTGCCTATGCCCAATCCCATAATAATAGGAATGTCCCTCTTTTACTATATCCAGTCCCGAAACTTTTGCCCTTCTCTTTCCTTCTACTTCCCTAGTTTCCTTCAGGGTAGAAGGTAGAGACTGTAGAATCAAGTCAGTATCTGACTCGTTCTCCAACGTGGTCTTCAGGTCCTTGAGCTGATCAATACAGCTAGTCATTGTAATGACGTTGTCCCCCACAGATGACCCGACGACCAACCTCGCTTGAATTAATTCGGTCGAGGTCTCATATCTTGTGATATGAGATTGCTCTCCATATAAATCTTTGTTATAGAGAAAGATGGAAACTGAGTCCATCTTCTCGTGCTGCTTCTGGTATACACCATCAACTGAAGCTAACACGAGGCACTTGGCTTTCGCTTTATCCTTTTCCCTTGTCTGACGGATATTCATATCCGTGACGGTGGAAACTGGACCTGGGACGGCGGGATCTTGAGTAGTAATAGGGTGGTCTAGCTTGTTATAGGCAATGGACATCTGGACAGACCTTTGCCAGTCATATAAGTCAGATTCAGACAATTTGTTATCTAGATGTAACCTAGTCGTGGTCACAAGGTCGCTGCAATTAAGAGAGAGAGAAGAAAATACTTTTAGCATGATACTCTTGCAAGTTTAGAGTGGTTTTTAATTTATCTAAACAGGATGGATCCCAGTGTTTCTCGAATCCTTCCTCAAACCATAAAAGAAGAATTAGCCAGGACTATTCTCACCGTACAATACTTGCTTAACCGTTCAGCCAGGTCAGTGTCGATACTTCGAAGGAGGTTTTCCAACGCTTTCGCGAAGTTCCTTAATTAAAGAACCTCTTTTCTCTGGGGGCGTAGCCCCGCTGACACCTTTCTAGGCACCTACTTGGTTTATAGCATTGATCGTTAAGTGGCGAATCTCCTGATAAGTAGTATATACTCACAGTAGGATCGGGATCCAAAATATTATCGTATGATAATGTTGAAGGAATCCTACCAACATTCATCAAACTCCAAAATGGTATGCTCTGTCTGCAAATTTCAGTTTCTTTAGAAATTCCCGATATATGGATTTTTGCCCCATGCTCTTATGACCTTGACGAAGGTCAACAAATAATAAGTCACATGTCAAGTTCTACCTGTCATTATCCAGGTTAATTTGAACCCACCTGTACATACCCTTGACGAAGGTCAACAAGGTAATACGACAGTCCCAAACCAACGCATCTATCTATGCAACATATGAACACCCAACAGCTACCAATCACTATGCCTTGACGAAGATCAACAAACACAGCTTGAATACTATTGAATATTCATATGAAATGATAGAGGGCTACGAATGGTTTTGGTAAAACCGTGAACGTAGTGAACTTGATATAATCGAAGGAACCTGATACTTTTTAAAAGGAGTGGTTAAAGCTCCGTAATTTAAAAATTCTGCTCTTTTAAAATAACCGAGTGGTTTCTTTTAAATTTGTTCCAACGATTGAATTTTGGTTTATTTTCTTTGCATTATAATAATATGTCCCATCATTTATCCTATCATTGCAGAAAACAACGAAAATACCACGACCTCTTATGCCATCCGCATTCGCCACGGGGTCCCGTCATCACCCGTTAGGTTACTTAACTAACGACAGAGCGGGGGTTGGGCTAGCGCGGGTGTAAAACATAAGTGACGTCTAATAGCTATCATATATAGATATTGTACATTCGTCAGACGCAATAATACGCATTCCAGATTACAGATGCACTTTATTGGATATGCAAGCAATCCGCGTTTACTTTGAGCCTGCAACAAAAGACGGATTACACAATTGTGATGAATAGCCATTACCCCAACCTTAGACCCCTACGGGTACGGCAAACTACCCGCCAAGTACCCGAAGTGAAGCGGTCTCCCTCAACAACGTGAGTAGGCCACTAAACACTTCAACGTACCCGGTAGTTTGTGTACCCCGCCTTGGGTCTATCCTAGGAGCAAAAATAGTAAAAAGAAATAATACAACGGTGGCTACAACCGCAACCTGGATGCGCCACGCAAAAGAATATTACATCATATTACATTTACATCGAATGAATGAATATTAAACCTATCTCAAACCCCGGCTAATCATCACAACACTCCAATCAAATCCATATACACAAACAGTAAACATTACAGAAATGTGCAACCCCCTGCCAACCGACATAATAGCAGTTAGGGAAGGTTTACGAACACATTAAACATAACAGATAAAAACCCAATTAGCAAATAACTTAGAACATCGATCAACAACCTTTTTCCGTGTCTATCCCAAAAGCAAACCAGCACTGAAGTAACTTGGGCAGAAACAGAATATACAGGAAACCAAAACACCAAAAAATATGAATTACTGAGCAAATCCAAGTCAACTCGGAGTTGACTCGGCGGCGGATCCGCGGCCAAAAGCACTATCTTGCCGTGGATCCGCGGCCATCTAACCGAGTTGCAATCTCGTATTTTCCCAGAATTCTTATATTTCCCTGCTGTGAATTTTAAGGCATATCAAATATTTTTTTCGACACGTTTAAAATTTACTGAAACTGTTAGGGTTAGGGTTTTGTTTTCACGTTTATCCGTCGATCCAAGTTCTAATTAGTTGCTAACAAGCTAGTAATAGTTTAGTTGGCTCTGATACCACTGTTAGTCCATGTCACGCACCCTACGAAATTGCGGGGAGGCGGAATATATGAAAAACAATTATCAAAGCTTCGTAATACGGACTTGAGCGCATGAATCGTATCTAAACCGTTACTAGCAAACTACGAGAGGTTTAACTACTCGGATTCGAAATTATACCTCACGTTACTTGTCCTTCGGGTCTTCATCGTTGTCCTCCACTCCTCGTAGGCTCCTTGGAACATCGGCATCTCAACGGCCTCCTCGAGTCAAAGACGATCCACCCGAGAGCTCCTACGCCAAGCTTCATCTCTAACATGAGATAACTAGGTTGCTCAAAGTGCTAATCTAAGCTACCTAGGGGATATAGAGTGAGGTTATGGATGTATTAGTCTAGCTAACCCTTGATCTCAACACATGAGAGGTTGGGGTTAGGGTTTCAAGAATGAGAGAGCTTGAGAAGAGAGAAGGTGATGATGAGAATTCTTTTGGATGAATGAAGTCTGTAACAACCCTAATTTTCCTATACAAAATTTTTTTTTCAGATATTTTTTCAAAAATCCACAAAGGGGTATTTTAGCATGAGCACAAGATATAGGTAATTATTTTGTTTTTAATTACAGGCTACAAGAATATAATACAACAGTAAAAGCTCTCTCTCTCTCTCTCTCTCTCTCTCTCTTTCTTACTGTCTGTTTATTTCCCCCTTATCTTTGGGACTTACCGAGCGACCTGTTCGCTGACGACATTCTATTTCTTTCTTCTTTGAATGTCGTCAGGTGGTTTGGACCCGGCAGAAGTTGAGCCAACCCAGGAAGACTTGGAGCAATTTGCTGAAGACCCTGCAGTATAATTTCATTGTACACTTTTCTTTTCAGTACTTTTCATTTCCTGTTATGCCGCTGTTTAGGCATCTTTATTTCAGTTGTATTTTTTTTCCTTTCCATGTTTTGTACAAAGAATGTTAATAAATAAAAGTTGCTGTTATTTTTATACTCTTGTCTCTTGTGTAATATTTTATATTGCTTAGCTACGCTTAGCGTATGTACTTCTGAGTACATACGTAGCGGACCTCGTCACGTCCACTTCGCCGTACACTGGGAAGCGGGGCGTGACAGGTTTTGTTGGTGGCCCATGCAGGTCAGAGCTGTATGAATCCCTGTCATGCAGTTCTGGTCTGCGTGAACAACCTAAGCAATATAGCACAAGAACCAGCAACTAAAATATTCTTTACAATTCATATTCCTTGAATCTTGTAAATTTTTATTCTTTGAATCTTATCATTTCATATACTTGAATCTGTCCTAACCCAAATTTTTCTTCAGGGTTATGGATTCCCCAAACAACACCAGCACCAACGTCAACAACACACCCTCAGCACTACCTCTCACACCGGCTGTTCCTGCACCACCCACTGAGCAAACAATGCTATTTGAGGTGATCCGCAGCCTTCTCGAGGGACAGCAACAACTTCTGAACCGTCCTGAGACTAATGCTCCGGGAGTGAAGCAATTCAGGGCTTTACATCCGAAGCAGTTCTCAGGAAAGGGGAGCCCACTGGAAGCTGAGGAATGGGCTCAAAGTATCTAGGATGATCTGGCCGCAGCACAAGTGCCAGACGCCGCTTGGGTCCGTGTAGCGAAACTACAACTCACGGACAACGCTCGCAACTGGTGGAAGGCGGAAGAAAGCCGTCTTGCGCAGCCTATTGAATTGAAGACTTTTCGCGAGAAGTTCGACGCGAAATACTTTCCAGCGACTGCCAGGTTTGCAATGGAGCAGCAGTTCATTCATCTACAACAAGGATCGATGTGGGACAAATCAGTAGATGAATACGACGCTGAATTCACCATGTTAATCCGATTCGCAGCACACTTGATACCGACGGACGATATCAGAGCCCGTCGGTTTCAACAATGACTGGACATGGAGATTCAGGCCGCCCTAGCCACGGGAAAATTTCTGACTCATGAAGATGCTCTGGAAGCTGCCCGCAGCTATGAAGCAGTGATAAAGGCAAGGGGCAGACCTCAGTCTGCAGGAGTGAAACGTCCTGCCAATCAAATGGCAGGAGGGGCCTCTTCAAGGCCAGCTGTTGAACTCAGAAGACTGGAAGAAGTTAAGGATCGGTCAAGACCCGATTTTTTCTTTTATTGCAAGAGGGAAGGTCACTTGTAGAAGGACTGTAGGCGCGCAAAAGGCATATATTTGGTTTGTAGCGCGTCCAATCACGGAATTGGAAACTGTCCTTATAGACGCAACTCAGCACACACACCCGCCAACTACCCGCAGCAGCCAGCTATCCAGGCTCCTGCAACTCGTCCTGCACTCCCAGCACCACCTCCACGTAGATTCCCTGCTCAGCCAAATTGTCAATTCCAACAGGCACTGAGAAATATGCCTCGAGTACAGGGGAATATGCCTCCAGCTAGGAGGAACGTGCCACGGCGACAGGCTTTCACCTTAGCAGCCATAGAACCTGAAACTGTGAACCAAGGTAACCCAGGTAACTTCCTCACCACTTTGACCAAAACTTCTTTACAATCTTTAATTTTGTCACCAAACTGTTACACTTTCCTTTTACAAATTTCGAGGACGAAATTTTTATAAGTAGGGTAGAATGTAACAACCCTAATTTTCCTATACAAAATTTTTTTTTCAAATATTTTTTAAAAAATCCACAAAGGGGTATTTTAGCATGAGCACAAGATATAGGTAATTATTTTGTTTTTAATTACAAGCTACAAGAATATAATAACTCCATTTTTAGTGTACAAGAATTTACTTTAAATTTAATGTATACTAGGAGTATTTATTCTTGCTGCTATCAGTTTAAGTAATTAAATACCACAATAATTACAAGAAGGAGGTTGTAGCTCATTGGTAATACCTTGCACTGCTGAACCAAGCCATCAGAGTTCGAATCTCATACCCCACATTATTTTTAATATTGATTTTTTTAAAATCTTTAGAATACTAAGAGTTTACACGTGCATATCTCACAAAAACCCCACTACACCTAAAGATGTAACTCTTGTAGAGGGTAGATGAACCGTCGGGGGAGATCCAGGCCACCGGACTCGGCCGGGAATCGGCCAACTCGGCCTTGACTCGGCCGACTCAGTGATCCGACCGAGTCACGGCCGAGTCACCCCCGATTCGGCCGATTCCGGCGATGGTCACAACATGAAAGTTGTGTCTTTTCATCTTCCCTATGCACCTGCAAAATTTCAGCTTCATACAACTTCCAGAACTCTTTAAAACCCCCAATTACTCCACTTTTAATACATTTTTATTACATTTTATCACATTTTTATTTTTAACTTTTCATCTACCCTAACCCTAGCCTAACCCTATAAATACCAACCCTACACACTACCCTCTCACCCCCCAAAATCTTGAGCCACTCTCTCAAAAGTTTTCCAAGAAGTGTGTGCTTTGAAACCGAGTTCACGGCGAAGCCCTGACGGAATTCCGGCGACGTGCTTTGAAGCAACCGGCGACGAAACCACACCTCGGCCTTTCCCCCTAGTCCTCTTTACTCTTTAGAAGAGTTTGAAAACCTGTAAGTCCCAATCTTCCCTCTTTTCTATTTCTTAAAATACGTAATTACGAACCCCGACGGAAATCGGAACAAACCGATTTCCGATTCGGTTTTTCTACAAAATTTCACTTGTCACCTAATCCACAATACCCTAACATATTCACGTTGACTATTAATCCCATAGAAACCAATTTAAACAAAGTTTCTCACATGAAATGATAGCTTTCTTGTAAAACCGTATTCTTTTCATAAAAATACCATGAAGTTTATTTTTCTTTGTTTAATCAATTCCCTCGTTCCTAAATATGTTTATCTTGATCAATAAACTTGTAGAAATCAATTTGAATGAATTTTCACACATAAAATGATAACGTTTTCAAATACCGTATTCTTGCGCTTAAATACCTTCAAGTTTAATATATCATATTTAACCTCTAAAACTTCATTAAACATTAAAATAAGTCACGAGGTAATGACCTACCTCTACACACACAAATATAACCCTAATTGATAAATGTCAAAACATAGAATACGAAAATATAGGACTTTTCACTAAAATACCATATTCTTTATAAACCTTTTCTAAAAGCTTTAAGTTGTATACAATTCTAAAACAAAATCTTTTAAAATGAAAGCACGATATGTCATGGACATCGATCGTTTATCTAAACTGACTTTGTGGTGTCAAGGCAAGTGTGTCTAGGCTAGTGGTTTTTAATTAGGCCCACGACTGTGGTTCCTTCCCACTTACCTGGCACTTACCTGGCCGCAAATGACGGTGAAGAGGCGATTTGAGGCTTCTAATGACTAGTCGTTTAGACCTTAGAAATAGGCTAGTTGGCTTAGGAAACCCTAGAAACTAAAATACGGAAATCTATACCCTTTAACAAATAAATACCTTATATTTATAAAACCGTTTTTCTAAATGAATAGTATTTGTTAAACCTAAGCAAAGCGCCGCTACAACCCACCTTTGGGGAACCTGTTAGGGATAGTACGGTTCATCGTGCACCCGCGGGGTAGTAGTGCGAGATTCAGACCTCCGCAAGAAGCATTCGGTCTCGAAAGGTTTGAAATACGACATTTAAGAAAAATGAGATTTTTGGAAAAATAAAATATTTATTTAAAATTATTCTTATATATATAATTATCATTTAAATACCTATTTTATTATAAGATAAAGTTTTCACTTTTTCTAAAATTACAGGATTAAAAGTTACATTAAAATACCATGAGTTTCAAATAAATCAATTAATACTTTTATTAGGATATATTCACTAGAATAACACAAATAAAATTCACATTCATTATAACTATAAAGACGGATAATAAATACTTGAGGTGTATTTTGAAAAATATACAATAGTACTTTTTACATAAACCCCCCTCAAGTTTTATAAATTACAATAAGGCCCCTAACAATTATTGAACTTCAACTTACCTTCTTTTAGTCTGACTCGGGTTTGAGTCTGACTGTTTCTGACTTGAACATGATTCAAGTCAATCTATATTCTTTTATATTCCAACTCAATACGAATACATGAATCCCTGAATCCAGTTAACAATCTATATAACTTGACTGAACCGAACCATGGATATATTCCTTTTACATGTTTCCCAGTATTCCATTTACATGACTCTACGGTTTTAGCCGTTTCCTGATATCATGGTTTCGGTCAGTCAGTTAATCAATCTTACAATCAATACAATTTTACAAGATAACAATACAAACAAGATATCGCGGGGTTTAAGGGGTAGACTGGTACGGAATATGTTAAAGGTGGCACGAGATGGTCACTTAAGACGTAATTACATCCATGCCGTTGTTCCGTGGTATTATCGACGGAGCCTTGTACTACAGGTTACCAAGGTCCCCGGTGTAAGTGGGACTCCCCTCGTATACACTGGCATCTTCTGTACCAGGCTAAAAACAACAACGTTAATACAATATTATAATATTATAATACAACAGTAAAAGCTCTCTCTCTCTCTCTCTTTCTTACTGTCTGTTTATTTCCCCCTTATCTTTGGGACTTACCGAGCGACATGTTCGCTGACGACATTCTATTTCTTTCTTCTTTGAATGTCGTCAGGTGGTTTGGACCCGGCAGAAGTTGAGCCAACCCAGGAAGACTTGGAGCAATTTGCTGAAGACCCTGCAGTATAATTTCATGGTACACTTTTCTTTTCAGTACTTTCCATTTCCTGTTATGCCACTGTTTAGGCATCTTTATTTCAGTTGTATTTTTTTTTCCTTTCCATGTTTTGTACAAAGAATGTTAATAAATAAAAGTTGCTATTATTTTTATACTCTTGTCTCTTGTGTAATATTTTATATTGCTTAGCTACGCTTAGCGTATATACTTCTGAGTACATACGTAGCGGACCTCGTCGCGTCCACTTCGCCGTACACTGGGAAGCGGGGCGTGACAAAGTCATTTGTGTATATATGAAACATATGATAATATTAAGTAAATAACAAACAATGAATTATCACCATGTTTCATTAATACACTAAGTGATTCATCACATGAGTCATATAAAACATTAAATGAATCATTAACTCAATGTATGAATCACTACATGACTCATTAATCCAATTAATGCATATGCCACCTTAACCCCCAAGTCACCATGCTTCTAGAAGCTTCCCGAAAAATTACGAGAACGCCCCTCCAATCCGTGAAAACACGGAAAAACTTTAGACTGTATAAATCCAATAACCTGATACTAGAATCTGGCTTAAACCAAAGCCGACTAGTAAAAACTGTCCGAACGTCGTACGTGCGTAAACACATGTATGCGTCCGAACCCTTGTCGTAAAACCATACGACCTCTATATTGTTTCTCCTGGAGCAGGGAAACCCTCTCTGTGGGACTCTAAAGACTCGACACTACGCTGGCAGTGGGTTTAACTATAGACCGCAAGCGGCACTAGCTGTACGTAACGGTCCCCAGGTAGATGTCGATAAGAAGGCCGATGAGGAAACCCATCTGAACTCCTACTGAGCCTGATGTGACAATCTCCGTACAGTCTGGTCTGTTCGTCTAAGACTATCGCATATCGAGCTTAGGGAGCGGCAAGCGTCAGTCCCCTAATAGCGGTATAAGTCGTGTCGGAGCGTAGCCCATTACACCCTGAGAAACTACTGGAACCTACCAGTAAATCTCGCTTGCCCTGGCCAGAGACTTTGCGTAATGGCTCTCTGACACAGCGCGATATCATCTTCCAATACCGGGAGAGATGAATCCTTTCTAACCGCTACTGCCTCCAAGTGCTCGGGACTGCACCCAACTGCTACTTGTTTGCACGACTCCTTTGAGCCGTGGTAGGGTAGCAATCTAGGAACGGTGGGACACACTCGAGGCGAAGTAGCAGTGTCAAGTCTGCGGACTATGCGGTACTCATGTCACCTGGGAACTGTTAACTGACGACGGGTATAATACCATCCAACAGTTCCCCTGCGAGTCCTGTCCGGTGTACCCGTAACCTAACGAGCACCTGTATACTATCTTCAGTACGACGTACTGATGGCTGTGGGACAGACCATCTCCCCAACTAGGATGAGAAGCGTATACACTAGTCTACTCTGGAGTATCGATGTCCAGTCTCGATAATCCAACGACTAGGGATGAGTATAGGATGTTGCTTATAGACTACCCAGCCCCCACTAGTGTGACTGTCATCACAACGCTGGTAATCAAGCAAAGATCCTATGGGCTCTACTAATATGTATAAGTGATACGTTACAAGAAACATATGCACATATTAAAGTAGACACAAACCAAGTAGCATACTACCATTTTTAGCAAGACTGTATATACAACTGTGAATATCCCAAGCTTCCATTAAGTAATATACATACAAGTATGATACAATAATGGCCCCTAGGGCATATACACTAACACTTTCCATAAAACCTACATAGCAAAAGAAGAAGCTAACTACTATGAAAGATGGTATACCAAAAGAATCGAGTCCTTCGGTCTTCGTTCTTCATCCTTAGCTCCTACTAGCCACCTTGAACTTGCTTGATCTTCTTTCTTTGCTCCGTCGGTTCTCCGGGATCGAGCTTGTTCTCCGGTCTTCCTTGGTCCTTGATGATCCACCCGGGGAGTATGATCCATGGCTCTAGCTCCTAGCTATGTAACAAAAGGAGCAACTAGAAAACTTGGTTTGCTAAGCCAAGTAGTCTAGGATGTAGTGAGGGTGTCTAAGTATTTTCTATCTCTTTTCTAATCTCTTCACTTGTTTCTCAACTCATGAGAATGTTAGTGAAGAGGAAGAAGATGAAGGTGGATCAAAGCAAGAGGAGGGAGGAGATGAGTGCAAAAGAGAGCTCAAAGAAAATAATGAATCAACCATGAAAGAGAAAATATACACAATGGTTTTGTATATCAATTCTTTCATTAAACAATTAGCAACCATGCTTCAATAGTAGACCCAAAATGAATTATAAATTCATTTGAATACTATTGAAGCATGGTCACCTCTTTTCCTCCCATACTCTTACTTTACATCTCATTTCCATTTATGAAATAAATGGAAAATACAAAATGAGGTGACCACCTTCTAGAAGGAAAACTGTAGCAAATACGGATTTCCAACTACTGTACAAATATACCGGCAATCAGATAAAAATCCGAACGCCCAAAAGAGATAGAATAACACGAAGAACGTAATACTAGAATATATATATCGAAATACATATATGTAAATTATTAAATCAATACCTGATTTAATAATCCGGCTCAAACCCGAGCCTGCTAGTATTACAAACTGTCAGATCAAAAATCCGAGTACCAAGTACATCAATCGATCAAACCCTGCACGTATCCAATACGGCTACTACATCATTTTGCCTAGATCAGGGAAACCCTCTGTGTGGGATGATTGATCAGAAATTTTCGATTGTGTTTATCAAATCAAATAGTCCCCGGCAACGGCGCCATTTGATTGTAATAAATTCTTGTTTGTGTAAATCAATTCAAATGATCCCCGGCAACGGCGCCATTTGATTGATCATTTCTTTGTGTGTCGGTAATAAGAAAATGAATAGAATCACAATCAAAGAATTATATTTGACCGCAATCAACTACGGTGTCAGTTGTAGATCGTAAGCGAGTGCGGATCGTCCACAGGGATTGTGCGATTCGTTTTTATATTTGATTTGTTTGAATCGAAAAGTTAATTGACAAGAAAAGAAAACATGATTCAAGAATTTATCAATTAATTCAGGTGTCACGATGTTTAATCAAGAATCAAGAAACTGATAAACAATCAAGAATTGGGTTTCGATAATATTTCCAACCAAATGTCAAGAATCTAAATGAGGCTCGTAGGAATCGATCGGATCGATAGACGTGATGTAATCTAAAGATAACGTGTTCTTGTCCTTCGAAGGATTGATACTAGATCGATGATGATCGACGAGAGTTAGGGCTTCTTCGTGAAACTAGGGTTTCATCATTTTACCCTTGTTCTTTTGTCGATATCATTCACATTCTAGCCTCTAGCAATTTCAAGAAACGATCGTAACTCCCCAATTTCGAGCGATATCATTCAAGAAAGCATCGTAACGAAATGGGTCGTCGGTTCTTGAACTTGCTAGGGTTTACAAAACTTGTAGGAATCAAGAATAATTTTAAGATATATTACATCATCATTCTATTGATCGTCTCGGCTCCTTTACGAGCGGAGTTTTACTCAAACATCACAACAAGAACAACAATTACAAATTGAGATCTAATCATGATGCAAGAATTAAAAAAAACAAGATAAAAGAATTTCACCTTTTATTTATATCAACACTTTGATTACAATCGCTCAAGAACTACAAGAGGAAGAATCTAAATTGTTGAATTGGCATCGCTCGGCTCCGTGAGTCGCGGATCGGCTTTGACCACTTGCTCTGTTGAAGACCGACACAGCTCATAAAAGGTTGCAAGGCTTCTTGCTTGATGGGTACTCGGGATCTTGGCTTTTGGATGGAATTAGGGTTAGGGTTTCACACAAATCTTGTCACTAGACTTGTGGAAGAAGAAGATGAAGAGAGAGAAAGAATGGCTCTCAAATGAACTAATGGATTCAATAATGGGATTTTTCCAACATGAATAATAAGTGAGCCTAGAGTCTTATTTATAGAACACCCAAACCCTAAGCCTTCTTGAGTTCCCTCCAAAAGTTTGTTGAAAGACTTCTAGAAAGAGTTTGTTAGGCTTAGCTTAGGGTTTAAGCTGGGGTTTAAGAAGAAGGTTCTAGAATACAAAGCTTAGTTTAGTGTAGGAACAAGGGTTTTCTGATCTGGCAGAAGTCTCTGGAGTCTTCTGGAAGTTGACATGTCTTTTTGAACTTCTGGGACTGAAAGAGGAATTATGCCCTAAAAATAAACTGCTGACGTGGCAAGAATGCGGCGGATCCGCGGCTCAAGCAGGCTCCCGCCGCGGATCCGCGGCGCTTTATGAGCCTTGGGGATTGGGCTTTCTGGTACAGGCTTGGGCTGATTCTTGGGCCTTTTTAGGATATATTGATTTGTATAATTCCTTCTGAATTGCTACCAGATCTGAATCTTTTGAGTTCGCGTAATTTTTTATCGGTACCATGTACATTTTGGCCTTTCTTCTGGATTTTCCTGCACAGATCTCAAAACAAGCGTTGCGCAAATGTAGCGAAGATGCGATGCCATGAAATGCAGTCAATTTCCTGTATAGTGTTGGTTTTAGAGTCTAATACATGTAATCTGATATTTTGCGACAGTTTTGCTAATATGTAGAATATGAATGCCGAACACTTCTATATGAATGCAATTGATGAGGAAATTGCCGGTTAAAATATGCAATATTTACGACTAATCAAATTCCCCCAAACTTAATTTCGATCGTCTCGAGCGAACTGTTTTATTAAAAATAGAAGGAGAAAATAAAGAAAGAGAAAAACTAACTAGCACACTTTTGTAGGCAACACGATTGCACTGAGCATGTGCAACAAGCCTTTAAACCTCTAGGTGTCCCTAGTAGGAGGAGTGTTGTCTCCTGAGGGTTTTCAGCGGATTGCACCCACAAAATCCAATAATAAAAGGAAGATCATGAATATTACATTTAAAGACAAGAATTGTAAAAGAAAGACTTTGAAAATTAGCGTTTCCAACTAAGCTAGCTTTTCGGTTGTCATGAGCCCTATCTTAATGGTCATGAAAAGATGTCAGAAATCACGTCCTCCCTCAATAAAACATCGTCTTATTCTTCATTCCTATCTTTCTTCCAAACATCGATCATATAACCCTGCGTGTGTGTAAAGGCATTCCTACACCCGGAGAATTCAATTCAAGCTATCATACTCTTGCCCATCAGCCTCAGTACTTTTTAATTAATGAATATTTAGATGAGATTGCTCACACACTTTCATGCGACCGTTAATACTTCTTGAGGTACTAACTGACCGATTACTCATGTGCTTGCTTACTTGGTGTATTTTCCTCGTCTTGCACCACCTCAGGCATAGCAGTGACTCCCAGACCAGTTGGCCTTAGGGCACTAGGTGAAGAAGCACCCTCGCTATATATTTTTTTATTGCCCTCGGTGATAACAAAACCAGTGTCTATTTTTCTCACCACTTTATATTTTATTCATCATTTTTTTTTCCTTCATACTTTTGGCTTTAAGACAAGAGCATTTCAAGGTATCCTCTACTATCCCAGGCTTTAAGACGTGTGTAAGTGCGAATAGCAGGGTAGCAACGTTCAAAATGTTTAGCTTCCAGAATAGAAACTATTTTTCAGACTTATTTTTATCCTCAGATTAGTGACGTCTTTCATCTTACTAACCCTTGGGACAACGGCTCATAACTACATATTACTAGTTCGTATAAGAAAACTTCTAATTTTCTCGGTTTTCTTAAATTTTTCTAATCTCATGGATGTAAGTTTTCACTATCTAATCTTTTATTATCTTATTTATGTACAAAAAATATTTTTATCTTTTTTGAAAATTTTTAAATTTTTATAAGTTTTGAAAAATGTTTTGTGCTTATGCAAATGATATGTAAATGATGCGAAAATAAGCACAAACCTCCCCCAAACTTGTTTTCAACAGTGTCCTCACTGTTGCCATCTGCTAAATCTCGAAAAACCTGTAAGCTTGGGAGGAATTTATTAGTGGGGGCAAAATATATAAGTGAAGAATCTCCCCCAAACTTGTTTTTGGCTCAAAATTTTGTAAAAATTTTTCCTTTCAAGAGCCCGATTAAAAATATACCCCCCTCCCAAACTTATGCAATGTTAATCTTTGAAAATCACATGAGGGGGTTAAAAATTAGTGGTCGATGCCAAGCTTTGCAAAGACCGAATGTCAACACCAACTATTCAAAAATTTTATCAATGCAGTGCTCGGGTTGGTGGAAGAAGAAGTGGAGAAAGGGTAAGTGGTGGAATAGAATGTGTGTGTGTCTCATTTTGGAGAGACGATGCAGTGAATGTGATGGATTACTCGCATTCTTTTTACAGTTCAGAAGAAGGGATGGATGTTCAATTTCATTGATTGGGAGATGATTCATCTCAACACCCGTGTTGTTCAGAAATGCGAGTTCATCAGCGAAGATCTCATCAAAAGTTTCATCAATACCCCGAAGAATAATGTCATCACAAAGTGCGGGGTGCTCTTCAGACTCTAAAAGCAATTCATAATCAGTGTTAATTGTTGACCCGGACATCTCAGTGGAAGAGTCCGTATGTGTATGATACATAGTTGGGTCAAACAATAACGTATGAAAAGAGTCTAGATCAATATCAGGAGGATCATCAAATTCGCTGCTGTCGACCTCCATTAAGTCGACAGAACAGACCTGAGCAGTAGGTTCGGAGGGTACACTTCCCAACTTGTAAATGTTTAGCTCAATTGACATATTCCCGAAGGATAGGGTCATAGAGCCGTTACGACAGTTGATTATTGCATTGGAAGTGGCCAAAAAGGGGCGACCTAAAATCACCGGAATTTGATTCCGTGGGTTTGCTACAGGCTGTGTATCAATTACAATAAAATCCACAGGAAAGATAAATTCCCCGATTTTTAATAACACATCCTCTAGTTCACCCCTAGGTTTGGTGATTGATCGATCAGCCATCTGGAGAGTGCAATGGGTTGGCTTCAACTCTCCGATCCCTAATTGCTCATAGACTGAGTATGGAAGCAAGTTAACACTAGCGCCAAGGTCTAGTAGAGCACGGTTGATGTGTTTTTCCCCAATAGAAATGGAAATCATAGGATATCCAGGATCCTTACGTTTCCTCGGTAATTGTTGGGGGAAAGCTGTGTCTACTGTTTTTGCCATGAATATTTTCTTGGGCACTTGAGTCTTCCTCTTTCTAGTGCACAAGTTCTTAAGAGTTTTCGCATAGGACGGAACTTGTTGGATAGTATCTAGGAGAGGGATGTTGATGTTAACTTGCTTAAAAATATTCATAATCTTCTCCATATGTGGACTCGGTATATTAGCCCTTAACCGATTAGGATAAGGTGCTTTAGCAATAAGCGCTGGGTCCATCATAGGAGAAGGAAGTGTGTGTGGACCCGATCCCAGAATAGAAGTGGGGACCGTCCGTGGAGGGGTAAAAGAGGTGGGCTGAAGTGGCGAGCCTTTTGGGAAACGAAGAATCGGCTCGGGAGAAGGGTGTGGGGTAGAAGAACTGGGGTCAGAATTAGAAGGGTGTGTGTGAGGAAAGGTCTCAGCCGGGGTGTTATTGATTGATTTATCAGTATCATCAAACTCTTCCCCAACGTGATTGTCAAGCACTCTTCCAGATCTCAATGTGATTGCATCCACATGATATGAATAACCAGGATTGGGTAAGGATTGAGCTGGAAGTTTCCCTTTCTCTCTTGCACTCATTTCGGCTTTTAATCGTGCAATTTCTTCTTCCATCGATTTAATACTCTCGTTTTGGGACGCAGAGTTTTTCTCAATTTTATCGACGGATGACTTCATTTCAGCCGAAACTTGCATGATATTTGTTAAGACCAAATTCATGTATTGTGCAAAAGAGGAGGATTCATCAGTTCCGGTCAACTGTAAAGGACTAGACAGTGCAGGTGTGTTGACCTGATTTTGAAAATTATGTGCTTGAAAGGGGTGCTGACTCAATTGAAGTTGTGGCTGCTGTTGTGGTGGAGGGACCCTTTGGAAATTGTTTTGGTTTGGAACCGTGTTTTGAGAGTGTGATTGGTTCCAAGCAAAATTAGGGTGATTCCTCCAACCCTGATTATATGTGGAAGAAAAATGATCGTTTCTCGATCTTTGAAATGCGGCATTGGTATGCTCGTGACCTTGAAATGGACATTCTTCCGTCAAGTGAAACGGATCAGAACAGCAGCCACATACAGTTTTGGAAAGTGACATTTGATTAAGGGAGGCAGCTAAAAATTTGTTTTCCATAGTCTCGAGTTTCTTGTGTATAGCTGAAATGTCAGCTCTAACTCCTATGGAAACATCCGATTGGCTATTGCCACTCCTAAATGATGGACTTTCCCACTGTAAAGACTTTTCAGCGAACTCTTCTAAATATCGCCAAGCTTCCCCATCATCCTTAGACATGAAGGTACCTTGACACATATTTTCAAGGCTCTGTTTAGTGTTAGGGTTACTGCCCTCATATATGATTCGGCAAAGCTCCCATCTCGGGATGCCGTGATGAGGACATTGAACCAATAGATCCTTGAAACGTTCAAAGCATTTAGAGAATGGTTCAGTAGGGAGCTGGGCAAATTGATTCAGTTCGCTACGGATTCGAGCTGTCTTTTGTATTGGGTAAAATTTCTTAAGGAATGCCGCGACGAATTCTTCCCAATTCGTAATAGAATGTGCGGTAGTGTTATATAGCCACTTTTCGGCTATATCGCACAATGTAAATGGAAGAAGTCGTAGACGCATAGCATCCACTGAAAGTTGTGACGTACCCATCATTGCGCATACGTTTTCAAATTTGGTAATGAAAACGTAAGCGTCCTCAGTCTCGAGTCCATGGAATTTAGGTAAAAGATTGATATACTGGGGTTTAATTTCAAAGTTATCCCCATTGGCTGGTGGTGTGGATAAGCAGGTCGAAAGAGGACCTTTAAGTGGATAGCACCTCTCCTGGAGAGAGATGCGGGGTGGATTCTGCGCACCAACGGACGGCGGCAGATTAGGGTTAAAGAAGTTTGATGGATTCGGATCCATCGGTGTGGGTATGGTAGTAGGTAAAGGAAAGTTAAATGGAGAAATATCGACTTCGGAGTCGATAAAAGGTACGCGGACTAAACGTGCACTAGAATCCCGTGTCCAGCCTATCTTGTACTAAAAAGGGTTAGTACAAGTGGCAGCGTGAATTTATAATTAGGGGTATGAATGCGGTGTTTACTTTTGAAAAAAGGGACGGATTTTTGAAAAAAAAATGATGCGACACAACAAATGCAACACACAAACCCTAGAATCTAGTGGTCACCTAGGTCCGGCTCTAGACCGCTCCTAACTGCCAAAAGACAAGTCGCGGGATAGAATCCTTCACTGCCTCTTTGTTTCCCTGTGGCCGGATAAGTGCCAGGTAAGTGGGAAGGTACTCCACTACGTAAGTAGTGGGCCTAATTAATAACCACTAGCCTTAGACACACTCGCCTTAGGCACCACAGGAAAACGCGGATAAGCAATGAATTACCCACGGCCTTCTTCTGTCCTAATTGAGCGCGACAGTCCTTAGAGTCATTTCTAGATTTCTTTTAGTTAATGTGGGTCAATGCGGATGCAAGTTTGGTGGTTTTCGGGGCCTAGGAAGGGTAATGAAATCCCCACCTAATTTGGATTTGGCCGTGCCCCTTAATATGCGTATTTATAATGCAAACAACCAAGAAACAAAATAACGCACAAATTTAATTTGCAATTTGCGAGCTGCGATTATTTGCAAAGAATCCTGCAGCAAAGTATTAGTTTGAGCTAAAAAGAGGAGAGAGAAGAAGGTAAGAAGTCACCTGAAGCAAAACGTTTTCAGAGATCCCCCAATAATGCCGCGGTTCCGCCGCATATGGGTACTTGGGCCGCTCTTCCGCGGTCTTCTGTGCAGATCACTGCACCAAACTTCTTCAAGGAGCTTCTGTAGACTCCCTCAGCTCTCTGGTATTTTCCAAAAATTTGTTTCAATTTCCAGCAAGCTCCAGATCTCCTTGCAATGAACCACAACAAATTGTTTAGGGTTTGCATGAATTTTGATCTCAAAATAACAATGGAATAAATTTTTCAATTCAAAACTATAATATGAAACGAATTAGCGCACGATCCCCGGCAACGGCGCCATTTGATTGATCAGAAATTTCCGATTGTGTTTATCAAATCAAATAGTCCCCGGCAACGGCGCCATTTGATTGTAATAAATTCTTGTTTGTGTAAATCAATTCAAATGATCCCCGGCAACGGCGCCATTTGATTGATCATTTCTTTGTGTGTCGGTAATAAGAAAATGAATAGAATCACAATCAAAGAATTATATTTGACCGCAATCAACTACGGTGTCAGTTGTAGATCGTAAGCGAGTGCGGATCGTCCACAGGGATTGTGCGATTCGTTTTTATATATGATTTGTTTGAATCGAAAAGTTAATTGACAAGAAAAGAAAACATGATTCAAGAATTTATCAATTGATTCAGGTGTCACGATGTTTAATCAAGAATCAAGAAACTGATAAACAATCAAGAATTGGGTTTCGATAATATTTCTAACAAAATGTCAAGAATCTAAATGAGGCTCGTAGGAATCGATCGGATCGATAGACGTGATGTAATCTAAAGATAACGTGTTCTTGTCCTTCGAAGGATTGATACTAGATCGATGATGATCGACGAGAGTTAGGGCTTCTTCGTGAAACTAGGGTTTCATCATTTTACCCTTGTTCTTTTGTCGATATCATTCACATTCTAGCCTCTAGCAATTTCAAGAAACGATCGTAACTCCCCAATTTCGAGCGATATCATTCAAGAAAGCATCGTAACGAAATAGGTCGTCGGTTCTTGAACTTGCTAGGGTTTACAAAACTTGTAGGAATCAAGAATAATTTTAAGATATATTACATCATCATTCTATTGATCGTCTCGGCTCCTTTACGAGCGGAGTTTTACTCAAACATCACAACAAGAACAACAATTACAAATTGAGATCTAATCATGATGCAAGAATTAAAAGAAAACAAGATAAAAGAATTTCACCTTTTATTTATATCAACACTTTGATTACAATCGCTCAAGAACTACAAGAGGAAGAATCTAAATTGTTGAATTGGCATCGCTCGGCTCCGTGAGTCGCGGATCGGCTTTGACCACTTGCTCTGTTGAAGACCGGCACGGCTCATAAAAGGTTGCAAGGCTTCTTACTTGATGGGTACTCGGGATCTTGGCTTTTGGATGGAATTAGGGTTAGGGTTTCACACAAGTCTTGTCACTAGACTTGTGGAAGAAGAAGATGAAGAGAGAGATAGAATGGCTCTCAAATGAACTAATGGATTCAATAATGGGATTTTTCCAACATGAATAATAAGTGAGCCTAGGGTCTTATTTATAGAACACCCAAACCCTAAGCCTTCTTGAGTTCCCTCCAAAAGTTTGTTGAAAGACTTCTAGAAAGAGTTTGTTAGGCTTAGCTTAGGGTTTAAGCTAGGGTTTAAGAAGAAGGTTCTAGAATACAAAGCTTAGTTTAGTGTAGGAACAAGGGTTTTCTGATCTGGCAGAAGTCTCTGGAGTCTTCTGGAAGTTGACATGTCTTTTTGAACTTCTGGGACTGAGAGAGGAATTATGCCCTAAAAATAAACTGCTGACGTGGCAAGAATGCGGCGGATCCGCGGCTCAAGCAGGCTCCCGCCGCGGATCCGCGACGCTTTATGAGCCTTGGGGATTGGGCTTTCTGGTACAGGATTGGGCTGATTCTTGGGCCTTTTTAGGATATATTGATTTGTATAATTCCTTCTGAATTGCTACCAGATCTGAATCTTTTGAGTTGGCGTAATTTTTTATCGGTACCATGTACATTTTGGCCTTTCTTCTAGATTTTCCTGCACAGATCTCAAAACAAGCGTTGCGCAAATGTAGCGAAGATACGATGCCATGAAATGCAGTCAATTTCCTATATAGTGTTGGTTTTAGAGTCTAATACATGTAATCTGATATTTTGCGACAGTTTTGCTAATATGTAGAATATGAATGCCGAACACTTCTATATGAATGCAATTGATGAGGAAATTGCCGGTTAAAATATGCAATATTTACGACTAATCATGGGACTCTAAAGACTCGACAGTACTCTGGCAGTGGGTTTAACCACAAGCACGTCAGCGGCACTAGCTGTACGTAACGGCTGCCCAGGTACCTGTCGAAAAGGAAGGCCGACGAGCAAACTCATCCAGATCTCCTACTGAGCCTATCCGTGACAATATCCATACAGTCCGGTCTCTTCGTCAAAGAGTATCGCATACCGGGTCTAGGGGATGGTGAACGTCAGACCCTAACAACCTGATAAGTCGTGTCGATGTGGCTCAGGACCAATCCGGGAAACTACTGATCAACCTATCAGTAAATACCAAGTGCCTTGTCCAAGGTCTTATGGTCCTGACCAATCGAATCATAGTGCGATATCAACTCCCTATACCGGGAGAGACGAATCCCCGACAATCGCTCACTGCCTCCATGTGCCTCGGGACTGAACCCAACCAAAACCTGTTTGCACGACTCAGTAGAGCCGTGGTAGGGTAGTGATCAAAGTTCAGTGGGAACTCACACGAGAAAAATGCCGATCTTGAGTCCAAAGACTAACCTGTACACATGTCACCTGAGAACTTCCATCTGACGATAGGTATAGTACCATATGGAAGTTCTCGGCGAGTCCGTCCAGTGTACTCACACCCAGTGAGCACCTGCATACGATCTTAGGTGCATCAGACCAATGGCTGCGGGACCAACCATCCCCCGACGGGGTTAGAAACGTACACACCAGTCTACTCTGGAGTATCAGTGCTCAGTCTCGATACTCACGCGACTAGGGACCATTTGAGGATGTGCTTATGGACTACCCTGCTCCCACAAGTATGATCGCCATCACAATGCAGGTAGTCAAGCAAGATCCTAGGGGCTTTATCAACATGTAACCGCAATATGTAATAACGAGTATGACATATGCCATGTAAAGATAAAGACAAACCACAATAGTATACTACCGTATCGAGTCTTTATCAATATGTGCAAACCAGATAACAATAAATACACATATCCCGATAAAAAAAAGTCAAATAATATACTATAAAACTGAGCAAGATTGTTCTGTACATACATATCCCTAGTATCCATATATATACATATACAATACTGGCCTCTAGGGCATATACATCCAACAGTAGCTCCCTACCCTAACACACCAGGGATCAAAGCCCTTGCTAACAGGCACCGGGCAGTAACCCTGCTCGGCCCATCCTTAGTAGGCCCCTTACGGCCGCTCCCGCGCTAAGGATGAAAAGCCCTCGCAAGAGGCAACCGGACCAGCCCTTGCTCGGTTATCGCTGGCTGGTAGCTCCCTACCCCAACACACCAGGGATTAAAGCCCTCGCCAAGAGGCACCGGGAAGTAACCCTGCTCAGCCCATTCTTAGTAGGCCCCTCCCGCGCTAAGGATCCAAAGCCCTCGCAAGAGGCAATCGGGCCAGCCCTTGCTTGGTTATCTCTGGCTGGTAGCTCCCTACCCCAACACACCAGGGATCAAAGCCCTCGACAAGAGGCACCGAGTAGCTACCCTACTTGGTCCAGTCCTTAGTAGGCCACTCACAGCCCCTCCCGCGCTAAGGACCGTAGCCCTCACCCAGAGGCAAACGAGCAGCTTCACTGCTCAGTCCATCCTTAGCAGGCTTTGTACGGCCACTCCCACTCTAAGGGTCATGACCTCACTAAGAGGAAGCTTATCAGCTACCCTACTCGACCATCCCCGGCTGACAATTCAATAACTTACAACGCCAGGGATCGAAGCCCTCGCCTAGAGTCACCGGGCAGCTACCCTGCTCGGTCTATCATCAGCATGACTCTCCGAGCCTTCCACGCTAAGGGACAAGACCTCATCAAGAGGCATCCAGTTCTACGTCTAAGCGATCTCTACCTCGACTTCGGGGCCATGGAGATATCGTCTTCCCGCCGGTCTTCGCACACTTGGCAAATGATCAGATTCAATCTGACGCGTAATCGCTAGACGAAGAACCGACATAACATAAAGGCAGTACTGTGCAAATACAAGTGTTCACCAACAAAAGAAAATACGAGCACAAATACAACTGCAAAAACAAAAATCTTTATTCACAAACTCAAAGCTTTTACAAGGGTATTGTGGGATCCCCAGCCTTACAAAATGCCCGGAGGCCTACAAAATAACCGATGCAACAAAAAGAAGAAAAAACAAGAAGACAAGGGGCTTTAGGCCTCAGGGCCGGGCGCAACCCCGGGAAGCTCAGCACCCACCATATGAGCCTCGGCATCGTCCTCGCCGGGTATCTCTTCCCCGACCTCATCCCCGGGGCCGTCCCCCTGCTCGTCATCCCCGCGAGGATATTCAGCTCGGAGATCTTCGTCAGCAAACTCCGGCATCCAAGCCTTGACGGCGTCGAGGGCCTCATGCCAGATAGCGGTGGTGGCCGAGGCTAGGACGGTGTAGAACTGTTCTGACTTCTGGAAGCTCTCCACCACCCTTGCCGCTCTGAGGTCGGATCGCTACACTGCCTCTACCGCAGCCTCCAACTCCTTCTGGAGGGGGCTCGCTGACTTCTTCATGGTGCCGACGAGCACCTTGGAGTCCTGAAGATTGGCCTCGGCGGCCCGGGCGGCCTCGTGGAACCTGGAAACATCCTGCTTCGAGGCCGCCACCTCCTGCTTCGTGGCCGCCGCCTCACCCTCAAGGGCAGCGACCCTCGCCAACGCCGCCTCCAACTCCCGCTTCAAGCTCTCCTCCAGCGAGGAGAGCTCGCCCGTGGCTCGCATCGATGGGGCTATCTCCTCCTCCTCCATCCGGACAACGAGAGCGACGTGCTGGAGGACCTGAAGAAATCAGAGGGGGGTCAGAAGGAAAAAAGGAGCACCAAATCTCGCGAATGACGAGGCGCAGAGTGAAAAATCAAGTGAGGTACGAGCACTAACCTGCACGACCTCTTGGGCGATGGACGCCATTTGCGCCTTCAAAGTCCCCCCAGGGACCTTACCCTCGGCCGACCTCTCCATGTCGGACAGCAAGCTGTCAGCGATGGAGCGCCCCGAGGGCACCTCAAGGCGGAGCTCTCCCTCGTCCACTAATATCAGGGAGGCTGGGGTCCGCGGGACTACGCGGGGGAACCTCTTGAGGGCCAACGGCGGAAGGCTGGTCTCTGCCTCCGAAGCCGAGGCCTCCTGCCCCCGAACCCGTTTTCGGCTCGGCGCCTTGCTGGGCTCCGGGGCACGATCCGCACTCAAGCGCGGGGGCGTGATGGCTGCTGGGGGAGCCGGGATCGACGTCTAACGAGAAGAGCTGGCCCCTCCAGCCTTCGACCCCTTCTTCGGCTTGCGCATGGCCGCTCGAAGGTAGCTCATGTCCATGGGTTCTACACAAGGAAAGGTACAATGAAGTTAGCAACACAAACAAAAATGAAAATAAACGCAAGCCTAACAGAACGCCTACGAGCTCCTAACTTACCGACGAACTGGGTGGGACTGAGCCCGGCCCAACTAAGGGCCCGCTCAGAAAGCAGCATGTCGGCCCGGGGAATGGGCTCCCACTGCGCCACTCTCACCGCGTCGGGGTCGTTGGACGGGCTTCCCCGCCAGCACCTATCCCTAGACCACCGGGTGGGCACGGGCCAGTCCTCACCTTCCGGCGGCCCAACGAAGAAAAACTTCTTCTTCCAATTGTGGATGGAAGAAGGCAAGACGACGAATCCCGACTCGGGTGCACTCCCCCGTCATTTCCTAAAGGAGAGATAAATCCACCTCGGGTCGCCCGCGCGGGTGCCGGGGTGGCCTTTGTAAATGAGAGAGGAGGCAAGGATGGACATACCAAAAGGAATCATCTGCAACTTCAAGCGGACCAGGAACCCAAGGAGAATCCTCCATGAGTTCGACACTAGCTGGCCTGGGGCTAGCCCAAAGTAATTTAGCGCCCTAAAAACCTCGGGAGAGAAGGGCAGGCGCATTCCGGCCCGAAAGGCTTCCAAGTACAGGGCAATCTCCTTGTCCGTACATGATCTGCCCTCTCCCCCTTCTCGGCCAAACGCAACGTGTAGCCGGGAGGAATATGGAAACAGTCCGAGAATCGGCAAGCTCCTCCTCATGACTCACCGTAGACGGCACGCCGGGCGCATCCGCAACCTCCACTCGGGAGGCCGACCCCGTCCCGCGACCCTAGAAAGGAGACCTAACCCTAGCTCCTGGGAGAACTCTGGTCCAGAAGAAGAAGAAAAAGAAGGGGAAGAAGAGGAAGACTCTACAGAGGGCTCCCCAGACTCTACACCAACTACATCTACAAACTCCTCAGAAGAAGACATCTAACCTGATGAAGAGGAGTCCTCGGAAAAGCAAACGCGGGAATCCCGACCTAAAGAGGAGAACGCCGAGCTAACAAGACCAAAGACGAGGAGATTATGAAGAGGAATGGGCCCTCGCGTGGACCCCATCTCTACTTATTGCCACCGGCGTCCTCATCCAACGGCGACAGTCGACTCCCGCCAAAAAAAACTCTTCACATTTGACGACCACGATCGCTCCACTTGCCGCACGCGCATTGTCCGTATCCTATCAGACGCCAGAGGTCTGCGGCCCGTCGCGTCAGCCAACCAGCGCCCGACACGTGGACTGTCGCTTCAGTAAACGTACACACGATCCGGCGCGCCCTCTTTAATGCAAAGATCTCGCCCTGATTCGCTGGCATCATCCAGAATATACAACAGATTACCCGGGGACACGCCCGACGATATCTTTGGAAAGGTGCTTACCTCGGGTGACCCGGCAGACCACTCTCGACCCGACCCGTCAGCTGGTCGGGATGAGAGTGGGGGGATTATGATGATGCTCTATATCGGTGATCTCCCGGATCATGACATGTGGCAGACGACGTGTCCAGGGCGTGCAAGAAAGGACCTACAGTGTCCAACCAGACCACTCCTGTGCTCGTCCTACAAGCAATCCTTGGCTCGCCTCCGAGCCCCCAGCACAATTGGCCTCCTCGGCCTCACAGCTCTTCTCCAGGCTACCACAGAACCAAGATACCTCGGCTTTCCCGCTCGTCCGCAAGCTCTCTCGCAGAGGTATCTTCCTCGGTCTCATCGACCGACCGACGGCACCGCTCACAGGCGCAACTGCCATCCCGCGAATCTCGCCATGCGCGAAATATCCGTCGGCCACATCCCGCGTTCCACGCCATCACGATCCCCCCATTAACGAGCATGTCTCGCCATTAATGGGAGATCCCGCTCATCACCCGGGCGTGACGTCGGGAGCGTAACGGCCGGCGTGATTCTCGCGCCCGCCCTGCCTGCTGCCGCCGCTATATAAACCACTCTTCCAGACGGTTCAAGTAAGCCATTTTTACTCCACTAAGACATTACTCTACTCGGATCTCTAGTCTAACTTGACCGTCGGGGGGTCCTCGGTGGTACGACCACCCTGAGACTTCCTTGCAGGTAGCTCGGCAACCACAACCTCAACCCCATTGAGATCCACACACTTCAGGAGCCTGCCTCCAGATCCAATATCAGCCATCCATTGCCGCCATCAACAGATCAACGGAAGGTAACATCTCGACGCTATTCCGCACACATCAGGATTACTTATTTAGTGCTTCGAAGAGAAGCACGCGGGGCCGGTTATGGTAAAAAGAAACATTTGAATGAATATGTGAAATAATCACATTTTTTGGCTTGATTGATATATTGTCATCTCCTCATATTGTCTTAATAAGCAAATGGATCTTATCTTTATTCATTGAAACCCTACATATATGCAGATTTGAAAGAAGGATTTTTTACGTAAACGCCCCCTAAAGTTAGCCATTAACCAAAAAAACCACTCAAAAGTTTTAAATTCCACAAAAAAGCCCCCTATAACGGTTTACATCCATCGGTTTTATTTTTTTTCTATTTTTAAATCCTTAAAATAAATTAATCATTAAAAATTTAATTAACTAAATCCAAAACTTAATCAACAAATTTCAACCCCTGCCAAACCCTAATCCTAATGTTCGCCACCACCTCGGCCTCCTCCCTCTGCCTCTCCCTCCACTTCTTCTTGATCGTCATTTTCATCATCCCACTTTTTGGTCCTCATCTTCATAATCACCACTACCATCTTCTTCTTCATCACCCAACCCCTTCCCAGATCACCACAACCACTATCAGCATCATTTTCTTCTTCATCACCCACCCCCTCCCCCGATCACCACAACCACCATCAGCATCTTCTTCTTCTTCCCGACCTTCGCTCAACCTCCCCCCTCCATCATCGACTTCCGCTCAACCTCCTCCTTGTGCTCCTCCTTCCCCATCCTAATGCCCACCTATAAGTTTAACCTAACCCTGGCCTCTATACTGCCGATTCCACCTCACTGCCGCTATCATCTCCCCATTGTCGTCGCCTCCGCCTTCCCTCTCGACCCCGTTGCTGCCACCCTCAAAACCCTTCCTTCGCCTCATCATTCCTCTCCCCCATCCTTCTTCGTCCCTTCCCCTTCCTCTGTCTTGTCGCCGCCACGACCTTTCCTCTCAACCCTCGCCACTCCACCATGGCTCTCCATCTCCTCCTCAGCTGCCACTCTCACTCCTCCGCCCTCGCTTTTTCCTCTCCCTTAAATCCTCTCCTCATTTCCTCCGCGCCGATCTCTTCAACGCCCTCATCTGTGCCCTCTCCTCCACTACCCATAGACCCCATCCTCGACTCCCATGACTCGCCGGCCCCACCCGTCTCGTCGCCTGTAACTCCCATCTTCAATATTTTATTTTTTTATTGATTTTAAATACTTTAATTATAAATTAAACTATTTTTAAATAAAAAAAAATAAACAAAAACCGTTAAAAGTTAACGGAGTTAGCAGAATATTTTCTTTTTGGATGGCTAAGGTTTTTTTGTGGAACTTAAAAGAATGCGGGGGCTTTTTTGTAATTGGCTAAAATTGGGTGGCTTTTTTATAAATACCTAATTTGGGGGCGTTTCTGTAAAAAAAACCTTGAAAGAAAGAATTCAAATTTCAATACATATATTTACCTACATATATAAAATTCATATATAATTTAAATATAAATATATTTGTAGATCATACCATTTTCGCCTGTTGTCGTCCTCTTTTCTTTTCTTGATGGATCAATTTCCAAAATTATATCTCTTGTTGTGGAAAGTGAAAGTCACGTACATGATTCATAGATTAATTGATGTCTTCATATATTATCTTCCCAATGTATATTTGTTAGCCATTAAGTCTGATCCAGCTCAATATCCATCCATATGAGTGGGTACCCTATATATTCATATATGCGAGACTAGGGTTTCATATGTGAGTCATATAAGACATAAGAGGTATACAATATTTTTAGAGAGAAATATCAAAAGAGCCGTTGTCTGCTTCTTCCTCCTATTTTACTAACGGTTGGCTTGCGGGGTGATAAGTAGGGGATTCTTGTTTCTTCAAAACATGGTTTTCATCCGGCCGTTGTGTGGAGGCATAAGAGGCCAGATCTATAACATGACGTCGACGAGGATAACGATCCCACCAATAGGATCATGTATATTGGTAAATATTTAGAGTAGATACATATTATTTCTGTTGTTTTGATCGTTTGTATTGTATCTACGCATCTAAAGTGAAAATTGGTATCAGAGCTAGTATGCCCATGTTCGTGGCTATATATAGATCTGTTTCTAAAAAAAATTGAAACTCAAAGTTGCATTTTTTAATCTAAATGTAAGTCAATTTTTTTAAAAATTGTTTTTGACAGATCTATATTTTTAGGGTTATCATTTGATGGATCTTCAAAAATCTATCTATTTTGCATCATTTGTCACCATATATTAGATCTATTTTTTTAATGACACTTTTGTTAGTGATATATATGCCCTAGAGGCCATTCTTGTATGATATAGTTGATGCTTGGACATATATATGGAGGACTTTCTTGCTCGAGATGTATCTAGTTGCCTTTATCTTAACATGTTCACTGGTATTATTATACCGTCTCTCATATACATGTTGATAAAGCCCTTAGGATATTGGCTTAACTATCAGGACTATGATGCGGATCATACTACTGGGATCTGGGTAGTCCACAAGCACATCCTTCAATTGTTCCTAGTCGAGGGTATATCGAGACAGGGCATCGATACGCCAGAGTAGACTAGTGTGTACGTTTCTTGACCCTGTATGGGGGCGATGGTAGATCCCATATCCATTGGTGTTTGACATCAAAGATTGTACACATGTGCTCATTAGAGAATGGGTACAGCGAACAGGACTCGCCGAGAACTCCTAGTTGGTACTATACCTATTGTCAGATAGCAGTTCTCTGGTGACACTGGTATAGGTTAGTCTGTAGACCCGAGATCCTCATAGAGTCTTGTGTGGCTCCCACTGTGCTTTGATTTCCTCCCTACCATGGCTCAAAGGAGTCGTGCAAATAGGTGGATTTTAGGTACAGTCCCGAGTCACATGGAGGCAATAAGCGATAGGAGAGGTTTCGTCTCACCCAGTATTGGGAGTTGATGTTGCGCTATACTCGATTGGCTATAACAGTAAGTCTCTAACCAGGGCTGTTGATGAGATTTACTAATAAGTGTTATTTGTAGTTTCTCGAACCGTTATGAGCCATACATCGGCATGACTTATCAAGTTAGTGGGGTTTGACGTTACCGCCCATAGACTCGATATGCGACATATCAGACGAAGATACCGGAATGTACGGTAAGTGTTACCTATAGGCTTCATGGGAGTTTGGACAAGCTTGCTTGTTGATCTTCTAATCGCTCAATATCTGGGTAGCCGTTACGTCCAGCTAGTACCGCTGACGGCTTGTGGGTGACTGATGTGATCATCACCTACTGCTTGCGTATTGACGAGTTTTTAAAGTCCCACACAGAAGTTTTCTGGTTCAAGCGAAACGAAGTAGGGCACTGTTCCCCTCTGAAAGACGGCGCGACAGACGTCTTGCCTGAAATTCGGGGCAGATGCTAATTGGTGCTATCCGTCTACCTCTCCGATGATGCTAAGTCGATTTATGACACCATGTATCGAAGGTTTAAACGGATACGTCCAATGTAGCAGACTTCGTCAGATTCCCCCTCGCTTGAGGGGTTTTTGATTGTGGGGACGCTCTTCCCTGCAGGCGCAAGCCCATGCAGTTAATTACGCTACCGCATTGCGGTAACAACTTTCTCCTTCTCCAGATGATCACTTCGTGTCGTGTTTGTTTGTTTTGTGTTTGGTTGCCCGTGGATTGTATACGGAGACTGAGTTATGTCGTCGCCCGTAGCGCGTGGACTAGTCCAAATCCCTATCTTTCTTAGATTTGGGTTTGGGGGTTGTGTTTAAGGATACGTTAGCCTCATTTGAGACTAAGATCAACTTAAACTTTTGTTAACGATACGTTAGTCTAGTTTTAGACTAAGATCAACTTAACGGGTTCGTTTAGATCCAACAAGAGAGCAATTAAGGGGGGGCCTGTTGTTTAGTTTAGTGACATTGCGGTCAATAGGTAGTTTAAGGACATTGTGGTCCAATGTTAGTTTTAAGACGTTGCGGTCAAGGTTAAGGACATCATAGTCCGTGGATTTAAGGACTCCACAGTCCGGCGTTAGTTTTAAGACACCACGATCAAGGTTAAGGACATCATAGTCCGTTGTTAGTTTTAAGACATCCCGGTCAAGGTTAAGGACATCATAGTCCATGAGTTTAAGGACCCCACAGTCCAATGTTAGTTTTAAGACATCACGGTCAAGGTTAAGGACATCATAGTCCGTGGATTTAAGGACTCCACAGTCCAATGTTAGTTTTAAGACATCACGGTCAAGGTTAAGGATATCATAGTCCGTGGATTTAAGGACCCCACAGTCCAATGTTAGTTTTAAGACATCACGGTCAAGGTTAAGGACATCATAGTCCGTGGATTTAAGGACTCCACAGTCCAATGTTAGTTTTAAGACATCACGGTCAAGATTAAGGACATCATAGTCCATGAGTTTAAGGACCCCACAGTCCAATGTTACTTTTAAAACATCACGGTCAAGGTTAAGGACATCATAGTCCATGGATTTAAGGACTCCACGGTCCAATGTTAGTTTTAAGACATCACGGTCAAGGTTAAGGACATCATAGTCCATGAGTTTAAGGACCCCGCAGTCCAATGTTAGTTTTAAGACATCACGGTCAAGGTTAAGGATATCATAGTCCGTGGATTTAAGGACTCCACAGTCCAATGTTAGTTTTAAGACATCACGGTTAAGGTTAAGGAAATCATAGTCCATGAGTTTAAGGACCCCACAGTCCATATCAATGTGTGGCCATCGCGACCCATCACCTCTTTGAAGACGTTGAGGAATTACAACGCCAAGTAACAAAGGAGTGAAGAGATGTACCCTTGAACCAAGATAGATTAAGTAATCTTTGGCCCAATTTGGAACTAAGACCAATTAATTATATTATGAGCCCATTAGCCCAGTTAAGTTTGAATTGAGGACTTATGGCCAGCTTGGGCTAAGTCCAATCATGTTTAGAATATTGGCCCCCTGTTGGTTCATTGAAGGAGAGGCTTTGCCTCTAGAAACTTAGCTAATTGGGCTAAAGCTAGTATTAAACACTAAAGACCAACAGTGTTGAACACTGTGAATAAGATTAGCAAGTTAGTGTTAAACACTAAAAGATAATCAGTGTTAAACACTAGCAACAGGGCTTTCAAATTAGTGTTAAACACTAAAGCAAATCAGTGTTAAACACTGGAAACAGAGATTTCAAACTAGTGTTAAACACCAAAGCAAATCGGTGTTAAACACTGGAAACAGAGATTTCAAATTAGTGTTAAACACTAAGAAAATCAGTGTTAAACACTGGAAATAGAGTTTTCAAATTAGTGTTAAACACTAAGGAGAGAGGGGTCACGTGTGGACACGTGAGAGCGCCCTGATTCCCATTATTTTATTCTGCCAAAAGTATTGAATACTTTCTATAATTGCTCTTGGAGCATCACGTGCTGTCACTTGATGGGAATGTGGGTTTTTAACTGTTAAAGCTTTTGCCAAGGGGTCACCTGGTAGCACGTGAGGGCGCCCATAGCTTCTGTTTGCTTTTTCTTTGTATCCTTCAAGGGTCACGTGGGGCACGTGAGGTGTTGCCTCAAAGTTCTTTTCTATGGATCTTTACAGGGGTCACGTGGTAGCACGTGACTCTGGTTCTTTGCATGTTTTAAAGATTTGTTCATCTTTTAAGAATTAAATTCTTCATAGGGTCAAACCCTAGCAATAAACTTTAGAGGAATTAAATTCCTATTTTCTTCTGAAGAATTATATTCTTAGATAGGGTTAAACACTAATTTCTTTTCTGTAGTAATTAAATTCCATATATATGTAAAGAATTAAATTCTGGCATGGTGAAACCCTAATTTCTTTTTTAAGGGAATTAAATTCCTGTGAGTTTGAGAGAATTAAGTTCTCAATTAGGGTTAAACCCTAGTTGTGTCCATTCTGAAGGAATTAAATTCCTAGGGTTAAACCCTAATTTTATCTTAAAGGAATTAAATTCCTATAATTCTATGAGAATTAAATTCTCAAAACTCAATTCCTCCTCTATGTTTTAGATCTGCATGGCAGGATCTCAACCCAATGAGAATTAAATTCTCAATTCATGGGGAGATGTGCACTTTGCAGATCCTCAGCCAGAGAAAGAACTAAGTTCTTTTCTTTATATAAGAGCTAAACTCTTTTGAGAATTAAATTCTCTTTTTGACGCCTCCCTTTTCTTACCTAGGGTTTTTCTTTTTCAGAGAATCAAATTCTTCCTTCTGAATTTTCAAGATTCCAAGGCTCTATATCTCTCTCTGTCTCTTTTTCTCTTTTCTCCCCCCCCCTCTTTTTTTAACTCTCTCCCTTCGCACCTATTTATAGGAGAAGGAAAAGAATCAATCTGTTTAGTGAATCTTTCATTGAAATATTTGATTTGTTTACTGAGAGATTTCATTTATTTTCATCATTGATCCGGGCCGTTAAATTATTAGGTGAATTTTATTCACTATTGGATTTTAAATCCAAAGATATCTCTTATTTCGGTGAAATTTAGAGGGAAATCTTTCCATGTCCAAGATTTTTCCATAAATTGGTGATATTTAATCACCTTCGGATTCTTGATCCAACGGTTTCAGATAATTCTTCTCTATTTTGGAAAGATTTGAATGATCTTTCCTCAGAATTTAATTCTGTTAAAGAATAAGGCTTTTAAAGCCGGTCACGTGTGGCCACGTGACCTCTGGAATGGGCTTCTCTTCTTCTGCGCTCTGTTCTCTGGCCGCTGCTTAACCATCATGTGCCAACACGTGGCCACTGGTCACGTGTGAGCACGTGATGCCTCTTCTAAAGCTTTTTCCTGATTTTTTAATCAGGGAACAAATGCCCCCACAGCGTTGTTCTCACGTGTCTATACGTGAATGCAACTCTGTCACTTTTATGACCGTCGGATCTGCCTTGGGAGTAGGGTAGATGAAACGTTTTCCATCCCATCCTATAAATGCCCATGTCCTTTCAGAAGAGCCTGCACTTTGCTTCATTTTCCTCCTTGCAAACGTTTTTCTGAGAATTTAATTCTCCTTTTCCAGAGCTTAGTTCTCTGCTCCACAATCTTCAGAGTTTAACTCTGTTCAGGAAAAGCCCATCTCTTCAGGTAGTGATCTTTGAACGATCGAGGAACCCTTATATATATTTTTCAAAAACTCTCTGGATTTTAAATCCACACCAAGGGTTTCACCCCTTTAACATGAACCCATTTTTTCTTCAAGTTCATCAACAAAAATAGAAAACCATTTAATCTTCGAATAGTAGATCTCTTAGGGTTCATATGATTTTTAGGGAGATGATGGTGGCGGTTCAAATCCATGGAATTTAATTCCATCCCAAAAAATATTTCTAGGAATTTAATTCCCCTTTTCAAAAGGAATTTAATTCCTACGAAGAACTAAGTTCTTCCCATGGGGGCTTCATGGGTTTTCTTGCCCTGAGTTGTCTCTCTCACATCCGAGAAGAAGAAGTTTGTAATGAATTTTCATGATCTTCATTTCAGGTATTATGGATGCCCACTTGTATGATCTTGACGAAATCATTTCTTACGGAAATATTCGCGCACTGGGCCACAGCCAGAACCAGGAGTTCACTAACGCTCAGTGTTCTGAGGTCATAAGCCGCTTCGACGAGTACAACGGTTAGCTGCTCCCTCGTCACTCTTCACTTTTGAGACTCATCGTACTGGCGATCTGGGAGGCGCTCCCTCTCTTTTGCACCGGCGTACCGCTCAGGGCATTGGATGCCGCCGAGGATAAGGTGCATTTGGTGTATCTGATGAGCCTAATCTCGAAGAGAAGGCGAGACAACCTCATTAATCTCTTGCACCAGGCTTTTCAGCAGTCGGCCATACTTGCTGCCTATCGGAGGGTGGAGGACATCCGTGAGGATCCCGACGCTTATGATCGCGAAAGAAAACATACTAGGATGGTTCGAAATGCCTGGAAGATCTTGGACAAAGTCACTTTTGAGTTTCTCAATCCATGCCCCTCATCTGAGGTCTTGCCGTTGTAATCGTTTCTTTTTTTTTGTATAAACTTTTAAAGTATGAGTGATAAGTTTTATCGTGCCCTTCTGTGTTTGCATGCCCTCCCTTTTTGTGGGATTTTGTCATCTTTGCTATGTTGCTGCTGATGTGTTTAGCATGTAAGGCACTATTTCACTTTTCAGTACACATCAAGCGTGGTACTCACGTGCTCCACACGTGGGGCCCTTTTGATGGGGCTGTTTAATTTTTCATGCCGTATTTTTTGTGCACAGCATTAGATGCAGAAAAGGAGCCTTGGAAATAGTTCCATCTCCTTGATTTCCAATGCCTTCCCTTATTTGGGCCTTGGAAATAGTTCCACCATGCAATATTCTCCGTGCGCAGCATTTAATGCTCCTCTTTATAACCTGAGGCCATAGCCTTCTTTTTCTCTTCACAGAGAAATCTATTCTCAATTTAGTGTGGTTTATCTTGGGGAAACAACTGAGTGCAATGGCCTGCAACCGCCCCCATGCTCGTTGACAGCCGTGGGAAGTGCCTATCGAGGAGATGATTCCTCGCTTTGCTGCGCGATTGGTGGATCCCCTTCTTACCGATGACGAATGTGATTCAGCGACATATGAACTCTCGATCCGTAGGGGGTCCGCTCTTCCAATGGGATCCTTTTGGCTCCGGATGATTCTTGTTGCCGTGCTTGCTGACATCCCTCCTCACCCAGCGGAGATGACCCTGGCGATACTTGACGCGGCTGAAGACAAGCTCGAGTGTTTTCACGAAGCGTGTTTGATCACTCAGGCTCTGAAAGATTGCTCGGTTCACCTGTTGGGCCAAATAAGAGCCCGGCGGGCTATTATGTCTACTTTTGCAGACGAACATGGCGCCAATCGGTGGGGAGCCACTCCTCGTGAAAATCGTCGCTTCGATGTGCTGGAGAAGGCGGCGAGGGAGTTAGAAAATTTTGAATACTGTTTTGTTCACCCTTGTGCCACTGATCCCTTGTTTGGCGATCTTTTCCCGGTAGTGTAGTATGCTTAAATCGATGTACTCTTTTTGTCATTGGCTGCTGTATGCTTTTCTGTTGGATTTTCATGTTTGCCGGGTACTCGTATGTGCGTCTTGCTTGCGTAAATGAGCTTCATATTTTTCTATGGAAATTTTCTTTAATTGCGAGCACTATCGTTATGTTGCATACACATCAGAGCTTTGGGTATCATTTCCTTTCGAATATTCATATAGTTGTAAATGCATGCTCGGTAGGATATGCATCGGAGATTTTCCTTGTTGCCTCCCATATCAGGTAATTAGTGCGTATACTAGATCGAGTATCGCCGTCGAATGGAGGCTTTTTTATAGAGTGCTCGAGTGTACCCGTCTTTCCTCGGAGGTTGTGGCTGCGAAAGGGGGTTTGCGAGGTTTGATTGAGCGGTGCGCGGCGAACATGGTGTCGTGCGAGAAGAGGCTCGGCCGCGAATTCTCGGAGAGGGAGCTGGCGTCTAAGGCGCTGAACGAGCTTCAAGCCAATCTTACCACCAGGGCCAACAAAGCGTATGACCTCTGGCGAGTGCTTCAAGAGGCCATCAAGGAGGTAGTGGCCATTGACAAGGCCGCCGAGTTTACTCGCGAGAGGGTTGAGGCTCACAAGGCTACCGAGAAAGAGCTCGAAGGCCGTCTTGCCTCGCATCCGGCCCAGCAAGTCCAGGCGGAGGCCCGTCTTCTGGTGATCCTGAATCATGAAGCTGTGGCCTAGCAAAAGAAGGATGAGCTAGCAAAATTTCTAAATCGCCCGCCGGCTTGAAAACTTGTATCTTTTCCTTTCTTTTTGTACATACTCCTGAATGAGAGTATTTTCTTTTTGTTCTATCATGAATTGTACTTTGTATCCATTTTGGTTTATGAATAAAGGCATATTTTTTTCTTCTCAATGGTGTGTCTCCTTTTTATTGAATGTATTCTGCGGACAATTTATCTTGGTCTCTTTGCAGGGCAGCGATGGCTTAGGATTCAGGGTTAAGATCTGCCTCCTAAGACTTTTGAGCTTTACGAGCCGTGAGGGTCTCATAAAGAGTTTTTCTCCCTACAGGTCGAGAGGATCCCATAGGTGTAAGTTCTTCTTAAGAGTCGTGAGGATTCTTAAACGGATTTTCCCTTGAGAGTCGTAAGGATCTCACAAGAAAGTTTTCTTCGTTACCGGTCGTGAGGACCCGCAAGTGCTGGGTGCGGTTGCCCTTATCCGTATTTCACGGGGTCAGGGGTTGCTTTGGGATGTTTTTCAAGGTACCGTAGTTTAAAGACATCGCGGTCAAGGTTAAGGACCTCATAGTCCGTGGGTTTAAGGACTCCACAGTCCAAGGTTAGTTTTAAGACATCACGGTCAAGGTTAAGGACATCATAGTCCGTGGATTTAAGGACTCCACAGTCCGACGTTAGTTTTAAGACATCACGGTCAAGGTTAAGGACATCATAGTCCGTGGATTTAAAGACTCCACAGTCCAATGTTAGTTTTAATACATCACGGTCAAGGTTAAGGACATCATAGTCCTTGGATTTAAGGACTCCACAGTCCGACGTGTGGTTACCGGGACCCGTCACCTCTTTGAAGACGTTGAGGAATTACAACGACGAATATCAAAGGAGTGAAGAGATGTACCCTTGAACCAAGGTAAATTCAGTCTAGAATCATGGTGGTTGATCGTTAGTTTTAAGACATTACGGTCGAGGTTAAGGACATCATAGTCCGTGGATTTTAAGGACTCCACAGTCCGATGTTTGCTCTGGGTGCTTCACACGGGTTCACTGCCGTGTTTGGAGAGGACCAGGCTCCGCTCTGGACGTTTTCCGCGGGGTCAAAGAGTGACGTTATCCGCGTTCCACGTGACCAGGATTTTTGCACTAGATGTTTCACACGGGTTCATTGACGTGTTCGGTGAGGACTAGGCTCCGCTCTGGATGCTTCATACGGGTTCACTGTCATGCTCTGCGAGGACCAGGATCCGCTCTGGACGTTTTCCATGGGGTCAAAGAGTGACGTTATCCGCGTTCCACGTGACCAGGAATTTTGCTCTGGATGCTTCCTACGGGTTCACTGCCGTGTTCTGCGAGGACCAGGCTCCGCTCTGGACGTTTTCCACGGGGTCAAAGAGTGACGTTATCCGCGTTCCACGTGACCAGGAATTTTGCACTAGATGCTTCACACGGGTTCACTGCCGTGCTTGGCGAGGACTAGGCTCCGCTCTGGATGTTTTACACGGGGTCAAAGTGTGACGTTATCCGCGTTCCACATAACCAGGAATTTTGCTCTGGATGCTTCCCATGGGTTCACTGCCGTATTCTGCGAGGACCAGGCTCCGCTCTGGATGCTTCACACGGGTTCACTGCCGTGCTCTGCGGGGGCCAGGATCCGCTCTGGACGTTTTCCACGGGGTCAAAGAGTGACGTTATCCGTGTTTCACGTGACCAGGAATTTTGCGCTGGATGCTTTCCATGGGTTCACTGCCGTGTTCTGCGAGGACCAGGCTCCGCTCTGGACTTTTTCTACGGGGTCAAAGAGTGACGTTATCCGCGTTCCACATGACCAGGAATTTTGCTCTGGATGCTTTCTACGGGTTCACTGTCGTATTCTACGAGGACCAGGCTCCGCTCTGGATGCTTCACACGGGTTCACTGCCGTGCTCTGCGAGGAACAGGATCCGCTCTGGACGTTTTCCACGGGGTCAAAGAGTGACGTTATCCGTGTTTCACGTGACCAGGAATTTTGCGCTGGATGCTTTCCATGGGTTCACTGCCGTGTTCTGCGAGGACCAGGCTCCGCTCTGGACGTTTTCCACGGGGTCAAAGAGTGACGTTATCCGCGTTCCACGTGACCAGGAATTTTTCTCTGGATGCTTTCCACGGGTTCACTGCCGTGTTCTGCGAGGACCAGGCTCCGCTCTGGATGCTTCACACGGGTTCACTGCCGTGCTCTGCGAGGACCGGGATCCGCTCTGGACGTTTTCCACGGGGTCAAAGAGTGACGTTATCCGTGTTTCACGTGACCACGAATTTTGCGCTGGATGTTTTCCACGGGTTCTCTGCCGTGTTCTGCGAGGATCAGGCTCCGCTCTGGACGTTTTCTATGGGGTCAAAGAGTGACGTTATCTGCGTTCCACGTGACCATGAATTTTGCTCTGGATGCTTTCCACGGGTTCACTGTCGTGTTCTGCGAGGACCAGGCTCCACTCTGGACGTTTTCCACGGGGTCAAAGAGTGACGTTATCCGCGTTCCACGTGACCAGGAATTTTGTTAATTGTATCTGCATTTCATGGAGTTGGGATTCGGCTCTCGGTCATTTGTATATCGCCGGGCCATGGAACCGGGAGTTGCCGTTGTTCCACTTCGCTCGAGGTCGTATTTGCCGCAACGAGACAGATGTTGAGACGATCTCTAGGTCAGTTGTGGCCCGTCGAGATTTGGCTTCTTCTTTTGATGAAACCTGAGGGGGGGAGGAGTATGATCCCTTCTTTGTTTGCGCCCCTGGATTGTATACAGGGATTGATGTAACATCACCTGTAGGGCATAAATTTCATTTTTATTTTATTTCTTTTTCCGCGATGCTCTATCATTTCAGCTTTTATATCGCGAAGGTCGCGATTGTCCCATCATTTCGGCTATTTTTTGCGGTGCCCAATCATTTCGGCTATTTATTTTTATTTTTTTACTCGCTGCTTTTTATTGTGAGTTGCCCAATCATTTCGGCTATTTTTCATGCATACATTTTTACTTACTGATTTTGTCGCAAGTTGCCCCATCATTTCAGCTATTTCATATGCATGTGTGGCTTGCTAGCTTTTTGCCGCAAGCTTAGAATTAGACACTGATTTTGGCATCAGCACCGCTACAACTGGGATATTGCCCGGAGCGAATCATCATTTGCCTCTGTCGATGTCGAACAAAGGTGGCTTAGTAAACAGGGTTAGGATCCTGTTGACTAAGGCTTTTGACTTCATGAGCCGTAAGGGTCTCACAAAGGTATTTCTCCCTGCGAGTCGTGAGGATATCGTAGGTGCATTTTCTCCTTAAGAATCGTGAGGATTCCTAAGTGCATGTCCTCCTGTAAGTCGTAAGGATCTTACAAAAGGGTTTTCTCCTTATAAGTCAAGAGGACTTACAAGGGTTGTTTACCATATGAACATATCCCTAGTCACGGATGGGACTTTGTTAGGGAAATATTTATTCGCGCCCGTGGATTGTATACAAGGGTCGGTGTTGAGCCGCTTGTAGGGCAGTATCGAAGGTTGGGGGGTTTGATTAAGAACGGGTTCAGGTTTCTGTAACTTAAGACTTTCAAATCTTATGAGCCGTGAGGGTCCCATAAGAGAGTTCTTCTTACGAGTCGTGAGAATCTCGCAAGTGCAATTTCTCCTTAGGAATTGTGAGGACTCCTAAGTGTGTTGCTCCCTTGTGAGTCGTAAGGATCTCACGCGGGTGGTTTCTCCTTACAAGGTCGTGAGGACCCTGCAAGTGTCCTTTAACGAGGTTGCGCCCTCTCGGGTTTTCATAAACACTCGCCGGCAGCCCTGCTGTTTTTACTCACGGAGCCCTTTCGAGTTTTCATCCGTGCCCATTTCGCTTATGAACATACCGTTTTTATTTTTATTATTATATATTTTTTTTATCGGCTTTGAGATGCTGCAATCCACCGTAGTTTATCGATATCTCGGTCAACAGCTATTTTTAAGACATAGTGGTCCATTGCTAGTTTAAGGACGTTTCGGTCCGTCGTTAGTTTAAGGACGTTTCGGTCCGTTGTTAGTTTAAGGACATTTCGGTCCGTCGTTGAAGAAGTCCTGTCACTTCTTTATAGAGTTTAGGCTTAGGAAGATAGCGAGCGGACATAGTCGTCGTCATCTATCATTGACCTAGGTCGTGACTCGTCAAGCGTAGTACTTCTTCAGGAAGCGACCGTTTATTGGCCTGAAAAGCCTTTCACCATGCATGTCCATGAGTAGATAGGCTCCACCCTGATAGACCTTGTCTATAATGTACGGGCCTTCATAATTCGGCTCGAATTTTCCCCGCTTGGCGCGATTGGGAATCATAGGTCTTTTGACCACTAGCACGAGTTCGCCTTGGCGGAATGTCCTCGGCCTAGTCAATCTTTCGTATGAGCGCATCATCTTTGCTTTGTAAGACTCCAGATTTTGTTGCGCTATGAGCCGAGTTTCATCAAGGGCATCAAGCTCCTCAAGCCGAAGGTGAGCACTTTCTTCGTCCGTCAGCTCGTAGTGGACTGCCACTCGTAGAGAGGGTAACTCTATCTCGAGGGGGAGTACAGCTTCCGTACCGAATACCAACGCGTATGGCGTTGTGTTCGTGGCCGTCTTGAACGTAGTTCGATACGCCCAAAGAGCTTCTTGCAGTCTCTCGTGCCAGTCCTTTTTGTTTCGGGACACCGTCTTCTTCACGAGCTTTGTCAAGGTTTTGTTGAAAGCCTCAGCTAGACCGTTAGCTCGCGGATTATAAACTGAGGAATATCTCCAATCTATGTTGTGTTGTTGTGCGAAGCGGCTATTCTTGTAGCTTCTATAGGCTGGCCCGTTATCGGAGATGATTCGTCTCGGAGTTCCGAACCAATAAATGACGTGCGTCTTGAAGAAATGGAGGATATTCTCCGTCTTCACTTCCCTCAGCGGTACTGCTTCTGCCCATTTGGAGAAGTAATCAGTTGTCGCCAAAATGAATCGATGTCCTCTGAACGATGCTGGTTCGATGGGGCCGATTATATCAGTCCCCCACATTTCGAACGGCCAGCTAGCCACCGTTGGATGTAGCGGATTTGGATGTTAATGGATAAAGTCCCCATGAATCTGGCACGAGTGGCATTGCTTCGCATACTCGAGGCAGTACTGGATCATCGTGGGCCAATTGTAGCCCATCCGTTTAATTTTCAACTTCATCTTCGGGCCCGCTTAATGAGAACCGCAGAGTCCGTCGTGAACTTCTTGGACGACTCTTTTTGCTTCTTGAGGTCCCAGGCATCTCAACCACAGAGAATCAAACGACCTCTTGTACAGAGTATCATTGATGAAGGCGAAATACAGAGCTCGTTTCACAAGCTGATGTCTTCAGGACGCATCTTCAGGCGTTCGACGGGATTTGAAGTAGTCTATGAAGACTTCTCTCCAATCTTCAACCTTCTCTTGGTCTTTTATTTGCAAAGCCATTTGCTCAGTCACTCCCTTTTCTTCGGATGATTCCGGAGATATTTCAGCTGGGGCAAGTACCCGACGGCTTTGTACCACGATTCTTACGTCATCGAGGTTCTCGTCAGCTAATTCTTTAGCGAGCTTAGCTAGTGCATCTGCTTTGCTATTTTCCGCACGCGGTATGTTTTCCAGCACGTAGGAGGGAATTTGAGTCAGCAGTTGCTATACTCTCTCACCATACTTCACCAGCTCTGGCTTGCACGTCTGGTAGTCGCCATTTACTTGACTAACGACCAGTTGGGAGTCTCCGTATATGAGGAGGTTCTCAATCCCCATGCCGATTGCGATCTCGAGGCCTGCTATCAAAGCTTCGTATTCAGCCTCATTGTTCGTCCTCGGCTCCGTCAAGGAGAAAGCAAAGCGCATTATCCATCCTTGCGGGGTCACGAAGATGAGGCCTACCCCCGATTTGATTATAGGGGTGCTTTGTTTGCGCTTCTTCATGGAAGACGCTCCGTCAAAATAGAGTTCCCACCGGGTATCACTTTCATTGATCGTGTCAAACGCATGTTCGTCTGGCAGCTCGCAATTCAAAGGAGAGTCAGCAAGTATTGGATGCTCAGTGAGAAAGTCGGCGATGGCTTGGCCTTTCACTGCCTTAAGAGGCTGATAGGTTATTGAAAGTTCCATCAAGAGCAGGGCCCATTTAGCGAGCCGACCCGTTAATATGGCCTTTGACATTAAATATTTAAGGGGGTCCACCTTCGAAATGAGACGGACTTCATGCGCCAACGCATAGTGCCTGAGCTTTGTTATCGCAAATATCAGCGCCAGGCAGTGTTTTTCAATGGGGGAATAGTTGCCTTCTGCCCCCAGTAGAACCCGACTCAAGTAATAGAAAGCTATTTCTTTCCCTTGGTCGTTCTTTTGTGCCCATAATGCACCTAAGGAACCTTCGAGGGCAGTTGTATAAAGAATAAGAGGTTTTCTCTTGACCGGAGCAGCTAACACCGGCGGGTTCTGCAGGTACTGCTTGATCTCGTCCAGTGCGCCTTGGCATTTGTGATCCCAGACGAACGGGGTTCCCTTCTTCATCAGGTGACTGTAAGGGCGGCACTTGCCTGAAAGGTTGGCTATAAATCGCCGGATGTACGCGAGCTTCCCTTAGAGAGACCGCAATTGTTTAAGAGTCTTTGGCGGTGGCATTTCCATGATCGCCTTGATCTTCGACGGATCTATCTCGATACCCCGGTGCCGGACGATGAACCCTAGGAACTTGCCTGAGGATACCCCGAACGCGTATTTGAGAGGGTTCATCTTCAAGTTGTATTGCCGAAGGCGTTGAAATACGGTCTTCAGATGCTCTAAATGCTCCTCGTACGATTTGCTTTTTACCACGAGATCATCGATGTAACATTCGACGATTTCATGTATGAGGTCATCGAAGATCTTCGTCATGGCCCTCTGATAGGTGGCACCGGCGTTCTTTAGACCGAAGGGCATCAACTTGTAGCAGAATATACCCAAAGGGGTCCGGAAAGCGGTATGCTTCTGGTCTTCGGGATGCATCTTTATCTGATTGTATCCTGATGAGCCGTCCATGAAGGAGAAAACCTCGTGAGTGGACGTGTTAACTATCATCAGCTCGGTGACTGGCACTGGAAAATCGTCCTTCGGGCAGGCTTTATTGAGGTCCCGGAAGTCCACGCATATGCGCACTGTCCCATTTTTCTTCATCACCGGGACGATGTTAGCGATCCAATCAGGATATTGAACTTCTTGGATAAACCCAGTGTCGATCAGCTTCTTGACTTCGGCGTTGATGCTCATCTCAAGCTCGAGCCGCATTCTTCTCAGCGCTTGTTTAACTGGCTTGATGTCCGAGGATATTGCCAATTTATGGACAGCTATTTCTGGATCTAGTCCTGGCATTTCGGAATAGTTCCATGCGAAACAATCTCTATGCCGCATAAGCATGTCTTTTAACGCAGCCACCCGTTCTTCAGATAGCAATTCGCTGACAAATGTCGGTCGCGGGTCGTTTGATGTCCCCAACTCAATCTTCTTGAGGTTATCTGCAGTAGTATGTATGCCATCTTCCAACTCTTTCGGCGCTGGTGGAAATTCTGAGATTACCTCGTCATCGCTGTTTTCGAAGCACCGGGGAAGGTCATCCATATTCTCAGGCTCTCCTTTTGATATTGTTATCATATGACAAGTACGGACTCGCTTCCAAGATCGATGTGGATCTGGTTCTGCTCTTGTGGCTTTGGGTTCGTGTTTTTATGGTGGCGTTACCCTCCAGCTGCTGGACAAAACAAACATGCCTTGCTGATATTGATCTTCGACCCAGTTCTTGAAGGTGAAGCAGTCTTTGAGAGGGTGTCCTATGGCTCGGTGATAAGAGCAATAACCCGAATGAGAGACCTTGTTAGCTTGCTCAGGGTGCTTAGACTCCGGAAGTGTAATCATTCGATGTTTTAAAGCGAGGTCAAGTATCTTCTTCGTCTTGTCTTGAGGGAAAGAATATGCTCGACTCATCTTCTTCATGAGGGACAAATCCGGACCGCGCAATTCCCGATCACATGACTCTTTGATCCCGCATTGTCGTTGTCGAATCCCTTTCCTTCTCTTTGACTTATTTCTGCCTTTGCTTTGGGCCTTTTGCACAGCAGGTTGACAGGGAGGAGCATTTTCGTCTTTTGCAGCCTGTTGAAGAAGACGTTGCGTCCTGGCTTTCTCGTAGATGACCATTTCGCGGTTATGGTCATCCCGAGCTTTCTGACCCGCTTTCCTGATAAGCTTGTCCATTCGTTCTTCAAATGACGGACTCGGCACTTTGATTGCGGGATCTAGTTTTGATAAGGGGTCGTCATTTCCCGACAGGGCGTCCTCTTCTTCATCGGAGTTATATATGGCGTAGCTACCGTGGACTCGTTCCCGTTTCCCGGATCTCACATATCCAAGCCCAAGCGTCTCCATTCTCCCGTTGGGAAATTTGCGTTGAGTCCCAGAGACATCCCAAATCCTGTTGTAGAACCGAGCTTGTCGAATAGTCTGTTTCAAGGGTACCCCTTGGTGCTTCAATAGCCTTTTTAGTCCGTTCGTGTAATATCTGGGCAGACGGATGGGTTGGAGACTGTCGAGTGTAGAATCCGCGTCGTGCCAGATTTCTTTCTCGACTCTTGTTTCCGTGGACCGGTAGAACAGGATCGCCTTTTCACCTTTTCGTTTGGGAGGGACGTAAAACGTCTGCAGGTCTTGCACATTGTAAGCTTCAAGCGCGTCAAGATCTTTGTAGTGCTCCCGCGGAGTCATGGTGATTTGCAAACTCTGATCATCACCAAGGGATACTTGTATTGACGGCCGAATGGAGAACACAGCATTAACCTCATCTTCCGAGTCACTTCCGAAGATCAATATGGGGCGGACGGTCCCGGGTTGTTGCGTCGAGACGGCCCAGCGTAAACTATCTCTTCTTCTTCTTCGGTATCACTCCCGAAAACAGGAATGGTGGCGGCAGCTTTGTTCTCCGGTTTGCGACACCTCTCCGTGTCCTCGAAATCTGGCAAAAAGTACTTTGCATCTTCGTATTTGCGGACTTCGTTCACGGAGAATGGGTTCAGCTATCCTGTTACAGTGTACTCGAGACCATCCTTGAAATACTTCATACACTGATGTTGCGTAGAGGGGATGACGTTGTACTCGTGTAACCAGGGACGACCGAGCAAAGCATTGTAGCAGGTCTTGGCGTCAATGACGTGAAACTTAATGTCCGTGACAAGTAGTCCGAAGCGTAATATTAGTATTACAGATCCGAGAGTCCGTGACGACTGGGAGTCAAAACCGAAGATGGTAATTTTATCACGAGCGAGGTGCTGAACGCTCATGCAGATTTCCTTCAACACCCGAACATTAAGGAGATTGACGGAGGATCCATTATCAACCAGAATTTTGCCTATCTTGATATCATGGCAGTATCCAGAGACATATAGGGGACGGTTGTGGTCGCACGTCCCAAGGAGAAGGTCTTCATCACCAAACGTGACATCGGCTGTGTGTACTTCTTCCAGTTCATCCTTCATCCTTTCTTCAGCAAGGAAGGCTTGGAATTGCTCGGGCTCTTGCAGTGCCTTGATTAATGAATCTCTCGCTTCTTTTGATAATAAGAGGGCGTCGAGAATGCTGAGCTGAGAGGGTAGCTTCCTCAGGTGCGCTAGGATGTTGTAGTCCACCTTACTCTTCTTGGGCGGGTCCTTGGCAGTTAGCTCTTTCATAACTTGGTCATCTAAGGCGATATCCTCAGTGACCATTTCCTTTCCCTTATCTTTTCTAGTTGCGGGTCCAAGATTCTTTTCGGAAAGCGTTCGATTGCTCAGCTGAATGTTTTCGCAGGCCTCTGGTTATTCCTCTTTCCCTAAGATGGATTCTTTAAAGAGAGGGCCCAGAGCCATTTCCTCATCAGAGTCTCTCCCAAAGGTGAGAACTTGTGATCCTCCGGCGTTGACCATGTAACAGTTACCGGTAGTTCTTTTGTGCCCTTCAGTTGTACTTCTCTGCTCCCGACGAGTTCTGCGTTTCATTCGCTTAAAATGTTGCCGGTGAGTAACATATCCCTGCCACCATATCTTAAAAGCGTCGCACTCCTCAGTGGGGTGTGAAATCTTCCGATGATACGAGCAGTAATTAGGGAGCCTCTTCGCTCCATTGAGTGTGTTTTCTTCCGAGGGTGGTAGCTTCATTCCTATTGACATGGCTTTGGCAAACCTTTTCCTCGTCTTGAATATGTTTTTATTCGCATCGGATGTCTTTTGATCTGGCGGGAGTGCTTCGATTCTTTCGTTTAGTTGCCTGCGTTTGGCTCCTTCTGATGCGGCCATCTCACGCTCCCGGTCGGCTTTATTTTTCAAACGGATCTCGTCTAGAAAGGCGTCGATCATTTCGTCTGTCGGCCACACCAGTTCTGGTTCAGGATGTGCCCCCAGTTTCTCAGTGCCAGGAGTTTTTTCATCATCTGTAAACGAGTGGGAAATCAAATGACAACTCGCCACATATCCCTCGGATTCATCCGACGAGCTCTCCCCATTATCTTCCTCCTGAAAGACGTGGTTGAGGAACTCTTGGAGTGTGATGAGAGTCCGCGCCTTTTGATTGTACTCCTCCAGCGCGTCAATCTGTTTCTGCAAGTCCGTACGCTTGTTGCCAGGCTTCACGGGCTTCTTAGATCTCTTCTTCTTCTTCTTTGAAGATTTCGACGGCTGGGTGTGAGTACTTGGGCCATCACCACCGATCTTTGGAGTTGGGCGTGGCTTCAGCATCCCTTCAATGATCTGGGGTTCCAGCGGGTTCTTCCACCTGATCGCCGGGCATGTCTGGAGCTCATTCAGCATTCTTTTGGTTTTTTCTGAAAGCACGATTTCCCATTGAGCTTCTTCAATGAAAGAACAAGTTGCCCCGGTGTGTCCGTCTTCTTAGGAGTGTGCGGTTGTGGCGGGTTCACCTTCCATTTCTCGGACAGCGCAAACTTGCCCTGTAGGTACTGATCTTCAATCCATCCTTTGAAGACGAAGCAATCCTCAATCGGATGGCTTACCGTTTGATGGTAAGGGCAATAATTGGGGTTATTCATCTCACTGGGTTGCGGCGGTCGCCTTGAATTTGGCAAGTTGATAAGCCTGTTGCGTACTGCTAGCTCGAATAGCCTTTTCGTTTTATCCCGCGGGAATGAGTAGGGGCGCTTCATTTTCTCATTATAATACCGCCATCTTTCTTCCAGTTGATCCGCTAGCTTTGGGGCACTGGGTTGCTGCTGAGCGTTCGCAACGAAGGTTGCCTTCCCTTTACCTTTGTCATTCCGGGGTTCCGGTTTCGGAGGAGACGGTATGTGACCCATCTGGGCCAGCTTGTCGATCAAAGCCTGGAACGTGGTCGGCTTAAAGAACATCATGAACCGTGAGATAGTTGCATGAGGATCCAGGGTACCCACGAACATGCCTACCGCGGGCGCTTCCTCCATGCGTTGTTCTCATTTCGACCACAAGTTTCGCCAGCGTATAGCGTACTGGACCCACGTCTCGCCTGGTCTCACCCTGGCATTAATCAACGCCGTTATCGGGGTGCGTTCGCTGGCGCTCGTGAATCGCTGAGTGAATAGCAACTCCATTTCAGCGAACGTCTTGACGGAATCGTTTGGGAGTTCAAAATATCATTCGAACGCTGTTTCTGACAAGTTGCCGATGAATTGGCGAAGTAAGAGCTTATTGTCGCCGTCCGTGTTGCCACAAAGCGCCCTGAACTGGGCAACATGCTGATGGGGATTGCCCGTCCCCTTATAGACATGGAATTTCGGTATTGTATAGCCCGGCGGGCACTTGATCTGATCATACCAGGTCGGATATGGTCGCCCTGTTCTGACAACTTGACTGGCTGCCTCAGTCGCCTGGTGAACCCGTATCTGTTGAGCTATATATTCGTCCAAGTCAGCTTTGGAGATTGTCTCCTCCTTGGCTGTTGACAGAGCCGGTAGAGGATTTGACGTTTCTCCCATGTCATCTTCAAGGACGATCGGAGGATCTTCAGCAGGAGGATCTTGTTGCATCATCATACCCACCATGTCCTGGAACAGAAGCGTCATTCGCTTTATATTGGCTGCTTGTTCCGCAGCCTCTTTATCCTTCTTTTCCAGTATCCTGCGAAGGAATTTAGCGTCAGTTTCCTGCTCCTGGCATTGATACGAGGATGCTTCGGGGCTTTCTTTTGGCCCAGTGAGTGCGGCCATCGCATTCATCATTTCTTGGAGCTTCTGCTGCTGCTCCTGAGCTTTAGTCACCGATCGCGTGAGCGATCGATGACCTGTAGATGTACGGCTGTCCTCCTTCTCGGATGCCATGTAAACGGTGTGCACCACCATGCCCCCAGACTTAGGGCGTTTAGGCTTACTGTCTTTGACATTTGCTGCAGGCGTGGGGACTTTCTCCGGCCTTCTTCTCTTTTGAGTAGTCGACGTGGAGGGAGCCGTTGCAGCGGGCACCCAAGCGGTTGTCGTCCTTTGTTGTTTGACAGGACGGTTCTTTTCTTCCTGAACCTTCACCCTTTTCTACCGGCGAGAGTGATCTTGGTCGATTACTGAGTCTTGGACCCGTCGCCAGACCTTATAAATCTTGGAGGACAGCCGTTGAGGGGGCTGCTCCGGCTTTGCATCTGTAACACTCTCCGCAGGTGGAGAAGATATTTTTAGCGTGGCAGTCGGAGAGTTCTTGCATGCCTTCCTTAGCGGTTCAAAGCTGTTTCCAGTTGGAACAGCAGCATTAACTTCCACTATTGGAGCCAGCGGAGGCAGTCCAGAAGGGGAATTGCCCCCAGCTTTCCTCACTCGGCGCCAGTGGCGACGTCGAGCGTGCGGAGCTGTTGGGACTGGCTCGGCGATAGGGATAGTCTCGTCTTTCCCCCTATCCGGATGAGGCGTCGCTGGTGCCAACCTCTTGAAGGCTGATGTCTTTTGAGTGGCGATGTTCAATCTGTCAAAAACAGACCCTCGAGCAGGAGCAGGAGCCGGAATAGTCAGCCTTGAAAAAACCGACTCTTTAGTAGGAGAAGCCGTCTTGACGACCTCAGGAATGGAGATGGCTGTCTTCTTTGCGATGGCCATGTCAGGGGTCACGGGTTTCTTGGTAGGCCCATTAGAGTTCAGGTTCAGCCTGGTAAAGACCGAGGCTGTCGGCTTGACATTGGACTACCCGTTGAAAGGGGTCGTTGTAGAAGTGAGCCGGTCGAAGACCGACTTCTTTTGCGCTTCCGGTGTGGGCACTGGAATGGTGAAGCTTGCAGGCGGGAGCATGGTCCCGAAAAACAGACCGGTAGTGGCCTGAGTCACCTGTTCCACTGGCATGGCAAGGATGGAGGCCGCTTAAGGCCCATAGGCTACACCTTCAGGTGAGGCGGAGCGTCTGTTGCACATGCATTTCGAGCAACTCGAGCAGTTGGATGCCATTGATGCTTGATTTCTGCGCCAGGCAAAAAGTCCAAATCTTAGTAACTTGAAACCCAAAGGCAACCATTAACAAACCGCGATTCGTTCGCGAAGACGACACACGAAGTGTAGAGTGGAAAGAGGAAAAGGTCCCACCGGGCGTGCCAGAATCTGTTCCCCTCCGAAAGACGGCGCGACAGACATCTTGCCTAAAATTCAGGGCATATGCTAATTGGTTCTATCCGTCTACCTCTCCGAAAATGCCAAGTTGATTTATGACACCATGTAAAGAAGGTTTAAACGGATGCGTCCGATGTAGCAGACTTCGTCAGATTCCCCCTCGCTTGAGGGGTTTTTGATTGTGGGGACGCTCTTCCCTGCAGGCGCAAGCCCCTGCAGTTAATTACGCTACCGCATTGCGGTAACAACTTTCTCCTTCTCCAGATGATCACTTCGTGTCGTATGTGTTTGTTTTGTGTTTGGTTGCCCGTGGATTGTATACGGAGACTGAGTTATGTCGTCGCCCGTAGGGCGTGGACTAGTCCAAATCCGTATCTTTCTTAGATTTGGGTTTGGGGGTTGTGTTTAAGGATACGTGAGCCTTATTTGAGACTAAGATCAACTTAAATTTTTGTTAAGGATACGTTAGTCTAGTTTTAGACTAAGATCAACTTAACGAGATCGTTTAGATCCAACAAGAGAGCAATTAAGGGGGGCCTGTTGTTTAGTTTAGTGACATTGCGGTCAATAGGTGGTTTAAGGACATTGCGGTCCAATGTTAGTTTTAAGATGTTGCGGTCAAGGTTAAGGACATCATAGTCCGTGGATTTAAGGACTCCACAGTCCGGCGTTAGTTTTAAGACATCACGGTCAAGGTTAAGGACATCATAGTCTGTTGTTAGTTTTAAGACATCAGGTCAAGGTTAAGGACATCATAGTCCATAAGTTTAAGGACCCCACAGTCCAATGTTAGTTTTAAGACATCACGGTCAAGGTTAAGGACATCATAGTCCGTGGATTTAAGGACTCCACAGTCCAATGTTAGTTTTAAGACATCACGGTCAAGGTTAAGGACATCATAGTCCATGGGTTTAAGGGCCCCACGGTCCAATATTAGTTTTAAGACATCACGGTCAAGGTTAAGGACATCATAGTCTATGGATTTAAGGACTCCACAGTCCAATATTAGTTTTAAGACATCACGGTCAAGGTTAAGGACATCATAGTCCATGAGTTTAAGGACCCCACAGTCCAATGTTACTTTTAAGACATCACGATCAAGGTTAAGGACATCATAGTTCGTGGATTTAAGGACTCCACAGTCCAATGTTAGTTTTAAGACATCACGGTCAAGGTTAAGGACAACATAATCCATGAGTTTAAGGACCCCGCAGTCCAATGTTAGTTTTAAGACATCACGGTCAAGGTTAAGGACATCATAGTCCGTGGATTTAAGGACTCCACAGTCCAATGTTAGTTTTAGGACATCATGGTCAAGGTTAAGGACATCATAGTCCATGAGTTTAAGGACCCTACAGTCCATATCAATGTGTGGCCATCGAGAGCCGTCACCTCTTTGAAGACGTTGAGGAATTACAACGCCAAGTATTAAAGGAGTGAAGAGATGTACCCTTGAACCAAGGTAGATTAAGTAATCTTTGGCCCAATTTGGAACTAAGACCAATTAATTATATTATGAGCCCATTAGCCCAGTTAAGTTTGAATTGAGGACTTATGGCCAGCTTGGGCTAAGTCCAATCATGTTTAGAATATTGGCCCCATGTTGGTTCATTGAAGGAGAGGTTTTGCCTCTAGAAACTTAGCTAATTGGGCTAAAGCTAGTGTTAAACACTAAAGACCAACAGTGTTGAACACTGGGAATAAGATTAGCAAGTTAGTGTTAAACACTAAAAGATAATCAGTGTTAAACACTAGCAACAGGGCTTTCAAATTAGTGTTAAACACTAAAGCAAATCAGTGTTAAACACTGGAAACAGAGATTTCAAATTAGTGTTAACACCAAAGCAAATCAGTGTTAAACACTGGAAACAGAGATTTCAAATTAGTGTTAAACACTAAGCAAATCAGTGTTAAACACTGGGAATAGAGTTTTCAAATTAGTGTTAAACACTAAGAAATTCAGTGTTAAACACTGGGAACAAAGTCTTCAAATTAGTGTTAAACACTAAGGAGAGAGGGGTCACGTGTGGACACGTGAGAGCGCCTGATTCCCCTTATTTTATTCTGCCAAAAGTATTGAATACTTTCTATAATTGCTCTTGGAACATCACGTGCTGTCACGTGATGGGAATGTGGGTTTTTAACTATTAAAGCTTTTGCCAAGGGGTCACGTGGTAGCACGTGAGGGCGCCCATAGCTTCTGTTTGCTTTTTCTTTGTATCCTTCAGGGGCCACGTGGGGCACGTGAGGCGTTGCCTCAAAGTTCTTTTCTGTGGATCTTTACAGGGGTCACGTGGTAGCACGTGACTCTGGTTCTTTGCATGTTTTAAAGATCTGTTCATCTTTTAAGAATTAAATTCTTCATAGGGTCAAACCCTAGCAATAAACTTTAGAGGAATTAAATTCATATTTTCTTCTGAAGAATTATATTCTTAGATAGGGTTAAACCCTAATTTCTTTTCTGTAGTAATTAAATTCCCCATATATATAAAGAATTAAATTCTGGCATAGGGTGAAACCCTAATTTCTTTTTTAAGGGAATTAAATTCCTGTGAGTTTGAGAGAATTAAGTTTTCAATTAGGGTTAAACCCTAGTTGTGTCCATTCTGAAGGAATTAAATTCCTAGGGTTAAACCCTAATTTTATCTTAAAGGAATTAAATTCCTATAATTCTGTGAGAATTAAATTCTCAAAACTCAATTCCTCCTCTATGTTTTAGATCTGCATGGCAGGATCTCAACCCAATGAGAATTAAATTCTCAATTCATGGGGAGATGTGCACTTTGCAGATCCTCAACCAGAGAAAGAACTAAGTTCTTTTCTTTATATAAGAGTTAAACTCTTTTGAGAATTAAATTCTCTTTTTGACGCCTCCCTTTTCTTACCTAGGGTTTTTCTTTTTCAGAGAATCAAATTCTTCCTTCTGAATTTTCAAGATTCCAAGGCTCTATATCTCTCTCTGTCTCTTTTTCTCTTTTCTCCCCCCCCCTCTTTTTTTTAACTCTCTCCCTTGGCACCTATTTATAGGAGAAGGAAAAGAATCAATCTGTTTAATGAATCTTTCATTGAAAGATTTGATTTGTTTACTGAAAGATTTGATTTATTTTCATCATTGATCCGGGCCTTTAAATTATTATGTGAATTTTATTCACCATTGGATTTTAAATCCAAAGATATCTCTTTGTTATTTCGGTGAGATTTAGGGGGAAATCTTTCCATGTCCAAGATTTTTCCATAAATTGGTGATATTTAATCACCTTCGGATTCTTGATCCAACGGTTTCAGATAATTCTTCTCTATTTTGGAAAGATTTGATTCTGTTAAAGAATAAGGCTTTTAAAGCCGGTCACGTGTGTCCACGTGCCCCTGGTCACGTGTGAGCACGTGACCTCTGGAATGGGCTTCTCTTCTTCTGCGCTCTGTTCTCTGGCCGCTGCTTAACCATCACGTGTCAACACGTGGCCACTGGTCACGTGTGAGCATGTGATGCCTCTTCTGAAGGTTTTTCCTGAATTTTTAATCAGGGAACATGCACATATGCTGATATGTGTGGGGGCCTGATTAAATACGAGTATGAGATAACGTATTGTAATCTGGCGGCTTTTTTTATCAGTTAGGTTATATGTGATATAACCGGATTATCGAATCAAGTGTTGATTTGATAATATGATATACAGATAAATGATATTAGTTGGTTATATGTGATATAACCGGATTATTAAATTAAGTGTTGATTTAATAATAATGATATATATTTATGTTTAATATAATTATATATTAACTAATATTAGCTCACTAATTATTTTCTTCATAATATATATATATATATATATATATATATATATATATATTATATGAAGTATGGCATGGATTTTCTACTTTTAGAAAATAGAACATGAGGTGAAAAATGTGGAGATATTTGTGGAATGGCAAGGCATGGGTTTTTTCATTTGTTTAGTCTTGACTCACTATTCAAGCATGGTTGCAATTTCTTATTGCAATTTATTCCATGCTTGAATAAGTGAGGTCAGATGAGAGCGATTCATACTTGCTCATGCTAACACTTAGCCATTTTTGAGAGCTCATGTGATGAGTTTCTCTAGCTCTCTCCATCATCATCCTCTTCCTCATACTTCAAGCTCTAAACCCTCACACGTGATGTGAACCAAAGAACTTGATATCCTTAGTGAGCATACAACACCCCTACTTCATCATCCCACATTAGGGTTAGCACTTTGGTGTGGTGTGTTTCCTTTACTAAAGAGTTTAGTGAAGAGGTAGTTTGGATTGGCGGATTTCGGGTGGATCATCTTCGGCACAAAAGTCATCGGAGGAAGTTCATTCAACCTTCAAGTGGAGCCTAGTGGAGTCACGTAGACTACAACCCGGAGCATTAGAAGAGAAGGAAACGGTCTACAAAAGTTGTAGCCATCCATTTCTTAGTATAAGTTTTTGATATCATGTTGTTTACCCTAATATTCTAATTAGATCTTGGTAAGTGTTCATTAGCACCTCTAAAATTTGAAAATTGCATGTGTGATGCCCGTTTTAACCCTACCGTGGTGCTAGTAAACACTTTCATGGTATCAGAGAAAAGATAGAACATTAGGGTAGGTTTTTACGATGTTAAAATGTTCGATCGGTTTTCGAAACCCGGAAATTATCAAGTTTCTGTCGATTTTTCAGAAGTTGAAATTTTGGTGATTAAAAATATGCAGAAAATCATGCAGGGTTTTTTATGGAACCCCAAGAAATTTCAAACACTAATTCCTTAAAATAGCCGCGGAACCGCGGCCCAAACCCTAGTTTGGCCGCGGTTTGGGGAGTTTAGGGATTGGTTTTTCTTGTGCTGCTCCATTGTTGGATTTGGCACTTTCTGGGTGTTTTTAATGATGCTCAAGTTGTTAAGATCTCTGGAATTTGTGGGTGTTCGACAAATCGATCGAAATTTTTAACATTGTATAGATGATGATGATGTGTCATACAATATTTGGAATCCACAATAATTGGTTTTGTGAAAATTAGTTAGTATTTTATAAATCTAGCATTTTAGTGTCTTTTGATCGATTGCCATGAAGTTTCGATTCGGATCGAAACTCCGTCGCAATCGCATATCGTACGCGAATACTCGCCGAATAACTTTACTAGGTAGCCACGCCCCATAGTCTCGACCAAGTGACTGTAGGAGAACCACGTTGCCAAAAGCATCCACTCGGGTGCTCGCGGTCACGGTGTTCCACTTAAGTGCAATTCGTCGATGGCATCGAGGGTACGGCCATCTACTAAAGTTTCCGACGAGCATTCAATCAGGCAGTCAGGAATCTTATTGAATTGCTCGACTAAGTTATTGAAAAGAGTTTCAATTTGAGACTAAAGTGCAAGGTTTATAGGTTAGGCATGAAATTCGGAATATGAGATATTCCGGGTTTATAATGTTTAAGGACATACGGATTCTAATTATTGTAGTTTTTCATTTCTTTTTGCAACCGTAAGTGTAATATGTGGAGTATCCCAAATCTCGTTGCTATATATCAACGAAATTTGGGATACGCGTATTTACTTACGTTGATGACATGTGATGTTATATGTTGCTGTGATATGTTATATTGGATCGTCGTGATTGAATAGCCGGGGTTTTTATGTGAGATGAGAGTTTTTCAATTTTCATTCATGTAAAATTTGTATGTAATATTCTTTTATTGGGACACTTCCGGGTTGAGGATGATGTCACCATTGATGTATATTATTTACTTTTCCGCATTAGGATAGACCCAAGGCGGGGAGCACAAGTAACCGGGTTTTGGAGTCCAATGGGAGACCATCTCGAGGAGACGAGACCGGGTCTCCTAACTCTAGAATTGGCAGGGTAGCTTGCCGCTCTCGTAGGGTTCTAGGGATGTGGGTTTGGCTATTCATCACGACCGTGGAATCCGTGTTTTTCATTATTGGCTTAATTTAAAACACGGACCTCCTAATATATCCAATATTTCATATGTTGACTTCTGCTGCTTGGTTCTGTGATGTAATCATATAACTGGGTGAGACGAATGCTATATTATATATATCATATATAATAAACGTTGCTTATGTTTTGCACCCGCGCTAGTCCAGCCCCCGCTCTGCCGTTAGTTAAGTAACCTAACGGTACATGACGGGGCCCCGTGGCGATTGCGGATGGCATAAGCGTACGTTCCATTTTCATTTCATTTTCTGTGATGTTTAGGAAACATTAAATGATGGGACTTCATTAATGAGATTAATGAAAAAAAAGAAACCTAAAGATATTATAGAATCAAAAGTTTTTAAAAAGGTAACTCTAGTTCTTGCTTTGTATAGTGGTATTCCTTGATGAATATCCAGCACCTCATTCGATGAGGAAAGAGCCGAGATCCCTTCACTGGGAGTGACCTCTTTAGCAAAACTAGTAAATACTACAACCTACTCAGTTTATCATCATAGCTTCTGTAGTTCTTGCTTTGCAAAGTGGTATTCCTTGATGGATATCCAGCACTTCATTCGATGAGGAAAGAGCCGAGATCTCTTCACCGGGTAGCCTCTTTAGCAAAAGCTAGTAAAACCTATTCGGTTTGTTTTAAAAACTACTCGATTTTAAAAGCGGAGTTTAAACCACTCCTTTTCAAAATCACTAGATTCTACAACGATATCAAGTTCATTACGTTAAAGGTTTTCTTAAAAACCAGCCGTAGCCCTCCGTCATTTCAGATAAATACTATTAAGTATTCGTGCTGCGTTTGTTGACCATAGTCAAGGCGTAGTGTGTCACGACCCGAATGTACGGAACATGACCGGCACTTAGGCTACGAACGTCTCAAGGCGTACGTGCTCTAAGTAAGCCGAGCCCAGAAATCCAAACCAAGAAAAGTAGTGGAGTGAAGGAAAATCCATATGTAAATCAACCAGTTTGCAACATAATATACAACGCCTAAAGGCAAGGATCACAACAGAAAAGGAAACTCAACAGTATGAAACCCAAAGAAATATAACGTGCGACTCTAAGGTCGAAAGAATAAACATCACTGGTCTCTATCTCAAATAAGTACATGTTTGGTTGATGGAACTTCTAGATACAACTGAAATATAATATACAATGTATAATGATGGGTATGATACAAATAACCCACCTACTAGCAAGTTCCCCGAAAGAAGTAGTGCCCGCAAAACCGTAATGAAACCTGTACGGCAAAACCTGCAAGAACTGGGGCACAACGGGGGTGAGTTGCCAACTCGTGAATAGAAAAACATCTATGAACAGAAAATCGCATGTATAACGCAATCCTAGGTCATACGATCATAATATATAATCCTCAAATATATAACCAGCAACCTATAACAATGGCTAGGGTAACTATCTAACCCAAATGTAATCCCATGTGCCCGTGTCAATGCATCAGGTGGCAAAATATCATATGGATGATGTATGAATGCATGAAAAGTATGATCAATGTAATCAGAGTCTGTATGTAATCAATGTCTGTATATAGGTGGATCTCGTCCACGTGTCACCTAATGACAATAAGCATCATGCATGTAAATATGAGGATATAGTCAAAATCATGGAACAATATCATGAAATCTGTGCCCAGCATCGGCACAAAACATAGCCTCAATCTTCATATCTCAATGTCTCTGATAAGTCTCACTATCTAGGGCGCCGTCAATCCAGATCGGCCCCTACCATCAATCTCAAGAACACGACGGTATCCTCCGGATATCCGACGCGTCGGATAAAATCATCGGTCGGTAGTGCTCCCCTGCCAGGCTCAACGCCATCTCCTGCGATCTTCTTGCCCCGGGGTACCGCACCAGGCCCACCATGTACCCGCAATCGGCCTCATCCGCCTCCTCGAATCGGGTTTCACATGTCGCTCTCAGCACCGAGAAAACACATGGTGGACGCACTGAAATATCATATCAAGGGTAACCGGGTTTTTAAACAATTACATAATCTCTTTGAAATACCACGGTTCCCAAATCCAGAAATATCATAGAAACAACATATCTCAATGCGCATAATCAGAAAACATGATGTATGTGACATATCAATGAAGTGCAAGTACAACAGTATATCATGCAACATGGAATAATAATATGCACATACAAGGGTCATATCCTGCAGCAATAATACTACTGTGTAGTGACATGGCAATTACCGATGAAGATGTGTGTGAACTGGCAAGTAAGTGTACGTGGTATATACGCATCATCGGTAATGGTGCTGGTGTCCTAACAGCATGATATCAACAATAGAATATGAATCACAATAAGTATGCGATGCAGAACAACAATAATAATGTGCGGGAGCTGAATACCAAATACAATGATAGCTAAACGGCATCTAATGTCATAAGAGTCATATAGCTGCACCACTATAAGGCTGAGCTAAAGCTAACAGTAGGTAAGGGAAACCGCCTAACCTCTGAGTCGATACATATATATAGTCGGTGATCCCGCCTCGATCATATCACATCCGATATAATATCTCTATAATCGATTATTCCCAAGTCAATAGGGCGGATCAAACATCAAAATATAGCTCGTAGGTGAATCCGTCGTACGGCATCCCCAAATCTGGGTACGGGTCAAATCATATTCATTATATTACTCATCTGGTATCCTCTTATCAAGATCATCATCTGGGGTACTGACCTACGTTTAGTACAATGCTAATATCATCACCATAGTCATGACCTGACTACTGACCGACAGTCTCGTATAAATCGATATCATCAGCACATATCATCGTAAGGAGTAAACAACGCCCAAGGCGGCCTATCATAAATATCTTGTCATCTCATATCACATCATACCCTATCTCGTATCATAATCACATGTCGATCATTTTATATATATATCACTATTCCTATGGCATCATCATCCCAAAATCCGCTAAAGCATCAAGACGTATCTCAAATAAGAATTTTACCATATCGCCGATATCATCGACTCATCTCAAACCCAAGTATCATCCTCATATCTGTATGTGAACACATAGTCCCATACCCACGTGAACACATAACTATAGAATCCCATAACCACATATGAAATAAGGATGTATGCAAGTATGTATGTGTGTATACGTATGTGTAGTGCACCCACTACCTAGGGTTCCGTAACCTTTCACCAATCCAACACCAATATCCATTCTAAACATCAATAATTAATCCCAAACAACATATAATAATTGTTAGTATGTATACGCATCCGTATACATCACTACGAACTGTGGGGGTGTTATACGCCATCCACCCGACTTCTCCCCGTAGATATAAATATACTCACTTTTCTTTATGCGTGTCGGTGCCGATGTCACCATTTGCATCTCCAATGCTTCGACGCCACGTGGGGTACCTACAAGAATATCACACGCTAAAACACATAAAAACCATGTCGGAAGCCAAAATGGTGCACGCTACGCCCATAGGTAAAAACCTACAGCCTCGCATGCAAACACAGCCAATATCCCTCTGCCGTTGGCGTTCAAACGCCACTCGATAGAAACGAATCATCGAATACCAAAATCCATACGAAAACAGGTCGTAAATCATGCGCCAACTCAAGAAAATCAACCCAGATTCTACCCTAACTGGAATCAGTCAAAACTAGACATACCCAGGGTCAAGTCTATAGGGTATAAGGCTACAGAACCAAAACGAGCACCAGAACCCATGCTCTGGCCGCAATTTGCGGCCAGATGGGATTTATCTGCGTCCAGGAAATGGGTCCAGGGGCTGGGGCTTTGTGTGTTGGCTTCTATCTACCTGCATACTTCACTACCAAGTCAATATTATTTTAGGGTATCTCGGGTTGTAGCAGATTCCATAAAGGTCAATAAATCGACAAAATCACTAAAATACGCCAAGTCGAAACTTTCAGGTAACTAACTGGAAATCTGGGGTTAACTGGTCTCAAACACACCTAATAAGACTATACTAACCATTGCAACCAACACTTGACCAAATCTCACTCAAATTCTCCTAAACTGGCACTAATCTACTTAATAACACTAAAATTTTAGCTAAACAACTATAATTTGCAAGCTAGGAGTTGGGTTGTGAGATTATACCTCAAGGGGTCCTAGGATGTAGGAGAAGGGAAGAAGGAGGAGGGGTGTTGCTGCTGAAGTGCCCTGTAGCAGCCTCAAGTGTATGGTTGCTGCTGCTGATGCTGCTGCTTCCACTGCAGCTGAGCTAAAGCTGTTTTTCAACAGCAGTATGTTGCTGATGCTGGAATTGTTGTGGCTGTTGTTGTTGTTACTTTGGTGTTGTGGGAATGGTTGTGGTGGTGTGGTGTTGTTGTTTTGAATGGTATAGTTTCAGCTAATGCAGAATTGGGGCTGAAGTGTTGATATTGGGGGCTGAAGTGTTGGTATTGGGGGCTGAAGTTTTACATCAGCTGCTGTTGCAGCAGATGATGATGCTGTTGATACTTTGTTGCAGCTGATGTGATAAAGAGTGGGGCTGAAGTTGTGCTGATGTAGCTGTAGTAGGTGTTGGGCTATGGTGTGTTGATGTTGTTGATATTGGGGGCTGTTGTTAGGATGAGTTTGGGCTGCTGATGCAGCTGCTGCTGGTGTTTTGAAGTGGTGTGATGTGTGAGAGTGAGAGGGAGAGATGTGAGAGATGAGAGCCAAAAGAGTTGATATGAGAGGGAGTGATATGAGTGAGAGGGGGTGTGAAAGAGCACAAAGGATATTGAAGAATGAGATGGATCATGGCACACCCTAGCCATCTCTCTCTCTCTCTCTCTCTCTCTTAATAAATGAACAACCATCATGGCTTTCTCTCTCTCTCTATACAAGGTCAACCCTAACCCTAATCACCTTTAACAAGCTAAAAACCCTTAATTAACCCCATTAACATAACCAAAAGGTTAACCCATCATGGTTGGCTAAACATGGCAACCCTAGACTTAACCCAAGTTAACATGCACAAGTGTTTGCAGTCCAGATAAAATTCTGGTAAAATATCCATAAAACCAGATAAAATATTTAAAAGCCATTTTGGTAAACTTTTTACCAAAAACCCCACATTAAGACACACTTACCACTAAACACAAACTCAGGTGTTACAGTCTTCCCCCCTTAAGAAAATTTGTCCCAGAATTTTAAAATATAAAGCAACGCATACCTTCAAAAAGATAAGGGAACTTCTCCCGCATCTCGCCCTTGTCCTCCCAAGTTACCTCTTCACCATTCGAGCTGCGTCAAAGTATCCTTACTGATGGCAAGACCTCCGGCCTAAGTTTCTTCACTTGTCGGTCCAATATCACGACTGGCTGCTCGGTGAATGTAAGATTGCCCTCAGACTGAATGGTCTGTTGCTGAATCATGTGCGAAGGGTCATGTAGGTATCTGTGAAGCATCTACACGTGGAAGATAGGGTGAACATATGAAAAGTCGGGTGGAAGAGCCAAACTATATGCTATTGTGCCGCACGCTCGAGGACCTCGAAGGGACCTATGAATCTGGGGCTATGCTTCCTCCTTCCGTCCACACCTTATCACTCCCTTCATCGGAGAGACCCTCAGACAAAAACGTCATCACCACTGCGAACTCTAATATGTGGTGGCGCCTGTCAGCATACGATCTCTGCTTGCTCTGAGCTGTCCTCATCCTGTCTCGAATCAGCTGTATCTTCTCGGTCGTCCCCTGTACGATCTGTGGCCCCAAAATACTGCTCTTGCTGAGCTCTGTCCAACAGACGGGCGGTCTGCATCTCCTCCCATTACAAGGCCTCGAAAGGTGCCATCTGAATAGTGTCCTGGAAGCTGTTGTTGTAGGTGAACTCCACCAAGGGTAAATGATGATCCCAGCTACCACCAAAGTCTAAAACGCACGCTCGGAGCATGTCCTCAAGAGTCTGAATAGTCCGCTCTGACTGTCCGTCGGTCTGCGGATGAAATGCTGTGCTGAAACTTAAACGAGCGCCCAAAGCCTCCTAAAGCCTCTGCCGTAGTCGGCCGGTAAACTGGGTGCCTCTGTCGGACACGATACACGTCGGGACTCCATGCAGTCGTACAATCTCGTTGATGTAAATCTGGGCGTACCGAGCAATCCGAAAGTCGTCTTCACTGGCAGGAAGTGAGACGCTTTCGTCAAACGATCCATGATCATCCAAATGGAGTCATACCCTTGCTTAGTCCTGGGTAGACCCACAACGAAATCCATCGAAATCTTTCCACTCCGGAATGGGTAACAGCTGTAGTTCACCTGCTGGTCTCTGGTGCTCGGTCTTGACTTGCTGGCAAGTCAGGCATCTCGACACGAAATCTGCGATGTCCCTCTTCATTCCGTCTCACCAGTAAACATCCCTCCTATCATGGTACATCTTGGGGGAACCCAGATGAACACTGTACATCGATCGATGTGCCTCCTCAAAAATCTCACGCTGCAGTCCCTCGGCACCTGGTACGCACAGTCTAGTCCCAATTCACCGTATCCCCTGATCATCAAATTAGTCATGCGAATAAATCGCCCAAACATCGAAATCGAGTATGGCGGAATAGTCCCGCTCAAGCACATCCTTTAAGAATCTCTGGCCAACTGTCGTGATCACTCATAGCATGCCTCGTCGATGATCCTGAACTTTAGCCTGCTAGTGTGCATAACATGACCACTCCTGGATCCACGTCTTCTCTGTGGATCACCAATCTCACGATCCATCGGCTCATCGGCCCTGATAGGTGTGCTAACGGGGATGATTCCGTTCTGGCACTCCTCTAGTCATTTCTCGGTCAATCCTCACGACCACTCGTAAAGCTGCATGTCACTGGCGTCGGCCTCTGGCTCTCTGTATGCACGTGATACATCTGATCTTGGGTGCAAATATCATTGCAGCAGCGCCCTGGAAGGAATCCCACTCAAGGTCTCTTCCAAGTCTCATCTCTGCCTAACTGTCCGGAAGTCATCGTCCTTTACTACGCCTGTTGCTTGTTCCAGAACGGCTGCATACTCACCACGACTCCTTGTGGAAGGTATATCCAAGTACAATGCCTCGGCATTCGTATCGCATTTCTGGTGTCGGCGGAGTGGAACGTCATCATATCCAGATCTTGTACGAACCTCTTACTCCACTTTTCTCTAATGTCGTCTGCTTCGGACTCGTCTCGTCGTGGCTGCATGGACTGAGCTCCAACGGCTATCCTTGTATCTGGAGTCTCCCAAGAAGTGCATCTCACCATCCGAATTAAGTCGAGCCATCCGATCGATTTGTCAAAACCTCATAATCCCCCAAAAGCTCAACATCTTGGGTACAGTATAATAGTATCGAGTACGTACCACAGCATCGGTAGTCCAGCCGTGGAAGGGCAAACCCAAGCCTCACTAATGGCGCAGCAGAACTGCCGCAAACCCTGAGGTTCAAGGGCTTTTACACGGTCATTAAGTCGAATTAGGGTTTCATTCTTCTAGAGAGACCATAGAATTGCCTGCATGTCTTTCCGAATACTTTAAACTTGTAATAATAGGTTACTGACATTCGATCGTCTCTGTCGACTCTCAACGTCTCCGCGTGAAGTCGTCTCTAGCTGGAATCGATCTATCTGATGACCTCGCATCAGGGTAGCGAACGATCCACATGTCCTAGTCATTCATCCTTGGTGACTAGCGGCCTTCTATCATCTCTTAGTACAACTCGTACTGCAATAGCTCCAACATCTGGGGCGATATCTCGTCGTTCGCAGCAATAACTGGCTCACCCGTCTGCACGCTGAACAGCGCCTCAGTCATCATGAATAAGCAGTACACCAACGGTCGTCAAAATCTGGCTGGCCTTTGTCAGTGGCTCAATCCTCTGGTGCTAATCTGCACATCCGAGTAATCTCATACAGCGACCCATCAACGCTTGTAGCGCAAAAACACGGTAAAAGACACATCTCTGCAATCGTGTGTCGCCGGAATCATGCCATGGTCAGTCCTCGTTCGCAACGAGCTCATGCTGACCGCAACTCTAGCCGTAGCTCTCCCTGCCCGTAATCGTGGCAGCAAAACCATAACTGGTACCGATGAGGCTAGATCAGGAATGAATATGATACAGAACAAGAAATGTACATCCTAAGGCTTCTTAAGTGGAGTGACGTGTCGTAAATATGCCGCGGAACATACCCACGGTACGTTACTCTACTTTAGCTACCTATTCCATCAACCAAGGGTCATCCTATGCTCCGAAGGTAAAACCTAACGCTTTGATACCAACTTTGTCACAACCCGAAAGTACGGAACATGACCGGCACTTAAGCTACGAACGTCTCAAGGCGTACGTGCTCTAAGTAAGCCGAGCCTAGAAATCCAAACCAAGAAAAGTAGTGGAGTGAAGGAAAAACCATATGTAAATCAACCAGTTTGCAACATAATATACAACGCCTAAAGGCGAGGATCACAACAGAAAATGAAACTCAACAGCATGAAACCCAAAGAAATATAACGTGCGACTCTAACGTCGAAAGAATAAACATCACTGGTCTCTATCTCAAATAAGTACATGTTTGGTTGATGGAACTTCTAGATACAACTGAAATATAATATACAATGTATAATGATGGGTATGATACAAATAACCCACCTACTAGCAAGTCACCCGAAAGAAGTAGTGCCCGCAAAACCGTAATGAAACCTGTACAGCAAAACCTGCAAGAACTGGGGCACAACGGGGGTGAGTTTCCAACTTGTGAATAGAAAAATATCTATGAACAGAAAATCACATGTATGACGCAATCCTAGGTCATACGATCATAATATATAATCCTTAAATATATAACCAGCAACCTATAACAATGGCTAGGGTAATTATCTAACCCAAATGTAATCCCATATGCCCGTGTCAGTGCATCAGGTGGCAAAATATCATATGGATGATGTATGAATGCATGAAAAGTATGATCAATGTAATCAGAGTCTGTATGTGATCAATGTCTGTATATAGGTGGATCCCGTTCACGTGTCACCCAATGACAATAAGCATCATGCATGTAAATATGAGGATATAGTCAAAATCATGGAACAACATCATGAAATCTGTGCCCAGCATCGGCACAAAACATAGCCTCAATCTTAATATCGCAATGTCTCTGATAAGTCTCACTATCTAGCGCGCCGTCAATCCAGATCGGCCCCAACCATCAATCTCAAGACCAGGACGGTATCCTCCGGATATCCGACGCGTCGGATAAAATCACCGGTCGGTAGTGCTCCCCTGCCAGGCTCAACGCCATCTCCTGCGATCTTCTTGCCCCGGGGTACCACACCGGGCCCACCATATACCCGCAATCGGCCTCATCCGCCTCCTCGAATCGGGTTTCACATGTCGCTCTCAGCACCGAGAAAACACATGGTGGACGCACTGAAATATCATATCAGGGGTAACCGGGTTTTTAAACAATTACATAATCTCTTTGAAATACCACGGTTCCCAAATCCAGAAATATCATAGAAACAACATATCTCAATGCGCATAATCAGAAAACATGATGTATGTGACATATCAATGAAGTGCAAGTACAACAGTATATCATGCAACATGGAATAATAGTATGCACATACAAGGGTCATATCCTGCAGCAATAATACTACTGTGTAGTGACATGGCAATTACCGATGAAGATGTGTGTGAACTGGCAAGTAAGTGTACGTGGTACATACGCATCATCGGTAATGGTGCTGGTGTCCTAACAGCATGATATCAACAATAGAATATGAATCACAATAAGTATGCGATGCAGAGCAACAATAATAATGTGCGGGAGCTGAATACCAAACACAATGATAGCTAAACGGCATCTAATGTCATAAAAGTCATATAGCTGCACCACTATAAGGCTGAGCTAAAGCTAACAGTAGGTAAGGGAAACCGCCTAACCTCTGAGTCGATACATATATATATATATATAGTCGACGATCCCGCCTCGATCATATCACATCCGATACCATATCTCTATAATCGGTTATTCCCAAGTCAAGAGGGCGGATCAAATATCAAAATATAGCTCGTACGTGAATCCGTCGTACGGCATCCCCAAATCTGGGTACGGGTCAAACCATATTCATTATATTACTCATCCGGTATCCTCTTATCAAGATCATCATCTGGGGTACTGACCTACGTCTAGTACAATGCTAATATCATCACCATAGTCATGACCTGACTACTGACCGACAGTCTCGTATAAATCGATATCATCAGCACATATCATCACAAGGAGTAAACAACGCCCAAGGCGGCCTATCATAAATATCTTGTCATCTCATATCACATCATACCCTATCTCGTATCATAATCACATGTCGATCATTTTATATATATATATCACTATTCCTATGGCATCATCATCCCAAAATCCGCTAAAGCATCAAGACGTATCTCAAATATGAATTTTACCATATCACCGATATCATCGACTCATCTCAAACCTAAGTATCATCCTCATATCCGTATGTGAACACATAGTCCCATACCCACGTGAACACATAACTATAGAATCCCATAACCACATATGAAATAAGGATGTATGCAAGTATGTATGTGTGTATATGTATATGTAGTGCACCCACTACCTAGGGTTCCGTAACCTTTCACCAATCCAACACCAATATCCATTCTAAACATCAATAATTAATCCCAAACAACATATAATAATTGTTAGTGTGTATACGCATCCGTATACATCACTACGAACTGCGGGGGTGTTATACGCCATCCACCCGACTTCTCCCCGTAGATATAAATATACTCACTTTTCTTTATGCGTGCCGGTGCCGATGTCGCCATTTGCATCTCCAACGCTTCAACGCCACGTGGAGTACCTACAAGAATATCACACGCTAAAACACATGAAAACCATGTCGGAAGCCAAAACGATGCACGCTACGCCCATAGGTAAAAACCTACAGCCTCGCATGCAAACACAGCCAATATCCCTCTGCCGTTGGCGTTCAAACGCCACCCGACATAAACAAATCATCGAATACCAAAATCCATATGAAAATAGGTCGTAAATCATGCGCCAACTCAAGAAAATCAACCCAGATTCTACCCTAACTGGAATCAGTCAAAACTAGACATGGTATAAGGCTACAGAACCAAAACGAGCACCAGAACCCATGCTCTGGCTGTAATTTGCGGCCAGATGGGATTTATCTGCGGCCAAGAAGTGGGTCCAGGGGCTGGGGCTTTGGGTGTTGGCTTCTATCTACCTGCATACCTCACTGCTAAGTCAATATTATTTTAGGGTATCTCGGGTTGTAGCAGATTCCATAAAGGTCAATAAATCGACAAAATCACTAAAATACGCCAAGTCGAAACTTTCAAGTAATTAACTGGAAATCTGGGGTATTCTGGGGTTAACTGGTCTCAATCACACCTAATAAGGCTATACTAACCATTGCAACCAACACTTGACCAAATCTCACTCAAATTCTCCTAAACTAGCACTAATCTACTTAATAACACTAAAATTTCAGCTAAACAACTATAATTTGCAAGCTAGGAGTTGGGTTGTGAGATTATACCTCAAGGGGTTCTAGGATGTAGGAGAAGGGAAGAAGGAGGAGGGGTGTTGCTGATGAAGTGCCCTGTAGCAGCCTCAAGTGTATGGTTGCTGCTGCAGATGCTGTTGTTTCCACTGCAGCTGAGCTGAAGCTGTTTTTCAACAGCAGTATGTTGCTGATGCTGGAATTGTTGTGGCTGTTGTTGTTGTTACTTTGGTGTTCTGGGAATGGTTATGGTGGTGTGGTGTTGTTGTTTTGAATGGTATAGTTTCAGCTGATGCAGAATTGGGGCTGAAGTGTTGATATTGAGGGCTGAAGTGTTGGTATTGGGGACTGAAGTTTTACATCAGCTGCTGTTGCAGCAGATGATGCTGCTGCTGATGCTTTGTTGCAGCTGATGTGATAAAGAGTGGGGTTGAAGTTGTGCTGATGTAGCTGTAGTAGGTGTTGGGCTATGGTGTGTTGATGTTGATATTGGGGGCTGTTGTTAGGATGGGTTTGGGCTGCTGATGCAGCTGCTGCTGGTGTTTTGAAGTGGTGTGATGTGTGAGAGTGAGAAGGAGAGAGTGAGAGTGAGAGGGAGAGATGTGAGAGATGAGTGCCAAAAGAGTTGATATGAGAGGGAGTGATATGAGTGAGAGGGGGTGTGAAAAAGCACAAAGGATATTGAAGAATGAGATGGATCATGGCACACCCTAGCCATCTCTCTCTCTCTCTTAATAAATGAACAACCATCATGGCTTTCTCTCTCTCTATACAAGGTCAACCCTAACCCTAATCACCTTTAACAAGCTAAAAACCCTTAATTAACCCCATTAACATAACCAAAAGGTTAACCCATTATGGTTGGCTAAACATGGCAACCCTAGACTTAACCCAAGTTAACATGCACAAGTGTGTGCAGTCCAGATAAAATTCTGGTAAAATATCCATAAAACCAGATAAAATATTTAAAAGCCATTTTGGTAAACTTTTTACCAAAAACCCTACATTAAGACACACTTACCACTAAACACAAACTCAGGTGTTACAGTCTTCCCCCTTAAGAAAATTCGTCCCAAAATTTTAAAATATAAAGCAACGCATACCTTCAAAAAGATGAGGGAACTTCTCCCGCATCTCGCCCTTGGCTTCCCAAGTGACCTCTTCACCATTCGAGCTGCGTCAAAGTATCCTTACTGATGGAAAGACCTTCGGCCTAAGTTTCTTCACTTGTCGGTCCAATATCACGACTGGCTGCTCGGTGAATGTAAGATTGCGCTCAGGCTGAATGGTCTGATGCTGAATCATGTGCGAATGGTCATGTAGGTATCTGCGAAGCATCTACACGTGGAAGATGGGGTGAACATCTGAAAAGTCGGGTAGAAGAGCCAAACGATATGCTATTGTGCCGCACGCTCGAGGACCTCGAAGGGACCTATGAATCTGGGGCTAAGATTCCTCCTTCCGTCCACACCTCATCACTCCCTTCATCGAAGAGACCCTCAGACAAAAATGACATCACCACTGCGAACTCTAATCTGCGGCGGCGCCTGTCAGCATACGATCTCTGCTTACTCTGAGTTGTCCTCATCCTGTCTCGAATCAGCTGTATCTTCTCGGTCATCCCCTGTACGATCTGTGGCCCCAAAATACTGCTCTCGCTGAGCTCTGTCCAACAGACGGGCGGTCTGCATCTCCTCCCATTACAAGTCCTCGAAAGGTGCCATCTGAATAGTGTCCTGGAAGCTGTTGTTGTAGGTGAACTCCACCAAGGGTAAATGATGATCCCAGCTACCACCAAAGTCTAAAACGCACGCTCGGAGCATGTCCTCGAGAGTCTGAATAGTCCGCTCTGACTGTCCATCGGTCTGCGGATGAAATGCTGTGCTGAAACTTAAACGAGCGCCCAAAGCCTCCTGAAGCCTCTGCCGTAGTCGGCCAGTAAACTGGGTGCCTCTGTCGGACACGATACACGTCGGGACTCCATGCAGTCGTACAATCTCGTTGATGTAAATCTGGGCGTACCGAGCAATCCGAAAGTCGTCTTCACTGGCAGGAAGTGAGCCGCTTTCGTCAAACGATCCATGATCATCCAAATGGAGTCATACCCTTGCTTAGTCCTGGATAGACCCACAACGAAATCCATCGAAATCTGTTCCCATTTCAACTCCGGAATGGGTAACAGCTGTAGTTCACCTGCTGGTCTCTGGTGCTCGGCCTTGACTTGCTGGCAAGTCAGGCATCTCGACACGAAATCTGCGATGTCCCTCTTCATTCCGTCTCACCAGTAAACATCTCTCCTATCATGGTACATCTTAGTGGAACCCAATTGAACACTGTACATCGATCGATGTGCCTCCTCAAAAATCTCACGCTGCAGTCCCTCGGCACCTGGTACGCACAGTCTAGTCCCAATTCACCGTATCCCCTGATCATCAAATTAGTCATGCGAATAAATCGCCCAAACATCGAAATCGAGTATGGCGGAATAGTCCCGCTCAAGCACATCCTTTAAGAATCTCTGGCCAACTGTCGTGATCACTCATAGCATGCCTCGTCGATGATCCTGAACTTTAGCCTGCTAGTGTGCATAACATGACCACTCCTGGATTCACGTCTTCTCTGTGGATCACCAATCTCACGATCCATCGGCTCATCGGATTGACATCTGGTGTGCATAACTAGTATAGTACTAGTTTGTATATTACATTTTGGAAGCTTGGGATATATACACGGATTGACATTCTTGCTCAATATGGTAGTATGCTACTTGGTTTGTATCTATCTTAATATGTGTATGTGTTTCTTTTGACATATTGCTAATACATATTGATAGAGCCCTTAGGATCTTTTGCTTGACTGCCAGCGTTGTGATGGCAGTCACACTGGTGGGGGCTGGGTAGTCTATAACCACATCCTTATACAGGTCCCTGGTCGTAGGATTATCGAGACAGGGCATCGATACTCCAGAGTAGACTAGTGTATACGCTTTTCATCCCAGGAGGGGAGATGGTCTGTCCCACAGCCATCAGTACGTCGTACTGGAGATAGTATGCAGGTGCTCGTTAGGTTACGAGTACACTGGACAGGACTCGCTGGGAACTGTTGGTTGGTATTATACCTATCATCAGTTATCAGTTCCCAGGTGACATGAGTACAGCTTAGTCCGTTGACTTGACACTGTCACTTCGCCTCGAGTGTGTTCCCACTATTCTTAGATTACTACCCTACCACGGCTCTATTGAGTCGTGCAAACAGGTAGTAGTTGGGTGCAGTTCCAAAGCACTTGGAGGCAGTGACGGTTAGACAGGATTCGTCTCTCCCGGTATTGGGAGTTGATATCGCGTTGTGTCTAGGAGAGCCATTACACAAAGTCTCTGGCCAGGGCAAGTGAGATTTACTGGTAGTGTTTCCAGTATTTTCTCAGGGTGTTCTGGGCTACACTCCAACGTGACTTGTACCGCTATTAGGGGGCTGACGTTTACCGCCCCCTAGGCCCGACATGCGATACTCTCAGACGAACAGACCGGACTGTACGGAGATTGTCACATTCAGGCTCAGTAGGAGTTCGGATGGGTTCACCTCATCGGTCTTCTTATCGGCATCTACCTGGGGACCGTTACGTACAGCTAGTACCGCTTGCGGCCTGTGGTTAAATCCACTGCCAGCGTAGTGTCGAGTCTTTAGAGTCCTACACAGAGGGTTGTTCACCTTTGGGCAAAACAGAGTAGAGGTCGTATGGTTTTAAGACGGGGTTCGTTCACATACGCGCACTTGTGCACGCTTGGTGTCCGGGCAGTTATTAATAGCGGGCTTTGGTTTAAACCAGATCCTAGTATTTGTTTTGGGATTGATCTTGTCTCATAGTGTTCATATTCCTCGGAACACGGATGCGGGTGTGTATACACAGTTGACAGAGGCGGAGGAACCTCATTAGGGTTTTGACCATTGACTTGATTAAAACTATAATGAGATTGAGGAAATTGATTAATGAGTTTTAGTTTGTGATAATTGTATCATGGTTAATTAGGTTTGACCCTTTGACCAAGTTGACCATGTTGACTTGGATATTTTTGTGAGCATGCTTTGCATTAATTATGATATGATAAGGGTTAAATCAACATCAACCATGACAATTTATCCTAATTAAAATTTTCATTATTCTTTTTTGGTTCATATGAGAGCAAGGTTCATTTTATTTCTGATATTCTCTCTTGCTCTTTCTCTCTCTTGCAAAGCTCTCTCCTCTTCCTCTCTCAAAAGCTCTCTTGTTTCATGAGTTGAAAAACATGAGCTTTGTGAGATCAAACCATCAAAACACCTTTCTACTCACTTTAGGGTTCTTAGTCTAGCAAGCCAAGCACTCTAGTTACTTCTTTGTTGAGGTAGGAGCTCAAGGTAGAGGAATTCGGGTGGATCTTTCTTCGGCAAAGAGAAGACGAAGAGGAGGAGCCGTCTACACCACTCAAAGGAGCACACAAGAAAGGAAAGCAACACAAGAAGAGAAGGAGTTTAAGAACTAGGTATAACCTTCTAACCTAGTAGTTAGAACTTGTAGATAGTTTGTTAGCTTTTGTTTAGCAAAGATCCTTCATGATTAGTCTATGTTTCCTAGTGAGAAAAATTCAATTTTTACTCTTTCCGCCTCCCCGTAGCTACCGGGGTGGGTAACATAGACTTACAAGTCATACGGCTTTATTGACCATAGTTAAGGATCATACGAGTGGGTTTAATTCAATCAAGAAATGACGGGTTGAACTTGGCTAGCGCTTATGATTTGTTGACCATAGTTAAGGTCATAAGTTGCTAGGGGTAAAAACAGATATTGGGGATTTCAAGTGTTGAAATTTGCAATGAGATTGCATACCTTCTATGTGATAGTTGGATCCCGATACCCATTGCGAGTAAGAGTTACTCCGAGGAGAGTTTTCCACTTTACAATTAGCCGATCTATTAGGTGTCCAAGAAAGGTGTTAACGGGGTGATCCCCCTGCGGAAATGAGGTTATTTAATTAGTTCCATGTGAAAGCATGGGGAGACTCCCTTAGAGTACCAATACCTGCCCGGCCGAACGATTGGCGAACTTGTAGGGTTTAATTAATCCCGGCTAATCTTACCTTTTAGGGTTTGAAGGAAGATTTGATAAAAACAGTGGGAGCCATCCTGATTAGATAAAATAACAACCAATCTAATCTTGCAACTAGCGCAATCAAAGTGATTATCTTTCTCTCTCTCCTGGTAGCAACCAATGACACACCTTAATCATGATAAAAATATGGATGTATTGAACAAACCCACTTATTATACTGGGCTAGGTTCCGCTCTATCTTATAATTATCATAAGTTTGAGCAAGAAATAGGGGAATATCAGGATTCTCACGCCACCCATACGAAGAATAAGCATGTTGATGTATCGTCTTCGAGTGTGTTCATAACCGAGAACTGTTCCTCGGTTTGCTCTACATCCTGGGTAATGGATACCGGATCAGGATCCTACGTATGTAATTTGTTACATAAGCTAAAGAAAGGTAGAGAACTGGGAAAAGGGTGATAAGTCTCTAGAAGTAAGGAATGATGCAATTGCTGCAACCAAAGCAGTTGGCGAATATCAGTTAGTGTTACCAACTGGTAACATAATAATTCTGAGCGACTGTTTCGTACCAAAAATGTTATGAACATTTTCCAAAATCAAGTGTTGATTGGGTTTGGTACGTAGTGTAACGGTATATACGTTCTAAATCAAACCACAGTTCTAAGTATACAGAACACACATAAGAAAAACAGTTTAGAAATGAATGAAGTCCTCTTGTGGTATTATAGACTAGGTCATATCAATGCGACAAGACTGGCTAAGTTACATAAGAATGGATATTTGAATCCGTTCGAATTTACATCTTATGAAACTTGTCAGTCATGTCTCAAAGGCAAGATGACCAAATCTCCGTTTACTGGACACGAAGAAAGAGCTACTGAACTCTTGGGACAGATACATAGTGATGTATGCGGTCCTATGTCTACACATACCAGGAATGGTTCCTCGTACTTTATTACATTCACCGATGATCTCTCAAGATTCGAACATGTATTCCTGTTGAAACACAAATCTGAATCTTTTGAGAAATTCAAGGAATATAAGTACGTAGTTGAGAACCAGACGGGTAAAAGTATTAAAATCCTTCGATCTGATCGAGGAGGAGAATACTTGAGCATGGAATTCCGGGATTATTTAAAAGAGAATGGGATTCTCTCTGAGCTTACTCCTCCGTATACACCACAGCACAACAAAGTTTCGGAGCGGAGGAATCGCACCCTATTAGATTGTGGAAATATTGACTTAGTCCACTAATTTTGTTTTACTCTAGATATTTATTAACCCAACAATTATTTTTAGCCATGGTTAGGTCTCTACAAATATCATATATGATATTTTCTCACCCGTGGTTTCCATGGTTGATCACTTCTTCTTCATCATCATCTCATTTGAGCTCACTAGGTTTTCTTGAGTGAAGAAAAGAAAGAGAGAAAAATAAATCTAAAGTGAGAAAAATTCCTACTTCACCAATCTATACCAAACTAGCCATTTAGTATAGGTTATTTCATTCACTAATTCTCAATTAGTGAAGAGGTAGCTTGAGTGAGAGATTCTTCAAAGTAGATCATTTTCGGCCTCGAAGATTCTTGAGCAAGCTCGTTCCTTTCACCTAGTATAGCCTAAGGAGAAACCGGGAGTCCACTATTTGAAGCAAAGGGACTACTACACGAAGCTTTAGAAATGAATGACCGGTCTACAAAGGTTGTAATACTATATCACTTAGTATAAAGTTGTTTACATGTTTTAAAAACCCTAATTCTCTAGTTAGATCCTTGGTCGGGCTCGCTCGGCACCCTAAATTTTTAAAAATAGCATACTTGATGCTTGCCGAAACCTGTCGGGGGTGCTAAGCGAACCCAGCGAAAACCATGCTAGAGCATTAGGAGTAGTCTAGGCGAAGTTAAAGTGTTCGATCGACTATTCGAAAACCCGGAAAACCCACTCTTTGGAAAAAAATTCAAAAGTTGGAATTTTTCTAATTAAAAATATTCAGAAAATTGTGCAGGGTTTGCTATGGACCCACAAGAAAAACGACGGCCCAACTCGACCAAACGACCGTGGAAGCGCGGCCAAAGCATGCCTTTGGCGGCGGTTCCGCGGCGCTGTTGGTGAGGCAGGGAGCATGCCTTCTTGTGTAGGTCCGTAAGTGTTTGGGGCACTATCTAGGTATTTTTAACTGTGACTCAAGTGTTGAGGTCTCTGGGAATTTTGGGTGTTTGATAAATCGATCGAAATATTTAACATCGTCTAGATATCTGTGATTTATGATACAATATTTGGAATCCACAATAATTAGATTTATGAAAACTAATTATTATTTTGTAAATCTAGCAATTTAGTCTCTTTTGATCGGTTGCCGCGGGGTTTTGATTTGGATCAAAATTCCGTCGCAATCTCGTATTGTACGCGAACGCTCGCCGGGTAACACTACTAGATAGCCACGCCCCATAGCCCCGACCAAGTGACTGTAGGAGAACCCCATAGCCAAAAGCATCCATTCGGGTGCTCGCGGCCACGGTGTTCCGCCTAAGTGCACTCCGTCGATGACGTTAGGGGTACGGCCGTCTACTAATGTTTCCGATGAGCATTCGATCAACGGTCAGGAATCTTGTTGAATTGCCCGACTAGATATTGAAAAGTGTTTTCAATTTGAGACTAAAATGCCGGGTTTATAACGTTAAGCATGAAATTCGAAATATGTGATATTCCGGGTTTATGATGTCAAAGGAAATTACATGGTTAGGCATGAAATCCGAAGTATATGATATTTCGGATTTATGATGTCTAAGATGGTTGCGGGTTCCAATTATTGTAGTTTTCACTTTCTTTTCTGCGACCGTAACTGTAATATGTGGTGTATCGCCGGTTTCGTTACTATACGCCAACGACAATTAGGATACACATATTTACTTACGTTGATGACATGTGATGTTATATATTGTTGTGATATGTTATATTGGATCGTCGTGTTGAATAGCCGGAGGTTTTTGCGTGAGATGAAAGTTTTTCATTTTCATTCATGTACAAACTTGTATGTAATATTCTTTTATTGGGACACTTCCGGGTTAAGGATGATGTCACCATTGATGTATATTATTTACTTTTCCGCATTAGAATAGACCCAAGGCGGGGAGCACAAGTGACCGGGTTCTAGAGTCCAGTGGGAGACCATCTCGAGGAGTCGAGACCGGGTCTCCTAACTCTAGAATTGGTAGGGTTGCATGCCGCTCTCGTAGGGATCTAGGGATGTGGGTTTGGCTATTCATCACGACCGTGGAATCCGTGTTTTTTACTGGCTTAATTTAAAACACGGACCTCCTAATATATCCAATATTTCATATGTTGACTTCTGCTGCAATGTTCTATGATGAGATAACTGCGTGAGACGAATGCTTTATATTATATATATGATATATAATAAACGTTGCTTATTTTTTGCATCCGCGCTAGTCCTGCCCCCGCTCTGCCGTTAGTTAACTAGCCTAACGGTGCATGACGTGACCCCGTGGCGAATGCGAATGGCATAAGCGTACATTGTATTTTCGTTTCTTTATCAGTGATACTTAGGAAGCATATATGATGGGACTTCATTAATGAGATTAATGAAAAGGAAAGAAACCCAATGATGTTGTGGAATCAAATTTTCAAAAACTGGTAACTCTAGTTTTTGCTTTGCATGGCGGTATTCCTTTATGAATATCCAGCACCTCATTCTATGAGGAAAGAGCCGAGATCCCTTCACCGGGAGTGACCTCTTTAGCGAAAGCTAGCAAATGCTACACCCACTCAGTTTATTTTGAAAAAAATTGATTTTAAAAGCGGAGCTTAAACCACTCATTTTCAAATCACTCGATTCTACAATGATATCAAGTTCATTACACAAAAGGTTTTCTTAAAAACCTGTCATAGCCCTCCGTCATTTCAGATAAGTACTATTTAGTATTCGTGTTGTGTCTGTTGGCCTTTGTCAAGGCGTAGTGTGCGGTAGCTGATTAGTGCTTATCTGCAACCATATGATGCGATTGGATTAGGGTAGTCGTACGACCTTGTTGGCCTTTGTCAAGGGTCGTATGGGTGGGTTTAATTCAATCAGGAAATATACGGGTTGAACTTGACTAGCGCCCTATGGTTTGTTGGCCTTTATCAAGATCATAGGATGCTAGGGGCAAAATATTATTGGGAATTTCAAGTGTTGAAATTTGCAATGAAATTGCATACCTTCTATGAGATAGTTGGATTCTGATACCCAATACGAGTAAGAGTTACTCCTGGGAGAGTTTTGCACTTTACAATTAGCCGATTAAGTAGGTGACTAGAAAGGTGTCAACGGGGTTATTACTCTGGGAAAACGAGGTTTATTTTAATTAGGTCCGTGCAAAAGCATGGGGAATCTCCCTCAAAGTACCGACACTGGCCTGGCTGAAAGATTGGCGAACTTGTAGGGTGTAATTAATCCCGGCTAGTCTTACCTTTAGAGTTTGAAGGAAGATTTGATAAAAACAGTGGAAGCCATCCTGATTAGATAAGATAATAACTAATCTAATCTTGTAAGAGCATACGCTAAGTGTTTTCTTCTCTCTCTCTCCAGGTTGCTACCATATCACGCCTTAATCAAGATAATAATATGGATGTATTGACCGAACCCGCTTGTTATGCTGAGCTGGGAAATGTTAGTTCCGCTCTATCTTATAATTGTTATAATTCTGAGCAGAAAATAGGGGAATATCCGGATTCCCACGCGACCCGAACGAGAAATGAGTATGTTGATGCATCTTCTTCGGGTGTGTTTGTTACCGAGAACTGTTTCTCAGTACACTCTACGTTCTGGGTATTAGATACCGGATCAGGATCCCACATATGTAATCTGTTACATGGGCTAAAGAAAGGTAGAGAACTGGTAAAAGGTGATCATTCTATAATAGTAGGGAATGGTGCAAATGTTGCAGCCAAAGCAATTGGCGAATATCACCTTATATTACCAACTGGTAATACATTGATTCTGAACGAACGTTATTACAAGAAAGATATAATTTTGTATTACAGGATAATATTATGAACATTTTCCTAAATCAAAAGTTGATTGGATCAGGCACGTTATGTAATGGCATATACATTCTAAATCAAACTACAGTTCTTAACGTACAAAACACACACGAGAGGAAAAGTTCAGAAATGAATGAATCCTTCTTGTGGCATTGTAGACTAGCTCATATCAATGCGACACAACTAGCTAAGTTAGATAAGGATGGATATTTGAATCCGTTTGAATTTACATCTTATGAAACTTTCCAGCCATGTCTCAAAGGAAAAATGACCAAAACTCCATTTACTGGACACGGAGAAAGAGCTACTGAACTCTTGGGACTGATACATAGTGATGTATACGGTCTTATGTCTACACATGCCAGGAATGGTTCTTCGTACTTCATTACATTCACCGATCATCTCTCAAGATTCGGGCATGTGTTCCTGTTGAAACACAAGTCTGAAGCTTTTGAGAAATTCAAAGAATATAAATGCGAAGTAGAGAATCAAACGGGTAAAAGTATTAAAATCTTTCGATCAGATCGGGGAGGAGAATACTTAAGCACGGAATTCCTGTACTATTTAAAAGAGAATGGGATTCTCTCTCAGCTTACTCCTCCGTATACACCACAGCACAACGGTGTATCGGAACGGAGGAACCGCACCCTATTAGATATGGTGCGCTCTATGATGAGTGTTGCTGAGTTGCCTATTTCCTTTTGGGGTTATGCACTTGTGACAGCCGCATACCTATTGAATATAGTTCCAACCAAATCAATGCCTACCACTCCATATGAGATATGGAATGGGAAGAGACTATCTCTTAAACGAGTTAAGATATGGGGTTGTCCGGTCTATGTTAAAAAGCAAAATCCGGACAAGCTCGAGGCAAGGTCAGTACTATGTAAGTTTGTTGGATATTCCAAACATTTGCGAGGGTATATCTTCTACCACACTGAGGAGCAAAAGGTATTTTGTTTCTCGGAATGTCACCTTTTTAGAAAAATAATTTCTTATGGAAGAAATTAGTATCATGTGGTAGAACTGGAAGAAGTTCCAGCTAGACAAACTAACAGCTGATGATTTGGTAGAACCGGAAGATTCAATAGTTCCCGATGAACCTCAGCCTCTCCGCAGATCTAGTAGGGTTCCTCATCCGCCTGAGAGATACTATGGTTTTCTCAATGACAGTGGGAGTGAGGATTGCATCATGGAAGATGATGACCCAACTAGTTTCGAGCAGGCCATCACGGGTGGGGACTCTGTGATATGGCTGGATGCTATGCAATCTAAGATGGAATCCATATACACCAACAAAGTATGGACTATTGTAGTTGCACCTAAAGAGGTAAAACCCATCGGGAGCAAGTGGATCTTGAGAAAATTCTTGGTGTAGATGGAAATGTTGAGACTTTCAAAGCTAGACTTGTTGCAAAAAGTTTTCGTCAACGACCAGGTATGGAATATGATGAAACCTTTTCTCCAGTGGCTATGCTTAAGTCCATCCGGATCCTACTTGCCATCGCTGCATACCATGACTACGAAATCTGGCAGATGGACGTCAAGACCTCTTTTCTAAATGGTGATTTAGAAGAGAGCGTGTGCATGACACAGCCAGAGGGCTTCGTAGACAGTGGGAGCAGCGGAAAGGTGTGCAAGTTGCTTAAATCAATTTACGGGTTAAAGCAGGCATAACGGAGTTGGAACATCTATTTTGATGTGGCAGTCAAAGAGTTTGGCTTCATCAAAAATGTAGACGAACCTTGTATATACAAGAAGGTAGTAGAGAGTAAGGTTGTCTTCCTCATATTGGACGTGGATGGCATACTCTTGATAGGAAATGATGTTCCTATGCTACACTCGGTCAAGCTCTTTTTATCACAATGTTTCTCCATGAAGGATCTGGGTGATGCCTCTTACATCCTGGGGAGAAACACTGGACAGCTGTGAAGAACATTCTTAAGTACTTGAGAAGGACTAAAGAAATGTTCTTAGTGTATGGTAACGGTGATCTCCATATGGAGTCCTTTACCAATTCGAGCTTCCAGAGTGATAAGGTCGACTGTAAGACAGACTCGGGTTTTGCCTTTACCCTCAGTGGAGGGACGGTATGTTGGAAGCATTCTAAGTTAGATACCATAGCAGACTCGACGATGAATGATGAATACATCGCTGCCAACGATGCTACCAAAAAGCCTGTCTGGATGAAGATGTTCATGAGATGAACTTGGTTCCTACAATTATGTATCCAATACTTATGTATTGTGATAACAATGGAGTTGTGGGTTTGGCCTAGGAACCCCGGTCCCATCAGTGATCCAGACATATTCTTAGACAGTATCACCTGATCAGGGAGATGGTTGATCTCTGGGCGATCGAGGTCGGAAGAGTTGAGACGAAGAATAACACGGCGGATCCACTAATGAAGACCATATCCCAGATACAATTTGAGAGATTTTGGGATGTTTGGTATGAGATACTACAACAACTGGCCTTAGTGGAAGTGGGAGATTGTTAGTTGTATGTATGCTCTAGAGGCCATTATTGTACATGATTGTATATTATAATGGATGCTTGGACATATATAGGGAGGACTTTCATGATCGACATGATAGTATGCTATCTGATTACTCTTTATCTTAACATGTAAACTAGTATAGTGATACTGTCTTACTCTCACATAATGGTAAATCCCTAATGATGTATACGTGACTACCAGGATTATGATGCAGATCATACTAGTGGGGCCAGGGTAGTCCATAAGTTCATCCTTTAATTGTTCCTAGTCGTGGGTGTATCGAGACGGTGCATCGATATTCCAGAATAGACTAGCGTATACATTTATTGACCCATTTGATGGGTGATGGATGATCCCACATCCATTGGTGTTTGACATCAAAGATTGTATACGGGTGCTCAATGGAGACTGGGTACACTGAACATGACCCGTCGAGAACTCCTGTATCAACTCCAATTTTAGTGTACATAAATTTGATTTAAATTTAAAGTATACTTGGGGTATTTAAGGTTGATGTTACCACTTTAAGTATTTATTTCACACAATAATTACAAGAAGGAGCTTGTAGCTCATTTGTAACACCTTGCACTGCTGAACCAAGCCACCAGAATTCAAATCCCATGCCCCACATTATTTTTTAATATTATTTTGTTTTAAATTCTTAGGAAGCCCAACAGTCCACCTGAGATAACTCCCAAAACTTGAACTGAATCTGAAAATCTGAAAGCACCAGTGCCTACAACTCAAGAACCCCCACCTCCCAAGGCCTTGACTCGGCCCGACTCGTCCGAGTCGGCAGGCGGACCGGCCGACTCACCAACTGAGGAAATGTGTCTCTTGGCATTCTAAACTCCCCTGTACACTCCAATTAAATGGATCGATTCCAGAGAGCATATTAACACCTATTTACTAAAATTTTTAATGAATTTCCTACATTTTTACATTTTTTTAATTAAAACCCTACACCTACCCTAACCCTAGCCTAACCCTATAAATACACCCTCCTACCCTCTACCCTCTCACCCCAAAATTCTGAGCCCACTCTCTCAAAATTCCAAGAAAACTTGTGTACTTTGAAAACAAGCTCGAGGCGAAGCTCCGACGAATTCCCGGCGGAACTTCCGGCGATCGTTTTAGGAACTACCGGCGACGACGCAACACATCGGCGATTTCTCTACTTCCCTTTCACTCTCTTGTGTGATCTAAAACCCGTAAATCCCAATTTCTACCTATCTCTTCTATCTAAAAATACGGTTTTACAAAACCCGACGGAATCGGAACAAATCCGATTTCTGATTCAGTTTCTTATAAAATTCCACTTCTCACTAATACAATCATACTTAAACTTCCTCATGTTGACTATTAAACACTAATCAACCAAATTGATCAAGTTTCATCACATGAAATGATGGCTATTTCAAATTATCGTATTTTTCACTTAAATACCACATTGTTTCAACCTTACATTTAGCTCCATTAAACTTGCTATACCTTTAAAGTAGGGCACGAGGTAACGACCTACCTCCTCACACACTCATATACAACCTAACACGATACCATCGAAAACTTAGAATACGAGAAAACAAATATTTTCATTTAAATACCATTTACTTAATAAAACCATTTCTAAAAGATTTAGTGTTGATACACTTTTTAAATAAATACCACTTATTATGAAAATATGATAAGTTGTGGACATCAGTCGTTTATTTAAACCTGACTTTGTGGTATCTAGACTAGGCAAGTGAGAAAGGTAACTTTAAAAGGCCCGTCTCACGGTGATTTGTGAGCGGATCCCTCCTTTCCTCACTTGTACTTATCTGGACACAATTGGCGGTGAAGAGACGATTTGAGGCATCTCATAACTTGTCGTTTTGGACCAGTTAGAAATAGTCTAGTTGACTTAGGAGACCCTAGAACATAGAATACGGAAAATTGACATCTTTACAAATAAATACCACTTACTTCATAAAACCGTTTTCTAAAGGATTTAGTATTTATACAAATCTTTGCAAAGCGCCGCTACAACCCATTTGGGGAACCCGTTCAGGATGGTGCGGATTATCGCACATCCTCGGGCTTAGTACTGCGAGATTCAGACTTCCGCAAGGAGCATTCGGTCTCGAAAGATTTAAAATACGACATCTTAAGAAAATGAGATTTTTAGAATATAAAAAATATATTAAAATTATTTTTGTATAAATATATGTATATTTATCATTAAAATACCTATTTTGTTATGATATAAATATTCCACTTTTCCCTAAAAATCACAAGAATCAATTTTACACTAAAATACTATGAATTCCATACAAATCAATATTACAAATAAATACCTTTATTTATGAAACTAGGATATTTTCACTAGAAATATCACAATATAAAATCCACATTCATTAAAACTCTAAAGACGAATAATAAATACTTGATGTGTATTTTGAAAAGTATATAAAAGTATTTTTACATAAAGCTCCCTCAAGTTCTATAAATTACCCTAAGGACCCTAGTAAGCATAGGTTAAGCAGAACCAATCTCTTGAGCCCCAGGGAGCCGGAGAAGTGGGTGCTTGCCTATCTAAGGTAGACAAATTAATAAAAAAAATCAGGACTTCAATTTACTTTGCTAATTTGTCTGACTCAGTTTAAGTCTCTGTATAATCTGACTTGAATATGATTCAAGTACAATCTACAATCCTCAATATTACAATTCAACATGAATCCATGAATCCAATTATCAATCTATACAACTTGACTGAACCGAACCATAGATATACATTCTATTTACATGGTTCTCCGGTTATTCCATTTACATGATTTTACGGTTACATCCGTTTACTGATATCATGGTTTCGGTCAGTCAATCAATTATTCAACCAATACAATTTACAAGACAAACAATACAATCAAAATACTACGGGGTTTAAGGAGTAGATTGGTACGGAAGGTGTTAAAAGTGGCACGAGACTGTAAGACTTAATACACCTAACATGAATCCAGTTGCTGTTGTACCGTGGCATAAACGGTTCCTTGTACTATACGTGCCTCTAGTCTCTGGCATATAGAGACTCCTCTCGTATACACTGGCATTCTTCTGTACCAAGCTACAAACAACAGCATTAATACAACATTACAATAAGATAATACAATTTTAAAAGATACCTTCTTATTCTGTCTATTCTACTTTCCCCTTATCTTTGAGACTTACCGAGCGACCTGTTCGCTGACGACATTCTATTTCTTTCTTCTTTGAATATCGTCAGGTGTTTTGGACCCGTCAGAGATCGAGCCAACTGCAGAAGACTTGGAGCAGTACAGCGAAGACCTTGAGCTCTAGACATTGTACATTTTCCATTCAGTACTTTTCATTTCCTGTTATGCCATTGTTTAGGCATCGCTTTTATTTCAGTTGTATTTCCTTTTCATGCATTGTACAAAAGATTGTTAATAAATAAAAGTTGATGTTTTATTATACCTTGTCTCTTGTGTATTTACTTTTATATTGCTTAGATACGCTTAACGTATTTACTTCAGAGTAAATACGTAGCGGACCAGTCCCGTCCTCTTCGCCGTATATCGGAAAGCGGAGCGTGACAGGTTTTGTTGGTGGCCCATGCAGGTCAGAGCTGTATAGAACCATACTATGCAGTTCTGTTCTGTGTGAACAAACCTAAGCAATATAACACAAGAACCAGCAACTAAAACATTCTTTACAATTCATGTTCCTTGAATCTTACAATTTCATATTCCTTGAATCTTATCATTTCATGTACTTGAATCTGTCCTAACCCAAATTTTTCTTCAAGGTTATGGATTCCCCGAACAACACCAGTACCAATGTCAACAACACACCTCCACCACTATCTCTCACACCTGTTGTTCCTGCGCCACCCACCGAGCAAACAGTTCTACTTAAGGCGATCCGCAGCCTCCTTGAGGGACATCAACAACTCCTGAACCGTTCCGAGACTGACGCGCCTGGGGTAAAGCAATTCAGGGCTTTACATCCCAAGCAGTTCTCCAGAAAGGGAACCCCACTTGAAGCTGAGGAATGGGCATAAAGTATCGAGGATGATCTGGCAGCGGCACAAGTGCCAGACATAGCTTGGGTCCGTGTGGCGAAACTGTAGCTCACGGACAATGCTCGCAACTGGTGGAAGGTGGAAGAAAGCCGTCTTGTACAGCCTATTGAATGGAAGAATTTTCGCGATAAGTTCGACGCGAAGTAATTCCCTATGACTGCCAGGTTTGCCATGGAACAGCAGTTCATTCATCTACAACAAGGTTCGATGTGGGACAAGTCAGTAGATGAGTATGACGCTGAATTCACCATGCTAAGTCGGTAAGATATGTCACGGTATTTCAAATTTTTAAAATATCATATAATACACAGCTAACACAATCCTTTAAACAGATTCGCGGCACACTTGATACCGACAGATGATATCAGAGCCCGTCGCTTTCAACAAGGTTTAGACACAGAAATTCAGGCTGCACTAGCCACATGGAAAATTCTGACTCATGAGGATGCTCTGGAAGTTGCCCGCAGTTATGAGGCGGTGATAAAAGCAAGGGGAAGACCTCAGTCTGCAGGAGGTAAGCGCCCTGCCAACCAGATGGCAGGAGGAGCCTCGTCCAGACCACCTTTTGTGCCAAGACGTCCAGGAGCACCAATCAACAGGCCCAGCATAGCCTTTTGTAACTACTGCAAGAGAAATGGGCATCTGGCGAAAGATTGCCGCCGTGCGAACAACCTTTGCTTGATCTGCGGCTCAGCTGCTCATGGTATTGGGTCTTGTCCTCATAAACAAAACCCAATTGCTACATCCAGGCCAGCAAACAATTACCCACAGCGCCTAGCCATCCAAGCCCCTGCTCCAAGACTTGCACTACCTACACCACCCAGAGGACCACAAACTACACCACCTCCTCGTCAGTTCCATCAAGCTCAAAGGAACGTTTCGAGGAATGCTCCTCAGGCCAAGAGGAATGTACCAAGGCGCCATGCTTTCACTATGTCAGTGGAAGAAGATGAGGCCACTGGCCAAGTCATCACTGATAAACTTTTCTTCTCAAACTTTTCTTTCAGTCTTGTTTATCTACACACTTTCCCTATACCTAAAACATATCCCACATACCTTAGGTACAATCTTAGTAGCCTCACTACCTGCACTAGCATTGTTTGATACTGGAGCATCGCACTGCTTTATGTCGCAACGGTTCGTCCGAACCCATGCGATTCCAGTCTCACCGCTTGTATCCAGCTGGAATGTCGGTTCAGGAAATGGCGTTCTAAAGGCAACCATGGGATACAGCTTGTGTCCAGTCATCGTATGCAGCAGAGAGTTTTATGCTGACTTCAAAGTACTGGACATACCGAACTTCAATATGGTTCTAGGAATGGATTGGCTTGGAACTTTTTATGCTACCATCGACTGTCGTTAAAGGAGGGTAGTATTCGATATTCCAGACCATACGGTCTTCTATTTCAAAAGCGGAGACCGCACCCTGGAGCCAAGTACCTGCAAAGCGAAGCCAAGAGAAGCAATAGTTGCAGCAGCTCAAGCGGAGGAAGAATCAAGACCAGAGGTAGTTCGAGAGTTCGACGATGTATTTCCTGACGATATATCAGGTTTGCCTCCCGATCGAGCTCTTGAATTCAGTATTGATTTAGTACCAGGAGCACAACCGGTGATCAAAACACCTTATAGATTAAGTCCGGAAGGTTTGAAGGAAGTCAGAACACAGTTGGACGAATTATTGGCGAAAGGATGGATTCGTCCCAGCACTTCAAGTTGGGAAGCACCTGTACTACTTGTGAAGAAGAAGGAAGGTTCATACAGATTGTGCATCGATTATAGAGCCTTGAACGAAGTCACTATAAAGAACAAGTATCCACTCTCGTGCAACGATGATTTATTCGATCAGCTAAGTGGATCTTGTGTGTTCTCTAAATTGGATCTTCGTTCAGGTTATCATCAAGTGAAGGTCAAGGAAGCTGATATTCATAAACAGCTTTCAGAACTCGCTATGGATATTACGAATTTCTAGTGATGCCATTTGGAGTGACCAATGCACCAGCAATATTCATGAACCTAATGAATCAAGTTTTCCGGGAGTACTTAGACAAATTTGTTGTCATCTTCATCGACGACATCCTGGTGTATTCTAAAAGTCGGAAATAGCATGCAGAGCACCTACGAATTGTCCTGGAAACTCTTCGACAACATCAACCTTATGTCAAGTACAGCAAGTGTGAGTTTTGGCTAAAGCAAGTTGGTTTTCTTGGACATATCGTATCAGGAGAAGGAATTTCTGTGGATCCAGCAAAAGTTTCAGCAGTTAGCGAATGGCCTACACCAAAGTCAGTGAAGGACATTCGGAGTTTCTTGGGTTTAGCTGGATATTACAGAAGGTTCATTGAAGGATTTTCGAAGATAGCAACACCCCTGACCAAGCTCACCCGTAAAGATGAAGAATTTGTATGGTCAGAAGAATGCGAACAAGTTTTCGTAGAACTCAAGTCAAGGTTGACATCAGCACCTATTCTCGTAATACCGGATCAATCTGAAGGATTCGAAGTACATTGTGATGCATCCGGTAAGGGATTAGGATGTGTTCTACATCATCACGGTAAAGTTGTGGCTTATGCTTCAAGACAACTGAAGACTCATGAGCGCAATTATCCGACGCATGATCTGGAGTTGGCAGCCGTCATCTTTGCTTTCAAGATTTGGCGCCATTATCTACTTGGTGAACGAGTGAACATCTACACAGATCATAAAAGTCTGAAGTACGTGTTTACTCAGAAGGAGTTGAATATGCGGCAGAGAAGATGGTTAGAACTCATGGCAGACTTTGACATCAACTTGCAATATCACCCAGGGAAGGTGAATGTAGTACCTAATGCACTTAGTCGCCAACCATTAGCAATGAATCTCACCGCTCAGTGGAAGCTTCAACAAGACTTGCATCAGATGGAGATTGAGGTAGTCATGCTAGGTAACACTTCAAGTTTGATGAATTTACAAGTTCAATCAACCATTGTCAATCAGATCAAAGCAGCTCAAGCAAGTGATGCTAAGTTGCAAAAGATCAAAGAACAAGTGGAGAATGGACTCAGAACAGACTTCATCATCCATGAAGACGGATCTTTGAGATACGGCAGCAGATTGTGTGTACCAAAAGGTCCTGTTCGGGAAGAGTTAATGAAAGAAGCTCACAGCTCTCCCTACTCAGTACACCCTGGAGGTACCAAAATGTACAAAGATCTACGCCAGAATTATTGGTGGCATGGAATGAAGCGTGAAGTATCCAGAAGCGTCGCAAAATGCTTGGTGTGTCAGCAAGTAAAGGCCGAACATCACAGGACAGCTGGACTACTTCAACCGTTACCAATCCCAGAATGGAAGTGGCAACACATCACGATGGATTTTGTGACTGCTCTTCCTCGCAGCACAAAGGGTAATGATGCCATATGGGGTCATTGTGGATCGACTCACGGAGTCGGCTCACTTCAACCCATTTCGAGTTGGCCAATCAACTGAGATACTAGCAAAGAAGTAAATGGAGGTAATAATCTACTTAAAGATTTAAACTCTTCATAATGTGCTATCTCAGATACCCATGAACTCATACAGGAAATTGTGAGACTTTATGGAGTACCGGTCTACATTGTCTCCGATCGTGACACAAGGTTCCGATCGCAATTTTGGCAAAGTCTGCAAGCGAGCTTGGGAACAAGTATGAACTTCAGCACGGCTTATCATCCACAAACAGATGGTCAGTCTGAGCGAACTATTCAGATCTTGGAGGATATGCTCAAAGCGTGTATGTTAGACTTCAAAGGATCGTGGGAAGATCACCTGCATCTTGTGGAGTTCGCGTACAACAACAGCTACCAAGCAAGCATAGGAATGACACCTTTTGCAGCATTGTATGGAAGGAAGTGTCATCCACCATTAAGTTGGGACGACATCGGAGATAGGGAACTTCTTGGACCAGAGATGATAGTAGCGACCGTTGATGTGGTTCGTACTATCAGGGAAAGGATGCGCATAGCCCAAGATAGACAGAAATAATGGACTGATGCAAAGAGACGACACTTGGAGATCCAGCCAGGAGATCACGTATTCTTGAAGATATCTCCGAACCGAGGAGTGATCCGATTTGGAAGACGGGGTAAATTAAGTCCGAGATACATTGGACCATTCGACATACTCGAACGAGTCGGTGAAGTGGCATACCGCTTAGCCCTTCCACCCTCATTGGAAGGAGTGCATAATGTGTTCCACGTATCCCAACTCAGAAGGTATGTAAGTGACCCCAGCCATGTTCTTGATCATTCCGAGCTCACTATACAGCCCGACTTTTCTTGTGAGCAACAGCCTGTGGAGATCCTGGACAGGAAAGTGAAGACACTTAGGAACAAGGAAGTTAACTTGGTCCGAGTGATGTGGAGGAAAGACACTCCAGGAGAGTCCACTTGGGAAAGGGAAGATGAAATGCGTGCAAGATATCCTCACCTGTTTGTAAACTAGTTCTCAAATAAAAGTTGTAAATTTCGAGGACGAAATTTTTGTAAAGAGTGTAGGCTGTAACAACTCCATTTTTAGTGTACATAAAATTGATTTAAATTTAAAGTATACTTGGGGTATTTAAAGTTGTTGTTACCACTTTAAGTATTTATTTCACACAATAATTACAAGAAGGAGCTTGTAGCTCATTGGTAATATCTTGCACTGCTGAACCAAGCCACCAGAGTTCAAATCTCATGCCCCACATTATTTTTTAATATTATTTTGTTTTAAATTCTTAGGAAGCCCAACAGTCCACCTGAGATAACTCCCAAAACTTTAACTGAACCTGAAAATCTGAAAACACCGGTGCCTACAACTCGAGACCCCCCACCTCCCAAGGCCTTGACTCGACCCGAGTCGGGCCGACGCCGCCGGCCGGACTCGGCCGGACGGCCGACTCACCAACTGAGAAAATGTGTCTCTTGGCATTCTAAACTCCCCTGCACACTCCAATTAAATGGATCGGTTCCAGAGAGCATATTAACACCTATTTACTACAATTTTTAATGAATTTCCTATATTTTTATATTTTTTAATTAAAACCCTACACCTACCCTAACCCTAACCTAACCCTATAAATACACCCCCTACCCTCTACCCTCTCACCCCAAAATTCTGAGCTCACTCTCTCAAAATTCCAAGAAAACTTGTGTACTTTGAAAATAAGCTCGGGGCGAAGCTCCGACGAATTCCCGGCGGAACTTCCGACGATCGTTTTAGGAACTACCGGCGACGACGCAACACATCAGCGATTTCTCTACTTCCCTTTCACTCTCTTATGTGATCTAAGACCCGTAAGTCCCAATTTCTACCTATCTCTTCTATCTAAAAATACGGTTTTACAAAACCCGACGGAATCGGAACAAATCCGATTTCCGATTCGGTTTCTTATAAAATTCCACTTCTCACTAATACAATCATACTAAAACTTACTCATGTTGACTATTAAACACTAATCAACCAAATTGATCAAGTTTCATCACATGAAATGATGGCTATTTCAAATTATCGTATTTTTTCACTTAAATACCACATTGTTTCAACTTTACATTTAGCTCCATTAAACTTTCTATACCTTTAAAGTAGGGCGCGAGGTAACGACCTACCTCCTCACACACTCATATACAATCTAACACGATACCATCGGAAACTTAGAATACGAGAAAACAAACATTTTCATTTAAATACCATTTACTTAATAAAACCATTTCTAAAAGATTTAGTGTTGATACACTTTTTAATTAAATACCACTTATTATGAAAATATGATAAGTTGTGGACATCAGTCGTTTATCTAAACCTGACTTTGTGGTGTCTAGACTAGGCAAGTGAGAAAGGTAACTTTAAAAGGCCCGTCTCATGGTGATTTGTGAGCGGGTCCCTCCTTTCCTCACTTGTACTTATCTGGCCACAATTGGCGGTGAAGAGACGATTTGAGGCATCTCATAACTTGTCGTTTTGGACCAGTTAAAAATAGTCTAGTTGACTTAGAAGACCCTAGAACATAGAATACGGAAAATTGACATCTTTACAAATAAATACCACTTACTTCATAAAACCGTTTTCTAAAAGATTTAGTATTTATACAAATCTTTGCAAAGCGCCGCTACAACCCATTTGGGGAACCCGTTGGGGATGGTGCGGATTATCGCACATCCTCGGGCTTAGTACTGCGAGATTTAGACTTCCGTAAGGAGCATTCGGTCTCGAAAGATTTAAAATACGACATCTTAAGAAAATGAGATTTTTAGAATATAAAAAATATATTAAAATTATTTTTGTATAAATATATGTATATTTATCATTAAAATACCTATTTTGTTAGATATAAATATTCCACTTTTTCCCTAAAAATCACAAGAATCAATTTTACACTAAAATACCATGAATTCCATACAAATCAATATTACAAATAAATACCTTTATTTATGAAACTAGGATATTTTCACTAGAAATATCACAATATAAAATCCACATTCATTAAAACTCTAAAGACGAATAATAAATACTTGAGGTGTATTTTGAAAAGTATATAAAAGTATTTTTACATAAAACCCCCTCAAGTTTTATAAATTACCCTAAGGACCCTAGTAAACATAGGTTAAGCAGAACCAATCTCTTGAGCCCCAGGGAGCCGGAGAAGTGGGTGCTTGCCTATCTAAGGTAGACAAATTAATATAAAAAAATCAGGACTTCAATTTACTTTGCTAATTTGTCTAACTCAGTTTAAGTCTCTGTATAATCTGACTTGAATATGATTCAAGTACAATCTACAATCTTCAATATTACAATTCAACATGAATCCAATTATCAATCTATACAACTTGACTGAACCGAACCATGGATATACATTCCATTTACATGGTTCTCCAGTTATTCCATTTACATGATTCTACGGTTACATCCGTTTACTGATATCATGGTTTCAGTCAGTCAATCAATTATTCAACCAATACAATTTACAAGACAAACAATACAATTAAAACACTACGGGGTTTAAGGGGTAGATTGGTACGGAAGGTGTTAAAAGTGACACAAGACTGTAAGACTTAATACACCTAACATGAATTCAGTTGTTGTTGTACCGTGGCATAAACGGTTCCTTGTACTATACGTGCCTCTAGTATCTGGCATATAGAGACTCCTCTCGTATACACTGGCATTCTTCTGTACCAAACTACAAATAACAGCGTTAATATAATATTACAACAAGATAATACAACTTTAAAAGATATCTTCTTATTCTGTCTATTCTACTTTCCTCTTATCTTTGAGACTTACCGAGCGACCTGTTCGCTGACGACATTCGATTTCTTTCTTCTTTGAATGTCATCAGGTGTTTTGGACCCGTCAGAGATCGAGCCAACTGCAGAAGACTTGGAGCAGTACAGCGAAGACCCTGAGCTCTAGACATTGTACATTTTCCATTCAGTACTTTTCATTTCCTGTTATGTCATTGTTTAGGCATCGCTTTTATTTCAATTGTATTTCCTTTTCATGCATTGTACAAAAGAATGTTAATAAATAAAAGTTGTTGTTTTTATTATACCTTGTCTCTTGTGTATTTACTTTTATATTGCTTAGATACGCTTAGCGTATTTACTTCAGAATAAATACGAAGCGGACCAGTCCCGTCCTCTTCGCCGTATACCGGGAAGCGGGGCGTGACAACTCCTAGATAATATTATACCTAACGTCAGATAACAGTTCGTTGGTGACACCGGTACAGGTTAGTCTGTAGACCCGAGATCGTCATAGAGTCTTGTGTGATTCCAACTGTGCTTTGATTTCCACCTTACCACGTTCAAGAGAGCGTGCAAAACGGTGGTTTTTGGGTTCAGTCCCGAGTCAAATGGAGGCAATGAGCGATAGGAGGGGTTTCGTCTCTCCCGGTATTGGGTATTGATGTTGTGTTGTGCTCGATTGGCCATAACAGGAAGTCCCTGGTCAGGGCTGATACTGAAATTTACTGATAATCAGTAGTTTCTCGACCCGTTATGAGGCTCACATCGGCATGACTTATCAAGTTATTGGGGTCTGACGTTTACCACCCCAGACTCGATATGCGACATATCAGATGAAGAGGCCAGACTGTACGGTAATGTTACTTATTGGATTCATGGGAGTATGAACAAGCTTGATTGTTGATCTTCTGATCGCTCAATATCCGGGTAGCCGTTGCGTCCAGCTAGTACCGTTGACGGCTTGTGGGTAACCGATATAATCATTACCTACTGCCGGCGTATTAACGAGTCTTTAGAGTCCTACACAAAGGTTTTCTGGCTCAAGCGAAACGAAGTAGAGCGCATATGTGATATGTGCGGGACCGAGATTAATAGGTATATGTAATACCGTATTCTAATCTCGCGATATATGATATTAGTCGGTTGTATATAATATAGCCGGATTATTAAATCAAGTGTTGATTTAATAATTTAATATATAATTATATATTTGATATATTAATATATATTAACTAATATTAGCTCACTTAAGAATTTCTTATCTACTTATACATTTAATATATATATGATATATGTTAAGCTATTTATTTTGTGTCATGCTTGATGATACATTGCACATAGGTGTATGATACTCATACCATACTTAAGATAATTTTGGGGATTTAATTATTAAGGGAAAAACAAAATTAGATGGAAAAAGCCATGGTTTAAGATGCTTGGAGAAGCTTGTGGAAACATTGACTTAGTCCACTAATTTTGTTTTACTCTAGATATTTATTAACCCAACCATTATCTTTAGCCATGTTTAAGTCTCTACAAATATCATATATGATATTTTCTCACTCACGGTTTCCATGGTTGATCACTTCTTCTTCTTCATCTCATTTGAGCTCACAATGTTTTCTTGAGTGAAGGAAAGAAAAAGAGAGAAATAATTCTAAAGTGAGCAAAATTCTTACTTCACCAATCTATACCAAACTAGCCATTTAGTATAGATTATTTCATTCACTAATTCTTAATTAGTGAAGAGGTAGCTTGAGTTAGACATTCTTCGACGTAGATCATCTTCGACCTCGAAGATCCTTGAGTAAGCTCGTTCCTTTCGCCTAGTGGAGCCAAAGGAGAGTCCGGGAGACCACTACTTGGAGCAAAGGGCTACTACACTGAGCTTTAGAAGTGAAGGACCGGTCTACAACAGTTGTATTCCTATATCACTTAGTGTAAAGTTGTTTACATGTTTTAAAAACCCTAATTCTCTAGTTAGACCCTTGGTCAGGCTCGCTCGGCACCCTAAATTTTTAAAAATAGCATACTTGATGCTTGCCGAAACCCGTCGGGGTGCTAAGCGAACCCAGCATAGATATGGTGCGCTCTATGATAAGTACAGCTGAGTTGCCTATTTCCTTTTGGGGTTATGCACTTGAGATAACTGCATTCCTATTGAATAAAGTTCCGACCAAATCTTTGCCTACCACTCCATATGAGATATGGAATGGGAAGAGACCATCTCTTAAATGAGTTAAGATATGGGTTGTCCGGCCTATGTTAAAAAGCAAAATCCGGACAAACTTAAGGCAAGGTCAGTTCTGTGCAAGTTTGTAGGATATCACAAACATTCGTAAAGGTATATTTTCTACCACACCGAGAAACAAAAAGGTGTTTATTTCTCAACATGCCACCTTTTTAGAAAAGTAATTTCTTGTGAAAGAAATTAGTGGTAATGAGGTAGAACTGGAAGAACTTCCAGCAACACAAACTGTTACTGACAATTTGGTGGAGCCGGAGGATTCAATAGTCCCTAATGAATCTTAGTCACTCCGTAGATCTAGTAGGGTTCCTTATCCACCTGAGAAATACAACGGTTTTCTTATAGACGGTGGGAGCGAGGATTGCATCATGGAAGATGATGACCCAACTAGTTTCGAGCAGGCCATCACAAATGGAGACTATGTGAAATGGTTAGATGCTATGTGATCTGAGATGGAATCCATGTACACCAACAAAGTATAGACTTTGAAAATTGCTCCCGAAGGGGTAAAACCCATCGGGAGCAGGTGGATCTTGAGAAGATAATTGGTGTAGATGGAAAAGTTGAGACTTTCAAAGCTAAATTTGTAATAAAAGGTTTTCGTCAACGACCAGGTTGTTCCCGCCAAAAACTTCTGTGCAAAAGAACCCAATGTATCAAATGGCAGCGATACACTTAAGAAAATGTGAACCAGTATTTTCCAGGCTGTATTTGGACAAAACTCCCGAATGAGAAACAGCTAGATTCTGATGGTATCGAAAGTGTCTCGAAAAACCCTTCGATTTGATATATTATAGGCCTCATAATTCATCCGGGATCAAAAGTTATGAGCAAATGTGCTACGCACGTGTAATCTAAAGTAATGCTCTACTACATGGGGGATGCATTTTTAGTCCAACATCGGGGAAAAAAGAGATCTCTTCTCTACCGCTCCCATATAAATAAGAGGGGATACCTCTTAGAAAAGGATGAGTAATCCATAATACTCAAAGAAAATTATTTCTCCATAGGAGCTTGCTCCCACTCATAATGCGCAAGCGCCATGCGCGCCACGTGCAATGCACGTGCGCCCGCCACATGCGCCACGTGCAACGCACGTGAGCCAAACACGTGCAACGCACGTGGGAGTATTCCATAATACTCAAAGGAGATTATTTCTCCATAAGAGCTTGCTCCCCCCATAATGCGCATGTGCGCAAGCGCCATGTGCGCCACATGCAATGCATGTACGCCCGCTACATGCGCACCACGTGCAACGCACGCGAGCCAAACACGTGCAACGCACGTGGGAGTATTTCATAATACTCAAAGGAGATTATTTCTCCATAGGAGCTTGCTCCCCCCCCCCATAATGCGCGTATACGCCAGCGCCATGTGCGCCACGTGCAATGCACGTGCGCCGACCACATGCGCGCCACGTGCAACGCACGTGAGCCAGATACGTGCAACACGCGTGGGAGTATTCCATAATACTCAAAGGAGATTATTTCTCCATAGGAGCTTGCTCCCCCCATAATGCGCAAGCGCCATGTGCGCCACGTGCAATGCACGTGCGCCGGCCACATGCGCGCCTCGTGCAACGCACGTGAGCTAAACACGTGCAACGCATGTGGGAGTATTCCATAATAATCAAAGGAGATTATTTCTCCATAGGAGTTTGCTCCCCCCCCATAATGCGCATATGCGCAAGCTCCATGTGCGCTACGTGCAAACATGTGCGCCCAACACGTGCGACGCACGTGCGCGAACGCAAAGAAGCCTTTTTCAGCAGCGAGAATCTTAAGCTCCAGCCTGTTCTTTCCCCCTAATGAGTGGGACATGGTTCAAAGGGTACGTCCCTCCACACCTTCGATATATAGCGCTGTAATCTCTCAGTGTCGTCAGAGAGGTGGTGGGTCCCAACGACCAATGATCCTTCTTTTCAAAAAAAAAGGAAAAGAAACAAAAGAGAGAGAGAGAGAAATAAAGGAACCCCCCCATAAACTTTAAGAAATTAAAAAGACAAAGAGCAAGCTCTCAAAAGAAAAAGATTTTCTTCAAGGTAGAAAGAACAGAAAGACGAAATCGTCTCATATAAAAAGAAGAATTTACTTCTTCTAAGATCATAGATCTATAAGACCAAGGTCTTTCACAAAGAGATCAAAGTATCTCATCATAAAAATAAAGGGAAGAACTTAATCTTCTTCAGATCATAGATCTATAAGACAAATTGTCTTTCACAAAAAAATTATAATATCTCATTATAAAATGGGGGGAGAATAATTCAATTCTCTTAGGATCATAGATCCATAAAGGCAGAGCCTTTCATCAAAACCATAAGAGATTGAAACATCTCCTATAATAAAATAAGAACTTTGTTCTTAGATCCATGAGACAAAATCTCTTATAAGAAAGAGAGCTTAATTCTCAGGGTGCAAAGCTGCCTAAAAAGAGCCCTGGCGCTCCAATCAAAAGAAGCGCTTCAGCGCTCCAAAACTAACGCATAGCGTTGCAGAGTCTTAGCGCTCCAAATTTCACCAGAAGCGCACTGCGCTCATTGTCTTGCGCACAGCGCCAAGCGCGCCATGTGCTCCTCACGTGTGCGCTATTTCACCAGAAGCGCACTGCGCTCATTGTCTTGCGCCACGTGCTTCTCACGTGTGCCCTACTTCACCAGAAGCGCACTGCGCTCATTGTCTGGCGCACAGCGCCAAGCGCGCCACGTGCTCCTCACGTGTGCGCTACTTCACCAGAAGCGCAATGCGCTCATTGACTGGCGCTCGGCGCCAAGCGCACTACGTGCTCCTCACATGTGCGCTAAAAGAACATAAATTGTTCTATAAATAAAGCCCAGAGCCATAATGAATGCTCGGCATCCAATAAAAGACAAAAAGATTGTCAGAGCCCGAACCAATACTCAGTATTGTTAAATGTTCAACATTTTAACTAAATGGGCCGAGCCCAAAGTGGTCACAGAACCCTAATTCGGATTAATTGAGCCCATATGCTCATAAATCTTTGATCTTAGTCCCAATTTGGACTACAGATCTTCCAACCAATATTGGTTCAAGGGTACATCTCTTCACTCCTCTGATACTTGTCGTTGTAATCCTTCAACGTCTTCAGAGAGGTGACGGGTCCCGACAACCAGACATTCCACGGACTGTGGGGTCCTTAAACTCATGGACTATGATGTCCTTAAACTTTACGGACTGTGGGGTCCTTACACCCATGGACTATGATGTCCTTAACCTTGGACTGTGGGGTCCTTAAACCCATGGACTATGATGTCCTTAAACTTCTGGACCGCAATGTCCCTAAACTAAACAATAGAGCCCAAATGCTCTTTTGTTGGATCTAAATGATCCCGTTAAGTTGATCTTAGTCTAAAATTAGACTAACGTATCCTTAACAAACGTTTAAGTTGATCTTAGTCTCAAATGAGACTAACGCATCCTTAAACCCAATCCAAACCCAAATCTAAGAAAATACGGATTTGGACTAATCCGCGCCCTACGTACGACAACACAAATTAGTTTTCGTATACAATCTACGGACAACCAAAAACAAAACAAATACATACGACACGAAGTGACCATCTGGAGAAGGAGAAAGTGGTTACCGCGATGCGGTAGCATAATTAACTGTAGGAGCTTGCGCCTGCAGGGAAGAGCGTCGCCACAATCAAAAACCCCTCAACGAGGGGAAATCTGACGAAGTCTGCTACATCGGCCGCATCCATTTAAACTTTCGATACATGGTGTCATAAATCAACTTGGCATTTTCGGAGAGGTGGACGGATAGCACCAAATAGCATTTGCCCTTGAAATTCAGGCCGGATGTCCCAACGTCCCGGTCGTGTCTTTCGGTGAAGAACACATGTGTTGACTATAATGAAACCTTTTCTCCAGTGGCTATGCGTAAATCCATCAGGATCCTACTTGCCATTGCTGCATACCATGACTACGAAGTCTGGCAGTTGCACGTCAAGACCGCTTTTCTAAATGGTGATTTAGAAGAGAGCATGTACATGACACAACCAGAGGGCTTCGTAGACAGTGGGAGCAACGGAAGCGTGTGCAAACTGCTTAAATCCATCTACAGATTAAAGCAGGTATCGCGGAGCTGGAACATCTGTTTCGATGAAGCTGTCAAAGAGTTTGACTTCATCAAAAATATAGATGAACCATGTATATATAAGAAGGTTGTAGAGAGTAAGGTTGTCTTCATCGTATTGTACGTGGATGACATACTCTTGATAGGAAACGATGTTCCTATGCTACACTCGGTCAAGCTCTTCTTATCACACAAGTTCTCCATGAAAGATCTAGGTGATGCCTCCTACATTCTGGGGATAAAGATCTATAAAGATAGATCTAAATGGATGTTGGGATTGTCCCAATCCAGGTATATAGACACTATACTAAAAAGGTTTAGTATGGAAGATTCCAAGCGTGGTAATGTACCCGCTTGTTCAGAAATCACTCTCTCCAAAGAGATGTCTCCCAAGACTGATTTGGAGAGGGCTCGCATGCAAGAGATACCCTATATTTCGGCAGTTAGGTCAATCATGTATGCGATATTATGTACCAGACCAGATGTAGCTTACTTACTACACCTAGTGAGTATGTATCAAACAGATCCTGGAGAGAAATACTGGACAGCTGTGAAGAACATTCTTAAGCACTTAAGAAGCACTAAAGAGATGTTCTTGGTGTATGGTAACGGTGAAGTCCAGGTGGAGTCCATTACCAATTCGAGTTTCCAGAGTGATAAGGACGACAGTAAGTCGGTCTTGGGTTTTGTCTTCACCCTCAGTGGTGGGACGGTATGTTGGAAGAGTTCCAAGCTAAATACCGCAGCAGACTCGACGATGAAGGCTGAATACATCGCTACAAACGATGCTGCCAAAGAGAATGTCTGGATGAAGAAGTTCATGAGATGAACTTGGTGAGGTTCCATCCATTGAGCATCCAATACCTGTGTATTGTGATAACAATGGAGCTGTGGCTTTGGCCAAGGATCCCCGGTCCCATCAGTGTTCCAGACATATTCTTAAGCGGTATCACCTGATCAGAGTGATAGTAGATCGCCGGGAGATCGAGGTCAGGAGAGTTGACACAGAGGATAACACAACAGATCCACTCACCAAGGCCCTCCCCTGGAGGCTAATCGAGAGACTTTTTGGGATTTTGGGTATGAGATACTACAACAACTGGCCTTAGTGCAAGTGGGAGATTGTTAGTGATATATATGCCCTAGAGGCCATTATTGTATGATATAGTGGATGCTTGGACATATATATAGAGGACTTTCTTGCTCGACATGATAGTATGCTATCTGGTTGCCTTTATCTTAACATTTCACTGGTATTATTATATTGTCTCTCATATACATATTGATAAAGCCCTTAGGATGTTGGCTTGGCTACCAGGACTACGATGCGGATCATACTACTGGGACCTGGGTAGTCCACAAGCACATCCTTCAATTATTCCTAGTCGAGGGTATATCGAGATAGGGCATTGATATACTAGAGTAGACTGGTGTGTATATTTCTTGACCCTGTATGGGGGCGATGGTAGATCCCATATCCATTGGTATTTGACATAAAAGATTGTACACAGGTGCTCATTAAAGAATGGGTACATCGAACAGGACTCGCCGAGAACTCCTAGTTGGTACTATACCTATCAACAGATAGCAGTTCTCTGGTGACACTGGTACAGGTTAGTCTATAGACCCTAAATCCTCATAGAGTCTTGTGTGGTTCCCACTGTGCTTTGATTTCCTCCCTACCACGGCTCAAAGGAGTCGTGCAAACAGGTGGATTTTGGGTACATTCCCGAGTTATATAGAGGTAATGAGCGATAGGAGGGGTTTCGTCTCTCTCGGTATTGGGAGTTGATGTTGCACTATGCTCGATTAGCTGTAACAGTAAGTCCCTGGCTAGGGCTGTTGATGAGATTTACTGATAAGTGTTATCAGTAGTTTCTCAAACCGTTATGAGCCAAACATCGGCATGAGTTATCAAGTTACCGGGGTCTGACGTTACCACCCCTAGACTCGATATGCGACATATCAGACCAAGAGACCGGACTGTACGGTAAGTGTTACCTATAGGCATCATGGGAGTTTGGACAAGCTTACTTGTTGATCTTCTAATCGCTCAATACCTGTGTAGTCGTTACATTCAGCTAGTACTGCTGACGGCTTGTGGGTGACTGATGTGATCATCACCTACTGCTAGCGTATTGATGAGTCTTTAGAGTCCCACACTGAAGTTTTCTGGTTCAAGCGAAATGAAGTAGGGCACATATGCTGATATATGCGGGGGCCTGATTAAATATGAGTATGAGATACCATATTATAATCTGGCGGCTTTTTGTTATCAGTTAGGTTATATGTGATATAACCGGATTATCGAATCAACTGTTGATTTAATAATGTAATATACGGATAAATGATATTACTCTGTTATATGTGATATAACCGGATTATTAAATCAAGTGTTGATTTAATAATAAAGATATATATTTATATTTGATATAATTATATATTAACTAATATTAGCTCACTAATTATTTTCTTCATAATATATATATATATATTAATATATATATATGATATATATATATATATATATATATATTATGAAGCATGGCATGGATTTTCTATTTTTAGAAAATAGAAAATGAGGTGTAAAATGTGGAGATGTTTATGAAAAGGCAAGGCATGGGTTTTTTCATTTGTTTATTAGTCTTGACCCACTATTCAAGTATGATTGCAATTTCCTATTACAATTTATTCCATGCTTGAATAAGTGAGGTCAAGTGAGAGCGATTCATGCTTGCTCATTCTAACACTGAGCCATTTTTGACAGCTTATATGATGAGTTTCTCTAGCTCTCTCTATCATCATCCTCTTCCTCATACTTCAAGCTCTAAACTCTCACATGTGATGTGAACCATAAAGCTTGAGATCCTTAGTGAGCATACAACACCCCTACTTCACCATCCCACGTTAGATTAGCACTTTGGTGTGGTGTGTTTCCTTCACTAAAGAGTTTAGTGAAGAGGTGGCTTGAATTGACGGACTTTGGGTGGATCATCTTCGGCACGAAAGTCATCGGAGGAAGTTCGTTCAACCTTCAAGTGGAGCCTGGTGGAGTCGTCTGGACTACGACCCAGAGCATTAGAATAGAAGGACACGGTCTACAAAGGTTGTAGCCATCCATCATTTCGTATAAGTTTTTGATATCATGTTGTTTACCCTAATATTCTAGTTAGATCTTGGTAAGTGTTCATTAGCACCTCTAAAATTTGAAAATTGCATGTGTGATACCCGTTTTAACCCTACCGTGGTGCTAGTAAACACTTTCAAATTTGACGTAGAGACTTTTAGTTTCGTTGTTGTAAAATTACCCACGGAACAAAAAGTGAGATAAATTTGTTTTAAAAGATTGGATCTTTTTGTTTAAAAGGGAAAATTTTAATTCTCTCTTTTGGTGAGTACTAATTGCTGCTAAACCGCAAAAAAAAAAAATTTAAACCATAATCCTAAATTTTGGATAAACTTGAGAAATGTCTTTTATGGATTTTGGTTGAGAAACAAATATTTTTTTGGATTTTGGTATGAGACCAAATATTTTTTAGGGGATTTTTGGTATGGGACCAAATATTATTTTTAGGGATTTTGGTATGGGACCAAAATATTTTTTTTTTTAGATTTTGGCAGAGTGACCAAATATTTTTTTGGATTTTGGTAAGTGACCAAATATTTTTATAATAAAAAAATATTTCTGAAAAAGAAAAACAATTTTCGTATTTTTTTTATTTTTTACGAATTTTCAAAAAATCCAGAAAACTAACATTTTTTAATTTTTTTAATTAGCAGCCCAGGCCCAGATCGGACCTGCCGCAGGCTGGGCCTGCGAGCGCTGCTCAGATCAAGCCTACAGGTGCAGGACGACCCCGGGCTTGGCCTGCAAGTAGGTTAAACCAGTTAAAAAAAGATGAAAACCAAAGTTGAGCTTGGTTTTGTCTGGACCGAGCAGGGCTTGGGCCAAGCGTGGCTCGATTCGGTTTTTTTTTGTTTAATAAAAAAATATTTTTTAATTCCGAAAAATTCCAGAAAATTCCAAAACAGTTCCAGAAAATTTTAGGAAATTAAGAAAAATTATTATTTGAGTTTTATTATTTTTTGGAATTTCCCACTCAAGTTTTGGGTTAGTTAAGAGTTTTGCTTTTAACTCTGAGAGATACGTTTTTTCGAAAATTTTTGTTTGTTTACCAAAAGTTTCAAATTTTTAATCTCACATAAAATCTTGGAGATTTGGTGGATAATTGTTCCAGCAGGAGTGCTTGGGGAGTGTGTGCAATTTCACGAATAAAACGAAAACCCTAATAAAACGGACAAGATTAAATAGGGTATTTTAATGAAAAGGGAAATTCGTTAGATTGGTTGTTACATTTGTGATGTGCATGGCATACTAAATAAATAAAGACGCATGCTGCATTTATAAAATCTGACAGATTTCAAGTGGGAGATTTCGAGAGGAGTCGGGAGTTTAGATCCAACTACCCAATTTACTCCGTTTCTAAGAAATCTATAATATGTTATTCAATTATTTTAATAGAATTTTAAATTCTATACATTTGAAGGATGCGGTTGGTGCCTTCTTCTCTTACTTCGATATGTAAATTTATTATTTTTTGTTAAGATGGGTTGAAGACGAATCGTTTTTGGGGAAAGAACGGTACTCCATTATATACCATAGTCTTAACGCGTCCATAATAAAGTCAAGATATCGTCAGTCTCACGAGGGGTGAGATGGTAGATGATGATAATATAATGAAACAGTAACATTAGTTTAATATTACATGAACAAGCTGAAAGACTTGGAAGCTAGTGACAATGTGACAATGATGTAGCAGGGCAACACGACTAGCACTATCGAGGTGGCAGCAATGTAGCGGGGCTACACGACGCAACGTTGTCGAGCTGCAGCGATCTTTGGATGATTGGCACATTTAGGATCGCTCTACGCATTGAACGTGATGAAAAGCGATGTCATTAGTGATCATATGATTTATTACCGACTACTCACAGTTTATTTTGAGTGGTAGTTACAAGGTATCTACGCACCAAGAGATAAGTTATGCGAAGATCATGAGGTAATCTATGCGGCGTGGAAACGTCATATTATTTCTTGGTTTGACTTTTTTTTCATATAAGGAGTCGAATCATGTAATGTGGATACACTTAAAAGTTATATCTTCATCTATCCGGAATGTAAAGAGTGCTGCTCCAGTTAGACTGTTGAGCGATAGCGGTGGGTGGTTACATGTTTTCTACTCGATCAATGAGGCAATTAGTTATACGGAAAGTGAATGCGATGGCATTTGCTTGTACGCTTGAGTAACTAAGACTTAAGGTTTAATCGTTAGGGACGGTAGAACCTAGAGCGCTGCTTATATGTTGACGAGGTCAACAGTGTGTAAGGGTAAGTGCCCTAACGCAAAAAGAGTTTAATCGAGCTACGAAAACAGGAATAACGCGCCAACAACTTAAGTGATCTAACATGGAGAATGTGTTGACAATAATGAATATAATATTTCCAACGCTTGACTGTGGAAATTTGAACCGCTCTACTCGTCAGGGTACTGAGTGGAAGTAGGATTTCTGCTTGGAGCAGAAAAGTTTGTGGAAGCAAGTCATGTGTCGAGAACATATGAGTCAATTCTGCATCAGGGATGCAGATAGCTATCCCCAAATCATCTTCCCGTTAGTTATAGTTTCATGTTTCGGCTTAGGTAATTTGGTTACCTTAGCGGGACAATCTATCTTATAAGTGTTGAATATAGTGCCTTCAAGACAATTATTGTAATTGCAGGTAGGCAATTATAGTAATTGAAAGAGGACCTATAGAACAGTCTTGCTCAAGATGATAGTATGCTATCTGGTTTATCCTTATCATTATATGTATACGTTTTATTACGTATCGCTAATACATAATGATAAAGCCCATAAGATTATTGCTTGACAACCAACATTATGATAGCGATCATATACGTAGGAGCTGGATAGTTCATAAGCACATCCTTGAATGTCCCTAGTCGAGAGATTATCGAAACTGGGCATCAATATTTCGAAGTAGACTAGTGTATACGTTTCTAGACCCCAACGAGGGACGGTGACCAGTCACACAAGCCATTAGTGTTTTGGCACCTAAGACCGTATATAGGTGCTCACTAGAGGTGAGTGCACCGGACGGACTCGTCGAGAACTTCTAGATGGTATTATACCTATCGTCAGATAGCGGTTTTTAGGCGACATGAGTACAGGGTGGTCTTTTAATTTGAGATCGTCATCTGTCTCTTGTAAGTTCCCACTATACTTTGATTACTACCCTACCACGGCTCAAAGGAATCGTGCAAACAGATTTTAGTTGGGTAGAATCCCGAGCCACATTGAGGCAATGAGCAATCGTCAGTGATTCGTCTCTCCTGATATAGGGAATCGATGTCGCGCTGTGTTCGGTTGACTATCGCCATAAATCCTTGACCAAGGTGGATGAGATTTACTGATGGATGATCTGTAGTTTCTCGGTGGGTGATGAGCTTGACACCGGCATAACTTATCGAGTTATTAGGGTTCTGACGTTACCCACCCCCTAGACCCGGTATGCAATACTTTCATGTGAAAAGACCAGACTGGTTGGAGATTGTCACTTACAGGCTAAATAGGAATACAGACAAGCTTGATTGTCGACCTTCCTTTCTACAGATACCTAGGTAATCGTTACGTACAGCTAGTGCAGCTGACGTGCTTGTGGTTATGCATTTATTCGGTAACTCACAGCTATTGTACTGTCGAGTCTATAGAATCCCACACAGAGGGTTTTCCCAGTTCAGGCGAAATGATGTAGTGGTCGTATATTGATACGTGCAGGGTTCCGATTAAATACATGTACTAATGATTAGTTGAAAATATTGCACATTTGAATGATTATATTCCCTATTATTGTTAAGTGCTTAAAGGTGTTTATTGTAAATATAGAACATATGTGGGTTTATTTGTAAAAAGTTTATTATCATATGTTTCTACATTATAATTAACATAATGAGGGAAAATATATGCATATAATATTTATATGAAATCTTTGTAATTAAAATATGCATATCATATCAAATATTTCTAATCAATATTTTTAAAATATTGTATCATACAAATGGTTAGGATAATATCTCAAAATAATAACAAATATTACTAACACTTTGACTGGAGTATTGTGCAGATATCAGCTCAGGCCTGGAGATCGAGAGATCCGAGATGTCGAGAATAAAATATGCCGATAAAGTTGAATCAAATCATAAAATCATAAACGGCGGAGACTCAGAGAAAGATTTGAAGAATTTAGACATCACAATGATCTCCACGTGTCAACACAAAACAGCACAAGAATTTTGATATCCTGATCCCACTATTATGCCGCCTGTTTATATCAGATTTTTGCATTATTATATCACCCATTCTTAGTCACATTGCATGTAAGTAGGTACTTTTGATCCATGTCTGCTAAATAGTTGCAGGTTACATGTTCTCAGCTCTTTACAGTGAAATTCATGAAAAGTCGCTATAAATGTGAGACTACGACCAACAACAGATGAATCCGTATGATGCGGCCTACCAGTTCAAGGAACAAATGGAAAATCATTAGACAAATCAATGCACAAAGCACAAGGGCAGCACAAGATTCAAGACTTCAACGCGAAGCTCAAGGCAAAAGTCCACATCATTCTGCACTGTTGGAAATCTGGAAGGAAATAGAAGAGATTCTGAGAAACCAAGTGAAGAAAACAGAAGATAAAAGCAACATGAAGCAACCCTGAAGAGATAAGCCCACGATTCCACCAATTGGCCGCGGAACCGCGGCCGTATGGTGCACGTGTTGGTGGAGGTGTCAGTGCTTTGACCCGGCTTTCTTAGGGTAGTTTGGTAAATTCACGTATGGATCAGAATGTAACCTAGGGTTTTTTCTATCTATAAATAGGAAAACCAAAAGCCTAATTAGGCATGCCTCTTTTTAATTCTTAGATCTAAATTTTAATTCCAACTATAATGCATTGTTGAGAGGTCATCAATAAAGTAAGTTTTATTTTTTTTATCTCGCATTCTTTTTATCTGAATTTTAATTCCTGCAATTTTTAATCTGTACTTTTATTATCTGCAATTTAGTCCATCTATTAAAATAAAAAAAATGAATTTTATTGTTATTTTCCTAATGAGTGAGTAATTCCTCACTTATTAGGGATAGGAGAGAGAATGTTTGAGAGAAGGAAATCTCTCTCACTCCTTTCTTTGCCCAAATAATTTTAATTAATAACTCTCTTTAAATCAACCATAATCCTCTCACTACGGCAGCTAATCCTACATGATAGCGGTGATTCCCTATTTAGACCGGTTGTGGTTGAATTAACCGGAGGTTAGGGCTAAGAGCCAAGAACGTACGAACAAGGACCAAAAGGAAGAAACTAAGTTTCTTTCTAGTCGTGCTAATCCCCGTTGTTGACTATTACCCTAGCACCTATATTCTTAACTAGGGCATTGAAAGAAGTAAGAAGAATCCCTATTTCGAACTAAGCTAATCCCAACCCTAGCAAGCCTTTATATCAATTTATTCTCATTCATAGATCTTAAAACAAAACCTACCAAAGTTAGGACTTAATTCGTTAGAATTTAAAGAAAAGGACACCATTTCCCTGTGGATCGACTCATACTCAACCGGCAAGCTACCAAGCGACACCGTCTTGATTGCGGTAAATTTAAATTTAAGGAATACGCAAATAGAACATCAATCAAATAGCGCCGTTGCCGGGGAGACGGTTGTCTCTTTCTTTGTGTAATTTCGGGTTAATTAAAAAAAATTAAAAATTAAAAATAAAAATAAAATAAAATAAAATAAAAATCATCTTGTTATTTTTGAAAGGTTTTTATGCAAGTGTGCAGGCTTGGAGCAAACTCTATTTCAGATCTGGAGTAACTCGGTGAACAAATCCAGAAACATGGGATCTAAACAGAAAGAGGAGAACCAACTTAGCACAGGGAAAAATTCAGAAGATCAAAATCAACTGTTCAGCCGCGGAACCGCGGCAAAATCAAGGCATTGACCGCGGAACCGCGGTCCACTGGTGACGTCAGTAGTTGAAAATCTCTGTGAGTATCTTATTTCTTATCCACTCTCCTCTGCACTCCACTGGAAAAAAAATCCTGCAGGTTTCTTTGCACAGATTCTCTTTCTCCTATCCAATAAATTGTTTTTGTGCAGGATTCTTTGCGCTGCCAAAAAAAAATTTGAAAATGTTTTAGATTTTTTGGTTGTTCCTGCTTTGCATAATTAATACGGAATTTAAGGGGCTATAACACCAACTCAGATTGGGTGGGGATTTCATCACCCTTCCTAAGACCCCAAAAATCACTAAAAACATACGCATCACCCTTAAGCTTAATTAAAAAAATATCTAGACTCAGCCAACTAAGGACTGTCGTGCTCAATAGGACAGAGAAAGGTTGTGGGCATTCTATCGTTTATCTAAACTTGATTTTGTGATGCCTAGGCTAGACAAGTGAGAAAGGTAATTTTAAAAGGTCCGTCTCACGGTGATTCGTGAGCGGAACCCTCCTTTCTTCATTTGTACTTATCTGGCCACAATTGGCAGTGAAGAGACAATTTGAGGGATATCTCACAACTTGTCACTTTGGAACAGTTAGGAGCAGTCTAGTGGATTTTGAGGACCATAGCTCTAGGTATGATTGTGCATATTTTAACTATGAATGTTTGAAATTGTGCCGTAAGTCCGTACACATTCTTGCAAAAACTCTTTCTAAAAAAAACACTTTCAAAAATTTCAAAACTCCAAAAACAAACAATTTTTTTTAAAATATAAAAAAAAAATTAAAAATCATATTATTTTTCTTCTCCTTTCTCTCATCACATCATGGGTACCCCACCTCGCAAAACTCTTGCCGAACTTTGGTACCTACAACCAGACATTACTTCCTACGGTTCTTGTTTTGGTCGAATTTCGAACGAACCCTCCATGCTAAAAATCTCTTTGAAAGATCGAATAGACGCGTCTAGGACAAACAATTGGACTCAGCAATCCACTTCGTATCAACCGTTTCAAACATTCACCCCTTCTCATATTGATACCCCTTTTGAGAGTCCAGTTGTAACCCCAAAACCTATGTCTATTGCTGAACATATTAAACAATCTCGTAACCGATCTTTCACTCCTTTCACCACTGCGAATTCTTTGGATCAACAATTCCTTTCACCTTCTTATCCGTATGTTGATCCTACCCATATCCAACCATTCTATTCCTATCCATCCTACCTAACTTTTACACCTTCCCTGGACATTGCTTCTACACAGCCATTTGGGAGTTTCCAGTATCTAAACAACTTTGAATCTTTTACTGAAACTCCTTCACAACCCATGTCTAGTTTGGAACAGGTGTTGGAAGACTTTAGGGTAGCGTCATGCCAACAGATGATAGATTTGAATTTGTTCATGGCCGCCCTCATACAACCTAGTGACCCGGTAGCTAGTTTCCAACTAGCTCCAAATTTTCCAATGTATGATGAGGCGGTTGGACAAATTGAGAATTTGAGTGGTGAGAGTGAGCTGTACACCCTTCCAAATCAAACCTACCCATCCCCAATTGAATCCCACAACTCCGGTTTTGAATGTCTATCAAGTGTTCCAAATGATTCATCAATTGAAGATAAAATGAGTAATGAGTTGTGCAACTTTATAGTGTTTGATTTACCTGATTGTGAAGGGTCCCTTTCGAGTGAAACCATCACCAATCCTTTTGACCTCTACACCTCCACTCTAGAACCTGAATTGATTAATATCCATTCTTTTGATAAGGTGTCTAAAAAATTGATTTTCACTTGGTTGAGGATATCGACGCTGGGAATATTTCGGATGATGAACCCACAGGTTTGGATGGGTTTTTCTTTCCAATTCATCATCCCGAGACATTGAAGGTTTCTCCCGAACTTCATACGTGTCTTGATTTTGATGAGAATTGCATGGAGAAGATAACTTTTGAGGGGAATTTTGAGGATAGTATTGAGGATGAACCAGTTTTGCTTAATGTGTCGGATTTTTCAATTTATCATGTCCCTTCCACTGACCGTGTACACCCTCCTGAACCTTTAACTGTTACCCTTCCTAAATCACTCCCCTTCATCCTTTCCATCGTTCCGACCGCACAAGAAACCGTATCACTTTCATTTCTTATGTCTGGTTTACCAAGTTCGACGTACCCATGTTTTCTCACGAATCTTGAAGGATTTGACCTCATTTCTCAGTGGGTTGATAGATTAGCACAATCGCTTTTTACACATCGGTCATTACAAATTGTGCTAATTTATACACTCCATCTCCACCCTCAAGTTCGTATTCAACTTCTTTCTCCCACTTTCTTTGGTTCTTCTTCTAATCTTCCTTTAATGATAGCGAGTGTTAATGAATCACAATTCGATATTTTGAATTCGATAATTCTAGAAAAACAACTTGATATAAACTCTTTTGAGAATAAGGTAGATGAGCCTTACGAGTCTCCTACCTCCGTAATTTTTAAAAAATCAAGTGTGTTGAATTTTGGCGCTACACTTATTGACATTGAAACGTTCAATCGGACCATCGATGAAAGTTTCGAAGATATTTTCGCCGATGAACTCGCATTCCTAACCGACACGGATTTTGTGATTAATCAACCTCCACCTGAAGAAGTCGAACCACCACCATTTCTTCTTATCCCATACGAGAATGTGACTATTCTTCCCATTCCTACTCATCCACATTCTCGTTTCCGTTCACCATTATTGTTTCATCTCTACAAATCGAGACGTAAACCTTTTCTTTTACACCACTTATCTCTTCCCCACTTCTTCCTGGCTCCATACAACATGTCCTTCCACCAACCGATGCGTTTCACCGATAAATTTTTCGAATGGTTGGTGTTGATTTTTGGTCTTTGCAAAGCTTAGCATTGACCGGTAACTTTGACCCCCCTCTTTAAAAGCTTAACATTGTTTAACCTAAGTTTAGGAGGGTATAAGTTGGCTCTTGAAAATAAATTTTTAAAAGTGGCGAGCCAAAAATAAGTTTGGGGGAGATTTTCACAATCATATTTCATGCCCCCGTTAATAAATTTTTCCTCCCAAGTTTACAGGTATATGAGATTTAAAAAAATGGCAACAGTGGAAACACCGTTTCACTTAAATTTGGGGGGGCCCTTTTGTGTATATATATTTTGTTTTCTTAAAATAAAATAAAAATAAAAATAAATAAACAAACAGGGGACTACCGGCAATTTTGACCCTCTTGGTGTAGCCTGACAGTGAGAGCACTGTCAAGTTTAAGTTTGGGGGTGTGCTCGGTAAGCTTTCTTCCTTCGCATTCATATGTATATTTTTGCATTTGCATACTTATTTTAAAACCCATAAAAATAAAAAAATTAAGTGAAAAAATTGAAAATTTCCATTTTGGCCATATTTGACTTAAGTTCAACATGACGGTTGACTAGTTAGGAAAAACTGGATCCTAAACTTAGTAAATTAAAAACCCTAAAAATAACATTTCTTAAAGTTTAACTGTAGAAAATATGCGTCCTTGTAGTTTATTTAGAAATAGGCAAATTTTGAGTTCAGTTCTTGGGCTAAATCGAAATAAGGGAAGAGTATTGAAAGCTCTATTTGAAGTATAAGTCTGAAAAATAATTCTGAACCTTAAGCCCAAATTCTGAAAATATATACCCTACTCTACGCACTCACACACATCTTGAAACTTGGGATAGCAGAGGATACCTTGAAATGCTCTTGTCTAAAATCCTTAGTATGAAGGAAAATAAAATAAAATTATAAGTAGTGAATAAAGAGATAAAAAAATGAACACTGGTTTTGTAATTACTTAAAGCAGCATAAATAAAAAATATAGCGAGGGTGCTTTATCACCTAGTGCCTTAGACCAACTGGTTTGGGAGTCAATGCTAAGCCTTAAGTATTGCAAGACGAGGAATTACGCCTAAATGCGCAAGCACATTTTTTAATCAGTCGTTTAGTACCTCAAGAAGTATTAATGATCGCATGAAGGATGTGTGAGCAATTTAATCACCAATTAAAAAGTACTTTGGACGATGGACAAGAGTAAGATAGTTTGAATTGAATTTCCAAGTGTAGGGGTGATAATTACATACACGTAGGGGTATATGATTGGGATTTGGATGAGAGATAGGAATGAAAAATAAGTCTTATATCTTCAGTAAAGATGATAAAAATTCCCGAGTTAAGATTGCACCATAGAAGGAAAATTCAAAAGATGCTGAAAACTTTATAAATTTGCAAAACATATACGATCTTAAGTTAAATGAAGAGGGAGTGTGAAAAATACGGGTTGATGATTTCTAAGTTAACAATAATAGAATTTCTTACTAGAATACTGAATTGAAGAATTAGAGTCAATGGCCTAATTGATTGGATTTTGTGGGTAGTATCCGCTGAAAACCCTCATGAGACAACACTCCTCCTACTAGGGACACCTAGAGGTTTAACGGCTTGTTGCACGAACTCAGTGCAATCGCGTTCCCCGCGAAAGTCAGGTTAGGAATTTTTGAAAATAAAATTGGCTTTGCTCGGGACGAGCAAAAGATAAGTTTGGGGGTATTTGTTCATATCAGATTTTTGCATTATTATATCACCCATTCTTAGTCACATTGCATTTAAGTGGGTACTTTTGATTCATGTCTTCTAAATAGTTGCAGGTTACAGGTTCTCAACTCTTTACAGTGAAATTCATGAAAAGTCGCTACAAATGTGAGACTACTACCAACAACAGATGAATCCGTATGATGTCGCCTACCAGTTCAAGGAACAAATGGAAAATCATTAGACAGTTCAATACACAAAGCACAAGGGCAGCACAAGATTCAAGACTTCAACGTGAAGCTCAAGGCAAAAGTCCACATCATTCTGCACTGTTGGAAATCTGGAAGGAAATAGAAGAGATTCTGAGAAACCAAGTGAAGAAAACAGAAGATAAAAGCAACATGAAGCAACCCTGAAGAGATAAGCCCACGATTCCACCAATTGGCCGCGGAACCGCGGCTAAACAGGCTATTCTGCCGCGGAACCGCGGCCGTGTGGTGCACGTGTCGGTAGAGGTGTCGGTGCTTTGACCCGGCTTTCTCAGGGTAGTTTGGTAAATTCATGTATGGATCAGAATGTAACCTAGGGTTTTTTCTATCTATAAATAGGAAAACCAAAAGCCTAATTAAGCATGCCTCTTTTTAATTCTTAGATCTAAATTTTAATTCCAACTGTAATGCATTGTTGAGGGGTCATCAATAAAGTAAGTTTTATTTTTTTTATCTCGCATTCTTTTTATCTGAATTTTAATTCCTGCAATTTTTTATCTGTTCTTTTATTATCTGCAATTTAGTTCATCTATTAAAATAAAAAAAAATGAATTTTATTGTTATCTTCCTAATGAGTGAGTAATTCCTCAATTGTTAGGAATAGGAGAGGGAAAGTTTGAGAGAAGGAAATCTCTCTCACTCCTTTCTTTACCCAAATAATTTTAATTAAGGACTCTCTTTAAATCAACCATAATCCGCTCACTACGGCACCCTATCCTACATGATAGTGGTGATTCCCTAGTTAGACCGGTTGTGGATGAATTAACCGGAGGTTAGGGCTAAGAGCCAAGAACGGACGGACAGGGACCAAAAGGAAGAAACTAAGTTTCTTCCTAGTCGTGCTAATCCCCGTTGTTGACTATTACCCTAACACCTATATTCTTAACTAGGGAATTGAAAAAAGTGAGAAGAATCCCTATTTCGAACTAAGCTAATCCCAACCCCAGCAAGCTTTTATATCAATTTATTCTCATTTTTAGATCTTAAAACAAAACCTACCAAAGTTAGGACTAACTCGTTAGAACTTAAAGAAAAGGACACCATTTCCCTATGGATCGACTCGTACTCAACCGGCTAGCTACCAAGCGACACCGTCTTGATTGTGGTAAATTTAAATTTAAGGAATACGCAAATAGAACATCAATCACCGCCCAACCGCGGCCAAATGCACATATTTGCGGCGGATCCGTGGCCCATTTGTAGCCGTTGGATTTGGAATTTTTTCGGTGTGATCACAACAGCAAATCATTACATATGGAATCTAGGGTTTAGAGTTTCTGAGACTATTTAAAGGACCGAGAGCTTCACATTCAAGATAATCAACCGAAGAGATCAAGAAGTCCAAGACGATCCACGCATCTGAGTTGATCATCAGCTGTTCATGTGCTTCCAACAAGATAGAGATCGGGAGCAAAAACTAGAGTTCTTGTACTCTACTTTAAAAGGATTTGTACATGATATAGTTGATTAATAAAAGTAGAGTTTTTATTAGTCTTTTCGCAATTAATTTCTATACTTAATTTCTGCATCTTACATTATGATCTCTGTCGGGACCCGATTCTTGCTCACGGAACAAAGTGTCACACGGAACAAAGTGTCACGCCAAGTGTCGTGTTAAGTGGGCGGGGCCACCTCTTGAATCCGCGGAGGCCACCTCTTGATTCCGTGGGACCCATTGTAGAACAATGAGGACTCTTCGGAATACATTCTGAAAGAGGGCAGATTTGTACTATAAATAGAATGATACCACTTTTCAATACAGAGGCGCCTTTTAAGTGAACCGGCACTACAGGAGCTTGAGAACTCTGTAGTTAAGCGTGCTCGAGCCAGGGAAGTTCTGGGATGGGTGACCTCCTGAGAAATGGCCCCTGGTCGGGTCCGGTTCGCCCCGAAGGACAAAGCCATGCGGCTTCGGCCAGAGCGGACAATACTCTCTGTATTGGGGGTGGGGCATGACAGAATGGTATTAGAGCCGGTCTCTCAATAGTAGGTATGTGGTTCGAGAACGAACCATTGTTCAAAGGTGGGGAGAATGTCGGGACCCGGTTCTTGCTCACGGAACAAAGTGCCACGCCAAGCGTCGTGTTAAGTGGGCGGGGGCCACCTCTTGAATCCGTAGGACCACCTCTTGACTCCGTGGGACCCACTGTAGAACAATGGGGACTCTTTCGAAGAGGGTGGATATGTACTATAAATGGAATGATACCACTGTTCAATACAGAGGCTCTTTTTAAGTGAACCGGCACTACAGGAGCTTAAGAACTCTATAGTTAAGCGTGCTCGCACCAGGGAAGTTTTGGGATGGGTGACCTCCTGGGAAGTGGCCCCTGGTCGCGTTCAGTTCGCCCCGAAGGACAAAACCGTGCGGCTTCGGTCAGAGCGGACAATACTCTCTGTATTGGGGGTGGGGCGTGACAGAAAAAATAATCGCAAGAATGGAGATTTGAACATGTGACTTATGGAATAACAATGCAAGGACTTAACCAATGTGCTACAAGGTTGTTCATTATTTATATATATGTATGCATTTAATTAATTATTTAGGGACTATTAAATGAAAAGGAAAGTTTTTCATGGCAATATAAAAAGAGAAAGAGATGGAGTGAGGGAAAAAGAGAAGAGACTTATATACATAAGCCGGTATTGTCACCGGGTTTGTCTATCCGCCGATAGCATCGCGTTTCTAGCGAGACTTCCTTGAGAATTTCATCATGTTCTTCTTCGGGGAATTTAGATGAAGAGGGATACGTGAAATGATAAAAAGGTGTGATGATGAAAAGAAAGAGGAGTGAGATATAAAAATGTTTATGGCCACAATAATTGATGTCGGGACCCGGTTCTTGCTCACAGAACAAAGTGCCACACGGAATAAAATTCCATGCCAAGTGTCGTGTTAAGTGGGCGGGGGCCACCCCTTGAATCCGTGGGAGCCACCTCTTGAGTCCGTGGGACCTACTGTAGAACAATAGGGACTCTTCGGAATACATTCCGAAAGAGGGCGGATCTGTACTATAAATGAAATGATACCACTATTCAATACATGGGTGCCTTTTAAGTGAACCGGCACTACAGGAGCTTGAGAACTCTGTAGTTAAGCGTGCTCGAGCCAGGGAAGTTCTGGGATGGGTCCAAAGGTGGGGAGAATGTCGGGACCCGGTTCTTGCTCACGGAACAAAGTGACATACGGAACAAAGTGCCACGCTAAGTGTCGTGAACAAAGTGCCACGCTAAGTGTCGTGTCGTCTTGAATCCGTGTGGGACACCTCTTGAATTCATGGGGGCCACCTCTTGAGTCCGTGGGATCCACTATAGAACAATGGGGACTCTTCGAAATACATTCCGAAAGAAGGCAGATCTGTACTATAAATGGAATGATACCACTCTTCAATACAGAGGCGCCTTTTAAGTAAACCAGCACTATAGGAGCTTGAGAACTCCGTAGTTAAGCGTGCTCGAGCCAGGAAAGTTCTGGGATGGGTAATCTTCTGGGAAGTGGCTCCTGGTCAGGTCCGGTTCGCCCCGAAGGACAAAACCATGCGGCTTCAGCCAGAGCGGACAATACTCGCTGTATTGGGGTTGGGGCGTGACAATCTCATTCTTCATCCTTTCTTCTCCAACTATGCGTGAGTAATTCCTAGCTTGCTAGGATTCATAGGCTAGGGTAGATCAATGGATGATAAAATCATTTATTCCTTTCATATATTTTAAATTCTATAAATTTTAGTAAAATAAATGTTAATATTCTTATCGGGCGCGCTGCCAATTTATTGATAGTCTCGACCACGATTTGAGATTAGATTAACACTTGTTTTGTTAGGGGCTAGACATGAATAGAGATCAATACAAGAACACGGGTTAAGAGTGGGGAAACCCTAGTTTCTTCCAAAAGAACCCTAATCTACATTCATCGCTATCGATCTAGTTTTAAACAATTAAAAGATAAAATGAATCATTTTTAATTAATCATCCATTAATACTAAGTCTTACAAGCCTCTTCTTCATAAATCCTACATCCGTATCAAATTAGATCTACAACCAATCACTCATCTTCCATCAACTCATCTAAAGCAATAAAAATGTTCACGTTTCCCTGCGGACGACCCGTACTCATTGCGGCTAGCTACTGGCGACACCATCCTGATTGCGGTTACTTTATTTACGAACACACTCTTTAAAACACATCAATCAACTAACTACACGGACTTTAATCGGACGGATGGTAATACTAGCCGGCTTAAGATTAAACCGGATTATTAAATCAAGTATTGATTTAATAATTTACATATATATATTTCGATATATATATATATTCTAGTATTATGTTTATTGTATTTTTTCTATCTCTTTGATATTCGTATATATACGAATGCAGATATGCATTTACGGGGACGTATTTTTGTATGTATACAAAAATACTTCTAGAAGGAGAACGCCTCATATTGATTTTTCCATTTATTATTAATGGAAATGAGATGGAATACAAGGTGAAATAGAGTAAGGTGAGAGGGATGGAAAATGAATTATTTAATTCATTTGTCATCACTATTCAAGTATGGTTACATTTTAATATTTGATAAATTATTTTATCAAAACTAAAATGTTATGGTTGAATTTTTCAAGTGGTCTCTCATTATCATCCTTAGCTTCTCTCTCCTCACTTTACTCCTTCATTCTTCTCCTTGCACATGTGTTGAGCACGAAGGAGAAAAGCTATCTTGATAATTAATTCAAGAGTGAAAAGTGATAGGAAAATTACTAGAACACTCTCTATATCTCTAAGCATCACAAACTAGCAACTTGTGATTTTTAGTTGCTTCACTAGGATCTTTGAGTGTGAAGCTAGAGTCTTGAACCGCTTCCCTCGGGTGGATCACTTTCGACAAAGGAAGATCGGGCAGCAAGCACGATCCGGAGCTCTCAGAAGACCTAGCCAGAGTCCACTATCTCACCACTTAGTCACCGCATCGTCACAAGCTTGCTCTAAGTTGATATGGGCGCTACAACGACCATCGGCGTATAAGCGCGTTCCCGGAGGCCTAGGAGTGAAGGAAAGGGTCTTCCGCAAGTAAGCGGACACGTTACGAAGGTAGCTAGCCCCTATAACTCTTAGTGTAGACTTTTTAGTTAGCTAGTTTAGTATTTGGAATCGATTCTAGGTCGTAATTGCTAGCCTTTGCAAGAAAAATTTTGTTTTGGATTCCGTCTCGGCCGCGGGTTACCGGCGTGGGTGCTAACAACTTCTAACATGGTATCAGATCCTCCCAAACACCTAAACTAGTTGTAGACGATGCTTGCGTTTCAAAACCGAAACTTTTTCGTATTTTGAATCCCAAAACCAAGTTTCTGTTCTAGAATTTTTAAAGCTTCTGAAAATTTTTTGAAGTGTCAAAATGTGTTGAAAATGCTTTAAAATTGACCCTGGAGGAAGATGAGCTCCAACAGAGCAAGTCCGGCTGACCTAGGCGGGCCCAGGCCGGCCAAGACTTCTCTATTGGGCTCAGGCTTCTTCCACAGTCTTGGGTGTTCGGTTTTGGGATTTTTAGTAAAATTCTTTTTTGCCCAGATTTCATTCTATGTTATTTTTGTATTCGGGCAACATGGAAAGCTTTTCGGTCAAAACTTTTGCATCATTTATGATACGTTTTAGTGTATGTGTGTTGATAAACGTCGTCTAATTACTATATGTTCGATTAGACGGAGTTGCACATATGTTGTTGTTACTTGTTCTTATGATATATATATATCTTGTTATAGTTTAGCCGGATTGCCGTGACGGATAGCCCATCGTGAGTTTTGATTGTACAGTTTTGTTTTATATTGTTGTATTCATTTATTGCGGGGCGAGCGTCCGACTTTGTGGCCGTCTTTATTGCTTGTTGTATATTATTTTATTAGAATTCGACCACGATACGATCGATGTCACCACTGTATATATTTCATTTCTGTACTAGGATTAATCCAGGAGAAGTGCTCGAGTAGTCGGGTTCTAGAGTGCGGTAAGTGCTCGTCTCATAGTGATGAGTTCAAGCCATCTCGCTCTTGAATTGGTGGGTTACTCGCCGCACTTGTAGGGGTTATAGAAACAACTCGCGGAAGAGTGCTCAACTTACCGGATTCTAGAAAGCACCGGGTAGCCCACTCATGATATTGAGGCTCGGTTCCCCATTTCTAGGATTGGCGGGTAGCTTACCGCGCTTGTAGGGGTCATGGTTTGATGTTGTATAGGCTATCCACATGACCGGGGAATGCCGCGTTTCATTTGCGGCTCAAATAAAACGCAGGGCTCCTATTTTATCCGCTATTCTATATTGTTTGCTACATGCATGTGATGATATATATACATATATATTAGATGCTTCTATATGTTTTGCATCCGCGCTAGCCCTGCCTCTGCCCTGCCGTAACTTAAGTAATCTTACGGTGAAGACCCGAAACCCCATGGCGAATGCGGATGGCATATAAAATCATGCTATTTTGGTTGTTTCTGTTGTGGCTAGAAACTTAAATGATAGGACTGCATTATATTTTTAGGGCAAGGAAAATAAACCTAAAATGATGTTGTTGAAACCAAATTTTAAAACCATAGTCTTATTCTTTTGCTTTGCATAGAGGTATTCGGTCACGAATATCCTGCACCTCATTCGATTAGGAAAGAGACTTGATCCCTTTATGAGGAGTTAGCTCTTAAGAAAAAGATTATGCTACTATAAACCACTTGGTTTTCTTCAAAACCACTTGTTCTAAAAGTGGAGCCTAAAACCACTCCTTTTCAATGACATTCGAGATCCTTCAACGATATCAAGTTTATTACGTCAAAGGTTTTTCGCCAGAAACCAGCCGTAGCCCTCCATCATTTCAAATAGGTAGTGCCTAATATTCGTGCTATGTTTGTTAGCAAGCGTTAAGGTATAGTGTATGATAGTTGAGTGATACTTATCTGTTGCATAGAGATGCGATTGATCGGGATAGTCGCACGGCTTTTTTGGCAAGCGTCAAGGGCTAGTGCGGGTGGGTTCGAGTTAATCAAGATAATGACGGGTTGAACTTGACTAGCGGCCTATGATTTGCTGGCAAGCGTCAAGGTCATAGGTCGTTAGAGGTAAAAACCATATCGGGAGTTTTAAATATAAGGGAACTTACCAAGTTTGCATATACCTTCTGGAGTGTAGTGACTTTGGTTGGCTTCTATTAAGGTTATCACGCGATGATGGTTGGGTCCCGATTCCCACTGATGAGTAGGTATTACTTCCGGGAGATTTTCACTTCACAACCAGCTAACTCATTAGGTTTCGAGAAAGGGGTTAACGAAGTTATGTCTCTGCGGAAACATGGTTATTAAATTGGGTCCGTACGACTGCATAGGGACCTCTCTCGGAGTACCAACACTGGTCTGGCTGAACGGTTAGTGTCACGCCCCGCTTCCCGGTATACTAGGAGAGGGCACGACAAGGCCGCTACGTATTTACTCAGAAGTAAACACGCTAAGCGTATCTAAGCAATATAAAATAAAATATACACAAGAGACAAGATGTAAATGAAAAGCAGCTTTATTTATTAAAAAAAAATTTACAATACAACTGAAATGAAAATACATGTACTGAAAGAAATGCCTAAACAATAACATAAAAAATGAAAATGAAATGTACAAGTAAACTAGAGCTTCGGGTCAAAAGCTAGCTGATCCAAGTCCTCGCTGGTGGGCTCTGTCTCCAGAAGGTCCGATCCACCTGATATTCCAAAGAAAGAAGAAAATGAATGTCGTCAGCGAACAATCGCTCGGTAAGTCCCAAAAGTAAGAAGAGACAGAATAGACAGAAAGAGAATGTAACTTTTAAAATTGTATTATATTGTTAACGCTGTTGTTTGTAGCTTGGTACAGAAAATGCCAGTGTATACGATAGGAGTCTCACTATCCCGGAGACTAAGGTATATGGAGTACAAGGAACCGTTCAGCCACGATACAACGGCAATGGAGATTCAGGTTAGGTGTCTTATGGTTACAGTCCCGTGCCACTTTTAACACCTTCTGTACCAATCTACCCCTTATAAACCCCGTGATGTCTTAATTGTATTAGTTGTATTGTATTATCTTGTATTATAATTGTATAGATGGATGACTTTCTGAAACCATGATATCAATAATGGAACGGATATAATGGATGAACATGTAAATGGAGTATATCCATGGTTCGGTTCGGTCAAGTTGTATAGATTGAATATATGGATTCATATTGAATTGTGGTTTTATACTTGAATCATATTCAAGTCAGATTGATAATATTTAGACTCGGTCTGAGTCAGACAATTAGAAAAGAAATTGAAGTCCTAAATTAGGTTTTGATGTTATCGGTAACTGCTGCACATGGACGGCAGGATTTGTGTCTTTTTCCAAGACAATTACCGTATTGATAACACCGTTTGTTAGATTGTCTACCTTAGATGGGCAAGCACCCATATCTCCGGCTCCCTGAGGCTCAAGAGACTGATTTCGCTTAAACATATGTTTACTAGGATCCTTATTGTAATTTAATATAACTTGAGGGGTTTTTATGTAAAAATAGTTTTGGCATAATTTCAAAATACTCCTCAAGTATTTAATTATCGTCTTTAGGGTTTTCATAGATGTATATTTTATAAATATGAAATTTCTAGTGAATAGAATCTAGTTTGTTAGTATATGGTATTTTCTTGAAATATTGTACGTGTGTTGTATTTGGATGGTATTTTCATGTAATAGTGATTCCTTTGATTTGGAAAACTTGGAATATTTATATAATTAAAATAGACATTTTGATAATATATATATATATATATATTTAATGAAAATAATTATTTATTTTCTTGTAGAAATCTCATTTTTCTAAAGAAAAATGTATATAAAATTCCATCGAGATCGAATGCTCCTTGCGGAGGTCTGCATCTCGCTCTACTAAGCCCGAGAATGTGCGATAATCCACACCATCCCGAACGGGGTCCCCAAAATGGGCTGTAGAGGCGCAACTGTATGGAAATTGTTAATACATCTTTTTATAGAAAACGGTTTTATAAATTTAGGGTATTTATTTGTAAGGTCGTATTTCCCGTATTCTATTGTCCCAAACTTCATCCTGCTATAATAGAGATATGTATTGTGATGAGGTGGGTCATTATCTCGTGGACTATCTAAAAGTATAGCAAGGAATAAAGGTTAAAATGTCGAAATGGATAGTTTGTGGTATTTTTATGTAAAAATGCGATAAATGTCACAAAAATGATTATTTTGATGTGAAACTTATTTTATTGAGTTTGTTAATGTTTATTAATCAACATATAAGAATATGGTTTTATCTTGTTAAATAAAAGAGTAGTTTTTAAAGAAAACCAAATCGGAAGTCGGACTAACTCCGCTTCCGTCGGGTTTTAGAAATAGAACTTTTTAAAGAAAAAGATGAGATGGGAGATGGGACTGATTGATAGGATACGTGCGTGTTCAAGTTCTAGTTTAAATACCGCAATCAAGACGGTTTCGCTTGTAGCTAGCCGGTTGAGTACGGGTCGTCCGCAGGGAGATGGGAGTCTTTTTCAAAGTGTTTTAACGAGTTAAGTCCTATTTTCAGATTTTGTTGTGGTTATCTAAGTGTAAGTTGATATTTAAAAAGAGCTTGTTAGGGTGAGGATTAGGTTAGTTTGAGTTAGGAGTCTCCACATCTTTCGTTGCCCCACTTAATATCGGTGTTACGGTAATCGGCAACAACGGGGATTAGCACGACTAGGAAGGTACTTGCGAGTATAAGCTAGGCTTTCCAACGCATAGTCCTTCCTTTTGGTGCTTGTCCGTCCGTTCTTGGCTCTTATCCATAACCTCCGGTTAATTCAACCACAACCGGTCTCACTACGGAATCACCGCTATCATGTAGGATAGGGTGCCGTAAGGAGCGGATTGTGGTTCAATTAACGGGAGTCGATTTAAGTTGTTGGGCAAGGAAAGAGTGAGAGAGATTTCCTTCTCTCAAACTTCCCTTATCCTACCCTAACAAGTATAAAACTACTCACACTTCATGATAAGGAAAAACAAAACAAAACAAAGAGGAAGATAGAAAGAAGGAGATTAGAAGAATACGACTAACTATTTGCGACCTCACCTTGGCGAGGATCAAGCGTAAGTATCATTGTCATATGAAGGATAAAGGAAAAGAGAGAAGAAAGAAACAATCAAACAAATAACAACAACTACTTAACAATTAAAATTACAATACATTACAACAAGTAAAAGAAAGAGACAAGCATGATAAAAAATTGGTCTTCTTTATTCATCACTCTTCACTCAAAAGCTCACTACAAGTTTGATTGGAGAAGAGGTGAGAGGAGGAAGAAGAGCAAGACTAAAACTAGGCAAAAAATGAGAATACAAAAATTGACCCTTCCTTCACAAAATTCTGGACTATTTATAGGCCAAGAAATGAAACCCTAGGGCAACCAACAGAACCCTGACGCAATGACCAAACTGCCCCCCAAAAGTCACTGCCTGAACCCACTGTACGGCCGCGGATCCGCCGCCTATAGCCCCCTATGGCCGCGGATCCGCGCCCCTATAGTGTGTGTAGGGTGTGGGCTTCTGAGGTTTTTCCTGTTCTCCTGTCCCCTCTTGTCTGGTGTGGGTATTTTCTGATAATTCATTCCTTATTTCTTCCAGAATTTCTATTGAGCAAAGGTGGACTTTTTTGTGGATGATTGCCTCGAGCTCCGCGTAGATCTCTTGGATTTTGTGGTACCATTGAGCCTTGTGCATGAGAATAACATTGAGTTGACACTTTGTCTTCCTAACTGGTATCTGGCAACATACTGATGAAGAGCGGAGACCGTGTTTTATCTGTGGTTGGCAGGAACCGGATTTTGTCGTGTTTTTCATGAATTTCTCCGTTTGAGAACCGGGAACCTGTATCCTGCAATTGACTAGCAAACACGGCTCAAGAGTATCTACCGATATGCAATGTGATAAAAATTGGGCGGTATGAAAATGCAAAAATCTGATATGAACAGAGACTTACTGGATTGTTGGACTATAGGAGAGAGAGAGGGTCCTAAAGAAAGCTATGGGGCATCGATTCGTCGCCGGAATCTTCTCGAAAGTTCGTCGGAGTTTCGCCCTTCACTAACTCCACTTATACACTAAAGACTTAGGAATTTGGTATAGTTTTTGCAAGAGAATTCTGAGTGAGAGGGTGTAAAATGGGGTGTGTATTTATAGGACAATTTAGGGTTTAGAGGTGATGAATAATGCATTAAAATTTTGCATTAAAATGGAATTTGAAGAGTTTTATTATTCTCTGTAAATGTGTAGAGTAAATAAGCAATACTGGGGTTAAGGGGGGAGTCCAAGGGTCTAGGGTTTATAAAAAAAATAGGGTTTGGACCAAGAAAAACCGGCGGCGCCGGACTATGCATCACTCTCGCTGGTCGGATAATGGAGGCGGGGGCTCGGATTCTCGCCACGTGTCTAAGTCGGTCTGAATACTAATTTGCACCTGTTTGTTTTAAGTGTGACCCTTCAGTTTACGTGCAGTGCTCGTGCAAACTCTTGGGCTTCTAAAAGATTAAAAGAAAAATAACTAAAAAGATAATGTGGCTGGGGGGATTCGATCACAGGGGCTACGCCACAGCAGTGCAAGGCTTTACCAATGTGCTACAAGTATTTTCTTGCTGTTCTAAATCAAAACAAATACTTATAGCATTCACAGGAATTGTAAATACCCCGAGTGTACATTAAATTTTAATGAATTTTCTGTACATAGAATTTAGAGTTGTTACAGTCCACCCTCCTTACAAAAATTTCGTCCTCGAAATTTACAATTTATTTTAAGGACTAGTTTACAAATAAGTGAGGATATCTTGCACGCATCTCATCCTCCCTTTCCCATGTTGATTCTCCTGGTGTGTCCTTTCTCCACATCACTCGAACCAAGTTGACTTCCTTGTTCCGAAGTGACTTCATTTTTCTATCCAGGATCTCAACAGGTTGCTGCTCACAAGATAAGTCGGGCTGTACAGTGAGCTCGGAATGATCAAGAATATGGCTGGGGTCACTCACATACCTTCTGAGTTGAGATATGTGGAACACATTATGCACTCCTTCCAATGAGGGTGGAAGTGCCAAGCGATAAGCCACTTCACCGACTCGTTCGAGTATGTCGAACGGTCCAATATACCTTGGAGTAAGTTTACCCCGTCTTCCAAAACGAATCACTCCGCGGTTTGGAGATATTTTTAGAAATACATGATCTCCCGGCTGGAACTCCAAATGACGGCGATTTGCATTAGCCCAGTGCTTCTGTCGATCTTGGGCTATGCGCATTCTTTTCCTGATAGTATGAACTACGTCGACAGTTGCTCCTATCATCTCAGGTCTAAGGAGTTCTCTATCTCCGATATCGTCCCAACTTAATGGCGATCGACACTTCTTTCCATATAATGCTGCAAAAGGTGACATTCCTATACTTGCTTGGTAGCTGTTGTTGTATGAAAACTCCACAAGATGTAGGTGATCTTCCCACGATCCTCCGAAGTCTAGCATACACGCTCTTAGAATATCCTCCAAGATCTGAATAGCTCGCTCAGACTGACCATCAGTTTGTGGATGATAAGCTATGCTGAAGTTCAGACTTGTTCCCAAACTCGCTTGTAGACTTTGCTAAAATTGCGATCGAAATCTAGTGTCACGATCGGAGACAATGCAGGCCGGTACCCCATAAAGTCTCACGATCACCTGTATGAGTTCATGGGTATCAGAGATAGTACATATTTGAAGATTTTAGAAATCTTACTTAGATTCTTAGCTTCATGTACTTCTTTGCTAATGTCTCAGTAGATTGGCCAACTCGAAAGGGAATAAAGTGAGCCGACTTTGTGATTCGATCCATAATAACTCATACTGCATCGTTACCCTTTGTGCTGCGAGGTAGTGCAGTCACAAAATCCATCGAGATATGTTGCCACTTCCATTCTAGGATAGGTAACGATTGAAGTAATCCAGCGGTCCTGTGATATTCAGCCTTTACTTGCTGACACACCATGCATTTAGTGACGCTTCTGGCTACTTCACGCTTCATTCCATGCCACCAGTAATTTTGACGCGGATCCTTTTACATCTTTGTACCTCCAGGGTGTACTGAGTAGGGGGAGCTGTGAGCTTCTTTCATTAACTCGTCCCGCACAGAACCTTTTGGTACACATAATTTACTGCCGTACCTTAAAGATCCGTCTTCATGAATGATGAAATTTATTCTAAGTCCATTCTCTACATGTTCTCTGATCTTTTGCAACTTAGCATTACTTGTTTGAGCTGCTTTGATCTGATTGACAATGGTAGATTGAACTTGTAAGTTCATCAAACTAGAAGCGTTACTTGGCATGATCACTTCAATCTCCATCTGATGCAAGTCTTGTTGAAGCTTCTACTGTGCGATGAGATTCAATGCTAATGGTTGGCGGCTAAGGGCATCAGGTACTACATTCACCTTCCTTGGGTGATATTGCAGGTTGATGTCGAAGTCCGCCATGAGTTCTAACCATCTTCTCTGCCACATATTCAACTCTTTCTGAGTAAACACATATTTCAGGCTCTTGTGATCTGTGTATATGTTCGCTCATTCACCAAGAAGATAATGGCGCCAAATCTTAAGAGCAAAGATTACGGCCGCCAATTCCAAGTCATGAGTCGGATAATTGCGCTCATGAATCTTCAGCTGTCTTGATGCATAAGCTACAACCTTACCGTGTTGATGTAGAACACATCCTAATCTTTTACCGGATGCATCGCAATGTACTTCAAAACCTCCAGCTTAGTTCGGTACAACGAGAATTGGCGCCGGTGTCAATCTTGACTTGAGTTCTACGAAAGCTTGTTCGCATGCTTCTGACCATACAAATTCTTCATCTTTACGTGTGAGCTTGGTCAGGGGTGTTGCAATCTTGGAAAATGCTTCGATGAACCTTCTGTAATATCCAGCTAGACCCAAGAAATTTCGAATGTCCTTCACTGACTTTGGTGTCGGCCATTCGCTTACTGCTGAAACTTTCACTGGATCCACAGAGATTCCTTCGCCTGATACAATATGTCTGAGAAAACCAACTTGATTTAGCCAAAACTCACACTTGCTTGCTATACTTGGCATAGAGTTGATGTTGTCGTATAGTTTTCAGGACAATTCGTAGGTGCTCGGCATGTTCTTTCCGACTCTTTGAATACACCAGGATATCGTCGATGAAGATGACAACAAACCTGTCTAGGTACTCTCGGAAAACTTGATTCATCAGGTTCATGAATATTGCTGGTGCGTTGGTCACTCCAAATGGCATCACAAGAAATTCGTAATGACCATAGCGTGTTCTGAATGTCGTTTTATGGATATCAGATTCCTTGACCTTCACCTGATGATAATCCGAACGAAGATCTAACTTGGAGAAAACACAAGATCCACTTAGCTGATCGAACAGATCGTCGATGCGCGGGAGTGGATACTTGTTCTTTATCATTACTTCGTTCAAGGCTCTATAATCGATGCACATTCTGTATGAACCTTCCTTCTTCTTCACAAGTAGAACTGGAGATCCCCAACTTGAAGTGCTGGGATGAATCCATCATTTCGCCAATAATTCGTCCAACTGAGTTCGGGCCTCCTTTAAACCTTCCGGACTTAGTCGATACTGTGCTTTGATTACCGGTTGTGCTCCTGGTATTAAATCAATGCTGAATTCAAGAGCTCGATCAGGAGGCAAACCTGATATATCGTCGAGAAACACATCGTCGAACTCTCTAACCACTTCTAGCTTTGATCCTTCCTCCGCTTGAATTGTTGCAATCACTGCCTTCTTTGGTTTCGCCTTGTATGTACTTGGCTCCAGGGTACGGTCTCCACTTTTGAAATAGAAGACTGGATGTTCTGGAATCTCGAACACTACCCTCCTTTGACAGTCAGTGGTAGCATAGAATGTTCCGAGCCAATCCATACCCAGAACCATATCGAAGTTCGGTATGTCCAGTACCTTAAAGTCAGCGTAGAATTCTCTGTTGCAGACGACCACTGGACACAGGTTGTATCCCATTGTTGCCTTCAGAACGCCGTTCCCTGAACTGACATTCCAGCTGGATACAAACGGTATCACTGGAATCGCATGAGTTCGGACGAACCGTTGCGACATAAAGTAATGAGATGCTCCAGTATCAAAGAGTGTGAGTGCAGGAAGTGAGTCTACTATGATTTTACCTAAGTTATGTGGGATATGTTTTAGGTATAAGGGAAAATGTATATAGATATATCTTATGGACTGAAAGAGAATTTGAAAGGGAAGTGTTACCAGTAATGACTTGGCCGGTGGCTTCAGCTTCTTCCACGGTCATTGTGAAAGCCTGTCGCCTCGGCACATTCCTCCTTGCTGGAGGAGCATTCCTCTGTTCGTTCCTTGGTCCTTGAGGTGGGTTCCTTTGAGCTTGATGGAACTGACGAGGAGGAGGTGCAGTCAGTCCTCGAGGAGGTGGAGCAGGTAGTGCAAGTCTCGGAGCAGGTGCCTGGATGGTTGGACGCTGCGGGTAAGTGATTGCTGGCCTGGGTGCAGTATGTGGGTTGTGTCTACAAGGATAAGACCCAATGTCATGAGTAGCTGAGCCACAGACTAAGCAAAGATGATTTGCTCGCCGACAATCTTTCATCAGATGCCCATCCCTCCTGCAATAGGTGCAAAAGGTTGGGCTAGGCCAGTTGTTTGGTACTCCCGATCTCCTTGGCACAAAAGGTAGCCTTGATGAGGCTCCTCCTGCCATCTGGTTAGCAGGGCGCTTCATCTCGGCAGACTAAAGTCTGCCCCTCATCTTTACCACTGCCTCATATCGGCGGGCAGCTTTCAGAGCCGATTCGTGAGTTGGGAAATCTCCTGTGGCTAATATATCCTGGATCTCCGGATCTAACCCTTGTTGGAATCGTCGGGCTCTGATCTCATCCGTCGGTATCAGGTGTGCCGCAAATCTGTTAAGGTATTGTGTTAGCTGTGTATTATGTGATATTTTAAAATCGAAATATTGAGACGTATCTTACCGACTAAGCATGGTAAACTTAGTATCGTACTCATCCACTGATTTGGTCCATATTGAACCCTGTTGTAGGTGGATGAACTACTGTTCCATGTCGAATCTGCCAGTCTCGGGGAAGTACTTTGCGTCGAACATATCACGGAAAGTCCTCCATTCGATCGGTTGGGTGAGACGGCTTCCTTCCGTCTTCCACCAGACCCGTGAATTATCGGTGAGCTGCAGCTTTGCAACTCGAACCCAAGCGACCTCTGGCACTTGTGCTGCTGCCAGGTCATCTTCAATACTCTGAGCTCATTCCTCAGCTTCTAAGGGGCACTCTTTTCCTGAGAATTGCTTAGGGTGCAAGGCCCTGTGTTGCTTCACCCCAGGTGCTTCTGCCTCGGGACGGTTCATCAAGATAGCAATCTGCTGTTGCTGTCCTTCTTGGAGGCTACGGATCGCTTCAAGCAAGACCGTTTGCTCATTGATCGAAGCAGCTACGGCTGGTGTAATTGGTAGGAGAGGTGGAGTGTTTTTGAAGTTGGTGCTGGTGTTATTTGGGGAATTCATAACCTTGAAAGAAAAATTCGGGTTAGAACAGATTCAAAATATATGAAATTGGAAGATTCAAGGAATATGAATTGTAAAGAATATTTTTAGTTGCCGGTTCTTGTGTTATATTGCTTAGGTTGTCCACGCAGAGCTGACCTGCATGTCCATACAGAGCTGACATGTATGTCCACACAGAGCTGACCTGCATGGGCCACTAACAAAACCTGACACGCCCCGCTTCCCGATATACTGGCAGAGGGCGCGACGAGGCTGCTACGCATTTACTCAGAAGTAAACACACTAAGCGTATCTAAGTAAAATAAAATAAAATGTACACAAGAGACAAGATGTAAATGAACATCAACTTTATTTATTAACATTCTTTTTACAATACAACTGAAATGAAAATACATGTACTGAAAGCAATGCCTAAACAATGGCATAAAAGAAATGAAAATGAAATGTACAAGTAAGCTAGAGCTCCGGGTCAAAGGCTAGCTGATCCAAGTCCTCGCTGGTGGGCTCGGTCTCCAGAAGGTCCGATCCACCTAACAACATTCCAAAGAAAGAAGAAAAGGAATGTCGTCAGCGAACAATCGCTCGGTAAGTCCCAAAAGTAAGAAGAGACATAATAGACAGAAAGAGAATGTAACTTTTAAAGTTGTATTATATTGTTGACGCTGTTGTTTGTAGTTTGGTACAGAAAATGCCAGTGTATACGATAGGAGTCTCACTATCCCGGAGACTAAGGTATACGGAGTACAAGGAACCGTTCAGCCATGGTACAACGGCAATGGAGTTCAGGTTAGATGTCTTATGGTTACAGTCTCGTGCCACTTTTAACACCTTCCGTACCAATCTACCCATTATAAACCCCGCGATGTCTTGATTGTATTAGTTGTATTGTATTGTCTTGTATTATAATTGTATAGATGGATGACTTGCCGAAACCATGATATCAGTAATGGAACGGATATAATGGATGAACATGTAAATGGAGTATATCCATGGTTCGATTCGGTCAAGTTGTATAGATTGAATAGATTGAATATATAGATTCATATTGAATTGTGGTTTTATACTTGAATCATATTCAAGTCAGATTGATAATATTTAGACTCAGTCTGAGTCAGACAATTAGAAAAGAAATTGAAGTCCTGAATTAGGTTTTGATGTTATCGGTAACTGCTGCACATGGACGGCAGGATTTATGTCTTTTTCCAAGACAATTACCGTATTGATAACACCGTTTATTAGGTTGTCTACCTTAGATAGGCAAGCACCCATATCTCCGGCACACTGAGGCTTAAGAGACTGGTCCTGCGCAAACCTATGTTTACTAGGGTCCTTATTGTAATTTAATATAACTTGAGGGGTTTTATGTAAAAATAGTTTTGGCATAATTTCAAAATACTCCTCAAGTATTTAATTATCGTCTTTAGGGTTTTCATAGATGTATATTTTATAAATGTGAAATTTCTAGTGAATAGAATCTAGTTTGATAGTATGTGGTATTTTCTTGAAATATTGTACTTATGTTGTATTTGGATGGTATTTTCATGTAATAGTGATTCTTTTGATTTGGAAAACTTGGAATATTTATATAATTAAAATAGACATTTTGATAATATATATATATATATATATATATATTTAATGAAAATAATTATTTATTTTCTTGTAGAAATCTCATTTTTCTAAAGAAAAATGTATAAAAAATTCCATCGAGATCGAATGCTTCTTGCGGAGGTCTGCATCTCGCTCTACTAAGCCTGAGAATGTGCGATAATCCGCACCATCCCGAACGGGGTCCCTAAAATGGGCTGTAGAGGCGCAATTGCATGGAAATTGTTAATACATCTTTTTATAGAAAACGGTTTTATAAATTTAGGGTATTTATTTGTAATGTCGTATTTCCCGTATTCTATTGTCCCAAACTTCATCGTGCTATAATAGAGATATGTATTGTGATGAGGTGGGTCATTACCTCGTGGACTATCTAAAAGTATAGCAAGGAATAAAGGTTAAAATGTCGAAATGGATAGTTTGTGGTATTTTTATGTAAAAATGCGATAAATGTCACAAAAATGATTATTTTGATGTGAAACTTATTTTATTGAGTTTGTTAATTTTTATTAATCAATATATAAGAATATGGTTTTACCTTGTTAAAGAAAAGTGTAATTTTTAAAGAAAACCGAATCGGAAGTCGGACTAACTCCGCTTCCGTCGGGTTTTAGAAATAGAACTTTTTAAAGAAAAAGATGAGATGGGAAATGAGACTTACTGGATTGTTGGACTAGAGGAGAGAGATGGGGTCCTAAAGAAAGCTCCAGGGCGTCGATTCGTCGCCGGAATCTCCTCGAAAGTTCGTCGGAGTTTCGCCCTTCACTAACTCCACTTGTACACTAAAGATTTGGGAATTTGGTATAGTTTTTGCAAGAGAATTCTGAGTGAGAGGGTGTAAGATGGGGTGGGTATTTATAGGATAATTTAGGGTTTAGGGGTGATGAATAATGCATTAAAATTTTGCATTAAAATGGAATTTGAAGGGTTTTATTATTCTCTGTAAATGTGTAGAGTAAATAACCAATACTGGGGTTAAGGAGGAGTCCAAGGGTCTAGGATTTATAAAAAAAATAGGGTTTGGACCAAGGAAAACCGGCGGCGCCGGCCTATGCTTCACTCTCTCCGGTCGGATAATGGAGGCGGGGGCTCGGATTCTCGCCACATGTCCAAGTCGGTCTGAATACTAATTTGCACCTGTTTGTTTTAAGTGTGACCCTTCAGTTTACGTGCAGTGCTCGTGCAAACTCTTGGACTTCTAAAAGATTAAAAGAAAAATAACTAAAAAGATAATGTGGACGGGAGGATTCGATCACAGGGGCTACGCCACAGCAGTGCAAGGCTTTACCAATGTGCTACAAGTACTTTCTTGCTGTTCTAAATCAAAACAAATACTTATAGCATTCACAGAAATTGTAAATACCCTGAGTGTACATTAATTTTTAATGAATTTTCTGTACATAGAATTTAGAGTTGTTACAGTCCACCATCCTTACAAAAATTTCGTCCTCCAAATTTACAATTTATTTTAAGGACTAGTTTACAAATAAGCGAGGATATCTTGAACGCATCTCATCCTCTCTTTCCCATGTTAATTCTCATGATGTGTCCTTTCTCCACATCAGTCGAACCAAGTTGACTTTCTTATTCCAAAGTGACTTCACTTTTCTATTCAGGATCTCAACAGGTTGCTGCTCACAAGATAAGTCGGGCTGTACAGTGAGCTCGGAATGATCAAGAATATGGCTGGGGTCACTCACATACCTTCTGAGTTGAGATATGTGGAACACATTATGCACTCCTTCCAATGAGGGTAGAAGTGCCAAGCGATAAGCCACTTCTCCGACTCGTTCGAGTATGTCGAATGGTCCAATGTACCTTGGACTAAGTTTACCCCGTCTTCCAAATCGAATCACTCCGCGGTTTGGAGATATTTTCAGAAATACGTGATCTCCCGGCTGGAACTCCAAATGACGGCGCTTTGCATCAGCCCAGTACTTCTGTTTATCTTAGGTATGCGCATTCTTTTCCTGATAGTACGAACTACGTCGACAGTTGCTACTATCATCTCAGGTCCAAGGAGATCTCTATCTCCGATATCATCCCAACTTAATGGCGATCGACACTTCTTTCCATATAGTGCTGCAAAAGGTGATATTCCTATACTTGCTTGGTAGCTGTTGTTGTATGAAAACTCCACAAGATGTAGGTGATCTTCCTACGATCCTCCGAAGTCTAGCATACACGCTCTTAGCATATCCTCCAAGATCTGAATAGTTCACTCAGACTGACCATCAGTTTGTGGATGATAAGCTGCGCTGAAGTTCAGACTTGTTCCCAAGCTCAGACTGACCACTTGTACACTAAAAACTTGGGAATTTGGTATAGTTTTTGCAAGAGAATTCTGAGTGGGAGGGTGTAAGATGGGGTGGGTATTTATAGGACAATTTAGGGTTTAGGGGGGGATGAATAATGCATTAAAAGTTTGCATTAAAATGGAATTTGATGGGTTTTATTATTCTCTGTAAATGTGCAGAGTAAATAAGCAATACTGGGGTTAGGGGGGAGTCCAAGGGTCTAGGGTTTACAAAAAAAATAGGGTTTGGACCAAGGAAAACCGGCGGCGGCGGCCTATGCTTCACTCTCGCCGGTCGGATAATGGAGGCGGGGGCTCGGATTCTCGCCACGTGTCCAAGTCGGTCTGAATACTAATTTGCACATATTTGTTTTAAGTGTGACCCTTCAGTTTACGTGCAGTGCTCGTGCAAACTCTTGGGCTTCTAAAAGATTAAAAGAAAAATAACTAAAAAGATAATGTGGCTGGGGAGATTCGGTCACAGGGGCTACGTCACAGCAGTGCGAGTCTTTACCAATGTGCTACAAGCACTTTCTTGCTGTTCTAAATCAAAATAAATATTTATAGCATTCACAGGAATTGTAAATACCCCAAGTGTACATTAACTTTTAATAAATTTTTTGTACATAGAATTTGGAGCTGTTACAGTTAGCAAACTTGTAAGGTGTACATGATCCCGACTAGTTCTCCTTTTAGAGTTTGAAGGAGAATTCGAGAAAACAATAGGAGCCATCCTGATTAGATGAATTAATTAACCGATATAATCTTGATAGAGTGCATGCCGAATGTTTCTTTTCTCCCTCTAGTTTTCAACCATGACTGACCTTAAACTAAAATGCGTAAACCAAGTTAACCGAACCTTCTTACATACTTTGGTTTTGAATTGTCACGATTCATGACAAAGTCACATATGTCTCTGTCGCTCCTATTATCCCTTTACTTTCTTCAAAACACTCTGTATCACTACGGAGATCCATATTTCTTGGAATGGACATCGTATAGTTACATACGGACTCGAAGAAGTTGCTTCAGTCGAGAAATTGAATTGTATAATTCGGTTGTCTCCCCTTCTTCACATTCTTTCAAGTTGTGAGCTCCTTGTAAAAAGAGAGTACACTTGTTATGCTTATTGGATAGTCTTCTTCCAAATCTTAAGCTGGTGCCGAAAAGTAGGGAAGGAAGAAAACCATCTAGCCTGAGAATGGTGTTCCAAATGTGAGATGTAGAGACATATAAAGTGTCGGAATGAGAGCAAAGGAAATTGCGTTTACTCTCGTAAATCTGGACAGTGGAAGGGACATTACTAGGAATGCCCGGCCACCCCCTTGATACATTTATGTTTCAGAATTTCTATGATATTATAATTGAAAACTGTTTTCCCAATTGATTTTGACTTCAGGGTATGTTTATACCAGATTGGAATATCACATATGTATGATATTACAGATGCTGAGAAGGAGTAAAATATTAGGAAATGTGTGATTTGATCCTCAATACGGAATTCGTAGCAATTGGCGATATTGGATTAAATCACTTGGTTTTGTCTTACGGCAAATATTTGGTTTTGAATAACCGTTGTTATGCACCAATTCTTAAAATGATATATCCATCTCTTTATTTTTTAAAGTGAGATATAATTTTTGAAAACCATTTACTTTTATCAGTTGAGGATAAGGTAAGGTGTATTGAATAACGGTGTAAGACATTCTTAACCAAAATACTGTTTTCAACTTACAACACACGGAGCCCGAGTTATTGAACTCCTGGGACTGATACACAATGTCTTTATAGGGCATGGTGCCGGTACTCTTACTTCATTCATGTTACCTATGAGTTCTCTTGTTTTAGACACGCATTTGTTGAAATGTCAAGTCCAAAGATTTTGAGAAGTTTATAGATAGAATAAAGTAAAGAACCATACGTTGAAAGTATCAAAATTCTTCGAAGTGGTCGAAAATGTGGATATTTATGCTAGATATTCCGTCATTATAATATTGAGAATTCGATTCTCTCTCAGGTTCCTCATCTGCGGGTGTGCTCCATGATGAGTAATGTTGTATGGCCTTTTATCCATTTAGGGATATGTACGAGACACAACTGCATAACATTTGAATATAGTTCCATCTAAATTAGTTTCTTTGAAATTATATGAACATATAAAGGTTGTGTATCTTGAGATTGTTAAGATATGGAGTTATCCGGTTTTTGTTTAAAAGTATAATCTGGACATACTCAAGGCACGTTTCGGTAATGCCAGTTTGTGAGTTATCCCAAGCTTTCGCAAGAATTTAACTTCTACCATTTTCAAGATCAATAATTGCATTGTTCTTGACTCGCCATCTTTTTTTTCTTAATAAAAAGGATATCTTTGCAAAAGAAATTATTGTGCGTATGGTAGAACTGGAAGTGATTCCAGAACCATAAACGATTACTAAAAATTTAGTAGAACCTAAGAATTCAATTAGACTCGACAAACCTTAGCCACTCCGTGGATTTTTGTAGGTGACCTTAGCCATCCGAGAGATATTTCGGTTTTCTCGTAGACAGCGACAAGGAGGTCAGCATCATAGTGAGATGGTCCTACTAGTTATCAGCAGGTCATAGGAAATGATGACTTTCAAATGGCCAGATGCAAGATATCTAAGTTGGACTCCACGCACTCCAGCAAATTATGGATTTTGGACTTTGCTAGATGCTCCTGAAGGGGTAAAACCCATTAGGAGCAAGTAGATCTTTCGAGATCAGTGCCGGTGGAAAGGTAGCAACCTAATAAGGCTAGACTTGTAGTAAATGGTTTTTCATCAAATACCCGGTGTGAATTGCGATGAAGCTCTTATTTCAGTATCTATGCTGAAATTCATCAAATACAAGATCATCTGCCTCCGAACTTTTCTTGCTTGATTTTATTTCTTTTATAGTAACCACAAGTATAACAATATCTGTAAAATTTCAAAGACAGTGTCAATAAAAGATAATTGTTATTTTCAAATTAAATAATTTTCAAAAATTAATGCCCACCAAAGTTCTAGGAATCTTTATACTCGCTCAATGATTTTAGGGGTATGAAATTGCACTTCATCTAATGTCCTTTGTTCACCGCCGAAAGACCGGACCGAGACGTTGGGACATCTGGCCTGAATTTAGGGGCAGATGCTATTTGGACTTCTCCATCCAGCTCTTCGAAAATACCAAGTTGATTTATGGTACCTTATATCGGAGGTTTGGACAGATACGACCGTTGCGGCAGACTTCATCGGGTTTTCCCTCATTTATGAGAGGTTTTGATTGTGGGGACGCTCTTCCCTGCAGGCACAAGCCCCTGCAGTTAATTATATTATCGCATTACGATAACCACTTTCTCCTGCTCTGGCAGTTCACTTTGTGTCGTGTGTGTTTTGTTTGTTTTGGTTGCCCGTGGATTGTATACGGAGGCTGGTTTATGCCGTCGTCCGTAGGGCGCGGATTAATCCAAATATGTATATTTTAGATTTGGGCTTGGGTCAAGAATTTGCTTGACGGGGTTTTGAACTTAGCTTGTATATTCCTACAGTTCAGAAATATCTTTGTTTATTTAAGGATCGTTAATCTAATTTGAGATTAAGATCAACTTAAATTTATAAGCGAGCATTTGGGCTCGGTTTGTTTTCGCTAAGAATACGTTAGTCTTATTTGGGACTAAGATCAACTTAACAATATTTTAGGATCATTTTTACTTATGATCCAGTAAAAGAGAATTTGGACCCGACTGCAAGAAAACTTCTGAGACTTAGCCAATTTGGGCTTAGTCTACTTAATCTCTTTTTTTTTATTCAAAAGTGCTAAGCACTTATTTGGGCTCTGATACTCACATGTATGTCATGTGAAGCATTCAGTCATGGGCGTTGCCCAATAAATGTTGAACATTTTAGTCATTTTGACTAAATGTGAAGTGCTAAGCACTTCTTATGGCGTGCACGTGAGATGCACGTGCGGCGCTGGACGCTACCCAATTAGTGCTAAGTACTCAGCCGTTTTGGCTACAAATGAAGTGCTAAGCACTTTTTATAGGCGTCCATATGAGGAGCACGTGCGGCGCTGGGGGCTGCCCGATCAGTGCTATGCACTCAGCCGTTTTGGCTGTATATGCAGTGCTAAGTACTTTTACTTAGCGCCCACGTATGTTTCACGTGAGGCTCTGGCTTTCTGTTTTGGGTGCCCGCGTGTTTTTCACGTGAGGCGGCGGGCGCTGTTAAAAGAGCGCCCACGTGAGAAACACGTGTGGCGCCAGTCATTTTTCCTTTTTAGAGATTAAATCTCTGTTAATGGCATTTTGACCATTAATGATCACAAAGATTTTCGTTTTTTGAAGATCCGGGATCAGGTTTTTCTTTAAGAATTAAGTTCTTTTATAGGTTCTTTTTCCTTTTGTTTTTCTTTTGGACCTAATTCTTTTCTGAATCTTTGATTCCCAAGAACAAGATTTTCCCGATGAGAATTAAATTCTCAACTTGTGGGGGGCTTGTTTTGTGGATCTCTGATCCAGAGAAAGAACTAAGTTCTTTGAAAAGGGTTAAACCCTTAAAATAGATAAAAGAGATATTTTTATCTCTGTGTTTTCTTTACCTCGGTTTTCTTTGAAATGGGGAGTTTTCCTCTTTGAGAATTAAATTCTCTGTTGTTTTTTAGAGCTCACTGTATTTTTTGCCGAAGCTTATAGGTTTTTTTTTCTTTCTCTCTCCTTGAGACTTGAAATCTCGGGTCCTTTATATAGTGGAGGTAAGTTTGTTAATTAAAAAATCTCTCATTGAGAGATTCCAATTGATTTAATTGGTCTCAAAATTGAGTTGGGAATTTTACCCACCGTGAATCTTTAATCCAAGAACTTCTGTTTTACAGAATATGTTTTCTTGTTTTTAACAAGATTGGGAAAATATTTTCCCATATACAGAATTTATTTTGTAAAATGATGATTTTTTAATCACCATTGGATTTTTAATCCAAGGGTTCTCTGTTTTATAGAGAGCAATCTCTTTTTGTTTAGAAAGATTGAGGGAATATGTTCCCAAAAATAGAATTTTATTCTATTATTGGATCATTGATCCAACCGAGAGCATTTTTCTCATTTAGAAAGATTTGGGAGATATTTTATCCCAATAGAATTTAATTCTATATTTTGATGATTTATCATCTCCATTGGATTTTCGATCCTACGGCAGAGAATATCCTAAATTCTTATGTAGAATTTAATTCTATTGATCTTGACTTGGACGCTGGAGCTCACGTGTTGTGCACGCAGGCGCCGCTTAAAAATTTAATTTTTATGATGGGTACTCCTGTGTTTTGCACATTGGCGCTCGTGTGATGAGCACGTGCGACGCCATATAAGAATTTAATTCTTACTCAGAAAGCGTTTCTATGCTTTGCACATTAGCGCCAACGTGAGGAGCACGTGTGGCGCCACCACAAAATTGGTGCTAACGCTGTCGTTCTCGTAAGAAACACATGAGGCGCCGCCTCGTTAGCTTTTAACAAAGCTTTGCTCTTTCTATATATATTTTTAGGGGAACATCCTTCTTTACTAAAATTTCTTACTTCGATAATATTGCTGGCAACATATAAAATAATCTCAAAGCCAATTTTACTTTAACTAAATCCTTACATGTACCAATAGATCGGAAAATGCATGATCAAACGAGAAGAAGGCAATTCAAGTCACCGTCAACAACACCATCGCAAGGGCTCTTCTTCTTGTGAGATCGTTGGGGAGCGAAGATACTGAAGCGAGCGCAAAAGAAACCCTAGGTGAGGCGAGATTTGAGAGAAAGCGAATTTGAGATCACCGAAGTTAAATAGAAGTTCCTTTAAGATAGCGGATAGCGGAGGGTCATGGAGAATTTGAGAGCGGAAGATAATATGAAGAGAGAATCACGGAGAATTTGAGAGTGGAGGAGGTGCCTTTGAGATAGCGGATGAAGTTGATATAGCGAGACCGCAGAAAGATGATGATGCCTAAGAGTAAAAACACGGACCAAATTTTTTCTCAATTCATATATATATATATATATGAGAAAACGGGTTATTCGACGTCCTGTTACACAGCTTGCTGATATTAAACTGTCAGCCAGCCTGTTATATAGCCCAATCTGATCGTTAGATCGACGATCCGCTCTTGCCATCTTATTCGACACATAGAGTGATCTATGTGTGTAAAATTTTGATCACCTTTACACCATCTATGTATTCGATCAAGTGTCCCCAATATATGATATTTTTATTGTGTTTAACAGCCATCCAAATTTTAAATGCTTGATTCATCATTTGTAATGCATCATATCAATCAAAATTTCACACATAGATCACTCTATGTGTGGAACAAGTTGGCCGGAACGGATCGTCGATTTGACTGTCGGATTAGGTTATGTAACATGCTAGTTGACGGTTTAATATCAGCTAGCCAGCCGATAATCCGTTTACTTTCTATATATAATGAGAACTGTTAAATCCTCACAGCAAAAGTTTATATTAAAAGCCAAACTAAACTTTCTTTGGCTTAATACAAAATTAGTGCTTTTGTACCCAATACCCTACCAACTGAAAATGTTTCATGTGTTTCACTACAAATCGAATGGCCCCTAGATGCTATATATCCTACCATTTAAGCACTATTTTGTTTGGCATGCAACAAACTTAACGAACACCTGGATGGTCAGTAGTCATCCAACATGTAATGACTATGGACGAATCCAGAATGGGTCAAAATAAAAAGGTTGATCAGGGCCAGGTACCCCAAATTTGAATTAATAAACCCTATAGCTTCTTCATCATCAAAAAAATAAAAGAACAACTTATATATATAAGCCTTTAAACTGCTGAATCGAAGCTACAACTTGATGAGCAAAAGATGGGATTTAATTGTTTATTTTAGGCAGAGGAGGTAAAGGGTATTAAGATAATTTCATATAGGCTTAGGGCTGTTTGGTCGTAAAAGTTTAGATGCATTTGAGAAGAATCGGATGACAAAACCATGTAGAAAGCACAAAATCCAACAAAAAATTGAAATCCTTGTTTGTTTGTAAGGATTTGAAACTTTTGGATTTGTAAAAAAGAAGGATTTCAAAGTTCAATCCTTTTGAAATGAATTTGGAGTAATTTGGTGCCATGTCATCATTTATAACTAAATAAAAAACCATATCATCTCTATCTTTCTATATTCCATATTTCAAATCCATATTTCTCATCATACAAATCAAACAAGAGATTTAAGTGCACCTATAAATTCATCTTTATTCCTTTCAGCTAAAAAAAACAAAGGAATTTTAGGGGATATAAAAAAGGGAAAAATGAATTTAAGTTCCTAACTTTGAAAAACAATAAGTTAAGTTCCCAGCAAAAATAATGTTGCGAAAAACTCCTTAAATTTAAAAATTATTGTGTTTCAATCCATATTGTACATTTGTTGTTCTTTATACCAACACCGACCTTTTAGGTAAACTACTATATTTACCTTTTAAATTATTAAAGCTATCTTTTAAAGTACTATATTAATCCTCTAAAGTACTGCATTTATATTGAAATATGGCAAATGTAATAGATATAGTAATTTTACTAGAAAATATAACAGTTTCATGTCAAATGCAGTATTTTAACACGTAGTACTTTATAATATAAACGTAGTACTTTGAAATATAAGTATAGTACTTTAAAAGGTAAATGCAGTAGTTTACCTTAAAGGATAATGTTGGTATAAAATAATAGTAAATATACTATAAGGACTAAAATACAAGAATCTTTAAGTTTATGGAGTTTTTCAGAACTTTTTTTGAGCCAGAGACATAAACCTACTGCTTTTCAAAGTTAGGTGTTTAAACCATTTTTCCCAGGAAAAAATTAGATCTATGAGGCATTCCTAAAGGGCTGTTTGGTTGCAGGATTATGGAATTTGGATTCCAAAAATAGTACGGTTGAAATTTCTGGATTTGGTAATTTGTTGTTTGGTTGGTTTTGGATTCCTAGTATTGGATTTGTAGATCCTTATAATCTTTGTTTGGTTGGTGGAAAAAAATAGGATTTGGATTTGAGAATTTTAGAGAGAGATAGAGAGAGAGGATTGTTAAATAAATAAAGTACATGGGCCCCATCTAAAAGTACAATGAATAGTGCCAAATCCTTGAGAATTCCTGAAAATTTTTAGGATTCATGAATCCTTCTTTTGTGGTGGGCCTCTCATACAAAACAAAGGAATCCTAGAAATCCTAATCTTGCAACCAAACACAAAATTGTGGAATCCTGGGATTCCACAATCCAAAATTCAAATCCAAACTCATAATCCTACAACCAAACAGGCTCTGATCCATATTTTTTATGAAACAAACAGGAACTTACTCATGACGGTATTATTTGCCGTGCAAAGTTTACGTAGGTTTCAGGATAACGGAAAAATCACACGATGTTTTTTCGGTAAAAATAATGCAATCAAAAACCCATCACGTGCCAAAACACGTGTAAATCAAATCGCTCTTCTATTTTAATCATCAGCCTCGACAAAATAAATATCCCTCTCTTTTCTCTCTTCAGCTCCACTCGAGTTCTAAGGGCCAGTGTTTTCTCTCTCCTCTCTCTCTCTCTCCAAGAAAAAGCTAGGGTTTTTCGAAATCCAATGGATAGGCACAGAGACGAGAGGCCAAATGGCGGCGACCGCATCCCCGTCGGCGGCGAAATTCCTCGGAAATTTCCTTCGTCTCGCTGGTCCGACGAAGCTCCCACCAACGATCTCCCCCGCTTCCCTAGAGGCGGCGGTGGAGGCGGAGGGTTTGGAGGCGGAGGTGGCGGAGGAGGATTTAGCGGCGGAGGCGGCGGTCGATTCCATCCTTATCGTGCTCCGCAGGACTTCCCTGATGGCGGCCGTGGTGGGCCAGGGTTTCGAGGCGGGCCTGATGGCGGATTCGGGCCAATGGGAGGGCCAAAGCGAGGGTTTTTTGGGAGAGGCGGGGGTTCTCCAGGTAATTCTCTTGTACCGATTAGGGTTTCTTTGAATTCTTTTTTTTTCTTAATTTTTAATTTTTATTTAGGGTTAGGGTTTATTGATGTTTTTTTTGGGTGTAATTAGCTTTTGATCTATGTCTTATGGGTGCTTGGCTAAATTTCAAAGGATGAAAGGAACAACTTTAGCAACGATTAATTTAATTCATGTTTGAAACGGGTCAAACTGGTAGGAACAAGGTATCAGGGCGGCATCTTTAGGAACCTATGTACTACTCTACATATTCTATAGTTTTTGGGTGGGCATTTAGTTGGCTTTATTTCAGTTGTAGCAGCTTTAGCAGAGATTTTTTTCACTAGGGAAGTGCTTATGCAGTTATGCTATTCAGTTGGCTATAGGAGATGCATTGTTGCGGAATTCCGGTGTTAACATTAGTTTTGAAGGCGGGAACTTGTATGAGAGAAAATCGGATAGCCTAGGAAATGGTTTATTTATCCTGAGATTATTTAATGGGAAGTCGTATGAGAGGAAAGTAGAAAACGAATAGCCTAGGGAATGGTTTATACTATGATGGGGAAGCTCAAAAGGGAGAATTTAGAAGAAAGACGTGGACAAGATTAGTGTCCTCAGTATTAGAATAATTTGTTGATCTGAGACCTCTGTTGCTTGCTGATTACACGCGTAGAATTAACGGTGAATGAAAAAGCAAAGATTAGATAGAGTTGTAAGAGAAGATATAAAGCAAAGAAGATACGAGATGGACACAATAGATGGCTTGAGGTTTGCATATTTTAACTGTAGATTCTATTTGCTTAGAAGTAATGTTCAGAATTTTCCTTAAATTGCCCACTCCATTTAAGTTGGAAACGGTCAATGGTGTAAATGAGTACAAGAGCGATTACGTGCCATCATTTGATTTACGCGACAACTTAATGATTGTGGACACAATGGAACCAAATACAATGTCCCTGCCGTGGACTTCCAAGGAGGTGACTCGTCCTACTAATACTCTATAAAGTTAACACACTTTTACAATTAATTTTAAGTTCATTGCAATTGTTACACTATACATCTTTGCACACATGCTATGTGGGACAGTGGACTATTGGCATTTGATTTAAAGATGTACTTCCACTTTATCATAGTGCCCAGCATCGTTGCGAGATGAAAACCGTACCGCCGCTGAAGTGAAATTTTACCGGGTGCCCTCCTTGGACTTTAAAGGGGCCCATGGATTCTTTAGACCCCCACTTCAATCTTGTGAAGTGTCGCACTTGGATCTGCAAATTATTAGGTGACGATGGCTCTGTACTAATTTTAATCCTTTAAACGGAAAACTCAAAAGAGGTTACCTGGGCCACAGTACTTGTTTGACCACTATCAAACACAGCTTTTAAGATGGCTTCTGCCTCAAAATTGTTACATGCGATTAATTCTTGAGTTCATTGGAACCATTACATACCACTTCTGATGCATGCTATCCCTTCAATGTGTGCATAATAATGCATATGTGCACATTAATCATATATCTCAACCATAATCGTAGAAATCGTAAATTGAATGCATTATAATCGATTTGTTCAAGTTGTGTAACATGATTTATGTCGGTGTAGTCATAGGATTGCTTCCTTGGTTTTATGATCGTAACATATGGGATCAAAATATTTATTAATTGTGTTTCATGGCATTTGGCATTATATTATTACATTGAATTGATCGCATGCAAAGACATTAGTTTTTTTATTTGCTTGTTCTTGTTAATCATATACTCACATTGTTCCATTTGACATATGAATAATTATATACTCCAGATAATGCAGATGGGAACAAATTTGTTAAACTCTTTGTTGGATCTGTACCAAGTACAGCAACGGAGGAAGATGTGAGTTTGTCCTGTCTGCTTATATTATTTCTTCCCCATTTCTTAAACACTCATCTTCGACTCTACTTCATTGCCAATTAAAGGATTCTGTAATTTATATCTGCTTTCACGATGTGGGACAGTGGGAAATGGTTGTGTTATTATGACTTATGACCTGTGGGAAATGTATGTGTTGTTATTATGACCTATAGTTTACTTTAAATATGTGCCCCTTTTAACGATCTACCTGTAATCTAGAGTTTGAGCTTACTAGTGCCTATCAACTGGAACACATCTAGATTATCATGTATCAGTTAACATAAGATATCATATTCACCAAGTCTACTTTGTTCCATAGTGATGATGACCTGAAAATAACATAATGTCTCAATACTTGTGAAGTTCTTTGTCTAAAAGATGGCAGCTGTCCAACAGATCATTAGCTTTAAAGTGCTACGGTAATGATTCTCTCATAACATAAGTAAAAAAAATTAGAAGTGTGTTTTGTGGAAACCTTCTCGAACCTTGCGCGTACCCTATGCAAAAAGGCCACTAACTATCTGTCTATCTCTGCCCTTAAAATTCCCACCAGATAAGGCACCCATTACTACAATCTGTAACTTGAGAATTTGGATATTGATCATTGCATATGCCATGCAAAAAAAAACTAAATCTTGCTATATTATGTTCATTGGCCAAAGTATACCATTTTCCTTGATAATGGAGTGGAAGAAAATTTCCAGGTGGTATACATGCCTTGCTTCAATCTATAAACAGTGAACTTGGAACTTGATCATTGTGCATCGGACCCCAAAAAAAGGAAAAACATTAACAGTGTTTTTCCCTTTTCCATGCTCTTGCTAGAATATGTCATTCTCCTTATTAATGGAATGGAAGAAAAGGGAAAAGTCTGGAGATATATTTTTTTTTTTTGGGGGGGGGGGCTTATACAAGAAAGCTAACTACGCTTAGCGTATTACTAGTTTTCTTTTAATACTCATGCATACGCACAATGAGTTACTTGTATATCATGCAATACTAATGAAAAAGAAATTATTCACTTTGTGGTGTCCACAGGAGATCTATGAGCTGCTTTAAAATCATGTCTTATACCTTTGTCTTCAGACTTGATGTTTTCTTGTTTTGCTGAACTCGTAAATCATCGTCATTCAATATTGTTGAGACAACTCTCAAAATTTATTCTTTTTTTAATTTCAGATTCGACCCTTGTTTGAGGAACATGGGAATGTCATTGAGGTGGCTCTGATAAAGGATAGGAAAACCGGACTACAACATGGTAATTTTAAATTCTCTCTTTTGACTTATTATGATCTGTACTTTTTTCTCTTTTCAGGTGCTCTAAGGGTTAGGGAAAGCAGTAAGGCCTTTCAATTATATTTTTTTTGGGAAAATTAGAGTGGTTGTCGGTCTCAGTTGAAACTGTTACCATTTTCTCCTTTATGTGCTTCCGGAAGACGACAAGATTATCTGAACCACTAAAAGTTGCTTAATATCAATCAATCAGTAAATAATTGGATAGAATTTAACTTTTGCTCTAGCACTAGTTAGTGCAGGATTCACCGCTTATATTGTGCAAGTCTTGGCAGTGGACTGGCCCATATTGTGCTGTCGCATTTGTATGTTATGGTTCTTGGTCCTGTGCAATTGTATATCTGCATATGACATACAATGCAATTATCATTCTTTCTATAGATGTTAGTCAACAACATTTGAAGTTCTCAATGACCAGTCTTTGTGATCAAACTTGACATTATGTTTTTATTTCTGCCAAGAGTTACTTGGCATCTCTTTATACCAAATATCGATGTTAGATGATTTGCAATGATCTTTCAGCACTCATTTATAATCTTGCTGTGACTGTTCTCTGCATTTGTCCTATGGGATGAAATTATATTGCCATGTAATGTTTAGAACCTTCCCTCTCTTAGCTAGTGGGCATGGTATCTTAGATTACCTGATAACATCACAAAGCTTGATTGTTCTTTGTTTCATCAAATTTCTTTTCCTTTTTAATTGACATATCTGCATATGCATCATCTTGGTCTGAACAATGATTATTTGGTGTTACAGTACCTATACTTTTTATGCATAGGCGAATAATATAATCTGAGATGATGTCATACTAGTGAATCATGTTCTTCTCATGACTTATTCTGGAGTTGTCATCGATGATTGTGTTCTGTGCCTCTGGTGCTCTTCTTTTTAATTTTTGCTTGCTTGCTGGTATTACAATCTTGTGATTCTTGTTGTGGACTGGATATGAACAAACTGGATGTGATTGTTATTCGACATGCAATATTCCCTATTCACATTAGATGAGTCTGAAATTGGTAGCTTGTGAGTTGTGATCTTGCTTTGTGCTGGATACTGATGGATTGTGTTTTGCGTGCTGATACTATATTTTGATGCCAGTGAAGTGACCTGTGAAAAACGTAGTAGAGTTGCACAGACTATGTTTTTTTTTCCTGGAAGGAAAGCTATCAATTAGCCTATTTATTGAAGCTGGTTGTGTGTTTTATTTTCTAAGTGATTTAAAATGCTAGTTATGACCCATACAGCTAACTGTTACACAAAGCTTTACATTTAACTCTGGTTTTGGCTTGCTTCTGTGGAGCTGGATGCACTCATTAGGCTTGATCCCCCCCTTCCTCCCTTCTGTTGGCTTATCTGAAGCTGATACCTGTGCTTCATTATCTATAGCTGATACGTGTGCTTCATTATCTATAGCTTTCAATTGTTAGTTACATATAGGGTGTTACTGATTGTGAAGATATGGTGTGTTTTTTTGGCATTTCATCTTTCATTGTCATCTTCTAAGGAATGAAAGGCAGTTTTTAAACCATAAAATTTTTCGTATAACCATGATGTTGAGATATCTATGGGCGTTATATCTATGGTCTCTTTTTAAAAGCCGAAATGATGCTTTTATCAAATTTATACGCATCCTGATACATGAGAGTTTGCATAGAAATCTGAAATTTATGTCCTGTGTGCGTAGGAAGTCTCTGTTGTAAAGTTATTTCTTTTGTCTCATTCTCTATTTATCAGAGGTTCAATTTTCTTCGCTGGTGAATTATCATTTCCTATTTAAAATATTTAAGATACCAGATATCACTTTGAGATATCATATAGCAACCTATTCATCATTACTGGTCAAACAAGAGGATGTGATGTCTTTTGTTTAAGCTGTATCTGTTATTACAGGAGAAGGCACTAAGCTTTCCTCCTATGTAATATTGTTGTGTGTGTGTGAGGCTGAAGTCCTCCAACAGCCCACTGTCCACATTATAGCAAGTGTGTGTAAACTGTCAAAATGTTCTAGAATTATACAACTTGATATGACAACACCAGTATTTTGTTTAAATTTTAGAATGGAGAAAAGATATTTTGCATCAAATTAATGATGAAAAATTACTAATGCAATGATATCAATTTACTTATATCTGGTTAGAACTTAACACTAGAATATTAAATATTTCTACCAATAGATAAAGTACCAGTGGGTTCTCAATTGATTTTACTTCTGAAGCCATCCCCTTCTGCTCCACTATCATTATAGGTTTCAATATATTTGAGAATTCATAGGTTTGGTGTTGTGTTTTAAACTATGAATAAACTTCACCTAGAAACATATTGTTTTTGATCGTATTGCGACAGAAGTTTGGGAAAAGAGCTCTTGTTACTGTAACATATTGTGAGTTGTCCTAGTTGTATTATTTTTTATTTGGACTTACAATTTGTACATCTCTAAGATTCTGGCTGGCCTTTTGCTTCTATACTTCTGTGTACTGTTTTATAATTGCAGCAGTACCATTGTTTTGCATATCGAGTTACATCAGTTTGAACAGTTGCTAGACACGGTGCTGCATGACCTTTTGTGCGAAATTTTCTGGTGTATGTGGGAAATATGTTGACTAACGTGCTTTATTTTAAAAATTAAAACAACTGTTGATATCACATTTATCTGGGCTTCTGAGAGGATGTGTTGCTCTTTCTTTCTTAGGCATGGTGTCTCTATATGTATCGATCATTCACAATGTGATATCTCTGCAGTCATTCTAGACAGACTTCAGCAGTTTTTTTTCCCTTTCCCTTTTTGGTATGATGCCATGAATTTTTCTTATCATTGTGCTCCAATGGATCTGGAATACGAGTTCTTTATCTTGTGTCAAAAAGTTAATACTTTTTCCAATGCTTTTCTGCATGTCATCATAAAGTTGTCATATGGCTGAAGTTGTGCATAACTAACATGATCTGTATTCTGCCAAATTCTGTTGGAGAAGCATTTTGCACATCTGTTAATTATTCATGCAGTCTTTAGAATATATTTATATGATATGGAGAATTTGAGAGAGATTATGAAGGGGAAGCTGCCCCAGAGTTCGATTGTGAAGTTTCTTATCGTGTGCTCTCCATGGCCGTATGTGTATTTGATGACCTGTAGTCTTGTAGTAAACTAAGTGACATCTTTTGTGCTTATTTTGTTTAACAATTATTCATGGAATTTTTGGATTCAATTTTTACTTTTATGCATATGTGCTTTCATGTGATATCTACGAAATCTCAACTTCTCTATTTGTTATCTGTATTGCATTTTTATCTGTAGCATATGATATGTAAATTGTGTAAATGATTTTGGTAACCCAATGGGATCAAAAGATAGAACCTTTACATCTACAGGATTTTGTTTTGTAAAATACGCAACCACGGAGGAAGCTGACAGAGCTATTGCAGCTTTACATAGTCAATACACTTTACCTGGGGTGAGCCAATGTCTCTTTTCCCATGCACTGCTAATAGAAGTGTATTTATTTACTAACTTAGTTATTGATCTTTTCATTTTCCTTTTTATCATTTCAGGCACCAGCCCCTCTGCAAGTTAGATATGCTGATGGTGATCGGGAACGCCAAGGTAACCTTTTGAGCCCTCTTTTACTTTGTCCAAAATTTTCAATTGTATCAGTTTATTTGGTATATAAATCTTGAGTTACATGTCAATAAAGGTATGAACTTTGCAATGGAGTGTTCGTGAGTGATTTGAGAAGGCTATATATCAACACCTTTTCCCTCATCTGTTTCTTTTCAATAAAATGCGCTGTATAGGGGTGCTCTCCAAAGTAAAACCTTCAAAATTAATCGAACATGTAAATTTATCCGGTAGCAGTCTCGTAGGCAAAACAGCTTCTTGCTGATAATTTGGCTAGGTAATAAATCCTTCGTTCTTTTTCTACGACATTGCAAGACTCAGGGAGAAGTATCAGGCGATGCAATTGCAAACTCCTAAGTTTGGATTTGCGTTGTTTTGGAAAAATTTACCCTTTTATGAAAGTATATTTTACAATGCATAGGGATTAGTTATTACCAGATGATCAGCTGTGTGGCAGTAGGAAATGCTAACAGCTTCATGTCAGTAATATATGTTCACTTGATTGTGCAATTTGATGTTTTGTCCAATTCAGTTACTAGTTTTCTTTGTTTTGATGTATTTTGAATATGTCTGTGCAGAAGACAAATTGTTTGTAGCATCACTCAATAAGCGTGCGACTGAACAAGAAATTGCAGAAGTAAGCATTATATACACGAGTTTGGTTCAAACCTGAATTTGTTGTCAGTTGCATAGTTCACTAGCAACTGTTATGTTAACTTGATTGCTGTAGTACTTTGTGCTCTCTTGCACCATCTTTTATTGGCTAATCATTTTTCTTTCCTCGATGCTCATGCTAGTTTGCTAGTGGCATATTTGATATATACAACAACAACTGAGCCTTTTATCCCAAGCATATGGGGTAGGCTACATGAACCAACATGAGAATCACGCCGGGTCCAGCACATGAATCCTCTGTCTCCACTCACTTCTATCGAACAATATACTTTCATTGAGTCCTTTGGCAACCATATCGTTTCGTATCACCTCCATCCATGTTTTCTTCGGTCTCCCTTTTGCCCTTTTGCCATTGCCCATATCGAGAGTATCTATTCGTCGAACCGGTGCTTCCATAGGTCTGCGTCGCACATGACCAAACCATCTTAGCCGGTTTTCCCGCATCTTCTCCTCCACGGGTGCTACACCAACTTTTGCACGAATATCCTCATTTCGCACCTTATCTTTTCTAGTGTTACCGCACATCCAATGAAGCATGCACATCTCCGCAACGTGCATATTTGATATATGAAAGTAAAAAACCTTACAATGATTTTTGCTGAGTTAGAACCATCTCATGCTGACTCGTGAAGGATTTCACTCTCTCAGCTAGGTGCTTGTATGAAAGCGCAACTAACTTTCGGATAAATTTGTGGCAGGTTTTTGCTCCTTACGGTCATGTTGAAGATGTCTATCTAATGAAAGATGAATTAAGGCAAAGTCGAGGTTAGTTTTTCCACTCCTGTATAGACTTCAGTCTTGCAATATACCTTCATCTACCTTATAATCTTGTTCAAATAATTTGTGAAGGGTGTGGCTTTGTGAGATTCTCAAATAGAGAGATGGCAACTGCAGCTATGAATGCCTTGCATGGAACTTATGTGATGAGGGTAAAATCATTTGTTATTGCTAAAACTCTGTCTTTGATCTTCTGGCTAACAATTAAGTTATTCCCTTTTGCTCGCAGGGATGTTATCAACCTCTAATTGTTCGGTTTGCTGATCCTAAGAGGCCTAAGACTGAGATGAGGTTCATGAGAATCTCCTTAAATCCTTTTCATCTTCTTCCTTAAGTTACTTTGTTGTGTAAAGTAGCTTATAGGTAGAGGTTAATATAATTTAGATGAAAAGAACAACCTTCAGTATCATGATGTCGATAATGTTTCATTTTGATATTATATTTGTCACAGGGGTGGTCCTGCATTTGGGGGTCCTGGTTTTGGTCATCGCTCTGAAACGACAACAGAAATCGGGTATATTTTCAACTTTGGTGCAGAAGATAATTTATGAGGTTGCAAGCCGGGATTACCCCATCCTATCATGAAGATTCAGTTGAAAAACGAGTGTAACTATTGATAGCAGATTAGAATTTAGATAAATCTAGATGAGATAATCATGTTGACTTCTTATATATTATTAACTAGCACAAGTAAAAAGGTAAAGTGAAGGATTAAATAATTAATTTGTTGAATACGTTATAATCATTGCTCTGCGTGGATACATAACATTGTTCTATTAGGAATCTTGGTGCAGGAGGCTTTAGAGATGCACTACAGAATGCCGAATTTTGTTTTTCTGCTTTCATGCGTTTTGCTAGATTGGTTACCCATTTTAGCAAGGACCAGTGGTTGCTAGTCAACAGTACTCCTTAATCTCAAAAATATATTCAAGGAATGGACTTCTCTCTCCAACAGTTTAACATTAAGTTTATTTAAAACTAATTCACTTCATCATTTTTAACCAAGTAAACAAGTTGAGCTTAAGTTTGTTGATCAGGCAAAACTAGAAGCCCCTGATTTCTTAAACTTACCAATTCACTCCCTTTTAATCTTCAATTGGAAAAATCGATACCACCATTTGGGTGTTGGCTTAAAGATTTATTCATTTCTTGAGTTATTCTCATTTATCCATTACAAGTACATGTATTCCTTGCCCTCCTGTGTTTCTTTTAGTTTTAAGTGTCAACAAACAGTGGACATTACAATGTGTTTAGGTTTTCCCTTGACGACTGCTTCCAAATTTTGTAAAGCATGCTTCATAGCACATCAAGTGCTTACACACTTTTGACGCTAGCTAAGCTGTTCCAATTCTTGTTTCTTTTTATAATTTGGATGCACTTCTATTATTCCTTTAACCTTTTATATCCTATTTTATCCTTTCAGGCCCACCTCCAAATTTGATGAGCCAATAGGTGGCCGCATGCCACCAAATACCTGGGGGCAAAATAGTCCATTGCCACATGGCCCACCTTCTCAAACCGGTGTTCAAGGATTTGGAAGCAATCCCTCCGTCAAAGGCGGCACAATGGAAGCATCAGTTACTGTAATTCTCTCCTGTTTCTTTCACGCTAATTGAATACGTATTACCCTAATATTGAATGTTGTCATGAGAATCATGATTAATATTTTGTTCTTTTCCCTTTCGTTTGTATCCTTAGACTGGTATGTTGGGAGAGATCGGTGGACATCCATCGCATTTTGCAGTGACACCATTGCAACAGGTTAGGTATCCTTAATAATAACCACCCCCCTCTTTTTCCCTGGCAGCAAAATTAAAAAAAATTAAATTTCGGGCCTTCACCTATCTCCTTTATAAGCTTGTCCAATCTATAGGATAAGGTGCTGTTTGTTGTGGAGTTGAGTGAGATAGGTCCGGTTTTGTATAATTGTATTAACTCAACTCCAAATTTATAACTCCACCCATGGCTTTGGTTTTGGAGTTGAGATACTGGAGATTTCCCGACTCTCCTCCAGCCTCAGATATCCCTAACAAAGGAAAGATTTGAGTTTGAATAAATCTAAAGCCAAACAACGTTAACTGGAGACTGGCAAACTAGAGCATGCATATGTTATACGTCCACTTAAAAAATAACTGTAAATATCCCAAATTCCTGATATCAAAACCAAACATTGCTGGAACAGTTGAGATCTCTAGATAAGTGATTAAACGTCTCATTGTCTCAGGGTTTCAACCCTTCCATGCCACAAATCCATCCTGTTCTTGGTCAGCAAATGCCGCCAATGCAGAAGCCCTTCATGATCCCACAACAATTTCCACCTCCGCTACAATCTCATCAAAACCAGCAGATGGCAAGTTCAAATTCAGAGGGGCAAACATTGCAGCAGCCAATGCAACAGCTTGGTCAATTTCAAGCTCCTCAATCAGGACCTGTACCCTCCAATCAAACTCAATCCTCACACCAAATACCGAATCTAAGCGGACAATTATCTGTTTCGCAGCCTTTAATTCAACAGAATGCTTCTTCCAATGTGATGCAAACTCCTTTAGGCTTATCACAGCAAGGAATGATTCCTAATGCTAATCAGCAACAAATGCTTCAGAGGCCCATGCAACAAATGCCCCCACAACTCCCTCAGGTGCTACTGCAGCAGCAGGCACAAGCTTTGCAGTCGAGCTTTCAATCGTCACAGCAGGCGATTATTCAGCTCCAACAACAGTTGCAACTGATGCAGCAGTCTGGTCTAAATCAACAGCAAGTTTCTCAGAATAATAAGCAGCAGGTAATGAAATGAAATCTCTCTTTTGCTCATAACTTCTCAGAAGTACAGGAAGGCTACTCAACTTCATGCTTTGAAGAATTAGTATGCATTATCGACGCAGTCATTGATGCAGGACGATCTATGGTTTTTTACTTATATTCTTTTATCTAAATTTCTAGGTTCAAATTCTTTTGGAAATTTTTAGCTTTTAGCTCTGCAATTTTTTTAAAAAAAAGTTTTGATCAAAAGTTCTTAATGCTTTGATACCAAACTGTAGCACAAAACCGTGAGGATGGCAAATGTGTTTGTAGATGATAAAGCCAAACAAACTACATATATGGAAACTTTGACTAGACAAAGACATTAGATCCAACATGAAATATTTGATGAATGCAACACAAGTGAAATGGATAAATGCAATAATCCATATGAATATCATGCAATGAAGTTAGAAATTGTGGTAAGCGATAACTATTGAACACTTTAGGATAACAAACTATCTGTTGGATATTGGAATCTGTAATAATCCTGCTTCTGCATGTCCATGTACTGATTTATGCTGTGAAGTTTATCTTAATACAACTTTACGCATCTGTAATCCATGAGCAGTCTCCATGGAGTGGACCGCCACCAAACTCCAGTGCTCCTGCCAGCACACCAGCTGCTGCTATGCCCTCAGCTCTACCTGTGACTTCCATGCCAGGAACCACCACACCTGCAGTTCCAATAACCTGTAATTGGACCGAGCACACATCTCCTCAAGGGTTTAAGTACTACTATAACGGTTTGACCCAGGAAAGTAAGGTGGGTCGACATTTTTCTTTTGTTATAATTTTTTTCCTGGTCCACTGTCAAAACTAGACTAATGAAATTTTCATTTATTACAGTGGGAAAAACCTGAAGAATATGCGGTTTTCGAGCAGCAGCAGCAACAACAGAAGTTACTACTATTTCAGCAGCAGCAACAGAAACTTGCTGTCCAGCAACTTCAATCACCGGCTCAGACCCAGCCTCAAACTCAAATTCAACCTAATCAACAAATGCCTAGTCAACAAATGCAACCTAATCAGCATATGCCTAGTCAACAGATGCAACAAATTCCTCCAACACAGCAGGTGCAGGCTCAGATGCAGCTTAGGCAGCAGGCGCAATTGCAGCTCCTTCAGCCGGTCAGTATCATTTTAATTGTCTCATCATAATTTCATAATTTTGACTTTCACATTGAGAATTGCCTCTTGTGTTTACCTTCACAGTATCAGGGCCCTGGCATGGGTAACCAGCAAAATCTTCAGGTAGAAGTTCCTGTCCATTTAAGAAATAGCTTGAGCTCTAAATTGTTATAGTTAAAACCGGCCGATGCTGCCTTAAAGTGCTTGGAATATCAAGTGGTGACAATCACATTATGCAGCTGTTTGGACAGTTCACTCATGTGACAATGCTTGACTCTGAATTTGGAAATCATGCGGCTCTGAATTTTCCCCCTTTGGACATCTGATGCCCAAAAACTGGGTTGGGCTGGACATTTTATGAAGGAATAAAAAATTATTTAGCTTAATACCAGTTGATAATTCTCAACGACTATGTATCCTCGGGACCTCAATCTTTGATTTCTCCTGAATAAATAGGGCTCGATGCTTTTTGGGATCTGTGGAAATAGTCAAAAGGAAAACAGATCTATTAAAATCTTTGAGGGATTCTGTAGTGAAGTCTGTTGTTTTTTTAAAGACCCGACATACTGCATAACATGAAATTGAATTTAATGGGATTACATCAGATAGACTATTATGGAAGTGATGGAACTGCTTGGCATCTGATAGATTTAAGACGTATAATCACAACAGAAATGACCCAAGTAATGGGTGTAGGTTGGAATTTAAGATACGAAAGATTTGACTGACTGCATATTTATATTTTGGAGAGTCAAATGGGTGGTGTACAAAATGATTGGATGGAACAAACACTTTGGAGATTGAAATTAATTATTGTTATAGTAGTTTGTTCATTAAAGGGTTTAAGAGTATTGAAGATTGTTTGATGTGAAGCAAATAAGGGGAACCTAGGAACCACGGACACTTCTATTTGTTTGTTGTGTCCATGCCCGACATTCCGACATGTATTGGACACTTCCTCCCCGGACACACTTAAGCTGTGTCCGTCCATATTGGATGTGTCCGTCCATATTGGACGTGCCCGACACTTCTAGATAGTGTGAGGGGTTAAATCTCTTTCATGAGACTACTAGAAAGAGTAAATACCACTTTTAAATAGTGTAAGAGATTAAATTTTTTTCATGATAGACTACAACTAGAAAAAGTAAATGTCTATATTGATGTTCCGATATATGAAAGTCTGCGCCAATTTAAAAGAGTTAATATTTTGTTTGTTACAGTCTTATGGATTGTATGCTTATGTGATTTACTTTTAGTTTTATATATGTATTTTTTTATGCTTAAAAAAACCTACGGTTTTAAACAAAGTTATAACCATTGTTTTATTTTATTATGTTTTTAAGGTTGTATTAATAGATTTTTTCTTCTTATAGTTTACTATATTTTGTTTAATATATATAATCAAATATATAGATAAATAATATATGGCCGTGTCCCTATGTCCTCCATTTTACAAACTTCCTGTGTCCGTTCTTCATAGAGGAAAACACAAGCTTAATCAAATGATCTGGTTAGTTTGAGGCATTATAAGTAGTAGCTATGTTTCCAGACCAGTGATGACTGCATGTACTTCATCTTCTTGAGATCCGAGTATGGATAAGATCTTTGAGTAAATTCAATTAGCTAATCAATTTCTAGTTGACGGGCGGACAGTCGAGTAGCCGACATCAATTAGGCATATAGACTCTTCTATGAAAGAGTTAGCTTTTCAAATACTTTTTGTCTGTTTTTTTTCAATACATCGCAGAGAGATTACGATTTTACAATTATTTATTTAATACCCTTACTGGTGAAGCTTTAGATAGAGTTTAATAAGATTTCAACCCACCTAGGCAAATTTTCTTGGTTTTGAAGTTTGTAGTTGTTTGATATTATATATCTGGATTGTGATTGATCGAGGTGAGGGAGATATTTCTGAATTTCTGTTAGAAAAACCATCCTGATTAACCTTCTATCAAATTTTTTCCTTTCCGTATGCTCATTGGTTCTAGTTAAGAACAACCATGTTATATTATAACAAAGGATAGATGAAATGTCCATTAGAATACATGACATGGATCAATAAACGGTAAGGGATAACTATACCTATCACCATGATTTTGCATTGGCAAATGTTTACTTGTATATGCACTGCCCTTGAATTAAATTATTATTTTACATATATGGCAACCTTTTTTGCACCTTCAGACCTTTCATCCATCTCCGTTCAATGTTCCCAATTTCCCACATGTCATTGTATAAGTCGGTACATGAAAATGCTCCTCTAAGGGGGTCCCTGGTACACGTGGTAACCTGAAGGGAATCCTAGATTTCCACGAAATATACCCTTACTTGTTTTGACGCAAATCATATTCCCAGCAATTAGGATTCCTCTGGGCATCAGATTTGCCTCAAATCTTAGAAATCCTGTTCACTGAAATAGATATGTACTTGTATTACCCCGAAATATTCCCGCTTAACACAATTAGTACTAAAACTTCTCGTCGATCGGCTGACACCTGCCCCTTGGCCGGCTGACCCCCCTTGCCGGCTATTGTTGCCACTTGTCACGCGAAACTGCCAGTCGACATTCGGTTCCTGCCACTGATGCCATCCCATTGTCGACCTTGATCGGTACTCATCGAAGCTGGCTGCCACCCTTTGCCAGCATCGGTCAATGCCCTGCGTCATCGCTCGGTGCCTGCTGTTGCCCTCATCATCGCTCGCCGCCACCCTCCATTGCTGACACCTTTTTGTCGTCCCGCAACAATCACAACCGTCACTGCCCGTTGTTGCGCATATATCTTGCCAAGAATAATTGAAATATACCAATCATGTTAATTCAACATTCATTGGAATCGTCCGCTTGGGGATCACTTCCCATGAATATGTGGATTCCCAATAATCCTACATTTTGTAAGGGTAATTAGTTTGGTACCTAAGCACTCCCTAAGGGTAATTAGTTTGGTAGCTAAATTTAAAGTTAAAATTATTTAATCATTACCCATTGATAAAAACCATGATAGGGTCTCGGGAGATTATGTAGTGGGCTTTAGAAAAGAAAGTATATAATGATTACAACTATGCTCCTATCGGTAGAATTTGAAAACAAATCCTACCAATTTTTTAGCCTTTGTATCCATGTTGGGATGTGTGCAAACAAAAATTCTCTTCATAATTGTTTGCACACATCCCAAAGCAAATCCAATGGTTAAAAAGTTGGTAAACCGATAGGAGTATAGTTGTACTCTAATCAGTGATGTATATGTTGGAGTAGAGGCCAATTTGGACAATTTTAGGAAAGTTGAAACCATTCCAATTTTGAGGGAGACGAACTTGTTCCCTGTAACTATAGGCTTCGGCATTAAGTCTTAACCTTGTTATTCGTAACAAAAGGCGATGGCTGTTAGTTGTGCTGAATGGAGAAGAAAGATCTGTGTAGCTGATCAAAGTTTCAGAATATAGTCCTTGTTGTTTGTAGCTATAAACAGAAAAAATTTGTCGTATGGATGTAAAGTTCAATTAGTTGTCTAATTTTTTTTTCTTGTTCTAGAAGCATCCCAGATCCACTCCCAGCTATCCTAATCTAGACTAGATGGCTTCTGGTTCTCTTTTATTAGCAATTTAGCATATCCAACACGATCCTTCTACTTTACAAAAATCACGTCTGTAATCATCCAGAAGTTTATTGGCCATCCTTATTTTGGTTCTCATCTTCCACCACACCCAAGCCACTATTGCCATTCCAGGTCAATAGGTCATATCTTTTTGCTCTAACATGGATTTCCACTTTTCGTAAATTCCTTTATAAGCTCATCAATGGAAGGATCAGGGAGTTGACAAATCACTTTCGAGGAAAGCATCACCAAATTATCCTTCTAAGATGAACAATGCTTAAATAGATGTTTCAAATCTTCCATTTGTTGATCAAGGCACATCACGCAAATCAAATCGGAGACGCATAAATTTCTCTATCCAACAACCATTTTGCTGTTGGGAGTTTTTCTCTATTTCAGAATCGCCATAAAATATATCTAATAGCTCCTACTTTTGCGTTATATCTCTCCGCCTACTCGGAGTGGGCACTACATTCGCAACTCGTTCATTATAATTCTTTTGCCACCGTAAATTTACCACAATTTTCTTTTGATTCATCCCAAATAGGCATGTCCATCCAATTTCCTAATTCTGTATCTTCAATTGCACCAATCTCAACTGAAGGTAGAAATTCCATCTTCTTCCATCTCTGGTCTCCATCCTTTATCCATTCTTCTACCTTTGAATTATCTATTTTGTTCATATCAGTAGTCCATGGGTACTTGATCAACGGGCGCCTCTAAACTCCACCAATCACACCAGAACAAGATCTTTGTTTCGCGCCCCCCTTCCATCTCACTGAATTGACATGCTTGTTCCACTACTACAATAAGGGGTGCAAAGGCCGCAGGTGCAAATCTTCGCCATCAACATGCCCCTACGGAGTAATAATTACCCCTACGCCTTAATCCGTATGGACACTTATCCATACGAATTAATCCGTAGGGCCTGATAAATATTTTAATTTATTGGTTTATAAAATAAAATACTTGTCCCTACAGATTTATTCGTAGGGTCTTATTTGTGCCCCTACGGATAAATCCGTAGGTCCAGATAAATGCCCCTACGGTTAAATTCGTAGGGGCAAGTTTTACCCCTGTTACTGAGTCCATAGGGACAATTTGGTATCCTGATATTGTCCCTACGGTTAACTGTGTAGGGGCAAACATTGGACCTACGGATTAATCCGTAGGGACAAAATATCAGGGTTTTTTTTAAGAAAAGGGTTTCCTGTTCTCCCCCCGTCTTGTGTACAATAATATATACATCATGTAACAATTACAGAAATATTCATAATCATCTCACGCATAATATATAAAAGAAATAAACAAACAGAATATGATATCAATCTAAATCATCGTGAACAAACAAACAGCCACCAATATCGTCCAAAAAATACGTATCAGAGATGTACATACATCCTCAAAAATATTTAAAAAAATATACCCTAGCTCGGTCCAACTCCTCCACCTCTGATGAACGCTGTAATCTGACGCATCTGCTCCTCGGGGTAATCCTGAGTAGTCAAAAACTCGACTAATGAAGGAGCGGACTGTGCGGGAGTCTGAACGGGCTGTGGAGCTGTAGAAGTGGTCTGCGCAACCATGGTCGAGGTAGTGGCTTGCTGAGCCGTAGTCGAAGGAGATGCATGTGGAACCGCAGCCGAAGTAACCTGTCGCATCTGTTAAATTTTGTATAATAAACGAGTAAGAACGGTGTATTAGATTTTAGTCTAGTTCGTATCATTATCAGGTTATTGTGAAACCCCAATCTAAGAATACTTAGGGACTTAGGCCTCGTTTGGGTATCTAGTTTGGAAAATCGTAGTTTATTTTAATTAGATAGCTTTATATAAGTATGATTAATCAAAATTAAGTCTACAATCAAATATGCTCAGGCTACTAATATTGCATATGCTACCATCTATAATGTGATGTAATATTTTGCTATTAAGTAGTATACGTACCATCATCTTCAACTCCTCGATGGTGGTCTTCAAGACGGCAACATCATGCTCTAGACGTCGCTCACGGGGGTAGGGGAAGTAACTGTCGGAGTGGAGTCCAACCTTATATGGGTCCTGCTAGGACCCAGTCACCGGCCTCTCACCCAACCTCCGTGGTGCCATTCGTATGCGGCGTCTAGGACTGGGGTCAGCAACATCGGATCGGTCTGGCCAGTAAAATCGGAAATCGATCTCCGATGCCTCCGCCCGCTCCACCACCCGCTCCTGCACCCATATTAACCATTAAAATATAAGTATATCATTTAAATTTGAACTTTTCAAATCAAAAATTTCAAACATATAGTATAAATATTAACACTTACGCAGTACTCCTGGGTAGCGGTGTCGCGGAATCGAAGCTCGCTCGTGGCGGGATCTGTCGAGGTGTCGTGGAGGGCAAGATACACGGTCAGCACGCTCGGTGTACCACCATGCGCCAGGGTTTGAGCTCTCTGCAATTCGCAAAAAAATTACATATATTATAAAATAACTCTTAATATTACATTATATCAAAATAGATCTATTGTAATTTACCGATGCTTCCATGGCACGAGTAATGTTCCTCGAGCCTCCTATATAAGTGGGGCGACCCCTCTTCGCTGACTTTCTATTCTTCTTATTTTGATCGGGTTTTTTTTCTGCACAACACATTCATATTTAGTTTTCTAATTAAGCAACACAAAAAAATAAATTTTATACTAAACAATGAATTAAATTTAAATTAAACATGTTTGCGCTGAGAATGAAAATATTGGCACAAGAGAGACCATGTATCTACATCGACTCTCGCAAAAGCCGGAGTATGTAGAAGAGCCGCTCTCTCTGCCTCGGGGGTCGCCATCCACAGGGAATATCAGTCGATCTTCAGCTCGTTCCTATTGTATCAGATCTTTGATTGCATGTTTTTTATCAGGCCCTGGTACAGAGCGTGAAGATCGAGCACTCTCTCAGGATGATTAGGGTCGGGTATAGGTTGATAGTCGTAATCCAACTGTAAATACAAAAAAACAATGTATTTAAATTGCAAGTGTTAAATAATAATAAATATATTGGATAAGTCAAATGAAAATATATATTAATAGCCGAGCCTGAAACCAGAAGAGTAAATGAGTGTCGGTGTTGATCGCATCACTCAACGTGAAGTGGATACTTTTTACAATACGGCTCTCATCCTTCATATACCGGCCGAGCCTCTCGGCATAATCGCCGGTATAGCGATAATCGGGGGTAAAAAAAATGGGGAATGCTGCCTCCCCCTTAGCTCTGTCGGGTCTTAACCTGTGGGACTGATTCGGCCCTCGAGTCCTCTCGGGATGAGGCTGCATTGCATCTGCAAGAAATATCAAGACAAGCAATATTAAGACAAAGTATTAAGAAATCCAGATTTAACGAAAATTTAAGTGCGATATATATCTCCGGCAACAGCAGCACGAGCATGGGCCCGGGCAGCTGCATGAGCGGGACGATAGTTCCTCCGGTGAGGAACAGCCGGTGATCCGGATGTGGACGCATCCCCTCCAACTAGAAAATAAACATTGACGATAAAATTACATGAAGTTCATGTTTATTCTTAGAGGATATGTAAAATGAATAAATATTTTTTTATTTATTCATACTAAATTGCAGACTGAGCGAAGGGTACGGAAGTGACGAGAGTACCCCTCTGCTAGATGTGGACGCACCACCTATAATTAGACAGGTAAAATTGATTATTTAAGTATTGCAAAAAGAATGTGTATATCAATAATATAACATTTTAAATCAATATGCATGCAATATAGGATATATAAACATACTCGCAGGTGCGGTTGTGGCCTTTGCCCGAGATGTGGAGGCACCACCTACAGCTAGACAATCAAAAAATGATTATCTAAGTAAGCAAAAAGAATGTGTATATTTATGATGTAACATTCTAAATCAATATGCATGCACTATAGGATATATAAACATACCTACAGGTGTGGTAGTGACCTCTGTCTCTGATGTGGACGCGCCATCAACAACTAGACAATTAAACATTGACTATATAAGAAATTTGAAATAATATGCGTGTATATGTATAATATTACATTCAAAATGAATATGCGTGCAATATACCTGGAGGTGTGGCATAAGTCCACACGGAAGGAGTCATCCGAAGGGGTCTCCGATCGGGGTGCAAGACCGGCCCTCTGAAGCTCTCTACGCAGCTCTCCGGCCGGCAAAACCGCTCTACCCTTGCCGCGGCTGGTGCTCCTACCGCCCCTCGTTGCTCCGGTCATCATCAAACCTAGATAAGAGTACAATCATTACATATGCATGCAATATATGTATAGATCGTAGAAATGTGAAGTAATAATATAACATTACTGATAACCTTTTTCGTTTCGTGGACGCATTACACATCTACTTGGATTTCATTATCGATATCATTTCCAACCCACGTCATGATCAGCCGAAAACAACCCGTTTTTTGAAACAGACGGTTGGAGCACTCAAAGTCTTCTCTCTTCATCTTCATCGCTGTCCTCAATGCGATCGTCGAATTCTAAGATATCGTAAACATTCCTGGGTTTCCAACGGCATACGACACCCCATCCCGGATGCTTCAAGCACTGTGAGTAGTATATTTGGAACGCTTGGTTCGGAAAGATAAATGGATCGTCCTGACCGTAAAATCGAAGTGTGTTCACGCTAGTCAATCCATATTCATCTTTCCAAGTTCCGGGATTGTTTCTCCACTTATCTATATCGGTTCGTGTATCGTACCAAGTACATTGAAATATATTAACCGGTTCTGATCGTCCGGGATATTGGATGTCAAGTATGCAATTTAAGTATCTATAATAAATCACACCATCCGATCCTACCGTCGCAATTCCACTATTCTGAGTGGTTCGAGATGTTTCTATGTTCTTAGCTTCAAATTTGTATCCAAGAACACCGAATCTTTTATAATATGTAACTTCCATACTAGGAAACTGAGCTAAACATTTTGAATCACTCTCTAATGATGCAGACAAGTTCGGATCGTGGATCTGACAAAACAAATTTTACGAAAAATACATAACGATATAAGTTTAGATTAAGACCGGTAGCAATAACATATTATTTGAACAACTTACATGATCTGCAACCCAATCGCAAAAATTATCCTAATGATAGTTTTCCAATAGTTCATCATTCCAATCAGGATGCTCCTCACGTACCTCATTAAAATAATTTCTGTTCTCAACAATAAATTATGACATTAATATTATATCATTTCATACACAAATATAACAATTAATCCAAAAAACTTACTCTTTAATTTTTTCAAGACATACGCTATTGAGGAGGATAAACCGATATATATTGTTGATAAACGTAGTGTCTACTCTCTTATAATCAGCTTTACCATATAGCCCGTCCTTAATTCTTCGAGACCGGTTAAGTTTCGTCTCAATGTTCTCGTCCAGATAGCGGAAACAAAATGTGGTTATTTCATATAGAAGATAATCTTGCATGATAGAACCTTCTGGTCGATTTCTATTGCGTATATACTTTTTTAGAGTGTGGAGGTACCTAAAGAAAAATATGTAAATAAATAAATATGGGCATATAGGACAACAATAATTTTACAAATTGCGTGAAACGAAAAATTCCACGTACTTTTCGACGGGATACATCCATTGATATTGTACTGGTCCGGATAACTTAGCCTCGGTTGCAAGATGAACCAGCTGTCGGGCACGCTATTTCCCGGGTGCATAGAATCTTTCAAAAACTTCAGAAGTATCGTGAATGACTTGTTGCTCCATCCATTTAGGCACTTAATCTGGAAAAGTTGGACGAACCATGATAGGGTGGAATACTTTGCATTCTTATAAATTGGTTTTCTAGCATCATTCATAAACTTTTCATACTTATCCGCATGCGATCCTTGACCGGAAGGAATGTCATTTTCGGTAGGAATACTATCACCTATGGCAGCCTCTACCATATCCTCTATTTCTTCTTCTGCTGCATTACCGTCTTCTTCTGCCGCATTACTGTCTTCTGCCGCATTACCGTCTTCTCCTTCTCCGTGACATAGCCAAGTTGTATAAAGTCTAGTAAAACCATGTTTAATGATATGAAGCTCTACGAATTCTACCTTCTGCCAGTATTTATTCCCACATCTATCGCACGGGCAGAGAATCTTCTCTAACACGATTTTATTATGTGCGCGTGCAAATTCAATGGAAGTAGCAACTCCTGCGACAAACTTAGGTTGCATACATTGTTGCCAATCCACGTACATCTAGTCCTTAACTCTGATGTACTCATGAGCCATGTTAGACTGTATAACATGTAAATTGTAGGTTATAATGACTATATTGAGAAATCTAAGAATGGGATGGTTACTGACAAAGAAGAAAATCCGTAGATGCAAATTTGTCGTTGAAAAGAATAAATTATCGATAAACAAAGTTAGATTTGAAGATACCCAAGTATGAGTTGTATTCTGTGTATGTGTTTCAATTTATGATTTCGCTTAAGTATAGGGTGGTTAGTGTGTATGTGCTTTGTGTGTGCGTTTGTTGTGTATTCGTGTTGTATGTGTGTTTCGGTTGTCAGGGGTAAAGCTTCTATCCGATTTAGAATGTATAGAGCAGGCACCCATTCGCTTGTTTTTTCATCAGTTTCGAGTAAATTTCGGCAGTACCTCTCCGCTGTTCTCCGAGTACACTGTAATAGAATATATAATTATTTCAATACTGTAATAACGTTGAAATGAACATATAATCTATCTTTGTATAGGAAGAACCAGCGGAAATGTATCGACGAATAACTCGAAACGAATGAAAACACAAGTGAATGCAGGTGTTGCTTTATACATTCCTAACTTGTCCATACTGGACAAATTTATCGGTTATCATACGATTGAATCTTCTCGTCACATAGACTACACGATGGTTGTTTGTATCGAACTATATCGTCCAATATTTAACAACCTTCGTATAGTTCTATATCATGACGAACATGGAACGTATGTTAACCGATAGACGGGGACTAAGTCGCGTTTTGATTTTCATATATGAGTATCGATGAGAATATGAAAGTTTCATATTATCATCGAGTATCATATATTGGTTTTAACTTGAACATTTAACATAAATAAGTTTTACGTTTACGTTTCGTTATTATGGGTTCAAAGTTTTTAGTTTAGAGTAATTTTTTCTTGCGTTTACAGTAAAGTATGTTTACGTTATTATCGAGTATCCTACTAAAGAAACCAGTGCATCCTAAACCCTAACCCAAATTAACTCTAATCAACACCCTAATTTAAATTATCCCTAATTAACCCAAAATTTATCCAATTAACCCTAATCAACACTCTAACATAAATACACTCTATTTTACCTAATTAACCCTAATTAATCCTAGCCCAAATCCTAACCAAAATTAACCTAACCCTAATCATCACCCAAACCCCAACCCAAATTAATTCTAGCCCAAACCAAAACTAACCCTAATTAATCTAATTAACCTTAGCCCTAATCATCACCAACCCTATTTTACCTAATTAATCCAAACTAACCCTAAACCTAACCTTAACCCTAACCTTACCTAATTAACCCTAGACCGAACCCTAACTCTAAGCCCTAGTAGTAACCCTATCCCTAAAATCAACAATAACACAAATAGAAGCATAATTATAAGTTCAAAATTGAAATTAACTCACCTCAGTAGTTGTTTTGCCGGCGGATAAAAGGTGTGGTGGCGAGGATTCTGCTGTCGACAACGAGCTCGCGCGGGTGTGGTGGGGAGGAAGGAAGCGCGCGCGCGTGTACCGGCGACGAGGACGTCGACGATGGGAGTACCGGCGACGAGGAGGCGCGTAAGGGTGTGGTGGCGAGGAGGCGCGCGTGGGAGATCGATCGGAGGGGAGGAGGAAATTTTGGTAACGATGAAGAAATTTCTGGGCTTTATTTTTTTTTATATAAATAACCCTTCGTTGCCTCTACGGATTAATCCGTAGGTCCTTTTGCGGCTCCATAGGGGCAAATAAAAGATTACATTTTAATATTTTTTAATTAATCCGTAGGACACCGTAGGGGCAAATCGATGGCCCTACGGATTAATCTGTAGGGGCAAAAAAAGTTGTCCCTACGGATTCTTATAGCCGTACGGGCAATCCCTTATTGTAGTAGTGTTCATTTCATCCAAAATACAATGCCGTATCTCCATCATATGTCTCGATGTCGCCTAGTTACAACTATTTCTGAAGTATTTGCTGTATACAATCTTCATCTTGATAGATTAAGTTCCATCTAGCTTCGCTAATAACAATGGATTCAAGTCAACTGCAGATCGAATTCCCAAACCACCTCTATGCACCATTCCCTACCAAATTATATATCTCACTTCCAAATTATATATCTCACTTTGTGTTCTCCCCATAGAAAATATCTCATAATTCTGTCAATCTCCATAAGAATCGACTTTGGAAGTGATATGGCATGAAACTAATAAGAGGGCAGCATTCCTAGCAGCGGGTTGGTCAGAGTCAATCTAGCTGGGAAAGAAAGCAACTTAGATTTCCAGATAGCTATTCTAGCCTTACTGCTGTTTTCAAATTCGCAAAATCGGATTTACCCGTTCGGCTTTTTAAAATTGGGGTTCCTAAATATAGAAAATCCTCTCCTGAAATATCACCATTTACATTTCTCCCAAGGCAGATGAACTCTGTTAAACAAAAGGTAACCTAATGCAACATGACCAATTGATTCATTGTCCTGTTGCTGTAGTATAAATAGATAATATCTCATTCCATGCTCGTATCCCATTCTCATTGTTTTTTTCCTAGAGAACAATATCATCTGCAAACATTATATGAGATAATCGAAATGAGTATCTCTTCAGCGAGAATCCTTTAATTTGACCCATCTCTCTGTATCTTCTAGGTAGATGAGAAAAGAGCATTATTGAAGGTAGTGAATAAGAATGGCGACAATGGGTCACCTTCTCCAGCGAGAATCCTTTAATCCGACCCATCTCATTGTATATTCTAGTTAGATGAGAAAGAGCATTAGTGAAGGTAATGAAAAAGAAAGGCGATAATGGGTCACCTTCTCTAATGCCACTTGAACTTATAACTGATTCTTCCATGACTACAAGCTTCATAGTCACCTTTTCCACACGTCTTTTGATCCACATAGTCCACATCTCGTGATAACCCATTTTTTGCAGGATAGTTGTGATGCTACAGGCTTACATTCAAACTAAAATGCTAAGTCAATATTTGATCTGCAGAAGTGTATTTGATCCATTTTCATATTGTCCCTGATATTCTTTTGTGGTCAGCCATATTTGTTTCTGTTATGTATTTGTTTCTTATATGATTTTTTTTGATAATTACATCTAATTTAGGGACTCAATTTTGCACATGTTTAAATTGAATATGTCCATACTTGGCTTATCCTCATTTTTCTCTTTTCAGAATTTCAATTATATTCAACTTCAGGCAGTTAATTCTGTTAGTGATAGCGCCAGAGGCGAACAGGTATATATGTTCAGACCATTTTTGGTTCCCCTTGTCATGCTTCAAATGTTTTTCTTTGCAATCCTATAATTTCATCTCCCACCAATAATCTTCTATTGTGTAGGGGATTCAGAATCAGGCTCCACAAGAGTTGACTTGGCAAAACAAACCTTCAGGTTTGCAGCAAACTAAAATCCTTATTTTTTTTTTGAAAAATAAAATCATATTCTTCCAGTGGATGCTGTAATGAATTCTGGAGGCATTGTTCAAGGGGTTTAGAGGTTTGGGATAACATGCCAAAAGGACAAGTTTTGTTGAAATAATAATGAATGAGATGTGTGGGTGCCAATACTTCAATACTTGGATAGAGGGGAATGAGTTTATTCGACCATTTGTAAAATGTTGGAGGGCAAGTTACAAAATAGTGAGCAACGAGAAACTATATTTAGGTGTACACTAAGCATAATCAGCAGTTCTAAGAAAAATATATGACAGTCGAATAATTGAGAAGATGGTCTTTAGCATAGCTGAAAGGAAGAAATATTGCAATGCAGTATTGTTTATAATTAAATTATCTGCCTATATTAAGTAGCACATTTGATTTTCTAAACAGCAACAAGAAAACGAGAAAGGAAAAAAAAAACAAAAACATCGGGGATAAAACCAACCTTTTATCTTTATATTATGGCCAACTTTATTTCACTCCATATTTTGTGCATTTTGGGTCCTGTTAAACAAAAAAAAATCTGAACCTGAAAAAGGTAAACTCATGTTGCTCGAAATGGAACTGTTTTGATATCTTGCATTTTTGTTCAATTTTGACCATGTTATTTTCTCAGCTAATAAAAATGATGTGTTTTGACATTTTCTTTTATTTAGGTTCTTGATGCCAAGGGTTGTCTGAGTTAGCAACGAACCCCGAGCTTCCAGGAAGCAGACTAGGACCGACACTTAAGCCATGGGCTTCCAGTTAATTTGTGTTTTTGATTATATTTTTATGTCTAAACCTTATTGAAACTAAATTTAGACTAATTTTCTGTACATTATGATACAAACACCCCACTTTTTCCTATGATATTGTATTGTATTGTTACATTGTATTCTTTTAGCCCCCTCTGTAAACCAAGGCTGGGTTGACGAATACTATGCATCAGGTTATCAGCGCTTCAATTTTCTTTAATTATTGCTATTGAATTCTGCATGAACACCATTTGTCATGAATCAAAGCATGATATGAAGATGTTTAACTGCATTAAAATACATAATGTTCTACACCCGGATGTTTTTGTATTGAAGTATGGTGACCATCATTGTTGGCGCTGCAAACATATTTACTTTTGTTCGCAATCGGAGCTGACTGCACGGGCTTTTTTGTTCGTTAGAGATCTGTTGAAGGCAAAAATATCCATAAAAGCCTCACATGATTGCGATTGGGAACCTCAAATGAAATGTTCTCATGGTGTTGGTCAGCATATCGCAAATCAGATATATACTTTAGGTGTTTATCTATGAAGATCATGAAACTTTGGGTATTTTTAATGTCATTTAACCATCGAGAACCAAACATAAAAACAATGAGAAAGTAGTAAAAATATCTTTTTCTGAGAAAGACAAATAAATAAATAGATTGGACTTGATGCTTGGGCTGATCTCAAGTCAGGATCCTTGCAGGATCGAGTCAAGAGAGCATCACGGAATTGCAAGTACCAAACGAACTGCACATAAATTTGAACATGGAACACAACAAAGGACAAGGCAGTTTTACCGACTACGTGCTTTAGAATCAGATAACATGATGATGACGATGATGGTTCCATTTTGTTAGGGTTTAGGTTTTCTCAATTATTCAAGAGCCCAACAACATCACATGTTGAGCCCTATATATTTGGTTGCTTGGGACCTTCCATGCATGATCACTTTGTTATTTTCATCTCTCTTGAATTATTACGAGCATAAAAGCAATGTAGTTGGTGTGTTTCTTTTAGTTGATTTGTGGGAACTTAACCATTTTTTATGAACCAATATGGATTCGGTTAAGAAAAACAATCTTCATACATGTGCAATGTTTCTCTTGAATTTGGGCAATTTTGTTTTGCTTTATCAACCAATTAAGGAAATGCACCCTCACTCACTAAATTAAAGGATTCTCGCTCTACGTACACAGAATGGTGGAGTGAGAATATTAGGGCCGGAAGAAAGATGGGTTGCTTTGAATTCGCTTTTAATTAATAAACTTTACCGTAGTTTTACAAGTAATACTGGCTAATGGTTACCTTTCCTTTTTCACTTTCTTTTGGAGTCAAGGTAGAATAGATTATTAAGAGTTGAAGGGAATTAATGTATTACATATCAAACCTTAATTAATTATGCTTTGTACGTAGATGAAGTTATTGCATGCTATTGTTAGGTTAGAATGAACTACCAAGTTACATGCATTTTATTAAAAAAAAAAATTAAATGTGAATCTATTTTACCAATGTGAAAATTTCAAAATTATAGCTGGTCTCAATTGCTTTTGATCTAATGCATCTATAAATGCAGTTAATTATTGGAACAGAAGTGTTTGCTACAACTCACCACCTCTACTCCTCAAAAGCCAATCAAAAGCTTAATTAGAAGAACCACCAATTAGTCTACCATATGGCTACTACCCTAGCTTAGTGTTAAGCCTAACCCTAGCAACAATGGCTCAATCCCTTCAAAAAGATTGCATTGGCCAAGAAGGTGGCCACACTAGTGTTGGTGTGGAAGCAAAAGTCTCACCTTCAATGTGTATCAAACTTCATGCCCTCAAGCCGAAGACATCATCTTCTCTGGTGTCGAGCACGCTGTCGCCAACGATCCTCGCATGGCTGCATTGCTGCTTAGGCTCCATTTACACGACTGCTTCGCAAACGTGAGTATTATCATCGCACGGTCTCTACATCTTCTTTTTCCCTTCTTTGGCTAAATTACAGGAAAGTGATCCTTCGGTGCAAGCATGCTTTCATAAATTTGAAAGCCAAATTTTAACAATATATCTTATATCGGTGTTTCGAAAACCAAAAGTAAATGAAAATATGGTTTTTAAAACTCGTCGTTATGATTGGATCTTTTTTTGGGGGGTACTAATATATTTCGCTAGCTACAACCTCAAAACTATGTTGCTAAGTAACCATATATTAAAGTTAGTTTAAATCATGATTTTAGAAATTTTGGTTTGCATGCATATATATTAATTGTCATTTATATATGTTTTCAATTAACAAGCCGTGAGTTTAAAATAAAGTTGTGAAAAATCTTAAGGATCAAGCCTGTATGTCACTCTGTCCTCTTTTTTTAATTATTCTTTTATTTTTGTGCATATATATTTACATATTTAATACTGAATTTCTTAAATAATTTGGAAAGAAAAAAAAATAATAGAAACAAATTATGTTAAAATCAAGGGGAAAATTGCATGTTTTCGAAAGACACGATATGAGATTTTTTAATTTATTTATGCAATTTGGTTTTGGTTTCCTTATGCACAAGACTAATGCATGAAGTGCAAATGTGATTTGTGATCAGGGATATGATGCTTCCAGTGTTGTTGGATGATACCCTCAATTTAACTGGAGAGAAGACCGTGTTGGAAAATTTGTTATATCTTAAAAAATTGAATAAACAAAATTATAACCTTTATTATGAATCACAAGTATGAAAATTGAAGTTTATGGAAAAGAGCCATGCACTTGAGTGGACTGATCTAAGAAAGATATCATGTACTATTGACATGTTTACAACGGCGATTCAATCCCAAGATATAACCCCGGCCCTTCTGATACTCCTACTTGCACAATTCTGTGAAGTAGTATTAGTACCCTTTCGAATGCAGTGAAGAAGAAGAAGAAAGATTTGTGTGTGCATGTTGTTTTTTGATTATTGGATTTGTGTTATTTTTTCTTTTGCCTTCAAAGAGGGATTTATATAGTCTTACAAAAGGTTGGAATACTTCAAAAAGACTCTGTTGTCCTTGTAAACCAAAACAAAAATTTACAAAAAACACACCGTCTTTGCTACATAAATCTTTTTGTTTCATCCAACTAAGTTAAAAGTCGTCTTCTCAATTATATTAACAACTATTATTTTTTTTCTAGACTTGCTACATCTCTGAAACTACATCTCTGAATCGTTTTTACCGGGTGTTTTCTTTCATAATTACTATAAAAATTGTCCACAACATTTAAATTTCTATCTACACTTAATATGATTACAAGAAAATTAAAAAATATAGAGTGAAATTAAAATATAATCACGTAAAAAGGTTTAGTTTTAATTTTGAAGCCAGGGTTGTTTTTCTGTTAATTTTCTGTGCTGTGTACTAATAATTTTTAATTTCCTGATAATCTGACGTGGAGCAGTCAGGTGTGCCCACGTGGCTGGTGGAGATGAGGAGAAAGGACAGCTTAACTAGCAATGGTGGGGCCAACACCAGCATTCCGGGCCCCACATCCAACGTGGCAGCCCTCACTCAGAAGTTCCAAAAACATTGGGCGGCTCTCTCAAAAGGGAGAAATTATTCGGTGTTCCGGAAAGTTTCAGGTATCAAGAGACAGCATATTAAAACTATATTATGAGTTTTTACTTCGATGCAATTTAATTCATCATCCATCACAAAACCGAGAATATAAATATTTGAGTCCTCGTTACATAAACGACAACTTACATCCGTTTACTCTTCATAACAGGTGCACACACGATCGGAAAGGCCAAATGCTCGAGCTTCAGTTCCCGCCTCAAACAACTCCAACGGCAGGGACCATGTCTTCCTGGCCTCTCTTCAACAGTTATGCTCGTCAGACAACTCGACACTAGCCCACCTAGATCGCGCCACCCCAACGACATTCGACAACCAGTACTACATCAACCTGATGTCTGGTGAAGGCCTGCTACCCTCTGACCAGATGCTGACAGCCGGCAATGACAATGACGTCAGCAATCTCGTTGAGACCTATGCTTCTGATCCGGTCGCGTTCTTCGAGGACTTCAGAGATTCGATGGTTAGGATGGACAGGGTCGGGGCGGAGAAGGGCAGGTCCGGGGAGGTCTGGAGGTGTTGTAGGGTTGTGAATTGATTGGAAATTGGAATGCTAGGGTTCATGTTAGGGCTGGTTGTTTGGTTTGGTTTGGTTTGTTTTCATTTAGCAGTTTGTAGGTGTATTGTGCTTTGCTAGTTTGCTTTGTTTGTAGGTGTATCATGTTCACTTTAGGGTTTGATGCTGTGTTTTAAGGTTCTAGTAATGGAGTAAAGTTGTTGCCTAGGTGTGTGATTACTTGTGTATTAGCAAGTGTAGTTTCCACCAAATATACATGCATTAAGTTATAATCATTCTAAAAGCAAAGATTAGCAATGATATTAAACATCATCTTTCTTCAAATTAAACAGCAGACAAAACAGAACACGCAATATGACCATGCAACAAGAACCAAATTGCCTCGTTTGCATACAATTTCCATAAGCCATACTATATTTCAAATAAAAATGTAACCACCTAAAACTTTATTTTTCATCAAACCCAAAAGTCTAGGTCCAAATCATTTTGAAGATTTGCATGTTTACCATAATAGGCAACCACATTATTTACAACAAAAACAAGATCATGCATGAGAAATGAACTTGTACTCAGAGACAAAATTATGAGTCAAACTTGAGCAAGCTTGCTTTCTGGAACTTAATATACAGATCTTTTTTATTTCTTATTCTTCAAACTCTAGTCTTTCACTATGCCAAAATGATTGAGAGCCGATCGAATATCATCGATGTTGTAACCTTCGGTTTTCACGTTATTAGGGCTATCAAAAGCCACGACTTCTTCTAGAGAATAGTTCCTCGCGTGGGGCTGCTTGAGCGAGGTTTCACATCCACCCTTCAGTATTACAGTTTTGTGGACCCCACCGATCAGCCCTTCGTAATCGGTGTCGCCACTTTCACCAACATAAACTACCATGTTCGAGAGTTCGGTGCCCCACCTTACATATAAGTACCTGAAAAATGAAATTCAAAAACATAAGAAGCAACCAAAAGTTTTAAAGCCTATTTTCCTTCTTTCGCATAATCTCGGCTGTTCATGTATTCATATTGTGGACGGAAGAGAACCCAGTTCTAACTTATAGCACAGAATTGTTTCGAGAAGAAAACTAATATAAAAATGAGCGGAGGAGTACCTAAGGGCCTGTGAGCGAGAAGCTAATACAGGAACGACGTGCAGCTTGGTGGCATCACGGCTATAAATGACATGACAACGGAGCGCCTGAATTCTCATCAGCTTCCGGAGTTCTTTTACAGGAGGAACCTACAAGATAATAAAAATGTTAGTAATGTGTTGGATTGATGCGTGTATCTGCTCACAAGTCAACGGCTTAGGCTTCTGAATAAAGTCGTTCTCCACATATTGTCAGATTGTAATATGTCTTTACATGTGAGTATTTTTACTAGACAGCAAGTGTTGGATCGTTGTATTAAATTCATATATACTGTTAGTCCGCAACCCAACAGCCCAGCAAATCATTGTTAAACTTTGTGAAAGGATTAAAAATATGTAAAAGTGGAGAATGAGAATTACCACCGATGGATTCAACACTTTAAATGCATGGCAATAAGCAGAGGACCGTTGCTCATCCTCGACAACAGCTTGTTCTTCACTTCCTCCCTTCTTATCCACAACCGAAGAAGCCCAACGAACCAAAGTCTTTCTCAACCATTCACCGCCCCAACGATACTCGATTTGTGAATGATAATCCAGATCAATTGCATACGGAAGCTCGGAAGGGTCCTCGTTAATCGAAGATGGGTAATACAAATCACTACCGCTGTTGCATATAAAAGCATCAAAATCCGTAGGATGAATGCCCCCAGAGCTAATAATGGAATGTGTTTCTGATATAGTAAGCGATGTTGATAATATGAACCCTATGGATCCCGAAGCTTTATCCTTAGACGCTGCTTCAAATATGTTTTTAATTATTTCAATAAAATCTTTATCGGTATCAGTATCTACAGCAATAACAAAAATATGTTTCCTCCGCCTCAACACCGGAAGCTTGCTATTTTCACTGGAGCCATCCCTTTGTGCAACCCTTAAACCTTTTGAGAATTTCGAAACAGCTTTTTCCAATTTACTCCTTTGATCGGAAGTATTTTCTTCAGAATCAACGACATTATCAAAAGAGACGCTTTTTTCGCCATCTATTGAAAGCTTGAGGTTTAAGGATATATCTTGAATATCCCTTAGAGAGTCGCCAGGTGAATCCGATTCCAAATTTTCAAGCCCATCTTCATTCTTTCGCCATTGAGGATGTCTAGGTTTACAACTAGCTATCCTATACAAGTATGTTTTGCAATGCTCAGGCCAAGAAAAGAGGTGAACATTTTTCAGTCCATTTTGCCGACATCGCGCCCAAAGCTGCTTATCAGAAACAAGCTTGTAAAGTGCATCGGCGATAGCATTCTGATCATGGGGATCAACTAGGAGACCATTGTCAAGGACCTGCATACAACCCAAAATAAAGACCAAGATAAATAAGATTACTTCAGTGAAATCGGTTTCCTTTACAACTCAGATGGTTAGAAATAAAGTATTTGATGGAAACATGAAACATTAAAAAAGACCGAACCCGATGGATATCAACTGGACCGCCATTTTTTGTAGCCACAATAGGGAGACCATGAGCTGCAGCCTGCTCGTTAAAATAATATTTTTAATTAGCAAAAGTTATTTATAAGTATACATCAAGTCAAGGAGCAACACTAAACAGAAACCTCTATCAATGTGAGACCAAATGGTTCAATGAATGCTGGGTTGATGAAAACACCCTGCAACAAACACAAATTGTTAGGTCAATAAAATAACCATATTGCTAAATTTTGCTTGGAATTAAATATGGTAGAATTGAAAAGACCCAGAAGAAACTAATTAAATTATTGTTCTAAGAGTTCTAATCATTTTCAAAACTACATTTAAATCGTAAAAGATATTTTTTCCTGTACATAATCTTTCATCTCAGTTCTCTCTTCCTCAAAACTTCAGTTTTATTCTCTCCAAAATATACTTTTGCTACCAGAATGGTGGAATCCATATAGGCCACATGGATTCTTATTGGGTAAAAAATAGGCATGATATCCACTTAATAGGGAATTGCATCATCTACCCCACCTTATAGTCAATAAGTGTAGATCATGTAGATTCTACCACGGGTAGGAAAAGTATTTCATTCTCCATCTCTTCACATTCCCCAAACATTCAATAAAGAAATAGATCTCATTGAAATTAAGCTATCTAATATTAAATGTAATTTGACCAAACTAGATGCAGAAAATACCTTAGTTTTTGCTGCCAAACGATAAATGTCGGGAACATCAGACTGCTTGTGATGCTTGGGGTATGCCACTTGTCCATATAAATCGTACTTGTCAACTAATTTAAGTATTGAAGTAAGATAAGCTGCAGTTGTCGCTGGCATTTCATCAATAACCTCACGATTTCCCAAGACCAGAGTCTGTGATAAATTTTAGGGGGGAAATGAATTATTAGAAGAAAAATGGTAGGATTCCTGATTCCATAGGAACGTCTTGGGCATTCAGAATTGATCGGTTGCAAATTAGAAGCAAAGTTCTTCTTATGAAATGAAACAAAGATAAACTGAACAGTCAATAATCGAAGTATATAATTGCAATGCAAAGTTTAACTGTCACATACTAGGTTTGCAAGCTCCCTTAATGGACGGCATTCACCAAATGCCTTCACAAGCGTCAAAATGTTCTTTTTGGGGTCCGGCCGAGCAAGTGCAAGAATCATAGGCTTGCGTGGGTTGGTAAAGAACCTCATTATCTGCCGGAAAATCAGAAGAAAAGGAATAAATCATGCACTGTCGGTAACTTTCTCTCTCTTAAAATATATCCCAATTCTTCTTATTGCAACAAAGGGTATTAAAAATAAAGAACACTAGTAGTTTGAGCGTCTAATTTACACACATGTTAGACTCATGCAAATCGATCTGAAATGGTTTTTTGTTAAAATGGTGGGATTTTAAGAGGGTTTTGTATATTTTTGAAATATGAGATTAAGATGAGTTAAATATTATAATTATTTAGTGTTATTTTTCTAGAATCATGATTGGTTATTCTAGCCAAGGTTTTAAATATCGGATATCGGAATCTGATGCTTCATAACGCCTATACGGATGATATTTCAGGAAATATCGCCATATCACCGGGTGATATTATATCGGTTTTATCGTATCGCTAGTGGTCCCAAAACGATATATCGGGTGATATTATATTGGTCGATATGACCAATATTTGATTCACTGAATTTCTAGCCACATGTCATGCTGAGAATCAAATTCGGATTTCAACTCAAGACCCCCTTCCCTTTTGAGTGGAAAATTTAAAATAGTAGATATACTATCCAAACCTCAGCCCAAATAGGTGGATCTGGAGAAGCTGGATTATCTTCATTTTCTTCTACATCGCCATCCATGTCAGCATCATGCACAACAATATGATTGAACTCCATCCCTGGAGGAATTACCTGCAATTATAATAAATTAATGACAGTTATTTTATCAAACAAAATATTTTTTTTTTAAATTACTATTTCACTTTCCGAAGAATGAGCATATGAATATCACAGCACTCACAGGGTTAAATTACACTAAACTACCATCATCTGCTGTTTTTCTTAGTAAACTACCTTAAAGTTTTTGTTTTTTTAAGAAAACAGTGAGCTCCCTTAAAGTGTTGCAGGATATTTTAGTTAAAAAGAAAACCTTCAAACCAAAATAAGGGAGTTTAACGGGAAAAATCAATAGTAAAGGGCAGCTTAGCGAAATTTACAGTACGAACAAATATACCAGCAAGCATGCGAAGCTCAAAATAAAATGTGGTAGATGATGTATACTTACAACCATGCGAGGCATGAAACGACCGTAACAACTAACGCCACGCTTAATCCTAGCTCTCAACTTCCGCTCAAGGACCACATCAAACCCATCATACAACCTCCACTGCTCTTCGATCTCCTGTCTAGTGCTTGTAATAACAATTTCTGACGCATCAAGAGCTAGCTCCTCTGCTTCAATCCTCCTCATAATTTTATACATACTATTAATTTCTTCTCTTGATTGCCGCCCTTGTTTCAAAAGTTGATCCAGCTTATCTCTACCAAGTGAATGGCCCGTAAATAGCATAGGCACATTTAAAGCCCCTGATAATAAAGCTGCAGAGTCACCCGCATCCGCATAGTGCCCGTGAATAGCTACGGGCCATAGGGGTTGATTACCACCAACTTGTTCACCTAGAACTTTAGACATTTGCATGATGTGACTAAGTGCACCATCAACAAATTCTTGAATGTGAGGCCAGAGGAGCTCTTTAGGGAGATATTTATCTCTTGGGCCAAATGGTATGCGGACAATATAAGCACCGCTGCTCTCTCCCATTTCCTGTGAATTTTCGGAGGTTCGAGGGGCTAGCATTTCTGTTGGCTCTCCATAGCTCCAGTCGATATCGGGTGCAGATATTTGCCTTGTTAGTAGATCAACCCGGTAGACTCCGGGCATTTCTCCTAGAGCTCTTGCGAGCTCTACAACGTACTTGACCTACATAAAATTTGAGAATGGTTTATATGATTTTTAAGTTTTTTTAAGTTAACTTTTTAGAAGAGGACAAAAATTATAGTTTCCATTCTCAGAGGAATGGGAATATGTTCTATTTCGCTCCCGGCTTTTGTCAGTGCCTTAAGAGTCTACATAACTCCATAAAGCTAATATATGATATTTCCAATTCATTTAAACTTCTCCCTGGTCTAGAAGATTTTGATGATGTCAATTAGCCATTGAGGATTATGGCATGCTTCTATCTTGACATAGTTTTCTCAAAGGCAATCGGTCGACAACCGGAGGTAAAATTTGTCAAAACTTTCATAGAGCATTGCTTCATCGCCGACTCCATTTTGTGAGGGAAAAAGACGACGACGACAACAACAATGATAATTATTAAAGGAAGAAACATCCATTGTGAATATTTCTTCATGAGAGGTTTCAAGAGAGGAAAATGGCTTTTTATGAATTGACATGATAGTGCCTGAAGTACCTGACCACCTGTATCTGAGTCACGACCAAGCTCCATATTCTCACCACGAATCAAACCATGAATGCTGCAGGGGATGATAAAAGTGAGCATATGAAACATTTTATTTCTTATTTACTCAATGAGCAATATAAGTTAACTAGTTAAGCATATCAATCATTTTATTTCTTATTTATAAGAATTTACAGCACTACAGTCTCGGGTATGGTCCCAGTTAAAATTAAAAGATTATTAAAGGATAGGCGCATAAGAAAACATAACAGGGATTCTATTTCCACAATTTTTTTAAAGAAAAATTTCAAGTTCCTTTAATTCTCTACTCCAATATATAAGTTGATTGAAGATTAACAATACCTGTAGCTTACCCCCCAGCCCACCCCACCCACCCCACCCCCCCAAAAAAAACATTCAAGACTTGTTATTAAACCAAAACTTTTAAGTGTTGTCACTTACTGAGATTAAAATTTTGCAACCAATGTCGTTTTCTTGAACCAATATATCCCCATCTTGACAAGGTTAAGGATCCCATTCCTTCTTCCATACCATTCCTCGAACCTGTTCACTTTGGTGAGAGAGTTTGATGCTCTACCAACAGGACATCTGAGGGTTGGTATGATGACGGTATTATCAAATTAGTAATAGGACAACCATTTTTTGTTCTCATGGGTATTTGATCACAGAAAAGCATGTGTTCATTCTCGAATTGGTTACAGGACAACCAATTTTTGTTCTCATAGGTATTCGAGCACAGAACAGCATGTGTTCATTCTCCAGTGAGAGGCAACAGCCTAGATATGTTTGATAGATTGCTCTGAGAATACCTACACTTTTAAAAGATGCAAAATTCTAAGACGATTAAGAACATTATTCTCTCATATAGAATTTAGAAGATATCGCAAGCGCCGGTGTCACCATAGCATAGTGGTTAATCTTTAACTTTGAGCAAGATATCTACATATTCGTGTCAGGCAACGACCTAGTATTATAGAAACTAGAAGAAATTGCTATATAACTATAAAAAAAACCATCCGATCATTGTAAATCCTACCGAAGGAGGTCTGAGGTACGTGCCTTATCAAAACTATGTAAAGCTTTTTGTCCTTGTAGTGACTAGCCCAAGATTCGATAGCTTCCACCGAGCTGATTCTAGGCATTCTGCCTTTCACACTGTCGCCGGGTACATCACCTTTCTCTCCTTCAGAGAGATCTTCAGACATATCAGCAGTTGCATCTCGCCTAGCTCTTTCACGTTCGAGACGCCGTTTCGACGTCCGTTGGGCTTCTTCGCCCTCAATCTGCAACAAGAGCATTCAAAATCACAAACATTGGTCCCTGATGTTAAACAAAAGTGAATAATGATTATCAAGAAACAAACAACTAATTCAGAATACATGCATTCCTAATATAAAAAAAAAACTCCAGTTTGAACCGTGCTAAAAAAACGGCATTGTAGCACATTTTGAGGCATCAATAGAAAGGTGACGTTTGTTGATGTCGGCCAGAAATCTACAATAGTTCTTTTATTTCTTGTTTGAAGAAGGAAGAAGCATAATTGTAGGAACACTAGCCATTGGGGAACCTAAGCTCAATACCATGGTAAAGGATTACCAAGAAAGCCAAACTTCGCTAACTAATGACGCAATCATATATAATGTGGGATAATGCCCGAGCGAGTGACATTCCATAATCACGCGTTTACTTCTTATCTAATAAGTCCGGATTTTGATTGTTATGCATAGATACTGATTACTGACCGTAGTATGGTGTGCACAACAGAACAAGTAGTTCCACGGCTACAGGAATGAAAATACAATATACAACCAGCCTTGCTTAGCTCAAGTTCTTTAAACAAGTATTATGCAACAACAAGCTGTGGCATTCACAATATTATGATCAGTCAACTACAATCCTGGGACCTTTGATCACCCTAAAATCTAGCAAAACATGCACACAGCTCATTAATAGATAGTTGATCTCCACCTCTCCTAAATATTAGGAAAAACTCAACAAACCAATATAGAGTGCCCATAGGATATGAATCTCAATCTCAGTTGTGTGTGTGTGTGTGTGTAAGAATCTAATTAATTCCAATTACAAAAAAATTGAGCTGATTAACTCCAATACAAAACATGCTAAGTATATATGTAATAATCTAATTAACTCCAATTGAAAAACATTTGAGCTGATAAACTCCGATACAAAAAAAATGCTAACATCCTTAAACACCTAAAATTCATAAATTTCGATCTTAACCAAAAAAATTATTAAAAAAATAAATAAAACAAACCTGTTTCTTCTTCCTCGCCAAATTCCAAATTCTCCAGCACATATTCTCCAATCTTGTGTTCCTATCTTGTGGACTTCTAGTCGCTGCTGCCTAAAAAAAACCCATTTCACAAAATTGGCAAAATAAAATTTGTATACAATAACACTCGAAATCAATTAGATCATTAAAAACAAATACGAGAAATTTGCTCAACCCCCTCAAAAAAATAATTAACACAGAGACAAAATTAACACTGAAGATTAAATTATGCTCTTCAACCATCGAGCAAAATTCCTCAAACCCATATCAAAAAATTAACAAAAAACTCATTTCAGAACGGAAAAAAATACTAATATAAACACTCAATAACACTCAAAATTGATCAAAAAAAATCAATTTAAGAGAAACAACTAAAACCCATATCAATAAAAATCCCAAGTCAGTTAAAATCTTCAATCAGTAAGCAAAATTAATCAAGCCCATATCAAAAAATCAACGAAAAATAACACGCTCAAATGATCATGTGGATCACCAAACTTTGAATAGAAAATTACCTTAACCCATGATTTGTAGAGATCGGTCTCATCGAAGCCAGTGATGACTTCTTCGACAAAGTATCGAGTTGGGCTGAATCTGCCCCTCTCCCTCAGCAAAAGCGACGATTTTGATGCGTCGATCGCTGGCCCCGAGTCCAGGATCGCCTCCAGGTAACTGTTGATCCAATCGTTCCCCGCCATTAGAGCGAGCTAGATGACTCCTTTTTTGATAGTCAAGAGTCAGAAAGAGTGAAGAGAGGAGAGAGAGAGAGGGACTCTTGTTTCTTCTTCGATCTTCTTCTTTCTTTTTTCTTGGTTGAATTTATAGCGAGAGAGAGAGAGAATTTTGGACAAATATTTCTTGAGAACAACCGCTGGCAAAATGAGGAGGTATCTTTGCATTTATGCCCTTTTAAATATAACTTCTTAGCATATTATTATTATTAGTTTACATATAATGCTTCTGCTTTGGGCATTTTTGCCCACTCGATACCAAGTGGAGTTATGCTTGCCGTTTCCTTCTCTTTTCTTGAATAAAGGAAGTATAAAATGAAGAGTTGAGAAAGAAAAAGGAAATATGCTGAATGAAGGAGTGCAAAACGCAAAAGTCCAGCGATTTGGGAGACGGGTGAAAATGGGGTTGCTTTAATTATTGTAATAAATAAATCAGGAATATTCGAGGCAAAATGCTTCATGGGATCGTGATTTTTACGTTTATTACCCTTCGTTTTTGAGATTTGACTCAAATGCCCCACTTTGTATCCCTTGAAACTTGAAATCTGGATACCCTCGAAACTCGGAATCCCTGAATTTTGGGCCCACTTCCGTACGTTTGAGCGAAATTCTCGTGTTTTACGCTGTTCGGCGGCCGATCTTGACCGTTGATTTTAAAATCAAAAAGTTCTGAACCGTTGATCTTAACAGCAGGAAACAACAGGAATAGAAAATAGCAGGGACTCCGACTCCGACGAACAGCCCTGGTCATGGGTCATTATTGCAAATTAAGGACCACTGCGTAGGTCTAGATCATAAATGTTATTGGATCCAAAACATGACTCGATTTGACCGAACAACCACACCATTAGCCTTGTACAAATCCAACAATAAAGCCCCCTTTCTGACCGAATAAATGATAAATTAAAAAAATTAAATAAATAAAGCCCGCCTTAAAAATTAGTTGTGCTGAAACTATTGCTCTTTGCAATCATACAGGGCTCTTTAAAAATCTCAAAACCCGCATCGCGGCTCCGGATCGGCTTGTTAAAAGCTCGGTTCGGGCTGGTCTGACAACTAAACGAGCCGGGCTCGAAAAAAAAACTAAGCTCGGTGAAATAAACAAACAAATATGAACACGGCAAGCTCGAGCTCGGCTTGTTTAAGACCCATTGCAAAATTGGATAATTTTTAACTTATTTGATATTCATTATGAATAAATATATGATTGCTTATTCTTAAATTTAGATTATAATTATTAGCTTGTTGATATTAACCGGACTTACATCATAATAAATATTAAACCGAATATTATTGTGCTAAAATATTTTTAAAATTAAATAATTAATAACTTTTCAACAAATTTTGATAAAGTTCAAAACAGGTTTTAAACTCGTTTATTTAATTATAATAACTGCATTCTTCGCCACTCATTTTGTCAGATATAATATGAACATTGATATGATGTTTTTATATATTGATGTAATTGTTTATAACTTTTTTCTTCTAGATTTTAGATAGGCTCGATAAAGCTCGAGGCTTGCTCGGACTCATGAAGGCTTGGCTCGGGTTCGTTTGATAAATAAACGAGCCAAACTTGAACATGTTTTTAAGCTCGTTTAAATAAACGAACCAAACCGAACAACCTAAAACTCGGCTCGTTTGGCTCGTTTAACAATCCTGACGTGTGATTGAGTTTCTAAACTTATATATTGCAATTTCTCTTGGATTAAAGCCAATATCATGTGCTGCAAACATATAGGTTTTCCTAGTTTTAATTACTCTGGCATGTTATATTTTTCGTTAGATTAGAATTACGATTTTAATTTATTATTAAGAAACAGCACATGGTAGGTATTTAAATTTTATAAAGCTCCACTAAATTTTTTAAAGTTTTTGAGAAAACACCATCAAACTTTAACAATATCATAACCAAACCTCCCCCCCCCTTCCCCCCAAAAAAATAGCAAAGTTGTTTGGAAAATGCTGGCTTGGTTAACCCGTTTAAGACGCTAATGGATCAAATAAGCCAAGAATGACCTTTAACATAGACTAAATAACCTCGAAATAGTATATTTCGATTAAAATACCTTTCAATTTATTGAGAAAACTGCTATCTAATGGGAGTTTATAGCAATTTTTAAAATTCAATGGTGCTATCTTAAAAAACGCTGAAAATTCCATGCTGCTTTATAAAGTTTACTCGCTATATAAACTCACATGTATTACACATACCAAATACTTGTGTGTGTGTAGAGTGTGGTTCCATCAGGACGGGTTCATATTTTTTCAAATTTATGAACTTTTTCGTATAACGTTCTACGAACGATCTGCTCCATTCAAGCTGTTCTGCACGTCTTAAATAGTGTATGGATGATTTGTAAGTATTTTGCATGTGCAAAAACATGTGAATTTATAAGCTGTGTGGTTTATAAAAAATTAAATCTGGTTTTGGCATGCAAAACACTTCTAATCAACATGATTCTGCATCCATAATATATCATCTAAGACGTGTAGAACAACTTGAATTGAGCGGACAGTTTGTAAGCCAGACAAAATTGCTCAAATAATTTGTATTGTTATAAGACTTTAAAATTTCAGATTTTCATATGGATGACACGTGTTGTTTCTCAAAGGAAAATATGGACGACACGTGTTAAAGCAGTCCCTCTCATGCAAAGGGATCGCTAGAGAGTTCGAAGGCCACAAGTTTCTTTGACCTAAATTTCAATTCATTCTTTAAAAAAAAGAGTTTTTTTAAAAAGAAAGATTAAAAGAGTCCACTTTTTTAACACATACTCTATATTCAACAGAGACGAGCACCGAGCATCAACTTTTGGAGCCCACATTGTGGAACCCACCTTTAACTCCAATGTCTTTTATCATAAATAATGGTGATTAATTAATATTTTCTTAAAAGTTTATAATTGAAAAGTACTATATGGTTCTTTGTAAGCGGAGCTTCAAGAAAAACTGATTTAATATATATAGGATTAACTGCTTAATAATATCACAATGTTTCATCCTCTCTACCGAACAATACCATAGTGATTTTTCCTGCATTTAAATACCACAATATTTAGAGTTTCCTAACGCGTTTAATAGAAGTTACAAAATGACCAAACTAACTCTATATGTATTTAGATTTTAAAAATAAAAAATTGATCCTAACCCTCACCCTAACTTATTAGCCCTAACCCAAACCTATGGTCACCATCTCCGCCGGTGCATCGCCGCCTCCGCCGCCGTCCATGACCGTCTCAACCTCCATCTCGTCCTATGGCCACCACCGCTTCGCTCCATGGCCACTGCACTCTCTCCTTCCCTTTCTCATCACCATTCTCCTCCTTTCCACGACCATCATCAACCTTCCATGGCCACCACCTCCTCCATCTCTTCCCCATCGCCACCACCACCACCACCTCCACCTCCACTGACACCGCCTCTGCATCTGCCTCCGCCGACACCGCCTTCTTCCCATCGCTCCTTGCCATTCATCAATCTCCACCTCGCCTCCATAGCCATCATCACCACCACCTACTCCACCTTCGTCCCCATCAGCACCTTCTTATAAACCATTGCTTCCTTCGTCATCGCCTCCCATCATTCTCATGCCCACCGCTTTCTATATCTTCACCCCTTCACCGATGCTTCCTTCCTATCATTCCCATGGACACCACCTCAATCTCTGCCTCGTCCCAATCGCTGCCACCGCTCCACCCCCTTCTACACCATCAACGTCCCCATCTTTCCATTACAAGATCTCAACAAGCTAGAGAGTGGACAAAGATAGGTTAATGTTAGGACTAGTTTTTTTTTGTCTTTTCCGAATTAAAAGAAACGAAGGGCAAAATTGTCCAAAAATGCCCACGTGCAAGATACTTGAGCAAGTTTTATAACGTTTAATCAACGGAAGGTATCATATTGCAAACAGAGCAAAACATTGTGGTATTTAAATGCAGGGAAAAAATATGAAACATTATGGAATTATTACCATGTACATATGATCCACTTTCATGCCAAATCATCGGTTACAAAAATTGCTCAAGACTCGGATCCTCTCTAATGTGCGAAGTCCAGCTATACACCACATAGCCTGGAAACAGTTTTAAGTGCGGAATAAAGATGAATATGTGTTTCTGGTATATATCTCTACTATATTAATGCCAAACAAGGGGTGTAGGAAACAAGTGCAAAAGAAACCTCTCTAATTTGCCGCCATCTAAGCAGCAATGATGTGTCAACTTATCATGGCACGTGCAAAACACATAATTAAATTAATAAAATATAGAAGAAAAGATTTGTTAGTTTTCTTAGTTTAAATCACTTTAATATTTTGTTTGAGAAATTCTTAAATACGTTTAGTTAAGATCATAAAGATTTTTAAAAATTATTTAAAATAGGCAAACTTATTAATTTTATAAAAACATAAAAATCCAGCGAAAAAACTTTAAAATCTATACTATTTTAACTAATCCTCTTTTAAAAAAATACTCAAAAATTTGGCATGTTAATATATATAGACGTGTATTGCACTAAAGAATATTAATTCTACTAAGAAAACTATATTTGAAAGTGATGCAACACGTGTACACCAAACCAAAATTTAAATTAGGAACAAAAATGACAAATAATTTTGTTATAGGACAGCTGTAACTAATTAACTTATAAAATTAAAAACGTTGATATGATTGAATTCTCTAAAATAAGTATCATATAAGCAGTAGGAGACAAGTATTAAACAATGAGAATATTCTCTAATCATTATTTATTTTATAAAATTATTCTTTTGTCTTCCTTCTTGTATGTCCATTTCTTTGGACAAATAAATTAAGAACTAAATATAGTAAAAGAATTAGAAATCTAAAGGTACCATCACATCACACTTTTTTTTGTCATATACATGTAAGACCCAAATTCAAATTCTATTTTCCATCTAATTTAGCGGCTAGATTGCTTCAATTTAACACAGACTTAAGAAAATTACCGTATATGAGTTTTCAAATGTTTTCGAGATTTGAATCGAGAAATTATCACACCAAGGCCCCGTTTGACCTATGTATGGGTTCTTAAAAGCAGCTTAAGCAACATTTTAGGGCCCTGAAAATAGGAATGGTTTTGTTTGCTATTTTGGCAAACTTTCCAATAACAAAAAGGAAAAATCATTCACCCTAAGCTCTTTGACTAAGAACTCTATGAGCAATAGCTCAGTTGGCATACGCACTTCCCCTCTTGGGGAGAGTGCGGGGTTCGAACCCCAAGAGGGGAAGTGACCGCAAATAACGTTTTCAGGGCAAATTCGCGGGTAAACCTATGTGTGTGTGTTGTGTGCTTGTGGGTGGTGTGCATGGATGTGATGTGTCTGTTGTGTGTATAGGTTAGGGCAAAAAAATTTCGAAGAGATCATAGTTGAACAGTAGAAAATCTTGGGTTATCCTACTCTAATTTAGCATGTGAACTTTAATATAGATTTTTTATGGATAAGTTGCGGGAAACCAAATAATCCTTTAAACTTCTATTATTCATTAACGGTTTTCAATTAGTATTCTTGCTAGGCGATATTTTAAGAATAATTATTTGACTTCAAGAGAAAATTTTAAGGGTTATTTTACTTAAACCACCTCCCTCCCCAACCAAAAAAAAATTACTCAGGTAATTGAAAACCTCCCCCGCACCCCCCACGCGCACCCCATCCACCACCCCACAAAAAAAAACCCTTCACAGTTGCTTGTTACCCCTAAAAAAAACTTAAGTTGCTCCATTTTACTCCCTTCGGTCCTCAATCTTCCTCTCCCTTAAATTTTCCATCCAAAGAAAACATGGCCGTTAGCTAATTTATAACAATCTCACATATGCTGCTTATAACCCCATGACTCTATTCGATCAAAGCGCTATTACTCTCTTGTTCTTCACCTTCCTCTTCCTCTTGATCTGGACCCTTATACCTAGGGCAACTGAAGAACTTTCCCCCTTTGTTTTCAGTTTTCCACTTACACGAATTGTGCATTTAAGTCCATATTCGCATTCCATTGCTTCATGGCTGGAGAAGGTTGAAAAGAAGATCCATATTTCATTGTCAATTGGAGAATTTGAAAAGCAACCTTTAAACCCTAATTTGAATTGGGGCTCTATTTATGGATTTTAGATGAAAAAGAGTGAAAACGGGTGGGTTGAGAGGTTTTAATAATTTTATCCCGACTTTTTTGGTTAACCGGCTAACGGAATAGGGAAGAGGGCTAGTGGAGGTTTTAAGAGGAACTTTAAAAATTTTGGATCGCAGGAAGTTATTATTAAGTTTTGAATTTTTTTTAGTAATTAGCAAAGTTTTGGGAAGGTCTTCAATGAAAAAAAACCCAAATTTTAATTGGAGCATAAATAGGAAGCAGAGTGAAGGTTTTTGAAAAGAATGTGGTATTTTGTTTTGCAGGTATCAAAGTAGAAAATCTTGCCTGCATTTAGGCTTAAAATTTTGGGTATGGAATAATATACAAAGTTGTATAAATTAATTTATCCAACAAATCTGAACAGTTTATTTTAACCGTTATTTTAACTAGCGGTTAAAATAAACTGTTCAGATTTAACCGATACTTAAAAGATACGTTAAAATATTTAACCGCTGCTTAAAATAGTGTTTCATATTATATAAAAGAGGAAACCGTCCCAACAGTTTCAGCGGTTTATGATTTTGAAATCCAAATTAGACGATTTTTACTATGATTTGAACTGCGATTCTTGCCGGGTATTCTTTTCATTCTTGGATTGATTACATAAAATAAATTAATTACTTTAATTAGTATAGGGTTTGTTAATTTTTGGGGATTTTTGTTAGGGTTTTCGGATGTAAATCGGAAATTTTTTCCTGTGATTTGAATTGCAATTGCTACTAGATATTCTCATATTTCTTGGATCGATTTTATAACATAAATCAATGAGTTTTATTGTTTCTTTGTCTGTTTCCAGTACTATTACTTCTTCTTCTTCTTTTTTCATCCAAAGTCGATGTTAACTGCTGCTTTAAGTAGCGGTGCGGATTTGTTGGATTATTTTTTATTTTGACCGCTACTTAAAGTAACGGTTATGATTTGTTGGATTCCTTTTTATCCAACGTTCATGTTAACCGCTGCTTTAAGTAGCGGTTCTAATTTGTTAGATTATTTTTTATTTTGATCGCTACTTAAAATAGCGGTTATAATTTGTTGGATTCTTTTTTCATCCAACGTTGATGTTAACCGCTACTTTAAGTAGCGATTCTGATTTGTTGGATTCTTTTTTCATCCAAAATTGATATTAACCGCTACTTTAAGGAGCGGTTCTTTTGAAAATGTATCCTAGCACCACCACAAGGTTAAAACCGACATCAAGCATGCAATTTTCAAAAAAACATGGTGCTAAACTACACTATCCAAAGATCTAACTAGATTATTAGGGTTTAAAGCATGATATAATAAAAACTACACTAAGAGATGGAGACTACATCTTTTGTAGACCAAGTCCTTCTCTTCTATAGCTCCGGGTAGTAGTCCCTACGACTCCTCTAGGCTCCACTTGAAGAACGTATCGAGATTGCTTCGTGACCTTCGTATCGAAGATGATCCACCCGAAACTTCTCTAATACAAGCTACCTCTTCACTAGTCTTTCTTTAGTGAAGGAAACACCCTAAACTCAAGTGCTAATCAAGTGTAGGATGGTGAAGTAGGGGTTCTAATCTCACTTAGGATTTATCCAAAACCTTATGGTTCACATCACATGTGAGGGTTAGGACTTGGAGGAGGAGGAAGAAGAAGATGGAGAGAGAGCTAGAGAATGAACTAAGGCAATGAGCTCATCTATGTGAATAATGAAGAATGGCTCAAATAAAACCCCCACTCATTGAAGCATGGAATATCTCTCAATAATAAAATGGAACCATGCTTCAATAGTGCAAGAAAAACCAATAAAAAAATGGCTATGTCATGCCTCACCATTCCACAAATATCTCCCCATTTTGCGACCTCATTTTTATTTTCCCAAAATAGAAATTCCATATTTCATATATATATATCACACACACACATATATAATTATATATAAAGAGTAGAAAATAATTAGTGAGCTATAATATTAGTTAATATATAATTATATCAAATATAAATATATATCATATTATTAAATCAACACTTGATTTAATAATTCGGTTATATCACATATAAACGACTAATATCATTTATCTGTATATCACATTATCAAATCAACACTTGATTCAATAATCCGGTTATATCACATATAACCTAACCGATATCAAATTACCGCCAGATTAGAATACGGTATCACACACTCGTATTTAATCAGGCCCCCCGCATATATCAACATATGTGCCCTACTTCGTTTCGCTTGAACTATGAAATCTCTGTGTGGGACTCTAAAGACTCGTCAATACGCCAGCAGTAGATAATGATCACATCAGTTATCCACAAGCCGTCAGCGGTACTAGTTGGATGTAACGGCTACCCGGGTATTGAGCGAATAGAAGATCAACAAGTAAGCTTGTCCAAACTCCCATGAAGCCTATAAGTAACGCTTACTGTACAGTCCGGTCTCTTCATCTGATATATCGCATATCGAGTCTAGGGGTGAATCGTCAGACCACAGTAACTTGATAAGTCATGCCAATGTATGGCTCATAAGAGTTCGAGAAACTACTAATAACACTTACCAGTAAATCTCATCAGCCCTGACCAGGAACTTATTGTTATAGCCAATCGAGCATAGCGCAACATCAACTCCCAATACCGGGAGAGACGAAACCCCTCTTACGCTCACTGCCTCCATGTGACTCGGGACTGTAACCCAAATCCACTTGTTTGCACGACTCCTTTGAGCCGTGGTAGAGAGGAAATCAAAGCACAGTGGGAGCCACACAAAACACTATGACGATCTCGGGTCTACAGACTAACTTGTACCAGTGTCATCAGAGAACTGCTATCTGACGATAGGTATGGTACCATCTAGGAGTTCTCGGCGAGTCCTGTTCGGTGTAACCATTCTTTAATGAGCACCTGTGTACAATTTTTGATGTCAAACACCAATAGTTATGGGATCAACCATCGCCCCCTACAGGGTCAAGAAACGTACACACTAGTCTACTCTGGAATATCGATGCCCTGTCTCGATATCCTCTCAACTAGAAACAATTAAAGGATGTGCTTGTGGACTACACAAGTCCCAGTAGTATGATTCGCATCATAGTCCTGGTAGTCAAGCAAACATCCTAAGGGCTTTATCAACATATATCAGAGAGATAGTATAATAATACAAGTGTACATGTTAAGATAAAGAGCAATCAGATAGCATACTATCATGTCGAGCAAGAAGGTCCTCTATATATATGTCCAAGCATCCACTATATCATACAATAATGGCCTCTAGGGCATACATATTCCTAACAATCTCCCACTTGCACTAAGGCCAGTTGTTGTATCTCATACCCAACATCCCAAAAAGTCTCTCAAACTGCGTCTGGAGGAGGGCCTTCGTGAGTGAATCCGCTACGTTGTCCTTCGTGTCTCCTGACCTCGATCTCCTGTCGATCTACTATCTCTCGGATCAGGTGATACCGTCTAAGAATATGTCTGAATCTCTGATGATACCAGGGTTCCTTCGTCAAAGCCACAGCTCCATTGTTATCACAATACACAAGTATTGGATTCTCAATGGATGGAACCACACCAAGTTCAACAATGAACTTCTTCATCCAGACAGGCTCTTCGGCAGCATCGTTGGCAGCAATGTATTCAGCCTCCATCATCGAGTCTGCTACGGTATATTGTTTGGAACTCTTCAAATATACCGCCCCTCCATTGAGGGTGAAGACAAAACCCGAGACCGACTTACTGTCGTCCTTATCACTCTGAAAGCTCGAATCGGTAAAGGACTCCATCTGGAGTTCACCATTACCATACACCAAGAACATCTCTTTAGTCCTTCTCAACTACTTAAGAATGTTCTTCACAGATGTCCAGTGTTTCTCCCCAGGACCTGATTGATACCTACTCTGTTTCCCCCAATCAGAGCAAAGCTCTGTTTTGAATTTCAAAATTCAAAAATCGAAGCAACGCTTCAGATTCTGCGCGCTGCGCGCCACTTGTCAAAAGCAGACACGCTAACGTCAGGAGCGCTGCACCCTAGCCAGCGCGTCACAATTTAGAGCAAAGCTCTGTTTTAAAATTCAAAATTTAAATTGAAGCAACACTTCAGATCCAGTGCTCTGCGCTGTGCGCCACGTGTCAAACACATGCGCGCTAGTGCAGTTGCACTGCGCTGCGCGCCACGTGTCAAACACATGCGCGCTAGTGCAGTTGCACTGCGCTGCGCGCCACGTGTCAAACACGGGTGCGCTAGCGCAAGGTGCGCCAGTGCTGGAATTAAAATTCCCCCACCGTCAGATCAAAAGATCTACTAATAACAAATTATTAATTAATCAGAACTAAAATTCTGTTATGGAAAGATTTTCCAATCTTATTAAAACAAGAAGATTATCTTCTGCAAAGCAGAAGCCCTAGGATCAAAGATCCAACGGTGGGAAATATTCCCAAATCAATCAGAGAAAGATCTCTTAAACTGATTTAACAAATCAATTGGCCCTATATAAATACCCCAAGACTTCAAGTCTCAGAAAAAAAAGAGAAAAAAAAACCCTCTGCAAACTTTGAGAAAACTCAAAGAAAAAGAAAAGCAAGCCTTTAGCAAAAGAAGATCATTTCTTCATGGTAAAGAATTAATTCTTGAACAACAGAGATGAAACCATCTCGTAAAAAGAAGAAACATCTTCTAAAAAGATCTTATATCTATAAAAAGACCAAGGTCTTTGATTAAAAAGAAAAGATAAAAAAGATCTAATCATAAAAAGACTAAAAGAAGTATTTTACTTCATTGACAGATCTTTGATCTATAAAGGCAGAGCCTTTATAAAAACAAGAACTTTTGTTCTTGGATCTTGAGGCAAAGCCTCCTTTGAAGAACATAAATTTGTTCTTTGATCTTAAAATTGATCAAAATGCGCTTTGCGCTATTAGACAGTGCTTTGCACTCATGAATTGCGCCCTTGCGCTCCTTAGACTGGCGCTCAGCGCCAAAACACGCCACGTGTCAACCATAGACACGATCTGCGCTTTGCGCTCCTGAAAACAGCGCACTGCGCTCTTGGGTCGGCGCTCAGCGCCAAGCGCGCCACATGTCACTCACTGGCGCACCCACAAACTAGCGCAGTGCGCTCATGAAGTAAAAGCGCAAAGCGCTAACAAACTAGCGCTTAGCGCTAAGCGCGACACGTGTCCTCTTCGTGTGCACTACTCGACAGAAGCGCAATGCGCTCTTTGACTGGCGCAAAGCGCCTGGTGCACCACGTGGCGTGCTGTCAGAACATACTTTGTTCTGATGAATGCCATGCATTCAATATAAGACAAAAAAATGTTAGAGCCCAATGCTTAGCATTATTAAAAGGGCAGAGCCCAAATAAAGGCCTAACAGGCAGAACAAAAATAAAATGTTAAATATTTTTAACTGGACTTAGCCCAATTCTGGCCATAAGTCCTCAACTTAAATTGAACTGATCCCATCTGCTCTTCCAATCAATTTACACCCGGTTCGAGGGTACATCTCTTTACTCCTTTGATATCTGTCGTTGTAATCCTTCAACGTCGTCAGAGAGGTGACGGGTCCCGACAACCACACATTACTACGGACTATGGGGTCCTTAAACATGGACTATGATGTCCTTAACCTTGGCCGTGATGTCTTAAAACTAATATCGGACTGTGGAGTCCTTAAATCCACGGACTATGATGTCCTTAACCTCGACCGTGATGTCTTAAAACTAACATCGGACCATGATGTCCTTAAACTCATGGACTATGATGTCCTTAACCTCGATCGCGATGTCTTTAAACTAACATTGGACCGAGATATCCTTAAACTACCAATGGACCGAGATGTACTTAAACTAATTATCGACCGCAATGTCACTAAACAAAACAATAGAGCCCAAATTTCTCTTTTGTTGGATCTAAACGATCCCGTTAAGTTGATCTTAGTCTAAAGTAAGATTAACGTATCCTTAACGAACGTTTAAGTCGATCTTAGTCTCAAATGAGACTAACGTATCCTTAAACCCAAACACCCCAAACCCAAATCTAAGAAAGATATGGATTTGGACTAGTCCACGCCCTACGGGCGACAACACAACTTAGTCTCCGTATACAATCCACAGGCAACCAAACACAAAACAAACTCTCACGACCCGAAGTGACCATCTGGAGAAGGAGAAAGTTGTTACCGCGATGCGGTAGCATAATTAACTGCAGAGGCTTGCGCCTGCAGGGAAGAGCGTCCCCATAATCAAAAACCCCTCAAACGAGGGGGAATCTAACGAAGTCTGCTACATCGGTCGCATCCGTTTAAACCTTCGATACATGATTCCATAAATCAACTTGGCATCTTCGGAGAGGTGGACGGATAGCACCAATTAGCATCTGCCCCGAATTTCAGGCAAGACGTACATCGCGTCTCCGCCGCGTCTTTCGGAGGGGAACAGATTCTGGCACGCCCGGTGGGACCTTTTCCTCATTCCACTCCACACTTCGTGTGTCGTGTTCGCGAACCAATTGCGGTTTGCCAATAGTTGCCCTTGGGTTTTGAGGTATTAAGATTTGGCGTTTTTCTTGGTGCAGAAAGCAAAGGATCAATGGTGTTCACCTGCTCGAAGTGTTCCACATGAAACTGCAACCTACGCTCCGCCTCACCTAGAGGTGTAGCTTACGGGCCCCAAGCGGCTTCCCTGTTCACAATGCCGGTGGAATAGGTCACCCAAACCACCACATGATTGTTTTTCGGGACCATGCTCCAGCCAGCAAGCTTCACCGTTTCTATGCCTGCACCGGAAGATCCCAAGAAGTCGGTCTTCGATCGGCTTGCTACTACCACGGCCCCTCTCAACGGGTCGTCCAACTCCAACTCCTCGGTCTTCACCAGGCTGAGCTTGAACTCCGATGTGCCCGCCAAGAAGCCCATGATACCCGAAGTGGCCATCCCAAAGAAGATAGTCATCCCTGCTCCTGAAGTCGTTAAGGCGGCTTCTCTTCGTAAAGGGTCGGTCTTTACAAGGCTGACTGCTTCCACTCCCACTCCTGCTCAGAAGTCTGTTTTTGACCGGTTGGACACGGCTTCTCAACGGACATCAGTCTTCAAGAGGCTGACATCAGCAACAACCCCTCACCTGAACGGAGGCCAAGACAAAGCCATTACTGAACCAACACCAACGGCTCGACATGATCGACGTCGCCACTGGCGCCGAGTAAGAAAGGCTGGGGGCAACTCCCCTTCTGGGCTAACTCCACCAGCTCCAACGGTGGAAATTAATGCTGTTGTTCCAACTGGGAACAGCTTCGAATTGCTGAATAAGGTGTGCAGGAATTCTCCTACCGCCGTGCTGAAAAGGTCTCCGCCGCCAGTGGAGACTGTCACAGAAGTAAAGCTGGAACGGTCCCTTCAACGGCTATCCTCTAAAATCTACAAGGTCTGGCGTTAAGTCCAAGACTCGGTGATTGATCCAAATTTCTCCCACCAGCAGAAGAAGCTGAAGGTCCGACAGGAAGAAAACCGTCCTACTAAGCCACAAAAGACGACGGCTACCTGGGTGCCTACTGTAACGACCCCCTCAACTTCGACCGCCCATAAGAGGAGAACGCTGGAGAAAATCCCCATGCCTGCGACAAATGTCAAAGGCACTGAGCCCAAACGCCCTAAGTCTGGGGGCATGGTGGTGCATACCGTCTTTATGGCATCCGGAAAAGAGGATAGCCGTATCTCCACAGGTCATCGACCGCTTACGCGATCTGTGATAAAAGCCCAAGAGCAGCAGCAAAAGCTTCAAGAGATGATGACTGCTATGGCAGAGCTCACAGGAACGAAAGCAAGCCCAGAGGCATCCTCAGAACAACGCTACGAGTAGGAAACTGATTCTGAGTTCCTTCGGAGAATGCTTAAAAAGAAGGACAAAGAGGCCGCGGAGCAAGCGGCCAATATAAAGCAAATGGCCCTTCTATTCCAAGATATGGTGGGCATGATGATCCAGCCGGATCCCCCAGCCGAAGATCCTCCAGTAATAATCGAAGATGATAGAGGAGAAACATCAAACTCTCTACCGGCTCTTTCAGCAGCCAAGGAGGAAACAATTTCCAAGTCTGCCCTGGATGACTATATGGCTCAGCAGATAAGAGTTCACCAGGCAAATGAAGCGGCTGGGCAGATTATTAGAACTGGGCGATCATATCCAGGCTGGTATGATCAGATAAAGTCCCCGCCGGGCTACACGATCCCCAAATTCCATGTATACAAGGGGACAGGAAATCCCCATCAACATGTCGCTCAGTTCAGGGCTCTTTGTGGCAACACCGGTGGCGATGATAAGCTCTTGCTCCGCCAATTCGTCGGCAGCTTATCGGAGACGGCGTTTGAGTGGTACTCCGAACTTCCAAACGACTCCGTCAAAACTTTCGCGGAAATGGAGTTGTTGTTCACCCAGCGATTCACAAGTGCTAGCGAACGCACCCCAATAACATCATTGATCAATGCCAGGGTGAAGCCGGGCGAGACGTAGGTTCAATACGCAATCCGATGGCGGAACCTATGGTCGAAGTGCGAACAGTGCATCGAAGAAGCACCAGCTGTGGGCATGTTCGTGGGCACCCTAGACCCTCATGCAACTATTTCACAGTTCATGATGTTCTTCAAACCGACCACATTCCAAGTTTTAATCGACAAGCTAGCCCAGATGGATCAAATGGGCCACAGACCGTCTCCCCCGAAGCCGGAGCCACGGAACGAAAAGGGTAAAGGGAAGGCGATCTTCGTTGCGAACACCCAACAGCAGCCCAGTGCCCCAAAGCTAGCGGATCAACTGGAAGAGAGACGGCGGTATTATAATGAGAAAATGAAGCGCCTGTTTACCGCCGGAAACTGGGAAAGACTGACGTCTTCACTGAATCTGGGGGCAGATGCTATTTGGTTTTATCCGTCCACCTCTCTGAAGATGCCAAGTTGATTTATGGCACCGTGTATCGGAGGTTTAGACGGATGCGGCCGATGTAGCAGACTTCGTCAGATTCCCCCTCGTTTGAAGGGTTTTTGATTGTGGGGACGCTCTTCCCTGCAGGCGCAAGCCCCTGCAGTTAATTACATTACCGCATCGCGGTAACAACTTTCTCCTTCTCCAGATGGTCACTTCGTGTCGTGAGTGTTTATTTTGTTTGTGGTTTCCCGTGGATCGTATACGGAGACTAATTTATGTTGTCGCCCGTAGGACGTGGATTAGACCAAATCCGTATTTACTTAGATTTGGGTTTGGTGTTTTAGTTTAAGGATACGTTAGCCATATTGAGGCTGAGATCAACTTAAACGTTCGTTAAGGATACGTTAGCCTAATCTCCAGACTAAGATCAACTTAACGGGATCGTTTGGATCCGACAAGAGAGCAATTGGCTCTATTGTTTAGTTTAATGACGTTGCGGTCGATTTCCAGTTTAGGGACATGGTGGTCCATCATTCCCATTTGGGGACGAGCATTAGTTTAAGGACATTTCGGTCCAACATTCCCATTTTGAGACGAATATTAGTTTAAGGACGTTTCGGTCCACGAGTTTAAGGACCCCGCAGTCCGTATCGATGTGTGGTTGTCGGGACCCGTCATCTCTCTGACATCGTTGAAGGATTACAACGATAGGTGTCAGAGGAGTTCGGAGATGTACCCTTGAACCGGATGTAAATTGATTTAGGAGAGCAGTCTTGCTCAGTCAATTTAATTTGAGGACTTACGGCCATGATTGGGTTAAGTCCAGTTGAAAAATGTTCAACGTTTTTATTTATCTTTGGCCTATTAGGCCTGTGCTAGGGCTTTGCCCCTTTTTAATAATGCACTGCATTTTATTCTGGCCTGCTAGGCCTTTTTGATTTGGGCTCAGTCCCTTTGTAAATGATGCAGAGCATCTGTTTTGGTTTGGGCTATGCCCTTTTTTAAAATAATGCATTGCATTTTATTAGGCCTGTTAGGCCTTTTTTAATTGGGCTTGGCCCTTCTGCAGTACATTAATTACTTGACAGTGGCTTGTTAGGCGCTTCGCGCCAATTACTGAGCGCAAGCGCTTGTCGTGGTGACACGTATCACACTCTGGTGAGCGCAAGCGCAACAGCGCAGTGCGCTGCGCCAGTGCGCTGCGCTGTTGCGCTACTGACACGTGGCGCGCTCTGGTGAGTTGCCAACCTTAAAGAGCAATGCTCTATTTTTTAAAAGCGCATAGCGCAAGTGGTTCTGGAGCTGACACGTGGCTCTCTCTGGTGGCTTGCGCCAACCCAGGAGCGCAACAGTGCAGTTTTTGCAAGTGCAAGGCACTGTTTCAATAACTTGAGAATCTTTAAGATTCCAGAACCAATGGTTCATAAAAAAGTGCAAGGCACTGTTATTATTTATTTTTTATTGAAGATCATTGATCTTGTTCTTAGATCAATGATTTATTCAGAAGAAGTTCTTCTCTTTTTTTTGCAAAGGTTTTTACCTTCTTTCCCTTCTTGAGTTATTCTCAAAATTCTTCAGAGTTCTCTCTGTTTTGTTGTTTTTGAAGTTCTTGATGTTCTTCTTCTGAATTGGGGTCTAGGGGCCTTTATATAGTGCCCATTAATTTGTTAAATTTGTTAAAGAGATCATTCTCTGAGTGATTTGGGGAATTTTCCCCACCGTTGGATCTTTGATCCAAGGGCTTCTGTTTTACAGAAGAAAATCTTCTTGTTTTAACAAGAACAGAAAAATCTTACTAGAATTTTAATTTTGTTTGGCGCAGATGCTGATCAGTCGAAAATAATGTATTTTTAACACGTCAATTTCCCTATCTTTTGCATTCATCTAGAGGTGTTCAGTTTGCATATTTCACATATTAGCAAAACAATAGTAAAATACCGAATTACCTGTGTTGTACTCTAAAACCGGCATTTTTAGGGAAATTGACTGTTTATCATGGCATCACATCATTCTTGTAGCGCAACACTTGTTTCGAAGTCTGTGCAGGAAATTCCAGAAACCGAGCCAAATTGTCAAAAGTGCTGATCAAAATTACACCAAGTCTAAGTCTGGTGATCTGGCAGTAACAATAAGGTGTAAAACTATTCCAGAAATTTATTCAAGACCAATGGGCGCTTCCCGCCGCGGATCCGCGGCATGACGACGTCAGCAGAGAAGCATATTTTCCCCATGTGCTTATTTCTAACGGCAAAGCTTCCAGAACTCTCCAGAAACTCCACGTGGCTTCATCTAGAAGGCTCGGCCTAACAACCTAGTTCTAGAAGTCTCCCTCCAACTAACTTCTTCTAGAAGCCTCCTTATAACAACCTTCTTCTAGAAAGCTCTCTCCAACAACCTTCTTCTAGAAGCCTCCTTATAACAATTTTCTTCTACAAGCCTCCTTGTAACAACCTCATTCTAGAATATTCCTTCCAAGAAACTTCTTCTAGAAGATTCTTTCTAACAACCTCATTTTGGAGGGAAAATTCAAATGAGGTGGTTCATTTTGGAGGGAAAAATCAAATGAGGTGGTTCATTTTGGAGGGAAAATTCAAATAAGATAGTTCATTTTGGAGGGAAAATTCAAATGAGGTGGTTCATTTTGGAGGGAAAAGTTGTTCATTTTGGAGGAAAATTTGAAATTTGAATTCTAGATCTAGGGTTATGAAAGCTTATAAAAGGGAGCCTAGATCTAAGGTTAAGGGTTGTTCATTAGTTCAATCTTCATCTCCCCCAAATTCAATACAAGTTGAGTGTCACAACCTGTAAACCCTAACCCTAATTCCAAAATCCAAAGCCAAATTCAAGATCCCGAGTACCATTCAAGCGAGAAACCTTCAACCTTTTAGGAGTGGAGCCGATCTTCAATCGAGCAAGTGATCCAAGCCGATCCGCGACTCAAGGAGACGAGCGAAGCCGAAATCGACGATCAAGTTCCTTCCTCTTGTAGTTCTTAAGAGTTGTAACTAAATTGTTGATAAATAAAAGGTGAAATTCTTTAATCTTGCTTTTTTTAAATTCTTGCATAATGATTCGATCTCAATTTGTGATTGTGGTTCTTGTTGTGATGTTTGAGTAAAACTCCGCTCGTAAAGGAGTCGAGACGATCAATAGAATGATGATGTAACAATCTTAAAACGATTCTTAAGTCCTACGAGTTTTATAAACCTTAGCAAATTGAAGAATCGACGACCTAGTTTCGTTGCGATGCTTTCTTGATTGTGATCACTCGAAATTAGGGATCCACGATCGATTCTTGAATTTACTAGAGGCTAGAATATGAATGATATCGACGAAAGAACAAGGGATAGATGATGAAACCCTAGTTTCACAAGAAATCCCTAATTCTCGTTGATCATCATCGATCTAGTATCAATTTCATCGATGGATAAGAATACGAAATCGCTAGATTTCATCACATCTATAGATCCGATCTACTCCTACGAGCCTCATTTCGATTCTTGATATTTGATTTGGAAATCATCACAAATTCTCAATTCTTGATTTTATCGTTTCTTGATTTAGACTAGATTTTCCTAATTCTTGAGCTTCAATTTACAAATCATGAATTGTTGTTTGTCTTCTTTTCTTTAAAGTTTCAACTCATCTAAATTGAAACACGAACGATTACACTTTCCCTGTGGACGATCCGCACTTACTGTCGCGCTACAATCGACATCGTTATTGGTTGCGGTCAAAATATTTTTGGTTGTGATTTCTATACAATTTTCTACATACACACCGGAAACGTTTCAATCAAATGGCGCCGTTGCCGGGGATAGTGCGCTAATTGTTCGTATTTTTGAAATTTGAGTTGAAAAGTTTATTCCATCTATATTTTTAGATCAAAATTCGCGCAAACTCTAAACGTGTTGTGATTTGTTGCGAGGAAATCTGGAATTTGTGAAGCTGTGGAAATTTTTTTCAGAGTATTCCAGAGGACTGAGGAAGTGAACAATAGCTTGCTGTTAAATTTTTATGCAGAAAAGCGATTAAACCGTGGTGGATCCGCGGCATTAGGCGACTCCCGCGGCGGAACCGCGGTGCTACAGTAGAATCACTGTTCCAAAATTTCTGGTAATCCTCTACACTTTCTTATCTTCTCTTAAATCTGCTCCAATTGACAATTTGCTACAGGTTTCTTTGCAAATAAATCGCAGCGCCGCAAAAAGCTAAATAAATTGTGCGTGTTTTTGATTCTTGGTTGTTTGCATAATAATACGGAATTTAAGGGGCACGACCAAATTCAGATTAGATGGGGAGTTCATTACCCTTCCTAAGCCCCAAAAATCACAAACTTGCATCCGCATTTACCCTCATTAACTAAAAAATATCTAGAGATGACTCTAAAGACCGTCGCGCTCACTTAGGACAAGAGAAGGCCGTGGGTAATTCATTGCTTATCCGCGTTTTTTTGTGGTGTCTAAGGCAAGTGTGTCGAAGGCTAGTGGTTACTTAATTAGGCCCACTACTTACGTAGTAGAGAACCTCCCACTTATCTGGCACTTACCTGGCCACAGGAGAGACAAAGAGGCACTGGAGGATTTATCCTGCGACTTGTCTTTTGGCAGTTAGGAGCGGTCTAGAGCTTTGACCTAGGTGACCACTAGATTTTAGGGTTGCTTGTTGCATTTGTTGTGATCGCATCATATTTTCAAAAATCCGTATATTTTCAAAACAAACACCAATCACATTCATTCTTTCCCCTAATTATAAGTCACGCTGCCACTTGTACTAACCCTTTTTAGTGCAAGATAGGCTGGACACGGGATTCTAGTGCCCGTTTAGTCCGCGTTCCCTTGATCGACCCTAAAGTCGGTATTTCTATATTTACCTCTTCTTTACCCACCACCACACCCATTTCGATGGACGATTCTCCATCGAACTTCTTTACCACTACTCTGCCGCCGTCCGTTGGTGCGTAGAATCCACCCCGCATCTCTCTCCAAGAGAGGTGCTATCCTACACGAGGTCCCCTTTCCACCTGTCTTTCCATTCCACCAGCCAACGGGGAAAATTTTGAAATTAAACCCCAATACATCAACCTTCTACCAAAATTTCACGGTCTCGAGTCTGAAGACGCATATGCCTTTATCACCAAATTTGAAAATGTATGCGCAATGATGGGTACCTCACAGCTTTCGATGGATGCTATGCGTTTACGTCTTCTCCCATTCACCTTGTGCGATATAGCCGAGAAGTGGTTGTATAACACTACCGCACATTCCATCTCAAACTGTGGAGAATTCGTCAAAGCATTCCTTAAGAAATTCTACCCACATCATAAAACAGCTCGAGTCCGTAGCGAAATAAATCAATTCACCCAGCTTCCAAATGAAATATTTTCAAAATTTCTTGAACGCTTCAAGGATCTGATAGTCCAATGTCCACATCACGGAATCCCTAGATGGGAACTGTGCAGAATCATTTATGAGGGCATTAATCCTAACGCAAGATAGACCCTTGAATCTATGTGTCAAGGCAACTTCATGACCAAAGATGATAGGGAAGTCTGGAAATTTCTAGAAGATTTCGCTGAAAAATCTTTACAGTGGGAGGGTGTGAGTCAATCGTCTAGGGATGGCAATGATATTTCCATAGGAGTTAGAGCTGAAATTCCAGCTTTACACAAGAAATTCGACGCTATGGAAAAAAAAATTTTAGCCACCGCCCTAAATCAAATGTCACTCTCCAAAACTGTATGTGGATGCTGTTCTGATCCTTCTCATTTGACAGAAGAATGTCCACGAAATTCTCCGTTTCAAGGTCATGAGCATACCAATGCCGCATTTCAAAGACTTAGGAACGATCCATTTTCTTCCACATATAATCAGGGTGGGAGGAATCACCCTAATTTTGCTTGGAACCAATCACAATCTCAAAATACGGTTCCAACCTAAAACAATTTCCAAAGGGTCCTTCCACCACAACAGCAACCACTTCAATTGAGTCAGCGCCCCTTCCAATCACAAAACTTCCAAAATCCGACCAACACTTTTGCACCACATGAAAACTCTTTGCAATTGACCGGTACTGATAATACCTCTGCACTAGCACAAACCTTGGATACTTTCATGAAACAATCCATCCAAGGGACGACAAGTTTGCAATCTTCCGTCGAGAATGTGATGAAGATCATTATCTCTCAAAATGAGAATATCAAATCGATGGAAGCACAAATTGCACAACTAAAACCCGAAATGAATGCAAGAGAGAAAGGGAAACTTCCAGCTCAACCTTTGCCCAATCCTGGCTATTCACATCTTGTGAATGCAATCACGTTGAGATCTGGAAGAGTGCTTGACAATCACCTTGGGGAAGAGTTTGATGATACAGAAAAATCTATCAATGATACCCCGGCTGAGACCTTTCCTTCCACTTCTACTTCTAATTCTGACCCCAGTTCTTCTACCCCACCACCTTCTTGCGAGCCTATTCTTCGTTTCCCACAAGGCTCGCCACCTCATCCCATCTCTTCTAGTTCACAGAAAATGATCCCCACTTCTATTCTGGAATCGGGTCCACACACACTTCCTTCTCCTATGATGGACCCAACGCTTATTGCTAAAGCACCTTATCCTAATCGGTTAAGGGCTAACACATCAAGTCCACATATGGAGAAGATTATGGACATGTTTAAGCAAGTTAACATCAACATCCCTCTCCTAGATGCTATCCAACAAGTTCTGTCCTATGCGAAAACTCTTAAGAACTTGTGCATTAGGAAGAGGAAGAATCAAGTGCCTAAGAAGATTTTTATGGCAAAGACAGTAGACACGGCTTTCCCTCAACAAGTACCGAGGAAACGTAAGGACCCTGGCTGTCCTACTATTTCTATTTCTATTGGGGAAAAACACATCAACCGTTCTTTACTAGACCTTGGCGCTAGTGTTAACTTGCTTCCATATTCAGTCTATGAGCAACTAGGTATCGGAGTGTTAAAGCCCTCGAGCATAACTCTCCAGATGGCTGACCGATCAATCACCAAATCTAAGGGTGAACTGGAGGATGTGTTAATAAAAATCGGGAAATTTGTATTCCCTGTGGATTTTATTGTAATTGATACACAACCTGTAGCGAACCCACGGAATCAAATTCCGATGATTTTAGGTCGCCCCTTTTTGGCCACTTCCAATGCGATCATCAACTGTTGTAACGGTTATATGACCCTATCCTTCGGGAATAGGTCAATAGAGCTGAACATTTACAAGTTGGGAAGTGTACCCTCCGAACCTACTGCTCAGGTCTGTTCTGTCGACTTAATGGATATCGACAGCAGCGAATTTGATGATCCTCATGATACTGATCTTGACTCTTTTCATACGTTATTGTTTGACCCAACTATGTATCATACACATACGGACTCTTCCACCGAGATGTCCGGGTCAACAACTAACACTGATTATGAACTGCTTTTAGAGTCTGAAGATCACCCCGCGATTTGTGATGACATTCTTCACCGGGGTATTGATGGAACTTTTGAGGAGATCTTCGCTGATGAACTCACATTTTTGAATGACACGGGTGTTGAGATGAATCATGTCCCAATCAATGAAATTGAACCTCCACCCCTTCTTCTGAACTGTAAAAAGAATGCGAGTAATCCATCACATTCACTGCATCGTCTCTCCAAAATGAGACGCACACACATTCTATTCCACCACTTACCCTTTCCCCACTTATTCTTCCACCAACCAGAGCACTGCATTGATAAAATTTTTGAATGGTTGGTGTTAACCTTCGGTCTTTGCAAAGCTTGGCATCGACCAATGATTTTTGACCCCCTCATGTGATTTTCAAAAAGATTAACATTGCATAACTCAAGTTTGGGGGGGGGCATTTTTTCTGGCTCTTGAAAAGAAAATTTTTACAAAATGATGAGCCAAGAATAAGTTTGGGGGAGGTTTTTCACTTAAATATTTTGCCCCCACTAATAAATTCCTCCCAAGCTTACAGGTTTTTCGAGATTTAGCTGATGGCAACAGTGAGGACACTGTTGAAAACAGGTTTGGGGGAGGTTTGTGCTTATTTTCGCATCATTTGCATCATACTTTGCATAAGCACAAAACATTTTCAAAACCTATAAAAATTTTTAAAAAAAAATTCAAAAATAAAATCATTTTTGTACATAAATAAGATAATAAAAGATTAGATAGTGAAAAATTACATCCATGAGATTAGAAAAATTTAAGAAAACCAAGAAAATTAGAAGTTTTCTTATACGAACTAGTAATAAGTAGTTATGAGCCATTGTCCCAAGGATTAGTAAGATGAAGGAAGTCACTAATCTGAGGATAAAAATAAGTCTGAAAAATAGTTTCTATTCTGAAAGCCAAACATTTTGAACGTTGATACCCTACTATTCGCACTTACACACGTCTTGAAACTCGGGATAGTAGAGAATACCTTGAAATGCTTTTGTCTAAAAGCCGATGTATGAAGGAAATAAAAAAAAATGATGAATAAAATATAAAATGGTGAGAAAAATGAACACTGATTTTGTTATTGCTAAGGCAGCAATAAAAAAAAATATAGCGATGGTGCCTCTTCACCTAGTGCCCTAAGGCCAACTGGTCTGGGAGTCACTGCTAAGCCTTAGGTGGTGCAAGACGAGGAAAATACACCAAATAAGCAAACACATGAGTAATCGGTCGGTTAGTACCTCAAGAAGTATTAACGGTCGCATGAAAGTGTGTGAGCAAATTCATCCAAATATTCATTAATTAAAAAAGTACTGAGATGGATGGACAAGAGTATGATAGCTTGAATTGAATTCTCCGGATGTAGGGATGTCCTTTACACACTCGTAGGGTTATATGATCGATGTTTGGAAGAAAGATTGGAATGAAGAATAAAGACGATGTTTTATTGAGGGATGATGTGATTTCTGACATCTTTTCATGACTATTAAGATAGGGCTCATGACAACCGAAAATCTAGCTTAGTTGGAAACCCTAACTTTCAAGGCTTTTCTTTTACAATTCTTGTCTTTAAATGTAATATTCATGATCTTTATTTTATTATTGGATTTTGTGGGTGCAATCAGCTGAAAACCCTCAGGAGACAACACTCCTCCTATTAGGGACACCTAGAGGTTTAAAGGCTTGTTGCACGTGCTCAGTGCAATCGTGTTGCCTACGAAAGTGTGCTAGTTAGTTTTTCTCTTTCTTTATTTTTTCCTTCTCTTTTTAATAAAACAGTTCGCTCGAGACGACCGAAAATAAGTTTGGGAGAATTTGATCAGTCGAAAATAATGTATTTTTAACACGTCAATTTCCCTATCTTTTGCATTCATCTAGAGGTGTTTGGTTTGCATATTTCACATATTAGCAAAACAATAGTAAAATACCGAATTACCTGTGTTGTACTCTAAAACCGGCATTTTTAGGGAAATTGACTGTTTATCATGGCATCGCATCATTCTTGTAGCGCAACACATGTTTCGAAGTCTGTGCAGGAAATTCCAGAAACCGAGCCAAATTGTCAAAAGTGCTGATCAAAATTACACCAAGTCTAAGTCTGGTGATCTTGCAGTAACAATAAGGTGTAAAACTATTCCAGAAATTTATTCAAGGCCAATGGGCACTTCCCGCCGCGGATCCGCGGCATGACGACGTCAGCAGAGAAGCAGATTTTCCTCATGTGCTTATTTCTAACGGCAAAGCTTCCAGAACTCTCCAGAAACTCCACGTGGCTTCATCTAGAAGGCTCGGCCTAACAACCTAGTTCTAGAAGCCTCCCTCCAACTAGCTTCTTCTAGAAGCCTCCTTATAACAACCTTCTTTTAGAAAGCTCTCTCCAACAACCTTCTTCTAGAAGCCTTCTTATAACAACCTTCTTCTAGAAGCCTCCTTGTAACAACCTCATTCTAGAATATTCCTTCCAACAAACTTCTTCTAGAAGATTCTTTCTAACAACCTCATTTTGGAGGGAAAATTCAAATGAGGTGGTTGTTTATCACATAATATTGCATTTTGTACTCCCCATTCTTATGCATTTAAGAATAAAAACAGGTGCTTTTGACCCATGTCTGCTACATGTTACAGGTTACAGGTTCTTAGAGCAAAAACAGTGAAAAACACAAAAGACGACACAAAAGAAGGACTTTTGACCAACAATTAGGAAGATCTTAGTAAAGCTCAGCAGAAGAACGGTTCACCATCAACGAGACAACAAAGATCCAAATTTGCAAGAAAGACGGTTAAAAGATCCATTGCAAAGTGTTCACTGACGATCTGGAATTAATGCAGAAGCCCAATTGAAAATATGAATAAAGAACCAGTAAGCCCAGAGTAATACCAAGAAGCCCAGGAAATTCCATCATGAGATCTCATTAATGGGCCGCGGAACCGCGGCCCAAAGCCCACTAAGGCCGCGGATCCGCGGCCGTTTTGAAGGTTCATGGAAAGAAATTTCTTGCAGATTGTTCAGGAAGCTATGGAAAGATTTCTTGGGGCTATATTTGTAACTTTAGACATGCGGTGCAATTGTAAACCTAGGGTTTCTATGTCCTATAAATAGAACCCAAGACCTTGTATTTTCTTATGCCTCCCTTTATGAATAAAATTTAGAAATCTTTTGGAGAGCATCGGTGTTTCTTTTCCATTCAAAAATTCAGATCTGACAACCCTGCATGGATGATTGGAGGGATGCATCTGTAAGTAGTTTTATTTAATTGCTCTAGTTTAGATTTTAATTCCTTGCCTTAGATGTTAGCCTTGGGAAAGGCTTTTGAGAGATGAGATCTCTCATCCCTTTCTTACCCATCACATAGAATCTATAGGACTCCATGCATACATGCACATACCGCTCCCTACGGCACCCTATCCCTCGAGGTAGCGGTGATACCGTAGTATAAAGGCCCAGTTGTGATGTTTTCCATGGAGGTTAGGGTAAGGATTGATAAAGGAAGGACAAGAACCTAGAGGAAGGAACACCTTCCCGAACGGATCTAATCCACTTTATTGATAATTACCATAACTCCTCTTAGATCCTAATTTGGGTATAGAAAGCGTTGAGATTTATTTACATTTCCAAACCATTCCTAAACCTAACGCTAGCAAGATTTAGATCTAGATAATTTTAGTATAGATAATTTAGGTTTTTAGATTTAATAATTAATCCGAACACCCTTCGGAATTAACTCGTTAGCGCGACTAGGAAATTCACAACATCCCTGTGTACCGACCCGTACTCACCGGCTAGCTTCATGCGACGCCGTTCTTGATTGCGGTTACAAATATTTTTGATCTATCTTTTAGAAAGCGCAAGCACGCTGAATCAGTCAAATCAAATGGCGCCGTTGCCGGGGATGGCGTAGAATTTTCTTTTCGCAATTTCGGGTTAATCATAAAATTTAAAAAATCATAAAAATCTAAAAAATCCAAAAAAAAATAAAATATAAAAATATATCAATTGTTATTTTTTGGAAAGGGTACTTTGTTGTGTGATATCTTGCAGGAACAAACTCGGATCTGGAAATTTACAGAAAGACAAACAGAAAACTAAATATCAAAACAGAAGGGAACTACGAAATCAGAGCAGCAGAATTTTCCCGAGAACCAAGCCCTCCATTGCGCCGCCCTTCCGCCGCACTAACCCACTTTAGACCGTGGATCCGCCGCGGTCTTGGAGTTTCAGAACGTCAAAATTTTTCTGGGGACCAGCGCCCGCTCCTTCACCGCGGAACCGCGGCGGGAGACCCCTTTTGGCCGCGGTTCAGCTGCTCTCGGGTGACGTCATCAGGTGAAAATTCCTCTGTAAGCTTCTCTGGTCTTTCTATGGAGATCTAGATATATCTTTTCTGAAATATTCCTGCAGGATTTTGTGCGCCTTAAAAATATATTCCCTTCCAAATAACAATCTTGTGCAGGATTTTTGGGCCCCGCTTGAACTAAATTGATTGCAAGAAATATTTTGCTGTTAATTCTTTCCAAATAAAGATTCTTGTGATATGCTTCAAATAATAACCAATTGCAAGTAATATTTTGTTGTTGCATATCTTTTCTATAAAATATTTTGCTGTTGCATATCTTTTCTCTAAAATCTTTTTGCAACAAAATTTTTTCCAAATAAAAAAAATGAAAATAACAAGGACAAATATTTTGTAGAGCTTGCAAATTTCTTTATTAGCCCCAAATAAATCCTTGCACCATCCAAACTTCCTTCTTGTCACCTTTCTTCTTCTAACATGGGTACCCCACACAATAAATCACTTGCCGAACTTTGGTATCCCGAACCTAATTTTGCGTCATATGTCAATGTGTTCGGTCAATTTAAAGACGATCCTTCCATGCCTAAAAAATCTTTGAAAGATCATATAGAGGAGTCTAGGAGAAACAGTTTGACTTTTCAACCCACTTTGTGTCAACCGAGTCAACCTTTACCATCTACATATGTTGATACCACTTCTTCAAGTCCTTCTGTAACTCCTAGGCCGATGTCCATTGCTGAGCATATTGCTCAAGCTCGCATTCGATCTTTCACCCCTCTCCACTCATCTAGTTCTAGGGATCCACACGACTATTCACCTTCTTATCCATATGTTGATCCTACCCCTGTCCTACCACCCACTTCCTACCAGTCATACCCAACCTTCCCACCTTCACTAGACACTGTTTCGACATAGCCATTAGGGAGTTTCACATATCCAACCAATTTTGAATCTTTTACTGAAACCCCCTTACCACCTAAGTCTAGTTTGGAAGAGGCGTTGGAGGCGTATATCGCAGCAACAAACAAAATGGTTAGGAATGTGGAAGCGTCCGTGGCCACCTTTATGCAACCTGCTGAACCGGTAGCTAGTTTTCCGCTAGCTCCAAATTTTTCAATGTATGGGGCGGCAGTTGGACAGAGTGAGAATGAGAGAGGATTTCCAAATCAAACCTACCCTTACCCAATTGAAGCCCACAACTCCTGTTTTCCATCGATTGCCCTAAATAGATCACCTGTTGAAAATAAAAATGAGTTGTGTGATTTTGTAGTGTTTGATTTGCCAGATTGTGAGGAACCCCTTTCGAGTGAAACCGCACCTAATCCTTTCGATCTTTACACCTCCACTCTAGAACCTAAATCGATAGATATCCATGCTTTTGATGAGGTGTCTAAAGAAATTGATTTTCACTTGATTGAGAATATAGACGCCGGGAATATTTCGGATGATGAACCTGTCGATTTAATTGAAATTTTATGTTCAAATCATCATCCCGAGTTATTAAATGTTTCTCCCGAATCTCATATGCGTCTTGATTTTGATGATAATGGCATGGATGAGTTGAATATTGTGGAGAATTATGAGGATAATATTGAGGAGAGTAGTGAGGATCATATTGAGGTTGAACCATTTTTCTTTGATGTGTCGGATTTTCCAAGTCATCCTCTTGAACCTTTACCTAAATCACCCTCCCTCTTTTCCATCGTTCCGACCACGCCTCATTTCACACTTGACGACTGTGAGCTTGAAAACTTTTCCTTCGAATCTGACACAGTTCTCACAGCCGATGACACTTACAAGTGTTTCACTTTTTCGGACGATGTTGATGACTCACCGCCCGAGTTTGAGTCCTTTACATTTTCAGCTGAGCCATCAGACTCGGTTGATTATAGCAGTTTCGAACCATTAATGGAATCTTTCAAGTTCGAAACAGTTTACTACGGTGAGCAAGATACTATCCCTAATTCACTCCCTTTCGTCTTTCCCATTGTTCCGACCGGACAAATGACCGTTACGCTTTCATCTCCTATACCAAGTTCGGCGTACCCATGTTTTCTTGCGAATCTTGAGGGATTTGATCCCATTTCTCGACGAGTAGATAGGTTAGCGCAATCGCTTATAACATATCGGTCATCACATATTGCGCTAATTTATTCACTCAATTTACACCCTCAAGATCGTACTCCACTTCCTTCTTCTTTTCGCCATTCTTCTCCCCCACCGAGACCATATTCTACCATTCTTCTTTCCACACGGTCTCACGTGCTTCTCATTTTCTTGCACCACCTATACCATTTCCACGATAAGATTTTTGAATGGTTGGTGCTAACTTTTGGCTTGTGCAAGGCCAAGCTTAAGTTTGGGGGAATCCTTGTATATATGTATATATATTTTTTTTGTTTTCTTTTTCTATAAAAAAATAAAAAAAATTTCAAAACATTAAAAATATAAAAAAAAAATTATAAATAAATAAACAGGGGAGTGCCGGTATTTTGACCCTCTTGGTTTAGCATGACAGTGAGGACACTGTCAAGTTCAAGTTTGGGGGTATGCTCGGTACGTCTTCTTCCTTCGCATTCATTTGTACATATTTTTGCATTTGCATGCTTATTTGAAAACCCATAAAAATTTGAAAAATTTGAAAAATTATAAAAATTATTGTATTCAATTTTGGTTAATTGACTAGAGTTTGACAAATAGGTTAACTAGCTAGGAAAAACTAGATCTTAGACTTAGTGAATTAAAAACCCTAAAGATAACCTCCCTTAAAGTTTAACAGTAGAAAGTATATGCCTTGTAGTTTATTTAGAAATAGGCAAATTTTGGGTTCACTTCTTAGGCTAAGTCAAAATGAGGGAAGAGTATTGATGTTCCTATTAGAGTATAAGTTTGAAAAATAGTTCCTAGCTTAAGTCTAGATTCTGAAAACATGTACCCTACAAAATGCACAAACACGCACCTTGAAACTTGGATTAGTAGAAGAGACCTTGAAATACTCTTGTTTAAAGTCCTTAGCACAATGAAAAAGAAAAAAAAAGTGGATAAAGAAAAAAAATGGACACTGGTTTTTGTGATTACTTAAGGCTGTAAAAATAGAAAAATATTTAGCGAGGGTGCTTCATCACCTAGTGCCTTAGATCAACTGGTTTGGGAGCCACTGCTAAAAACCTTGGGTGTTGCAAAACTAGGAAGTACGCTTTAAAACGCTAACGCATCTTGTAATCGGTTGTTGGTACCTCAAGAAGTATTAACAGTTGCATGAAGGATGTGAAAGCGAAAGTTCACAAGTGCTTTGGACAATGGACGGGAGTACGATTGCTTGATTTGAATTTCCAAGTGTAGGGGTGATATTTACACACACGTGGGGATATGTGATTAGAGTTTAGATGAGAGAAAGAAATGAAGAATAGAACTTGTATCTTTAGTGGGGTTGATAGAAATTCCTGAGCGGAGATGCAACCCTAGAAGGAAAACTTAGGAAATGGCGAAAGCTAAGTAAGTCTATAGGATATATATAATCTTAAGTTAAATGATGAGGAAGTGTGAAGAATGTGGGTGGATAATTTGCGAGTCAAAAGATAATAGAATTCCTTGTTAGAAAACCTAATTGGAGAACAAAAGTCAATGGGCCGAATTGATAGGATTTTGTGGGTAGTATCCGCTGAAAACCCTCAGGAGACAACACTCCTCCTACTAGGGACACCTAGAGGTTTAACGGCTTGTTGCACGAGCTCAGTGCAATCGCGTTTCCCTGCGAAAGTGTGGCTATGTTAGATTTTTAAATAATAAGTTTGCTCGAGGGCGAGCAAAAGATAAGTTTGGGGGTATTTGTTTATCACATAATATTGCATTTTGTACTCCCCATTATTATGCATTTAAGAATAAAAACAGGTGCTTTTGACCCATGTCTGCTACATGTTACAGGTTACAGGTTCTTAGAGCAAAAACAGTGAAAAACACAAAAGACGACACAAAAGAAGGACTTTTGACCAACAATTAGGAAGATCTTAGTAAAGCTCAGCAGAAGAACGGTTCACCATCAACGAGACAACAAAGATCCAAATTTGCAAGAAAGACGGTTAAAAGATCCATTGCAAAGTGTTCACTGACGATCTGGAATTAATGCAGAAGCCCAATTGAAAATATGAATAAAGAACCAGTAAGCCCAGAGTAATACCAAGAAGCCCAGGAAATTCCATCATGAGATCTCATTAATGGGCCGCAGAACCGCGGCCCAAAGCCCACTAAGGCCGCGGATCCGCGGCCGTTTTGAAGGTTCATGGAAAGAAATTTCTTGCAGATTGTTCAGGAAGCTATGGAAAGATTTCTTGGGGCTATATTTGTAACTTTAGACATGCGGTGCAATTGTAAACCTAGGGTTTCTATGTCCTATAAATAGAACCCAAGACCTTGTATTTTCTTATGCCTCCCTTTATGAATAAAATTTAGAAATCTTTTGGAGAGCATCGGTGTTTCTTTTCCATTCAAAAATTCAGATCTGACAACCCTGCATGGATGATTGGAGGGATGCATCTGTAAGTAGTTTTATTTAATTGCTCTAGTTTAGATTTTAATTCCTTGCCTTAGATGTTAGTCTTGGGAAAGGCTTTTGAGAGATGAGATCTCTCATCCCTTTCTTACCCATCACATAGAATCTATTGGACTCCATGCATACATGCACATACCGTTCCCTACGGCACCCTATCCCTCAAGGTAGCGGTGATACCGTAGTATATAGGCCCAGTTGTGATGTTTTCCATGGAGGTTAGGGTAAGGATTGATAAAGGAAGGACAAGAACCTAGAGGAAGGAACACCTTCCCGAACGGATTTAATCCACTTTATTGATAATTACCATAACTCCTCTTAGATCCTAATTTGGGTATAGAAAGCGTTGAGATTTATTTACATTTCCAAACCATTCCTAAATCTAACGCTAGCAAGATTTAGATCTAGATAATTTTAGTATAGATAATTTAGGTTTTTAGATTTAATAATTAATCCGAACACCCTTCGGAATTAACTCGTTAGCGCGACTAGGAAATTCACAACATCACTGTGGACCGACCCGTACTCACCGGCTAGCTTCATGCGACGCCGTTCTTGATTGCGGTTACAAATATTTTTGATCTATCTTTTAGAAAGCGCAAGCACGCTGAATCAGTCAAATCAGTGGTTCATTTTGGAGGGAAAATTCAAATGAGGTGGTTCATTTTGGAGGGAAAATTCAAATGAGGTGGTTCATTTTGGAGGGAAAAGTTGTTCATTTTGGATAGAAATTTGAAATTTGAATTCTAGATCTAGGGTTATGAAAGCTTATAAAAGGGAGCCTAGATCTAAGGTTAAGGGTTGTTCATTAGTTCAATCTTCATCTCCCCCAAATTCAATACAAGTTGAGTGACACAACTTGTAAACCCTAACCCTAATTCCAAAATCCAAAGCCAAATTCAAGATCCCGAGTACCATTCAAGAGAGAAGCCTTCAACCTTTTAGGAGCGGAGCCGATCTTCAATCGAGCAAGTGATCCAAGCCGATCCGCGACTCAAGAAGACGAGCGAAGCCGAAATTGACAATCAAGTTCCTTCCTCTTGTTGTTCTTGAGAGTTGTAACTAAATTGTTGATAAATAAAAGGTGAAATTCTTTAATCTTGCTTTCTTTAAATTCTTGCATCATGATTCGATCTCAATTTTTGATTGTGGTTCTTGTTGTGATGTTTGAGTAAAACTCCGCTCGTAAAGGAGTCGAGACGATCAATAGAATGATGACGTAACAAATCTTAAAACGATTCTTAAGTCCTACGAGTTTTGTAAACCTTAGCAAATTGAAGAATCGACGACCTAGTTTCGTTGCGATGCTTTCTTGATTGTGATCACTCGAAATTAGGGATCCACGATCGATTCTTGAATTTACTAGAGGCTAGAATATGAATGATATCGACGAAGGAACAAGGGATAGATGATGAAACCCTAGTTTCACAAGAAATCCCTAATTCTAGTTGATCATCATCGATCTAGTATCAATTTCATCGATGGATAAGAATACGAAATCGCTAGATTTCATCACATCTATATATCCGATCTACTCCTACGAGCCTCACTTCGATTCTTGATATTTGATTTGGAAATCATCACAAATTCTCAATTCTTGATTTTATCGTTTCTTGATTTAAACTAGATTTCCCTAATTCTTGAACTTCAATTTACAAATCATGAATTGTTGTTTGTCTTCTTTTCTTTAAAGTTTCAACTCATCTAAATCGATGTTCGTAACGATTGCACTTTCCCTGTGGACGATCCGCACTTACTAACGCGCTATATTAGACACCGTTACTGATTGCGGTCAAAATATTTTTGGTTGTGATTTCTATACAATTTTCTAACTACATAATCCGAAATCGTTTCAATCAGATGCACTGGCGCTTGACACATTCGCACAGCGCAGAGCGCAGCGCAACTGCGCTGCCACGTGCCGCGCAGCGCAGCGCAGAGCGCAGCACAACTGCGCTAGCGCAACTGTGCTGCCACGTGTCGCGCAGCGCAGTGCTTGCGCAACTGAAGCGTTGCTTCCTTTAATTTTGTTTTAAATAGAGCCTTGCTCTGATTGGGCGCGCTGCCTTGGGTGCTGCGCTGACGTATCGGCTTTTGACACGTGGCGCGTTGCGCGCAGCGCAAGGGATTTGAAACGTTGCTTCAATTTTTGAATTTTGAAATTCAAACAGAGCTTTGCTCTGATTGGGGGAAACAAATGCCCCCCACCGTTGCGCTCACGTGGTGCACACGTGAGTGCAGCGGTGGCAAGATCTTGGCCGTTGGATCAACGGGTGAGTTGAAGGGGCGCAGGCGTCTATAAATAGGACCCTTGGTCCTTAGTAAATGTTTTACCATTTTCAAGAATCTTGATTGTCAGAGCCTTACTCTTGCTTACGAATTTTAGAGCCTTGCTCTCGTTTCTTCCCAAGAACTTCAGAGTTCAAAATTTAGAATCATCTTAGGTAAAATTTAAATTAAATTAAATTAAACTTAATTAACAGAGCCTTGCTCTCATAGATCTTTGATCTAAAGAAAACCCCTTTGGGGTTTCATCAACAGAGCCTTGCTCTCAAAAATCTATAGATCTACAGAGATCTTGTTTCATGGGTTTTAACCCATGAACAGAGCTTTGCTCATGGATCAAAATGTAGATCTTTTTGATCTGAAAATGAAGAACTCCTAAGAGTTTTCATGGATCTTTAAGATCCTAAAATTTTTAATCTTTAGGAGTTTAAAGAAATTTTTTCTTTTAATAGATTTTCTCATCATTATCACAGAGCTAGGCTCTTTTAAGGAATTTTATTCACTTGAGACCAGAGTTTGACAAGTGTCACTCTGTGACAGAGGTTTGCTCTGAAAGAGGAGATTTTCTCCTTGTCTCTAGGGATTTTTATTAATGAGAATATTCTCTTGGGGACTAATTGACAGTCTCATCCAATAATGGGGTTGTCTTATTAACTGATGCACTGTCATCCAGATTTTATGGGTCCCCATTTGGTCCCCTACCCACTGCATTGCAGTGTGGTGTAAGTTTTTAAAATGCCAAACGTTGGAATTACAACACTGGCGGCTAATTTTTTTCTCTCCACAGGAAACATGCCTGCTGACCTATCATTCCCGTTTGTTCGCTCGGAGGGAGGTTTTCCCCAGGCACCAGTGGACCGAGAGGTGTTCACTCTCATCAAGGATTATGACCCCGAGCACAAGAACCTTCACCTGTGGGGTAGGTGGTATAACGATATCATCCAGGGTCGCCGAAGCTTCGGTTTCGCTACGCCGTCCGAGCCCATATTTTCGATCCCCTATGCGGATGAACCCCCGGTGAAGTATGCCGTGGAGGTCAAAAATTGGAATTCGGATGACCTCCTCCAGCCTGCAATTGGGGCTATTCCCGTGCATCCTCCGCCGGCAATAGACATTTTTGGGAGGCGAATCTGTCAGGGTGAAGCACGCCCTTGGGGACAGGCCTATAACCTTGGATTGATCCCGCGACCGCCCGTCGGATATTTGCAGTGGGCCCGGTACATCTTATCAGCGAAGAGGACTCATCTGATGAAGATTGGTTTGTATTCGGCCATCTATGTCTCGCTCTTTGAGTATCCCTCTCCTCCAACGTGGTGGGTTAAGGCTTTTATTGAACAATAGAATATCCCCACCCACACCTTCCTGATGATAGACAGGGAAGTCTCTATCTCCTTGGAGGAGTTTGCTGAAATCTCGGGTCTGCCGATGAGGGGGGAGCATTACGAGGAGCTGCTTCCTCCTGACGAATACGTCTTTGCCACCAAGCCGCTGGTGTTTGATCTGACGCCGGAAAATGCTATTCAGCACCAGTTTCCGGGCTTGGTGAAGGTGCTGGATATATATGAAGGGCTCTATCTGGAATCAGGCGTCCGAGGAATCAGTTTTGCAGATTTTGTTGCCCGCTTCATCCGACCGGAGTTTCTATCGGAGCGGAGTGAGAAGTTCGCCCAGCTTGATGACCCTTTTGGCTTCGGCTTGGATCGTCGACCCACATCGGAGGATGATCAAAAGGACTTTTATCTCCCCGGCGCCGCCGTCATGCCCTTGTCAGAAATCGCCGTCCCGGGCATGGATGATGAGACCTTTTTTGTGGGGTTCTTGGGTTGTGGCTGTGCAGCTTTGCGCTCCCCATGCACCCACGCCACATGCGGCCATCTGTTTTATACCCAGCGCATCGGATGGTGGCTTGTCTGCAGTTGATAGTAGGAATCACCGGGCTGTCTCACCTCTATAATGGACTTAGCGTAGCGGCGGACGCTAATGAGCCTGGGGTGCAGCCTGCTAACTTCCCGATGCACTACTTCACCTCTTGGATGGAAATGCATGTGCACGGGGTGTTCGGCGCCCATAAGATCCCTCCGTTTTTTGAGAAGTGCAGACTCCCAAGAGTCATGCGGTTGGTTGGCGTTTCGATCGTGGTTGCGTCTCCGCGGGAGGCTAGGGGGCTGCTCCTTCGTCCACACCTGGTCGGAGCAAAGGTTTCTTTTTTGGATAAAGTCATAACCATAGGCTTAGAGACCACCAAGTCGGTAGTGCCGCTGCGCGATGATTTTAAGGACGGGGCTTCCATATTGTAAGCTTGGGAGATCCTCCACCTCTACTCCATTCGGCCGGGCTACTTGTGTTTAGGTAGAATGAGACAGCGCTCTTCATGAGGTATAACCCTCACCGGTTCGCTCAGCAATCGAGCTATCACCCGGGGATCCCGATGGAAGCGTTCTTGGAAGAGCCCGTGGCCAGCCGAGAGGGGATAAGGAGTGCGATGCACCATTTCATGCGACTTAACACGGGCTCTTATTTCTTCATCAGCGAGCCGAGCTGCGTCCCCAAGGTCCTCAACGCGTACGTGTCTTGGTATGCGCATGCAATGGGTCCAGTTATCCTTATGGAGAAACGCATGCTGGTTGACCGCAAGGGTGCGCCTCCTGGCGGCGATCGCAAAGCTCCTTTGAAGCCAAGGACTCCGGTCATTCCTCCGCTGAAAGATACCGGAACGGTGCCACCGCGTGTGTTGAGCCCTCCGCACGGATTGCCGCTCCGTGACACTGTGGATGCGCCACCAGCGCCCCGTGCTCCAGTGGAGACGGTAGATGTGGTTTCGCCGGAGTCCGGCGTGGGCGCGGATATCGGGACCCGCCGCCCTAAGGTGCCTGCGAAGCGCAAGTCGATCTCGAGTGCACCTAGGGCTGGTGGGCAGAAGAGGAAGAAGAAGTCGCTCCTCTCTCTCGATTCTATCCTCGGTTTAGAGCCTCAGGCCCCTCTTACCGAAGGTATAAGCGAGTACGGCAGCAATAAGGGCTTCTCGGTAGATCCAGCAGACACCGATCTGGCGGCCGCCATTGCGGCTTCTGAGCGATCATCCAGACTCGAAGCGTGGTTGGATAAACTCGCTCGAGCAGGTAATCATTAGCTGCACTCTTTGTTATTTCATCCCATTTTTATCATTATCTTTGACTAATTCTTTTCCTCTTTTTAACAGGTATCGCTACTGAAGAAGCCATCGCTGCCTCTCTAAAAACCTTCCAGGAGGAGGAAAAGAAGCGCGCTCTGTCAGGCGTTGGTATGTCTCGACTCACCGAGTTTTTTTTATTCTCCTTTTTGTGGACTATCTTTTTTTTGTCTCTTTGCAGGGGCTGTGCAAGCCGATGCGGGAACTCTCCCCGGGCCCGCTGCTGAAGTCCCAGTCTCTTCGGGGCTGCCGCGAGAGCCTCAACTCGACAAGTCGACGAGGGATGCCTTGAAGAATTTGAAGGAATCTCTGTTCACGGACGATGACGTCTCAATGAAGGAGGCTTTGAAGAGGTCTGTCTCAACGGCCCAGGAGGAAAGAAAGCGGCTAAGGCGCGAGGCGAAGGCACGCAGGGCTGCTTTGGCTGTGGGAGCGGGCCCAAGCACCGTCCCTCGTGCTGATACTTCCTCGGAAGAGCCCCCGGTCGCCTTGTCCACAACTCACAGGCAGGTGGCACGTGCAGTTCGGGGTGCTAATGATAAGTCGACCTCAGGTAACGTATCTTTCAAGATTTTGTTGTAAGAATTGTAAATTTGTCGGTTTTTATATATCTTGTCTTGCAGGGCCAAGTCTAACCGAAGGGGGGGCGAAAACCGTCGAACCTAAGGGGACAGAGGAAGAGGCACCGGTCGAACCCGAGCCGACGGTGGGCAACGTCGCCGAGGTTGCTGAATCTGAGCTGGGGGCTCAGGGAGCTGCACCAGAGAAGGTCGTTGATGCCGAGCCTGAGGTGGCGGCAACTGAGCCTGGGGCAGCGGCGGGCGGAGCATCTGAAACTGGTGACCCCATGGTAATGGCGGACGAGACAATGGCGACCGCCGAGCCCGAAGAAGTAGCGGGTGAGATGGGCATGACTCCCGGGGACGAGCCAGCCGCTCTTTCTCAAGAGTCTGGCAATGCTCCAATCATTGCTCTCCCCGTCTGCGGTCCTCCGCCGTCTCCTGGTCGTGCGAGCACGACGACAGCCCCTGTCGAGTCCGGTGATGAGGCGACGGGAGGTAGACTCGTATCGATGGAGGAGGGAGACGCCTCTGTTTCGGCCGGCGACTCATCAGGTAAATCTCGAGTTACTGTCCCTTTTTATCTTGCAATCCTTTCTGACAAGTTTATCTTTATTTTTAACGCAGGTGCAGCCAGTGCTGATGCTCCATTGCTCGAGGGAACGCCGTCGGCTACTACCTTGGCGGTGGTCACCTCTCAGCATTCCCTTGTACCATCGCAGATGTTGGAAGGTATGGATTTGCAACTCATTAGTTTTATCTTTCAGCCGCATAATTTATGTACTAATGTCATACTATTGCGTCTTTTCAGGAGTGCTTTTTGATCGTTTCTATCAGGTGTTGCACCCGCACTTCTCCTTCCCATATGAACTCGCTTCTTCCTCCAGTGGCGCTGGTGAGTATCGTTTCCAATTGATGCTTTTCTTTTTTCAATAATGGAATTATTCTGACTCTTCTTTGTCCTAATTGCAGTGCTACAAATCGAAGGAGGAGATGAAAGATCGGTCGCGCCACCGGTCCTCCCGGCCTTGCCACCTGCTGCAGCTGGTATAGTAAACTATCGCATCGATGACTTTTTTTTTGTATTTCTTGAACCGTCATCTAATCGTACTTTTTTCTTTCAGCTGTCGTTCCGATCCCGGTGCCCTTTGAGTCTCGCGTTATAATGCCGGCAGGCCCCTTCCTGAGACGCCATCTTCAAAGGGTGCTGTAATGAGCTTGGGCATACTGAGCGGATACGTCGAGGAGCTTGACGCAGATGCTCTCCCATCCGCTGCGGAGGTTAACCCGATGTTGGCGGCGCTTGTGACTTTTCATGATGGAGGCGTCGTCGAGCTTTGGGTTAATCACTGCAGGGAAATCGAGGTCTGCCTGCATCAATCGGAGTTTATGCACCCTGCTCCCGAGACCTTAGCCGCAAGCAATCAAAGAGCAACATGGATTGAGCAAAGTGCTTCTTATTTCCGTCACTTGGAACAAGAAGCGGCCTTAAGGCTGAGGGAATGTCAGGAGACCTCAAGCGAGACGGCTCGTCTGCGTGCTGAGGTTGAGGCTAACGCTGCCCAGGTGAAGGCTATCTTCGAGGGCCTTCTGGAGCGTATCTCTAATGGGCTAACACTGAAGCGGAAGCTCGATGCCGCCGAGCGTGATGCCCAAGGCCGCGAAGCAGCTCAGCGGGCCGTTGGGGAGCAGCTCGCATCCTTCTTGCAGCAGCGGGCTCAAGTGGAAGCAGAACTGGCGGTGACGGCCGATCAGGAAAAGGCGTGGAAGGAAGTGCGCGAACAACTGATAGGGCTATTTAAGACGCTTCCTTCCCAGTAGTTGCCCTTGTATCAATATACTTGTAAAAAATTTCTTTTTCGAATAAGATGTATCCATTCTTTATTCTTTTGTACGATTCACCTTGTACTTGATTGAATTAATAAATAAAGATACACATTTTTTTCTTTGCAATGTCTTGTACTATTTTCTTTGATTTCTCCCTTCTCTTATTATCGGCATGCTGTCTTGATAAACATGGTTGACAGATAATAGAGTAAGCATCTTGGTTTCTTCAAGAGATAGCGATGGCTTAGGCCGCAGGTTCAGATCTGCCGCCTAAGACTTTTCAACTCTATGAGCCGTGAGGGTCTCATAGAGACTTTTCTCCCTACGGATCGAGAGGATCTCGTAGGTGGATTTTCTCCTTAGGAATCGTGAGGATTCCTAAGTGCGTTTTCTCTTATAAGTCGTAAGGATCTTATAAGAGAATTTTCCCTCTTACGAGTCGAGAGGACTTGTAAGCGGTTGTTTCCCTCCTTGTCGAGATTCGACTTTGGAGAGTGAGACCCGTGGATAGTATGCAAGAAATCATTTTAAGCCGATTTGCAGGGTCCCAGTGCTTAGGAAACAAGTTTTTTAATCCCTGCTGCCTAAGGCTTTATCTTACGAGCCGAGCCGTATCGAGAAGTTCTCGTAAAGACATCAATTTCCTCACAAGTCGAGACGAATCGAGAATTTCACGCAAGAATATCCTAACGTCACAGTTAACCTATGCTCTTTACGACAGAAGTCCGTTAGGGTCTGTGGTACTTAGGGTTTTGGCCGTCGTACCGTCGCATCAGCTGATATATTCCTCGATAGGCAATCGTGCTGTTCGAGTAGCCCTGCGACTGCCGTGTCTCTGATCCCTTCGGGGGCTGGACAAGACGTCTTCAAGCAATCCTCCTTGGCAGTTTGACCGTCGGAAGAGAAAGCGTTAGGAATTTTGCCATGCCGCTTTTTACTTGAGGTTAGGCTCATTTTGGAGAGCCCCGATGAGTCATAACCACTCCGCGCTGGTGTGGGATGATCTCCGATAGTCTTTCAGGTTTTATGTGAGTTGCCGTCAAGACCATGAAGCTAGGAATTTGGCCTTTGCTTCGTTTGCTGGCATCGCGTCTGCTGTATCGAGACGAATGTCGCGGTTGTCTCTAGGTTGCTGGTGAACTGTCGAGGTTTGGAGCTAGGGATTTTGCCGTGGCTCCATTTGTTCGATTGTCGCGTCTGAACCCTGCTGGAGGAAGAACGCTGGGGTGACATCTCGTCTGCTGTATCGAGACAAACGTCGCGGTTGTCTCTAGTTTGCTGGTGAACCGTCGAGGTTTGGAACTAGGGATTTTGCCGTGGCTCCGTTTGTTTGATTGTCGCGTCTGAACCCTGCTGGAGGAAGAACGCTGGGGTGACATCTCGTCTGCTGTATCGAGACGAACGTCACGGTTGTCTCTAGGTTGCTGGTGAACCATCAAGGTTTGGAACTGCTCGGTACGCTTCCTTCCTTCGCATTCATATGTAAATTTTGCATTTGCATACCTTATTTATATAAAAAAAAAACATAAAAATTAAAAATTTTCCAAAAATATAAAAACTTTGTCGTCAAGATAGCTAATAGGGTAACTTAGATTTTTATTCCGAAAGTTTAGTTGATATATTAGAAATAACTAAATTCTAGGCTTAGGAATTGAAAACCCTAAAAATAACCCTCATTCTGTCTAACTTTGGTAAGTATACGTTCTTACAATTTTTGAGTTCAGTTCTTGAGTGAAGTCAAGATAAAGGGAAAGTATTGATGCCTTACTGGAGGGGTAAGTCTGAAAAATAACCCATCTGAAACTTGATTGGAATGATTACACACCAAACCCACTAAACACGTCTTTTATCCAAAAAAATAATTGAACTACCGGTTATATCTCTGTTCGTATTGAATCATCATGTTTTTCACGCTAAACTGTCTTTTGTTTTTGGACCTAGGTAACTTGAGTAATTAAGTCCGCTGGGGTGTTTCTACACCTAATGCCCTAAAACCAACTGGTTTGGGTGCATTGGCCCAAAGCTCGCTAAGAAGCCTAGAAAGTCCAGTTTAAAACAAAGTCAAGCAAGTGTTCTCTCCGAGTTAAAATTCCTAACGGTTCTTTGTGGGAGAATAATCTTGATAAAAGACAAGCTTTTATAAAAATTTAACGGAGATATGAAGGTTTTACTCTATGATAAAGACTATTGCACGTTCACAGAGGTGTGTATGAAATGAAAACAAGAAAAAGGTGGAGTGAAGAATAAGACTTGTGTTTTCTATAATGTAGATAAAAATCCCTGATTTGAGGCCTCACTTTAGAAGGAAAACTCAGGAGATCCAAGGTTAAATAGATAGGAGGTGTGAAGAATAAGGGTTGGATATTTCTAACTTAGGATGATAGAGTTTCTAACGTAAATACTAAACTGTAGGAGTAGAGTCGATGTTATCTTATAAAACTAGCTTGACGGGATTTTGTGGGGAGTATCCGCTGAAAACCCTCAGGAGACAACACTCCTCCTACTAGGGACACCTAGAGGTTTAACGGCTTGTTGCACACGCTCAGTGCAATCGCGTTCCCTGCGAAAGTGCGGTTATCATTTTATTTTTGTGAATAATTGGTTTTGCTCGGGACGAGCAAAAGTTAAGTTTGCTCGGTACAAAATGCAATATTAGAGTAAAACCTTCATATCTCCGTTAAATTTTTATAAAAGCTTGTCTTTTATCAAGATTATTCTCACACAAAGAACCGTTAGGAATTTTAACTCGGAGAGAACACTTGCTTGACTTTGTTTTAAACTGGACTTTCTAGGCTTCTTAGCGAGCTTTGGGCCAATGCACCCAAACCAGTTGGTTTTAGGGCATTAGGTGTAGAAACACCCCAGCGGACTTAATTACTCAAGTTACCTAGGTCCAAAAACAAAAGACAGTTTAGCGTGAAAAACATGATGATTCAATACGAACGGAGATATAACCGGTAGTTCAATTATTTTTTTGGATAAAAGACGTGTTTAGTGGGTTTGGTGTGTAATCATTCCAATCAAGTTTCAGATGGGTTATTTTTCAGACTTACCCCTCCAGTAAGGCATCAATACTTTCCCTTTATCTTGACTTCACTCAAGAACTGAACTCAAAAATTGTAAGAACGTATACTTACCAAAGTTAGACAGAATGAGGGTTATTTTTAGGGTTTTCAATTCCTAAGCCTAGAATTTAGTTATTTCTAATATATCAACTAAACTTTCGGAATAAAAATCTAAGTTACCCTATTAGCTATCTTGACGACAAAGTTTTTATATTTTTGGAAAATTTTTAATTTTTATGTTTTTTTTTTATATAAATAAGGTATGCAAATGCAAAATTTACATATGAATGCGAAGGAAGGAAGCGTACCGAGCACACCCCCAAACTTAAACTGGACAGTGTCCTCACTGTCAGGCTATACCAAGAGGGTCAAAATTGCCGGTGCTTCCTAAAAACAAATTATATACAAAAAAAAAAAAAAACAAAAAAAATAAAAAAAAGGTCCCCCCCAAACTTAAGTGAAACAGTGTTTCCACTGTTAAGCGTTGAAATTCAGGATTAGGGGGTAAAGAATAGTATCAAGCTATACAAGGCCTTACACAGGCCAAAAGTGAGCACCAACCATTCAAAGATCTTATCGTGATGAAGCAGTGGCCGGTGAAAGTAGGGGTAAGAAATGGAGACTACGCGAGACCGTATGTGGAGAGAAGTGGAATGCGGTCTCGGTAGATGAGAAGAAGAAGAATGGCGGGAGGGAAAAAGAAGTGGAGTACGAACTCGAGGGTGCAAATGGAGTGAATAGATTAGCACAATTTGTGATGAGCGATGTGTGAAAAGTGATTGTGCTAATATATTTACCCGCCGAGAAATTGGGTCAAATCCCTCAAGATTCGTAAGAAACCATGGGTACGCCGAACTTGGTAAAGCAGACAATGGAAATGGAAGTGAGACGGGTTCTTGCAAGGTCGGAACGATGGAAAGGGTGGAGGGAAGTGGTTGAGGAGGAGTATAGGTTAGGGTTTCGGGAGGGTGCACACAGTCAATGAAAGGATTAGGATGAATTGGAAAATCCGACTCATCAATTAAAACTGGTTCATCCTTAAAACTATCCTCAATATTCTCCTCAAAATTCAGCACATCCATGCTCTTCTCTTCAAAGTCCAGACGCATATGGGGTTCGGGAAAAACAGTTAAAGACTCGGGATGATGATTTGAAGAGATAAACTCAGCCAAATCTACGGGTTCATCATCCAAAATGTTCCCAGCGTCAATATCCTCGATCAAGTGAAAATCTATATTCTCAGACACCTCAACAACAGCATGGATATCAATCGATTTAGGTTCTAAAGTGGAGGTGTAGAGGTCAAGAGGATTGGGTATGGTTTCACTCAAAAGGGACCTTTCACAATCGGGCAAATCAAACACTACGAAGTCGCACAACTCATTAATCATTCTATCTTCAACTGGTGAATCGTTTGGAACACTAGATAGACATTCAAAACATGAGTTGTGGGATTCAATTTGGACCGGGTAGGCTTGATTCGGAAGGGGGTATATCTCACTCTCTCCACTCAAATTCACAGCCTGTCCTACCGCCTCATCATACATTGGAAAATTTGGAGCTAGCTGGAAACTAGCTTCCGGTTCATAAGATGGTATGAGGGCGGCCATGGACTCATTTACTTCCTCCATTTGGCGTGAAGCTACCCTAAAGTCTTCCAAGCACTGTTCTAGGCTAGACATTGGTTGTGAAGGGGTTTCAGTATAAGATTCAAAGTTGTTTGGATACTGAAAACTCCCAATTGGCGGGTCTGATGCAATGTCTAGGGAAGGTGCAAAAGTAGGGTAGGATTGGTAGGAACTGAATGGCTGGACAGGAGTGGGATCAACATTGGGATAAGAAGGTGAATGGATTTGTTGGTCCCAAGAATTTGTAGTGGTGAAAGGAGTGAAAGATCGGCTACGAGATTGTTCAATATGTTCAGCAATAGACATAGGTCTTGGAGTGGCAACATGACTCGAAGAAGGGGTATCAACGTAAGAAGGGGTGACTGTTTGAAATGGTTGATACGAAGTGAATTGCGGAGTCAAATTGTTTGTCCTAGATGCGTCTATCCGATCTCTCAATGAAATCTTTGGCATGGAGGGGTCGTTCGATGTTCGGCCAAAGCAAGAACCGTAAGAAGTAATGTCCGGTTGTGGGTACCAAAGTTCGGCAAGAGTTTTGCGATGTGGAGTACCCATGATATGATGAGAAAAGGAAAGAAGAGAAAAGGGGGGGAAAATGAATGTGATTTTTTTTTTTTTTAATTTTTTTAATTTTTTTTTTTTTTAGTTAGCTGTTAGCAAAAGAATGAAATATACACAAAAAATATGGACAAAAATCACGACACAGAAATACCACACACCTTATCGTTCTAGGGTTCACCTAGGTCAACTAGACCTGCTCCAGAACTTGATTGTCGAAGTAAAACTGTGTCGAGAAACAGGCTTAAAAATACACTGATCACGAGGCCAGGTAAGTGCAGAGATAAGGGGAGGTTTTCCAACGCTTTCGCGAAGTTCCTTAATTAAATAACCCTTTCTCTTTTGGCGGTTTCGCCGTTAACACTTTTCTAGACACCCCGTAAACAATATACCGTTAAGCAAGCTTCTAAATACAGTTAACTTCTCCTAGTGAGCGCGAAGTCCTTAAGGCTTAAAGTCTAGTTTCTTTTAAATTTGTGTGGGTAAACGTTATGCGCAAGTTCGTGATTTGTGGGCCACGGAAAAGGTGATGAAATCCTTTACCGTATGTTGTGGGGTTCGCTTGCCCTTAAGTCCGTATTAATGTATGCAATGCGCAATTCAAAAATTCTTTAAAGAATAAAACATTCGTTTTTTTTTAGTTTAAGCGCGGCGCTGCAATAAATACGGGTTAGTCAATTTTTAGCGTTTGCTAGCGAACTTGCAAAGAATCCTGCAAAAAAAATAGTATATTGGATGCGTCGGATTTGAGAAGAAGGTGTTAGTAAAATACGTACCGTTAAGTTTTGGGTTTGGAAACCCCCATTGAATCAAATCCGGTAAGCTTGAAAAGTTCGCTTGCGCGGGTCAAACTACCCGGATCTTTGGCACTGTACTTCGTAAATCACCCTCGCCTTGAACGCACACTTTGCTCCCACAATTGCAGTTTGCAAATATGCAAAAATCTGCACACTTGCCCACAAGAATTATCCAAAAAAAAGAAACAAAAAGATTTTTTTTTTATTTTTATATATACAAAAAGAATATTAACCTATGCAGCTAACCTATACAAAAAGAATATTAACCCGAATAACAAGAAAGAAAATACGCTACCGTCTCCCCGGCAACGGCGCCATTTGATCGCACGCCGATGGCGTGTCGGATGTTCAAAGAATTTAAGTGTAACCGTGATCAGGACGGTGTCGCTATGCAGCTAGCCGGTTGAGCACGGGTCGGTCCACAGGGAGATGGTGTTATCTTACCTTCTTGTCTTAGACGAGTCAATAAAGAATCTGTATGAGTTTGATTCTAACCTATGTGTTTATCTGCAAGTATAAAGTTGTTAAGGAAAATATGAGATTGTAAGCTAAGAAATCCGTACTCAAAACCTTTGAGCCGAGTCTTGACCAATTGAAGCTAAGCAATCGGCAACAACGTGGATTAGGGGATTTAAGCGCGGTATTCGTGGAATCCGGCTTATTTACCCTTGTCCTTCCGTTCTTGTCTCTTGCCTTCACCTCCGGCCAAACCGAACGCAACCGGTCGTGGTTAGGAATCACCGTTACCTTGTCAGGGTACGGTGCCTAACAGAGCGCTTGCGTATGGTTTGGGCGAAGTTCAAATGGAAAATAACGGGAAAAGGAATTGGCAAAGAAATGTTAACTTATAAAACCGTATTAATTCTTAACAATAACAATAATTACAACATTCACAATATGAACAAAAGAGAACAAAAAGAAAAGAACAAAGAAAAGAAAAGATACAAGTATTAAAGTGCATGAATAAAATTGCAAGTAATAAAAGCAAGTAATAAAAGACAAGGTAATAAATTGCGAATAATAAAAAGCGATAAAAAGAATACGGAACTAGGACTCAAGACAAGCATGTGCTCAATAGCCAACCCTTAAACTTGCAAACTCAATGAAGAGATTGCAAGATCAAGGAAAGGGTAGAGAACGCATGTGAAATGAAGTGCTAGTCCGTGAGAAAATACGACCCTTGAGATCAATAACTAACTCTTAACCATTCAACCTCAATGAAGAGATTGAATGAGCAAGAGAAAGCAGAAATCTCAAGGGGGAGCAAACTAACAAGAAAGATACAAATCCCTCATCTTCATTAATCTTCCACTCAAAAGCTCTCACTACAATGTCATGGAGAAAGAATGAAGAAGAAGAAGAAAGAAGAACAAAACTACAAAAATGAAGAACAAAGAAAAACTCAAAAACTAGCTCTCAAAATGGCTCCCTTTGGTTAAGCTCTGGTCTGGAGTATTTATAGGCAGAGGAATGGAGTTCTAGGGCAACCAGCAGACCCCATATGAAGTACCAAAAGTGCCCCTGAAATTCGGCAGGGAGTGGGCCCCACACTGCGGCGCTTGCGCGGCCAAAACCCCCTTTTGGCCGCGCAAGCGCGGCCATCTTGGTGACTTGGGCAGTGGATTTTCTGTGTTGGCCTGGTGTTTGCATCTTATTCTGGTAAATATGTACAGAATTTCTGTTTTCTTTCATGATTGCTTCCGGTTTCAGAAGTCAACAATGTTGGCTTTACTTTTCAACATCTTTGAATTCAACTCCCTTGGGTCCCACACATCTTTGAATATCTTTATTGGGCCCCAAGCATCTTTGAATATCTTCATTGGGCCCCACGCATCTTTGAATATCTTCAGTGGGCCCCACGCTTGACCAGAAATGACGACTGTTTTCGTCCTGCACTTTTGAACTGGTAAGCGGTACTAGACGGATGCGGATGACAGAAACCCGGCTTTTATCTGTTGTGACAGATGTTCTGTATTTTGACGTAACTGTGGAGTTTTAGTGTTGATTTGCAATATTCGTACCGGAAACCTGTAATCTGTAAATATGTAGCAAACACGGATTAAAAGCACCTACCTATAAACACATGAGCATAAGAATGGGCGGTACAAAATGCAATATTCTGGTATGAACAGGAACTAGGGATTTTGCCGTGGCTCCGTTTGTTTGATTGTCGCGTCTGAACCCTGCTGGAGGAAGAATGCTGGGGTGACATCTCGTCTGCTGTATCGAGACGAACGTCACGGTTGTCTCTAGGTTGCTGGTGAACCGTCGAGGTTTGGAACTAGGGATTTTGCCGTGGCTCCGTTTGTTTAATTGTCGCGTCTGAACCCTGCTGGAGGAAGAACGCTGGGGTGACATCTCGTCTGCTGTATCGAGACGAACGTCGCGGTTGTCTCTAGGTTGCTGGTGAACCGTCGAGGTTTGGAACTAGGGATTTTGCCGTGGCTCCGTTTGTTTAATTGTCGCGTCTGAACCCTGCTGGAGGAAGAACGCTGGGGTGACATCTCGTCTGCTGTATCGAGATGAACGTCACGGTTGTCTCTAGGTTGCTGGTGAACCGTCGAGGTTTGGAACTAGGGATTTTGCCGTGGCTCCGTTTGTTTGATTGTCGCGTCTGAACCCTGCTGGAGGAAGAATGCTGGGGTGACATCTCGTCTGCTGTATCGAGACGAACGTCACGGTTGTCTCTAGGTTGCTGGTGAACCGTCGAGGTTTGGAACTAGGGATTTTGTCGTGGCTCCGTTTGTTTGATTGTCGCGTCTGAACCCTGCTGGAGGAAGAATGCTGAGGTGACATATCGTCTGCTGTATCGAGACGAACGTCGCGGTGGAGCTGGGATTTTGCCGTTACTCCGCTTTGTTTCGACCGTGAGGTCTTTTGTTGACGTTGGATCTGCGTCCTGTTGGACTGGGAAGGAATGCCGTTGTTGACATTGCGTCTGGTGTAACGAGACGAATGCTGAGGTGGAGCCGGGATTTTGCCGTCACTCCGCTTTGTTTCGACTGTGAGGTCTTTTGTTGACGTTGCATCTGCATCCTGCTGGACTACGAAGGAACGCCGTTGTTGACATTGCGTCTGCTGTATCGAGACGAATGCTGAGATGGAGCTGGGATTTTGCCATGGCTCCGTTTGATAGTGTAACATATGTGTCATGCTATGCTGGGATGAGGAGGCCTACCGTTGTTGGTCTCCAGGTTGTAGATGTGGCCATTGAGATTTGGAACTAGGGAGTTTGCCATGGTTCCGTTTCGTTGCGACTCTGAGGTCGACTGTTGACGTCACTTCTGCATCTGGTTGGAGTGAGGAGAAACGCCGTTGGTGATCTCTAAGTTGTCGATGTTGATGTCGAGACCCTGAAGCTAAGGATCTTCCTTTGCTTCGTTTGTTGACATTGTGTCTGCAATATTGCGACAAATGTCGAGGTTGTCTCTAGATTGTCTATGAACCGTCGAGATTTGGCTTCGCTTTCTGGTGGAGCCTGTTGGGAAGGTATGGTTCCCTCTTTGTTTGTGCCCCTGGATTGTATACAGGGATCGATGTGATCTCATTTGTAGGGCAAAAGTTTCATTTCATATGTGTATTTTTTGTTTTCTTTCCGCGATGCTCTATCATTTCAGCTTTTATATCGCGAAAGTCGCGATTGCCCAATCATTTCGGCTATTTTTCGCGGTGCCCAATCATTTCGGCTATTTATTTCATTTTTACTCGCTGCTTTTTATTGCGAGTTGCCCAATCATTTCGGCTATTTTGTATGCATACATTTTTACTTGCTGATTTTGTTGCAAGTTGCCCCATCATTTCGGCTATTTCAAATGCATTTTTTGCTCGCTGATTTTTTTATCGTGAGTGTGGAACTTGGAATCTGACGCCAATCTCAGCATCAACATCACTACAACTAGAATATTGCCAGGAGCGAATCATCATTTGCCATGAAAGGGCTTGAGATTTGATACCGATTTTAGGCATCAGCATCGCTACAACTGAGATATTGCCAGGAGCGAATCATCATTTTCCTCTGTCGATGTCGAACAAAGGTGGCTTAGAGAACAGGGTTAGGATCCCGTCGACTAAGGCTTTTGACTTCATGAGCCGTAAGGGTCTCACAAAGGTATTTCTCCCTACGAGTCGTGAGGATCTCGTAGGTGTGTTTTCTCCTTAGGAATCGTGAGGATTCCTAAGTGTATGTTCCCCTGTAAGTCGTAAGGATCTTACAAAAAGGGTTTTCTCCTTATAAGTCGAGAGGACTTATAAGGGTTGTTCACCATATGGACATATCCCTAGTCACGGGTGGGACTTGGTTAGGGAAATGTTTATTCGCGCCCGTGGATTGTATACAAGGGTCAGTATTGAGCCACTTGTAGGGAAATATTGAAGGTTGTGGAAGTTGCTTAAGAACAGGTTCAGGTCTCTGTAACTTAAGACTTTCAAATCTTATGAGCCGTGAGGGTCCCATAAGAGAGTTCTCCTTACGAGTCGTGAGGATCTCGCAAGTGTATTTTCTCCTTAGGAATCGTGGGGATCCCTAAGTGTGTTGCTCCCTTGTGAGTCGTAAGGATCTCACGCGGGTGGTTTCTCCTTACAAGGTCGAGAGGACCCTGTAAGTGTCCTTTAACGAGGTTGCGCCCTTTCGGGTTTTCACAAACACTCGCCGGTAGTCCTGCTGTTTTTACTCACGGAGCCCTTTCGGGTTTTCATTTGTGCCCGTTTTGCTTATGGACATACCGTTATTATTATTCTTTTTTTTATTCTCGTCAGCCTGAGGATGCCGCGGTAGTAGTTTAAAGACGTTTCGGTCGTTTGCAAGTTTTAGGACATTGCGGTCCGTCATTAGTTTAAGGACGTTTCGGTCCGTCATCGCCGTATTTGAGGCGAAGCTCTAGTTTACTGACTTTTCGGTCTATGGGGCTTTCCCTATGAATGAGCATGATTCCCCCGGCGTCTCCATCTTTCCCGACGCGTGCGGTTGTGGCGGGCTCACCTTCCAGTTTTCGGAGATGACGAACTTGCCTTGTTGGTATTGATCTTCAGCCCAGTTTTTGAAGACGTAGCAATCCTCGATCAGGTGACCTACCGTTTGGTGGTAAGGGCAATAATCAAGATCGTTAACATCGCCTGGCCGCAACGGACGTTTTGGACTTGGCAGATTGATGAGTCTGTCGCGCACTGCCAGCTCGAACAGTTTTCTTGTTTTACCTTGAGGAAACAAGTAAGGACGTTTCAACTTTTCCTGGAGGGGTTGCCACTTGTTGTTTCGGTAAACAACCGGTCTAGGGCCACTCGATTGCTGTTGAGTATTGGCTACGAGGGCTGTTTTTCCTTTCTCTTTATCCTTTTTGCTCGATCCTTTGTTTGCGAGGCCGAGATTTTTTTCGAGTAGCGTACGATTGCACGGCTGAACGTTCTCGCAACTCCTCAATTCTTTCATTTTTGAAATGGATTCCTTGAGGAGAGGGTTGAGGGCAGTTTCTTCGTCAGAGTCGCTTCCGAAGGTGATAATTTGCGATCCCTTGGAGTCGTCTATGTGACAGTCGTCGACGGCTCTTTTGCGCTCATCTATCGCATTTTTCTGATGTCTACGAGCTTCACGCTTTGTCCTGTTGAAGTGTTGCTTTTGAGCGACATACCCTTGCCACCAACACTTAAAGGAGTCGCAGTCTTCGGTAGGATGTATGATCTTCTGATGATATAAGCAGAAGTTAGGATGCATCTCTACTCCACCGAGAGTATTTTCTTCAGAGGGTGGTAGCTTCATTCCCACTGACAGGGTTTTAGCAAACCTTTTCCTCGTCTTGAATTTGTTTTTATCCACAACGGATGACTTTTGATTTGACGGGAGTGCCTCGACTCTTTGGTCCAGTCGTTGGTGTTTGGCTCTTTCCAGTATGGCCATCTCACACTCTTGATTGGCTTTAACTTTCAGACGAATCTCATTCAGGAAGGCATCGATCAACTCGTCTGACGGCCGCAGAATTTCTGGTTCAGGGTCCGCCCTTGGTTTCTCGGCACAAGGAGCCTCTTTATCATCCGCCAACGAGTGAGAGATCACATGACAAGTTGCCCCCGGTGCGTCCGTCTTCTTTGGAGTGTGCGGATTTGGTGGGTTTACCTTCCACTTTTCAGACAGCGCAAACTTGCTTTGTAGGTACCGATCCTCGATCCATCCCTTAAAGACGAAACAATCCTCGATCGGGTGACTTACCGTTTGGTGGTAAGGGCAATAATTGGGATTATTGAGATCGCATGGCTGCAACAGACGTTTTGGACTCGGAAGATTGATGAGTCTGTTGCGCACTGCCAGCTCAAACGGTCTTCTTGTCTTATTATGAGGAAACGAGTAAGGACGTCCTAGTCTCTCCTCGAGGGATGGGCGTGGACGCACGTCGTTTTGGCGAACGACCGGCTTTGAGTTGCTCGGCTGTTGTTGAGTATTAGCGATGATGATCGCCTTTCCTTTCCCCTTATCATTTCGAGACTCCAGCTTTGGAGAGGACGGTCTATGGCCCATTTGATCCATTTGGGCCAGTTTGTTGATCAAGGCCTGGAAAGTAGTCGGCTTTAAGAACATCATGAACTGCGAGATGGTCGCTTGCGGATCAAGAGTGCCCACGAACATGCCTACCGCAGGTGCTTCTTCGATCCCCTGTTCATATTTCGACCACAGATTCCGCCATCGTGTTGCGTATTGAACCCACGTCTCGCCTGGCCTTATCCTGGTGTTGATCAGTGCTGTTATCGGGGTGCGCTCGCTGGCGCTTGCAAATCTTTGTGTAAACAGTAGCTCCATCTCTGCAAATGTGTTAACAGAGTCGTTAGGTAGCTCTGAATACCACTCGAAGGCCGTTTCTGTTAAGCTACCGACGAATTGGCGAAGCAACAGTTTGTTGTCGCCTCCAGTGTTGCCGCATAAGGCCCTGAATTGAGCGACATGCTGATGTGGATTCCCCGTCCCCTTGTACACATGGAATTTAGGGATTGTATATCCCGGCGGGTAACTGATTTGGTCATACCAGCCCGGGTAGGGTCGTCCGGTTCTAACGATTTGCATAGCCGCTTCATTCGCATGATGAACTCGTATCTGCTGAGCTATATAGTCATCGAGCGTGGCTTTAGAGATGGTCTCCTCCTTGGCTACTGAAAGAGCTGGAAGGGGATTCAATGTCTCCTCTTTGTCATCTTCGATAATTATCGGGGGGTCTTCAGCTGGCGGTTCCGGCTGTAACATCATGCCCACCATATCTTAGAACAGAAGGGCCATTTGCTTTATATTGGCAGCTTGTTATGTATCTTCTCTGTCCTTCTTTTCGAGGACTCTACGTAGGAAGTCAGCGTCAGTTTCTTGTTCGTGACGCTGTTCTGATGATGCCTCCGGGCTTTCTTTTGGCTCGGTAAGTGTGGCCATTGTAGTCAGCATCTCTTGGAGCTTCTGTTGTTGCTTCTGGGCTTTGGTCACGGATCGAGTGAGCGGTGTTAGTTATATGTATGTCCTAGAGGCCATTACTATACATAGGATGTATACTGTAGTGGATGCTTGGACATATATAGGGAGGACTTTCTTGCTCAACATGATAGTATGCTATCTGGTTACTCTTTACCTTAACGTGTATACTGATTGCCTCTCTATTACATGTTGGTAAAGCCCTTAGGATGTGTACTTGACTACCTGGACTATGATGCGGATCATACCAGTGGGGACATGGTAGTCTATAAGTACATCCTTCAAGGTCCCTAGTCGTGGGTGTATCGAGACGGGGCATCGATATACCAGAGTAGACTAGCGTATACCTTCTCGACCCATATAGATGGGCGATGGATGATCCCATATCCATTGGTGTTTGACATCAGAGATGATATACGGGTACTCAGTGGAGATTGGGTACACTGGACGGACTCGCCGAGAACTCCCAGATGGTATTATACCTCACGTCAGATGGCAGTTCTCTGGTGACACTGGTACAGGTTAGTCTGTAGACCCGAGATCGTCATAGAGTCTTGTGTGATTCCCACTGTGCTTTGATTTCCACCTTACCACGTCCAAGAGGGCGTGCAAAACGGTGGCTTTTGGGTACAGTCCCGAATCACATGGAGGCAATGAACGATAGGAAGGGATTCGTCTCTCCCGGTATAGGGAGTTGATGTTGCGCTGTGTTCGATTGGCTATAACCGGAAATCCCTGGCCAGGGTTGCTGAGATTTACTGGTAAGTGTTACCAGTAAGCGGTCGGTGACCCGTCTAAGCATGGTCTTCCTCCTTTCCGGAAGCCATATAAACAGTGTGCACCACTATGCCCCCAGACTTGGGGCATTTGTGCTCAGCGCTTTTACGGTTCGCTATGTTCACAGGGGCTTTTTGCGGCCTCCTTTCCTTTCGAGTGATTGACGTTGAGGGAGCCGTTGCAGTGGGCATCCAGCCAGCTGTTGCTTTTTCTGGCTTGACAGAGTAGTCCTTCTCCTGCTGAACTTTTACCTTTTTCTGTCGGCGGAGGTAGTCTTGATCAACAACCGAGTCTTGGACTTGACGCCAGACTTTGTAAATCTTAGAGGACAGCCTCTGAGGGGGCTGCTCCAGCTTCTTCTCCGTATCATTCCCCACAGGTGAAGGAGTTCTCTTCAGCACTGCAGTATGAGAGTTTTTGCACACCTTCCTAAGTGGTTCAAAACTGTTCCTAGTTGGAACAACATCATCAATTTCCACCGCTGGAGCCGGCGGAGTCAATCTAGAAGGAGAGTTGCCCCCAGCTTTCCTTACTCGGCGCCAGTGACGACGGCGAGCATGTCGCGCAATTGGAGTTAGTTTAGCCGTAGGGGTGACCTCCTCATGCCCCCTGTGTTGGTCAGAATTTGCTGGTATCAGCCTTTCAAAGACCGACGTCCGTTGAATGGGGACGGCCAACCTATCAAAAGCAGACTTCCGAGTAGGGGAATAAACCTTGTTGATTTCGCCTGGAACGGGAGCAGGGATGGCTATCCGCTTTGGGATAACGCCTTCTGGTATTGCAGGCTTCTTCATGGGCCCGTTGGAGCTCTGGCCTAGTCTGTTAAAACCCGAGGCAGTGGAGTTGGGCGACCCGTTGAGAGGGGCCGCAGTAGTAGCAAGCCGATCGAATACCGACTTCTTTGGAGCTTCTTGCGACGACAATGGGGCATTGAAGCTCATTGGTGGGAGCATAGTCCCGAAGAATAGTCCGGTGGTGGCTTGAGTTACCTTTTCCACTGGTATCTTGAAAAGGGAGGCCGCTTGGGGCCCGTAAGTCACTCCTCCAGCAAGGACGGAATGAGAGTTGCAGTTGCAGTTAGTGCAGTTTGAAGCCATCGATCTTCTGTTTTCTGCACGGATCAAGACACCAAATCTAAGTACCTCGAATCCACAGGCAACTATAGCAAACCATGATTCGTTCGTGAACACGACACACGAAGTGTGGAGTGGAAAGAGGAAGAGGTCCCACCGGACGTGCCAGAATGTGTTTACCGCCGGAAACCGGGAAAGACTGACGTCTTCACTGAATCTGGGGGCAGATGCTATTTGGTTTTATCCATCCACCTCTCTGAAGATGCCAAGTTGATTTATGGCACCGTGTATCGGAGGTTTAGACGGATGCGGCCGATGTAGCAGACTTCGTCAGATTCCCCCTCGTTTGAGGGGTTTTTGATTGTGGGGACGCTCTTCCCTGCAGGCGCAAGCCCCTGCAGTTAATTACATTACCGCATCGCGGTAACAACTTTCTCCTTCTCCAGATGGTCACTTCGTGTCGTGAGTGTTTGTTTTGTTTGTGGTTGCCCGTGGATCATATACGGAGACTAATTTATGTTGTCGCCTGTAGGACGTGGATTAGTCCAAATCCGTATTTACTTAGATTTGGGTTTGGTGTTTTAGTTTAAGGATACGTTAGCCATATTGAGGCTAAGTTCAACTTAAACGTTCGTTAAGGATACGTTAGCCTAATCTCCAGACTAAGATCAACTTAACGGGATCATTTGGATCCGACAAGAGAGCAATTGGCTCTATTGTTTAGTTTAATGACGTTGCGGTCGATTTCCAGTTTAGGGACATGGTGGTCCATCATTCCCATTTGGGGACGAGCATTAGTTTAAGGACATTTCGGTCCAACATTCCCATTTTGAGACGAATATTAGTTTAAGAACGTTTCGGTCCATGAGTTTAAGGACCCCGCAGTCCGTATCGATGTGTGGTTGTCGGGGCCCGTCACCTCTCTGACGTCGTTGAAGGATTACAACGATAGGTGTCAGAGGAGTTCGGAGATGTACCCTTGAACCGGATGTAAATTGATTTAGGAGAGCAGTCTTGTTCAGTCAATTTAATTTGAGGACTTATGGTCATGATTAGGCTAAGTCCAGTTGAAAAATGTTCAACGTTTTTATTTATCTTTGGCCTATTAGGCCTGTGCTAGGGCTTTGCCCCTTTTTAATAATGCACTGCATTTTATTCTGGCCTGCTAGGCCATTTTGATTTGGGCTCAGTCCCTTTGTGAATGATGCAGAGCATCTGTTTTGGTTTGGGCTCTGCCCTTTTTTAAAATAATGCATTGCATTTTATTAGGCCTGTTAGGCCTTTTTTAATTGGGCTTGGCCCTTCTGCAGTACATTAATTACTTGACAGTGGCTTGTCAGGCGCTTTATGCCAATTACTGAGCTCAATCGCTTGTCGTGGTGACACGTGTCACACTCTGGTGAGCGCAAGCGTAACAGCGCAGTGCGCTGCGCTAGTGCGCTGCGCTGTTGCGCTACTGACACGTGGCGCGCTCTGGTGAGTTGCCAACCTTAAAGAGCAATGCTCTATTTTTTAAAAGCGCATAGCGCAAGTGGTTCTGGAGCTGACACGTGGCTCTCTCTGGTGGCTTGCGCCAACCCAGGAGCGCAACAGTGCAGTTTTTGCAAGTGCAAGGCAGTGTTTCAATAACTTGAGAATCTTTAAGATTCCAGAACCAATGGTTCATAAAAAAGTGCAAGGCACTATTATTATTTATTTTTTATTGAAGATCATTGATCTTGTTCTTAGATCAATGATCTATTCAGAAGTTCTTCTCTTTTTTTTTGTAAAGGTTTTTACCTTCTTTCCCTTCTTGAGTTCTTCTCAAAATTCTTCAGAGTTCTCTCTGTTTTTTTGTTTTTGAAGTTCTTGATGTTCTTCTTCTGAATTGGGGTCTAGGGGCCTTTATATAGTGCCCATTAATTTGTTAAATTTGTTAAAGAGATCATTCTTTGAGTGATTTGGGGAATTTTCCCCACCGTTGGATCTTTGATCCAAGGGCTTCTGTTTTACAGAAGACAATCTTCTTGTTTTAATAAGAACAGAAAGATCTTACTGGAATTTTAATTTTGTTTGGCGCAGATGCACCGGCGCTTGACACGTGTCGCACAATACAGAGTGCAGCGCAACTGCGCTGCCACGTGTCGCGCAGCGCAACTGCGCTAGCGCAACTGCGCTAGCGCAACTGCGCTGCCACGTGTCGCGCAGAGCAGTGCTTGCGCAACTGAAGCGTTGCTTCCTTTAATTTTGTTTTAAATAGAGCCTTACTCTGATTGGGCGCGCTGCCTTGGGCGCTGCGCTGACGTATCAGCTTTTGACACGTGGCGCGTTACGCGCAGTGCAAGGGATTTGAAGCATTGCTTCAATTTTTAAATTTTGAAATTCAAACAGAGCTTTGCTCTGATTGGGGGAAACAGCGCCCCTACTCATTCCCGCGGGATAAAACGAAGAGGCTGTTCGAACTAGCAGTACGCAACAGGCTTATCAATTTGCCGAATCCAAGGCGACCATCGCAACCCGGCGAAGTGAATAATCCCAATTATTGCCTTTACCACCAAACGGTAAGCCATCCGATCGAAGATTGCTTCGTCTTTAAGGGACGGATCGAGGATCAGTACCTACAATGCAAGTTTGCGCTGTCTTAGAAGTGGAAAGTAAACCCACCACAACCGCACACTCTTAAGAAAATGGATACACCGGGGGCAACGTGCTCTTTTGTTGAAGATGCTCCATGGGAGGTGGCTCTTTCGGTCAAAACCAAAAGGATGCTGAATGATCTCCAGACATGTCCGGCGATCAGGTGGAAGAATCCGCTGGAACCCCAGATCATCGAAGGGATGCTGAAGCCGCACCCAACTCCAAAGATCAGTGGTGATAGCCAAAGCTCGCACACCCAGCCGTCAAAATCTTCGAAAAAGAAGAAGAAATTCAAAAAGCCCGTGAAGCCTGGCGACAAGCGCACAGACCTACAAAAACAGATCAACGCGCTGGAAGAGTATAACCAGAAGGCATGGACTCCAATCACACTCCAAGAGTTCCTCGGCCACGTCCTTGAAGATGGAGAAGACTCGTCGGATGAATCAGAAGATTACGTGGCAAGTTGCCATGTGATCTCTCATTCGTCGACAGACGATGAAGAAGCCCCTTGCACTGAAAGACTGGGGGCAGATCCTAAACTGAAGCTTCCAGGGCTGTCAGACGAAATGATCGACGCATTCCTGAACGAAGCTCTTCTGAAAAGTAAAGTTGATCGAGAGCATAAGATGGCTATATTTGAAAAAGCCAAACGCCGGCGATTGGACGAAAGAGTTGAGACACTTCCGCCAAATCAAGGGACATCTGTCGCGAATAAAAACAAGTTCAAGACGAGGAAAATGTTTGCTAAAGCCATATCAATGGGGATGAAGCTACCACCTTCCGAAGGAAACATTCTCGGTGAAGCAGAAACACATCCTAGCTACTGCTCATATCATCGAAAGATTTCGCACCCCACCGAAGAGTGCGACGTTTTTAAAAGATGGTGGCAAGGGTATGTCCCTCACCGGCAGCATTTCAAACGGATGAAACGCAAAACTCGTCGGGAGCGAAGAAATACGACCGAGGAGCTTGGAAGAATTACCGGCAACTGTCGCACGATTGGCGCCGGAGGAGCGCAAGTTCTCACGTTCGGGAGCGACTCCGATGAAGATATGGCTCTTGGCCCTCTATTCAAGGAATCCACCTCGGGAAAGGAGGGAGAATCGAAGACCTGTGAAAATATCCAGCTGCGCAATCGTACGCTGCCCGAAAAGAATCTCGGACCCGCGAACAGAAAAGATAAGGGAAAAGAGAAGGTCTCTGAGGATATTGCCCTAGATGACCAAGTCATGAAAGAGCTGACCGCCAAGGACCTGCCAAAGAAAAGTAAGGTGGACTACAACATTCTGGCACACTTGAGGAAGTTACCCTCGCAGCTCAGCATTCTCGATGCTCTTTTACTATCAAAAGAAGCAAGGGATTCATTGATCAAGGCGCTACAAGAGCCAGAGCAATTCCAAGCTTTTCTCGCCGAAGAAAAGATGAAGGACGAGCTGGAAGTAGTACACACAGCCGATATTACCTTCGGCGACGAAGATCTCCTACTCGGGACGCGCGAGCACAACCGTCCCCTTTATGTCTCCGGATACTGTCACGATATCAAGATAGGCAAGATCCTGGTCGACAATGGGTCCTCCATCAATCTCCTCAACGTGCGAGTGTTGAAGGAAATCTGCATGAGCGTCCAACACCTCGCTCATGATAAAATCACCATCTCTGGCTTCGACTCCCAGTCATCACGGACTCTCGGGTCTGTGATACTGACGTTACGCTTCGGACTACTTGTCACGGATATTAAATTTCACGTCATTGACGCCAAGACATGCTACAACGCTTTGCTCGACCGACCCTGGTTACATGAGTACAACATCATCCCTTCTACACAACACCAGTGTATGAAGTATTTCAAGGATGGTCTCGAATATACTGTGACAGGAGGGCTAAACCCATTCTCCGTGAACGAAGTCCGCAAGTACGAAGATGCAAAATACTTCTTGCCAGACTTTGAAGACACAGAGAGATGCCATAAACCGGAGAACAAAGATATCCCTACCATTCCGGTCTTCGGGAGTGATACCGAGGAAGAGGAAGAGATAGTTTATTCAGGGCCACCCCAGTACAACAAACCAGGACTGCCCGCTCCTATGTTGATCTTTGGTAGCGATTCGGAAGATGAGGTCCATGCTATATTCTCTGCTCGGCCTTCAATACAAACCTTCGCTGATGAAGAGCAAAATTTGCAAGTTGCCATGGTTCCGCCCAAGCATCATAAAGAGCTAGACGTGCTTAATACTTACAATGTGGAAGAGTTGCAAACATTCTATGTCCCTCCCAGGCGAGAAGGTGAAAAGGCGATCCTATTCTACCGATCCGGGGAAACTAAAGTGGAGAGGGAAATCTGGCACGGCGCGGACTCCACACTCGACAGGATCCAGCCCATCCGTTTGCCAAGATATTACACAGACGGGCTAAGGAGACTCTTGAGACGCCAAGGTGTACCGCTTAAGCAAACTGCGCGACAAGCTCGGTTCTATAACAGGATCTGGAACGTACCTGGAACTCAGCGGAAATTGCCCAACGGGAAAATGGAAACGACCGGGCTTGGGTATGTTCAATCCAAGAAACGGGAGCTACTCCGCGACTGCTACGTCATACATGACTTTGATGAAGAAGGGGATGCTCAGTGGGAAGATGCTAACCCTGAACCAAAAAGAGCTCCCGATGTGAAAATGCCCAGTCCGTCGTTTGAAGAACAAATGGACAAGCTTATAAGGAAAGCGAGTCAAAAGGTTCGAGATGGCTATAACCGCGAAATGACCATCTACGAGAAAGCCAGAATGCAACGCCTTCTTCAACAGGCTGCGAAAGATGAAAATGCTCCTCCCTGTCAACCCGTTGTACAAAAGGCCCGACGCAGAGGCAAAAATAAATCAAAGAACGGGAAAGGCGTTCGACAGCGAAAAATCGGGCTCAAGAAGCCACGCGATCCGGAATCGAGCGGCCAGGATTCGTCTCTTATGAAGAAGATGAGTTGAGCATACTCTTTTCCTCAGAACAAAACACGGAAGATACTCAATCTCGCCATAAAACATCAACTGATTACACTCTCGGAGTCCAAGCACCCTGAGCAAGTTGGCGAAGTCTCTCATCCGGACTATTGCTCCTATCATAGGGCAATAGGACATCCTATTGAAGACTGCTTCACATTCAAGAACTGGGTCGAAGATCAATATCGACAGGGCAGATTCGCTCTAGCTAGCAGCTGGAGGGTAACCCCGCCGCAAAGGCATGAACCCAAATCTGCGAGGATAGAACTAGATCAACATCGGTCTTGGAAGCGAGCTCGTACCTGCCACGTAATAACGCTATCAGAAGAAGACCCCGATGGTATGGATAATCTCCCCTGGTGCTTCGAAAGCAATGATGACGGGGTGATCTCAGAGTTTCCACCGGCGCCGAAAGAGCTGGAAGATGGGATACATACCACTGCAGATGAGCTCAAGAAAATTGATTTGGGGACGGCAAGTGACCCGCGGCCTACGTTCGTCAGCGAATTGCTGTCTGAAGAAAGGGTGGCTACACTAAAGGACGTGCTCATGCAGGATAAAGATTGCTTCGCATGGAACTATTCCGAGATGCCAGGACTAAACCCAGAGATTGCTGTCCACAAACTGGCCATATCCCCGGACATCAAGCCAATCAAACAAGCGCCGAGAAGAATGCGGCTCGAGCTTGAGATGGGCATCAACGCCGAGGTCAAGAAGCTGATCGACTCCGGCTTCATCCAAGAGGTCCAGTATCCTGACTGGATTTCCAACATTGTATCGGTGATGAAGAAAAATGGAACGGTGCACATATGTGTGGACTTTCGGGATCTCAATAAAGCTTGCCCGAAGGATGATTTCCCAGTACCGGTCACCGAGCTGATGATAGACAATACGTCCACTCATGAGGTTTTCTCCTTCATAGACGGCTCATCAGGATACAACCAGATAAAGATGCATCCTGAAGACCAGAAGCATACCGCTTTCCGGACCCCTTTGGGTATATTCTTGTAGCGTTACTAGGCACTCTCACAAGGGTCTATAAGGCATCAACCATGCCCGATTTAAAATTTAGACGTGCCGAACAAGCCTAACCAAGATCTTTAAACTAGAGATTAGGCGAAACAAAGCATGTTAAACACTTTAACATCTAAGAGTTTGGGATTACAACCTTTGTAGTCTGGTCCTTCACTTTATAAGCTCCGTGTTGAGGTCCCTTCGCTGCGATCATCAAGAATCCGGACTCTAAAGAGGCTCCACAAAAGAAAGATGCAATCTTGCTTCCGATCTTCGATAATTAAGATGATCTACCTTGAAGAAACTTTAACTCAAGCTCTCACTCACTAATGAAGTGAACACCCTAATCTAAATGGCTAGGATAAATTAGGATGATGAAGTAGGATTTTAGCTCTCATTTGTTTTCTTAATCTCACTCATTTTCATCCCAACATAAAAAGCTAGAAAGCTTTTTCATGAAAGAAAAAGAAGGAAGAAGAAGATCTAATCCTTTTGTGATGAATAATGAAAGTCAAGTGTGAGATTAGAAATGCAACCATGGTATATATAACCTTTGTAGAGATTTAACTAAGGTTAAAGGGTTGGGTTAAACAAATATCTTGCAAAATATCAAAACAAATATCTTTGCAAGAAACAAAAGTAAAGCTTCTAGAAACTTCTAGAAAAGATTAACCCAAATCAAACCCTAACCATGTTTAATCTCCACTAAACATGTTGCATTAATAACCCTAACATGTTACAATATTATATATCATATATACAATATTTATTGTAACAAAATAAAATAATACAATTAACATATATCGCATATATATCAATGTATTACCCGAGTGAGAAAAAGAATCTTATAGTGAGCTTATATTTAATATATCAAATATATAATTATACATTAAATTATCGAATCAACACTTGATCCGATAATCCTGCTATTTCACAAATAACCGACTAATATAATCTGTATCAGTTCATCGAGTCAACACTTGATCCGATGACCCGGCTATATCACATATACCCGGCCTGTTTCCCCCAATCAGAAGAAAGCTCTGTTTTGAATTTCAAAATTCAAAAATTGAAGCAACGCTTCAGATCCCTTGCGCTGCGTGCTGTGCGCCACGTGTCAAAAGCAGACACGCCAGCGCCAGGAGCGCTGCGCCCTAGGCAGTGCACCCCCAATCAGAGCAAAGCTCTGTTTCAAAAATTCAAATTTTAAAAAATTGAAGCAACGCTTCAGATCCCTTGCGCTTTGCGCTGCGCGCCACGTGTCAAACATAGGTGCGTTAGCGCAGTTGCGCTGCGCTCTGCGCTGCGCGCCACGTGGCGCGCCATGTGTCAAACACAGGTGCGCTAGCGCAGTTGCGCTGCGCTCTGCGCTGCGAGCCACGTGTCAAACGCAGGTGCGCTCGCGCCAAGTGCGCCAGCGCTGGAATTAAAAGAATTCCCCACCGTTAGATCAAGAAATCTAATAATAATAATAAATTATTAATCAGAATTAAAATTCTGTTCTAGAAAAATCTTTCCAATCTTATTAAAATAAGAAGATTATCTTCTGTAAAACAGAAGCCTTAGGATCAAAGATCCAACGGTGGGAAATATTCCCAAATCAATCAGAGAAAGATCTCTTCAACTAATTTAACAAATCAATTGGCCCTATATAAAGGCCCCAAGACTTCAAGTCTCACATAGAAAAAACTCTCTGCAAGTTTTGAGAAGAACTCAAAAAGAAAGAAAGGCAAGCTTTTGAAGAAAGAAGATCATTTTCTTCATCTTTAAAGGTAAAGAATTATATTCTTGAAAAACAGAGATGAAATCATCTCATTAAAAAAGAAGAACAATCTTCTAAAAAGATCAGAGATCTAAAAACAAGATCAAGGTCTTCCATAAAAAAAAAGTAAAAGATCAAAAAGATCTAATTATAAAAGATTTAAAGAAGTACTTTACTTCATTAACAGATCTTTTGATCTATAAAGGCAGAGCCTTTTGATAAGAACAAGAACAAGAACTTTGGTTCTTGGATCTTGAGGCAAGGCCTCCTTTGAAGAACAAAAAAAAACTTGTTCTTTGATCTTAAATTTGATCAAAATGCGCTCTGCGCTATTAGACAGTGCTTTGCACTCTTGAATTGCGCTTATTGGACTGGCGCACAGCGCTGGAACGCGCCACGTGTCAACCACAGAACAGTTTGCGCTTTACGCTTCTAAAAATAACGCATTGCGCTCTTGGACTGGCGCACAGCGCCAGAGCGCGCCACATGTCACTCACTGGCGCGCCAATAAACTGGCGCAGCGCACTCAGAAAGCGCAGTGCGCTAACTAACTTGCGCTTAGCGCTGAGCGTGACACGTATCACCTTCGCATGCGCTAGCGCAATGCGCTCTTTGATTGGCGCAAAGCGCCTGACAAGCCACGTGGCGCACTATCAGACCACTATTTTGCTCTTGATAAATGCTATGCATTTAATTACATCCAATGTCAGAGCCCAATGCTATGCATTATTAAAAGGGCAGAGCCTAAATAAAGGCCTAATAGGCAGAACGTGAATAAAATGTTAAACATTTTAACTGGACTTAGCCCAATTCTAGCCATAAGTCCTCAATTTAAATTGAACTGAGCCCAACTGATCTTCCAATCAATTTACACCCGGTTTAAGGGTACATCTCTTTACTCCTCTGATATTTGTCGTTGTAATCCTTCAACGTCGTCAGAGAGATGACGGGTCCCGACAACCACACATTACTACGGACTGTGGGGTCCTTAAACTCATGGACTATGACGTCCTTAACCTCGACCGTGATGTCTTAAAACTAATACCGAACTGTGGGGTCCTTAAACTCATGGACTATGACGTCCTTAACCTCGACCGTGATGTCTTAAAACTAATACCGGACTGTGGGGTCCTTAAACTCATGGACTATGATGTCCTTAACCTCGACCGTGATGTCTTAAAACTAACACCGGACTGTGGGGTCCTTAAACTCATGGACTATGATGTCCTTAACCTCGACTGTGATGTCTTAAAACTAACACCGGACTGTGAGGTCCCTAAACTCACGGACTATGATTTCCTTAACCTCGACCGCGATGTCTTAAAACTAACAATGGACCGTAATGTCCTTAAACTAATTATCGACCGCAATGTCATTAAGCTAAACAATAGAGCCCGATTGCTCTCTTTTCGGATCTAAACGATCCCGTTAAGTTGATCTTAGTCTAAAATTAGACTAACGTGTCCTTAATAAACGTTTAAGTTGATCTTAGCCTGAAATAAGACTAACGTATCCTTAAACACAAACCCCTCAAACCCAAATCTAAGAAAGATACGGATTTGGACCAATCCACGTCCTACGGGCGACAACATAACTTAGTCTCCGTATACAATCCACGGGCAACCGAACACAAAACAAACACCCACGACACGAAGTGACCATCTGGAGAAGGAGAAAGTTGTTACCGCGATGCGGTAGCGTAATTAACTGCAGGGGCTTGCGCCTGCAGGGAAGAGCGTCCCCACAATCAAAAACCCCTCAAACGAGGGGGAATCTGACGAAGTCTGCTACATCGGCCGCATCCGTTTAAACCTTCGATACGTGGTGCCATAAATCAACTTGGCATCTTCGGAGAGGTGGATGGATAGCACCAATTAGCATCTGCCCCAAATTTCAGGCAAGACGGACCTGCGCGGTCGCGTCTCCATGATTCGTAGGGGAACAGATTCTGGCACGCCCGGTGGGACTTTTTCCTCTTTCCACTCCAAACTTCGTGTGTCGTGTTTGCGAACCAATCGTGGTTTGCTAAATGGTTGCCCTTGGGTTTCGAGGTACTAAGATTTAGCATTTTGACTGGTGCAGAAAGCAAAGGATCAATGGCATTCACCTGCTCAAAGTGTTCCACATGCAACTGCAACCCACGTCCTGCCTCAACTGGGGGCATAACCTACGGGCCCGAAGCAGCTTCCCTGTTCACGATGTCCGTGGAACAGGTTACTCAAGCCACCACAGGGTTGTTTTATGGGACCATGCTCCCGCCAGCAAACTTCACCGCTCCCGTGCCAGTACCAGAAGCTCCCAAGAAGTCGGTCTTTGATCGGCTTATAGCTGCTGTGGCCCCTCTCAATGGGTCGTCCAGCACCGGCGCCTCGATCTTCTCTAGATTGGGCCAAAATTCCTGTGGGCCCACAATGAAGCCTGCAATCCCAGAGAAGGTTATTCCGAAGAGAGTAACCAACCCTGCTCCTGAAGTCGTCAAGGCGGCTTCTCCTGCAAAGGGGTCGGTCTTTACAAGACTGACCGTCCCAACTCCCGCTCCTGCTACTCAAAGAACATCAGTCTTTAACAGGCTGACACCAGCAACGACCCCTCACCCGAACAGGGGGCAAGACAAAGCCATCCCCTTCACCGAGCCAACTCCATCAGATCGACACGCTCGACGTCGCCACTGGCGCCGAGTGAGGAAGTCAGGAAGCAACTCCCCTTCTGGGCTAACTCCACCAGCCCCAACGGCGGAAATTAATGCTGCTGTTCCAACCGGGAACAGTTTCGAGCTGCTGAATAAGGTGCACTAGAATTCTCCTACCGCCGTACTGAAAAGATCTCCTCCTTCGGTGGATAATGTTGCGGAAGCAAAGCCAGAACATTCCCCTCAACGGCTATCCTCTAAAATCTACAAGGTCTGGCGTCAAGTCCAAGACTCGGTGATTGATCCAAATTTCTCCCGCCAGCACAAGAAGATGAAGGTCTGACAGGAAGAAAGCCATCCTGCCAAGCCACGAAAAGATATCTGGGTGCCCACCGCGACGACCCCCTCAACTTCGACTGCTCATAAGAAGATAAGGCCGGAGAAGATCTCCGTGCCTGTGACAAACGTCAAAGGCACTGAGCCTGAACGCCCTAAGTCTGGGGGCATGGTGGTCCATACTATTTACATGGCATCCGGAAAGGAAGATAACCGATCTTCTACGGGCCACCGACCACTCACCCGATCCATCACAAGAGCTTAGGAACAGCAACAGCAGAAGCTTCAGGAGATGCTGACCGCCATGGCCGCACTTACCGGGCCAAAAGAAAACCCGGAGGCGTCATCGGAAAAACGTCGCGAACACGAGACTGATGCTGAATTCCTTCAGAGAATGCTCGAAAAGAAGGACAAGGAGGCTGCGGAACAAGCGGCCAATATAAAGCAAATGGCTGTTCTGTTCCAGGACATGGTGGGTATGATGATCCAGCAGGATCCTCCCGCTGAAGATCCTCCGATTATCCTTGAAGATGACAAAGGAGAAACATCGAATCCTCTGCCGGCTCTTTCAGCAGCCAAGGAGGAAACAATCTCTAAAGATGCCCTGGATGACTATATTGCTCAGCAAATAAGAGTTCACCAGGCAAATGAGGCAGCCGACCAAGTTGTCAAAACAAGACGACCGTATCCAGGCTGGTATGATCAGATAAAGTACCCACAGGCTACACAATCCCGAAATTCCATGTCTACAAGGGGACATGAAATCCCCATCAACATGTTGCCCAGTTCAGGGCTCTTTGTGGCAACACCGGGGGCGATGATAAGCTTCTGTTCCGTCAATTCGTCGGCAGTTTGTCGGAAACGGCGTTTGAATGGTACTCCGAACTTCCAAACGACTCCGTCAAAACTTTCACAGAAATGGAGTTATTGTTCACCCAGCAATTCACGAGCGCAAGTGAACGCACCCTGATAATAGCATTGATCAATGCAAGGGTGAAGTCGGGTGAAACTTGGGTTCAATATGCAATCCGATGGCGAAATCTGTGGTCGAAATGTGAACAGCGCATCGAAGAAGCACCAGCAGTGGGCATGTTCGTGGGCACCCTAGACCCTCATGCAACTATTTCACAGTTCATGATGTTTTTTAAACCGACCACGTTCTAGGCTTTAATCGATAAGCTAGCCCAGATGGATCAAATGGGTCACAGACCGTCTCCCCCGAAGCAGGAACCGCGGAACGACAAGGGTAAAGGGAAGGCGACCTTCGTTGCGAACACCCAACAGCAGCCCAGTGCCCCAAAGCTAGCGGATCAACTGGAGGAGAGATGGCGCTATTACAATGAGAAAATGAAGCGTCCTTACTCATTCCCGCGGGATAAAACGAAAAGGCTGTTCGAGCTGGCAATGCGCAACAGGCTTACCAATTTGCCGAATCCAAGGCGACCACCGCAACCTAACGAAGTGAATAATCCTAATTACTGCCCTTACCACCAAACGGTAAGCCATCCGATCGAAGATTGCTTCGTCTTTAAGGGATGGATCGAGGATCAGTATCAGCAGGGCAAGTTCGCGCTGTCCGAAAAATGGAAAGTGATCCCACCACAACCGCACACTCCTACGAAGATGGACACACCGGGGGCAACGTGGTCTTTTGTTGAAGAAGATCCATGGGAGGTGGATCTTTCGGCGAAAACCAAAAGGATGCTGAATGATCTCCAGACATGCCCGGCAATCAGATGGAAGAATCCGTTGGAACTTGAGGTCATCGAGGGGATGCTGAATCCGCGCCCAACTCCAAAGATTGGTGGTGATAGTCAAAGTGTTCACACCCAGCCGTCGAAATCTTCGAAAAAGAAGAAGAAATCCAAGAAGCCCGTGAAGCCTGGCGACAAGCGCACGGACCTACAGAAATAGATTGACGCGCTGGAAGGGTATAACCAGAAGGCGCGGAATCCAATCACGCTCCAAGAGTTTCTCGGCCACGTCTTTGAGGACGGAAATGATGGAGAAGACTCATCAGATGAATCTGAAGATTACGTGGTAAGCTGCCGTGCGATCTCTCATTCATCGCTAGACAATGAAGAACCCCTTGCACAAAGAAACTGGGGGCAGGTCCTGAGCCAGGACTCCTGTGGCCATCAGATGAAATAATTGATGCGTTCCTGAATGAAGCGCTACTTATAAGCAAAGCTGCCCGGGAGCATGAAATGGCCATATTTGAAAAAACCAAGCGCCGGCGATTGGATGAAAGGGTTGCAACGCTCCCGCCAGATCAAAGTACCTCCGCCACAAATAAAATCAAGTTCAAGATGAGGAAAAGGTTCGTCAAAGCCATATCAATGGGGATGAAGCTACCACCCTCCGAAGCGAATGCCCTTAGTGAAATAGAGACACATCCTACCTACTGCTTAAATCATCGAAAGATTTCGCACCCTACCGAAGAGTGCGACGCTTTTAAAAGATGGTGGCAAGGGTATGTTGCTCACCGGCAACATTTTAAGCGGATGAAACACAAAACTCGTCGGGAGCAGAGAAGTACGACCGAGGAGCATAAAAGAACCACCGGTAACTGTCGCACGATCAACACCGGGGGATCGCAGGTTCTCACTTTCGGGAGCGACTCTGATGAAGAGATGGCTCTTAGCCCTCTCTTTAAAGAATCCACCTTGAGGAAGGAGGAAGAACCGAAGGCCTGTGAAAATATTCAGTTGCGCAATCGCACGCTTCCAGAAAAGAAATTCAGATCCATGAGTAGAAAAGATAAGGGAAAAGAAAAGGTCTCTGAGGATATTGCCCTAGATGAACAAGTCATGAAAGAGCTGACCGCCAATGACCCGCCAAAGAAAAGTAAGGTGGACTATAACGTTCTGGCGCACTTGAGGAAGTTACCCTCGCAGCTCAGTATTCTCGACGCCCTTTTACTATCCAAAGAAGCGAGAAATTCATTGATCAAGGCGCTAAGAACCAGAGCAATTCGAAGCTTTTCTCGCCGAAGAAAGGATGAAGGACGAGCTGGAGGAAGTACACACAGCCGATATCACCTTCGGCGACGAAGACCTCCTCTTTGGGACGTGTGAGCACAACCATCCCCTTTATGTCTCAGGGTACTGCTACGATATAAAGATAGGCAAAATCCTGGTTGACAATGGGTCTTCCGTCAATCTCCTCAACGTGAGAGTACTGAAGGAAATCTGCATGAGCGTCCAGCAGCTCGCTCGTGATAAAATCACCATTTCTGGTTTTGACTCCGAGTCATCGCAGACTCTCGGGTCTGTGATATTGACATTACCATTCGGGTTACTTGTCACGGATATTAAATTTCATGTCATTGGCGCCAAGACATGCTATAACGTTTTACTCGGCCGGCCTTAGTTACACGAGTACAACATCATCCCTTCTACACAACATCAGTGTATGAAATACTTTAAGGATGGTCTCGAGTATACCGTAACAGGAGAGCTGAATCCATTCTCCGTGAATGAAGTCCGCAAGTACGAAGATGCAAAATACTTTTTTCCAGATTTTGAGGACACGAAGAGATGTCACAAACCGGAGAACAAAGCTATCACCACCATTCCAGTCTTCGGGAGTGATACTGAGGAAGAGGAAGAGATAGTTTATTCAGGTCCACCCCAGTACAACAAGCCAGGACCGTCCGCTCCTATGTTGATCTTTGGCAGCGACTCGGAAGATGAGGTCCATGCTATATTCTCCACTCGGCCACCAATACAAGCATTCGCCGGTGATAATCAGAATTTGCAAATTACCATGATTCCGCGGGAGCACTATAAAGATCTCGACGCACTTGAAGCTTATAGCGTGCAAGAGCTACAAACATTTTACGTCCCTCCCAGGCGAAAAGGTGAACAGGCAATCCTATTCTACCGATCCACGGAAACAAAAGTGGAGAAAGAAGTTTGGCATGGCGCCGATTCTACGCTCGACAGGATCTAGCCCATTCTATTGAAGCGCCAAGGGATACCCTTCAAATAGACCGCTCGAAAAGCTAAGTTCTATGACAGGATATGGAACGTTCCCGGAACTCAGCGCAAGTTGCCCAATGGGAGAATGGAAACGATCGGGCTTGGATATGTTCGGTCCAAGAAACGGGAGCTACTCCGCAACTGCTACGTCGTACATGACTTTGATGAAGAAGGAGATGCTCAATGGGAGAATGTTAACCCTGAACCAGAAAGAGCCCCCAACGTGAAAATGCCCAGTCCGTCGTTCGAAGAACAAATGGACAAGTTTATAAGGGAAGGTGGTCAAAAAGTTCGAGATGACCATAATCGCGAAATGGCCATCTACGAGAAAGCCAGGACGCAACGCCTTCTTCAACAGGCTGCGAAAGATGAAAATGCTCATCCCTGTCAACCCGTTGTGCAAAAGGCCCGACGCAGAGGCAGAAACAAGACAAAGAGCAGGAAAGGCTTTTGACAGCGACAAAGCGGGACCAAGAAGTCACGCGATCGAGAATCGAGCAAACCGGATTCATCTCTTATAAAGAAGATGAGTCGAGCATACTCTTTTCCTCAAGACAAGACAAAGAAGATACTTGATCTTGCCATAAGACATCATACACTTCCGGAGTCCAAACACCCTGAGCAAGCTAACGAGGTCTCTCATCCAGACTATTGCTCTTATTACCAGGCAATAGGACACCCTCTCGAAGACTGCTTCACCTTCAAGAACTGGGTCGAAGATCAATATCAGCTCGGCGAGTTCGCTCTATCTGACAGTTGGAGGAAAACTCCACCGCAGAAGCATGAACCCAAATCCGCGAGAGTAGAACCAGATCAACATCGGTCGTGGAAGCGAGCTCGTACTTGTCATATGACAACACTATCAAAAGTAGAGGCTGAGAATATGAATGAATTCCCCTGGTGCTTCGAAAACAATGATGATGAGGTAATCTCAGAATTTCCACCGGCGCCAAAAGAGCTGGAAGATGGAATACACACTACTGCAGATAACCTCAAGAAAATTGATTTGGGGACGGACAATGACCCGCGACCGACATTCGTTAGTGAGCTGCTATCTGAAGAGAGGGTGGCTACTCTAAAGGACGTGCTCATGCAGCATAAGGATTGCTTCACGTGGAACTATTCCGAGATGCCAGGACTAGATCCAGAGATTGCTGTGCACAAATTGGCAATATCTCTGGACACCAAGCCAATCAAACAAGCACCGAGAAGAATGCGGCTCGAGCTTGAGATGAGCATCAACGCTGAGGTCAAGAAGCTGATCGACTCTGGCTTCATCCAAGAAGTTCAGTATCCTGACTGGATCGCCAACATCGTCCCGGTGATGAAGAAAAATGGGACAATGCGCATCTGCGTAAACTTTCGGGATCTCAACAAAGCTTGCCAAAAAGACGACTTCCCAGTGCCAGTTACCGAGCCGATGATAGACAATACGTCCACTCACGAAGTCTTCTCCTTCATGGACGGATCGTCAGGATACAATCAGATAAAGATGCATCCAGAAGACCAGAAACATACCGCTTTCCGGACCCCTTTGGGTATATTCTGCTATAAGGTAATGCCTTTCGATCTAAAGAACGCCGGTGCCACCTATCAGAGAGCCATGACGAAGATCTTCGATGACCATATACATGAAATCGTCGAATGCTATATCGACGACCTCGTGGTGAAAAGCAAATCATACGAGGAACATCTTGAGCATCTGAAGATCGTGTTTCAACGCCTTCGGCAATACAACTTGAAGATGAACCCTCTCAAATGCACATTCGGGGTGTCCTCAGGCAAATTCCTAGGATTCATTGTCCGACACCGAGGCATCGAGATAGATCCATCAAAAATCAAGGCGATCATGGAAATGCCCCTGCCAAGGACTCTCAAACAATTGCGGTCTCTCCAAGGGAAGCTCGCGTATATCCGGCGATTTATAGCCAATCTCTCAGGAAAGTGCCGTCCTTACAGTCACTTGATGAAGAAAGGAACACCGTTCATCTGGGATCACAAATGCCAAAGCGCATTGGACGAAATCAAGCAGTACCTGCAGAATCCGCCAGTATTAGCCGCTCCGGTCAAAGGAAAGCCTCTCATTCTTTATACAACAACCCTCGAAGGTTCTTTAGGCGCGCTATGGGCACAAGAGAACGACCAAAGGAAAGAAAGAGCTCTCTACTATTTGAGTCGAGTTCTACTGGGGGCAGAAAGCAATTATTCTCCCATCGGAAAACATTGCCTGGCGTTGATCTTCGTGATAACGAAACTCAGGCACTATGCGTTGGCGCATGAAGTCCGTCTCATATCGAAGGTGGATCCTCTTAAATATTTGATGTCAAAAGCCATATTGACAGGACAGCTCGCTAAATGGGCCTTGCTCCTGATGGAATTCTCAATAACCTATCAGCCTCTTAAGACAGTGAAAGACCAAGCCATCGCCGACTTCCTCGCTGAACATCCGATACTGACCGATTCCCCTTTGAATTGCGAACTGCCAGACGAACATGCGTTTGATGCGATCGACGGCGGTGGTATCCGGTGGGAACTTTATTTTGATGGAGCATCCTCCATGAAGAAGCGCAAACAAAACGCCCTTATAATCAAATCAGGGGTAGGCCCCATCTTCGTAACCACACAAGGAGGGATAATGCGCTTCGCCTTCTCCTTGACAGAGCCGAGGACGAACAACAAAGCCGAGTATGAAGCCTTGATAGCAGGTCTCGAGATCGCCATCGACATGGGAATTGAAAATCTCCTCATATATGGAGACTCCCAACTGGTCGTTAGTCAAGTAAACGGCGACTATCAAACGTGCAAACCAGAACTGGTGAAGTACGGCGAGAGGGTACAACAACTGCTGACCCAAATACCTTCCTACACCTTGGAAAGCATACCACGTGGGGAAAATGGCAAGCCGGATGCATTAGCTAAGCTCGCTAAAGAACTGGCTGATGAGAACCTCGATGACGTAAGAATCGTGGTACAAAGCCGTCGGGTTCTTGCACCGGCAGAAATATCTCCGGAGTCGTCCGAAGAAAAGAGAGCGACCGAGCAAATGACTCTACAAATAAAAGATCAAGAGAAGGTTGTGTTAGTTATGTATATGCCCTAGAGGCCATTGTTGTACATATGATGTATATTATAATGGATGCTTGGATATATATAGAGATGACTTTCTTGCTCGTCATGATAGTATGCTATTTGGTTTCACTTTATCTTAACATGTTGACTTGTATTGGTTTGCTGTCTTTCTCTCACATGTTGATAAAGTACTTAGGATCTGTACTCGACTACTGGGACTACGATGAGATCATACTAGTGGGGCCATGGAAGTCGATGAGTACATCCTATAACTGTTCCTAGTCGAGGGTATATCGAGACAGAGCATCGATACACCAGAGTAGACTAGCGTATATGCATCTTGACCCATATGATGGGCGATGGATGATCCCATATCCATCGGTGTTGGACATCAGGAATGGTGTACGGGTGCTCAGTGGAGACTGGCTACACTGGACGGACTCGCCGAGAACTCCCAGATGGTGATATACCACACGCCAGATGGCAGTTCTCCGGTGACACTGGTACAGGGTAGTCTGTAGACCCGAGATCGTCATAGAGTCTTGTGTGATTCCTACTGTACTTTGATTTCCACCTTACCAAGTCCAAGAGGGCATGCAAAACGGTGGCTTTTGGGTACAGTCCCGAATCACATGGAGGCAATGAGCGATAGGAGAGGATTCGTCTCTCCCGGTATAGGGAGTTGATGTTGTGCTGTGTTCGATTGGCTATAACTGGAAGTCCCTGGCCAGGGCTGATATAGAGATTTGCTGGTAAGTGTTACTACTAGTTTCTCGACCCGTTATGAGCCTCAAATCGACACGACTTATCGGTTACTGGGGTCTGACGTATACCCCCCTAGACTTGATATGCGACATATCAGACGAACAGACCGGACTGTACGGGAGTGTTACTGATTGGATTCACAGGAGAACGTACAGGCTAGCTTGTTGATCTTCTGATCGCTCAATACCTGGGTGGCTGTTACGTTTAGCTGACCGCTTGCAGCTTGTGGGTGTTTGATATGATCATCATCTGCTACCGGCGTATTGACGATTCTTTAGAGTCCTACACAGAGGTTTCTTGGCTCAAGCAAAACGGAGTAGAGGTACATATGTGATATGTGCAGGACCGAGGATAATGCGATATGAGATACCGTATTATATTCTCGCGATATTTAGATATGAACCGGGTCATCGGATCAAGTGTTGATTCGATGAATCGGTACATGATATATTAGTCGGTTATATTCGATATAGCCGGATTGTCGGATCAAGTGTTGATTCGATGATTTAATGTATAATAATATATATGATATATTGTATTACATTATCTAATATTGGCTCGCTTTATTATTTCATTTTCTCACCGGATAATACAATGATATATATGCGATATATGTTAATTGTATTATTTTCTTTTGTTGCAAATATATAATATATATGTGATATATATTATTGTGACATGATATGATTAATAATGGAACATGTTTAGTGGAGATTAAGCAAGGTTAGGGTTTGATTAGGGTTAGCTCCTTCTTGCACCATCTAGAAGCTTTCCTTTTGTCATGAAGAAGATATTATGGTTGATATTTATCCATGACTCATTCTTTAACCTAACCAAACCCTAGCCCTAGTTTATTCTCTACAAAGGTTAACCTTGTCATCCTTGACCATGGTTCCATGATCAATCATATATTCTTTTCTATTATTCATCACAAAAGGATTAACTCTTTTTCCATCATCTTCTCTTTTGAGCTTTGAGAAAGCTCACTAGTTATTCATTTTGTGATGATTTCTTGTGAGAAATTGATATAAAAAGATAGCATAAATACCATTCCATCATCCTCATCTAATCTAGCCCATTGGATTAGGGTGTTCACCTCATTAGAGTAAGAGAGCTTGAGTTATAGCAACTTCGACGTAGGTCATCGGAGAAACGGAACACTACAATCTAGCATGGATCGTTCGAGTCGTGGAGCCTCTCTTGAGTCCGAGAGATCATGGATCGCGGCAAAGGGACTTCTACTCGGAGCTTATGAAGCGAAGGAGCGGACTACAAAGGTTGCAATCCCTCACACTTAGTGGTAAAGATGTTTACTTGCATGTTAAACCCTAATAATCTAGCAAAGATCCCGGCTTTGGGTTGTTCGGCACGTCTAAAATTTTATTCGGGCATGTTTGATGCCTTATGAACCTTCACAAGAGTGCCTAGGAACCCTAGAGTGGTATCAGAGCTGGGCTAGAGCATTAGGCGACGTGTATACGAAGTTAAAACTCCGAACGAACTCCGAAACTACGAAATGAACCCCTCTATGGATATTTTTTAAAAACTGTGATTTTTCTGAATTAAAAATACCTAAAAAATTCAGCAGGTAAATATAAACATTACTGTAAAATGCGGAAACGAAATTTTTTCATATCTAAATATCGCGAGAATATAATACGGTATCTCATATCGCATTATCCTCGGTCCTGCACATATCACATATGTGCCTCTACTTCGTTTTGCCTGAGCCAAGAAACCTCTGTGTAGGACTATAAAGAATCGTCAATACACCGGTAGCAGGTGATGATCATATCAAACACCCACAAGCTGCAAGCGGTCAGCTAAACGTAACAGCCACCCAGGTATTGAGCAATCAGAAGATCAACAAGCTAGCCTGTACGTTCTCCTATGAATCCAATCAGTAACACTCCCGTACAGTCCGGTCTGTTCGTCTGATATGTCGCATATCAAGTCTAGGGGTGGTATACGTCAGACCTCAGTAACCGATAAGTCATGTCGATGTGAGGCTCATAACGGGTCGAGAAACTACTAGTAACACTTACCGGCAAATCTCTATATCAGCCCTGGCCAGTTATAGCCAATCGAACACAGCACAACATCAACTCCCTATACCGGGAGAGACGAATCCCCTCCTATCGCTCATTGCCTCCATATGATTCGGGACTGTACCCAAAAGCCACCGTTTTGCATGCCCTCTTAGACGTGGTAAGGTGGAAATCAAAGCACAGTGGGAATCACACAAGACTCTATGACGATCTCGGGTCTACAGACTACCATGTACCAGTGTCACCGGAGAACTGCCATCTGACGTGTGGTATATCACCATCTGGGAGTTCTCGGCGAGTCCGTCCAGTGTACCCAGTCTCTACTGAGCACCCGTACCCCATCCCTGATGTCCAACACCGATGGATATGGGATCATCCATCGCCCATCATATGGGTCAAGATGCGTATACGCTAGTCTACTCTGGTGTATCGATGCCCTGTCTCGATATACCCTCAACTAGGAACAGTTATAGAATGTACTTATCGACTACCATGGCCCCACTAGTATGATCTCATCATAGTCCCAGTAGTCGAGTACAAATCCTAAGGGCTTTATCAACATGTGAGAGAAAGACAGTAAACCAATACAAGTCAACATGTTAAGATAAAGTGAAACCAAATAGCATACTATCATGACGAGCAAGAAAGTCCTCTCTATATATATCCAAGCATCCATTATAATATACATCATTTGTACAACAATGGCCTATAGGGATATACATAACTAACAATCTCCCACTTGCACTAAGGCCAGCTGCTGTAGTATCTCATACCTAGCATCCCGAATAATCTCTCAAACTGTATCTGGGGAATGGCCTTCGTGAGTGGATCCGCAGTGTTGTCCTTCGTATGTACTCTCCTGACCTCGATCTCCCGGTGATCAACTATCTCCCTGATCAGGTGATACCGCTTCAGAATATGTCTGGACTTTTGATAGGACCTGGGTTCCTTGGCCAAAGCCACAGCTCCATTGTTATCGCAATACAGAGGTATTGGATGCTCAATGGATGGAACCACTCCAAGTTCACTAATGAACTTCTTTATCCAGACAGCCTCTTTGGCAGCATCGTTGGCAGCGATGTATTCAGCCTCCATCGTCGAGTCTGCAGCGGTATCCTGTTTGGAACTCTTCCAACATACCGCCCCTCCATTGTGGGTAAAGACAAATCCCGAGTGCGACTTAGAGTCGTCCTTATCACTTTGGAAGCTGGAATCGGTAAAGGACTCCACCTGGAGTTCTCCGTTACCATACACCAAGAACATGTTTCTAGTCTTTCGCAAGTACTTGAGAATGTTCTTCACAGCTGTCCAGTGACTCTCTCCAGGATCTACTTGATACCGACTCACTACACTTAGTGAGTATGCTACATCGGGTATGGTACATAGCATCGCATACATGATAGAGCCTACTGCCGAAGCATAGGGTATCCCTAGCATGCGAGCTCTCTCCAAATCAGTCTTAGGAGACATCTCTTTGGAGAGAGTGAGTCCAGAGATCGTGGGTTGGTTCCCACGCTTGGATTCTTCCATACTAAACCTCTTTAGTATGGTGTCAATGTACCTAGATTGGGACAATCCAAGTATCCGTTTAGATCTATCTCTATAGATCATGATTCCCAATATGCAGGAGGCATCACCTAGATCTTTCATTGAGAATCTTTGTGATAAGAAGAGCTTGACTGATTGCAGCATAGGAATATCATTTCCTATCAAGAGTATGTCATCCACGTACAATACGAGGAAGACAACCTTACTCTCTGCTACCTTTTTATAGATACAAGGTTCATCTATATTTTTGATGAAGTCAAACTCTTTGACTACAACATCAAAACAGATGTTCCAACTCCGTGATGCTTGCTTTAACCCATAAATGGATTTAAGCAGCTTGCATACCTTTCCGCTGCTCCCACTATCTACGAAGCCCTCTGGCTGAGTCATGTACACGCACTCTTCTAAATCACCGTTTAGAAAGGCAGTCTTAACATCCATTTGCCAGATTTCGTAGTCATGGTATGTAGCAATGGCAAGTAAGATCCGGATGGACTTAAGAATAGCCACTGGTGAAAAGGTTTCGTCATAATCCACACCTGGTCATTGACGAAAACCCTTTGCAACAAGTCTAGCTTTGAAAGTCTCAACTTTTCCATCTACACCAAATTTCTTTTTAAAGATCCACTTTCTCCCAATGGGTTTTACCCCTTCAGGAGCATTTTCCAAAGTCCATACTTTGTTGGTGTACATGGATTCCATCTCAGATCGCATTGCATCCAGCCATTTCACAGAGTCACCACTTGTGATGGCCTGCTCGAAACTAGTCGGTTCATCATCTTCCATGATGCAATCCTCGCTTCCACCATCAATGAGAAAACCGTAGTATCTCTCAGGTGGATGAGAAACCCTGCTAGATCGGCGGAGAGGCCGGGGTTCGTCGGGTACTACTGAATCCTCTGGTTCTACTAAATCTTCAGTTGCAGTTTGTGTTGCTGGAACCTCTTCCAGCTCTAACTCTTTGCCACTAATTTCTTTTGCAAGAAATTCCTTTTCCAAAAAGGTGGCATATTGAGAAACAAACACTTTTTGTTCTTCAGCGTGGTAGAAAAAGTATCCTTGGGAATTCTTAGGATATCCCACAAACTTGCAAAGAACTGATCGTGCCTCGAGTTTGTCCGGATTTTGCCTTTTGACATAGGCCGGACAACCCCATATCTTAACTCGTTTAAAATATGGTCTCTTCCCACTCCATATCTTATATGGTGTGGTAGGTACAGATTTAGACGGAACTTGATTCAATAGGTATGCTGCTGTCTCAAGCGCATAACCCCAGAAGGAAATAGGCAACTCAGCAGTGCTCATCATAGAGCGCACCATATCTAATAGGGTGCGATTCCTCCGCTCCGATACACCGTTGTGCTGTGGTGTATAGGGAGGAGTAAGCTGAGAGAGAATCCCATTCTCTTTTAGATAATCTAGGAACTCATTGCTCAAGTATTCACCTCCTCGATCAGATCGAAGAATCTTAATACTTTTGCCCGTTTGGTTCTCTACTTCGTGCTTATATTCTCTGAATTTCTCAAAAGCTTCAGACTTGTGTTTCATCAGGAACACATGTCCGAATCTTGAGAGATCGTCAGTGAATGTAATAAAGTAGGAAGAACCATTCCTGGCATGCGTAGACATGAGACCGCATACATCACTATGTACCAGTCCTAAGAGTTCCGTAACTCTTTCTCCGTGTCCACTAAACGGAGCTTTGGTCATTTTTCCTTTGAGACATGAATGGCAAGTATCATAAGATGATAATTCGAACGGATTCAAATATCTATCCTTATGTAACTTATCCAGTCGTGTCGCATTGATATGACCAAGTCTACAATGCCATAAGTAGGATTCGTTCATTTCTGAACTTTTTCTCTTGTGTGTGTTTTGTATATTGAGGACTGTATTTTGATTGAGAATGAATATGCCATTATGTAACGAGCCTGATGCAATCAACTTTTGATTTAGGAAGATGTTCATAACATTATCCTGTACTACAAAATTATATCCTTCTTTACTTAATAAAGAAACTGATATAATGTTGCACATTATGTTCGGTATATAATAGCACTCATTTAGAATCAGTGTATTACGACTTGGTAATACTAGGTGATATTCGCCAACTGCTTTGGCTGCAATACTTTCCACATTCCCTACTTGAACGGAATGATCACCTTTTCCCAGTTCTCTACCTCCATCTCATTTCATGACATAAAACAATTCATTAATGTGGCACATTTGCTAAAAAAGAGACCATGACTCATGATATAAGTCTATGTCACATTAATGCATTGTCATGATGATTTCTAGCTCATTATTTCCTTAAGCAAACATTAATCCAAATGTTTGCCATAACAAAGAAAATCCGGCAACATCTAAAGTAAACTCGTGACGGATCACAAGGATACCCCTCACCTGTATATACATACCTGCACCCGCATTCCGACTGAATGCGAATGCGATGAGACTAAAGTAATCCAACAAATCTAATACTAGGATCCGGCTTAAACCAAAGCCCACTAGTATGATCCGTCCGATCATGATCCGTGCAATACCGCACGTATAAGATCGAACCCTGCCATATATCATACGGCCTCTACAACGTTTCGCCCGAAACTTGAGAAACTGTCTGTGGGGGACTCTAAAGACTCGTCAATACTTTGGCTGTGGATTTAACCACTAGCACGTCAGAGGTATTAGCCGTACGTAACGGGCTACCAAGTATTGACTAAAAGGGACGTCGATGAGTGAACTCATCCTGACACCCTACTGATCCTGTCAGTGACAATATCTGTACAGTCCGGTCCGTTCGTCTATGAGTATCGCATGGCGGGCCTAAGGGGTTGGTAAAAGTCAGACCCCCATAAGCGGTACAAGTTGTGTCGGAGTGTAGCCCAGAACACCCCGAGATACTACTGGAATACCTACCAGTAAATCTCCTGCCTCGGCCGAGGGCTTTGTGTAATGGCTCTCCTAGACACAGCGCGACCTCACCCCCAATACTGGGAGAGACGAAACCCCCGCCGATCCGCTCACTGCCTCCATATGGCTCGGGACTGTACCCAACTAAAACCTGTTTGCACGACTCCTTTGAGCCGTGGTAGGGTAGTAATCAAAGCACAGTGGGAATTCACATGAGACAAATGACGATCTCAGGTCGATGAACTAACATGTACACATGTCATCAGGGAACTGCTATCTGACGTTAGGTATAATACCAACTAGCATGTTCCCGGAGAGTCCTGTCCAGTGTACTCATAACCCAATGAGCACCTATATACATCTTAGGTGAACCAACTGACACCAGTGGCTTGTGAGACCGGTCACCACCCCTCGTCGGGGTCTCGACTGTATATACTAGTTTACTCTGGAGTATCGATGCCCTGTTTCGAAAACTCCTACGACTAGGGACCTTTTAAGGATGTGCTTATAGACCCCAGCTCCCACGTATATGATCGCCATCATACTGCTGGCCGTCAAGCAAGAATCCTAAAGGCTCTATCAACATGCAATAGTGACCTGTAAGGTCACCTGAAGTAGTACACGATGATAAAGATAAACCAGATAGCATACTATCATCTTGAGTAAGAATGTCCTACCGGTATAGGTCCTCCCTCAATCATTGCAATCACGTGCCTGTGATCCAATAATTGACTCTGAGGGCACTATCTCCAACAGTGTTCTGAATAGCCGGGGGTTTTATGTGAGATGAGGGTTTTTATTTTCATTCATGTAAAATTCATTTGTATGTAATATTCTTTTATTGGGGCACTTCCTGGATGAGGTTGATATCACCAGTGTATGTTATTTACTTTTCCGCATTAGGTAGACCCAAGGAGAGGAGCACAAGTAACCGGGTTCTAGGGTCCAGTAGGAGGCCATCTCGAGGAGTCAAGACCGGGTCTCCTAACTATAGAATTGGCAGTGTTACTTGCCGCTCTCGTAGGGGTCTAGGGATGTGGGTTTGGCTATTCATCGCGACCGTGGAATCCGTGTTTTATACCTGCTCGTATTAAAAACACGGACATCCTAGTATATCCAATATTTCATATATGTTCTTCTGCTGCAATGTTCTATGATGAGATCATATTACTGCCTGGGACGAATGCTTATACTATATATATATGCTGATATATAAATATTACTGCTTTCGTTTCTTCAGTGATGCTTAGGAAGCATAAGCTGATGGGATTTATTAATGAGATTAATAAAAAGAAAAGAAACCTAAAAAGATGTTGTAGAATCAAAACTTTATAAAAAGGGTAGCTACAGTTTTGCTTTGCATAGCGGTATATATGATATATCCTGCACCTTATTCGATAAGGAAAGAGCCGAGATCCCTTCACCGGGAGTGACCTCTTTAGCGAAACTGGCAGATGCTACAAACTCGCGGTTTAGTTTTTGACAGCTTATATAGTTTTTGCTTTGGACAGCGGTATATATGGTATACCCTGCACCTTATTCGATGGGGAAAGAGCCGAGATCCCTTCACCGGGAGTGACCTCTTTAGCAAAACTAGAAGCCTAAAAAACACTCCTTTTCAAAATCAAATGATTCTACGACGATATCAAGTTCATTACGCTCAAGGTTTTCTGAAAAACCTGCGTAGCCCTCCGTCATTTCAGATAAAGACTAGTTAGTATTCGTGCTACGTTTGTTGACTATGTTAAGGCGTAGTGTGCGGTAGCTAATTAGTACTTATCTGCTAAAACATGAGATGTGATTGGATTAAGGTAGTTGTACGACTTTGTTGACTATGTTAAGGGTCGTGCAGGTGAGTTTAATTCAATCGGGAAATGACGGGTTGAACTTGGCTAACAATTATGATTTGTTGACTATGTTAAGGTCATAAGTTGCAGGGGCAAAAGCATTATCGGGAATTTCAAGTGTTGAAATTTGCAATAAGATTGCATACCTCCTATGAGATAGTTGGATCCCGATACCCACTGCGAGTAAGTGTTACTCCTGGGAGAGTTTTACACAGGACAATTAGCCGATCAAGTAGGTGTCTAGAAAAGTGTTAATGGGGTTACGCCTCTGGGAAAACGAGGTTTACTTTAATTAGGTCCGTGCGAAAGCACGCGGAACCTCCCTCAAGTACCGACACTGATCTGGCTGAAAGATTGACGAAATTGTAGGGTGTAATTAATCCCGGCTAATCTTACCTTTTAGGGTTTGAAGGAATGATAAAAACAGTGGGAGACATCCTGATTAGATAAGATAATAACCAATCTAATCTTGCAAGAGCATACGCTAAAGTGTTTTCTTCTCTCTCTCTCCAGGTAGCGACCATGTCAGGCCATAATCAAGATAATAATATGGATGTATTGACGAACCCGCTTATTATACTGAGCAGGGGAACGTTGGACCCGTTCTTTCTTATAAGAGTTATAAGACTGAACAGGAAACAGGAGAATATCTGGATTCTCACGCCGCCCAAACGAAGAACATGCATGTTGATGCACCTTCTTCGGGTGTGTTAGTTATTGAGAACTGTTTCTCAGTTCACCCTACGTCCTGGGTATTAGATACCGGATCAGGATCCCACATATGTAAATTGTTACATGGGCTACGGAAAGGTAGAGAACTGGGAAAAGGTGATCATTCCGTTCAAGTAGGGAATGTGGATAGTATTGCAGCCAAAGCAGTTGGCGAATATCACCTAGTATTACCAAGTCGTAATACACTGATTCTAAATGAGTGCTATTATATACCGAACATAATGTGCAACATTATATCAGTTTCTTTATTAAGTAAAGAAGGATATAATTTTATAGTACAGGATAATGTTATGAACATCTTCCTAAATCAAAAGTTGATTGCATCAGGCTCGTTACATAATGGCATATTCATTCTCAATCAAAATACAGTCCTCAATATACAAAACACACACAAGAGAAAAAGTTCAGAAATGAACGAATCCTACTTATGGCATTGTAGACTTGGTCATATCAATGCGACACGACTGGCTAAGTTACATAAGGATGGATATTTGAATCCGTTCGAATTATCATCTTATGATACTTGCCATTCATGTCTCAAAGGAAAAATGACCAAAGCTCCGTTTAGTGGACACGGAGAAAGAGTTACGGAACTCTTAGGACTGGTACATAGTGATGTATGCGGTCCCATGTCTACGCATGCCAGGAATGGTTCTTCCTACTTTATTACATTCACTGACGATCTCTCAAGATTCGGACATGTGTTCCTGATGAAACACAAGTCTGAAGCTTTTGAGAAATTCAGAGAATATAAGCACGAAGTAGAGAACCAAACGGGTAAAAGTATTAAGATTCTTCGATCTGATCGAGGAGGTGAATACTTGAGCAATGAGTTCCTAGATTATCTAAAAGAGAATGAGATTCTCTCTCAGCTTACTCCTCCCTATTCACCACAACACAACGGTGTATCGGAGCGGAGGAATCGCACCCTATTAGATATGGTGCGCTCTATGATGAGCACTGCTGAGTTGCCTATTTCCTTCTGGGGTTATGCGCTTGAAACAGCAGCATACCTATTGAATCAAGTTCCATCTAAATCTGTACCTACGACACCATATAAGATATGGAGTGGGAAGAGACCATATTTTAAACGAGTTAAGATATGGGGTTGTCCGGCCTATGTCAAAAGGCAAAATCCGGACAAACTCGAGGCACGATCAGTTCTTTGCAAGTTTGTGGGATATCCTAAGAATTCCCAAGGATACTTTTTCTACCACGCTGAAGAACAAAAAGTGTTTGTTTCTCAATATGCCACCTTTTTGGAAAAGGAATTTCTTGCAAAAGAAATTAGTGGCAAAGAGGTAGAGCTGGAAGAGGTTCCAGCAACACAAACTGCAACTGAAGATTTAGTAGAACCAGAGGATTCAGTAGTACCCGACGAACCCCAGCCTCTCCGCCGATCTAGCAGGGTTTCTCATCCACCTGAGAGATACTACGGTTTTCTCATTGATGGTGGAAGCGAGGATTGCATCATGGAAGATGATGAACCGACTAGTTTCGAGCAGGCCATCACAAGTGGTGACTCTGTGAAATGGCTGGATGCAATGCGATCTGAGATGGAATCCATGTACACCAACAAAGTATGGACTTTGGAAAATGCTCCTGAAGGGGTAAAACCCATTGGGAGCAAGTGGATCTTTAAAAAGAAATTTGGTGTAGATGGAAAAGTTGAGACTTTCAAAGCTAGACTTGTTGCAAAGGGTTTTCGTCAATGACCAGGTGTGGATTATGACGAAACCTTTTCACCAGTGGCTATTCTTAAGTCCATCCGGATCTTACTTGCCATTGCTACATACCATGACTACGAAATCTGGCAAATGGATGTTAAGACTGCCTTTCTAAACGGTGATTTAGAAGAGTGCGTGTACATGACTCAGCCAGAGGGCTTCGTAGATAGTGGGAGCAGCGGAAAGGTATGCAAGCTGCTTAAATCCATTTATGGGTTAAAGCAAGCATCGCGGAGTTGGAACATCTGTTTTGATGTTGTAGTCAAAGAGTTTGACTTCATCAAAAATATAGATGAACCTTGTATCTATAAAAAGGTAGCAGAGAGTAAGGTTGTCTTCCTCGTATTGTACGTGGATGACATACTCTTGATAGGAAATGATATTCCTATGCTGCAATCAGTCAAGCTCTTCTTATCACAAAGATTCTCAATGAAAGATCTAGGTGATGCCTCCTGCATATTGGGAATCATGATCTATAGAGATAGATCTAAACGGATACTTGGATTGTCCCAATCTAGGTACATTGACACCATACTAAAGAGGTTTAGTATGGAAGAATCCAAGCGTGGGAACCAACCCACGATCTCTGGACTCACTCTCTCCAAAGAGATGTCTCCTAAGACTGATTTGGAGAGAGCTCGCATGCAAGGGATACCCTATGCTTCGGCAGTAGGCTCTATCATGTATGCGATGCTATGTACCATACCCGATGTAGCATACTCACTAAGTGTAGTGAGTCGGTATCAAGTAGATCCTGGAGAGAGTCACTGGACAGCTGTGAAGAACATTCTCAAGTACTTGCGAAAGACTAGAAACATGTTCTTGGTGTATGGTAACGGAGAACTCCAGGTGGAGTCCTTTACCGATTCCAGCTTCCAAAGTGATAAGGACGACTCTAAGCCGCACTCGGGATTTGTCTTTACCCTCAATGGAGGGGCGGTATGTTGGAAGAGTTCCAAACAGGATACCGCTGCAGACTCGACGATGGAGGCTGAATACATCGTTGCCAACGATGCTGCCAAAGAGGCTGTCTGGATAAAGAAGTTCATTAGTGAACTTGGTGTGGTTCCATCCATTGAGCATCTAATACCTCTGTATTGCGATAACAATGGAGCTGTGGCTTTGGCCAAGGAACCCAGGTCCCATCAAAAGTCCAGACATATTCTGAGGCGGTATCACCTGATCAGGGAGATAGTTGATTACTGGGAGATTGAGGTCAGGAGAGTACATACGAAGGACAACACTGCGGATCCACTCACGAAGGCCATTCCCCAGATACAGTTTGAGAGATTATTCGGGATGCTAGGTATGAGATACTACAGCAGCTGGCCTTAGTGCAAGTGGGAGATTGTTAGTTATGTATATCCCTATAGGCCATTGTTGTACAAATGATGTATATTATAATGGATGCTTGGATATATATAGAGAGGATTTTCTTGCTCGTCATGATAGTATGCTATTTGGTTTCACTTTATCTTAACATGTTGACTTGTATATTATAATGGATGCTTGGATATATATAGAGAGGACTTTCTTGCTCGTCATGATAGTATGCTATTTGGTTTCACTTTATCTTAACATGTTGACTTGTATTGGTTTACTGTCTTTCTCTCACATGTTGATAAAGCCCTTAGGATCTGTACTCGACTACTGGGACTATGATGAGATAATACTAGTGGGGCCATGGTAGTCGATGAGTACATTCTATAACTGTTCCTAGTCGAGGGTATATCGAGACAGGGCATCGATACACCAGAGTAGACTAGCGTATACGCATCTTGACCCATATGATGGGCGATGGATGATCCCATATCCATCGGTGTTGGACATCAGGGATGGGGTACGGGTGCTCAGTGGAGACTGGGTACACTGGACGGACTCACCGAGAACTCCCAGATAGTGATATACCACACGTCAGATGGCAGTTCTCCAGTGACACTGGTAAATGGTAGTCTGTAGACCCGAGATCGTCATAGAGTCTTGTGTGATTCCCACCGTGCTTTGATTTCCACCTTACCACGTCCAAGAGGGCATGCAAAACGGTGGCTTTTGGGTACAGTCCCGAATCACATGGAGGCAATGAGCGATAGGAGGGGATTCGTCTCTCCCGGTATAGGGAGTTGATGTTGTGCTGTGTTCGATTGGCTATAACTGGCCAGGGCTGATATAGAGATTTGCCGGTAAGTGTTACTAGTAGTTTCTCGACCCGTTATGAGCCTCACATCGACATGACTTATCGGTTACTGAGGTCTGACGTATACCACCCCTAGACTTGATATGCGACATATCAGACGAACAGACCGGACTGTACGGGAGTGTTACTGATTGGATTCATAGGAGAACGTACATGCTAGCTTGTTGATCTTCTGATTTCTCAATACCTGGGTGGCTGTTACGTTTAGCTGACCGCTTGCAGCTTGTGGGTGTTTGATATGATCATCACCTGCTACCGGTGTATTGACGATTCTTTATAGTCCTACACAGAGGTTTCTTGGCTCAGGCAAAACGGAGTAGAGGCACATATGTGATATGTGCAGGACCGAGGATAATGCGATATGAGATACCGTATTATATTCTCGCGATATTTAGATATGAACCGGGTCATCGGATCAAGTGTTGATTCGATGAATCGGTACATGATATATTAGTTGGTTATATTCGATATAGCCGGATTGTCAGATCAAGTGTTGATTCGATGATTTAATGTATAATAATATATATGATATATTGTATTACATTATCTAATATTGGCTCGCTTTATTATTTCATTTTCTCACCGGATAATACATTGATATATATGCGATATATGTTAATTGTATTATTTTCTTTTGTTGCAAATATATAATATATATGTGATATATATTATTGTGACATGATATGATTAATAATGGAACATGTTTAGTGGAGATTAAGCAAGGTTAGGGTTTGATTAGGGTTAGCTCCTTCTTGCACCATCTAGAAGCTTTCCTTTTGTCATGAAGAAGATATTATGGTTGATATTTATCCATGACTCATTCTTTAACCTAACCAAACCCTAGCCCTAGTTTATTCTCTACAAAGGTTAACCTTGTCATCCTTGACCATGGTTCCATGATCAATCATATATTCTTTCTATTATTCATCACAAAAGGATTAACTCTTTTTCCATCATCTTCTTCTCTTTTGAGCTTTGGGAAAGCTCACTAGTTATTCATTTTGTGATGATTTCTTGTGAGAAATTGATATAAAAAGATAGCATAAATACTACTCTATCATTCTCATCTAATCTAGCCCATTAGATTACGGTGTTCACCTCATTAGAGTTAGAGAGCTTGAGTTATAGTAACTTCGACGTAGATCATCGGAGAAACGGAACACTACAAGCTAGCATGGATTGTTCGAGTCGTGGAGGCGCTCTTGAGTCCGGGAGATCGTGGATCGCGGCGAAGGGATTTCTACTCGGAGCTTATGAAGCGAAGGAGCGGACTACAAAGGTTGTAATCCCTCACACTTAGTGGTAAAGATGTTTACTTGCATGTTAAACCCTAATAATCTAGCAAAGATCCCGGTTTTGGGTTGTTCGGCACGTCTAAAATTTTATTCGGGCATGTTTGATGCCTTATGAACCTTCACAAGAGTTCCTAGGAACCCTACAGTGGTATCAGAGCTTGGCTAGAGCATTAGGCGATGTGTATACGAAGTTAAAACTCCGAACGAACTCCGAAACTACGAAATGAACACCTCTATGGATATTTTTTAAAAACTGTGATTTTTCTGAATTAAAAATTCCTAAAAAATTCAGCAGGTAAATATAAACATTACTGTAAAATACGAGCACCCAATCCGTACATATCTCCGCGGAACCGCGGCCATACCTCGCTTGGGCCGCGGATCCGCGGCCGTACTGTAGATATGGGCTATTATTTTTACACAGTAATGTCTAGTGATGCTTGTTTATTTTTCTGGGTATTTTTAAACTGACTCAAGTGTTGAGTGTTCTGGGGTTTATTTTTTAATCGTTGATTCGATCGGAAAATTTAATTTTGTGATGTTTTCCGGATATTTAGAAACTGTTAAAATATTCGAGCGGATATCATTAACTCACTTTTTCCCGGCACGAAAAACTTTCAAGTGTTGAATTTTTATTGGGTTTAAATCTTTCGGAAAAATGTGCAAGTAACGCGGTGGACCCTCTAGAAGACAACAAACCTTAACTCGATTATGTGACCGTCTTGAACTGCCTCTAAACCTTAGGGTTTGGGGCAGTACGGCGTGCCACATGTGAGGCGTTGGCTTGACCCTTCTACGGCTGGATCATCGATACTGTGACAGTTTCTGGGATTATTTGAACTCCGCTCAAGTATTGAGTTATTTAGGAAATTTTGGGTATTTGATTATCCGTTCGGAAAGTTTAATACTGTCTATTTATCTGGAATGTGATACAATATGTGGAATTCATATAGTTCGGCATGAAATGCGAAGTATGTGATATTTCGGATTTACGATGTCTAAAGTGATTGTGGATTCCAAATGTTGTAGTTTTACAATTTCTTTTCTGTGACCGTAAGTGTAGTATGTAGTTGTATTGCTGGTCTTCGTTGCTATACATCTACGACGATCGGTGTATTCATACTTACTTACGTTGATGATATGAGATATTATGTGTTGCTGTGATATGTTATATTGGATCGTCGTGTTCTGAATAGCCGGGGTTTTTATGTGAGAAGAGGGTTTTTATTTTCATTCATGTAAAATTCATTTATATGTAATATTCTTTTATTGGGGCACTTACGGGATGAGGTTGATGTCATCAGTGTATATTATTTACTTTTCCGCATTAGGTAGACCCAAGGAGGGGAGCATAAGTAACCGGGTTCTAGGGTCCAGTGGGAGGCCATCTCGAGGAGTCGAGACCGGGTCTCCTAACCCTAGAATTGGCAGTGTTACTTGCCTCTCTCGTAGGGGTCTAGGGATGTGGGTTTTGCTATTCATCACGACCGTGGAATCCGTGTTTTATACCGGCTCGTATTAAAAACATGGACATCCTAGTATATCCAATATTTCATATGTGTTCTTCTGCTGCAATGTTCTGTGATGAGATCATATTACTGCCTGAGACGAATGCTTATACTATATATATATGCTGATATATAAATATTACTGCTTTCGTTTCTTCAGTGATGCTTAGGAAGCATAAGCTGATGGGATTTATTAATGAGATTATTAAAAAGAAAAGAAACCTAAAAAGATGTTGTAGAATCAAAACTTTATAAAAAGGGTAGCTACAGTTTTGCTTTGCATAACGGTATATATGATATATCCTGCACCTTATTCGATAAGGAAAGAGCCGAGATTCCTTCACCGGGAGTGACCTCTTTAGCGAAACTGGCAGATGCTACAAACTCGCGGTTTAGTTTTTGACAGCTTATATAGTTTTTCCTTTGCACAACGGTATATAAGGCAGTCAGTCGAACGAGTGGAGCGAAGGAAGGAACTGACGGAGCGGAACGATAGGTTGTTTGAGTTAATGAGTTAATCCGAACCTACACCTTATTCGATGGGGAAAGAGCCAAGATCCCTTCACCGGGAGTGACCTCTTTAGCAAAACTAGAAGCCTAAAAAACACTCCTTTTCAAAATCAAATGATTCTACGACGATATCAAGTTCATTACGCTCAAGGTTTTCTGAAAAACCTGCGTAGCCCTCCGTCATTTCAGATAAAGACTAGTTAGTGGTGTACAAATGACCGAGAGTCAAATTCCGACTCCGTGAAATGCGGATAAAGTCAAAAAATTCCTGGTCACGTGGAACGCGGATAACGTCACTTCTGACCCCGCGGAAAACGTCCAGAGCGGATCCTGGTCCTCGCAGAGCACGGCAGTGAACCCGTGTGAAGCATCCAGAGCGGAGCCTAGTCCTCGCCGAACACGGCAGTGAACCCGTGGGAAGCATCTAGAGAAAAATTCCTGGTCACGTGGAACGTGAATAACTTCACTTCTGACCCCGCGGAAAACGTCCAGAGCGGATCCTGGTCCTCGCAGAGCACGGCAATGACCCCGTGTGAAGCATCCAGAGCGGAGCCTAGTCCTCGCCAAACACGGCAGTGAACCCGTGGGAAGCATCTAGAGAAAAATTGATGGCTACATGGAATGCGGATAACGTCACTTCTGACCCCGTGGAAAATGTCCAGAGCGGATCCTGGACCTCGCAGAGCACGGCAGTGAACCCGTGTGCAGCATCCAGAGTGGAGCCTAGTCCTCGCCGAGCACGGCAGTGAACCCGTGGGAAGCATCTAGAGCAAAATTCCTGGCTACGTGGAACGCGGATAATGTCACTTCTGACCCCGTGGAAAACGTCCAGAGCGGATCCTGGTCCTCGCAGAGCACGACAGTGAACCTGTGTGAAGCATCCAGAGCGGAGCCTAGTCCTCGCCGAACACGGCAGTGAACCCGTGGGAAGCATCTAGAGCAAAATTCCTGGTCACGTGGAACGTGGATAACGTCATTTCTGACCCCGTGGAAAACGTCCAGAGCGGATCCTGGTCCTCGCAGAGCACGGCAGTGAACCCGTGTGAAGCATCCAGATTGGAGCCTAGTCCTCGCCGAACACGGCAGTGAACCCGTGGGAAGCATCTAGAGCAAAATTCCTGGCTACGTGGAACGCGGATAATGTCACTTCTGACCCCGTGGAAAACGTCCAGAGCGGATCCTGGTCCTCGCAGAGCACGGCAGTGAACCCGTGTGAAGCATCCAGAGTGGAGCCTAGTCCTCGCCGAACACGGTAGTGAACCTGTGGGAAGCATATAGAGCAAAATTCTTGGCTACGTGGAACGTGGATAACGTCACTTCTGACCTCGTGGAAAACGTCCAGAGCGAAGCCTGGTCCTCGACAAACACAACAGTGAACCCGTGGGAAGCATCCGGAGCAAACAGCGGACTATGAGGTCCTTAAACTCACGGACTATGATGTCCTTAACCTCGACCGTGATGTCTTAAAACTAAAAATCAACCATAATGATTTTAAACTAATTTTATCTCGGTTCAAGGGTGCATCTCTTCACTCCTTTGATATTTGTCGTTGTAATTCCTCAACGTCTTCAAAGAGGTGACGGGTCCCGGCAACCACACATTTCACGGACTGTGGAGTCCTTAAATCCACGGACTATGACGTCCTTAACCTCGACCGTGATGTCTTAAAACTAACATCGGACCGTGGAGTCCTTAAATCCACGGACTATGACGTCCTTAACCTCGACCGCGATGTCTTAAAACTAACATTAGACTGTGGAGTCCTTAAACCCACGGACTATGATGTCCTTAACCTCGACCGCGATGCCTTAAAACTAATATTGGACTGTGGGGTCCTTAAATCCACGGACTATGACGTCCTTAACCTCGACCGTGATGTCTTAAAACTAACATCGGACTCTGGAGTCCTTAAATCCACGGACTATGATGTCCTTAACCTCGACCGTAATGTCTTAAAACTAACATTGGAATGTGAGGTCCTTAAGCTCACGGACTATGATGTCCTTAACCTCGACCGCGATGTATTTAAACTACGGTATCCTGGAAAACGTCCAGAGCAGGGCCTGGTCCTCGCCAAACACGACATTGAACCCGTGGGAAGCATCCAGAGCAACCCCCGACTCCGTGAAATGCGGATAAGGACAACTTCATCCATCACTTGCGGGTCCTCACGACTCGTAAGGGAGTAAATTCTCTTGTGAGATCTTTACGACTTTCAAGAGAAAACACACTTAGGAATCCTCACGATTCTTAAGGAGAAATTACACCTACGGGATCCTCTCGACCGTTAGAGAGAAAATTCTTTATGAGACCCTTACGACTCATAAAGTTGAAAAGTCTTAGGTGACAGATCTTAACCCTGTTTTCTAAGCCATCACCACTCTACAAAGAGCCTAAGACTGACGGCTATACGCTATCTACATATCGCACTTGCTAAGGTCACATAGCAAACAACACAACAATAAAGAAGAAAGCAGAGAAATGACACAAGACATTACGAAGAACGTGTATCTTTTATTCATGAATTCGTTGGATACAAAATACATCATATGAAAGAATAAAAGAAAAAATACATTTTATTCAAAATTACAAATGATACAAAATTTTTATTGAGAGGAAAGCGCTTTTAATAATCCGATCAGCCGCTCGCGCACTTCCCTCAGTCCCTCTGCTTGATCAGCTACCGCGGCCAACTCTGCTTCGACCTGGGCTCGCTGCTGCAAGTAGGATGAGAGTTGTTCCTCGACGGCTCGCTGAGCTGCTTCACGATCTTGTGCATCACGCTTAACAGCATCGAGCTTCTGCTTCAATGTTAACCCATCAGAGATACATTGCAGAAGGCCTTCGAAGATAACTTTCACCTGGGCAGCGTTCGCGTCGACCTCAGCATGCAGTCGAGCAGACTCGCTTGAAGTTTCCTTACATTCCCTTCGCTTTAAAGCCACTTCTTGTTCAAGATGGCAGAAGTAAGAAGCGCTCTGCTCGATCCATGCTGCCCGTTGAGTACTCATAGCCAGAATCTCAGGTGCCGGACGCTTAAGCTCGAACTCATGCAAGCAAGCCTCGATCTCCCGGCAGCGATTAACCCAAGACTCAACGACGCCCTCACCATGAAAGTTCATGAGCGTCGCAAGCATAGGGTTAACCTCTGCGGAAAAATTAGCAGCAGATGTGGGAGTTTCTGCGTCAAACTCCTCGATATACTCGCTCAGCATGCGTAGGCTGGTCACAGCACCTTTGGATGATGGACGCCTGGAAAAGGGCCCGGCCGGCATTATAATACGAGACTCGAACAGGGCTGGAGTCGATGTGATGGCTGCAGGATAGATCATAATCAGATATCGGCTCAGGAAATAAAGAAAACACGCAGAAAGTAAAGTCTACTATACCGGCCGCAGCAGGGGGCAGAGCTGGGAGTACTGGTGGCGCAACGACAGCCTCGTCCCTTCCTTCAATTCGTAAGGCTACAAACAATGTAAATAAGATTTAGCAATAATGCAACTGCCCGTCAAAGAAGAGGACGTCGTTTAAAGAAAGTACTCACCAACACCAGCAGGTGGCCTAATCTTTGACAAGAAAGAGAAGTGTGGGTGCAACACCTGGTACAGGTGGTCAACAAGGACTCCTACAAAGACACAATAATGCAACGTCAGTACATAAATTATACAACCTAAAGATAAGACCGGTGGACTACAAATCCATACCTTCCAGCATCTGAGACGGTGCGAGAGAAGGAAGAGAAGTGGTCACCGTCAGAGCGGTAACTGACGGCGCTCCCTCGGGTAACGCGTCATTAGCACTAGGCGCACCTGCGTCAGAAACAAGATAAACCCTATCAGGAAGGATTGCAGAATAAAGAAAGAAGGGCGGTGACCCAAAATTTACCTGACGAGTCGCCAACCGGAGCCGTCATGAGGGCGTCACTTGATGCAACGGTGGCGTCTCCCTCCTCCATTGGGGTGGTCTCACCCCCCGTTGCCTCATCGCCTGACTCTACAGGAGCCGTCATCACGCTCGCGAGGCTGGGAGACGACAAGGAACCGTAAGCAGGGAGAGCGATGATCGGAGCGGTGCCCGACTCTTGAGAAAGAGCGGCCATCTCATGCTCAGTGATCATGCCCGTTTCGCCCGGTACCACCTCGGGCTCAGTGGTCGCAGCCGCTTCATCCACCGTTGTCTCAGGCTCGGCCATAGCAGCTGTCTCACCCGCTACCACCTCGGGCTCAGCGGTCGCAGCCGTCTCGTCCATCGCTGCCATAGGATCGTCCGTAGCAGCCATTTCATCCACTGCTGCCTCAGGCTCGGCCGCAGCAGCCGTCTCACCCGCCGCCACTTCGTGCTCGGCATTGGTAGCCATCCGGGCATAGCAGTCATGACTGTCTTGTCAGCCACTATCTCGGGTCCGGCAACTATGGCTACATCGCCTACCGTCGCATTGGGTTCAGCAGCTACCTCCTCCACCGCCCCCTCAGGCTCAACGGTCGCTGCCACTACTCCAGTAAGACTCGGCCCTGCAGGACAAGATATATAAGAACTGATAATTTAAAACTTTGACAACAAAGCCTCAAAAACACATTACCTGAGGCGGATTTACCGTTGGCTTCCCGAGCTGCACGTGCCGCCCGTCTATGAGCAGTAGACAAGGCAACTGGGAGCTCCTCTGAAGGAGTAGCAGTAGGAGTAGCGGCGCTTGAGCCTGCTCCCACAGCCAAAGCAGCGCTACGCTCTCTTGCTGCGCGCCTCAGGCGTTTCCTTTCCTCCTGGGCCGTCACGACAGACCTTTTGGAAGCCTCCTTCAGTAAGGCGTCGTCGTCCGTGTTCAAGGTTTCCTCTAGAGCCATCAAGGCTTCCATCATCGGATTTTTAAGTAGGGCCTCTTGCGGCAATCCCGAAGAGGCCGGGACTTCGGTAGCTGGCCCAGGGAGAATTCCTGCATCGGCATGCGAGGCAAGTCTTGTGGTCCCTGCGATAAGACAAAGAGCGGGTCAGATTACTCATAAGAAATGGAAGCAGAAACATAGCAAACCGAAACGTACCAATGCCCAATAGAGCGCGATTCCTCTCTTCCTCCTCGAAAGTCCTGAGGGAAGCCGCCAGAACCTCCTCAGTAGTGAAGCCTGTTACAAAAAGAAGAATGTCAGTCAAGACATGACAATAAAATATAACGCAATGACAAAAGTATGACTAATATTTACTTGATTGCGTGAGGGTGGCTATTTTCGCTTGGTGGCTCGCAAGTTGCGCAGAAGCTGAAATAACGGCGTCGAGATCAGTGTCTTCTGGCACTACGAAGAAACCCTCATTGGTTCCATATTCACTTAAGCCTTCGGTAAGAGGACCCTGAGCCTCTAAGACGAGTACGACATCAAGGGAAAAGACCGACTTCTTCTTCTTTCTCTATACGCGAGCTCCGGTCGCAGCCAGAACCAGTTTGCGCTTTGTGGGTACTTTGGGACGGCGAGTTCCGATATCCGAGCCCACACCAGATTCGGGTGAAACCACGTTTACCGTCTCCACGAGAGCACGGGGCGCTGATGACACGTCCACAGGATCGAGGGGCAATCCACGCGTGGGGCTTAGCACACGTGGAGGCTCAACTCCAGCATCTCCTCTTAGTGGAGGGGGGATAGGGGTCATTCGCTTTACCGGGACGTTGCGATCGCTGGCGGGGGGCGCACCCTTGCGATCAAGCAGCAGCCGCTTATCTTCCCTGATAACAGCGCCCATCGCGTGCTGATACCAAGCCCCGTATACGTTGAGGGCCCTTGGAATGCAAGTCGGCTCGCTAATGAAGAAGTGGGAGCCCGTATTTAACCGCATAAAGTGATGCAGTGCACTCCGTATTCCCTCTCTGGTGGCCGCAGGCTATTCCAAAAACGCCTCCAGTGGGACCCCCTGGTTATAACTTAACCGCTGGGCGAAACGATGGGGGTTGTATCTCATAAAAAACGCCACCTCATTCTGCCTGAACACGAGGAAGCCTGGCCTAATGGAGTATAGATGTAGAATCTCCCGGGCTTTCAACACGGAAGCCCCGTCCTTGAAATTATCGCGCAACGCCAGCACCGCCTTGGAGGTCTCCGGGCCAATTGTCAGGACCTTGTCCATGAAAGAAATACCGCTCCGACCGTGCACGGACGAAGAAGCAATCCCCTAGCCTCCCGCAGAGGCGGATTCACGATAGAAGCACCGATCAGCCGCATAACTCTCTGGAATCTGTACTTCTCGTAAAACGAGGTTCTTTTATAAATACCAAATACCCCAAGCACGTGCATTTCCATCCACGAAGTGAAGTAGTGCATCGGGAAATTAGCGGCTTGCACCCCCGGTTCAGTTGCGTCCGCCGCCACGCTAAGACCATGGTACATGTGGGCCAACCCGGCAATTCCGATGGCCAATTGTAGGCCAGCCACCATTCAATGCGCTGGGTAGAAGACGGACGACCTCATATAGCGAGGGTGCATGGGGAGCGCGAACCAGCACAACCATAGCCCCAGAAACCCTAGAAAGAAAGTCTCCTCGTCGATGCCCGGAGCAGCGATTTCCGACAAAGGGATGATTGCGGCATCGGGGAGATAAAAGACTTTTTGATCGGCTTCCAGTGCTGGTCGATGATCTAAGCCGAGGCCGAAGGGGTCGTCGAGCTTGGCAAATTTTTTGCCCCGTTGCGATAGAATCTCCGGTCGAAGAAAGCGGGCAATGAAGTCTGCGAAACTAACTCCCCGGCCTCCCGATTCCAAGAAAAGACTCTCATACATATTCAACACCTTTACCAGACTTGGAAACTGATGCTGAATAGCGTTCTCTGGCGTTAAGTCCATCACCAATGGCTTGGTGGCAAAAACGTATTCGTCTGGAGGAAGTAACTCCTCGTAATGCTCCCCCCTCACCGGCAGACCGGAAATCTCAGCAAATTCTTCTAGAGAGATGGAAACTTCCCTGTCCATTAGAAGAAAAGTATGGGTGGGGATGTTCCATTGCTCCACGAACGCCTTAATCCACCATGTCCGAGGAGCAGAATACTCGAACAGCGAGGCGTAAACTGCAGGGTATAGACCGATCTTAAGCAAATGCGCCTTCTTCGATGACAAAATGTACCTGGCCCACGGCAAATACCCGGCCGAAGGTCGAGGGGTCAACCCAATGTTGTAGGGTTTTCCCCAAGGGCGCGACTCACCCTGGCATATGCGCCGCCCCAAATATCCAAGGCTGCCGGCAACTGCATGGGTATGGCAGCAATCGAAGGGTGAAGAAGACCCTCTGAAGTCCAATTAACGACCTCCACGGAATAGTTCACCGGGGGTACATCTGCATATGAGATCGATGAGATCGGCTCTGACGGCGTCGCACAAGAGAAGCTTCGGCGACCTTTGATAATTTGGTCATACCACCTACCCCACAGGTGAAGGTTTTTGTATTCCGGGTCGTAGTCTTTAATGAGCGCAAGAACCTCCCGGTCCACCGGCGCCTCAGGGAATCCTCCCTCTGAACGAAAAAACGGGAAAGAAAGATTGGAAGACATGTCGCCTGCAAAAAAGAAAAGAATTCAATTATCAGTACTATAATTTAATCTTGAAATTCTGAGCGACACTTTAAAATTTGTACTACACTGCAATGCAGTGGAAAGGGGACCAAAGGCGGACCTACGAAATCCAGATGACAACGCATCAATTGATAAAACAGCCTCATGAGACTGTCAATTAATGAGGAAATCCTCAAAGAATATTCTCATTGAATGAGAATATTCCTTGAGGCAAGGAGAAAATCTCCCTGTCAGAGCAAAGCTCTATAACAGAGTGACACTTGTCAAACTCTGGTCACGAGGGAATAAATTTCCTTAAAGAGCCTAGCTCTGTAATGATGATGGAAGATCCATCAAAAGTTAATGAAAATTAATTCCTGAGAATTAAAATTCTAGGATCTTAAAAATCCATGAAAAAACTCTTAAGAGTTCCTCATCAAAAGATCAAAAGATCTATATTGTCAAAAGAGCAGAGCTCTGACACATGGGCTAAGAAACCCTAAGAAAAGATCTATTCAGATCTATGGGTTCATGAGAGAAAAGCTCTGTTTATGAAACCCCAAAGAGGTTATCTTTAGATCAAAAGATCTATGAGAGCAAGGCTCTGTTAATAGGTAAAAACCCTAAGTTATTAGAATTAATTTAATTTAATTTATTTTTTACCTAAAATTTTCTAGAGTTCTAACTCTTGAAAGTTCTTGGAAAGAAGAGCAAGGCTCTGAAATAAAATTCTTGAAGAGAAGATGACATCTGAGGACCAAGGGTCCTATTTATAGGCGCTGAAGCGCTTTCTCAACTTCTGAGTTGATCCAAGGGCTCAGATGTTGCCACCGCTGCACTCACGTGTGCGCCATGTGAGCGCAACGGTGGGGGGCATTTGTTTCCCCCAATCAGAGCAAAGATCTGTTTTGAATTTCAAAATTCAAAAATTGAAGCAACGCTTCAGATCCCTTGCGCTGCGCGCCACGTGTCAAAAGCAGACACGCCAGCGCCAAAGAGCACTGCGCCCTAGGCAGCGCACCCCAATCAGAGCAAAGCTCTGTTTAAAAAATTCAAATTTTAAAAAATCGAAGCAATGCTACAGATCCCTTGCGCTCTGCGCTGCGCGCCACGTGTCAAAAATAGGTGCGCTAGCGCAGTTGCGCTGCGCTCTGGGCTGCGCGCCACGTGTCAAACGCATGTGCGCTAGCGCCAAGTGCGCCAGCGCTGGAATTAAAAGAATTCCCCACCGTTAGATCAAGAGATCTAATAATAATAATAAATTATTAATCAGAATTAAAATTCTGTTCTAGAAAGATCTTTCCAATCTTATTAAAATAAGAAGATTATCTTCTGTAAAACAGAAGCCTTAGAATCAAAGATCCAATGGTGGGAAATATTCCCAAATCAATCAGAGAAAGATTTCTTCAACTAATTTAACAAATCAATTGGCCCTATATAAAGGCCCCAAGACTTCAAGCCTCACATAGAAAAAACTCTCTGCAAGTTTTGAGAAGAACTCAAAAAGAAAGAAAGGCAAGCCTTTGAAGAAAGAAGATCATTTTCTTCATCTTTAAAGGTAAAGAATTATATTCTTGAAAAACAGAGATGAAATCATCTCATTAAAAAAGAAGAACTATCTTCTAAAAAGATCAGAGATCTAAGAACAAGATCAAGGTCTTCCATAAAAAAAAAAGTAAAAGATCAAAAAGATCTAATTATAAAAGATTTAAAGAAGTACTTTACTTCATTAACAGATCTTTTGATCTATAAAGGCAGAGCCTTTTGATAAGAACAAGAACTTTGGTTCTTGGATCTTGAGGCAAGGCCTCCTTTGAAGAACAAAAAAAACTTGTTCTTTGATCTTAAATTTGATCAAAATGCGCTCTGCGCTATTAGACAGTGCTTTGCACTCTTGAATTGCGCTTATTGGACTGGCGCCCAGGGCCGGAACGCGCCACGTGTCAACCACAGAACATTTTGCGCTTCTAAAAATAGCGCATTGCACTCTTGGACTGGCGCACAGCGACAGAGCGCGCCAAGTGTCACTCACTGGCGCGCCTATAAACTGGCGCAGCGCACTCAGAGAACGCAGTGTGCTAACTAACTTGCGCTTAGCGCTGAGCGTGACACGTGTCACCTTCGCATGCGCTAGCGCAATGCGCTCTTTGATTGGCGCAAAGCGCCTGACAAGCCACGTGGCGCACTATCAGACCACTATTTTACTCCTGATAAATGCTATGCATTTAATTACATCCAATGTTAGAGCCCAATGCTATGCATTATTAAAAGGGCAGAGCCCAAATAAAGGCCTAATAGGCAGAACGTGAATAAAATGTTAAACATTTTTAACTGGACTTAGCCCAATTCTGGCCATAAGTCCTCAATTTAAATTGAACTGAGCCCAACTGCTCTTCCAATCAATTTACACCCGGTTCGAGGGTACATCTATTTACTCCTCTGATATTTTTCGTTGTAATCCTTCAACGTCGTCAGAGAGGTGACGGGTTTCGACAACCATACATTACTACGGACTGTGGGGTCCTTAAACTCATGGACTATGACGTCCTTAACTTCGACCGTGATGTCTTAAAACTAATACCGGACTGTGGGGTCCTTAAACTCATGGACTATGGCGTCCTTAACCTCGACCGTGATGTCTTAAAACTAATACCGGACTGTGGGGTCCTTAAACTCATGGACTATGATGTCCTTAACCTCGACCGTGATGTCTTAAAACTAACACCGGACTGTGGGGTCCTTAAACTCATGGACTATGATGTCCTTAACCTCGACCGTGATGTCTTAAAACTAACACCGGACTGTGAGGTCCCTAAACTCACGGACTATGATGTCCTTAACCTCGACCGCGATGTCTTAAAACTAACAATGGACCGTAATGTCCTTAAACTAATTATCGACCGCAATGTCATTAAACTAAACAATAGAGCCCGATTGCTCTCTTGTCGGATCTAAACGATCCCGTAAAGTTGATCTTAGTCTAAAATTAGACTAACGTGTCCTTAACAAACGTTTAAGTTGATCTTAGCTTGAAATAAGGCTAACGTATCCTTAAACACAAACCCCCCAAACCCAAATCTAAGAAAGATACGGATTTGGACTAATCCACGTCCTACGGGCGACAACATAACTTAGTTTCCGTATACAATCCACAGGCAACCGAACACAAAACAAACACCCACGACACGAAGTGACCATCTGGAGAAGGAGAAAGTTGTTACCGCGATGCGGTAGCGTAATTAACTGCAAGGTCTTGCGCCTGCAGGGAAGAGCGTCCCCACAATCAAAAACCCCTCAAACGAGGAGGAATCTGACGAAGTCTGCTACATCGGCCGCATCCGTTTAAACCTTCGATATGTAGGGCCAAAATCAACTTGGCATCTTCATAAAGGTGGACGGATAGCACCAATTAGCATCTGCCCCGAATTTCAGGCAAGACGGACCCGTGCGGTCGCGTCTCCGTGATTCGGAGGGGAACACGGCCGATATCTCATATCGCAATAATGTAATACGGTATCACATACACGTATTGTTCTCGGTCCCGCACATATCATATATGTGCTCCTACTCCGTTTTTTCTGAGTCAAGAAACCTCTGTGTAGGACTCTAAAGAATCGTCAATACGCCGGCAGTAGGTGATGATCATATCAAACACCCACAAGCTGCAAGCGGTCAGCTAAACGTAACGGCCACCTAGGTATTGAGCGATCAGAAGATCAACAAGCAAGCCTGTACTTTCTCCTGCGAATCCAATCAGTAACACTCCCGTACAGTCCGGTCTCTTCGTCTGATATGTCGCATATCTCGCCTAGGGGTGGTATACGTCAGACCCCAGTAGCTTGATAAGTCGTGTCGATTTGAGGTCTATAACAGTTTGAGAAACTACTGATAACACTTACAAGTAAATCTCTGTAACCCTGGACAGGGATTTCCAGTTATAGCCAATCGAACACAGCGCAACATCAACTCCCTATACCGGGAGAGACGAATCCCTTCCTATCTCTCATTGCCTCCATGTGATTCGGGACTGTACCCAAAAGCCACCTTTTTGCACGCCCTCTTAGACGTGGTATGATGGAAATCAAAGCACAGTGGGAATCACACAAGACTCTATGACGATCTCGGGTCTACAGACTACTCTGTACTAGTGTCACCAGAGAACTGTCATCTGACGTGAGGTATAATACCATCTGGGAGTTCTCGGTGAGTCCGTCCAGTGTACTCAGTCTCCACTGAGCACCCGTATACCTTCTCTGATGTCAAACACCAATGGATATGGGATCATCCATCGCCCATCATATGGGTCAAGAAGCGCATACGCTAGTCTACTCTGGAGTATCGATGCCCTGTCTCGGTACTCCCACGACTAGGAACATTTGAAGGATGTACTTGGCGACTACACTGTCCCCACTAGTATGATCCGCATCATAGTCCTGATAGTCAAGTACTCATCCTAAGGGCTTTATCAACATGTGAGATAGAGACAATCAGAGTACATGTTAAGATAAAGAGCAACCAGATAGCGTACTATCATGTCGAGCAAGAAAGTCCTCCCTACATATGTCCAAGCATCCACTACAATATACATCGTATGTACAATAATGGCCTCTAGGGCATACATATAACTAACAATCTCCCACTTGCACTAGGGCCTTCTGTTCTGGTATCGCATACCCAACAATCAGCCGTGGTTGAAGTATCTCATATTCAACCATCCCATAACAGTCTCTACTAGGAAATAGGTCTTTGTGAGTGGATCTGCGCTGTTGTCCTCTGTGCCTACTCTCCTAACCTCGATCTCCCTGGAGATCAACCGTCTCCCTGATCAGGCGATACTGCCTAAGAATATGTCTGGATCTCTGATGAGACGGGGGTTCCTAGGCCAAAGCCATAACTCCATTGTTACACAATGGTTGGAACGAAGTTCATCTCATGAACTTATATATATCCAGACTGCCTCTTTGGTAGCATCTTTGGTAACGATGTATCTTGCCTTTAATCGTCTAGTAAGTCACGGTATCTAGCTTGGAACTCTTCCAACACACCGTCCCTCCACTGAGGGTAAAGACAATGCCTGCGACTGACATTCAGTCGTCCTTATCACCCTGAAACCTTTCCAGTGATTCTCCCCAGGATCGATTGATACCATCTCACTACAACTAGTGAGAATCCTAACATCCAATTAGATCTATCCCATAGATCCATAACCCAGGATTTAGGAGGTATCACCTTGATCCTATATGGAGAATCATTGTGATAAGAGGAGATTGACCGAGCGTAGCATATGAAACTCCTTCCCTATCAAGAGTATGTCATCCACGTACTCTATGAGGATCACCACCATACTCTCTACTACCTTTTTGTATATACAAGGTTCATCTACCATTTTGATGAAGTCAAACTCTTTGACTACCACATCAAAACAGACGTTCCAACTCCGCGATGCCTGATTTATCACATAAAACATCTTGCTCACGTTTCCGCTGCTCCCACTGTCTACGAAGCCCTCTGGCTGTGTACTTATAGACGCTCTCTTCCAAATCATCATTTAGAAAAGCAGTCATGACACCCAACCGCCAGATATCGTAGTCATGGTATGTAGCCGTGGCAAGTAGGATCTGGATGGACTTAAGCATAGCTTTGAAAGTCTCAACCTTTCCATGTACACCAAGTAATCTTCTCAAGATATACTTGCTCCTGATGGGGATTAACCCTTCAGATAAAGCAACCAAAGTCCATACTTTGTTGGTGTATAAGGATTCCATCTCAGATCACTAAGCATCCAGCCATTCTCATAGAGTCCCACTCCTGATGGTCTGCTTGAAAATAGTTGGGTCATCATCTCATGATGCAATCCTCGCTCCCACTGTCATAGAGAAACCGAAGTATCTTTCAGGTGGGTGAGGAACCCTACTAGATCGGCGGAGAGGCTGAGGTTCGTTGGAAACTATTGAATCCTCCGGTTCTACCAAATCATCAGCTGCAGTTTGTATAGCTGGAACTCCTTCCAGTTCTACCTCATGACCAATAATTTCTTCATAAGAAATTCCCTTTCACAAAGGTGGCATGTTGAGAAACAAAACATCTTTTGTTCCTCGGTTTGGTAGAAGATGTTCCCTTGCGAATGCATGGGATATCCTACAAATAGAAGATGTTCCCTTCACCAAGCCGGGCCGAAGATGAAACTGAAGATTAAAAGGATAGGTTATTATTGTCCCACGATGATCCAGGACTGCCTCGAATATGCGAAGCAATGCCACTCGTGCCAGATCCATGAGGATTTTATCCATCAGCATCCAAATCCACTACATCCAACGGTGGCCAGCTGGCCGTTCGAAATGTGGGGAACTGACATAATCGGCCCCATCGAACCAGCGTCTTCCAGAGGACATCGATTCATTTTGGCGACAACTGATTACTTCTCCAAATTGGCAGAAGGCTGAGGGAAGTAAATACGGAGAATATCCTCCATTTCTTCAAGACACATGTCATTTATCGGTTTGGAACTCCGCGACGGATTATCTCCGATAATAGGCCAGCCTATAGAAGCCACAAAATCAGCCGCTTCGCACAGCAACACAACATAGACTGGAGATACTCATCAGTCTATAATCCTCGAGCTAACGGTCTGGCTGAGGCTTTTAACAAGACATTGACGAAGATTGTAAAGAAGACGGTGTCTCGAAATAAAAAGGACTGGCACGAGAGACTGCATGAAGCTCTCTGGGCGTACCGGACTACGTTCAAAACGGCCACGAACACAACGCCGTACGCATTGGTGTTCGGTACAGAAGCAGTACTCCCCATCGAGATAGAGCTACCCTCTCTATGAGTGGCAGTTCATTATGAGCTAACGGACGAAGAGAATGCTCATCTTCGGCTTGAGGAGCTCGACGCCCTTGATGAAACCCGACTTATAGCGCGGCAAAATCTGGAAGCTTATAAAGCAAAGATGACGCGCTCATACGAAAGATTGACTAGGCCGAGAACATTCCGCTAAGGCTAACTCGTGCTAGTGGTTAAAAGACCTATGATCCCTAATTGCGCTAAGCGGGGAAAATTCAAGCCAAACTATGAAGGCCCGTACATCATAGACAAGGTCCACCAGGGTGGAGCCTATTTACTCATGGACATGCATGGCGAAAGGCCCTTCAGGACAATAAATGGTCGCTTCCTGAAGAAATACTATGTCTGACGAGTCACGGCCTAGGTCAATGACAGATGACGACGACTATGTCTGCTCGCTATCTTCCTAAGCCCAAACTCTATAAGTAGTAACCGGCTTCCTTTACAACGGACCGAAACGTCCTTAAATTAACAACGGACCGAAACGTCCTTAAACTAATGATGGACCGAAACGTCCTTAAACTACCAATGGACCACTATGTCCTAAAACTAGCCGTTGACCGAGATGTCGATAAGCTACGATGGATTGCAGCGTCCCAAAGCTGGTACAAAAAAAAGAATAAAAAAAAGAGAAAAGAAAAAGAAAACGGTACGTCCATAAGCAAAATGGGCACGGATGAAAACCCGAAAGGGCTCCGTGAGTAAAAACAGCAGGGCTACCGGCGAGTTTTGTGAAAACCCGAAAATGCGCAATCTCGTTAAAAGACACTTGCAAGGTCCTCTCGACTTTGTAAGAAGAAACCACCTGCGTGAGATCCTTATGACTCACAAGGGAGCAACACACTTAGGGATCCCCACGATTCCTAAGGAGAAACACACTTGCGAGATCCTCACGACTCGTAAGGAGAACCCTCTTATGGGACCCTCACAGCTCATAAGATTTGAAAGTCATAAGCTATAGGGATCTGAACCTGTTCTTAAGCAGCCCCACAACCTCCGATACTGCCCTACAAGTGGCTCAACACTGACCCTTGTATACAATCCATGGGCGCGAATAAACATTTCCCTAACAAAATCCCATCCGTGACTAGGGTGATTTCTACACGGTGAACTGCCCTTGTAAGTCCTCTCGACTTATAAGGAGAAAACACTCTTGTAAGATCCTTACGACCAATGAGAGATCATACACTTAGGAATCCTTACGACTCCTAAGGAGAAAACACACCTACGAGATCCTCACGACTCGCAGGGAGAAATACCTTTATGAGACCCTTACGGCTCATGAAGTCAAAAGCCTTAGTCGACAGAATCCTAACCCTGTCTACCAAGCTACCTTTGCTCGACATCGATGAAGGAAAATGATGATTCGCTCCTGGAAATATCCCAGTTGTAGCTGTGCTGATGCCGAAATCAATATCTAATTCCGAGCTTGCAGCGAAAAGCCAGCAAGCCACACATGCATACGAAATAGTCGAAATGATGGGGCAACTTGCAAACAAAATCAGCAAGTAAAAATGTATGCATGCAAAATAGCCGAAATGATTGGGAAACTCGCAATAAAAAACTAGCGAGTAAAAAATAAAATAAATAGCCGAAATGATTGGGCACCGCGAAAAATAGCCGAAATGATGGGGCAATCGCGACCTTCGCGATATAAAAGCTGAAATGATAGAGCATCACGGAAAGAGATAAAAAATATATATAAAATGAAATTTATGCCCTACAGGTGATATCATGTCAATCCCTGTATACAATTCAGGGGCGCAAACAAAGAGGGAATCACACCCTTCCTCCCCAAGCTTCATCAGAAGGAGAGGCCAAATCTCAATGGCTCATAAACAGCCTAGAGATCATCTCAACATTCTTCTTATTACAATGGACACAACATCAAGCCAAGCGGAACAGCGGCAACTCCTAGTTCCATGACTCGGCGGTGTACAGATGACCTAGAGTCAAACTCCAACTCCGTGAAATGCGGATAAAGTCAACCCTTCCTGACTACATGGAACACGTCTTATGTCACTCCTGACCCCGTGGAAAACGTCCAGAACGGTATCCTGGAAAACGTCCAGAGCGGAGCCCGGTCCTCGCCGAACACGGAAGTAAACCCGTGGGAAGTATCTAGAGCAAAATTCCTGGCTACGTGGAACGCGGATTATTTCACTTCTGACCCTGTGGAAAACGTCAAGAGCGGATCCTGTTCCTCACAGAGCACGGCAGTGAACCCGTATGAAGCATCTAGAGCGGAGCCCGGTCCTCGCCGAACACGGCAGTGAACCCGTGGGAAGCATCCAGAGCAAAATTCCTGGTTACGTGGAACACGGATTATGTCACTTCTGACCCCATGGAAAACATCCAGAGCTGATCCTGGTCCTCGCAGAGCACGGCAGTGAACCCGTGGGAAGCATCCAGAGCGGAGCCTAGTCCTCGCCGAACATGGAAGTGAACCCGTGGAAAGCATCTAGAGCAAAATCCCTGGCTACGTGGAACGCGGATTATGTCACTTCTTACCCCGTGGAAAACGTCGAGAGCGGATCCTGTTCCTCACAGAGCATGGCAGTGAACCCGTGTGAAGCATCCAGAGCGGAGCCTGGTCCTCGCCGATCACGGCAGTGAACACGTGGGAAGCATCCAGAGCAAAATTCCTGGTTACGTGGAACGAAGATTATGTCACTTCTGACCCCGTTGAAAACGTCCAGAGTGGATCCTAGTCCTTGCAGAGCACGGAAGTGAACCCATGTGAAGCATCCAGAGTGGAGCCTAGTCCTCGCCGAATACGGCAGTGAACCCGTAGGAAGCATCTAGAGCAAATCCCCTGGCTACGTGGAACGCGGCCTATGTTACTTCTGACCCCGTGGAAAACGTCCAGAGCGGATCCTGGTCCTCACAGAGCACGGCAGTGAACTCGTGTGAAGCATCCAGAGCGGAGCCTGGTCCTCGCCGAGCACGGTAGTGAACCCGTGGGAAGCATCCAGAGCAAACATTGGACTGTGAGGTCCTTAAACTCATGGACTATGATGTCCTTAACCTCGACCGTGATGTCTTAAAACTAACACTGGAATGTGAGGTCCTTAAACTCATGGACTATGATTTCCTTAATCTCGACCGTGATGTCTTAAAACTAATACCGGACTGTGAGGTCCTTAAACTCATGGACTATGATGTCCTTAACCTCGACCGTGATGTCTTAAAACTAATACCGGATTGTGGGGTCCTTAAACCCATGGACTATGATGTCCTTAATTTCGACCGTGATGTCTTAAAACTAACATTGGACTGTGAGGTCCTTAAACTCATGGACTATGATGTCCTTAACCTCGACCGTGATGTCTTAAAACTAACAGCGGACTGTGGAGTCCTTAAATCCACGGACTATGATGTTTTAACCTCAACCGCGATGTCTTTAAACTACGGTATCCTGGAAAACTTCCAGAGCGGAGCTTGGTCCTCGCAGAATACGGCAGTGAACCCGTGGGAAGCATCCAGAGCAACCCCCGACTCCGTGAAATGCGGATAAGGGAAACTTCACCGATCACTTGCGGGTCCTCACGACTCGTAAGGGAGCAAATTCTCTTGTGAGATCCTTACGACTTTCAAGAGAAAACACACTTAGGAATCCTCACGATTCTTAAGGAGAAATTACACCTACGGGATCCTCTCGACCGGTAGGGAGAAAATTCTTTATTAGACCCTCACGGCTCATAAAGTTGAAAAGTCTTAGGTGACAGATCCTAACCCTGTTTTCTAAACCATCACCACTCTACAAAGAATCCAAGATTGACAGCTATATACTATCTACCGACCGCACTTGCTAAAATCACATGGCAACAACACAGCAAGGAGAAAGAAAGCAACATTATAACAAAAAGAATGTCTTTATTCATGAACTCAAATGAATACAAGATACATCATATAAAGGAAAAAAAATAGATACATATTATTCAGAGATTACAAGTGTATGATTGATACAAAGGCAGCTATTGAGAAGGAAGCATTTTCAACAGGTCCGTAAGCTACTCTCGCACTTCTTTCAGTGCCTTCTCATGATCAGCCGCCGCGGCTAGATCCGCTTCGATTCGAGTCCTTTGCTGCAAGCATGATGAAATCTTCTCATCAATTTCCCGTTGGGCAGCTTCGCGACTCTGCGTAACCCGCTTGATAGAGTCGAGCTTCCGTCTCAATACAAGCCCGTCCGAGATACATTGCTGCAAGGTGTCAAAGACAGCTCTCAGTTGTGCGACGTTCGCTTCGACTTGGGCACGCAACTGGACAAACTCAGCGGAAGCCTCCTCGCATTCCTTCCGCCTCAAGGTCGCTTCTTGTTCGAAATGGCGAAGGAAGGACGCACTCTGCTCGACCCATGCGGCCCGCTGGGAGTTCAAAGCCTGAGTCTCAGGGGCAAGACACATAAGTTCAAGCTGATGCAGACAGGCCTCGATCTTCCTGCAGTGACTAACCCAAGACTCGACGACGCCTTCATTATGGAAATTTACAAGCGTCGCCAGCATCGGATTGACCTCGGCAGCGAAATCTACGGCAGATGTAGAAGCTTCCGCGTCAAGCTCCTCGACGTATTCGCTCAACATGCGCAGACTCGTTAAAGCACCCTTTGAGGATGGACGTATAGAGAAGGGGCCTGCCGGCATCATAATGAGAGATTCGAAAGAGTCCGTAGTCGAAGCGACCTCTACAAAACAAATCACAATCAGATGACGGATCTAGAAATATAAGAGATTCACGAAAAACAGAATTTACTATACCAGCTGCAGCAGGTGGCAAAGCCGGGAGGACCGGTGGCGCAACTGATCTCTTATCTCCTCCTTCAATCTGTAGCATTGCAATCAAGGCAAAGAAGAATCAGAAATAATTTCATTATCGGTAAAAGAAAGAGCATTAATTGAAAGCTGTATTCACCAGCGCCACTGGATGAAGCAATCTCCGACGGGAAGGAGAAGTGAGGATGCAGCACCTGGTACAGGTGGTCAAAAAGGACTCCTGCAAAAACGCGATGACACAACGTTAGTACATGAATTACACAGCCGAGAGATAAGAATAATGGGTCACAAATCTATACCTTCCAGCATCTGCGACGGTACGAGAGAGGGTAGAGAGGTGGTCACCGTCAGGGCGGTAACTGACGGCGCTGTCTCGAGTAGCTCGACTTCAGCATTAGCCGCACCTGCATTAGAAACAAGATAAACCTTGTTAGGAAAGATTGCAGAATCAAAAGATGGGCGGTAACCTAAAATCTACCTGAAGAGTCGCCAGCCGGAGACATGACGAGGGCGTCACTTGATTCAACAACGGCGTCGCCCTCCTCCATTGGGGTGGCCTCACCCCCCGTCGCCTCGTCCCCTGACTCCACGAGAGCCGTCGTCACGCTTGCGACGTCAGGAGACGATAAAGAACCGTAGGCAGGAAGAGCGACGATCGGAGCGGTTCTCGACTCTTGAGAAATAGTGACCACATTGGACCCAGCAATTGCACCCGTTTCGCTCAACACCACCTCAGGCTCAGTAATCGCAGCCGTCTCATCCACCGCTGCTTCAGGCTCGGCCGTGGTAGCCGTCTCTTCGGCCACTACCTCGAGCCCAGCAATTGCGACCACATTGCCTGCCACCGCCTCGGATTCGGAAATAACAGCTACCTCCTCCACCGCTCTCTCAGGCTCAACGGTAGCCGCCACATCTTCGGGAAGACTCGGCCCTGCAAAGATAAGATATATGAGAACTGATAGTTTAAAACTTTGACAACGGAGCCTCAAGGCACATTACCTGGAGTTGATTTACCGTTCGCTTCTTGAGCCGCCCGTGCCGCCCATCTGTGAGCAGTAGACAAGGCATCCGGAAACTCCTCCGAAGGAGTAGCAGCAGGGGTAACGGTGCTCGAACCTGCTCCCGCAGCTAAAGCAGCACTATGCTCCCTTGCTGTGCGCCTCAGGCGCTTCCTTTCTTCCCGAGCCATCAAAACAGACCTTTTAGAAGCCTCATTCAGCAGGACGTCGTCGTCTGCATTCAGGGTTACCTCTGGAGCCGTCAAGGCTTCCGTCATCGGTTTTTTAAGTAAGGCCTCTCGCGGCAGTGCCGAAGAGGCCGGGGCTTCGGTAGCTGGCCCGGGGAGAATTTCCACATCAGCTTGCGGGATAGGCATTGTGATCCATGTGATAAGACAGAGAAATGGTCAGATTACTCATAAGAAACGGAAGCGGAAACATGGCGAACCGAAATGTACCAAGGCTTAAGGATGCTCGAAGTCGTTTCTCTTTCTCAAAAGTCTTGAGAGAAGCAGCGAGAGCTTCTTCGGTAGAAATGCCTATTAAAGAAGGAAAAGCGTTAGTCAAAAAACAATGATAGAGGTATGATGCAATGGCAAAAAATGCAACTAATAATTACCTGATCGCGCGAGGTTAGCCAACCACTCTTTGCGTCTTGCCAATCGCTCGGAAGCTGCGATGGCAGCCGCCAGATCAGTGTCATCTGGTGGCATAAATAGGCCGTCGTTGGTCCCGTACTAACTTAAGCCCTCGCTGTAAGGAGCATGAGGTTCCTGACCAAATACAGCATCAGCAGAGAAGATCGACTTCTTCTTCCTCTTCTGCACGCGAACTCCGGTCGCAGCCAAAACCAGCTTGCACTTCGTGGGCACTTTGGGACGGTGAGTCCCGATATCCGAGCCCACGTCAGATTCGGGTGAAGCTACGGTTATCGTCTCCACGGGAGCACAGGGCGCCGATGGCACGTCCACAGGATCACAGGGCAATCCACGCGTGGGGCTTAGCACACGTGGAGGCTCAACTACAGCAGCCTCTCTTAGTGGAGGAGGGACAACGATCCGTCGCTTCAAAGGGATGTTGCGATCGCTGGCAGGGGGCGCACTCTTGCGATCGATCAGCAACCGCCCCTCTTCCCTGATGACAACACCCATCGCGTGCTGATACCATTCCCCGTATACGTTAAGGGCCCTCGGGATGCAATTTGGCTCGCTAATGAAGAAGTGGGAGCCTGTATTCAAGCGCATTAAGTGATGCAGCGCACCCCGTATTCCCTCTCTGGTGGCAGCAGGTTCTTCCAAAAACGCCTCCAGTGGGACCCTCTGGTTATAACTTAGCTGCTGGTCAAAATGATGGGGGTTGTATCTCATGAAAAGCACCGCATCATTTTGCCCGAATACGAGAAAGCCCGGCCTAATGGAGTATAGGTGTAGAATCTCCCGGGCTTTCAACACGGAGGCCCCGTCCTTAAAGGTGTCGCGCAGTGCCAGCACCGTCTTGGAAGTTTCCTGGCCAATCGTCAGGACTTTGTCCGTAAAAGACATACCGGCTCCGACCGTGTGCGGACGAAGAAGCAACCCCCTAGCCTCCCGCTGAGACGGATTCACGATGGAAGCGTCAACCAGCCATATAATTCTGGGGAATTTGCACATCTCGAAAAACGAGGGTCTTTTATGAATACCAAATACCCCGAGAACATGCATTTCCATCCATGAAGTAAGGTAGTGCATCGGGAAGTTGGCAGCTTGCACCCCCGGTTCGGTTGTATCCGCCGTCACGCTAAGACCATGGTACAGGTGGGCCAGCCCGGCGATCCCGATGGCCACTTGTATTCCAGCCACCATTCGATGTGTTGGGTAGAAGACGGACGGCCTCATATAGCGAGGGTGCATGGAGAGCGCGAACCAATACAGCCATAACCCTAGAAACCCGAGAAAGAAAGTCTCCTCGTCAATGCTCGGAGCGACGATTTCTGACAGAGGAATGATCGCAGCATCGGGAAGATAACAGCCCTTCTGATCATCTTCCAATACTGGTCGACGGTCCAAGCTGAAACCAAAGGGATCGTCGAGCTTGGCAAATTTTTCGCCCCGTTGCGATAAAATCTCCGGACGAAGAAACCGGGCAATGAAGTCCACGAAACTGACCCCCCGGCCTCTGGATTCCAAGAAGAGGCTCTCGTACATGTTTAGCACCTTGATCAAGCTGGGAAACTGGTGTTGGATGGCGTTCTCCGGTGTTAGGCCCATCACCACCGGCTTGGTGGCAAAAACATATTCATCTGGAGGAAGCAGCTCCTCATAGTGCTCCCCCCTAACCGGCAGACCGGAAATCTCAGCAAATTCTTCTAAGGATATGGAGACTTCTCTGTCCAGTAGAAGAAAGGTATGGGTTGGGATGTTCCATTGCTCCGAGAATGCCTTAATCCACCATGTCAGAGGAGTAGAATATTGGAACAATGAAGCGTAAACCGCGGGATATAGGCCGAGCTTTAGCAAGTGCGTTTTCTTCGCCGATAGAATGTACCTGGCCCACTGCAAATACCCGGCCGAATGTCGGGGAGTCAACCCGATGTTGTAAGGTTGTCCCCAAGGGCGCGACTCGCCCTAGCATATGCGCCGCCCCAAAGTATCTAAAGCTGCCGGCAGCTGCATGGGTATGGCGGCAATCAAAGGTTGAAGAAGACCCTCCGAAGTCTAATTAACGACCTCCACGGCATAGTTCACTGGGGGTACATCTGCATACGAGATCGATGAGATCGGCTCTGACGGCGTCGCACAAGAGAAGCTTCGACGACCTCTGATTATCTGGTCGTACCACCTACCCCATAAGTGAAGGTTTTTGTGTTCTGGGTCATAGTCTATGATAAGCGCGAGAACCTCCCGGTCCACAGGTGCTTCAGGGAATCCTTTCTCTGAACGGAAAAACAGGAAAGAGAGATCGGAAGACATGTCGCCTGTGAGAAAGAACAGAATTCGATCGTCAGTACTATAATTTAATTTTAAAATCCCGACGCTCGGCACTTTAAAATTTGTACCACACTGCAATGCGGTGGAAAGGAACCAAAGGGGGACCCACAAAATCCAGATGACAATGCATCAATTAATAAGACAGCCTCATCATTGGATGAGACTGTCAATTAATGAGGAAATCCTCAAGGAATATTCTCATTGAATGAGAAATCCCTTGGAAAAAGGAGAAAATCTCCCTTTGAGAGCAAAGATCAGCAACAGAGTGATACTTGTCAAACTCTGGTCATGAGGGAATAAAATTCCTTAAAGAGTCTGGCTCTGTAATGATGATAGAAAATCCATCAAAGATAAATTAAAATTAATTCTTGAGAATTAAAAATTCTGGGATTTTCAAGATCCATGAAAAAACTCTTGAGAGTTCTTCATTAAAAGATCAAAAGATCTACATATTATCAAAAGAGCACAGCTCTGATTCATGGGCTAAGAAACCCCAAGAGAGATCTCTTTAGATCTATGCATTCATGAGAACAAGGCTCTATTAATGAAACCCTAAAAGGGTTTTCTTTAGATCAAAGATCTATGAAGAGCAAGGCTTTATTAATGGGTAAAAACCATAATTTATTAAAAATTAATTTAATTTTAATTTTACCTAAGTTTGGTAGAGTTCTAACTCTTGAAAGTTCTTGAACAGAAGAGCAAGGCTCTGAATAAAAATTCTTAAGAAGAAGATGATAATCATCTGAGGACCAAAGGTCCTATTTATAAGCACTGAACCGCCTCTTCAACTTCTGAGTTGATCCAATGGCTTAGATGTTGCCACCGATGCACTCACGTGTGCGCCACGTGAGCGCAACGGTGGGGGGGAATTTGTTTCCCCCAATCAGAGCAAAGCTCTGTTTTGAATTTCAAAATTCAAAAATCGAAGCAACGCTTCAGATTCTGCGCGCTGCGCGCCACTTGTCAAAAGCAGACACGCCAACGTCAGGAGCGCTGCGCCCTAGGCAGCGTGTCACCAATCAGAGAAAAGCTCTGTTTTAAAATTCAAAATTTAAATTGAAGCAACGCTTCAGATCCAGCGCTCTGCGCACGTGTCAAACACAGGCACGCTAGCGCAGTTGCGATGCGCTCTGCGCTGCATGCCACGTGTCAAACACGGGCGCGCTAGCGCAGTTGCGCTGCGCTCTGCGGTGCGTGCCACGTGTCAAACACGGGCGTGCTAGTGCAGTTGCGCTGCGTGCCACGTGTCAAACACGGGCGTGCTAGCCCAGTTGCGCCGCGCTCTGCGCCGCGCGCCACGTGTCAAGCTCAGGTGTGCTGGCGCAAGGTGCGCCAGCGCTGGAATTAAAATTCCCCCACCGTCAGATCAAAAGATCTACTAATAACAAATTATTAATTAATCAGAACTAAAATTCTGTTATGGAAAGATTGCCCAATCTTATTAAAATAAGAAGATTATCTTCTGCAAAGCAGAAGCCCTAGGATCAAAGATCCAACGTTGGGAAATATTCCGAAATCAATCAGAGAAAGATCTCTTAAACTGATTTAACAAATCAATTCGTCCTATATAAAGGCCCCAAGACTTCAAGTCTCAGAAAAAAAGAGAGAAAAAAAACCCTCTGCAAAGTTTGAGAAAACTCAAAGAAAAAGAAAGGCAAGCCTTTAGCAAAAGAAGATCATTTCTTCAAGGTAAAGAATTAATTCTTGAACAACAGAGATGAAATCATCTCATAAAAAGAAGAAACATCTTCTAAAAAGATCTTAGATCTATAAAAAGACCAAGGTCTTTGATTAAAAAGAAAAGATCAAAAAGATCTAATCATAAAAAGACTAAAACAAGTATTTTACTTCATTGACAGATCTTTGATCTATAAAGGCAGAACCTTTATAAAAACAGGAACTTTTGTTGTTGGATCTTGAGGCAAAGCCTTCTTTAAAGAACATAAATTTGTTCTTTGATCTTAAAATTGATCAAAATGCGCTTTGCGCTATTAAACAGTGCCTTGCACTCATGAATTGCGCCCTTGCGCTCCTTGGACCGGCCCTCGGCGCCAAAACACGCCACGTGTCAACCATAGACACGATCTGCGCTTTGCGCTCTGAAAACAGCGCACTGCGCTCTTGGGTTGGCGCTCAGCGCCAAGCGCGCCACGTGTCACTCACTGGCGCACCCACAAACTAGCGCAGCGCGCTCATGAATTAAAAGTGCAATGCGCTAACAAACTAGCGCTTAGCGCTAAGTGCGACACGTGTCCTCTTTGTGTGCGCTACTCGACAGAAGCGCAATGCGCTCTTTGACTGGTGCAGAGCGCCTGGTGCACTACGTGGCGCGCTGTCAGAACATTCTTTGTTCTGATGAATGCCATGCATTCAATATAAGACAAAAAATGTCAGAGCCCAATGCTTAGCATTATTAAAAGGGCAGAGCCCAAATAAAGGCCCAACATGCAGAACAAAAATAAAATGTTAAACATTTTTAACTGGACTTAGCCCAATTCTGGCCATAAGTCCTCAACTTAAATTGAACTGAGCCCATCCTCTCTTCCAATCAATTTACAGCCGGTTCGAGGGTACATCTCTTTACTCCTCTGATATCTGTCGTGGTAATCCTTCAACGTCGTCAGAGAGGTGACGGGTCCCGACAACCACAGATTACTACGGACTGTGGGGTCCTTAAACACATGGACTATGATGTCCTTAACCTTGGCCGTGATGTCTTAAAACTAATATCGGACTGTGGAGTCCTTAAATCCACGGACTATGATGTCCTTAACCTCGACCGTGATGTCTTAAAACTAACATCGGACTGTGAGGTCCTTAAACTCATGGACTATGATGTCCTTAACCTCGACCGCGATGTCTTTAAACTAACATTGGACCGAGATGTCCTTAAACTACCAATGGACCGAGATGTCCCTAAACTACCAATGGACCGAGATGTACTTAAACTAATTATCGACCGCAATGTCACTAAACTAAACAATAGAGCCCAAATTTCTCTTTTGTTGGATCTAAACGATCCCGTTAAGTTGATCTTAGTCTAAAGTAAGACTAACGTGTCATTAACGAACGTTTAAGTCGATCTTAGTCTCAAATGAGACTAACGTATCCTTAAACCCAAACCCCCCAAACCCAAATCTAAGAAAGATACGGATTTGGACTAGTCCACGCCCTACGGGCGACAACACAACTTAGTCTCCGTATACAATCCATGGGCAACCAAACACAAAACAAACTCCCACGATCCGAAGTGACCATCTGGAGAAGGAGAAAGTTGTTACCGCGATGCGGTAGCGTAATTAACTGCAGGGGCTTGCGCTTGCAGGGAAGAGCATCCCCACAATCAAAAACCCCTCAAACGAGGGGGGGTCTGACGAAGTCTGCTACATCGGCCGCATCCGTTTAAACCTTCGATACATGGTGCCATAAATCAACTTGGTATCTTCGGAGAGGTGGACGGATAGCACCAATTAGCATCTGCTCCGAATTTCAGGCAAGACGTATATCGCGTCTCCGTCGCGTCTTTCGGAGGGGAACATACACACTACACCTAGTAAATAAGCTGCATCCGGTCTGGTACATAACATCGCATACATGATTGACCCGACTGTAGAAGTATAGGGTATCCCTTGCATGCGAGCTCTCTGCAAATTAGTCTTGGGAGACATCTCTTTGGAGAGAGTGATTCCTGAGCAAGCGGGTAAATTACCACGCTTTGAATCTTCCATACTAAACCTATTTATGTACCTGGATTGGGACAATCCCAACATCCATTTAGATCTATCTCTATAGATCTTTATTCCCAGGATGTAGGAGGCATCACCCAGATCTTTAATGGAGAACTTATGTGATAAGAAGAGCTTGACCGAGTGTAGCCTAGGAACATCGTTTTCTATCAAGAGCATGTCATCCACGTACAATACGAGAAAGACAACCTTATTCTTGTTAGTTATATGTATGCCCTAGAGGCCATTACTGTACATGTGATGTATATTGTAGTGGGTGCTTGGACATATATAGGGAGGACTTTCTTGCTTGACATGATAGTATGCTATCTGGTTGCACTTTATCTTAACATGTACACTTATTGTCTCTCTATTACATGTTGATAAAGCCCTTAGGATGAGTGCTTGACTACCAGGATTATGATGCAGAATACTTGTGGGGACAGGGTAGTCAGTAAGTACATCCTTCAATAGTTCCTAGTCGTGGGAGTATCAAGACAGGGCATCGATACTCCAGAGTAGACTAGCGTATACGCTTCTCGACCCATGTGATGGGCAATGGATGATCCCATATCCATTGGTGTTTGACATCGGAGATGGTATACGGGTGCTCAGTGGAGACCGGGTACACTGGACGGACTCGCCGAGAACTCCTAGGTGGTATTATAGCTATCGTCAGATAGCAGTTCTCTGGTGACACTGGTACAGGTTAGTCTGTCGACCCGAGATCGTCATAGAGTCTTGTGTGATTCCCACTGTGCTTTGATTTCCACTATACCATGGTCAAAAGATCGTGCAAAAAGGTGGTTTTTGGGTACAGTCCCGAGTCACATGGAGGCAATGAGCGATAGGCGGGCATTCGTCTCTTCCGGTATTGGGGGTTGATGTTGCGCTATGCTCGAATGGCCATAGTAGGGAAATCCCTGGCCAAGGTTGCTGAGATCTACTGGTAAGTGTTATCAGTAGTTTCTCGAACCGTTATGGACCTTGTATCGGCATGACTTATCAGGCTATTGGGGTCTGACGTTATACCACCCCCAGGTTGCGATATGCGACATATCTGAGGATGAGACCGGACTGTACGGTAGTGTTCCTGATTGGATTCGCAGGAGTATGAGCAGGCTTGCTTGTTGATATTCTGATCTCTCAATACCCTGGTGGCCGTTACGTTTAGCAGACAACTTGCGGCTTGTGGGTGTTTGATATGACCATCACCTACTGCCGACGTATTGACGAGTCTTTAGAGTCATACACAAAGGTTTACTGGTTCATGCGAAACGAAGTAGGAGCACATATGATATGTGCGGGACCGAGATTAATGTGCGTATGTAATACCGCATTCTATTCTCGCGATATGTGATATCGGACGGTTATATGTGATATAGCCAGGTTATCGGATCAAGTGTTGATTCGATAAGATATTGCATTTGATATTAGTCGGTTGTATGTGATATAGCCGGATTATTAAATCTAGTGTTGATTTTATAATTTAATGTATAATTATATATTTTATATATTAACTTACATTAACTAATATTTGCTCACTGAACAATTCTTTTTCTCACTTGTGTGCTTATAGTATATATGTGATATATATTAATGTACATTTTATTTGTGTCATGCTTGATGTCACATGCTTTATGTGTGTATGAGACTTACACCATGCTTGATATAATGTAGGGTTTATATTTATCTAAGTAATTCAAAATTGGATGGATATTTATCATGGCTACAAGATTGTAGAAGCTTGTGGAAATATTGACCAAGTCCGCCATTTTTGTTTCACTTGTAGATATTTGTTAACCTAACCATTATACCATAGCCATGGTTCATTCTCTACATGAGTTAGTGTATGACACTAACTCACCCATGGTTGCTATCATCACCTCATGAGTTTCATTCTCATCTTCACTTCATCTTCTTCTTCCTTATGAAAAGCTTTCTAGCTTTTGGACATGGTGAGAAAATATTGTGAGAAAAATAAATCTAAAGTGAGACAATTTCCTACTTCATCATTCTCTAGTATATTAGCCATTTAGTTTAGGGTGTTTGCTTCACTAATCTACCATTACTGAAGAGGTAGCATGAGCTTGAGTCTTCTCGACGTAGATCATTCTCTAGTAATCTACCATTAGTGAAGAGCAAGCTTGTTCATTTCCTCATGTGAACCCTTACTAGAGTTCGGGTGTTCACTACTTGGAGTGAAGGGACTACTACACGGAGCTTTAGAAGTGAAGGACCGGTCTACAAAGGTTGTATTCCTCATTCACTTTGTATGCAAACTTGTTTGCATGTTGTATTGTTTAAATCTCTAGTTAAGATTCTAGGGTTAGGGTTCTTTAGTACGACAAAAATTTGGAACGGCATGGACGATGCCTCCCAAAACCTTGTTACCGACCTAGGGAACCCTACAGTGGTATCGGAGCCAAGCTAGAGATTTAAACGATGTTTGTTAAGATTACGAAACCGAAACAACTCCGAAACACCCGATACAAATTCCTAGTTTCTGTCGAATTTTAAATGGCCTCTAAAATTTTTTTTAGCAACTGCGGAATGTTGTATGTGATATAACATGAACGCCATAGAAATTTGATGCATTTTTGTCTAAAAGTGGCCGGCCACATAGGCTTAAAAACCGAGCTCACCGGGTCTTCTGGCTCATTTTGGCTTCAAATTTTTAGGGTGTTCCAGTCTCTGGGTTTTGGTGTTTCAGGTGTTGCTTGTTTTTTCTAAATTTGCATGTGATGTTAATTTTATGCAAAGGAAATTCGTAGTGTTTCGTAGTCGTAATTCTAACATGTATTCGGGTTATTTAGATGACGTTAAAAAGTTCGAACGGATATCAATAACTTATATTTTCCCTTGCTGGAAATATTTTCCAAGAGTTGGATTTTTTTCAAGTTTAAAATCTTCAGAAAATCATGCAAGCGATTCTGTGGATCCTCTAGAAGAACGATACCCAAACTCGACTTTTTAGATCGCAGAACCGCGGTCATACCCTAGGGTTTGCGGCAGTTCCGTGGCGACATGAGTGAGGCATGGGTCGGCCTTTCTACGGTTCATAGGAGCTGTGGCATGTTCTGGGTATTTTTTGAACTCCGCTCAAGTGTTGAGCTCTTTGGAAAAGTTTGGGTGTTTGTTTATTCGATCAAAAATTTTAACATCGTCTACCTATCTATGATTGTGATACAATATTTGGAATCCACAAAATTAGTTATGTGATAACTAGTTTGAATTTTATAAATCTAGCAGTTTAGTCTCATTTGATCGGTTGCAACAATGTCGTCTGGGTTATTGTTGATCGTCTTACGAAGGCAGCACATTTCTTACCCTTCCGAGTCGGACAATCGACGGAGTCGCTTGCGGAAAAATATATGTAGGAGATTGTGAGACTGCACGGAGTGCCCGTTAGTATCGTGTCTGATCGAGACACCAGATTCATTTCCCACTTCTGGAAGAGCCTGCTCGGGAGTTTGGGCACACTTCTCAGCAAGGCCTATCATCCGCAGATAGATGGACAATCCAAGCGTACTATCCAGACGCTCGAGAATATGCTGAGGGCATGCATGTTTGACTTTCAGGGCTTGTGGGAGGATCACCTCCATCTGGTGGAGTTTTCGTATAATAACAGCTACCAGGGTAGCATCCAGATGGCACTGTTCGAGGCTCTGTATGGATGGAAGTGTCGATCCCCTGTATGTTGGGACGACGTAGGTGAACGAAGGTTGTTGGGCGCTGAGCTGATAGTGCAGACAGTAAGCAAAGTTCAGAAGATCAGGCAACGGATCAAGGCGGCTCGGGACCGACAGAAGAGTTGGGCAGATGCCGGCAGAAGATCGTTGGAGTTTGGTATTAGTGACCACGTGTTTCTGAAGATATCTCCCACTCGGGGAGTGATCAGGTTTGGTAGTCGCGGGAAACTCAGTCCCCGATTCATCGGACCTTTTGAGGTGCTAGAGCAAGTAGGAGAAGTGGCTTATCGACTTGCCTTGCCTCCATCGCTAGCTGGTGTGCACAATACTTTCCATGTTTCTCAGTTGAGGCGCTATGTTCGGGATGACAACCATATACTGGACCATTCGGAGTTAACATTGGGCACTGATCTGTCCTACGAGGAGCAGCCTACCACCATTCTCGATCGTCGGGAAAAAGTGCTGAAGAACAATGCCATTCTCTTAGTTCGAGTTTCTTGGGGTGGTCGTTCTCCAGGGGAGTCTACCTGGGAACGCGAGGAGGACATCCGTGCACATTTTCCATATCTGTTTGTGTAGTGTTGTTGTTCCGTTGTTTTCGTTTTAATTTCGAGGACAAAATTTTTGTAAGGAGGGTATGGTGTAAATCCCCAGTTTCCGTATATTTATTTTCCGTATTTTTTTCCATATTTTCCTAGAATTTTTACACATTTTAAAAATATTTTATTATTTTATTTATTAAATTATTACCTAAACTCTAAAACAAATCCTAAATTCTAAACCCAAATCCTAACCTACCCCAACCCGACCCGACTAGCCCGCCCCAACCTGACACACCACACCCGCTTCCCTCTTCTTCTTCCTCGTTTTTTCGTCCTTTCCCACTCTTTTCCTCCAACGTCCCCCTCTTCTCGTGCTCGCCGCTTCTCGTGCCCACTTCTCGTGCTCGCCCACTTCCCGCGCCCACTACCCCACGACCCGCGCTCGCCCCACGACCCACGCTCCTACAACGACTCCCCTCTTCTCGCGCCCGTCGCAGCGAGACGCACTCTTCTACGCCTCGACCGAGTCTCTCCCCTACTTCACTCTCTCCCGATCTCTCTCTCATTTTCCTCTCTCTCTCGTTCTCCCTCTCCCTCACTTAGCGTCATCGACAACCCACCTTCCCTTCATCGACCCACCGACGCCTTCGAGCTCCTAAGCCGACCCTAGCTCCTCCTCCTTCAACGCGAGCGCACCACCACCACAAACCCACCGTCGACCTGCCCCACCCCCGTCGACCAACACCCGCAAGACCCAAAAACTCCAGCACCACCCTCTGTGTGCCGAGCTTCCTCATACACGAGCGCGATCATGTCTGCTTACACCATCGTCGAAGCTCCCCAACTCACCATCTCCGAGCTCCAAGCTCCGAGTATCTCCATCACCGACGACCACCAGCAGCTCCTCCATCATCGGAGCTCCCCAACTCCTCCACTGCGATTGAAACCTGCCCCCTGCATACCACTCTGTCACCGACGAGCCGAGCTCTCTGCAACCGCAGCACCCGAACGCCTTACCCGAGTCACTGGGAACCCACTGCCCATGGCAGCCTCCACACCAGTGCTGAGCCCCAAGTACCCCCCGAGCCAGCCGAGTCGCGTGCGTATCGTGTCATGATCGTGCCCATGTCGTGCCACCGTCTCAAGTCGTGCCACATTCGCCACAGGCAAGAGAAAACCATCTCTTGTTATTCATGCTATTTTAATACCTAGGCTAGACAATAACGTAGATTATTTTGTTATATAGTAGCGTAAATATGTGGTTTTGACCGATTACTAAACACTGGCCTAGTGTTCGATACAAAATATAAACCAAAATATATTTTTGTGATGGTAGAATTTGCGATAGTTCGATTCCGTCTCTGGTTGTGATTATCGTGTAATAATTTGGATGCAAAATATCGTGTGCACAACTATGTAGAGCCGCCCCCTAAAGGCGACACAAAATCTGAACCTTACCGCGCATGTTACCCTGTTAAAATCATTGTAAATTAAATACAGTTTGTAATGCAACGTTCTACGGCTCATATCGAAGCCGACTCGATAACCTAAAACCATACATAGTTTTTTCTCAACAATTTTAGATTACTGTAACGATACTTGGTTGCGAACGCGGCACTGGACTGCAGTTCGGGGCAGCGTATCGATTTGGATACCAGACTTTGACTACATGTACATCCCCTCTTTAGACTGAAAATGTGCGGAGACCCATATGAATGCGTATATAATTTAATTATCTAACACATGAATCTAGTACCGTTCCGTTTCACCATTGTTTGATATTTAATTTGTATTTTAGAATACCGATTTGTTCTGCAGTTTCTGCAGTGAGCTCTCTTACACCGTCACATTAAATAGGACCGTACTTCTAATAAAGAAATCCTATCGATAATCCATTGGATGTGTTAGAAACCTAACGGATAGAACTATATTTCATTCACTGGGGAAATACCTGAATCTAAACATAACTACTGGTAAACTGCGCGCGAAGTTGGACTTCCAGTTCTGAAACTGGAATTTCAGCAACCGATCGCTAATTTAAAATAATTATAAGTCCCTTACCTGAATTCCGATTGACATGAAACTGATTTTATTGCTTAGATAATCAAGTTTACTTCGCACGCCTTTTATATCATTTCGGTCGATTCTATTCGTGTGAATTATCGTAAAATTTTCAATTTATATGGCCTTGGTCGTCATAAAGTAGTGAATATCTGTTTAGTGAAATTCTGCCTATTTTCGTGCTTGCTTTATACCCGCTGCATAGTGATCGTTCACATTGAGACCGAGCGACTGTTTTGCATTGTCGATATAAGTGTTAGTGATTGGGTTATGATAAATACGAAAGTGATATTGATAAGTGGAAAAAGTGATTGAAAGTGAAAGTGATACGTATTTGTTCAAAACCCATCGAATACCTAAATTCATACTATAACCTGAGGAATGGGGAAATCAAGGTGGAATTGAACTCGTATTTAGCAAGATACAATGATTTAGAGGATGATCATTCGCTATTAGTGACACACACACACACACACACACACATTAGGTCGTGGGCCTAGCGGCACGGCTGACAGGGTTATGTCCCGGACACAGCGGACCGTAGTGTTGGGGTAAAAATTTACATCCCAGTTGACCAAGTTAAAATCAAAGTCAACCCCAAGCCAAGTTGGCCCAAGCCCAGGTCAAGTGGGCCAATGCCCGGGGTCGAGCCCGAACATGAAGCGGCCGGCCTCCCCCCTTGCCAAAATAAAATTTTTTGTAATGAATAATTTTATTGTATTTCTTTTATTTTATTTCATGAATAAATGTAAGAAAAATGGGCATAAAGCAAATTTTTTGTAAAGCCCATAGCTTATGTGCAAAAAGAAATAGCACATGAGGCATGTGATAGGCAAAATGCCATTTTTGCAAAGCCCAAGTGGCTAGATGTAAAGTGTATAGCTTATAAAGACAAAGATAATGAAATATCTCAACAACTTTTTTATCTCTCCCCAAAAAAGAATCAAGATCTGTGATCTTCTCCTTCCTCAAGGTTCCAAAACCTTCTTTTTTCTTTTGAATTAAATCAAGAGTTTTACTCTTCCTTTTCCAAAACTATATAGTTTTTCACCATAAACCCACAAAGGGAAGCTTGGATCTTCCATCAGTAAAAAGGAGAGATTTTTAAAATCACACCCCTATTGTTATCCAAGAGCCGGCCAACAAAGGAGGAAGAAGGAGACCCATCTCCAAAGACCCCACTTTGGGGAAGATCCAGGGCTCCAGGGGGAGAAGCCTCTTCATCAGCTTCAAAATATCCTAGGAGTTTAACTCCTCATACACACACACAAACACACAAAATATTAAGTGTTCCTTTCTGGGAGTACAACTCCCATTGCAGGGACCAAGTCCCTTTTGCCTCGCGAGCGCCCGAGCGCCCACGTGCCTGGCACGTGAGGCGCTAGCACCCTAGCGCCCAAAGCGCTAGCGCCCGAGCGCCCAAAACGCTAGCGCCCGAGCGCCCACGTGCCTGGCACGTGAGGCGCTGGCGCTCAGAGCGCTAGCGTACTGGCGCTCAGATCGCTAGCGCACAAAGCGCTAGCGCCCGAGCGCCCACGTGCCTGGCACGTGAGGTGCTAGCGCAAGAGCACCCACGTGCCTGATACGTGAAGCGCTAGCGCACCCTAGCGCTCGAAGTGCTAGCGTCCAAAGCACTAGCGCCAGTGCGCCCACATGCCTGGCACGTGAAGCGCGAGCGCCCAAAGCGCTGGCGCCCTGGCGCTTTTTCCCACGCATCCTTTGGATGCCCTTTTTCCTTATATATATATATATATATATGTATGTATGTATACACACACACACACATACCCTAGGCAGGGGGAATTTGTAATGCGCCTGACAAGCGTGCGCGTATTCTCATCTCAATAGGGTGACGAAAAACACCCTATAGATTCTGGCATGCCCGGTGGGACCTTTCTCTCCTCCCATATCTCGGGTCAAGTGTTCATGCGAACTCATTTAACATATATGCCGATGTTTGTACTGAAATAATATTTTTTCCGTGCAGCAATCAACTTTCAACGACAATGTCTCCTATGATGGATCCAGCTTCTGATGCGACCCCGATTCCGTACGTGGTCAAGATCAATGCTTGTGTGGTTCTGCCCGCAAGCCTCAGTCGACAGTGGGAGGAACTGCCCCGCCAGTTTGGTTCCTTCGTCATCTACCCTGCCGGAAGCGCTCATCTGGCAGAAATCCCAGAAAAACAGGCGGCCAAGCCGGTCTCAAGGGGCAAGTGGCCGAATGTTGTGATCGCTAAGGTACCACAACCGAAACTTGAGATGGTGTCTGAACGACTCTCTGGTGCTCCAGCTGGGGGCAAGACTTCCGGTACAAAGGGCAACATCAAATGTTGCAGGCGAGCTCAGGTGATGACTCCAACAAATGCACGATCGAGCGTCTTCTCTGGCCTCTCTATCAATCGGTCTACGGTGTCTTCCCGAAGAGCCGAAATCTGCCGAGTGCTTAAAACAGAAAAGTTAAGGCAGAAGCGGCTCAGGTATCGAGCCAACAAGAGGGCCAGGACTCCGGCCAGGGGGAGTCATGTGAGATTCCAAGAGCAGAGTGATCCTGCGACGACGACTGAATCGACCATAAAAATCAGCAATTCCTTCGAACCTCTGAAGTGGGTTCAGAAAAATGCCATGACCGCCAGAATCAAGAAGACATCGGTTCGAACGTCGCTACAAAGAGACATGTCCCGGCCCCAACATAAAAAGTATGACACGGTCTCTTCAAGAGTCTATCAGGAGTTCTGTGCCGCGCGAAAGCAGCAGGGCAAATCCAGAAAAGAAGCACTAGCACCATTAAAGAACCTGGTCAGGACAGCCGCCTTCAATCGACTGCCCGCTACCGAAACAAGGAGATCAAGACATCGATCTGTGAAATCAGCCGCCGATAATAAAAAAGACGGCTGGATATATTATCCATACGGTCTATATGGCGGGCGGGCGTCCTAGTGACATCCTTCACAGCAAAAGCAAGGATGGGGCCACCACATCCCAAGCCCAATCTGGCTTGAATGTGGTTGCCGCTTCCCAAGAACAGCCGCCTCCGCTGGATGATGAAAACCCTCTCGATGAGGATGATAGGCAGAAAGACCCCTCTGTCCATGCAGAGTCAAGCTCGGACAGTGAGTAAGAGACGACTTTCCGCCCCAGGACCGCGGAGCAAGAGCTGCTTCAAGAGCTTCGAAAACAGCTCAGGAGCAAAGATAAGAAGATGGCCAAGCCCTATTCGAAAATTGACGACTTAACGAACGTTGTGATGCAGCTTATGGCTCAAATTGCTCGAGCACCTCCCAATCAAGCACAAGTCGCTACTCATGAGCCGGATGATGACAATCCGAAGCGGCCGATGCTTGTCCCTTTGGGTCCGAGACTCGTCGAGCCGCACGAAAGCCGGCCACATTCCACTTCTAGGGATGCTTTGGCCCCAGATAACACTATCCCACTAACACAAGATCGGATAATGGATTTGGTCACCAGCAAGGTTAAAACATTGGTTGCTGAAGCTGAAGCTCAGAAAGAAATTGGCAGTAGTGGGCGGCCATATCCCGCACAGTACGATCTCATCGAGTTCCCGAGCGGCCACGTCATTCCTAAGTTCGGAAGATTTGACGGGATGGGAAATGCAAATCAGCACGTCGCCCACTTTAAAGCATCGTGTGGAAATACAGAGGGCAATGATGCACTCCTTCTTCGTCAGTTTGTTAACAGCCTAACCTGTGTCGCTTTCGACTGGTACGCGAGTATACCAGACGGGTCCGTTATTACCTTTGCCCAAATGGAGTCTCTGTTTCGGCAAAGGTTCATGAGTGTCAGTAATAAAATCTCCATTGCTGACCTTGTGAGGACCAAGCCGGGGAAGAATGAAAGCAACACCGACTTTATCGCCCGATGGCGTAATCTCACGGTCAAGTGTGAACCGCCGCTGGAGCAGGACCAGTCCGTCAGCCTTCTCGTTGGGAACCTCAGCAATTGGATGGTCCCATTCTTGTGTACATCAGGCCTTAAGACATTTCAAGAGCTAACCAAGAAAGTCTAAATGCTGAAACGCTCGAAGTAAGAGTCTACCCCGGACTCTCAGAGAGACAATACTTGGAAAAGCAAGCGGGACGACAACCGTAGAAGCGGGAATCCCAGCAGTACCAATGTCTTCAATGCGTCCGACAATGAAGAAAAACGAAGGGAGGGCGAATCCAAAACCAACCGGTCTCAAAAGCCAGTGCTGGGAGGAGAAGGGCCTTTCATAGAGGAGAAAAAGAACAAGGTTTACTCTTTCAGAAAGGACAAGATCCGAAAGATATTTTAAAGATGCCTTGAATAACGGTCTACAATTGCCAGAGTCGAAAAGACCTCAAGAAGCAAAAATGACCGACAATCCCCTGTATTGCCCGTACTACCGAGTAGTGAGCCATGCGATCGAGGATTGCTATATCTTCAAAGACTGGGTCGAGAAGCAGTACAAGGCTGGAGAGATCGAGCTGTCCAAAAGCGTGTTGGTGAACAATCAAGTTGCAACCACCAACTTTATACAGACAGAAGATGAAGTCTTCTGGGAGCAGACAACCGAACCCGCTGCCTTGAGAAATGAAATCGACTCACCGCAGTCTCCTTGGAGTAAGCACGTATCTAATAAGACGAAGAAAATGCTAAAGCTACTTCAGAAAGAGCCCAGGACGGAATGGGAAGGGCAGAAGAAGCCTACTATTCCAGCTGCTAATGCGGCTCCATCAGGCTCAAAATCCAAGAACCTCAAGAAGAAGAAAAGTGCAGCTCGGTGTGAAAAAGAGTCTGCAGGGAGATCGACCATTCAAAAATATATCGATTCTCTCGAAGACTATGAACAGAAGGAAAGAACTCTGATTCAATTGAAGGAGTTCCTCCCTATAGAAGCGGCTAAAATTCTGGAGGAGTTAGAAGAAGACTCCAATGAAGAGATCCCTATAGTGACCTGCTACGCCATCCATCTGGGCAGCGACTCTGAGGAAGAGCTCTGTTTTCCTAAAGAGGACGAGCAGCCCGCCACAAAGGCTAACCAAATCCAGCTCAGAAGCGGCAGGGCTCTACCGCCAAATCAGGGAAACGCCCCAAAAGGAAAGGAAAAACAAGTGGCTAATGTGGAAGGTGGCAGAGAACCAGCTAATGAAAAGTCAAGTCCTTCCTCGGTGGACTATAATGTCTTGGCTCATCTCCAGAAGCTTCCGTCTCTCCTGAGTATCTACGATGCCTTGGTCTTATCTAAGGAGCTTAGAGATGTTCTCATCCACGCTCTACGAAACCCCGAGCGGTATCAGGTTCGCTTCGCGGAAATTAATATGAAAGAAGCCCAGTACGCTTTGCATGCCGCCACAGTCATGTTTAAGGACGAAGACTTGCTACTGGGAACGACTGAGCATAATCGGCCACTTTACGTGACCGGGTACAGCGACGGAGATCGGATTAATCGCATATTGATTGATCCAGAGTCTTCAGTGAACATCATGTACTTGCGGACTCTGAAGAGTTTGTTAATGGACGTCCGACACCTGTCAAGGGAAAGGATTGTCATTCAAGCGTTCAATCAAAACTGCCAGCAAGTTCTGGGGTCTATAGATTTGCCAATCAAATTTGGGGATCTGCAAACTGAAGCTAAGATATACGTGATCGACGCTGACACGTCTTATAAAATTCTCTTGGGACGGCCTTGGCTCCACGATTACGGCATCGTTCCGTCAACTCTCCATCAATGCATGAAGTATACTAAAAATGGCGAAGAAAGACACATTGACGGGGACATCCAACCGTTCGGTGTGCATGAAGTAAGATATGAAGATTTTAGGTACTTTGTGAACCTCTAAAGTGCTGAGCCATAGCTGACCAAAGACAGAACAACCCCGAAACTCAAAGGCAAGTCTGAGCCGGCTGTCACTTTCAAAAGCAAAAGCCCTCATGTGCGTCCGCGTTTCGGCAGTGACACTGATGAATCCGATGCTGGAAGTCCGTCCTTCTGTAAAAATCGCCTTCATTTCGGTAGAGATACAGACGAATCTGATATTGAAGGCCCATCCAACATCAAAGTTCGCCCTCGTTTAGGCAGTGACACTGAAGAATCAGAAGAAGAGGATCCGTCTTGCAACAGCTGTGCAAATCGGGCTATCTTGCGAACAACGAAGCTACGAGAGACCTTCGAAGTTGCAGAAGTGTCCTTAGCCATCACAAGGGTGCTGGAGCGGATGTGCAAAGAGCTCGATGTATTGTCAGTCTCTACCAGGGACCAGCTGAAAACTTTCTATGTTCCCGGGAGGAAAAGTGGACAGAAGGGCATCCTGTTTTATGGGTCAAACCCTGTTGTGCACCCGGAAGATTTGTCTGTCGTGTGCCTTTCCTATGAGAGAGGCATAAGAGCCGTCCTCAATCCCAGATACTATGCACCCGAGATGCGGGAATATTTCAAGAGGTGCGGATGCCGTATATATCAAACGGAGTCTGAAGCAAAGTTTTATGAAGGGCTATGACATCCACCTCAGGTCCGAGCACTCATCAATGGACGAATTCCAGATAGTCGGGGCATAGGTTTCATCCAACCCGATTCTAAGGCATGCTATATTATCCATATTGGGGAAGCCAGCGAAGAGTCAAATGATGAAGACGAGCAAGCCGAGCCAAAAGAAGCTCCTCAAGAGCTCGAAGATGGCAGACAAGGAACCTTTGACGAGCTAACCGAGATTGACTTAGGAACGTCCGATAATCCAAGGCCGACCTACATCAGCTTACTCTTATCAAAGGAAATGAAAGAGCAGATAATCGCCCTGCTGCACGAGTTCGTCGACTGCTTCGGGTGGACGTACAAAGAAATGCTCGGCCTTTCCCCTGAAGTGGCCGTGCATAAGCTGGCTATATATCCTGATGCTAAGACAGTCAAACAAGCTCCTCGAAGAATGAGAAGGGAACTGGAAGAAAAGGTCATCGAGGAAACCAAGAAACTCATCGATGCCGGCATCATCAGGGAAGAGAAATATGTGGACTGGATCGCATGCATAGTCCCAGTGAAGAAGAAAAATGGGCAGATCCGAGTTTGTGTCGATTTCAGGGACCTCAACAAGGCATCTCCTAAAGACGACTTCTCGCTACCGGTCATGGAAATGATGGTCGATGACACCTCAAATTACGAGCTGTTCACCTTTATGGATGGCTCGTCCGGATATAATCAGATCAAGATGTCTCCTGAGGATGAGAAATACACAGCATTTCGAACCCCGATCGGAATATACTGCTAAAAAGTGATGCCGTTCAGACTAAAGAACGCAGGTGCTACATATCAAAGGGCAATGACAAATATCTTTGATGACCTAATCCATAAAGTCGTCGAATGCTATGTTGATGATCTGGTCGTCAAGACTAAAGCCAAGGCCGACCACATCCAAGATCTTAGGACCGTTCTCACCAGACTGAGGGAATACGATCTGAAGATGAATCCTCTGAAGTGCACTTTTGGCGTGTCATCGGGAAAATTCCTGGGCTTTATATTCTGACATCGGGGGTTCGAAGTTGACCCATCCAAGATAAAGGCCATCATGGAAATGCCCCCTCCGAAGAGTCTGACGCAGCTAAGATCTTTTCAAGGCAAGCTTGCTTATATATGAAGGTTTATCTCAAATTTGTCAGGGAGATGTAGGCCCTTCTCAAAGCTCATGAAGAAAGGAGCTCCTTTTTTCTTGGATGCCGAATGTTAAGAAGCGTTCGAAAGTATCAAACAGTACTTGTTGCACCATCCATTGTTGGCCGCTCCCATTCCAAATAAACCGCTGATTCTCTACACTGCCGCGCTAGATGAGTCACTCGGTGCGCTCCTTGCCCAGAACAACAAGGAAGGACAACAGAATGCCCTCTACTACCTCAGTCAAACTTTAGTCGGGGCGGAACACAACTATTCCCCGATTGAAAAGTAATGCCTGGCTCTGATGTTCGCTGTGAAGAAGCTGAGGCACTATCTGCTCGCTCATCGGGTTATGCTGATCTCTTGGGTCAATCTGCTCAAACACTTAAGGACCAAAGCAAGCCTAGCCGGTAGAATGTTAAGATGGGCTGTCATGCTACTTGAGTTTGACATAGTTTATACTCCTCAGAAAGCAGTAAAAGGGTAAGCTCTTGCAGACTTCCTTGCTGTTCATCCCTTATCATAGGGGTCACCGCTCAATTGCGAGTTACCCGACGAACAAGTGTTGCACCTCGAGGAAGATGAGCCATGTTGGGAGCTCTACTTCGATGGAGCCTCATCAATGAGGAGCTCCGGCAAATCAAGCATCCCACAGATAAAAGCAGGGATAGGGTTGGTGTTCATCACGCCATTGATGGGAACCCTATGACGTTCTTTTGCTCTCACCGAGCCTCGCACAAACAATGAAGCTCTGATAGCTGGTCTGGAGCTCGCCATAGAAATGGAAATCCTTCGGCTACGAGTCTACGGTGACTCCCAGCTTGTCGTCAACCAAGTAAGTGGCTACTATAAGATATACAAACCCGAGTTAGCTCGGTACAGAAGACGAGTGGTGGAACTCATGAAACGGTTCACTCACATTGAACTAATGAGAGTCCCTAGAGCGTTGAATAGAAAGGCTGACGTACTCGCTCGCTTAGCCAAGGAGCTGGCTGATCCTGATATGGACGAAATTCTGATCATGGTCAGGAGCCGGCAAATTCTACCCCCAGTATCTCTACGAGAAGAGGAAAGCACGGAACAGAATAGCAGTCCTGCCGAAGAAACTTCAATCATCCAAGACGAGCCCGATTGGAGAGAACCCTTCATAGAGTACCTCCGATACGACAAGCTGCCCGAAGGAAAATCTACAAGGATTCAGCTGAAGAAGAGAGCTCTCCGATATGTGTTTGTAAATGACACGCTATACCGTAGGTTATATGACCAACTCTAGCTCAGGTGCCTGTCATCGGACGAAGCCCAAAAAGTTATGAAAGAAGTTCACTCAAGCGTCTGCGGGGCTCACCAGTCCGGCCCCAAAATGCGGCTTCAGATCAAACGGCTTGGATATTACTTGCCCACCATGATAAGGGATTGCGAAGAGTATGCAAAGAAATGCCATTCTGCCAAATCCATAGTGATTTCATTCACAAGCATCCCAATCCATTGCATTCTACGGTGGCGTCGTGGCCCTTTGAAGTTTGGGGCACCGACATAGTTGGCCCAATTGATCCTCCGTCATCCAGAGACCATCGGTTCATATTGGCCGCAACTGACTATTTCTCCAGATGGGCTGAAGATGTCCCGCTAAAAGAAGTCAAGACAGAAAATATTCTGACGTTCTTCTAGCATAATATTTTATACCGCTTTGGTACACCAAGAAGAATCATTTCTGACAACGGGCCTTCTTTCAAGAGCTTCAAAGTCTCAAGATTCGCTACTCAACATAAGATAGACTGGAGATATTCCTCCATCTATAATCCAAGAGCCAATGGGCTAGCCGAACCCTTCAATAAGACTCTATGCAAGCTCCTGAGGAAAAATGCTTCAGCCAACAAGAGAGACTGGAATCTCAAGCTTCACGAGGTGTTGTGGGCATATCGTACCATGCACCGTACTCCAACTCAGTCCACTCCATACTCATTGCTCTTCGGAGTGGAGGCGGTCCTCCCCCTCGAAGTCAAAGTTCCAAACTTAAGAATGGCCGTTCAGCACGAATTGATGGAGGAGGAAAACGTGCTCCTTCAGCTGGAAGAGCTTGACGCCCTCGAAGAAAAGAGGCTCGCGGTGCAGCAAAATCTGGAGCTATACCAAGTCCAATTGTCACGGGCCTATAACAAGATGACTCGTCTCCGTGCTTTCAAGAAAGGTGAATTGGTGTTGTTCCTCAAAAGACCGATCATCCCCAATCGACATGCTAAGGGAAATTCGAGCCAAACTGGGAAGGACCATACGTCATCGAGAAAGTGTTCGACGGAGGATCTTACCAACTAATAAGTACCGAGGGAGAAAGACCCATGCCACCCATCAATGGCCGATATCTCAAGAAATACTACGTGTGAATGCTCCAAGTCGCAGGCGAATTGAGCACAACAACCCTACGGTCTGGATCATACATCCTGCAAAACCGTATACAATCCACGGGCGTAAACAACCCCTATCTTTCCCAAGTCCTGCCGGTAAGACTATTTTTAAAGTCCCGCCAGCGACAAAAAAAATAAAAATAAAAAAAACAATAAAATAATAAAATAATTAAAAAAATACGGTATGTCCACAAGCAAAACGGGCACGGATGAAAACCCGAAAGGGCTCCGTGAGTAAAAACAGCAGGACTGCCGGCGAGTTTGTGAAAACCCGAAAGGGCGCAAACTCGTGAAAAGAGATAAAACACACTCGCAAAGTTCTCTCGACCTTGTGAGGAGAAAATCCCTGCGTGAGATCCTTACGACTCACAAAGGAGCAACACACTTAGGAATCCCTACGATTCCTAAGGAGAACATACACCTGCGAGATCCTTTCGACTCGTAGGGAGAAAATGCTTTTATGAGACCCTTACGGCTCATAAAATTAAAAGGCCTTAGGTGATAGGGATCTAAACCTATCTCCTGAGCCATCGCTCCCCAACAGGCAAAGACAAATGATGAATCGCTCCTGGCATTTCGCTTCAGTGTTAGTGGTGCTGATGCCGACCAAAAACCCAAATCCCAAGTCCTCCCGAGGCAAATGATGAGTTGCTCCTGGCATTATTCCAGTGCAGCAATGCTGATGCCAAACAAGATCCAAATTCCAAGTCCCCAAACGGCGAATGATGAGTCACTCCTGGTACCATATTCCAGTGCAGCGATGCAGACGCCAACCAAAACCCAATTTCTCAAAATTCTCCCGGCCCTACGGTTAGTCCCCAAATTGATTACCGTATACAATCCACGGGCTCAAATAATTCAAATCATACCCATACCCCACCGCAATCACCAGTCCAGCGGCCGGTCTTTACCCTTAGACTTATGCTCCATTTGGGAAGACCCACTCTCACGACTCGTAAGAAAACACCTTCGTGGGATCCTTACGACTCACGAAGAAAAAAAAACACACACTTGGGAGTCCCCACGACCCCTAAGGGGAAAGTACACCTATGAGATCCTTTCGACTCGTAGGGAGAAAATGCTTTTATGGGACCCTTACGGCTCATAAAATTGAAAAGTCTTAGGTGACAGGGACCTAAACCTGTCTCCTAAGCCATTGCTTCCCAACAGAAAAAGGCAAATGATGAATTGCTCCTGGCACATGTGCTTTAGTGTTAGCAACGCTGATGCCTACCCTAACCCTAAAATTCCAAACTCCAATCCAGATGACCCCTAAGTCTTTAAACTGGGAATAGATGACCTCTAAGTCGTTAAAATGGTAACAGATGACCTCTAAGTCGTTAAACTGGGAACAGATGACCCCTAAGTCGTTAAACTGGGAACGAGGGAAATTTCCTCATGGCAAATGATGATTCACTCCTGGTACCATATTCCAGCGTAGTGATGCTGATGTCAATCGAAATCATATCAAATCAGCAAAACAACCAATGACCTCCCTGGAAGAATCAAATTCCACCTCAGAAACAAGTCAACTTCATCCCTGACACCGCAAGAAACGGAGCAAGTCAAATCCAAAACCGACCGTCCAAGTCGCAAAAAGGACAGAACCGACCGTCCACGTCGCAAAAAGGGCAGAACTGACCGTCCAAGTCGCAAAAAGGACAGAACCGACCGTCCACGTCGCTAAAAGTACAGCACCGACCGTCCACATCGCAAAAAGGGCAGCACCAACCGTTCAAGTCGCAAAAAGGGCAGGACCGACCGTCCAAGTCGCAAAAAGGGCAGGACCGACCGTCTAAGTCGCTAAAATGGCAGCACCGACCGTCCACGTCGCAAAAAGGGCAGCACCGACCGTCCATGTCGTAAAAAGGGCAGAACCGACCGTTTAAGTCGCTAAAATGGCAGCACCGACCGTCCACGTCGCAAAAAGGGCAGCACCGACTGTCCAAGTCGCCAGAGCCGACCGTCCACGTCGCAAAAAGGGCAGCACCGACCGTCCAAGTCGCAAAATAGGCAGAACCAACCGTCCAAGTCGCAAAAAGGGCAGAACCGACCGTCCACGTTGCTAAAATGGCAGCACCGACCGTTTATGTCGCAAAAAGGGCAGCATCGACCGTCCAAGTCGTAAAAAGGGCAGCACCGACCGTCTAAGTCGCTAAAATGGCAGTATCGACCGTCCAAGTCGCAAAAATGGTAGAATCGACCGTCCACGTCGCTAAAATGGTAGAAACGACATCCATGTCATCAAAACGGAGTCGACCTCCACATGAAAGAAGATCCATCAATTTCATGCACACGACCCACATGTGTGGTGCGCATTTATTGATGGGGGGCAATTTGTTGGGGTAAAAATTTACACCCCGGTTGACCAAGTCAAAATCAAAGTCAACCCCAAGCCAAGTGGGCCCAAACCCAGGTCAAGTGGGCCAATGCCCGGGGTCGAGCCCGAACATGAAGCGGCCGGCCTTCCCCCTTGCCAAAATAAAAATTTTGTAATGAATAATTTTTTTGTATTTCTTTTATTTTATTTTATGAATAAATGTAAGAAAAATGGGCATAAAGTCAAATTTTTGTAAAGCTCATGGCTTATGTGCAAAAAGAAATAGCACATGAGGCACGGGATAGGCAAAATGCCATTTTTGCAAAGCCCAAGTGGCTAGATGTAAAGTGTATAGCCTATAAAGGCAAAGATAATGAAATATCTCAACAACTTTTTTCTCTCTCCCAAAAAAAGAATCAAGATCTGTGATCTTCTCCTTCCTCAAGGTTCCAAAACCTTCTTCTTTCTTTTGAATTAAATCATGAGTTTTACTCTTCTTTTACTAAAACTAAATAGTTTTTCACCATAAAACCCACAAAAGGAAGCTTGGATCTTCCATCAGATCTTAAAAAGGAGAGATTTTTAAAATCTCACCCCTCTTGTTATCCAAGAGCTGGCCAACAAAGAAGGAAGAAGGAGACCCGTCTTCAAAGACCCAACTTTGGGGAAGATCCAGGGCTCTAGGGGAATAAGCCCCTTCATCAGCTTCAAAATATCCTAGGAGTTTAACTCCTAACACACACACACACACACACACACACACACATACACACAATAATAAGTGTTCAATTCTGGGAGTACAACACCCATTGCAGGGACCAAGTCCCTTTAGCCTCGCGAGCGCCCACGTGCCTGGCACGTGAGGCGCTAGCGCCCAAAGCACTAGCGCCCGAGCGCCCAGAGCGCTAGCACCCAAAGCGCTAGTGCCCGAGCGCCCACGTGCCTGGCACGTGAGGCGCTAGCGCCTAAAGAGCTAGCGCCCGAGCTCCCGAAGCGCCAGTGTCCTAGCGCCCGAAGCGCTAGCGCCTGAGCGCCCACGTGCCTGGCATGTGAAGCGCTAGCACCCTGGCGCTTTCTCCCACGCATCCTTTGGATGCCCTTTTCCCTTATACACACACACACACACTCACTCTACAACACTGTCCCCCGTTAGAAAAAATTTCTAACGGGGCGCTATCCCGCACCCCGCAAGGGGGCTGCTAGCCCCCTTGACCCCCAGCCCGCTATCCGGGTAGCGAGACCCCCGATATATCTAAAACCCCTTTCAAAACACAACACACATACCCTGCGCATCGAGTTCGCATGAATAGTTGACCCGTCAATCGTAGGTTCTCTCGCTCTAAAGACGAGGGGTAATTAACGGCAGCTTAGTCCGCGGCTGCCGGAGATTCGGATCCCCATGTTCATATCATAATATTGCAATATTATATTTCTAATTCTTATGCATTTTGCAAATAAACAGGTGCTTTTGACCCATGTCTGCTACATAGTACAGGTTACAGGTTCTTGGAGCAAAAACAGCGAAAAAGATAAATGACGATGCTACAACCAACAAATAGAAGGATCTTGATCAAGCCTACACAAAAGATCAGTTCACAAAGTACAAGGCAACGCAAGGTCCAAGTGTAACGTTTTAAAAATAATTAAAAAAAAATTAGATAAATAAAACCCTTTAAGTGAATTTTCTGATTTTCGGTAAATAAAACGTATTTTTCGTAAAATTTAACCATAATTATTTTTCTTTATAAATTTAAAAAGACCTGTTTTAATCATGTAATTACTAGTAAATGGTGTTTATTTAGCCACTTATAAATTTTTAGTTTAATGAAATATTTTTCCTAAATTAATTATTTTAAATATTAACATAAGCTTTTAAATATACATTAAATTAGCGTAAATTACAATTTGCAATGGGTTTATTTTTCAAAAGTGAACCATGACATATTAGAATTAGGTTTTTAGCATGCTAATCTCTTCTTGAATTGTCTTTAAAATTCTAGAGTTTTCTATGATGAATTGAATTAAGAAAATTAATAAAATAAAGAAATTATGAAAAGACATAAAATGTGTATTTCTTTGGAGAATGTTCTACACTATTCTTCATTCCTTCTTCCTCTCTTTTCCTCACCTCATGGCCGGCCTCACCTCCATGAGCAGCCCCAAAATTTCCCCCCATCATTTTTGCATTAAAAATCATCGAAATTCATCAAAAATTCCAAAAATAAACCTCAAAAATCAACATTCAACCTCTACCATTTTCCTTTGACCTATTTAGCATGGAATTTGGAGTTGGAAACCATTATTTTGGAAGCATATTTTCATGTTTGGATCTCATGCTTTGAAGGTATAATTTTTATTTTTATGATTAATTGTTGTTAAATGCTTTTATTTAGCATATTTAGATTTTCTTAATTAATTCTAATTGCAAGTTTAAAATTCAAGATAGGATTTCTAAAATAAAGTTAGGGTTTTTATTAATTAAGTGGGGTTATAATAAGTAGCTTAACATTTTTATAAGGGAAAAATCTAGCATGGTTGATGTATTATAATTTGTGCATTCAAAATTGTTTAAATTAAGCAATTTTGCTAACTAGATTTTTATAAATTATATATATTGGTGTGTTAAAATTATAATTAAGGTTTTTGTCATTATATTGTGGTTTTAATGAGAATATTAACATGTTAAATGAATGAAAGACCTAATCTAATTATTAGTTTCAAATTGTTAGTTAATATAATGTGATAAATATGCTATTTCGGTAAACTAGGTTTTAGAAATTAATTTAAAATGTAGTATTAAAAATCTAATTAGGGCTTTAGCTCATTCTTAAGGTTTCATGGAGTTGTTTAACACTTTAATATATGCAAAATCAAGTTTAGTAGTGGAATTGTGAATTTTTGCTTAACAAGTGTTAATTTTGGCTAATTTGCAAACTAGAAATTTTAAATTAAGATAAAATGGTGTGAGAAAAATATGGTAATGGTTTCTATAATCTAGTTATGTTATTTAATGAATATTATGACCATTAGTTTCTTTTAAATATCAAGTTTCGAAGTAAAACGGTGAATTGACATTTTCAAGGTTTTGCGGAATTGGACGATTTGATTGATTTTAGGGTTTCGATGAATTAAATCGTGTTTTACATTATAAGTAATGAGTTTTAAAACTACGAGTTGTTTGTTGGTGTTTTATCTCGATCAATCGGCGTTTTTACACCAATATCGAGCGATATTTGGTTCTTTTGCATGAGCGGGTCATAGGTTTTAACCTATGCGCATTTCGTTCGTCGTTTTGGTTTTGTCCGTGATTCAGTTTACGATATTATATATGTTTGCGTATAGGTACCCTTCGCGTGGACTTCGGACGAGGAAGAAGAGGAGGGCGACATCGTCTTCGGCAGACAAGGACCAGGTGAGTAGATGTATATCTACGGGGGAAGTCGGGTGGATGGCGTTTAGCATCCCCGCAAACGTAGAATAGGGATATTGCTTATTGTCATTAGGAAGTCGGACGTGACCTTAGATTCTTGGCGAGTAGGACCCATTAAAGACCTTAGGTTGGACTAGACTGATTTAGATAGACTTTACCAGAGGAGGAATGTCTTGGAGGAAATTCGTAGGTTTCAGGTAGACACACACGCGCACACACAGAAACTTGGCTTGGTGTATATGTGTATGTGTATATATAAGTAGGAATGTGTGTAGGTGTATATATACACAACATGTATATGTGATATAAGGATGTTATATGATACATGGGGATGAGACGATATAACTGGGCTTGATGCTGTGATCTCTTGGCTATACAGTCATATTATGATCTTAGCGGATCGTTGGAAAATGAGAGAATATATATGTATACATAAACGATAATAGGTGATGATGACATTGAGATATACGAGACTCTAGAATAGAACCCAGATCGTAACATGTGACTTGATTACGATATGATATATGTGTAACTTGGTTATGATATGATATATGTGTGACTTGATTACGATATGATATATGTGTGACCTGATTACGATATGATATATATGACATGATATTTCTGAGGAACAATTGACGACGTATATGTTCGCAGACAATGATATATGATTGATGATATTGGAATGTATGCAATTACAGTATAGCACCTTTGATCATGACATTATTTGATGATGATATTATACGAATGATGATGTACGTAGGTGATACTTGACCCGTACCCCGATATTGGGATGTCATACGATGGATTTTACCGTACGAGATATAGATGTGATGATTGATCCGCGCTCTTGATTCGAGGAAGCCGTACGTGACGCTATTGAGGCTGGATCGCCGACTATTACAGATATGGACTCAGACCTTAGGTGGATTCTTATTTCCTATCGACTAATTCATTTAGTTTAGTTTCTTAGGGGGTTAGATAGATACTAGTTGAGGCTCGAGTCATATAGTTGTAGTTAGAAATGTATATTCCAAATGAATGTTTAGTACACATTTTACCTTTACATTCAGATTGAAATCATCAAGTTGCATGTTCATACATATGTTTCTTTAGTCAGTATGATACTCTGCCTGTTAGGACACCAGCACCATTACCGATGATGCGTATGTCCCACGTACACTTATTTGCCGGCTCACACACACATCATCGGTAATTGCCATGTCACGTACACTTTAGAACATATTATCTTTTATGATAGAATCAGCTAAAGGCTAGATCAATATAGTATTGTGATTACTCTCAGGTATTAGTCTAGACATTGCATTTATTACTTAGACATTTCATGCATTCACATTTTCATGTTATCATGCAGTATTATGGGGCTTATGCCGACACTTACCATTTACTTACTCATGATTTTGGGATTTTGGATTTCTTTGAGATTTCTGGATTTTAGGGAAAACCGCAAGAATATATATAAAAACTTCTCTCTCTTTCTCCCTCTCTTTTTAAAATATAAGTTGCGGTTTTCTCGTGATGTATGTGTCGTCCACCATGAGATTTCATGTTTTCTGTTGGATTTCGAGACCCGATTCGAGGATTGGATGAACCGTCTCGGGTACATGGTGGGCCCGGTATGGTACCCCGGGGCAAGAAGATCGAGTTATAGACGATGAGCCTGGCAGGGGAAGACTACCTACCGGTAATGTCTGGCGCGGCGGATATCCGGAGGATACCGACCGTTGTCGTGAGATTTGATGATATGGGCCGATCCAGACTGACGGAGCCCGAGATATTGAGACTATGAGGTATTGAGACTTGAGATTTATATGTTTTGTGTCGATGCTTGACACGGATTTCCATGGATTTCATCGATGATGTTTCAGACTTCTATACAAATTTTACTATGGTGAAAGTTAAAGACTTTTTATATAGATATATCCAGATTTCAGGGTTGATTGTTTTACATTCATGGTGCATGCATACTCATTCACACGACATATTACTATTTGAGGCACTGACACGAGCACAGAGCATTTGCACTTATGCGTAGTTTATTACCCTGCACTACTAGATGCCTAGTGATATATTAGTATATTATTATGACCTAGGACAGCGTCGTGCATTCGATTTCTTTTCACAGATGTCTTCTACTCACGAGTTGGCAACTCACCCCGTTGTGCCAAATTTTATTACAGGTTTCCTTGGCAGCTTGCTGGCACATCTTTTCATTCAGGGTGATTTGCACGGTAGGTTGGTTCATTTGTATCAGGACCGCCATTGTACTTTATTTATTTCATTGGTATCTAGTAAGCTCCATCAACCAAACTTGTATTACTTGATAAGTTTAAAGGACCAATTATTTATTTCGACCTTAGAGTCACGCTTGTATTATTATGGTATATGGTGGATTTGTTTTCTTTTGAGTTTTGAGCCTCGCCCTTTGACGTTGTATATTATTGTGCTTGGTGTGGTTGTTTCCGCCTGTTGGCGTAGAGCTAGCTCCCGCTTGGGGATGCCTTTTTATTGCTGTATATATATTATTCTTGTTTGTACCCGTTTGGAGCAAGTTTTTACAAAGGAGACTCTGCCGAAATTTTTGAGAAAATTGGATGTTGCTTTTAAACTTGTTTTTCTACATGTGTTCCTTTACTTCTTATTTTATATGGTTTAGATTTCTGGGTTTCGGCTTACTTAGATTACGCTGCGCCTCTAGACGCTTCGTAATTTAAGTGCTGGTCACGTTCCGTACCTTCGGGTCGTGACACCAAGATTTCGAAGCAACGGTAAAAGTCCACTGCAATTGTTCACTGGGAGATCTGGAAGAAACCTAGAAGCCAATTTGAGAAAAGTACTGAAGAAATAGGAAGACCAAACAGACCAAAGCCAGCAGAGAAAAATGCAGATTTCAAGCCATCAATCTGGCCGCGGAACCGCGGCCAAACCCTGGCTGCGGCCGCGGTTCCGCGGCCGTCTAGAGCCCGGAGTTGAAGAAATTTTTTCCAAAATAAATTGCGGCGCTGACTAGTCTTCCTAGGGGTATTTTTGTAAATGCAGACGTGCGGCAATTGTAAACCTAGGGTTTTCTATGTCCTATAAATAGAAGCCCAAATCACTGTATTAGTTCATGCCTCCCTTCATTAATAAAATTCAGATTTCTTTGGAGAGCATCAATTGTAAGTTCTTAATTTATTTTTCTGCCCTAGGTTAAATTTCTTATCTGCCCTAGGTAATTTCTATTCCTTGCCCTAGTTAGATCTTTAATTCCTTGCTCTAGTTAAATGGTTAGATCTGTTCTTAAATTCCCTAATAAGCGAGTAGTCTCCTCGCTTGCTAGGGTTAGATTTGGGGAAGGTTTGAGAGATGAAGATCTCTTATCCCTTTCTTGCCCATCACATATAATTAATAGGACTCCATGCATACATGCACATACCGCTCCCTACGGCACCCTATCCCACGAGGTAGCGGTGATACCGTAGTATAAAGGCCCGGTTGAGCGTGTTTTCCATGGAGGTTAGGGTAAGGATTGATAAAGGAAGGACAAGAACCTAAAGGAAGAAACATCTTTCCAAATGGTTCTAATCCCCTTTATTAATAATTACCATAACTCCTAATAGATCTTAATATGGGTATAGAAAGCGGTGAGATTTATTGACTTTCCAAACTTAACCTAAACCTAACCCTAGCAAGATTTAGATCTACATTAATTTAGTTTTTAGATTAAATCAATAAGATCCGACACCCATCGGAATTAACTCGTAAGAGCGATTAGGAAATTCACAACATCCCTGTGGACCGACCCATACTCACCGGCTAGCTGCAAAGCGACGCCGTTCTTGATTGCGGTTACTAGATATTTTAGAGACGAATCAAATGGCGCCGTTGCCGGGGATGGCGTGTTATTTCCTTTTTGCAATTTCGAGTTAATATAAAATTAAAAAATTATAAAAAACTGAAAAATCAAAAAATATAAAATTTTATCATTTTGTTATTTTGTGAAGGGTATTTTTGTTTGAATATTGCAGGATCTACAATAGTGTTCGGATCAGGAAAAATCCAGAGATCAAAACAGAAAAAGGCATATCTGAACAGCAGAGAATTTCAACAACAAAGCAACAGAAAAAATCTGGAGAAGTGAACCGAGCAACCCACCGCGATTCCGCCGCCGAAACCGTGCTCTGACCGCGCATCCGCGGCTAGGTGACGTCGCCTTCTGCAAAAATTTCTCGGGAACCGTGCCGTCTTGTCTACTGCGGATCCGCCGCATTTACCTCGCTCTGGCCGCGAAAGCACCGCGGTAAGGTGACGTCAGCAGAAAATAAAGGGCTCAGTAAGCTTCCCTCTCTCTCCTCTGCAAATCTCAATACATCTTTTGTCAAATCTCCTGCAGAATTCTTTGCGCTTTAAAAAATCTTTCCCTTTCCAAAAATTGATCTTCTGCAGGATTCTTTGCGCCGCACTTAAAAGAAAATTGATTGCAAGTGATTTTTTCTGTTTTGCATATCTTTAATCGGACTTTAAGGGGCTTGAAACCAATCCAGATTGGGTGGGTATTTCATCACCCTTCTCATGACCCCAGAAATCACATAAGGCATTTGCATTGACCATATTTAATTAAAAAATTACTAGACTCAGCCCTAAGGACGTCGCGCTCAATAGGACAGAGGACTAGTTATAGGCATCGGCCGTTGATCCTAACCTGACTTTGCGGTGTCTAGGAAAGTGTTTCTAAGACGAGTGGTTACTTAATTAGGACCACTACTTGTAGTGGGGAGCCTCCCACTCACCTGGCCGCAATTGGCGATGAAGAAACGGTTTGAGGTCCTATTTCTAGCCCTTTGGAACAGTTAGGAGCTGTCTAGCTGACCTAGGTGACCCTAGATCTAGGCCTGATTGTGCAATTTTGATTGATTGAAAGTGTATTTAAGCCCTTTATCGAAAATCTTTTTGCAAAAAGTTCCAAATAAAAAAAAGGGAATTTTTTTTTTTATAAAAAGACTTGCAACTTTTGTCGCTAAGAAATCCGTGCACCCCAACCTTCTTTATCTTCTCCTTCTTACATCATGGGTACCCCACCTCATAAATCTCTTGCCGAACTTTGGTATCCTGAACCTAACTCTGCTTCGTACGTCAATTGTTTCGGTCGATTTAAGGACGATCCCTCCATGCCCAAAATTTCTTTGAAAGATCGAATAGAAGCGTCTAAGAGAAACAGTTCGACTTTGTAATCCACTTTGTATCAACCATTTCAACCTTCACCACCTTCATACGTTGATACCACTTTTTCGAGTTCTGTTGTAACTCCTAAACCGATGTCTATTGCTGAGCATATTGCATAATCTCGTAGCCGATCTTTCACTCCTCTCCACACATCCAGTTCTAGGGATCAACAAGTCCATTCACCTTTTTATACAAATGTTGATCCTACTCCTGTCCAACCATCCAATTCCTACCAGTCCTACCCGACTTTCCCACCTTCACTAGACATTGCTTCTACACAGCCATTTGGGAGTTTCACGTATCCAAACAATTTCGAATCTTTTACCGAAACCCCTTCACAACCCATGTCTAGTTTGGAACAGTCGTTGGAAGCTTATATTTTAGCAACAAACAAAATGATGAGGAATGTGGATGCGTCCATGGCCGCCCTTATGCAACCTAGTGAACCGGTAGCTAGTTTCCAACTAGCTCCAAATTTTCCAATGTATGAGGAGGCGGTTGGACAGAGTGAGAATTTGAGAAAAGAGAGTGAGTTCTACACCTTTCCAAATCAAACCTACCCATACCCAATTGAAGCCCACAACTCCGGTTTTCCATCGATTGTCCCAAATGATTCACAAGTTGAAAATAAAACATATAACGAGTTGTGTGACTTTGTAGTGCTTGATTTGCCAGACTGTAAAGAATCCCTTTCGAATGAAACCACACCTACTCCTTTTGAACCTTACACCTCCACTCTAGAACTTAAATTGATAAATATCCATGCTTTTGAGGAGGTGTCCGAAAAAATTGATTTTCACTTGATTGAGGATATAGACGCCGGGAATAATTTGGATGATGAACCCGTAGATTTGATTGAAATTTTATGTCTAATTCATCATCCCGAGTCATTAAATATTTCTCCCGAACTTCATATGCGTCTTGATTTTGATGATAATGGCATGGATAGGCTAAATTTTGAGGAGAATATTGAGGAAATTATTGAGAATGAACCAGTTTTATTTGATGAGTCGGATTTCCCAGTTCATCACGTCCCTTCCACTGATTGTGTACACCCTCCTGAATCTTTAACTGATACCCTTCCTCACTCACTTCCCTCTGTCCTCGTTCCGACCTTGCAAGAGACCGTTACGCTTTCATCTCCAATACCAAGTTCGACGTACCCATGTTTGCTCACGAATCTTGAGAGATTTAATCTCAATTTTCCGCGGGTTGATGGATTAGCACAATCGCTTTTTACACATTGGTCATTACAAATTATGCTAATTTATACACTCCATCCTCACCCTCAAGTTCGTATTCCCACTTTCTTTGGTTATACTAGTCTTCCTTTAATGATACCGAGTGTTGATGAATCACAATCCGATATTTTTAGTTCGATAATTTTCAATTGGACCTTCGATGAAAGTTTCGAAGATATTTTCGCCGACGAGCTTGCATTCTTAAATGATACGAATTTTGTGATTAATCAACCTCCACTCGAAGAAGTAGAACCACTACCATTTCATTTTTCCCTCCGCCATTTTCCTCCCCTGAGACCGTATACCGTTTCTACCTCCACCCGGTCCCGTGTGCTTCTCATTTCTTTTCTTTACACTCATTTCTTTCACCAACTCTACCTTTATCACGATAAGATTTTTGAATGGTTGGTGCTAACTTTTGGTCTGTGTAAGGCCTTGTATAGTTTGATTTTTCTCCTCCCTAACTCTGAACTTTAACGCTGTTTTACTTAAGTTGGGGGGAACCTTGTTGTATGTATATTTTGTTTTTCTTTTAACAATAAAAAATAAAAAATTTATAAATAAATAAACAGGGGGTGCCGACATTTTGACCCTCTTGGTGTAGCATGACAGTGAGGACACCGTTAAGTTTAAGTTTGGGGGTATGCTCGGTAAGCCTTCTTCCTTCGCATTCATATGTACATTTTTTTGCATTTGCATACTTATTTTAAAACCCATAAAAATTTCAAAAATTATAAAAATTAATGTATTCAATTTTGGCCGTATTTGACTTGAGTTTGACAAAAAGGTTAACTAGTTAGGAACAACTAGATCTTAGACTTAGTAAATTAAAAACCCTAAAAATAACCTTTCTTAAAGTTTAACGGTAGAAAGTATATGTCTTTGTAGTTTATTTAGAAATAGGCAAATTTCAAGTTCACTTCTTGGGCTAAAGTTTAAGGGAAGAGTATTGATATTTTTATTAAAGTATAAGTTTGAAAAATAATTCTATGCTTAAGTCTAGATTCTGAAAATATATACCCTACAAATTGCACAAACATGCATCTTGAAACTTGGAATAGTAGAAGAGACCTTGAAATGCTCTTGTCTAAAGTCCTTAGTACGAAGAAAAAAAAATACAAGTTTGAATAAAGAAAAAAAAATGAACACTGGTTTTTGTGATTACTTAAGGCTGCAAAAAAAGAAAAAATATTTAGCGAGGGTGCTTCATCACCTAGTACATAGAACCAACTGGTTTGGGAGTCACTGCTAAAGCCTTGGGTGTTGTAAGACTAGGAATTACGCTTTAATGTGCAAACACATCTTGTAATCGGTTGTTGGTGTCTCAAGAAGTATTAATGATCGCATGAAGGATGTGTGAGCGAAATTCATCTAAAAATTCACCAATTAAGAAGTGCTTTGGACAACGGACAGGAGTATGATTGCTTGATTTGAATTTCCAAATGTAGGGGTGATTTATACACACACGTAGGGGTATGTGATTGGGGTTTAGATAAGAGATAGGAATGAAGAATATGACTTATATCTTTAATAGAGATGATAAAAATTCCTAAGTTGAGTTGGAACCCTAGAAGGAAAACTTAAGAGATGCCGAAAGCTAAGTAGGTCTGCAGAATATATATAATCTTAAGTTAAATGATGAGAAAGTGTGAAGAATATGGGTGGATAATTTAAGAGTCGAAGATAATAGAATTCCTTCTTAGAAAACCTAATTGAAGAATAAAAGTCAATGGGCCGAATTGATAGGATTTAATGGGTAGTATCCGCTGAAAACCCTCAGGAGACAACACTCCTCCTACTAGGGACACCTAGAGGTTTGACGGCTTATTGCACGAGCTCAGTGTGTTTCCCCCAATCAGAGCAAAGCTCTGTTTGAATTTCAAAATTCAAAATTCGAAGCAACGCTTCAAATTCTTTGCGCTGCGCGCAACGCGCCACGTGTCAAAAGCTGATACATCAGCACAGCGCCCAAGGCAGCGCGCCCAATCAGAGCAAAGCTCTATTTAAAACAAAATTAAAGGAAGCAACGCTTCAGTTGCGCAAGTGCTGCGCTGCGCCACACGTGTCAGCGCAGATGCGCAAGCGCAGTTGCGCTGCGCCGTGCGCTGCGCGACACGTGTCAGCGCAGATGCGCAAGCGCAGTTGCGCTGCGCCGTGCGCTGCGCGACACGTGTCAGCGCAATTGCGCTGCGCAGATGCGCAAGCGCAGTTGCGCTGCGCCATGCGCTGCGCGACACGTGTTAGCGCAGTTGCGCAAACGCAGTTGCGCTGCGCTCTATGCTGCTTGACACATGTCACGCGCTGAGGCGTTTGCGCCAAACAGAATTAAATTCTAGTAAGATTCTTCTGTTCTTATTAAAACAAGAGGATTGTCTTCTGTAAAACAGAAGCCCTTGGATCAAAGATCCAACGGTGGGGAAAATTCCCCAAATCACTCAGAGAAGGATCTCTTTAACAAATTTAACAAATTTATGGGCACTATATAAAGGCCCCTAAACCCCAAATCAAAAAAAACATTGTGAGAAATCAAGAACTTCAAACAGAGAGAACTCTGAAGAAATTTCAAGAAGAAAAAGGTAAAAGACCTTTAAAATAGAAGAATTTCTTCTAATAGATCATTGATCTAAGAACAAGATCAATGATCTTCAATAAAAAAACAAAAAGAAAATAATAGTGCTTTGCACTTATGAACCATTGATTCTCTGAGATCAAGAAAAATAAGAAACACTTATTTTCTTTGATCTAAGTTGGATCAAGAAATCAAACAGTGCTTTGCACTTCTTTTATGAACCAATGGTTCTAGAATCTAAAAGATTCTCAAGTTAATAGTGCCCTGCACTTGCAAAACTGCACTGTTGCGCTCTTAGGTTGGCGCAAGCCATCAGAGAGCGCCACGTGTCAGCATCTGAGCCACTTACGCTATACGCTTTTGAAATAGAGCCTTGCTCTCTGAAACTGGCGCAACTCACCACAGCGCACCACGTGTCAGCAGCGCAAGCGCAGCGCACTGGCGCAGCGCACTGCGCTTGCGTGACACGTGTCATCACCACAAACACTTGCGCTCAATGATTGGCGCAAAGCGCCTGACAAATGCAATGCATTTCTTTTACTAAAGGGCCAGGCCCAAATCAAAAAGGCCTAATAGGCTAAAATAAATTGCAAAGCAATAAATGGGCAGAGCCCAAAACAAATTGATGCTCTGCATCCTTTATGGGCAGAGCCCAAACAAAAATAAAAAGTAATATAATGCATTATTTAAACATGGGCAAAGCCCTAGCACAGGTCTAATAGACCAAAAACAAATAAAAGCGTTGAATATTTTTCAACTGGACTTAGCCCAATCATGGCCGTAAGTCCTCAAATTAAATTGACTGAGCACAGCTGCTCTCTTAAATCAATTTACAACCGGTTCGAGGGTACATCTTTAAACTCCTCTGACACCTATCGTTGTAATCCTTCAACGACGTCAGAGAGGTGACGGGTCCCGACAACCACACATCAACACGGACTGTGGGGTCCTTAAACTCACGGACTTAAGCGTCCTTAAACTAAAACACGGACTGTGGGGTCCTTAAACTCATGGACTTAAGCGTCCTTAAACTAAAAGACGGACTGTGGGGTCCTTAAACCCACGGACTTAAGCGTCCTTAAACTAAAACACGGACTGTGGGGTCCTTAAACCCACGGACTTAAGCATCCTTAAACTACTTATGGACCACCATGTCCCTAAACTGGAATATAGACCCCCATGTCCCTAAACTGGCAATGGACCGCAACGTCCTTAAACTACCTATCAACCGCAACGTCATTAAACTAAACAATAGAGCGCCCAAATGCTCTTTTGTCGGATCTAAACGATCCCGTTAAGTCGATCTTAGCCTCAAATACGGCTAACGTATCCTTAACAAACGTTTAAGTTGATCTTAGCCTCAAATACGGCTAACGTATCCTTAAGACAAAACACCAAACCCAAATCTAAGTAAATACGGATTTGGACTAATCCACGTCCTACGGACGACGGCATCACTTAGTCTCCGTATACAATCCACGGGCAATCACAAATAAAACAAACACACACGACACGAAGTGAAATTCTGGAGAAGGAGAAAGTTGTTACCGCGAAGCGGTAGCGTAATTAACTGCAGGGGCTTGTGCCTGTAGGGAAGAGAGTCCCCACAATAAAAAACCCTCAAGCGAGGGGGAATCTGACGAAGTCTGCTACATCGGCCGCATCCGTCTAAACCTCCGATACACGGCGCCATAAATCAACTTGGCATCTTCGGAGAGGTGGACGGGTAAAACCAAATAGCATCTGCCCCGAACCACAGGCAAGGCGTCCTCACGTCTCGGCCGCCGTTCGGAGGGGAACAGATTCTGGCACGCCCGGTGGGACCTTTTCCTCTTTACACTCCACACTTCATGTGTCGTCTTCGCGAATGAATCGCGGTTTGTTAAATGGTTGCCTTTGGATTTTAAGTTACTGAGATTTGGTCTTTTGCCTGGCGCAGAAATCAAGCATCGATGGCCTCTACCTATTCGAAGTTCTCCAACTGCAGCTGCAACTCGCGTCCAGCCTCAACTGGGGGCATGACCTACGGGCCCCGAGCGGCCTCTTTGTTCACCATGCCCGTGGAGCAGATTACTCAAGCCACCACAGGGTTGTTTTTCGGAACCATGCTTCCGCCAACAAGCTTCAGCACCCATGTGCCCGTACAAGAAGCTCCTAAGAAGTTGGTCTTCGATCGACTTACAGTTACTGCGGCCCCTCTCAACAGGTCGCCCAACACCAGTGCCTCGGTCTTCTCCAGACTGGGCCAAAACTCCTGCGGGCCCACAATAAAGCTTGCGGTCCCAAAAAAGGTTATTCCAAAAAGAGTAGCCAAACCCGTTCCTGAAGTCGTCAAGGCGGCTTCTCCGGCAAAGAGATCAGTCTTTACAAGACTGACCGTCCCAAATCCCACTCCTGCTCTTGCTGCTCAAAAGACATCAGTCTTCAATAGACTGACGCCGGCAACAGCCCCACACCTGAACAGGGGGCAAGAAGAAGCTGTTTCTGTCTCTGAACCAATACCGATGACTCGTCGCGCCCGACGACGCCACTGGCGCCAGATAAGGAAGACTGGCGCCGGATAAGGAAGATAAGGAGACTGCGGTGCTCAAAAGATCTCCTCCACAAGTAGAGACTACCGTGGAAGCAGAAAAGCCAGAGCAGTCTCCTCGATCGCTGTCCTCTAAAATCTATAAGACATGGCGACGAGTCCGAGAATATGTAATTGATCCTAATTCCTCTCGCCCACACAAGAAGTCGAAAGGTCGGCAGGAAGAAAATCCCCCGGTCAAGCAATGAAATGTGACGACCACTTGGGTGCCCAAAGCAACGACCCCCTCAACTTCAATGGCCCATAAGAGAAGGAGGCCAGAGAAAGTCCTCACGCCGACGGCGAATGCCAAAGGTGGTGAACCAAAATGCCCTAAGTCCGGGGGCATCGTAGTTCATACCGTCTACATGGCATCTGGTAAAGAGGACAGTCGCATATCAACGGGTCATAGACCGCTCACACGGTCGGTGACCAAAGCGCAGGAGCAGCAGCAGAAGCTCCAAGAGATGATGAACGCTATTGCCGCACTCACTGGGCCAAAAGAAAACCCCGAAACGTCTTCAGATGAACGTCAGGAGCAAGAAACTGACGCCGAATTCCTTCGTCGAATATTGGAGAAGAAGGTTAAATAGGCTGCTGAACAAGCAGCCAACATAAAGCGTATGGGACTCCTGTTCCAAGACATGGTAGGGATGATGATCCAGCAGGATCCTCCAGCCGAAGATCCCCCGATTGTCCTTGAAAACGATAGGGGAGAAACGTCAAATCCTCCGCCAGCTCTGTCAACAGCTAAGGAGGAGACAATCTCCAAAGCTGATTTGGACGAGTACATAGCCCAACAAATACGGTTTTATCATGCGACTGAAGCAGCTGGCAAGGTCGTAAAAACGGGGCGGCCATATCCAAGTTGGTATGATCAAATCAAGTATCCGCCGGGCTATACAATTCCCAAGTTCCATGTCTATAAGGGGACGGGCAATCCCCACCAGCATGTTGCCCAGTTCAAGGCACTCTGCGGCAACACCGGCGGTGATGACAAGCTTTTGCTTCGCCAGTTTGTTGGAAGTTTATCAAATACGGCGTTCGAGTGGTAATCTGAGCTCCCGAACGACTCTATCAAGACCTTCGCGGAGATGGAGCTGTTGTTTACTCAGCGTTTTGCAAGCGCCAGTGAACGCACCCCGATGACGGCACTGATTAATGCCAGGGTAAAGCCAGGCGATACATGGGTTCAATATGCTATATGGTGGCGAAACTTATAGTCGAAGTGCGAGCAGCGCATTGAAGAAGCTCCCGCGGTGGGTATGTTTGTGGGAACCCTTGATCCGCTAGCAACCATCTCACAATTTATGATATTTTTCAAGCCGACTACCTTCCAGGCCTTGATTAACAAGCTAGCGCAAATGGATCAGATATGCCATAAACCCCCTCTTCTAAAGCCGGACTCCCGAAATGACAAGGGGAAGGGAAAAGCGATCGTTGTCGCTAATGCTCAACAACAACCGAGCAACTCGAAACCGGTTGTTCGACAAAATAATATGCGCCCGTACGTGGCCCTTGAGGAGAGGCTAGGACGTTCTTACTCATTTCCCCGAGATAAAACGAGAAGGTTATTCGAGCTGGCGTTGCGCAACCGACTCATAAATCTGCCGGAACCAAAACGTCCGTCGCAACCAAATGATGTCAATGAGCCCAACTACTTTCCTTATCATCGAGTACTGGGTCATCCAATCGAAGATTGCTACGTCTTCAAAAATTGGCTTGAAGACCAGTACCAACAGGGCAAGTTCGCGTTATCTGACAAATGGAAAGTGAATCCCCCGCAGCCCCACACCTCTAAAAGGATGAATATGCCGGGGGCAACATGCTCTGTCGTTGAAGAAGCTCCTTGGGAGGTTGTATTATCAGCCAAGACAAAGAGGATGCTAAACGATCTTCAAACATGCCCAGCGATTAGGTGGAAGAACCCGTTGGAACCTCAAATCATTGAAGGGATGTTGAAGCCACGTCCAACTCCAAAGACCGATGATGGTGGCCCAAGCACTCGCAACCAGCCGTCAAAATCTTCGAAGAAGAAGAAGAAGAAATCTAAGAAGTTTGTAAAGCCTGGTGACAAGCGCATAGACTTACAAAAACAAATTGACGCGCTGGAGGAATACAACCAGAAAGCACGGACTCCCATTACACTCCAAGCGTTTCTCAACCACGTCTTTCAAGAGGAAGGTGAGGGAGAAAGTTCGTCAGATGAATCTGAAGAATACGTAGCGAGCTGCCATATGATCTTCCATTCGTTTACAGACGATGAAGAGACTCCTTGCACTGAAAAGCCGGGGGCAGATCCCGAACCAAAAATTCTGGGGCCATCAGATGAAGTAATTGACGCATTCCTTAACGAAGCTCGGTTGAAAAGTAAAGCTGATCGAGAACGCGAGACGACTATATTTGAAAGGGCCAAGTGCCAGCGACTTGATGAAAGAGCTGAAACACTCCCGCTGGAGCAAAATACATCCACTACAAACAAAAGCAAATTCAAGGTGAGGAAAAGGTTTGCTAAGGCCATATCAATGGGCATGAAGCTACCATCCTCCGAAGAAAACATTACTGGTGAAGTGGAAATGCACTCCTCCTATTGCTTATATCATCGGAAGATCTCGCACCCCACCGAAGAGTGCAAAGCTTTCGATAGATGGTGGCAAGGATATGTTGCTCATCGACAACATTTTAAGCGGGAAAAGCGTAAAACTCGTCGGGGGCGAGAAAATACGACCGAAAGGCTTAAAAGAACTACCGGCGATTGTCGCATGATTGACGCCAGGGGATCACAAGTGCTTACATTCGGGAGTGATTCTGATGAAGAGCTGGAGCTTGGCCCTCTCTTTAAAGAGTCCACTTCGAGAAAAGGAGAAGAGACGAAAGTTTGTGAAAATATCCGGCTGCGTAATCGGACGCTGCGTGAAAAGAATCTCGGACCCTCGAACAGAAAGGATAAAGGGAAAGAAAAGGTCTCTGAAGATATCGTCTTAGATGACCAAGTGGTGGAGGAGCTAAATGCCAAGGACCCGTCGAAGAGAAATAAGGTGGATTACAACGTCTTAGCGCATCTGAGGAAGCTACCCTCACAGCTCAGCATTCTTGACGTCCTTTTGCTATCAAAGGAGGCGAGAGATTCGTTAATCAAGGCACTACAGGATCCAGAGCAATTCCAAGCTTTCCTGGCTGAAGAAAAGATGAAAGATGAATTGGAGGAAGTGCACACGGCCGATGTCACTTTTGGTGATGAAGACCTTCTCCTTGGGACGTGTGAACACAATCGCCCCCTTTATGTCTCAGGATATTGTCACGATATAAAGGTAGGCAAAATCCTGATCGACAATGGATCCTCCGTTAACCTCCTCAATGTGCGAGTGTTAAAAGAAATCTGCATGAGCGTCCAGCACCTTGCTCGGGATAAGATTACCATCTCCGGGTTTGACTCCCAATGATCAAGAACTCTTGGGTCTGTGATATTGATGCTACGCTTCGGGCTACTCATCACGGACATTAAATTCCACGTCATAGACGCCAAGACATGCTACAATGCTCTGCTCGGCCGACCATGGTTACACGAGTACAACGTCGTCCCTTCTACACAACATCAGTGTATGAAATATGCTAAGGATGGTCTCGAGTATACCGTGGAGGGAGAACAGAATCCGTTTTCCGTTAACGAAGTCCGCAAATATGAAGATGCCAAGTACTTCTTACCGGATTTCGAAGACACGGAAAGGTGTCACAAGTCGGAAAACAAAGCTAACGCCACCATCCCTGTCTTCGGCAGTGATACCGAGGAGGAAGAAGAGATAGTTTATTCAGGTCCGCCCCAATATAACAAGTCGGGACCATCTGCTCCTACGTTGATCTTTGGTAGCGACTCGGAAGATGAGGTCCATGCTGTATTCCCTGCTCGACCTTCAATACAAACGCCCGCTGACGAAGAACAAAGTCTACAAGTCGCCATGGTGACGCTTAAATACCGTCAAGAACTGGATGCACTTGACATTTACAATGTAGAAGAGCTGCAAACGTTCTATATCCCTCCCAGGAGAGAAGGTGAAAAGGCAATTCTATTCTACCGCTCTGAAGAAACCAGAGTGGAGAAAGAAATCTGGCATGGCGCGGATCCTACACTCGACAGGCTTCAGCCCATCCGTCTCCCCAGATATTATACAAAAGGCTTGAAGAGGCTGCTAAAACGCCAGGGAATATCCTTCAAGCAGACCGTTCGAAAAGCCAAGTTCTATGACAAAGTCTGGAACGTTCCCGGGACTCAACGCAAACTGCCTAATGGGAGAATGGAAACAATCGGGCTTGGATATATCCGGTCAAAGAAACGAGAGCTACTACACGGTTGCTACGTCGTATATGACTTCGATGAAGAAGCAGATGCTCAATGGGAGGACGCTAATCTTGAACCAGTGAAAGTTCCAGATGCAAAAATGCCCAGTCCGTCATTCGAAGAACAAATGGACAAATTTATAAGGGAAGCTGGTCAAAAAGTCCGAGACGACCATAATCGCGAAATGGCCATCTACGAGAAAGCCAAAATGCAACGCCTCCTCCAACAAGCTGTAAAGGATGAAGATGTTGTTCCATGTCAACCTGTTGTAAAGAAGGCTCGACGCAGAGGCAGAAACAAGTCGAAACGCGAAAATGGCGCTCAACATCAACGAAGCGGGACTAAGAGGCCACGCAAGCAGGAACCGAGCGGTTCTGATCTATCCCTCATGAGAAAAATGGGTCGAGCATACTCTTTTCCTCAGGACAAGACAAAGAAAGTACTTGACCTCGCTCTAAAACATCAGATGCTTACACTGCCGGAGTCTATACACCCCAAACAAGCAGGCGAAGTCTCACACCCAGACTATTGCCCTTATCACCGAGTGATAGGGCACCCTCTCGAGGATTGCTTCACCTTCAAGAATTGGGTTGAAGATCGGTATCAACTTGGCAAGTTCGCTCTGTCCGACAATTGGAGGGTAGCGCCGCCACAAAAGCACGAAACCAAGGCCACGGAAGAAGAACCAGTTCCACATTGGGATTGGAAGCGAATTCATACTTGTCACATGATAACAATAGCAAAGGAAGAGCCCGAGAACATGGATGACCTTCCCTGGTGCTTTGAAAATAGCAACTACGAGGTGATCTCAGAATTCCCACCAGCGCCAAAAGAGCTGGAAGATGGAATCCATACCACTGCAGATAACCTCAAGAAAATTGAATTGGGAACGACGAGCGACCCGCGACCGACATTTCATTAGTAAGCTGCTGTCTGAAGAGAAGGTGGCTTCATTAAAAGACCTGCTTATGCAGCATAAAGATTGCTTCGCATGGAACTATTCCGAAATGCCGGGACTAGATCCAGAAATTGCGGTGCACAAGTTGGCAATATCCCCGGACGTCAAGCCAGTCAAACAGGCACCGAGAAGAATGCGGCTCAAGCTTGAGATGAGTATCAACATCGAGGTCAAGAAGCTGATCGACTCTGGCTTTATTCAGGAGGTTCAATATCCTGAATGGATCGCCAACATCGTCCCGTGATGAAGAAAAATGGGACAGTGCGCATATGCGTAGACTTCCGGGATCTCAATAAAGCCTGCCCAAAGGATGATTTCCCGGTGCCAGTCACTGAGCTGATGATAGACAATACGTCCACTCATGAGGTTTTCTCCTTCGTGGACGGCTCATCATGGTATAATCAGATAAAGATGCATCCCGAAGACCAGAACCACACCGCCTTCAGGACTCCTTTGGGTATATTCTGCTACAAGGTGATGCCCTTCGGTTTGAAGAATGCCGGTGCCACCTATCAGAGGGCCATGACGAAGATCTTCGATGACCTCATACATGAAATCGTTGAGTGCTATATCGATAATCTCGTGGTTAAAAGTAAATCATACGAGGAACATATCGAGCATCTGAAGACCGTATTTCAACGCCTTCGAAAATACAACTAGAAGATGAACCCTCTCAAGTGTGCATTCGGAGTTTCTTCGGGCAAATTCCTGGGATTCATCGTCCAGCACCGAGGTATCGAGATAGATCCGTCAAAGATCAAAGCGATCATGGAAATGCCTCCGCCAAGAACTCTCAAACAGCTGCGGTCTCTCCAAGGGAAGCTCGCGTATATACAGCGATTTATAGCTAACCTTTCAGGCAAGTGTCGTCCTTACAGCCACCTGATGAAGAAAGGAACCCCGTTCGTCTGGGACCAAAAATGCTAAAGCGTGCTAGACGAGATCAAGCAATACCTGCAGAACCCGCCAGTGTTGGCTGCTCCGGTCAAAGGAAAGCCCCTCATTCTTTATACAACCGACCTCGAAGGTTCCTTAGGCGCATTATGGGCGCAAGAGAACGATCAAGGGAAAGAAAGAGCACTCTACTACTTAAGTCGAGTTTTACTGGGGGCAGAAAGCAACTACCCCCCCATTGAAAAACACTGCCTGGCGTTGATCTTTGCGATAACAAAGCTCAGACACTATGCGTTGGCACATGAAGTCCGTCTCATTTCGAAGATGGACCCCCTTAAATATTTGATGTCGAAGGCCATATTGACGGGGCGACTCGCTAAATGGGCCCTGCTCTTGATGGAGTTCTCGATAACGTATCAGCCTCTCAAGGCAGTGAAAGGCCAGGCCATCGCCGACTTCCTCGCTGAGCATCCGATACCCGCCGATTCTCCTCTGAATTGCGAGCTCCCAGACGAACATGCGTTTGATGCGATTGACGGTGGTGATACCCGATGGGAGCTTTATTTCGATGGAGCATCTTCCATGAAGAAGCGCAAACAAAGTACCCCTACAATCAAATCGGGGGTAGGCCTTATCTTCGTGACTCCACAAGGAGGGATAATGCGCTTTGCTTTCTCCTTAACAGAGCCGAGGACAAACAATGAAGCCGAATACGAAGCTTTGATAGCAGGCCTCGAGGTCGCCATCGAAATGGGAATTGAAAACCTCCTCATATATGGAGACTCCCAGCTGGTCGTTAGTCAAGTAAACGGCGACTATCAAACGTGCAAACCAGAGTTGGTGAAGTACGGAGAGAAGGTGCAGCAACTGTTGACCCAAATCCCTTCCTATACTTTAGAAAACATATCGCGCGCGGAAAACATTAAAGCGGACGCGTTGGCCAAGCTCGCTAAGGAACTGGCTGATGAGAACCTCGATGACATAAGAATCGTGGTACAAAGCCGTCGGGTGCTTGCCCCAGCGGAAATATCTCCGGAATCATCAGAAGAAAAGGGAGAGACTGAGCAGACGACCCTGCAAACAAAAAATCGGGAAAATATCGAGGATTGGAGAGAAGTCTTTGTAGACTACTTCAAATGCCGTCGAATGCCCGAAAATGCGTCCTCAAGACATCAGCTTATGAAACGAGCTCTGTCTTTCACCCTCGTCAATGACACTCTGTACAAGAGGTCATTTGATTCTCTATGGTTGAGATGTCTGGGACCTAACGAAGTGGAAAAAGTCGTTCAGGAAGTTCATGACGGACTCTGCGGTTCTCACCAAGCGGGCCCGAAGATGAAGCTGAAGATCAAACGGATGGGCTATTACTGGCCCACGATAATTCAGGACTGCCTCGAATACGCGAAGCAATGCCACTCATGCCAAATCCATGGGGACTTCATCCACCAGCATCTAAATCCGCTACACTCGACAGTGGCTAGCTGGCCGTTCGAAATGTGGGGAACTGATATAGTCGGCCCCATCGAACCAGCATCGTCTAGAGGACATCGTTTCATCCTGGCGACGACTGACTACTTCTCCAAATGGGTAGAAGCAGCACCGCTGAGGGAAGTTAAGACGGAGAATATCCTCCATTTATTCAAGATGCACGTCATATATCGGTTTGGAACTCCGCGCCGGATCATCTCCGATAACGGGCCAGCTTACAGAAGTCACAAGATCAGTCGCTTCGCGCAACAACACAATATAGACTGGAGATATTCCTCGGTTTATAATCCGCGAGCTAATGGTCTAGCCGAGGCCTTCAACAAGACCTTGACAAAGATCATGAAGAAAACGGTGTCCCAAAATAAGAAGGACTGGCATGAGAGGCTACAAGAAGCTCTTTGGGTGTATCGAACTACGTTCAAGACAGCCACAAACACAACGCCATATGTGTTGGTATTCGGTACAGAAGCAGTACTCCCCCTCGAGATAGAGTTACCCTCTCTACGAGTGGCAGTCCACTACGAGCTAACAAATGAAGAAAACGCTCACCTTCGGCTTGAGGAGCTTGATGCCCTTGATGAAACCCTGCTCATAGCGCAACAAAATCTGGAAGCTTATAAAGCGAAGATGACGCACTCATATGAAAGATTGACTCGGCCGAGGACATTCCGTCAAGGCAAACTCGTGCTAGTGGTCAAAAGGCCTATGATCCCCAATCGCGCGAAGCGGGGAAAATTCGAGCCAAACTATGAAGGCCCGTACATCATTGACAAGGTCTACCAGGGTGGAGCCTATCTACTCATGGATATGCATGGTGAAAGGCCTTACAGGCCAATAAATGGTTGATTCCTAAAGAAATACTACGCTTAGCGAGTTACTGCCTAGGTCAATGATAGATGACGACGACTATGTCCGCTCGCTATCTTCCTAAGCTCAAACTTTATAGGCAGTAGCCAGCCTTCTCCTGGACGGACCAAAACGTCCTTAAACTAACGACGGACCGAAACGTCCTTAAACTAATGGCGGACCGAAACGTCCTTAAACTAACGCTGGACCGAAACGTCCTTAAACTAATGGCGGACCGAAACGTCCTTAAACTAACGCCGGACCGAAACGTCCTTAAACTAATGACAGACCGAAACGTCCTTAAACTACTACCGCAGCATCTTTAGGCTGACAAGATGAATAAAAAATATATATATAAAAATATATATATGAAAAAATGGTATGTCCATAAGCAAAAAGGGTACGGATGAAAACCCGAAAGGGCTTCGTGAGTAAAAATAGTAGGGCTACCGGCGAGTGTTCGTGAAAAGCCGAAAGGGTGCGACCTCGTAAAAAAAAAGAAGGAAGAAGAAAATAAAAAGGATAAAAAAAACGGTATGTCCATAAGCAAAATGGGCACGGATGAAAACCCGAAAGGGCTCCGTGAGTAAAAACAGCAGGACTGTCGGCGAGTGTTTGTGAAAACCCGAAAGGGTGCAACCTCGTTAAAAGACACTTATAGGGTCCTATCGACCTTGTAAGGAGAAACCACCCGCGTGAGATCCTTACGACTCACAAGGGAGCAACACACTTAGGGATCCCCACGATTCCTAAGAAGAAAATACACTTACGAGATCCTCACGACTCGTAAGGAGAACTCTCTTATGAGACCCTCACGGCTCATAAGATTTGAAAGTCTTAAATCACAGAGACCTAAGCCTGTGCTTAAGCAACCCCCACAACCTTCAATTTATGCCCTACAAGTGGCTCAATACTAACCCTTGCATACAATCCACGGGCGCGAATAAACATTTCCCTAACCAAGTCCCATCCGTGACTAGGGAATATGTATGCATGATGAACAACCCTTGTAGGTCCTCTCGATTTACAAGGAGAAAACCCTCTTGTAGGATCCTTACGACTTACAGAGGAACATGCACTTAGAAATCCTCACAATTCTTAAGGAGAAAACACACCTACAAGATCCTCACGACTTGTAGGGAGAAATACCTTTGTGAGACCCTTACGGCTCATGAAGTTAAAAGCCTTAGTCGACAGGACCTTAACCCTGTTCGCTAAGCCATCTTTGTTCGATATCGACAGAAGCAAATGATGATTCGCTCCTGGCAATATCCCAGTTGTAGCGGTGCTGATGCCGAAATCGGTGTCTAATTTCAGGTTTACGCTGAAAAGCCGGTAGGCCGCACATGCATACGAAATAGCCGAAATGATGGGGCAACTTGCAATAAAAAGCAGCAAGTAAAAACGTATGCATATAAAACAACCGAAATGATTGGGCAACTTGCAATAAAAAGCAGCGAGTGAAAATAAAATAAATAGCCGAAATGATTGGGTACCGCGAAAAATAGCCGAAATGATTGGGCAATCGCGACTTTCGCGATATAAAAGCTGAAATGATAGAGCATCGCGGAAATAAAAAAAATAATGATAAAACTTTGGCCCTACAGTTGAGATCACATCGGTCCCTGTATACAATCTAAGGGCGCAAACAAAGAAGGAACCATACATTCCCAACAGGCTCCGCCAGAAAACGAAGCCAAATCTCGACGGTTCATCCCAACCCCGAAGAAACCAGTGTCTTCGGCAAATCCTTCGACTCGAGGAAACAAGTGTCCTTGACGAAGAAAATCTTGATTCGCGTCGACTCGCAGAGAAACTAGTGTCTCCGCGGGAAATTCTCGATTCGTTTCAACACCAGGGAAATAAATATCCTTGGCAAATACCTCAATTCAGGGAAACTAGCGTCCTTGATGAGAGCCTCCTGATCCGCATCGGCTCGCAGAGAAACCAGTGTCTCCACGGGAAATTCCCGGTTCGTTTCAACCCCGAAGAAACCAGTGTCTTCGGCAAATCCTTCGACTCGAGGAAACAAGTGTCCTTGATGAAGAAAATCCTGATTCGCGTCGACCCGCAGAGAAACCAGTGTCTCCGCGGGAAATTCTCGATTCGTTTCAACACCAGGGAAACAAATATCCTTGGCAAATACCTCAATTCAGGGAAACTAGCGTCCTTGATGAGAGCCTCCTGATCCGCATCGGCTCGCAGAGAAACCAGTGTCTCTGCGGGAAATTCTCGATTCATTTCAACACCAGGAAAACAAATATCCTTGGCAAATACCTCAATTCAGGGAAACTAGCATCCTTGATGAGATCCTCTTGATCCGCGTCGACTCGCAGATAAACCAGTGTCTCCGCGGTAAATTCTCGATTCGTTTCAACACCAGAGAAACAAATATCCTTGGTAAATACCTCAATTCAGGGAAACAAGCATCCTTGATGAGAGCTTCCTGATTCGCGTCGGCTCGAAGAGAAACCAGTGTCTCCGCGGGAAATTCCCGGTTCGTTTCAACCCCGAAGAAACCAGTGTCTTCGGCAAATCCTTCGACTCGAGGAAACAAGTGTCCTTGACGAAGAAAATCCTGATTCGCGTCGACTCGCAGAGAAACCAGTGTCTTCGCGGGAAATTCTCGATTCGTTTCAACACCAGGGAAACAAATATCCTTGGCAAATACCTCAATTCAGGGAAACTAGCGTCCTTGATGAGAGCCTCCTGATCCGCATCGGCTCGCAGAGAAACCAGTGTCTCCGCGGGAAATTCCCGGTTCGTTTCAACACCAGGGAAACAAATATCCTTAGCAAATACCTCAATTCAGGGAAACAAGCGTCCTTGATGAGAGCCTCCTGATTCGCGTCGGCTCGCAGAGAAACCAGTGTCTCCGCGGGAAATTCCCGATTCGTCTCAACTTGCAAGATGAAGCCTCGGGCAGCAGGGATTAAAAACTTGTTTCCTGAACAATGGGACCCTGCAAGTCGATCTAAAATGGTCTCTTGCATACTATTCACGGGTCTCACTCTCCAAAGTCGAATTTCGACAAGGAGGGAAACAACCGATTACGGGTCCTCTCGACTCGTAAGAGGGAAAAATTCTCTTATAAGATCCTTACGAATTATAAGAGAAAACGTGCTTAGGAATCCTCACGATTCCTAAGGAGAAAATACACCTACGAGATCCTCTCGATCTGTAGGGAGAAAATTCTCTATGAGACCCTCATGGCTCATAGAGTTGAAAAGTCTTAGACGGCAGATCTGAACCTGCGGCCTAAGCCATCGCTATCTCTCGGAGAAATCTAGATGCTTTCTCTATTATCAGTCAAATGTGTTTATCAAGACAGCATGTTGATAATAAGAAAAAGGAAAAAGCAAAGAAATAGTACAAGCCATTGCAAAGAAAAATGTGTATCTTTATTGAATGTAATCAAGTACAAGGTGAAGCGTACAAAAGAATAAAGAATAGATACATATTGTTTAAAAGGAAAATTTTACAAGTATATAGATACAAGGAGAATTACTGGGAAGGAAGCGTCTTGCATAACTCTAGCAATTGTTCACGCACTTCTTTCCCCACTTTCTCCTGATCGGCCACCACTGCCAGCTCCGCCTCCACTTGGGCCCGTTGCTGCAAGACAGATGCAAGCTGCTCCCTGACGGCCTGATGAGCAGCTTCGCGGCCTGGGGTGTCACGCTCGGCGGCATCAAGCTTTCGCTTCAAGTTTAGTCCATGAGAGATGCGCTCCAGGAGACCCTCAAAGATAGCCTTCACTTGGGCAGCATTCGCCTCAACCTCAGCACGCAGACGAGCCGTCTCGCTCGAGGTCTCTTGGAATTCCCTCAGCCTTAAAGCTGCTTCTTGTTCCAAGTAGTGGACGTAAGAAGCGCTTTCCTCGATCCATGATGCTCTTTCATTGCTCGCGGCTAAAGTCTCGGGGGCGAGACGCATCGACTCCAGCTGATGCAGGCGAGCCTCGATCTCCCTACAATGGTTAACCCAAGATGCGATGATGCCCTCGTCATGGAAATTCATGAGTATCACCAGCATCGGGTTAACCGCCGTAGCGAAATCCGCAGCAGACGTAAGGGTCTTGACGTCGAGCTCCTCAATATAGTCGCTCAACATACGCAAACTGTTCGCGGCACCTTTCGAAGATGGACGTCTCAGGAAAGGACATGCCGGCATTGTGATGCGAGGCTCGAAGGGCGCCGAGACCGGAACAACAGCTGAAAAGAAACAAGATATGATCAGATAACAATTCAGGAAATAAAAAAAAAGGGGGAGTTATCAATGTGATAGTCGATGTACCAGCTGAGGCAGGTGGCAAGGCCGGAAGGGTCAGTGGCGCAGCCGATCTTTCGTCCCCTCCTTCGATTTGTAGCACTGCAGTCGGGACGAGAAAAAAGTTAGAAGTAATTCCATCAATGAAAAAGAAAGATATCAATGGAAACCATACTTACCAGCGCCACCAGAGGAAGAAGCGAGTTCAGATGGGAAGGAGAAGTGTGGGAGCAACACCTGATAAAGATGGTCAAAAAGCACTCCTGAAAGACACAACAGTATGACTTTAGTACATAAATTATACGTCTGAAAGATAAGATTAATAAGTTGCAAACCCATACCTTCCAACATCTTCGATGGTATGAGAGAGGGCTGAGAGGTGACCACCGCCAAGGCAGTAGTTGAAGGCGCTTCCTTGAGCAATGGGGCATCGGCGCTGGCTGCACCAGCGTTATGAACAAATGTGAACTTGTCAGAAAGGATTGTAAGATAAAGAGGACAGTAACTTGGGATTTACCTGATGAGCTGCCGGCCGAAACGGAGGCGACTCCCTCCTCCATCGACATGAGGCCACCGCCCGTGGCCTCATCACCCGACTCAATGGGGACCGTCGTCGTGCTCGCGAGGCCGAGAGACGGCGGGGAACCATAGACAGGGAGGGCTATGACTGGAGCATTGCCAGATTCCTGAGAAAGAGCGGTTGGCTCGTCCTCAGGAATCATGTCTACCTCACCCGCTACTCCCTCGGGCTCAGCAGTCGCGGTTGTCTCATCCACCGTCACCACGAGGTCATCGGCCTCAGACACTCCGCCTGTTGCAACCTCGGGCTCAGCAACAACCGCTTGCTCAGGCATAGTGGACATGACCAGTTCGTCGGCCAATATCTCGGGCCCAGCAATCCCAGCCGTGTCATCCACCACCGGCTCGGGCTCGACCAATGCCTCTTTTTTAGCCCCTCAGGTTCGACAGTCTCCGCCTCCCCCTCGGTTGGGCTTGGCCCTGCAGGGTAGAACATATAAGAACCGACAGCTTTATAAGTCTTACAACAAAATTCTGAAAGAAGTAGTACCTGTGGTAGACTTGTCGTTAGCCTCCCTATTGGCGTGAATCGCCTATCTATGAGTTGTAGACAAGGCAACCGGGGGCTCTTCTGACGGTGTATCGGCACGAGGAACGGTGCTTGGGCCCGCTCCAATGGCCAAGGCAGCTCTGCGTGCTTTTGCTTCGCGCCTCGACCGCTTCCTTTCCTCCCGGGCTGTCGCGATGGACCTTTTCGACGCTTCTTTCATTAAGGTTTCGTCGTCCTCGTTCATAGATGCCTCCAGAGCCTTTAAGGCATCTTTCATCGGCTCTTCAAGACGAACCTCCCGCGGAAGCCCTGAGGAAGCAGGAACATCGGCAGCTGGCAGAACATCTGCGTCACTTGGCGGGAATGGCATTGAGGTTCCTGCGATAAAAAGGGGAGAGGTTAGGTTGACCATAACACAAGGAAAATGAAAACTTGATTAATTCAAACTTACTAAGGCCTAAAGATGCTCTAAGGCATTCCTCCTCTTGGAAGGTCTTGAGGGAAGCGGCAATGGCTTCTTCAGTGGTGATGCCTGTTGGAAGAGAAGAAGGAAGAATGTTAGTCAAAGGCAATAATAAAGATATGATGCAACAGAAAATGCGACTAGTGATTACCTGATGCTGCAAGCTTAGCCAGCCACACGTCACGCCTCGCCAACCGCTCCGAAGCTTCGAGGGCGGCCTCCAAGTCCGTGTCATCCGGCGGCATGACCAATCCCTCGTTAGTCCCATATTCACTCAGGCCCTCACCATAGGGAGCGTGGGGTTCTTGACCGAATGCGACGTCAGCGGCGAAGAGCGACTTCTTTTTCTTTTGCCATCCAACCCTAGGTGCACGCGGGATTGACTTGCACTTGGCAGACACCTTAGGGCGGCGGGTCCCGATGTCCGCACCCACGCCAGACTCCGGCGAGGCTATGACCACTGTCTCCACTGGAGCACAGGGCGCTGGTGGTGCATTCGCGATATCGGGGAGTGGCAATCCGTGTGGAGGACTTTGCGCACGCGATGGTCCGGCTCTGGCATCTTTTAGAGGGGAACTACCGGGGTCCTTGGCACCAAAGGAGCGTTGCGGTCGCTACCTGGAGGTGCCCCCTTACGGTCGACCAGCAACCTCCTTTCCTCCTTTATGACGACTCCCGTCGAATGACTGTACCATTCTGTATACACCTTGAGAAGTCGTGGGGCGCAAGTCGGTTCACTGATAAAGAAATGGGAGCCCGTGTTTAGACGCATGAAATTATGTAGCGCGCTCTCCATCCCTTCTTCGGTCGCAGCAGGTTTCGATAAGAAAGCCTCCAGCGGTACCCCTTGATTGTAGCTCAGCTGTTGGGCGAAACGATGCGGGTTATATCTCATGAAAATTGCCGCCCCGTTTTGCCTAAACACCAAGAAGCCCGCTCTGATAGAATATAAGTGGAGGGTCTCCCGGGCCGTCAAAACTGAAGCTCCATCCTTGAAAGTGTCTTGCAATGGCCGCACTGCAGTGGTAAACGCCTTTCCAATAGTCAACACCTTGTCGACGAAAGACACACCGTCTCCAACGGTGTGGGGGCGAAGGAGTAAACCCCTGGCATTTCATGGCGATGGACTCACAATTGATGCGCCAATCAACTGTATGATGTGAGGGAAGCTGCACCTGTCGTAGAACGAGGGCCTTTTGTGCATGCCGAAGACACCCGATGTGTGTAGCTCGAGCCACGATATGAAGTAGTGCATCGGGAAGATCACGTGCAGTACCCCAGGCTCATTAGCATCCGCCACTCGACTGAGGCCATGGTACAAATGTGCCAAGCCGGCTATCCCAACGGCTACCTTTACCCCGATGGTCATCCGGTGAGCCGGGTAAAAGACAGAGGGCCGCATATGGCGAGAGTGCATCGGGAGCGCAAACCAACTCAGCCATAGCCCAAGAAATCCTAAAAAGAAGGCCTCCTCGTCCATCTCAGGGGCTGCAACTTCCGCAAAAGACATGGTCGGGGAGTTAGGAAGGAAAAAACCCTTTTGGTCTATTTCCTTCGCCGGTAGGTTATCCAAACCTAAACCGAAAGGGTCCTTGAGGGTGGCAAACTTGGCAGCTTCTGCCGAGAGGACACTTGGGTGAAGGAACCGAGCGATGAAATCCTCAAAACTAACTCCGCGACTCCCACGTTCGATGAAAAGGGCTTCGTAGATGTTCAACACCTTGATCAAACTTAGGAATTGGTGTTGAACAGCATTCTCCGGCGTGAGCCCCCTTACCGCCGGCTTGGCATCGAATACATACTCGTATGTCGGAAGCAACTCCTCATAGCGCTCCCCTATAACCGGTAAACCGGAGACCTCTGTGAACTCCTCCAGAGAAATTGACACTTCCCGATCCATAGCGAGGAAAGTGTGAGTGGGGATGTTCCACTGCTCCAAGAAAGCCTTGAACCACCAGGTGGGAAGCGTGGGATACTGGAAGAGGGAGACATAAACCGCGGTGTACAATCCTAATCTTATCAACTGCGACTTCTTCGCCGACAGATTATACCGAGCCCACGGCAGGTAGCCGATCGGGTGGCGGGGGATCAGACCTATGTTGTACGATTGCCTCCAAGGTCTTGCCTCACCTTGACAGATACGGCGTCCCAGGATATCCAAAACCATATGACGCTGGACCGGGATTGCATCTATGGCAGGGTGAAGAAAGCCCTTCGATGTCCAATCAACCATCTCCACGGCATACTGCACCGGGGGTGGGCTGGCGTAACGGATCGCCGTGATGGGTTCTGACGGTACTGCGCATGTGAAGCTCCGTCGACCCATGATAATCTGATTGTACCACGACCTCCAAAGGTGGAGAGTCTTATATTCCGGGTCGTGGTCCCTGATCATAGCCAGGACTTCGCGGTCCAAAGGCGCTTCAGGAAATCCCTCCTCCGAACGAGCAAACGGGAATGAGGTATCGAGAGACATAGTCGCTGCAAGGAAACAAAAGTAGCCGTTAGTGTTGCAACTCCAACGCTTGGCGTTTGAAATTTTTAATTAATTAATTAATTAAATTAAAAATTAATTAAAATTAAATTAAAAATTAATTACACCACACAGCAGTGCAGTGGGTAGGAGACCAAGGGGGACCCACAAAATCTGGACGACAATACGTCAGTTAATAAGACAACCCCATCATTGGATGAGATTGTCACTTGATCCCCAAGAGAATATTCCCATTAATAATAAAAAAAATCCCTAGAGACAAGGAGAAAATCTCCTCTTTCAGAGCAAAGCTCTGTCACAAAGTGACACTTGTCAAACTCTAGTCTCAAGGGAATAAGATTCTTTGAAAGAGCTCAGCTCTGTAATAATAAAAAAAATTCATCAAAGGAATTTTTTTTTAATTCCTAAAAAAAGTTGAAGTTCTGGGATCTTAAAGATCCATATAAAAAAAACTCTTAAGAGTTCATCATCAGAAGATCAGGGATCTATATTCTGTCAACATGAGCAAAGCTCTGTTCATGGGCTAAGAAACCCTGAAACAAATTATTGGGAGCAAAGCTCTGTTTATGAAACCCCAAAGGGGATTTCTTGAGATCAAAAGATCTATGAGAGCAAAGCTCTGTTGGTTAAAATTGATTTAATTTAATTTAAAATTAATTATTACCTAAAGTTTCCTAACTTTGGGAAATGAGAGCAAAGCTCTAGAGTTCTGAAAGCAAGAGCAAAACTCTGAAGTTCTTAAGCAAGAGCAAAGCTCTGGAAATCGAAATCTAGAAAATGGTGAAGATTTTTCTAAGGGCCAGGGGTCCTATTTATAAGGCGCTTGCGCCCCTTCAGCTTACCCGTTGATCCAACGGTCAAGATCTTGCCACCGCTGCACTCACGTGCGCGCCACGTGCGCGCAACGGTGGGGGGGCATTTGTTTCCCCCAATCAGAGCAAAGCTCTGTTTGAATTTCAAAATTCAAAATTCGAAGCAACACTTCAGATTCTTTGCGCTACGCACAACGCGCATATGTCAAAAGCTGATACATCAGCGCAGCGCCCAAGGCAGCGCGCCCAATCAGAGCAAAGCTCTATTTAAAACAAAATTAAAGGAAGCAACGCTTCAGTTGCGCAAGTGTTGCGCTGCGCGACACATGTCAGCGCAGATGCGCAAACGCAGTTGCGCTGCGCGATACGTGTCAGCGTAGTTGCGCAAACGCAGTTGCGCTGCGCTCTGTGCTGCTTGACACGTGTCACGCGCTGAGGCGTTTGCGCCAAACAGAATTAAATTCTAATAAGATTCTTCTGTTCTTGTTAAAACAAGAGGATTGTCTTCTGTAAAACAGAAGCCCTTGGATCAAAGATCCAACGGTGCGGAAAATTCCCCAAATCACTCAGAGAAGGATCTCTTTAACAAATTTAACAAATTTATGGGCACTATATAAAAGCCCCTAAACCCCAAATCAAAAAAAAATTGTGAGAAATCAAGAACTTCAAACAGAGAGAACTCTGAAGAAATTTCAAGAAGAAAAAGGTAAAAGACCTTTAAGATAGAAGAATTTCTTCTAATAGATCATTGATCTAAGAACAAGATCAATGATCTTCAATAAAAAAGAAAAAGAAAATAATAGTGCTTTGCACTTATGAACCATTGGTTCTCTGAGATCAAGAAAAATAAGAAACACTTGTTTTCTTTGATCTAAGTTGGATCAAGAAATCAAACAGTGCTTTGCACTTCTTTTATGAACCATTGGTTCTAGAATCTAAAAGATTCTCAAGTTAATAGTGCCCTGCACTTGCAAAACAGCACTGTTGCGCTCTTAGGTTGGCGCAAGCCATCAGAGAGCGCCACGTGTCAGCATCTGAACCACTTGCGCTATGTGCTTTTGAAATAGAGCCTTGCTCTCTGAAACTGGCGCAACTCACCACAGCGCACCACGTGTCAGCAGCGCACTGCGCTTGCGTGACATGTGTCATCACCACAAACACTTGCGCTCAATGATTGGTGCAAAGCGCCTGACAAATACAATCCATTTCTTTTACTAAAAGGCCAGGCCCAAATCAAAAAGGCCTAATAGGCTAAAATAAATTGCAAAGCAATAGATGGGTAGAGCCTAGGTAAAATTGATGCTCTGCATCATTTATAAATGGGCAGAGCCCAAAACAAATTGATGCTCTGCATCCTTTATGGGCAGAGCCCAAACAAAAATAAAAAGTAATGTAATGCATTATTTAAACATGGGCAAAGCCCTAGCACAGGTCTAATAGACCAAAAACAAATAAAAGCGTTGAATATTTTTCAACTGGACTTAGCCCAATCATGGCCGTAAGTCCTCAAATTAAATTGACTGAGCACAGCTGCTCTCTTAAATCAATTTACAACCGGTTCGAGGGTACATCTTTAAACTCCTCTGACACCTATCGTTGTAATCCTTCAATGACGTCAGAGAGGTGACGGGTCCCGACAACCACACATCAACACGGACTGTGGGGTCCTTAAACTCACGGACTTAAGCGTCCTTAAACTAAAACACGGACTGTGGGGTCCTTAAACTCATGGACTTAAGCGTCCTTAAACTAAAAGACGGACTGTGGGGTCCTTAAACCCACGGACTTAAGCGTCCTTAAACTAAAACACGGACTGTGGGGTCCTTAAAGCCACGGACTTAAGCATCCTTAAACTACTTATGGACCACCATGTCCCTAAACTGGAATATAGACCCCCATGTCCCTAAACTGGCAATGGACCGCAACGTCCTTAAACTACCTATCAACCGCAACGTCATTAAACTAAACAATAGAGCGTCCAAATGCTCTTTTATCGGATCTAAACGATCCCGTTAAGTCGATCTTAGCCTCAAATACGGCTAACGTATCCTTAACAAACGTTTAAGTTGATCTTAGCCTCAAATACGGCTAACGTATCCTTAAGCCAAAACACCAAACCCAAATCTAAGTAAATACGGATTTGGACTAATCCACGTCTTACGGACGACGGCATCACTTAGTCTCCGTATACAATCCACGGGCAATCACAAATAAAACAAACACACACGACACGAAGTGAAATTCTGGAGAAGGAGAAAGTTGTTACCGCGAAGCGGTAGCGTAATTAACTGCAGGGGCTTGTGCCTGTAGGGAAGAGAGTCCCCACAATAAAAAACCCTCAAGCGAGGGGGAATCTGACGAAGTCTGCTACATCGGCCGCATCCGTCTAAACCTCCGATACACGGCGCCATAAATCAACTTGGCATCTTCGGAGAGGTGGACGGGTAAAACCAAATAGCATCTGCCCCGAACCACAGGCAAGGCGTCCTCACGTCTCAGCCGCCGTTCAGAGGGGAACACAGTGCAATCGCGTTTCCCTGCGAAAGTGAGGTTAGGTTTTTGTCGAGAATAAAACTAAGTTTGCTCGAGGACGAGCAAAAAATAAGTTTGGGGGTATTTGTTCATATCATAATATTGCATTATTATATTCCTCAATCTTATGCATTTTACAAATAAATAGGTGCTTTTGACCCATGTCTGCTACATAGTACAGATTACAGGTTCTTGGAGCAAAAACAGTGAAAAAGATAAAAGACGATACTACAACCAACAAATAGAAGGATCTTGATCAAGCCTACACAAAAGATCAATTCACAAAGTACAAGGCAACGCAAGGTCCAAGATTTCAAAGCAACGGTAAAAGTCCACTGCAATTGTTCACTGGGAGATCTGGAAGAAACCTAGAAGCCAATTTGAGAAAAGTACTGAAGAAATAGGAAGACCAAACAGCCCAAAGCCAGCAGAAAAAATGCAGATTTCAAGCCATCAATCTGGCCGTCTAGAGCCCGGAGTTGAAGAAATTTTTACCAAAATAAATTGCGGCGCTGACTAGTCTTCCTAGGGGTATTTTTGTAAATACAGACGTGCGACAATTGTAAACCTAGGATTTTCTATGTCCTATAAATAGAAGCCCAAATCACTGTATTTGTTCATGCCTCCCTTCATTAATCAAATTCAGATTTCTTTGGAGAGCATCAATTGTAAGTTCTTAATTTATTTTTCTGCCCTAGGTTAAATTTCTTATCTGCCCTAGGTAATTTCTATTCCTTGCCCTAGTTAGATCTTTAATTCCTTGCCCTAGTTAAATGGTTAGATCTGTTCTTAAATTCCCTATTGAGCGAGTAGTCTCCTCGCTTGTTAGGGTTAGATTTGGGGAAGGTTTGAGAGATGAAGATCTCTCATCCCTTTCTTGCCCATCACATATAATTAATAGGACTCCATGCATACATGCACATACCGCTCCCTACGGCACCTTATCCCACGAGGTAGCGGTGATACCGTAGTATAAAGGCCCGGTTGAGCGTGTTTTCCATGGAGGTTAGGGTAAGGATTGATAAAGGAAGAGCAAGAACCTAGAGGAAGAAACATCTTTCCAAATGGTTCTAATCCCCTTTATTAATAATTACCATAACTCCTAATAGATCTTAATATGGGTATAGAAAGCGGTGAGATTTATTGACTTTCCAAACTTAACCTAAACCTAATCCTAGCAAGATTTAGATCTAGATTAATTTAGTTTTTAGATTAAATCAATAAGATCCGACACCCATCGGAATTAACTCGTAAGAGTGATTAGGAAATTCACAACATCCTTGTGGACCGACCCGTACTTACCGGCTAGCTGCAAAGCGACGCCGTTCTTGATTGCGGTTACTAGATATTTTTTGAGACGAATCACCACACAATCAATAAACCCCCGCCTCCCCTAGGTAGGGGGAATCTGTAATGCGCCTGACAAGCGCACGCGTATTCCCATCTCAATGGGGTGACGAAAATCATCCTACACGTAGTCTCGGGCATGCACGAGACCCTTGTTAAACACGAGCATCTTTTCCACCATTTGATTTCATTGACTTAGTGACCGATAAGTAGTGACATACACATTGCCTAGTTTACTGACATGACACCTATATTGCACTATTCATATTCACTTGATGTTTATTATACTCATGTTCTGCATTCTGTTGCACTTCCCATGTTTAATAACATTGCACGCCCTTTGTATAATTATTGCTATATGTGTCGCCCAGACGACCTGAGTGTGCATGCTCAGAGGACGAAGTGGGCCCAGCCCAGGAGCAGGACTTGCCATTCGAGATCGCGGAGATCTAGACTGCATCATCAATGCCATTTCTTTTGCTTTCAGCACTTTGTATTTCATTGGTTAGTTTTTATTCTACAAAATAATGTATTTCGAACTCTTTTATTGCAATGTAATAAAGTTGTGAACTATGATTTTCCTTTACTCTACTACTGTTTACTAACTACTATGTAATGCTAGAAGCCGAAGTGTAACTACGGCGGAATTATTTCCTGACCGTAGGAGCATGGCTGGCCTAGTCACCCCTCGTATTCCATATTTTCGGAAAGCGAGGCGTGACAGATATCCCCTCACGGCAAATGATGATTTGCTCATGGTACCATATTCCAGTGTAGCGGTGCTGATGACAAACCAATACTAAAATCCCTAAATTCTCTCATGGAAAATGATGATTCGCTCCTAGTACCATATTCTAGTGTAGCGATGCTGATGTCAACCCAAATCACACCAAATCAGCAAGCCAACTTTAACCCTGACACTGCAAGGAGCGGAGCAATTCAAATCAAGCACCGACCGTCCTAGCCGCAAAATGGGCAGCAACGACCTCCTCGTCGGAATTATGCTTCGACTCGAAATCAAGTCAACCAACAACCCTGCGGCGGAATCATGCTTCGTCTCAGAGTGTACCCCATATCGAAATCATTCTTCGCCTCGGAGTACCTGCTTTTCCCATTGGAATTATGCTTCGCCTGGGAATTGACCTCTGCGTCGGAATCATACTTCGTCTCAGAATGTACCCCGTGTCGAAATTAGGTGTCGCCTCGGAGTATCTGCCTTCCCTGTCAAAATTACGCTCCGTCTCGGAATCAAGTCAACCAATGACCTCCCCGTCAGAATTATGCTCCGACTTGGAATAAAGTCAACCAACAATCTCTGCGGCGGAATTTTCTCTGACTCGGAATCAAGTCAACCAACAATCTCTGCAGCGGAATCATTCTTCATCTCAGAGTGTACCCCGTGTCGAAATCATGCTTCGCCTCGGAGTACCCACTTTTCTCGTTGGAATTATGCTTCGCCTGGGAATTGACCTCTGCATTGGAATCATATTTCGTCTCAGAGTGTACCATGTGTTGAAATCAAGCTTCACCTCGGAGTATATGCTTTCCCTTTCAGAATTATGCTTCGACTCGGAATCAACCTCTGCATCGGAGCTATACTTCATTCAGAATGTCTGCCCTATGCAGGAACTAAGCTTCGTCTCAGGATACACCTGTCCTGTGTCGGAAATATCCTCCGATCCCCGGAATCATGCTCCGCTCTTCGGAATTATGCTCCAATCATCATGTTCCGCTTTTCGGAATCATGCTCCGATCCCCGGAATCATACTCCGCTCGTTGGAATTATGCTCTAATCCCTGGAATCATGCTTTGGTCTCCGGAATTATGCTCCGCTCTTCGGAATTATGCTCTGATCCCCGGAATCATGCTCCGCTCATTGGAATTATGCTCTGATCCCCGGAATCATGCTCTGGTCTCCGGAATTATGTTTCGATTCTCGGAATTATGCTCCGATCCCCGGAATTATGCTCTGATCCCCGGAATGATGCTCCGCCCGTGGAATGATGTTCTACCTTGAAGTCCAACTCCAAAATCCATCAATTTCATACACACAACTCATATGCGCGGTGTGCATTTATTAATGGGGGGGACTTTGTTGGGTCAAAAATTACACCCCGGTTGATCAAGTCAAAGTCAACTCCAAGTAAGCGGGTCCAAGTCCAGATCAAGTGGGCCCATGCCCAATTCGAGCCCCGCGGCCGGCTCCCCATGCCAAAATGAAAATCATGCAATAAATAATTTTGATATAATTTTTTATGCATGAATGTAAGATAAATGGGTATAAAACCAAATTTTTTTAAAGCCCATGGCTCATGTGCAAAAAAAATGAGCACATGATACACGGGATGGGCAAAATGTCATTCTGTAAAAGCCCAAGGGGCTATATGTAAATTTGTAAGCCTATATAAGACAACATGATAATAAAATGAAAAAAACTTTTCATTCCCCTCAAAATCTAGGGTTTATGTGCCTCCTTCTGTCACGACCCGAAATGGCACGTGACTGGCACTTGAATCATATGAAGTCTATAGGACCCCATCTAATTCAAGTAAGCCAAAATCCCAGAAATCTAAACTATTTAAAAGAAGAAAGTGAAGGAAAACTTGTTTAAAATTTTGCGTATAAATCACTTTGAAAGTCGTAATAAGCATTTTTAAAACATCAAGTCTTTTCCGAAAATTTTGGCAGAGTTTTGATTGATCAACGAATATTTTATAACCGCAATCAAGAACGGCGTCGCTTGGTAGCTAGCCGGTGAGTACGGGTCGGTCCACATGGATTTTGTGTGTCTCCTAATTATTCTAACGAGTTAATTCCGATTGGTGTCGGATTAATTAAATCTAAAAACTAAGTTGATCTAAACTAGGACTAGAATCTTGCTAGGGTTAGGTTTAGGTTAAGTTTGGAAATGCAAAGATTTCCCACCGCTTTCAATGCCCTAATTAAGATCTCTTTAGGAGTTATGGTAATTATTAATAAAGGGGATTAGTACCATCGGGAAGAAACTATGTTTCTTCCTCTAGGTTCTTGTCCTTCCTTTCTTAATCCTTACCCTAACCTCCATGGAGAACACGCTCAACCGGTCCTTTATACTACGGTATCACCGCTACCTCGTGGGACAGGGTGTCGTAGGGAGCGGTGTGTGCATGTATGCATGGAGTCCTATAAAAACGTGTGATGGGCAAAAAAGGGGTGAGGGATCTTCATCTCTCAAGCCTTCCCCAAATCTAACCCTAACAAGTGAGGAGACTACTCACTCATTAGGGAATTGAAAGACGTGATTTAACTATCTAACTAGGACAGAGAATGAAAGATCTATGCTAGGGCAGGAAAATAAATTTAACTAGGGCAAGAATTGAAAATAAAACTTACTCCTAATTTGATGCACTCTTCATACTTTTCAAGAATTGAATTCTGAATTTTGAGATTTACAATGAGGCACAAGAAGAGGCATACCTCAAAAAGAGGTTTAGGGCTTCTATTTATAGATCATAGAAACCCTAAGGTTACAATTGATTCACGTCTACATTTACAATTTTACCCTCTAAGAAAGACTAGTCAACGCGCCGCCAGCCGTTACATTTCCCACCGACACGGGCGACGCACGGATTTTGCACCGACAAGGGTTCCTTATGGCCGTGGAACCGCGGCCAAAACCCCTGTTTGGCCGCGGATCCGCGGCCATATAGGGAGCTTGTTGGCTGTAATTTTTAGGGATCATTCTGGTTGCATTTTTCTTCTCATTTCTTCACTTGTTTTCTCAGATTGTCTTCTTGATTTCATCCAGATTTCCATAATAAATAAAGTCGTGGACTTTACCGCTTGCTTCGTGTTGAAGTCTTGAACCTTGCACTGCCTTTGTACTTCGTGAAATCGTCCATTGATCTTCGTTTATTCTCCAAACTGTAGGCTTGATCATGATTCTTCCATTTGTTGGTCGTAGTCTCACTTTTGTATCGTCTTTTCTTCTTTTTCACTGTTTTTGTTCTGAGAACCTGTAACCTACAACTATGTAGCAGGCATGGGTCAAAAGCACCTGTTTATTTGTAAAATTAATAAGAATGGGGAATATTATAATGCAAAATTATGATATGAACTAATACCCCCAAACTTATCTTTTGCTCGTCCTCGAGCAAACCTAGTTTTTATTCTCGAAAAAGACCTAGCCTCACTTTCGCAGGGAAACGCGATTGCAATGAGCTCGTGCAAGAAGCCGTTAAACCTCTAGGTGTCCCTAGTAGGAGGAGTGTTGTCTCCTGAGGGTTTTCAGCGGATACTGCCCACAAAATCCTATCAATTTGGCCTATTGACTTTTATTTTCCAATTAGGTTTTCTAATTAAGAACTCTATTATCTTCGACTCATAAATTATCCACCCGTATTTTTCATGCTTCCTTATCATTTAACTTAAGATTATATATATTTTGTAGACTTACTTAGCTTTTAGCATCTTTTAAGTTTTCCTTCTAGGGTTCTATCTCAACTTAGGAAGTTTTATCATCTCTATTAAAGATATAAGTCCTATTCTTCATTCATATCTCTTATCTAAACCCCAATCACATACCCCTACGTGTGTGTATATATCTCCCCTACACTTGGAAATTCAAATCAAGCTATCGTACTTTTGTCCGTCGTCCAAAGCACTTCTTAATTGGTGAATTTTTAGATGAAATTTGCTCACACATCCTTCATGCGACCGTTAATACTTCTTGAGGTACCAACAACCGATTACAAAATGTGTTTGCATATTAAAGCGTAATTCCTAGTCTTGTAACACCTAAGGCTTTAACAGTGACTCCCAAACCAGTTGGTCTAAGACACTAGGTGATGAAGCACCCTCGCTAATATTTTTTTCTATTAATGCAGCCTTAAGTAATCATAAAAACCAGTATTCATTTTTTTTATTATCTCTTTATTCACACTTGCGTTTTTATTTTATTTTTCTTCGTACTAAGGACTTTTGACAAGAGCATTTCAAGGTCTCTTCTACCATTCTAAGTTTCAAGGTTCGTGTTTGTGCAATTTGTAGGGTATATATTTTCAGAATTTAGACTTAAGCTTAAGAATTATTTTTTAGACTTATACTTTAATAAAAATATCAATACTCTTCCTTTATCTTGACTTAGCCTAAGAAGTCAACTCGAAATTTGCCTATTTCTAAATAAACTATAAAGACATATACTTTCTACCGTTAAATCTTAAGAAATGTTATTTTTAGGGTTTTTAATTTACTAAGTCTAGGATCTAGTTTTTCCAAGCTAGTTAACCGTCTTGTTAAACATAAGTCAAATTTGGCCAAAATTGAATGTTTCAATTTTTATAATTTTTAAAATTTTTCAATTTTTATGGGTTTTAAAATAAGTATGCAAATGCAAAAATATACATATGAATGCGAAGGAAGAAAGCTTACCGAGCACACCCCCAAACTTAAACTTGACAGTGTCCTCACTGTCATACTACACCAAGAGGGTTAAAAATGTCGGCACTCCCTTGTTTATTTATTTATAAATTTTTATTTATTTGTTGTTAAAAGAAAAAAAAATATATATACAAAAAGGTTCCCCCCAAACTTAAGTGAGACAGTGTTTCCACTGTTTTAAGAGTTAAAGTTCAGAGTTAGGGAGGAGAAAAATCAAACTATACAAGGCCTTACACAGACCAAAAGTTAGCACCAACCATTCAAAAATTCTATCGTGATAATGGTAGGGTTGGTGGGAGAATGGAGTGTAGAGAAACGAGTTGAGAAACACACGAGACCGTATGGGAAGAAAGGAGGAATATGGTCTCGGTGGAGGAGAAGAATGGCGGAAGAGAGAAAGAAGTGTAGCACGAACTTGAGGGTGTAAATTGAGTGAATAAATTAGCACAATTTGTGATGACCGATGTGTTAAAATCGATTGTGCTAATCTATTAACCCATCGAGAAATGGGGTCAAATCCCTCAAGGTTCGCAAGAAAACATGGGTACTTTGAACTTGGTAAACCATCCATTGGAGGCGAAAACGCGACGGATTCTTGTGTGGTCGAAACGATGGAAAGGATGAAGGGGAGTGATTTAAGGATAGTCTTATTCTCACCTAAGTAATCTGTCTCGAACTCAAAGGATTCCATCAATGGTTCGAAATGACTGTAAGCAACCGAGTCTGATGGTTCAACTAACTCATCTGAAAATTTAAAGGACTCAAACTCGGGCGGTGAGTCTTCAAAATCGTCCGAAAAAGTGAAACACTCGTAATCGTTATCGGCTGTGAGAACTGTGTCAGATTCAAAGAGGAACGCACTAGTGGCGTCCAAACTGCTGTAATCGAATAGAAATTTTTCAAGCTCACAGTCCTCCTGCGTGATCTTTTGCGTGGTCGGAACGATGGAAAGGAGGGAGGGTGATTTAGGAAGTATAACAGTTAAAGGTTCAGGAGGATGAATTAGAAAATCCGACACATCAAACAAAACTGGTTCATCCTCAACATTATTCTCAATACTCTCCTCAATACTATCCTCATAATTCTCCTCAAAAGTTATCCCATCCATGCAATTATCATCAAAATCAAGACGCATATGAAGTTCGGGAGAAACATTTAATGACCCGGGATGATGAATTGGAGATAAAATTTCAGTTAAATTTACGGGTTCATCATCCAAAATATTCCCTGCGTCAATATTCTCAATCAAGTGAAAATCAATTTTTTCTGACACCTCATCAAAGGCATGGATATTTATCAATTCAGGTTCTAGATTGGAAATGTAGAGGTCGAAAGAATTAGGTTTGGGTTCACTCGAAAATGGCTCTTCACATTCTGGCAAATCAAGCACTACAAAGTCGCACAACTCATTAAACGTTTTATTTTCAACTGGTAAATCATTTGGGATACTTGATTGCAAACCGGAGTTGTGGGATTCAATTGAGGATGGGTATGTTTGATTTGGAAGTGTGTAGAACTCACTCTCACCACTCAAATTCTCACTCTGTCCAACCGCCTCATCATACATTGGAATTTTTGGAGCTAGTTGGAAACTAGCTACCGGGTCACTAGGTTGCATAAGGGCGACAATGGACGCATCCAAATTCCTCATCTGTCGGTTTGTTGCTGCAATGTAAGCTTCCAACGACTGTTCTAGACTAGACATGGGTTGTGAATGGGTTTCAGTAAAAGATTCAAAGTTGTTTGGATGCCTGAAACTCCCAAATGGCTGTGTAGAAGCAATGTCTAGGGAAGGTGTGAAAGTCGGGTAGGACTGGTAGGAATTGAATGGTTGGACAGAAGTAGGATCAACATTTAGATAAAAAGGTGAATGGACTTGTTGATCCCAAGAACTGGAAGTGTTGAAAGGAGTGAAAGATCCGGTACGAGATTGTTCAATATGTTCAGCGATAGACATGGGTTTCGGAGTTACAACAGGACTCGAAAAAGTAGTATCAACATAAGAAGGTGGTGAAAGTTGAAATGGTTGATGCAAAGTTGATTGTGGAGTCGAACTGTTTCTCCTAGACTCTTCTATTCGATCTTTCAAAGAAATTTTGGGCATGGAGGGGTCTTCCGTAATTCGACCAAAACAATTCGCGTATGAAGCAATGTTTGGATGAGGGTACCAAAGTTCGGCAAGAGTTTTGGGAGGTGGGGTACCCATGATGTAAGAAAGGAGAAGAAAAAGAATGTGGGGTGCACGGATTTCTTAGCGACAAGTTGCAAGTTTTTGTAAAAAAAAATTCTCTTTTTTTTCTTTTTTCTTTTTGTGTTTTTTATATGTGGAGCTTTTTGCAAAAAGATTTTCGATAAAAGGCTTAGACACACATTCAATCAATCACAAATGCACAATCAGGCCTAGATCTAGGGTCATCTAGGTCAGCTAGACAGCTCCTAATGTTCCAAAGGGCAAGAAATAGGACCTCATACCGCCTCTTCACCACCAATTGTGGCCAGGTAAGCACAGGTAGAGAAAGGAGGGATCCGCTCACGAATCACCGTGAGACGGGCCTTTTAAAGTTACCTTTCACTACCAGTCTAGTCTAGGCACCACAAAGTCAGGTTAGGATCAACGGTCGATACCTACAACTATTTCTTTGTCCTATTGAGCGCGAAGTCCTTAGGGCTGAGTCTAATCTTTTTTTTTAATTAATTGATGGTCAATGCAATATGCTTTATGTGATTTTTGGGGTCCTGGGAAAGGTAATGAAATCCCTACCCAATCTGGATTGGTGTAAAAGCCCTTAAAGTCAATTTAAAATATGCAAAGCAGTAACACAATCACTTGCAAACAAATTTTTTTTAGCGCGGCGCAACGAATCCTGCACAAGATCAATTATTGGAAGGGGGAGAGATTGTTGGCGCAAAGAATCCTGCAGGCAAATTTTACAGAGGAGATATCAGGGGTTGCAGAGAAGAAGAGGAGAAGCTTACAGAGGATTTTTCTCTTGCTGACGTCACAAGACCGCGGCGGATCCGCGGTCAAAGATGGGTCAACGCGGCGGTTCTGCGGTCGGTTAGTTTGTTCAGATCTCCAAATCTTTTCTGTTGCTCTGTTATGGTACTCCTCGGTTGTTCAGATCTGCTGTTTTCTGTTTCGCTCTCTGGATTTTTCCAGATCTGAATTTGTTCGTCGATCCTGCTAAAATTCACATGAAAATACCCTTCACAAAATAACAAGATGATAAAATTTTATATATATATTTTTCCAGTTTTTATGATTTTTCAATTTTATATTAACCCGAAATTACAAAAAGAAAATAACTACGCCATCCCCGGCAACGGCGCCATTTGATTGATCAAAGAATATTTTATAACCGCAATCAAGAACGGCGTCGCTTGGTAGCTAGCCGGTGAGTACGGGTCGGTCCATAGGGATTTTGTGCGTCTCCTAATTGTTCTAACGAGTTAATTCCGATTGGTGTCGGATTAATTAAATCTAAAAACTAAGTTGATCTAAACTAGGACTAGAATCTTGCTAGGGTTAGGTTTAGGTTAAGTTTGGAAATGCAAAGATTTCCCACCGCTATCAATTCCCTAATTAAGATCTCTTTAGGAGTTATGGTAATTATTAATAAAGGGGATTAGTACCATCGGGAAGAAACTATGTTTCTTCCTCTAGGTTCTTGTCCTTTCTTTCTTAATCCTTACCCTAAACTCCATGGAAAACACGCTCAACCGGTCCTTTATACTACGGTATCACCGCTACCTCGTGGGATAGGATGTCGTAGGGAGCGGTGTGTGCATGTATGCATGGAGTCCTATAAAAACGTGTGATGGGCAAGAAAGGGGTGAGAGATCTTCATCTCTCAAGCCTTCCCCAAATCTAACCCTAACAAGAGAGGAGAATACTCACTCATTAGGGAATTGAAAGATATGATTTAACTATCTAACTAGGGCAGAGAATGAAAGATCTATGCTAGGGCAGGAAAATAAATTTAATTAGGGCAAGAATTGAAAATAAAACTTACTCCTAATTTGATGCACTCTTCATACTTTTCAAGAATTGAATTCTGAATTTTGAGATTTACAATGAGGCACAAGAAGAGGCATACCTCAAAAAGAGGTTTAGGGCTTCTATTTATAGATCATAGAAACTTTAGGGTTACAATTGATTCACGTCTGCATTTACAATTTTACCCTCTAAGAAAGACTAGTCAACGCGCCGCCAGCCATTACATTTCCCACCGACACGGGCGACGCACGGATTTTGCACCGACAAGGGTTCCTTATGGCCGCGAAACCGCGGCCAAAACCCCTGTTTGGCCGCGGATCCGCGGCCATTTAGGGAGCTAGTTGGCTGTAATTTTTAGGGATCATTCTGGTTGCATTTTTCTTCTCCATTCTTCACTTGTTTTCTCAGATTGTCTTCTAGATTTCATCCAGATTTCCACAGTGAATAAAGTCGTGGACTTTACCGCTTGCTTCGTGTTGAAGTCTTGAACCTTGCACTGCCTTTGTACTTTGTGAAATCATCCATTGATCTTCGTTTATTCAATAAACTGTAGGCTTGATCAAGATTCTTCCATTTGTTGGTCGTAGTCTTACTTTTGTATCGTCTTTTCATCTTTTTCACTGTTTTTATTCTGAGAACCTGTAACCTGCAACTATGTAGCAGACATGGGTTAAAAGCACCTGTTTACTTATAAAATGAATAAGAATGGGGAATATAATAATGCAAAATTATGATATGAACAAGTTTCCTTTGTAAATACTGGCACAAAAAGGGTACAACACATGAAATATATATAAAGGCTTCCCCAAGCGGGAGCTAGCGCTTCGTCAATTGGCGGTCACAACCACGCAAGCAATATAATATACAACGCCGAAGGGCGAGGATCAAAACTAAAAAGAAAACCCAAAATCATCAAGAAAACCATAATAATACAAGCGCGACTCTAAGGACAAAAGAATATACAACTGTTCTTCTAAGTCTATCAAATAATACAGTCTGCTGAATAGAGTTACTAGATACAACTGAATATAAATAAAAGGTACAATGGTGGTCACGATGCGAGTGAACCCACCTAACAAAGTAATGTTAGTTATATGTATGCCCTAGAGGCCATTACTGTACATAGGATGTATATTGTAGTGGATGCTGGGACATATATAGGGAGGACTTTCTTGCTCGACATGATAGTATGCTATCTGGTTACCCTTTACCTTAACGTGTATACTGATTGTCTCTCTGTTACATGTTGGTAAAGCCCTTAGGATGTGTACTTGACTACCTGGACTATGATGCGGATCATACTAGTGGGGACATGGTAGTCCATAAGTACATCCTTGAAAGTCCCTAGTCGTGGGTGTATCGAGACGGGGCATCGATATACCAGAGTAGACTAGCGTGTACCTTCTCGACCCATACAGATGGGCGATGGATGATCCCATATCCATTGGTGTTTGACATCGGAGATGATATATGGGTGCTCAGTGGAGACTGGGTACACAGGACGGACTCGCCGAGAACTCCCAGATGGTATTATACCTCACGTCAGATGGCAGTTCTCTGGTGACACTGGTACAGTGTAGTCTGTTGACCCGAGATCGTCATAGAGTCTTGTGTGGTTCCCACTGTGCTTTGATTTCCATCTTACCACGTCCAAGAGGGCGTGCAAAACGGTGGTTTTTGGGTACAGTCCCGAGTCACATGGAGGCAATGAGCGATAGGAGGGGATTCGTCTCTCCCGGTATAGGGAGTTGATGTTGCGCTGTGTTCGATTGGCTATAACAGGAAATCCCTGGCCAGGGTTGCTGAGATTTACTGGTAAGTGTTACCAGTAGTTTCTCGAACAGTTATAGACCTCATATCGACACGACTTATCGAGCTATTGGGGTCTGACGTTTACCACCCCTAGGCAAGATATGCGACATATCAGACGATCAGACCGGACTGTACGGTAGTGTTACTGGTTGGATTCACTGGAGTGTGAGCGGGCTTGCTCGTCGATCTTCAGATCGCTCAATACCCGGGTGGCCGTTACGTTTAGCAGACCGCTTGCGGCTTGTGGGTGTTTGATATGATCATCACCTGCTGCCGGCGTATTGACGAGTCTTTAGAGTCCTACACAGAGGTTTCCTGGCTCAAGCGAAACGAAATAGGAGCGCATATGAGATATGTGCGGGACCGAGAATAATACGAGTATGTGATACTGTATTCGATTCTCGCGATATGACATTGATCGGTTATATGCGATATAGCCGGGTTATCGGATCAAGTGTTGATTCGATAAGATATTACTAATGATACCAGTCGGTTATGTGCGTCATGACCGGATCGTTAAATCAAGTGTTGATTTAATGATTTAATGCATAATTATATATTTGATATGTTACTTTGCATTAACTAGTATCGGTTCACTTTAAATGGATTTTCTCACTCGGTTGTGCGCATTGCATATGCGATATGATTTTGTGCACTTGTTTGCATCATATTTGATGATACATGCAAATTAGGGTTTGTGTAAAGAATTAAACCTTGGTTAAAGAAATGGTTAGGGTTTTTATTTGATTATTCATTTATTCATTTGTTTTTATTTTTGGAAATTAAATTGCATAAAATAGAATGGTGGCTTTCTTTTGTCTTCTTTCATGAAGCTTCATGAACTTTTGACTTAGTCACCATTTTGTCTCATGCTTAACCCTAACCAATTCAATTAACTCAAGTTAATTCTCTACACCTAACCATGGTGAGAATTATGATAAGAATGGATTTTTATTTATTCTTTTAAATTCTTATCATAATATTCATCTTCTTCTTCTTCATCTTCTTCAAAGAAGAAAGCTCACTTCATCAATGGTGAATTGAGCAAATGAGTGAGAAATCCAAAACTAAAGTCTACCCACTTCCTATTTCTTCATCCTCTACCTCTTGCCAAGTTGTAGAGTGTGTTTCCTTCACAAGTTTTCAAGACTTGGTGAAGGTGGAGCTCGATCTAGTGATGCTTTGACGTAGATCATCTTCGGCACGTCGTCGACGACCTAGCCCGTCCAGTCTCCGATGAAGCCGACGCTAGAGCCCGGATTTGATTTGGACAGCGGAGGGGACCTCATCTCGGAGCCGTGGAGGTGGAGGACCGGATCTACAAAGGTTGTATTTCCGTATTCCCTTAGTTAAGTGTTAACTAGTTTGCCTTTTCACCTAAATATCTAGCCGACGATCCGTACATTAGGGTTTCTCGGCACCGAATTTTTGAAATTGGCATGATCGATGCCTTGTGAGACCTCACCAGAGAGCCTAGGAACCCTACAGTGGTATCAGAGCCTAGCTAGAGCCTTAGGCGAAGTCCAGACGGAATTTGAAACCCGAACGAACCCGAAACCCCGACACAAACTTGCTCTCTGTCCTTTTTTCAAAACTGTGCATTTTTCCATATCAAAAATATTCAGAAAATCAATCAGGGTTTTATATGAATTACTGTGAAATACGGGGGCCTAATTCGAATAAACCACCGCGGAACCGCGGCACGAGCTAGGCATGTGCGGCGGTTCCGCGGCCGTTTGGTCTCCCCTTGCGTTGACTTTTGCACAGTAATTCCTATTAAACTGTGATGTGTTCTCTGGGTATTTTTTTTATATTTATTCAAGAGTTGAATAATCTGGAGTTGTTTTGGGGATTCGGTATTTCGATCGGGGTATCAAATTTTGTCTATTTGGCTTTCCGGATAAATTTTAGAATATGTTAAAAAGTTCGACCGGATATAAATACCCAATTTTTCCCCTGTCGGGAAATTTCCAAGTGTTGGATTTTTCCGTAGTTTAACGACGTTCTAAGTAGTGCAAGTAACGTGATGGACCCTCTAGAAGACAACAAACCTTAACTCGATTATATGACCGTCTTGAACTGCCCTTTGAACCTTCAGGTTTGGGGCAGTATGGCGTGCCACATGTGAGGCGTTGGCTTGACCCTTCTACGGCTGGACCGTTGGTACTGAGGCACGAACGGAATGTTGTTAGACTTGTTTCATGTGTTGATCTGTATCGGGAAAACTTGGGTGTTCGATTGTTCGATCGAAAATTTTGACATTTTCTATTTATCCGGAATGTGATACAATAATTGGAATTCACAAGCAGTTATGAGATAACTGAATGAATGTTATAAACATAGCAGTTTAGTCTCACTTGATCGGTTGCCACGGAATTTTGATGTGATCAAAAGTCCGTCGCAATCACATAGCGTACGCGGATACTCGCCGGGTAAACTTAATAGACAGCCTCACTCCATAGCCCCGACCAAGTGACTGTAGGAGAACCCCGTCGCCGAAAGCATCCGTCCGGGTGCTCGCGGCAGCGGTGTTCCGCCTTGGTGCACTTCGTCGACGGTGTCGGGGGTGCGGCCGTCTACTGAAGTTTGCAACGAGCATTCGATCAGGATGTCGGGAATCCTGTTGAATTCCCCGACTTGATATTGAAAAGTGTTTTCGATAATGAGACTAAAATGCGGGGTTTATAATTGTTAGGCATGCGATGTCTAAGGAATTCATTTGATTAGGCATGTGATGTCTATGCAGGTTGCGGATTCCAACTGTTGTAGTTTTACACTTTCTTTTCTGTGACTGTAAGTGTAATATGTGATATCGCCGGTTTCGTTGCTATATGCCAACGACAATTGGGATGCGCATATTTACTTACGTTGATGACATGTGATGTTATGTGTTGCTGGATATGTTATATTGGATCGTCGTGTTGAATAGCCGGGGTTTTTTTATGTGAGATGAGTGCTTTTCATTTTCATTCATGTTAAAACTTGTATGTAATATTCTTTTATTGGGGCGCTTCCAGGTTGCGGAAGTTGTCACCCTTTGTATATTATTTACTTTTCCGCACTAGGATAGACCCAAGGAGAGGAGCACAAGTAACCGGGTTCTGGAGTCCAGTGGGAGACCAACTCGAGGAGTCGAGTCCGGGTCTCCTAACTCTAGAATTGGTAGGGTTGCTTGCCGCTCTCGTAGGGGTCTAGGGGTGTGGGTTTGGCTATTCATCACGACCGTGAAATCCGTGTTTTATACTGGCTCGTATTGAAAACACGGACGTCCTAGTATATCCAATATTTCATATGTTTCTTCTGCTGCGATATCTGTGATGTAATCATGTGATGTTCTGTGATAGATACAGTATATAGTATATATGATATATTATATAGGCGTTACTTATGTTTTACACCCGCGCTAGCCCTGTCCCGCTCTGCCGTTAGTTACCTAACCTAACGGTGCACGAGGGGACATCGAGGCGAATGCGGATGGCATAAGTGTACGTCGTATTTATCTGTGATATTTAGGTACTTAAATGATGGGACTTCATTAATGTGATTAATGAAAGAAAAGAAAACTAAGATGTTGTAGAATCGAATTTCAAAATAAAACAGGTAGCTACAGTTCTTGCTTTGCACAGCGGTATATGTGATATATCCTGCACCTTATTCGATAAGGAAAGGACCGAGATCCCTTCACCGGGAGTGACTCCTTTAGCAATAACTGGCAGATGCTACACATTCGGTTTGTCTTTTGATGCTTTTAAGAGTTTTTGCTTTGCACAGTGATATATATGATATATCCCGCACCTCATTCGACGAGGAAAGGACCGACGATCCCTTCACCGGGAGTGACTCCTTTAGCAAAACTAGAAAAGCCTCAAAAGCACTCCATTTTTAAAATCATTTGATTCTACAACGATATCAAGTTCATTACGCAATAGGTTTTCAGAAAAACCTGTCGTAGCCCTCCGTCATTTCAGATAAGTATTAGTTAGTATTCGTGCTGCGGTTGTTTGGCATGCGTCAAGGCGTAGTGTACGGTAGCTAACTAGTGCTTATCTGCCAGCATATGATGCGATTGGATTAGGGTATTCGTACGGCGTTGTTTGGCATGCGTCAAGGGTCGTGCGGGTGGGTTTAATTCAATCAAGAAATGTACGGGTTGAACTTGACTAGCAGACTATGGGTTGTTTGGCATGCGTCAAGGTCATAGCGAGCTAGGGGCAAAACATTATCGGGAATTTCAAGTGTTGAAATTTGCAATGAGATTGCATACCTTCTATGAGATAGTTGGATCCCGATACCCGCTGCGAGTAAGAGTTACTCCTGGGAGAGTTTTATACATTACAATTAGCCGATCAAGTAGGTGTCTAGAAAGGTGTTAACGAGGTTACGCCTCTGGGAAAATGAGGTTTACATTAATTAGGTTCGTGCGAAAGCACGGGGGACCTCCCTCAAAGTACCGACACTGGCCTGGCTGAAAGATTGGCGAACTTGTAGTGTGTAATTAATCCCGGCTAGTCTTTCCTTTTAGGGTTTGAAGGAAGATTTGATAAAAAGCAGTGGGAGCCATCCTGAGATAAAATAATAACCGATCTATTCTTGCAAGAGCGCACGCTGAGTGTTTTCTTCTCTCTCTCTCCTGGTAGCGACCATATCATGCCTTAATCAAGATAATAAAACAGATAAATTGACCGAACCCGCTTGTTATACTGAGCTGGGGAACGTTGGTCCCGCTCCAACTTATAATTGTTATAAGACAGAGCAGGAAATTGGGGAATACCAGATTTCCCGTGCCGCCCAAACGAAGAGAGTGCATGTTGATGCATCATCTTCGGGTGTGTTCGTTATAAAGAACTGTTTCTCAGTATCCTCTGCATCCTGGGTATATGATACCGGATCAGGATCCCAGATATGTAATCTGTTACATAGGGCTGCAAAAGGGTAGAAAAACTGAGAACGGGTGATAAGTTTCATGAGGCAGAAAATGGGGCAAGTGTTGCAGCCAAGTCTGTCGGTCACTGTCACCCTGTATTATCAGAATACATTGATTCTGAACGAATGTTATTAGATACCGAACCTGATATACAAAATCATATCAGTTTCTTTATCAGTTAAGAAATGATAAAATTTTGTATTGTTGGATAATGTTTTGAACATTTCCTATATCAAAAGTTGATCGGTTCAGGCACGTTATCTAAAAGCATTGATGTTCTAAATCAAACTACAGTTCTTAGTATATAGAACACACACAAGAGGAAGAGTTCAGAAATGAACGAATTCTTCTTGAGGTATTGTAGACTAGGTCATATCAATGCGACCCGACTAGCTGGAGTTACATTTAGATGCATATTTAAAGCAGTTTGAATTTACATCTTATGAAAACTTGCCAGTCATGTCACAGAGATAAGAATGACCACAGCCCTGTTTATTGGAAACAGAGAAAGAGTTAGTAAACTCTTGGGATGATACATGTTGATGTATATAAGGTCCCCTGTCTATACATGCCAAGACCGGTTCTTTGTACTTCATTACATTCTCTGATAATCTCTCAAGATTCAGACATATGTTCCTGATGAAACACAAGTCAGAACCTTTTGAGATATTCACAGAATATAAGCTAGAAGTAGAGAACCAATACGGGTATAAGTATTATGTCCTTTGATGTGATCGAGGAGGAGAATACTGAAGCACGGAATTCCTGGACTATTCTAAAGGAGAATGAGATTCTCTCTCAGCATTACTCCTCCGAATACACCATGGCACGATGATATGTCGGGGCAGAGCAGATACACCCTATTTGATATGGTGTGCTCTATGATGAGTACTACTGAGTTACCTTTTTCCTATTGGGTGTTATGCACTTGAGAAGTTGCATACCTATTGAATTAGGTTCAAATCAAATCTGTTGCCTACCACTTCATATTTGATATGGTATGGGAAGAGCCCATATCTTAAGTTAGTTAAGATTTGGGATTGTCCGGCCTATGTCTAAAAGCAAAATCCGGACAAGCTCGAGACAAGGTCTGTTATGTAGAACTGGAAAGGTTCCAGCTATACAAAAACCAACTGATGATTTGATAGAACCAAAGGATTCAGTAAATTCCAACGAACCTCAGCCTCTCCGCCGATCTAGTAGGGTTCCTCACCTACCTGAGAGTTACTCCGGTTTCTCTATGACAGTGGGATCGAGGATTGCATCATGAGATGATGACCCAACTAGTTTCGAGCTGGCCATCAGGAGTAAGACTCTGTAAGAATGGCTGGATGCTTAGTGATCTGAGATGGAATCCTTATACACCAACAAAGTATGGACTTTAGTTGCTATATCTGAAGGGTTAAATCCCCATCAGTAGCAAGTATATCTTGAGAAGATTACTTGGTGTAGATGGAAAGGTTGAGACTTTCAAAGCTAGACCTGTTAAAGGTTTTCGTCATCGACCAGGCGTGGATAATGATGAAACCTTTTCCAGTACCTATGCTTAAGTCCATCCAGATACTACTTGCCACGGCTACATACCATGACTACGCTATCTGGCGGTTGGGTGTCATGACTGCTTTTCTAAATAATGATTTAGAAGAGAGCGTCTATAAGTACACAGCCAGAGGGCTTCGTAGACAGTGGGAGCAGCGGAAACGTGTGCAAGATGCTTTATTTGATAAAGCAGGCATCGCGGAGTTGGAACATCTGTTTTGATGAATTAGTCAAAGAGTTTGACATCATCAAAATGGTAGATGAACCTTGTATAAACAAAAAGGTAGTAGGGAGTATGGTAGTGATCCTCGTAGAGTACGTGGATGACATACTCTTGATAAGAAAGGAGTTTCTTATGCTACGCTCGATCAATCTCCGTTTATCACAATGATTCTCCGTACAGGATCAAAGTGATACCTACTAAATCCTGGATTTTGGATCTATGAGATAGATCTAATTGGATGTTAGGATAATCACTAGCTGTAGTGAGATGGTATCAATCGATCCTGGGGAAAATCACTGGAAGTGTTCCAGGGTGATAAAGACGACTGAATGTCAGTCACAGGCATTGTCTTTACCCTCAGTAAAGGGACGGTATGTTGGAAGAGTTCCAAGCTAGATACCGTGACATACTAGACGATAAAGACTGGATACATCGCTACTTAAGATGCTACCAAAGAGGATGTTTGGATGTATATTAGTCCTTTGTAAATACTGGCCACAAAAAGGGTACAACACATGAAATATATATAAAGGCTTCCCCAAGCGGGAGCTAGCGCTTCGTCAATTGGCGGTCACAACCACGCAAGCAATATAATATACAACGCCGAAGGGCGAGGATCAAAACTAAAAAGAAAACCCAAAATCATCAAGAAAACCATAATAATACAAGCGCGACTCTAAGGACAAAAGAATATACAACTGTTCTTCTAAGTCTATCAAATAATACAGTCTGCTGAATAGAGTTACTAGATACAACTGAATATAAATAAAAGGTACAATGGTGGTCACGATGCGAGTGAACCCACCTAACAAAGTAATGTTAGTTATATGTATGCCCTAGAGGCCATTACTGTACATAGGATGTATATTGTAGTGGATGCTGGGACATATATAGGGAGGACTTTCTTGCTCGACATGATAGTATGCTATCTGGTTACCCTTTACCTTAACGTGTATACTGATTGTCTCTCTGTTACATGTTGGTAAAGCCCTTAGGATGTGTACTTGACTACCTGGACTATGATGCGGATCATACTAGTGGGGACATGGTAGTCCATAAGTACATCCTTGAAAGTCCCTAGTCGTGGGTGTATCGAGACGGGGCATCGATATACCAGAGTAGACTAGCGTGTACCTTCTCGACCCATACAGATGGGCGATGGATGATCCCATATCCATTGGTGTTTGACATCGGAGATGATATATGGGTGCTCAGTGGAGACTGGGTACACAGGACGGACTCGCCGAGAACTCCCAGATGGTATTATACCTCACGTCAGATGGCAGTTCTCTGGTGACACTGGTACAGTGTAGTCTGTTGACCCGAGATCGTCATAGAGTCTTGTGTGGTTCCCACTGTGCTTTGATTTCCATCTTACCACGTCCAAGAGGGCGTGCAAAACGGTGGTTTTTGGGTACAGTCCCGAGTCACATGGAGGCAATGAGCGATAGGAGGGGATTCGTCTCTCCCGGTATAGGGAGTTGATGTTGCGCTGTGTTCGATTGGCTATAACAGGAAATCCCTGGCCAGGGTTGCTGAGATTTACTGGTAAGTGTTACCAGTAGTTTCTTGAACAGTTATAGACCTCATATCGACACGACTTATCGAGCTATTGGGGTCTGACGTTTACCACCCCTAGGCAAGATATGCGACATATCAGACGATCAGACCGGACTGTACGGTAGTGTTACTGGTTGGATTCACTGGAGTGTGAGCGGGCTTGCTCGTCGATCTTCAGATCGCTCAATACCCGGGTGGCCGTTACGTTTAGCAGACCGCTTGCGGCTTGTGGGTGTTTGATATGATCATCACCTGCTGCCGGCGTATTGACGAGTCTTTAGAGTCCTAAACAGAGGTTTCCTGGCTCAAGCGAAACGAAATAGGAGCGCATATGAGATATGTGCGGGACCGAGAATAATACGAGTATGTGATACTGTATTCGATTCTCACGATGTGACATTGATCGGTTATATGCGATATAGCCGGGTTATCGGATCAAGTGTTGATTCGATAAGATGTTACTAATGATACCAGTCGGTTATGTGCGTCATGACCGGATCGTTAAATCAAGTGTTGATTTAATGATTTAATGCATAATTATATATTTGATATGTTACTTTGCATTAACTAGTATCGGTTCACTTTAAATGGATTTTCTCGCTCGGTTGTGCGCATTGCATATGCGATATGATTTTGTGCACTTGTTTGCATCATATTTGATGATACATGCAAATTAGGGTTTGTGTAAAGAATTAAACCTTGGTTAAAGAAATGGTTAGGGTTTTTATTTGATTATTCATTTATTCATTTGTTTTTATTTTTGGAAATTAAATTGCATAAAATAGAATGGTGGCTTTCTTTTGTCTTCTTTCATGAAGCTTCATGAACTTTTGACTTAGTCACCATTTTGTCTCATGCTTAACCCTAACCAATTCAATTAACTCAAGTTAATTCTCTACACCTAACCATGGTGAGAATTATGATAAGAATGGATTTTTATTTATTCTTTTAAATTCTTATCATAATATTCATCTTCTTCTTCTTCATCTTCTTCAAAGAAGAAAGCTCACTTCATCAATGGTGAATTGAGCAAATGAGTGAGAAATCCAAAACTAAAGTCTACCCACTTCCTATTTCTTCATCCTCTACCTCTTGCCAAGTTGTAGAGTGTGTTTCCTTCACAAGTTTTCAAGACTTGGTGAAGGTGGAGCTCGATCTAGTGATGCTTCGACGTAGATCATCTTCGGCACGTCGTCGACGACCTAGCCCGTCCAGTCTCCGATGAAGCCGACGCTAGAGTCCGGATTTGATTTGGGCAGCGGAGGGGACCTCATCTCGGAGCCGTGGAGGTGGAGGACCGGATCTATAAAGGTTGTATTTCCGTATTCCCTTAGTTAAGTGATAACTAGTTTGCCTTTTCGCCTAAATATCTAGCCGACGATCCGTACATTAGGGTTTCTCGGCACCGAATTTTTGAAATTGGCATGATCGATGCCTTGTGAGACCTCACTAGAGAGCCTAGGAACCCTACAAGTAATCACCCAGAAGGAAGCAGTGTGCCGGCAAAACCGCCAAGGAAACCTGTACGGCATAACCTGCAAGAAACTGTGGCACAACGGGGGTGAGTTGCCAACTCGTGAGTTGAAAACATCACCGAGCAGAAATCACATGTATGACTCAATCCTAGGTCATACGATAGTAATATCCTCAAATAATAAAGCCTGAAGCATAAATAATGGCAAGGGTAAACATCTATACATAAGTGTAATACAGAGTGCTCGTGTCAGTGCCTCAGGTAGCAACATATCATAATTATGATGTACGAATGCATGAAAACAGAATACATCTAAATGAGAAAACTGTTTTCTTATCTCAGTGAGATTTATGTATAAAAATCGAAGTATCATCAATGAAATCAACAGAGAATCTGTGTCTAGCATCGAAACAAAATATATATCTCGATATCTCAATATCTCAGGCTCCGGCAATCCGGACTGGCCTATATTATCAAATCTCAATACCTCAGGCTCCGGCAATCCGGACTGGCCTATACTCCGATCGGTATCCTCCGGATATCCGTCGAGTCACAATAAAATCACCGGTCGGTAGTGCTCTCCTGCCAAGCTAAACGCCATCATCTGTGACCATCTTGCCCCGGGGTACTGCACCGGGTCCACCATGCACCCACAGACAGTTCCTCCTCCTCCTCGAATCGGGTGTATGATATCGCTCAAGAGCCGAGAAAACTCATGGTGGACATCTCTCAAATCATATCATGAGAAAACCACAATTTTATCTTTAGAAATGATAATCAGTTTATAAAATCCTTGCGGTTTCTCCAAATCCATAAATCTTATGGAAATCCGAAATCTCAAATCACGATGTCAATAGACAGTGAATACTGGCATAAAGCTCCATAATATTTCATGACAAACGAATGTATAAATGCATGAAGTATCTTAATAATAAATGCAATATCTAATCTAGCACAGTAATAATATATCAGAACTATCAGCTAGCACGCGATATCGATGAATTAATATTTTCTAAAGTGTACGTGACATGGCAATTACCGATGATGATGTGTGTGAGCCGGCAAGCAAGTGTTCGTAGACATACGCATCATCGGAAATGGTGCTGGTGTCCTGATAACATGGGTTCAATATAACAATAAAAATACATTTAAACATGCAATGCGATGCGAATAGTAAGAATATGCGGAAAAAGAATAATAAACGCAACAATAAGGAATCTACATTAATATACACGAGTCATACAGTTTGGCATTGAAATAGCACAAATCGTGGTGTTTAGAAAATTGGGCTACGGTGTTTTTAAGAAAAGGTTCGTCCTTTGAAATATCCGTAGTATCCCTTGGTCTGTCTTTAAAATACTCACGATTCGTTAGTTTTGAAAATAAGTATGACTCGAGCCCAGTCTAACATCTACTAAGTAAACTACATGACTAAACTAACAGACTAATCGAAAGGGTAAGGAAAACCACCTAAGTCCGAGTCGATATATATATATATATATATATATATATATATATATATATATATATAGTCGGTGATCCCGCCTCAATAATATCACGTACGATACAATATATATTATATGACATCCTCGAGTCAAGAGTGCGGATCTAACATCATAATTATATCTCGTACGGTATATCTATCGTACGGCATCCCAAATCTGCGTACGGGTCGAGTATCACATTTATCTCATTTTTCATCTGGTATCCTTATCATCATATCCTGAATTAGGGGTACTGATCAAAAGTCTAGTACATTCTGATACCCTCAACGTATATATATGCGTGTGTATGAAAACACCTCGCCTAAAGACCCGCTATAATCTCATGTCGTATCTCATAATACGAACCAAATCACATCACCGATCTCGTGGCATTATGCCCAATCTTATCGACTCATCTCCAAGTACCACATACTATCCTCATTATCCATGTATATATATGTATATATATATATATATACATACTCATATACATATATGTATATATATATCCCCATATACGCACAAGTAAATCAAAAGTATGCGTGCGTGTGTGTGCGTGTATGTAAACTTTATTCTAGGGTTCGCAACTAAGAAACTAAGTAACGACACTATCATCCATTTATACTAGAATTAACCCATGATCTTCTAAGATCAAACTTGCTAACTAACCAAGTTCACATAACATATATTCATATATAAATATAATATATCATAGGCTGCACTATGAACTGCGAGGGTGCTATACGCCATCCACCCGACTTCCCCCGTAGATATATATCTACTTACCTTAATCCTTGCTTGCCGAAGTCGATGTCGCCAACCTCTTCTTCATCATCCGAAGTCCACGTGGGGGTACCTACATATCACACGTAGTATCGTAAACCGAAATCGCACACGAAAACCAAAACGACACGCGTATCACATAGGTTAAAACCTATGGTCTACACATGCAAGAATAACCAAACAACCCCCGTCTCTGACATACAAACGTCAGACGACGGGACACAATATCGGATACCAAATCCCAATTCATTAAAAGTCGCAATACGAAATCAGAAACGACGTAAAACACTTCCAGATTTTACCCTAGGTGCAATTAGCCAATTTTGCATATGGGAGGGGTCTAGTTTACTGAAGATAAAGCCATGTACCAAACACTGACCTAACCACCCCTACCCTGGCAGCAAATTGTGGCCAGAAGGAATATAATTGCGGCCACTTGATGGAATTGGGGTCCCGGGTTTCAGTTGTAGCTTCTAGGATGCCTGCTTGTATCACTGTAATCACTAAATATTTTTCAGGTTCCCGGGGTCATAGCAGATCTCTAAGACACACCAAATTTCTTACACAATTCCAATATCGGCAAATCTAAAGTTCGTAACTTGGGGTTTAGTCTCAGGTTTTGTCCTGAATTCTAGCACTAGAGGGGTTGTGTAGCCTCTACTAACCTCAATTACACTTTTGGATTCAATTCAAACCCTAACCTTAACTTGGAATTTTCAAAGTCCACTAATCCTCACTAAAGCACTTCTAAACATATATGGATGCTAAAGTGAAAGAAATACCATACTAATGATGAAGAAAATACCTCATTTGGCAACTCAAGAAAATTCTTGAGTTACCCTAAGTCTTCAAAATCCAATTTTTCTTGGTCCAAAATGCTTGTAGTGAGCTTGTGCACATTTGTAGTGAAGGCAAGATGATGTTTTGATGAGTGTTTTGGGTTGTGTGAGGAGGTAGAGGAGGGAAGAGATGGAGAGCGGCCATGGAGAAAGAGGAGAGGAATATGATGAAGAACAATGAGGGGGAAACAAATGGGACTTGGTCAAATGATCCCTTACTTCTCTCTCTCTCTCTTTTGCCCATACCCAATATTCTAATCCTTTTTCTTTTCTTTTCTTTCTTTTGTAAACCAAAATTAAAACAAAGCCATGCTATAACTAAAAGAGAAAGACATGGTAAAATAAATGTGACAAATGCTAGCAAATATGATATGGTGCATGTCACATGCACAAAACAGAATCAATGTCTGATTAGCGAACACTAATCAAGTTTAGAAATAAACTTGTATATAATTAATTATAAAAATTTATAATTTGCCTAAATCACATAAATCCCTCCAAAAATCACCATTCAATTTAATTTCTAACTTATCGGTATATAATTATACCGTGTCATTAAAATATTCATAATATTTATTATTTTATTATTTAAATTCCCAAAAATAATATTTTATTTTTCTGAAATATTACCGTCTTCCCCCCTTAAATAAATTCGGTCCCCGAATTTAAATTTAAACCCCTCAAATACTAAAACATTTCAGTAAAAAGATCCAGTCGTCGGGGCTCCGAAATTATAAATACATAAAACACATCGTAGCGCAATGCATGGGCATGAAAAATTAGTCTATAAACCAAAGTCAAAACTCCGTCAAGCATCCCGCAATCATCGGAGTTATGGTGAAGACACCAATGTCAAAGTCCACTACGAAAACCAACATGATATACATCAACTATACATGTACGCATCGTTAAAACATCTGAAAAAGAATACATGCCAAACTCTTTTCCAATCACTGTGCAATGCGCGTATCACGGCACAGTGGAGGACGTCTATTGTAAGAAAATAACTATATATATATATATATATATCCTTTGTTTAACATACACGTCCCGCCGTTTTGAAAAAATAATTTAGAAGGGTTTCCTTTGTTAAATGTCTCGTGTCATCTCGGACACGTAGGTAAAAACTGAGACTATAGCTCCTTTTTGGAAATCCCTTCGATAACTATCAATTCATGCAAAAATATATCCAGATACTGTTCTCGGACTAGTCCTGCTCAGTCACTATACCAAATAGTCATATCATAAAACATACTGCTCCAAAATCAATCCCAAAATGTATATAAGGATGCCACGTGTATCTGGTGCGTATGGAAATCGAAATCCATGAATGTGTCATACATATGAACAGAAACAAAATATAATTGCAACGGGTGTGCACGAAACATCTGTCAAGGGCAACGGTGTGCCTGACGACAAAATCAGGTGCATCTGATATGCACGAAGAATCCCGATTTAGTGCATCCGGTGTGCACCAAAATCTCATCAAGCGCCCAAGCATGCGCAAGAATCCAAATCAAGTGCCCAAGGTGCACAAAAACCAATATCGAGTATCACAATCGAAATCGACGGTATATAACACATCTCAATCCAAATAAAGTATACCGTGGTATCTAATCTCACAACCATGTGCATCAGCGTGCACAAAATCGAATCAAAGTACTAAAAGTGCACGAAAACTATGCCGAAAGCACAAGTCAAATCGCGTGCATACCTTAGGCATGAAATTCAAATCAACATCTCGAATGATCTCAAATCGAAGTCAAGTGCAACTGTGGTGCACAAAATCTCAATGATGCAAATAAATTGCCCAAATTACCGAAGTCCAAAAATGGCGGAAACAGACCCGCTCTGGCACATCCTCTAAAGATCTCTGGCCAACAATCATGGTCACTCATAATATGTCTCGTCGACGATGCCGAACTCTGGCCTACTGGGTGTGCACAATATGACCGATCCTGGGTCCAAGTCTTCTCGTATAGTATTCCAGAAAGATTCTGTCGAAGTCTCTCCCAAATCTCGTTTCTGCTGAACTGCCCGGAAGTCATCATCCTTTACAAAATCCGTTTCTTATTCTGGAACGGCTGCATACTCATCACGACTCTTTCTGGAAGATATATCCATATACAACGTCTCTGCATGTGTATCACATCTCTAATATCAACGGAGTGGAACGTCATCTCGTCGAACCTCTTACTCCTCTTTTTCTCTAATGTCGACTGATTCAGACTCGTCTCTTCGTGGCTGCATGGACTGCGCTCCAACGGCTATACTCATATCTGGAGTCTCCCAAGCAATGTATCCCATCACATGATATCCAAACGACGTCGAACTTTTCGATCGATTCGTCAAGGTCCCATAATTCCCCGAGAGCTCAACTCTTGAGTACAGTTTAATAATATCCGGTACATGCCACAGTACCTATGGACCAGCCGTAGAAGAGCAAACCTAAGCCTCATTAATGGCATCGTGGAACTGCCACGAAACCTAAGGTTCAGAGGCGTTTCCATGGTCATTATGTCGAGTTAGGGTTTCATTCTTCTAGAGGGTCCACAGAATTACTTGCATGTCCTTCCGAATACCTTAAACTTGGAAAAATGGGTTTCTGATATTCGATCATCTTCTATCGACTCTCAACGTACCTGCGCGATGTCTTCTCAAGCTGGAATCAATCAATCTGATGACCTCGCATCGGGGTACGTAACGAATCACATGTCCTAGTCATTTTTCCTTGGGTGACTAGCGATCTTCTATCATATCTCTAAGTACAACTCGTGCCGCATTAGTTTCAAACATCTGGGGCGATATCTCGTCAGTCGCAGCAACAACAGAATTATTTATCCGCACACTGAACAGTGCCTCGATCATTAAGAATAATCGGTGTATTGACGGTCATCACATTCTGGCTGCCCTCTAGCAGTGGCCTAATTCTCTGGTGCTGATCTGCACGTTCGAGAAATTTTGTAAAGCAATCCATCAAACGCTCATGGCCCGAAAACACAATAGGACGATACATCTATGCAATCGTGTGTCCCTGGAATCACGCCCTGGTCAGTCCTCGTCCGTGATGAGCTCATGCTGACCGCAACTCTAGCCGCAGCTCTCCCTGCCCGTGTAATCGTGGCAGCAAAAACCATAAACCGATATCGATGAGGATAGATCATAGGAATGAATATAATACTGTGCAAGGAAACATCCTAAGACTTCTTAAGCGGAGCAGCGTATCGTAAGTATGCCGCGGAACATACCCACGGTAGGTCACTCTCCTTAAGTCACCTACTCCATCAACCAAGGTCAACCTACACGACGAAAGTTCAGGTCTAATACCCCATCGACCAAGTCTAAGATCCGTAAGGTCAAGCCTAGGTTCCAAATATATATAAACGCCCTAGACTCCGCATAGTCAAACATAGACTCGAACCAAGGTTAAACCTAGCGCTTTGATACCAACTTTGTCACGACCCGAAATGGCACATGATTGGCACTTGAATCATATGAAGTCTATAGGACCCCATCTAATTCAAGTAAGCCAAAATCCCAGAAATCTAAACTATTTAAAAGAAGAAGGTGAAGGAAAACTTGTTTAAAAGTTTGCGTATAAATCACTTTGAAAGTCGTAATAAGCATTTTTAAAATATCAAGTCTTTTTCGAAAATTTCGGCAGAGTTTCCTTTGTAAATACTGGCCCCAAAAAGGGTTCAACACATGAAATATATATAAAGTCTTCCCCAAGCGGGAGCTAGCTCTTCGCCAATTAGCGGTCACAACCACGCAAGCAATATAATATACAACGTCGAAGGGCGAGGATCAAAACTCAAAAGGAAACCAAAAATTATCAAGAAAACCATAATAATACAAGCGCGACTCTAAGGTCGAAAAAATATACAACTGGTCTTCTAACTCTATCAAATTATACAGTCTGGTTGATGGAGTTACTAGATACAACTGAATATAAATAAAATGTACAATGATAGTCACGATGCGAGTGAACCCACCTAACAAAGCAATCACCCGGAAGGAAGCAGTGTGCCAGCAAAGCCGCCAAGAAAACCTATACGGAAAAACATGCAAGAAACTGTGGCACAATGGGGGTGAGTTGCCAACTCGTGAGTAGAAAATATCACCGAGTAGAAATCGCTTGTATGACTCAATCCTAGGTCATACGATAGTAATATCTTCAAATAATAAAGCCTGAAGCATAAATAATGGCAAGGGTAAACATCTATACATAAGTGTAATATCGAGTGCTCGTGTCAGTGCCTCAGGTAGCAACATATCATAATTATGATGTACGAATGCATGAAAACAGAATACATCTAAATGAGAAAACTGTTTTCTTATCTCAGTGAGATTTATGTATAAAATCGAAGTATCATCAATTAAATCATCAGAGAATCGGTGTCTAGTATCGACACAAAATATATATATCTCGATATCTCAATATCTCAGGCTCCGGCAATCCGGACTGGCCTATATCATCAAATCTCAATACCTCTGGCTCCGGCAATCCGGACTTTCCTATACTCCGATGGGTATCCTCCGGATATCCGTCGAGTCACAATAAAATCACCGGTCGGTAGTGCTCCCCTGTCAGGCTCAACGCCATCATCTGCGACCATCTTGCCCCGGAGTACCGCACCGGGTCCACCATGCACCCACAGATGGTTCCTCCTCCTTCTCGAATTGGGTGTATGATATCGCTCAAGAGACGAGAAAACTCATGGTGGACATCTCTCAAGTCATATCATGAGAAAACCACAATTTTATCTTTAGAAATGATAATCAGTTTATAAAATCCTTGCGGTTTCTCCAAATCCAAAAATCTTATGGAAATCTCAAATCTCAAATCACGATGTCAATTGACAGTGAATACTGGCATAAAGCTCCATAATATTTCATGACAAACGTATGTATAAATGCATGAAATATCTCAATAATAAATGCAATATCTAATCTAGCACAGTAATGATATATCGGAACTATCAGCTAACACGCAATATCGATTGTAGGGTGTTTTTCGTCACCCCATTGAGAAGGGAATACGCGCGCGCTTGTCAGGCGTACTACAGATTCCCCCTGCCTGGGGTAGGCCGGGTTTTATTGATCGTGGGGATCCGAATCTCTGACAGCCGCGGACTAAGCTGCCGTTAATTACCCCTCGCCTTTGGGTCGGGGGAACCTCCGATTAACGGGTTAAACTGGTCATGCGAACTCAATGTGCGGTGTGCATGTGTTGTGTTTTGAAAAGGGGTTTTGGATATATCGGGAGCCACGCAGAGTTTTTACGGGGGTCCCGCTACCCGGATAGCGGGCTGGGGGTCAAGGGGGCTAGCAGCGCCCCGTTAAAAATTTTTTTCTAACAGGGACAGTGTCGTGGAGCACGTGTGTGTGCAAATATGTATACATATGTATATGTATGTATATAAAAAGAGGGGGGAAAGGCATCCAAGGGATGCGTGGGGCCAGCGCCTTGAGCGCTGTGCGCTTAGGTGTTGTACGCTCAGGCGCAAGCGCGCCACGTGTCGACACGTGGGTGCTTTGCGCATGAGCGCTGGTCGCTCGAGCGCAAGCGCGCCACGTGTCGGCGCGCCCGGACGCAGAGCGCTGGAGCGCAAGCGCGCCACGTGTCGGCACGCGGGCGCCTTGCGCTCGGGTGCAGAGCGCTGGAGCGCAAGCGCGCCACATGTCGGCACGCGGGCGCCTTGCGCTCGCACGCAGTGCGCTTGAGCGCAAGCACGCCACGTGTCGGCACGCGGGCGCCTTGCGCTGGAGCGCAAGCGCGCCACGTGTCTGCACGCGGGCGCTTTGCGCTCGAGCGTAAGGGCGCTAGAGCGCAAACGCGCCACGTGTCGGCACGTGGGCGCTTTGCGCTCGAGCGCTAGCGCGCCACGTGTCGGCACGTGGGCGCTCGGCGCTTGAGCGCTCGGGCGCCGGCGAGGAAAAGAGGGATTTTAGCCCCAGAAACCAGAAGCTATGCTTCAGAAAGGAAATATTTATTATATATATATATGGAGTTAAACTCCTAGGATGTGTTCAAGTTGATTAAGGGGGTTCTTCTTCTTCCTCCTGTGGTTTGGCCGGATCTTGAAGATCAAGAGATGTAAGATCTAAAAATCTCTTCTTTTGATATCTAATGACAGATCCAAGCTCCCCTTGGTGGGTTTTATGGTGAAAAACTATTTAGTTTTGGAAAAGGAAGAGTAAAACTCTTGATTTAATTCAAAGAAAGAAAAAGGTTTGAAACCTTCAGAAAAGGGAAAGATGTACAAACCCTAGGTTTTTGAGAGAATGGAAAAAGTTGTTTTTTTTATTCATCATCATGTTGCCTTTTATAGGCTTACATATTTACATATAGCCCCTTCGGCTTTACAAAAATGGCATTTTAGCAATCCCATGGCTCATGTGTCATTTCATTTTTGCACATAAGCCATGGGCTTACAAAATATTGGCTTTATGCCCATTTTGTTTACATTCATGCATAAACAATTACATAAAAATTATTTATCACATGATTTTGTTGTTGGCATGGGGAGGCTGGCCGCGGGCTCGACTTGGGCATGGACCCGCTTGACCTGGGGTTGACTTTGACTTTGACTTGGTCAACCGGGGTGTAAATTTTTACCCCAACAAATTGCCCCCCATCAATGAATGCACACCGCACATGTGGGTCGTGAGCATGAAATTGATGGTTCTTTTGCGTGGAGGCGACTTGCTTTGGCTCCCTTTTTTTTTGGATGCACTGCCCTTTTTACGACATAGACGGTTGATACTTGACGCGTCTCCGAGACGGAGTATCTGTGGTAGACGTTTCCCTGGCCCGGAGTGATCTGGTTCCCAATTTGTGGGAAGCCTGCACTGCCCTTTTTACGACATGGACGGTCGACGCTCTGATCCGGAGCGATTTGGTAGACGTGTCCACGGGACGGAGTGTCTGCTTGACGTTTCCCCGGCACGGAGTATCGCTGTTGGACGTTTCCCTGATGCGGAGTGTCTGTGTTGGACGTTTCCCCGATGCAGAGTGTCGCCGGTTGACGTGTCCCTGATGCGGAGTTTCTGTGTTGGACGTTTCCGCGATGCAGAGTGTCGCTGGTTGACGTGTCCCCGGGACGGAGTGTCTGCTTGACGTTTCCCCAGCACGGGGTGTCGCTGTTAGACGTTTCCCTGATGCGGAGTGTCTGTGTTGGACGTTTCCCCGATGCAGTGTGTCGCTGGTTGACGTGTCCCCGGCACGGAGTGTCGCTGATCGACTTTTCCCCGGCGCGGAGTGTCGGTGGTTGAATTTTTCCCGGCGCGGAGTGTCGCTGGTCGACTTTTCCCCGGTGCGGAGTGTCGCTGGTCGACTTGTCCCCGGCACGGAGTGTCGCTGGTCGACTTGTCCCCGGCACGGAGTGTCGCTGGTCGACTTTTCCCCGGCGCGGAGTGTCGGTGGTCGACTTTTCCCCGGCGCGGAGTATCGGTGGTCGACTTTTCCCCGGCGCGGAGTGTCGCTGGTCGACTTTTCCCCGGCGCGGAGTGTCGCTGGTCGACTTTTCCCCGGCGCGGAGTGTCGCTGGTCGACTTTGACTTTTCCCCGGCGCGGAGTGTCGCTGATCGACTTTTCCCCGGCGCGGAGTGTCGGTGGTTGACTTTTCCCCAGCATGGAGTGTCGCTGATCGACTTTTCCCCGGCGCGGAGTGTTGCTGTTTGATTCCGAGTCGAAGCATAATTCCGACATGGAAGGCAGATACTCCTGAGGCGAAGCATGATTTCGACACGGGGTATATTCTGATACGAAACATGATTCCGCCGCAGGGGTTGTTGGTTTGATTTGTTTGATTTGAGTTGACATCAGCATCGCTATACTGGAATATGGTACCAGGAGCGAATCATCATCCGTCTTTGAGAGGATTTGGGAATTGGGGTTTTTGTTTGGCATCTACATTGCTGCACTGGAATAATGCCAGGAGCAACTCATCATTTGCCCCGAGAGGATTTGGGAATTGGTTTTTGTTTGGCATCTGCATTGCTGCACTGGGATAATGCCAGGAGCAACTCATCATTTGCCCCGAGAGGATTTGGGAATTGGTTTTTGTTTGGCATCTGCATTGCTGCACTGGGATAATGCCAGGAGCAACTCATCATTTGCCCCGGAAGATTTGGGAGCAACTCATCATTTGCCCCGAAAGGATTTGGGAATTGGTTTTTGTTTGGCATCTGTATTGCTGCACTGGGATAATGCCAGGAGCAACTCGTCATTTGTCCCGGAAGGATTTAGGAATTGGTTTTTGTTTGGCATCTGCATTGCTGCACTGGAATAATGCCAGGAGCAACTCATCATTTGTCCCGGAAGGATTTAGGAATTGGTGGCTTAGAAGACAGGTTTAGATCCCTATCACCTAGGGCTTTTCAATTTTGTGAGACGTAAGGGTCTCACAAAGCATTTTCTCCTTAGGAGTCGTAGGGACTCCTAAGTGTGTTGCTCTTTTGTGAGTCGTAAAGATCTCACGCGGTAATTTTCTCCTCACAAAGTCGAGAGGACCTTGTGAGTGCATTTCATCTCCTTTTTTTCTTTTACGAGTTTGCGCCCTTTCGGGTTTTCACAAACTCGCCGGCAGTCCTGCTGTTTTTACTCACGGAACCCTTTCGGGTTTTCATCCGTGCCCATTTTGCTTGTGGACATACCTTTTTTTATTATTATTATTATTATTTTTTTGGACTTTGAATGTAGTCTCACCGGTAGGACTTGGGAGAGATTGAGATTGTTTTTACGCCCGTGGATTGTATACGGTTTTGCAGAATGTATGATCCAGACCGTAGGGCCGGAAAAATTTTGAGATTTTGTTGGCGTCTGCATCACTGCGCTGGAATATGGTACCAGGAGCGACTCATCATTTGCTATTGGGGTATGGGAGATGGAATTTGGTTGGCGTCTGCATCGCTGCACTGGAATATGGTACCAGGAGCGACTCATCATTCGCCACTTGGGGATTGGGGAACGATGGGTTAGGAGACAGGTTTAGATCCCTATCGCCTAAGGCTTTTCAATTTTATGGGCTGTGAGGATCCCATAAAAGCATTTTCTCCCTACGAGTCGTAAGGATCTCGCAGGTGTATTTTCTCCTTAGGAGTCGTGAGGACTTCTAAGTGTGTTTTTCCTTTATGAGTCGTAAGGATCCCACAAAGGTTTGTTCTCCTCATGTATCGTGAGGACACATGAGTGGGTCTTCTCAATGGAGCATAATTCCAAAGGCGGAGACCAGCCGCGTAACCGGTGATTGCGGTGGGGCATGGGTATGAAGAGAATTATTTGAGCCCGTGGATTGTATACGGTAGTCAATTTGGGGACTAACCGTAGGGCCGGAAGAATTTTGGGAAACTGGATTTTAGTCGGCGTCTGCATCGCTGCACTGGAATATGGTACCAGGAGCGACTCATCATTCGCCGTTTTTTTTTGTTTGTTTGTGTTTTTTTTTGTTTTACCGCGATTTCTCTATCATTTCGGCTTTTCTTATCGCGAAGATCGCGATTGCCCTATCATTTCGGCTTTTATTCGCGGTTGCCCCATCATTTCGGCTTTATTTTCATCTTTATTTTATTCGTTGATTTTTATTGCGAGTTGCCCCATCATTTCGGCTTTTCTTTATTTTTATTTTATTTACACATTTTTTTGTCTATTTACATATATATATATATATATATATATATATATATATATATATTTCTTTACATTCCCAGTTTAACGACTTAGAGGTCGACGGTTCCCAGTTTAACGACGTGGTGGTCATCAGGTGTTCCCAGTTTAACGACGTGGTGGTCATTTTTTCTTATCTCAGCTCCTTGAACTTTGATCTTGGCGGGGCTGTGTTGATGACCTAGCTCTGTGGCTTGCCGATACATCCGAGGATTGTGAGGGTTTTCCAAGCTTATATTGGTCCTCTGCCCAATCTTTGAAAATATAGCAGTCTTCGATGGTATGACCCACCACTCTATGATATGGGCAGTATATGGGATTGTCGGTCATGTTCATTTCCTGTGGCCTCTTTGGAACAAGCAGTTACAGACCGTTGTTCAAGGTGTCTATGAATATTTTGCTGACTTCATCCCTCCTGAAGGAGTATACCTTCTTCTTTCTCTTCATTGGAATAGGTGCCTTTACTGATACTGGTCCTTGAGGCCGATCGGTCTTTGGTTCGCCCTTTTCAGATAATGGCACATGTCTGAGAGGATTAGGTTCCCGAAAAGCTTCGGTCTCCATTTGCATGAAATCGGCGGTCGTAGCTTGACTGTTTGCTAACGCGCCTTTAGACAGTTCTATCTCTTCCGTCTTGTATTGCCTTTCGACCCAATCTTTGAAGACGAAGCAGTCCTCAATGGCATGACCTATCACCCTGTGATAGGGGCAATATTCTGGGTCGTCGGTCATATTCGCTTCTTGTGGTCTCTTTGATTCCGGCAGTTGTAGACCGTTTCTTAGGGCGTCCCTGAATATCTTGTGGACTTTTTCCCTTAATATTTTCTAAAGTGTATGTGACATGGCAATTACCGATGATGATGTGTGTGAGCCAGCAAGCAAGTGTTTGTAGACATACGCATCATCGGTAATGGTGCTGGTGTCCTGATAACATGGGTTCAATATAACAATAAAAACACATTTAAACATGCGATGCGATGCGAATAGCAAGAATATGCGGAAAAAGAATAATAAACGCAATAATAAGGAATCTACATTAATATACACGAGTCATACAGTTTGGCATTGAAATAGCACGAATCGTGGTGTTTAGAAAATTGGGTTATGGTGTTTTTAAGAAAAGATTCGTCCTTTGAAATATCCGTAGTATCCCTTGGTCTGTCTTTAAAATACTCACGATTCGTTAGTTTTGGAAATAAGTATGACTCGAGCCCAGTCTAACATCTACTAAGTAAACTACATGACTAAACTAACAGACTAATCGAAAGGGTAAGGAAAACCACCTAAGTCTGAGTCGATATATATATATATATATATAGTCGGTGATCCCGCCTCAATAGTATCACGTATGATACAATATATATAATATGACATCCTCGAGTCAAGAGTGCGGATCTAACATCATAATTATATCTCGTACGGTAAATCCATCGTACGGCATCCCAAATCTGGGTACGGGTCGAATATCACATTTATCTCATTTTTCATCTGGTATCCTTATCATTATATCATGAATTAGGGGTACTGATCTAAAGTCTAGTACATTCTGATACCCTCAACGTATATATATATATATATATATGCGTGTGTATGAAAACATATCTCCTAAAGACCCGCTATAATCGCATGTCGTATCTCATAATACTAACTAAATCACATCACCGATCTCGTGGCATCATGCTCAATCTCATCGGCTCATCTCCAAGTAACACATACTATCCTCATTATCCATGTATATGTATACATATATATACACACACACACACATACATACATACTCACATGCATATATGTATGTATATATATATCCCCATATACGCACAAGTAAATCAAAAGTATGCGCACGTGTGTGTGCGTGTATGTAAACCTTATTCTAGGGTTCGCGACTAAGAAACTAACTAACGACACTATCATCCATTTATACTAGAATTAACCCATGATCTTCTAAGATCAAACTTGCTAACTAACCAAGTTCACATAACACATATTCATTTATAAATATAATATATCATAGGCTACACTACGAACTGCGGGGGTGCTATTCGCCATCCACCCGACTTCCCCCGTAGATATATATCTACTCACCTTGATCCTTGCTTGCCGAAGTCGATGTCACCAACCTATTCTTCACCATCCGAAGTCCACGTGGGGGTACCTACATATCACACGTAATATCGTAAACCGAAATCGCACACGAAAACCAAAACGGTACGCGTATCACACATAGGTTAAAACCTATGGTCTACACATGTAAGAATAACCAAACAACCCCCGTCTCTGACGTACAAACATCAGACGACGGGACACAATATCGAATACCAAATCCCAATTCATTAAAAGTCGCAATACGAAATCAGAAACGATGCAAAACACTTCCAGATTATACCCTAGGTGCAATTAGCCAATTTTGCATATGGGAGGGGTCTAGTTTACTGAAGATAAAGCCATGTACCAAACACTGACCTAACCACCCCTACCCTGGCAGCAAATTGCGTCCAGAAGGAATATAATTGCGGCCACTTGATGGAATTGGGGTCCCGGGTTTCAGTTGTAGCTTCTAGGATGCCTGTTTGTATCACTGTAATCGCTAAATATTTTTCAGGTTCCCCGGGTCATAGCAGATCTCTAAAACACACCAAATTTCCTACACAATTCCAATATCGGCAAATCTAAAGTTCGTAACTTAGGGTTTAGTCTCAGGTTTTGTCCTGAATTCTAGCACTAGAGGGGTTGTGTGGCCTCTACTAACCTCAATTACACTTTTGGATTCAATTCAAACCCTAACCTTAACTTGGAATTTTCAAAGTCCACTAATCCTCACTAAAACACTTCTAAACATGTATGGATGCTAAAGTGAAAGAAATATTATACTAATGGTAAAGAAAATACCTCATTTGGCAACTCAAGAAAATTCTTGAGTTGCCCTAAGTCTTCAAAATCCAATTTTTCTTGGTCCAAAATACTTTTAGTGAGCTTGTGCACATTTTTAGTGAAGGCAAGATGATGTTTTGATGAGTGTTTTGGGTTGTGTGAGGAGGTAAAGGAGGGAGGAGATGGAGGGCAGCCATGGAGAAAGAGGAGAGGAAAATGATGAAGAACAATGAGGGGGAAACAAATGGGACTTGGTCAAATGACCCATTACCTCTCTCTCTCTCTCTCTCGCCCATACCCAATATTCTAATCCTTTTTCTTTCTTTTGTAAACCAAAATGAAAACAAAGCCATGCTATAACTAAAAGAGAAAGACATGGTAAAATAAATGTGACAAATGCTAGCAAATATGATATGGTGCATGTCACATGCACAAAACACAATCAATGTCTAATTAGCGAACACTAATCAAGTTTAGAAATAAACTTGTATATAATTAATTATAAAAATTTATAATTTGCCTAAATCACATAAATCCCTCCAAAAATCACCATTCAATTTAATTTTCCAATTTATCGTTATATAATTATACCGCATTATTAAAATATTCATAATATTTATTATTTAATTATTTAAATTCCCAAAAATAATAATTTTTTTTCTGAAATGTTACACCTTCTCCTTCCTCAAGGTTCTAAATATTCTTCCCTTTTTTTTAATTAAATCAAGAGTTTCACTCTTTCTTTTCAAAAAATAAACACTTTTTCACCATCAAATCCTTAAAGGGGAGCTCAGATCTTCCATCAGATCTCAAAAAGGGGAGATTTTTAAATCTCACCTCCCTTTTCTCCAAGATCCAGCCAACAGAAGAGGAGGAAGAAGGGGACCTATCTCCAAAAATCCCATGTTGGGAAGATCCAAGGCTCAGAAGAAAATCCAGGGCTAAAGGGGAGAAGAAAGGGGTACCCTTTGATCATCCCCAAAGATTTCTAGGAGTTTAACTCCATTCAAGATCTGTTGGAGTTTAACTCCATAAATCAAACCCTTTTTTATAGGAGTTCAACTCCATTCAACATCTGTTGGAGTTTAACTCCGTAAATAAAAACCCTCTATCGGAGTTTAACTCCTATTTCCGGGGCTAAAAGCCCCATTCTTTCCGCCGACGCCCAAGCGCCCACGTGCCGGACGCGTGAGGCGCTAGCGCCAAAGCGCCCATGTGCCAGGCTCCCTAACGTCTTTAAGATGCTCCTCACCCTACCTTTTCCCATGCACTCCACACTAAATATACCTCCCCCGCTAGAAAAAATTTCTAACGGGGTGCTACCCCGCACCATGTAAGGAGGCTGCTAGCCCCCTTGACCTCTCAGCCCGCTATCCGGGTAGCGGGATGCCCGTAAACTCTGCGGGGCCCCCGATATATCCAAAAACCCTCAAGACACACATACGCACACTGCACATTGAGTTCGCATGACCAGTTTGACCTGTCAATCGACGGTTCTCTCACTCTAAAGACGAGGGGTAATTAACGACAGTTTAGTCCGCGGCTGCCGGAGATTCGGATCCCCACAATCAATAAACCCCTGCCTACCCTAGGCAGGGGGAATCTATAGTACGCCCGACAAGCGACGCGTATTCCCATCTCAATGGGGTGACGAAAAACACCCTACAGTTATATTCTTTTTTATGCAACAAAGAAACTGATATAATATTGCACATCATATTTGGTACGTAATAACAGTCGTTCAGAATCATTGTATTACCATTTGGTAATATTAGGTGATATTCGCCAACTGTTTTAGCTGGAACAATTGCTTCATTCTTTACTTTTAGAGACATATCACCCTTTCCCAGTTCTCTACCTCTCCTTAACCCATGTAACAAATTACATACGCGAGATTCTGATCCGGTATCCAATACCCAGGACGTAGAGCATACTGAGAAACAGTTCTCGGTAACGAACACACCGGAAGAAGATACATCATCATGCTCATTCTTCGTTCGGGTTGCGTGGGAATCCTGATATTCCTCTATTCCTTGCTCAGACTTATGACAATCATAAAAAAAGCGGAACCAACGTTCCCCGGCTCAGTATAATAAGTTGGTTCGGTCAATACATCCATATTATTATCTTGATTAAGGCGTATCATGGTCTCTACCTGGAGAGAGAGAGAGAGAGAGAGAGAGAGAGAGAGAAGGAAACGCTTTAGCGTGCGCTCTTTGCAAGATTAGATTGGTTATTATCTTATCTAATCAGAATGGCTCTCACTGTTTTTATCAAATCTTCCTTCAAACCATAAAAGGTAAGATTAGCCGGGATTAAATACACCCTGCAAGTTCACCAATCAGTCAACCAGGCAGGTATTGGTACTTCGAGCGAGTCTCCCCATACTTTCACATGGAACTAATTAAATAAGCTCGTTTCCGCGGGGGCATAATCCCGTTAATACCTTTCTTAGACACCTACTGGATCAGCTAATTGTAAAGTGGAAAACTCTCACAGGAGTAACTCTTACTCGTAGTAGGTATTTGGATCCAACTATCTCATAGAAGGTATGCAATCTCATTGCAAATTTCAACACTTGAAATTCCCAATATCTGATTTTACCCCTAACGACCTATGACCTTGACGGAGGTCAACAAACCATAGGCCGCTAGTCAAGTTCAATCCGTCATTTCATGATTGAATTAAACCCACCCGCACGACTCTTGACGGAGGTCAATAAGGCCGTACGACTACCCTAATCCAATCGCATCATACGCAGCAGATAAGCACTAATCAGGTACCGCACACTACGTCTTGACGGAGGCTAACAAACGCAGCATGAATATAAAATAGCACTTATCTGAAATGACAGAGGGTTACGACTGGTTTTGAACGTTTAACGTAATGAACTTGATATCGTTGTAGAATATAGTGCTTTTAAAAGGAGTGGTTTTGTAGCATTTGCTAGTTTTTCTAAAGAGATCACTCCCGGTGAAGGGATTTCGGTTCTTTCCTCATCGAATGAGGTGCTGGATATTCATCAAGGAACACTACTGTACAAAGCAAAAACTAGTGAAGCTATCAAAACAAAACCGAGTGGGTTGTAGCATTTGCTAGTTTTGCTAAAGAGGTCACTTCCGGTAAAGGGATCTCGGCTCTTTGCTCATCGAATGAGGTGCTGGATATTCATCAAGGAATACCACTACGCAAAGCAAAATCTAGAGCTACCTTTTTAAAAATTTTGATTCTACAACATCTTTATGTTTCTTTTCTTTCCATTAATCTCATTAATGAAGTCACATCATTTATGTTTCCCTAAACATCACAGAAAAGAAACAAAAATAGAACGTATGCTTATGCCATCCGCATTCGCCACGGGGCCCCGTCATGCACCGTTAGGTTACTTAACTAACGGCAGAGCGGGGACTGGACTAGCACGGGTGCAAAACATAAGCAACGTTTATTATATATATCATATATATATAGCATTCGTCTCACGCAGTTATATGATCACATCACAGAACACAAGCAGCAGAAGTCAACATATGAAATATTAGATATATTAGGAGGTTCGTGTTTTAAATTCAGCCAATAATGAAAAACACGGATTTCACGATCGTGATGAATAGCCAAACCCATATCCCTAGACCCCTACGAGAGCGGCAAGCAACCCTGCCAATTCTAGAGTTAGGAGACCCGGTCTTGACTCCTCGAGACGGTCTCCTACTGGACTCTAGAACCCGATTACTTATGCTTCCCGCCTTGGGTCTATCCTAATGCGGAAAAGTAAATAATATACATCAATGGTGATATCATCCTCAATCTGGAAGTGTCCCAATAAAAGAATATTACATACAATTTTTACATGAATGAAAATCGAAAAACTCTCATCTCACGCAAAAAAACCCGGCTATTCAATCACGACGATCCGATATAACATATCACAGCAACACATAACATCACATGTCATCAACGTTAGTAAATATGTGTATCCCGAATTCCGTTGACATATAGCAACGAGATCGGGGATACACCACATATTACACTTACGGTCGCAGAAAAGAATTGAAAAACTGCAATAATTAGAATCCGCAAACTCTTTAGACATCATAAACTCGGAATATCTCATATTCCGAATTTCATGCCTAACCCTTATAAACCTTGCATTTTAGTCTCAAATTGAAAACTCTTTTCAATAAGCAATCGGATAATTCAATAAGATTCCCGAATAGGTGTTTGCGTACTATACGCGATTGCGACGGAGTTTTGATCCGAATCGAAACTCCGTGGCAATCGATCAACGAGACTAAAACGCTAGATTTATAAAACACTAACTAGTTTTCACAAAACTAATTATTGTGGATTCTAAATATTGTATCATATATCATCATAATCTTGACGACATTAAACATTTCGATCGATTTATCAAAAACCCACAAATCACAGAGACCTCAACAACTTGAGTCTCACTAAAAATACCCAAAAATGTCAAATATCACAATGGAGCAGCACAAAAAGCACGATACCATAATCCCTCAAACTTGCGGCGGAATCACGGCTAAACTAGGGTTTAGGCCGCAGTTCCGCGGCGGTTTAAATAAATTGGGTCCTCGTTTTTCTTGAGGATCCATAAAATACCCTGCACGATTTTTTGACTATTTTTAATCTGGAAAATTTCAACTTTTGAAAAATGGACAGAAACTTGATAAAAATGGGTTTCGAAGCTCGATCGAATACTTTAACGTCGTAAAGACATCCCCTAATGTTCTAACTTGGCTCTGATACCATGAAAGTGTATCCTAGCACCACCACAAGGTTAAAACCGGCATCAAGCATGCAATTTTCAAATTTACATGGTGCTAAGCTACACTATCCAAAGATCTAACTAGATTATTAGGGTTTAAAGCATGATATAATAAAAAGTACACTAAGAGATAGAGACTACAACCTTTGTAGACCAAGTCCTTCTCTTCTATAGCTTCGGGTAGTAGTCCCTACGACTCCTCTAGGCTCCACTTCAAGAACGGATCGAGCTTACTTCGTGACCTTCGTATCGAAAATGATCCATCCGAAACTTCTCTAATACAAGCTATCTCTTCACTAATCTTTCTTTAGTGAAGAAAACACCCTAAACTCAAGTGCTAATCAAGTGTAGGATGGTGAAGTAGGGATTCTAAGCTCACTTAGGATTTATCCAAAACCCTATGGTTCATATCACATGTGAGGGTTAGAACTTAGAGGAGGAGGAAGAAGAAGATGGAAAGAGCTAGAGAATGAACTAAGGCAATGAGCTCATCTATGTGAATAATGAAGAATGGCTCAAATAAAACCCTCACTCATTGAAGCATGGAATCTCTCTCAATAATAAAATGGAACCATGCTTCAATAGTGCAAGAAAAACCAATAAAAAATGACCAAGCCATGCCTCACCATTCCACAAATATCTCCCCATTTTGTCACCTCATTTCTATTTTCCCAAAATAGAAATTCCATGCTTTATATATATATATATATATCGAGAGAGAGAGAGAGAAAGAGAGAGAGAGAATAATGGAGGAAAGAGGCCATACGAGGGAATTTCCTCCTATGGCATCAAAAAAATACGTCCTCCCTCGTTTTTTCCGACGATCAGCACACATCATCTTCATCGTTATAATCTAAGATGTGGGTACACCAGATTTCATGTGATTCTACAACTTTTTCACCGTTGATTTAGCAATGTAAAAAGTTTTGTTATCGGTAAACCGTTAATTTTGAACTCACTAAATCAACGGTGAAAAAGTTGTAGAATCACATGAAATTTGGTGTACCCACATCTTAGATGATAACGATGAAGATGATGGATGCCGATCGTCGAAAAAAATGAGGAAAGACGTACTTTTTCGATGCCATAGGAGGAAATTCCCTCCTATGGCATCTTTCCTCCATTATTCTCATATATATATATATATATATATATATATATATATATATATCACATATATAATTATATATAAAGAGTAGAAAATAATTAGTGAGCTATAATATTAGTTAATATATAATTATATCAAATATATATCATATTATTAAATCAACACTTCATTCAATAATCCGGTTATATCACATATAACCGACTAATATCATTTATCTGTATATCACATTATCAAATCAACACTTGATTCAATAATCCGGTTATATCACATATAATCTAACCGATATCAAATTACCGCCAGGTTAGAATACGGGATCACATACTCATATTTAATCAGGCCCCCCGTACATATCAACATATATGCCCTACTTCGTTTCGCTTGAACTATGAAAGCTCTGTGTGGGACTCTAAAGGCTCGTCAATACGCCAGCAGTAGGTAATAATTACATCAGTTACCCACAAGCCGTCAGCGGTACTAGCTGGATGTAACAGCTACCCAGGTATTGAGTGAATAGAAGATCAACAAGTAAGCTTGTCCAAACTCTCATGAAGCCTATAAGTAACACTTAGCGTATAGTTCGGTCTTTTCATCTGATATGTCGCATATCGACTCTAGGGGTGGAATCATCAGACCCCAGTAACTTGATAAGTCATGCCGATGTATGGCTCATAACGGTTCGAGAAACTACTGATAACACTTACCAGTAAATCTCACCATTCATGGCCAGGACTTACTGTTATAACCAATTGAGCATAGCGTAACATCAACTCCCAATACCGGGAGAGACGAAACCCCTCCTATTGTTCACTGCCTCCATGTGACTCGGGACTGTACCCAAAATCCACCTGTTTGCATGACTCCTTTGAGTCGTGGTAGGGAGGAAATCAAAGCACAGTGGGAGCCACACAAGACACTATGACGATCTCGGGTTTACAGACTAATCTGTACCAGTGTCACCAGAGAACCGCTATAGATATGGTACCATTTAGGAGTTCTCGGCGAGTCCTGTTCGGTGTACCCATTCTCTAATGAGCACACGTGTACAATTTTTGATGTCAAACACCAATGGTTATGGGATCAACCATCGCCCCCTATAAGGTCAAGAAACGTACACACTAGTCTACTCTGGAATATCGATGTCCTGTCTCGATATCCCCTCGACTGGGAACAATTAAAGGATGTGCTTGTGGACTATACAAGTCCCAGTAGTATGATCCGCATCATAGTCCTGGTAGTCAAGCAAACATCCTAAGGGTTTTATCAACATGTTTCAGAGAGACGGTATAATAATACAAGTGTACATGTTAAGATAAAAAGCAAACAGATAGCATACTATCATGTCTGACAAGAAAGTCCTCTATATATATGTCCAAACATCCACTATATCATACAATAATGGCTTCTAGGGCATACATATTCCTAACATCTTTTTTGTTGGATTCTTTTTTTTAACCGGTATTTTAAGCATAGGTTAAATATAAACTGTTATATTTAACAGATAGTTTAAAGTAGCGGTTAACTATAACGGTTTTGATTTGTTGTATAATTTTTTATCCAACGTTGATGTTAACCGCTACTTTAAGTAGCAGTAAACATCAATGTTGGATAAAAAAAGAATCCAATAAATCATAACCGCTATTTTAAGTAGCGGTCAAAATAAAAAATAATCCAACAAGTTAGAACCGCTACTTAAAATAGAGGTTAACATCAACGTTGGATAAAAAAGAAGAAGAAATAGTAGTGGAAACAGACGAAAAAACGATAGAACTCGTTGATTTATGTTATAAAATCGATCTAAGAAACATGAGAATACCCAGGAACAATCGCAATTCAAACTACAGGAAAAAAATTCCCAATTTACATCTAAAAACCCTAACAAAAATCCCCAAAAATTAACAAATCCTATACTAATTAAAGTAATTAATTTACTTTATGAAATCGATTCAAGAATCAAGAGAATACACAACAAGAATCGCAGTTCAAGTTATAGCAAAAATTGTCCAAGTTTGATCTCAAAATTCTAAACCGCTGAAACTGTTGGAGCGGTCTTCTCTTTTATATAATATGAACCGCTACTTTAAATAGATGTTAAATATTTTAACTTATCGTTTAAATAGCGGTTAAATCTGAATCTTTTATTCTAACCACTATTTTAAGTAGCGATTAAAATAAATGGTTCAGATTTGTTGAATTAATTAATTTATCGAACGTTGTATCTGAGTCCCTAAAATTTTATAATCTAAACTCATGATCACCTAAGAAACCAAAACATAATGAAAAAACAAACATTAACATATCAATCCAGTAGATTTCATATTCTATAACGGTAGATGATTATTTAGAGAGGGAAAATACGAATTTAAGTCGGCAAACTATCGCATCTATTTGGGAATTATCCATATGGTAAATATGGAATGTTTTTATTATTATTTTGGGCCTCCAAACTTTCATAATATCAAAACATAGGCTCTAAACTTATAAGCTTGGTATTTTCAAAAAGAACCCCTAACACTCATTCAAATTCTGTTAAATATAACGGTTTTGAGGCTATAAAAGACCGAAATACTCTTACATGGCTATAAATATTTCATTTGTCCTCCATCGCTCTCTCTCTGCCCCCTCCTTTTCCGGCGAGGTCGATGAATACAAGAATGAGAGGAAGAGTGAGAGGAATAAGGGAGAGGATGAGAGTTTGCCTGAGGAGTTAGGGGATGTCGATGGAGATGAGGTTGGGATCAAGCAAGAATGGTTGTCTCTGCAAGCCACCATTGATTACGTGGAAGAAGAAGAAGAAGGAAAGATGATGGCGCAAATCGAATCAGGTGAGAAGAAGAAGAGAAGAGAAGAAGAAAAGAAGGGTAGTTTTGTCTTATATTTAGGATTTAATCTTTGAATTTAATGGTTGAGGTTTTTTAGTTATACTTTAAGTTTGGAGGTGTTCTTTTTCAAAATACTAAGTTGCAGTGTCTTTTTGCAATTATGGAAGTTGAGGATCCAAAAATTTTATTAAAAAAAACCCATATGGAGTATCCCTTGTATGAAATTTTTGTCACATCCATGTAAAATGGTTTTTTAGACATTGGTCCCTTCCCCTTTTCTGTCCCTGGTGTTGCCAAGGAAATGGAAAGCACAAAAGGGAATGAAAGAGGTAGAAGGTGGTGGGCGCTTTTGTTGTGCATGAAGCACAAATGGCATTCATTCACAAATCTTACAACTTCAATTCAAATGATTGCCCTTCGAATCACATGGCATGTTGAAGAACAAATGCATCCCAACAAAGGCAAATATTTCCCTTTTTTTAAGGCTTATTCCGTAGAAACAACCACGTGGTATACTCGAGTGTTCCAAACCATCATCTAGTTCGAACTCATCACGAAACCCCTGAACTTTTAATTTGTTATACAAAACCCCTATGTGGTTTGATTTGTGATTTTTTTTGGCGATTAACGGGTCATGTGATCCTATATTTGACCAATTCTAATAGTTTTATCCTAAACTATTCATCCTAATCTCATTATATCAACTCTTTTTAATCTAAATTTCAAATTCAATTTCAATTTGAAGCTTCTTCTCCAAATACTCAAACTTAAAGTCTTACTTTACAATTTATGGCAAATTGGCCACTAAATAGCATTGCGAATATGGTTTATATTCAATGTATCTAGAGAATCTATATTTTTATTAAAACAAAAGGTTAATTCATCCATTTTTTGTAATAAATAACCGGAAAGGTTTTGGTGATGGGTTTAAATCACAATATGGTTTTGGAAAAAACCCTAGTGCCGTTTTTGTGAAATAAACCCTTTTTTTATTGAAAAAGAAAAATCCATTAAATCAAGGGGCTATCAATATGGTGTAATTAAAATGGATTTTCTCAACAACAAAAAGAATTGTGTAATTAAAATGAAATGAGCTACAAATCAGTCCTCGAAGGGAATGAAAAAAACACTAGCAAAATATACTATGGTAGTATCCAATTACATATTACTTTGATTTGGAACTATCGTATTCAGATGCGTATTTTTATGGAGTGCGGGGTGGGGCGGGAGGTGGGGGGACGAAATAGTAGATAGAGCCAAGATCAATATAGTATATGGACATGATCACATTAAAATATTTAATACATTAGTGCAAGACAGTTATGACCAGAAAAGGAGGAGTTCAAATAGTTCATAGATGAAATGTTGGATCATAAGAATAATAGTTAACGTCACGAAAATCAATTTTTTTGGATTAGCTCATCACTATCATCATAAAAACGAGAGATATCTTCAAAATGCAGATTATTACAAAAAAATTTAGGTCTGGGTTGTGTAGGAGCAAGTATATTATTAATAATTTAATATCGCAAAGCAAGTTTTAAACCCGAATATCTGACCCGCTATGATTTTTAATAGTTAAATAATGTTGGATCAGCTAACCCAGGAAACAATGAGCAGTAGATCAGTTGGTCGTGGGCCTTCCCTTCGGGAAGAGTGCGGGGTACTAACCGCATAAAACCCAGAACGAATCCTACGAAACGAAACGTTGTTTCGTACGAAACACGAAATGAATTGTACGAAACGAAACGGAGACAATTCGATACGAATCGTAAGTCTGTATCATGTTACTAATGAATCGGTCGATACACATCTTATATCGTGTGAAACGATATGAAACGAAACACGAAGCACGCTATACATTATTTAACTATTAAAAATCATAGCGGGTCATATATTCAGGTTTAAAACTTGCTTTGCGATATTAAATTATTAATAATATACTTGCTTCCACACAATCCAGACCTAAATTTTTTTGTAATAATCTGCATTTTGAAGATATCTCTCGTTTTTATGATGATAGTGATGAGATAATCCAAAAAAATTGATTTTCATGACGTTAACTATTATTCTTATGAACAGTGAAACCTATCATGTTTATGTTTTCTGAATTATGATATATGAATGAATGTTTTGACTATTATTCTTATGAACAATGAAACCTATCATATTTATGTTTTCTAAAATTTTCTGAATTATGATGTATGAATGAATGTTTTCTGAATTATGATATATGAATGAATGTTTTGTACCGTTTCAACGTTTCATTGCAACTGTATGAATTTGTGTGATTTATATAGATGTATTTGTACGGTTATTATTCGGAAATTTGTTTTAGCTTGGATATGGCTCTATTTTGATTAAAAAAAATGATCATTTTTAAATCATAATTACTTATATACATAATTACATAATTACTTACATAATTACATAATTACTTCGTTGGAATTTTTTTCCATACAAAACACAAGACAAGACACGATAAATAAAAAAATGTAAAACGAAACATATCTCGATCTACCTCGTGTATCTTCCGAAGCTGCATGATTTCTCATGACATCCGAAGCATATATCCCAATGTGTGTCCCTTTGGCTTCTCAAGAATCTATTGACAACGACAGAGCTATTTAGGCCATTGCGATCACACACGTGTGAGAGAATCCCATTGCAAGATCTTAACGTTAGAAAATTTCATCTTTGAATGTCGTTGTTGGATTTTCTAGGCTATTTATTCTAATGGTACTAAATATTTAAAAGGTGTTTCTATTGAGCCCTTTAATAACATATGAATTTTCTCGCATGGTCTCCTTTTCTTAATGTAACACTCGATATGATAAGCACAAATGATTTATAGTTGAGAATAAAGTCGACTGCTAATAGATGCAAAAAAAAGTTCAACATCCTAACCACAAACAACATAATAACTTGTGGGAGCAAGTCCATGGCCTCTACTCGACCATTTTCTCAGGCATTTCAAGTAGAGAATTGACGGCCTCAATCTCTTCATGCCACAGCGGGAGTGAATCTCCAGGGTAGAAGTTTTTCGTAACGCCGTCACTATTTATCTGTAGAAAAATCTGTAGTTAGGAAGCTGTATTGAAATTTATGCTGAATTAGATATTTACAGTTGATATCTATGTGGGAAAAGGGAATGCAAAACCTTTGACGCTGTGTATGGTTTTAGTGAAAGTGAGAAATGATTGGAAAATGCAAGAAGAAGGTACTATGTTTTTATTTGGCTTCAAAGGAAAGTAGGAATGACATCAAAGAGAAAGCGAGAGATTTCTATCTAGAATTTTCCTTTCCATTTTCTCTATGTTCGCCTGGTGAAAAGTGAAAGTAAAATGGAGACTAACAAATCTTGTAGGATATTTTATGAAATTCATCACATCTTCCCGAGGCCTTGACAGAACTCGGACAAATAAGGTTTGAAAACTTCAGTTTTGACCATTCTCCTTCTGATTTTCATTTTAACTGTTCTATGTTCCTTTCCTTTTCACATTCCGTTGCTTTCACTTTGTTCCTTTCTTTTTCCCTTTCCGTAGCTCTTTTTTTCATTGTCTCCCTAAACAAACACAGCCTACGAGTTTTTACAAATCTACAAACAATATGCTACTTTATGGGTCTTTTCAATGTTGAAGAAATTTAAGTGTCTTCAACACTTAGCACTGTAAAAGGTTGTTAGGTAGGTAATTATATAGATAGCGAGCATTTCAGTCAGGACTAAATTATGATTTGGATGTTCTAAAATTTTGTTGGATGAGCATATAGATGAAAACTGCGAGAGATTACTTACAATCACTGTACGAACGACCCCTCCACTAGCTCCATCACGAGCAATGGCCAGAGAGACAGCTTTTACCACTAGTTTCTGTATCGTGTATAAGAGTTGACAATATTAGCCACAATAAGATCACACTTTATCATCAAGAAATAGTTTCGAATTTCAAAGTGTGCGGCAAATTAATCTTCTTCACAGAATTTCTAAATATGGATTTCATGTTCTCCATTCAGCTTTTTATCTATACAGCTCCTTTTATATAATTATACGGTATCCTTTCAGACTCTATCAATTTACATTCGTTCAAATCTACCCCCTAAACATAACATGAAGCGCCACACTAAGAAACTTTCTAGAGTAGCAGTCAAAAGGTCAACCATCCGTCATTTTTTTTGGATGATCACCACCACCCATCTTGATCTTCATGTCTTGATAAATATGGACACAAATTTTTATGCGATCAAAATACCATTTGCCCTTTGCATTTGGATGGCTGCAAATTTAATTGATTCTCAATAACAAAACAATTAACAGCCCTAGAATGGGTAAAATGTATCAAAACCACATAAAAAAATGTGCAATATGATTTAAAATATGGAGATCAATATGGGTGGTCCAATCATCCACTACGGATATTGATTTTTTGTCCATTACTCTAGAAAATTCCCTATCGTGCCCTTCATGCATTGTATTGGATTAGTGAATCAGAGTGGATTCTCGATGAATGGTCGACTTTTAGAGCCGCCAATACCGGGGCCTCTCTCTCTCTCTCTCTGAATAATGGAGAAGAGATAAGAGGGAATTTCCTCCTATGGCATCAAAAAAATACACCTTTCCGACGATCAGCATTCATCATCTAAGATGTGGATACACGAAATTTCATGTGATTCTACCACCTTTTCACCGTTGATTTAGTGGATGCAAAATTAACGGTTTACCGATAATAAAACTTTTTGCATTGCTAACTCAACGGTGAAAACATGGTAGAATCACATGAAATTTGTTGTATCCATATCTTAGATGATAAATATGAAGATGACGGGTGCCGATTATCAGAGAAAATAGTGTATTTTTTCGACGTCATAGCTTTCGACGTCATAGGAGGAAATTCCCTGCTATGGCCTCTTTTCTTCATTAGGGTAAGACTAATTTACTCCTCTAGGACATAACCGGCTTAATTATGTCATGTGGATAACTACTCCATTTGCCTTTCATTAATGGATAAAGTAGGGGTAGTTTTGGCCATTTTCAAGGAGAGAGAAAGTAAAGAATCTTGGAAATGTAAAAATCCTATGAGATTTTCTCTCCTTATATTAATCAATTGCCTCATTAATTCTAAGATTTTTTTAATCTTTTCTCTCATTGAAAATGACAAAAAATACACTTTTATTCATGAATGAAGGACAACTGGAGTAATTATTTATAGGGCATAACTAAGCTAGTTATGCCATGAATATACGAATATGCTCCTATCGGAAAGATTTGGAGACAAATCCTACCTGTTTATTAACCAATGGATTTGCTTTGGGATGTGTGATTATCAATGATGTGATTAATGAGAAACATAAGAGATTCTCTCCATAATTGCCAGCGCACATCCCAAAGCAAATCCAATGGTTAAGAAATTGGTAGGATTTCCTACCGATATGAGCATAGTCGTACTATATATATATATATATATATATATATATATCATTTTTTGTTATTTATATATTTATATGTGTATATTAATATATATTAAAAAATAAATAAAAATCGGTATCCTCTGAAAAATTGTGAATCCGAATCATATTGTATTCGTATCCGAACCCGTGCTACATACGGTTAAACATTGGAACCTTGCATGGATATTACAAGGTATAATTGAATCTATCATCAGAGAGTAACACAGAAATGTTTGATGGCCGAGTAGTCATAACGTGTCGCTCAAACTGAGTTTAGAATAGGCTACTCGAAAGAACTGATTTGCTAAGATTTCAAGCTGAAAATATATAACGAATCCCAGCATTAGTTCACTGATATTTATTTAGCATACCTCAGCCTCATCTTTGCTCATTCCTTCCTTCCAAGCTTGGTCAAAGAACCCATACAAATAGCTAGAACCAGACCCTGCAAACAAAGAATTAAAGTTACTATTGTTCGACCACTGGCCGAAATGGTAATTTACCCATAAGAGCACAATATATATATATATATATATATATATATATATATATATGAGAATAATGGAGGAAAGAGGCCATAGGAGGGAATTTCCTCCTATGGCTTCGAAAAAATACACCCTCCCTTATTTTTTTCGACGATCGGCACCCACCATCTTCATTGTTATCATCTAAGACGTGGGTACACCAAATTTCATGTGATTCTACAACTTTTTCACTGTTGATTTAGCAATGTAAAAAGTTCTATTGTCGGTAAACCGTTAATTTTGAACCCACTAAATCAACGGTGAAAAAGTTGTAGAATCAAATGAAATTTGGTATACCCACGTCTTAGATGATAATGATGAAGATGGTGCCGATCGTCGGAAAAAATAAGGGAGGGTGTATTTTTTAGACGCCATAGGAGGAAATTCCCTTCTATAGCATCTTTCCTCCATTATCCTCTCTCTCTCTCTCTCTCTCGATATATATATATATATATATATATATATATATATATATATATGGCACAGGAATAAGATTAACCCATTGAAGTACAAAGCTTATGAAAACTATAATATATTGACTTCTAATCTGACTAAAATATATGATTATGAAATGTGGGGACTAATTGAAACACTGAATAAAATATTAGCATGCTGTAAAGGAAGAAAATAAGGGGGGAAATCATTAAAATTGATTATGATCATAAAATGTGGGGATCAATTGAGACTCAAAAAAAATTTGGTCAGGGTTGACTTTGTAAAATTAACATGCCGTAAAGGAAGAAATTGAAGGGGGGGGAATCATGATAGAATCTGCCCATATAGTCATATGGGACTGTGGTATTCTTGATTAATGTTTCTTCTGATTGCATAGGCGGTTTAACTTTTAGATATAAATACAAACCTCCAATTGTGAAAGGCTGCTTCAATATTGTCCCTCCAAGGGGCACAGAGTATATTTGCCCGCCTTCATACTTATCCCAGCCACCCACAATCATACCAGTTTGCAGCATGTTCTACAAAGTTCATGATGAAAATTAGAACAATAAAAAAATATCAAATCTGCATATGACACTAGAAGTTCAATTTCCCTATTTCGTGTTTGGCAGTTTCTTCAAAATTTATGCATAACTTAACGATTGTTAGGAAAGGATCATGCAGACTGTCATATCATCAGCAAGTATTGAAATATAAGGAATTAAGAATCTTAATTAAAAAAAGAAAATGAAAAGAGGAACATATAGCATTAATTGGTTTTGCAGTTCCTCGAACACCTGAATTTTCAATTATATACGAAGACCAATATTTTACTTCAGTTCAGATTATTCTCTATGCGGTTTGCTGGAAGCCATCTTTGAAACAATGAAAAGTTAAATATCAGATAATATTAAAACAAAACCAGAAGCCTACAGATCAACATTTGGAACATATAAATGATTATCTATGATCTGTTTGATTTTAAGAAATAGTAGTAATTGATGGATGAACATTATCCTGTTTTGGTGAGATAAGGCTTTAGCATAAGATATGAAGAATGCATAGATGCTAAATACTACAAAGGAAAAGCTTGAAACTACCTTGTTTTGGTATGACAGCAGTCTAACTAAATTGGATGCCACTTTGACAGTTGCAGGCTGCCCAAGTTGAATTCTGTACCCAAAGATGAAAACTTCATCAAAGTCTATTAATTGAAAATTATTATTACCAGTTAAGATGAGCATAACTAACTTAAGATTCCGATCATTTTTAAATAATTGAACCAAGATAAACATATGTTCCAAAAGTTTCTAAAATAAGAAAAGGGAAAAAAGAGGCGAGGCAGAAAACCATGAAACAAAAAGGTTGCAAGATCCTAGATTAACTTATGCACATGATAACATGGGCTCTACAAGTTCAACAAACTTGAACAGCATTTGCCAGGAATTTCTTGAGCAAACATAAATAACAAAATATGAGCCATTTATATATGGCCATCATATTTCTTTTTTTCAAGAAAATATAAGGCAATCATCTTTGATCCCATAGATATTCAATAACTAAATAAATTAGCATGTTTAAAAGATATGAATTAAAGTTTGCCAAAGTAGTTTTTAAACTCTATCTTCAGTTATCTCAGTTTTACATCCAACATGCATCCTACATAATGGAACTTCTTGCTCTCATGTCAACTAACCGCAATAGGCTCATTCCCAACATTATATTTATAATAATATCACATTTATTCCCACATTTTGCATCTAATGATATTACCATGCACACAAGAAACAAATCACAACATATTACCCTCAGTAGAATTGCATCACTTTATGAATGGATAATATGTTGGTGACATTTTTTTCTTAAACTGTCAAGGTGACTACTTTGCAAAAGATTTATTTAGACCTCTCACCTTTTGACCAACACTAAAGGACAAGCCCTGCCCCAAGCAGCTGACAGTATAGATAGAAAAATTGATGACCTCTAGAAATTTATACAAATAGTTGACTACCTAAATAAAACATCAAATTTTTTCAAACTGATGAAAAAGTATAATGTTTTTTTTTCTTTTATCATACAATGTGCCACAAAATAGTTTAATCAATCAGCTCTATTGAAAACCATCACAGCATGTCAACATCATCTGTGTGTCTATAATCAGTTTGGCTATACATTTCTTATGAGTACCACCATATGAAAATTGAAAACAGAACAAGTTGTCTCTATTATCACTTCATCAATCAACTCTCTAGGAATGAACAAATTGCATCACTACTATTAGAACCATAACACATGGGGTCACGTGGCAGTGTGGCACTTCCAATTTCAATTCAAAGAAGAAAAAATTGAAAAACAGGAAAATTCCTTAATTATTAGGATGTCCACATCATCCCTTATACCAGATTAAAAGATCTATGCAATAAGTAACTTTTTTTGGAAAAAAAATCCTACCATCTTCAAGAAGTTACAATTTTTATTCAAATCAAAATTGTCATCACATAATCTTTTTCCTGCAATATTCCTCTCCTCATGCAATGCAAGTGCAAAAATTCCATATGTTTAAATAAAAGTTGTTATAATTTATAGACTTTGGATTCCTCAACTACAATAAGCTAGAAAACTAGCATTAGAGAGCTCTCCCAGTATAAATCCACTGTTATCCACTAATAAATAAACATGGGTAGTGGAGACATTTTCAAACCTATAAGTTTGCTCCTCATTTCCCTCATTTGTTAATAGCTTCTCCATATCATTAGTTTTATGCATGTTCTTTTTGTTGAACATTTTCATTGCTATTGAATAATTCTGAAAGCATCAATGTGGAACATTCCGATTTTTATACATTATAACTATTTGCTTCTTCTTTTTTAATCCATGTTCCATTATTTTGCAATCACTTCTCTATTGAGCTTTCGTCCTATTTTACAATTACATAATCTCCACAATTTAACCCCTCCCCTTAAAGTGAACAATTGATTAATTGGCTTTGCCATTTTATCTTAATATTTTAACACCAAAGTGACACAAGTAACTAATTAACTAAGTGCATATTTCCTGAAGCATCAATGTGGAACAACTCCAATTATTATACATTATAACATTATTCACTCATTTTTTAACTCTGTTGTTTCATTATTTTGCAATCAATTCTCTATTGAGCTTTCTTAAACTTTTTTCTATTTAGCATTTACACTTACATAAGCTTCACAATTTAACCCTCCCTCTAAAATGAAACAATTGACTAATTGACTTTGCAAATTGAATCCTAATATTTTAACACCAAAGAAATAAGTCACTAATTAAATTAATAATTTGACCTAATTCCACAATGGAAAAGAAAAATATTTACAGAAACTTATGGATAAATAATATATATTTTTGAATTTGGATATTGACTTTTTAGAATTACATAAAATATTAAGTAATTTGCAGAACATAACTCCATTACTTTAACCCTAAAGTGAAATATGTGACTCATTAATTTCGTGATTTGAAATCCTAATTCCATAGTGTGAAACATTTCTAAAAATATAAAAGGAAAAGATATATAATATTGGATTTGGATGACTTAATTTTTAGCATTTATTTGAAATGTTAAATAAATAGTTTATATATTAAACATGATTTTAAGAGAATTATTAATCTAGATTTTGATGATTTGAAGATTATAATCTCTACTATTTTACTAAAACCAAGGTAAAAGAAATTAAGATGATCAAATTAAACTAGCAAGGCTTTCATAAATGGCAGTGTTCTCAACCTACTATATGAGGTAGGAGTTCAATTTGATTTTCGAAAAACTTCAATAATTAATAAAACTAACTATATACCAAAAATTTCCCTGCAATTAAAAGAAACTTTCATAAAATATTCAAAAAATCTTTTTCGGAACTGCTTTGAAACGTGTTCTTATAATTAGTTTAGTTTTTATGGTTTAGGTTCGGTTTTAAAATATATCCAAAGTGTCATTTTCTCTATAATACCGTGATTACTTATTTTATATTTTAAGACTAAATAGAAGTTGCTTTTTTCTATCCCTTTAGGAATTGCACCGTCTCTCATCCATGCTTTTCTATGTTTTCCTTAGGACACGTTACGACGTGATTCCATGAATACACACATTGGGTACTTTTCAAATTCCTTTTGCTCTTGGGTCATCAAATAATTTATTTTGATTCATGTTTTTTTTGGAATCATAAGTTTTTTTCTTTGGATTTGGTTTTGATTTGCAGACCTACAAATACTATTGAGGTCCGAGCTTCGATGTTAGTTATTTATACTCTTTGTTATCCTCATTTTATTTGTTATCCTCATGATTGAGATTGTATTAGTTTTTACGCAATCATAACACACGTACGTGTATATCACATGCAATTTGCTAGTTTTGTCTAATTTGAAGAACAACCATATTTGACACGTGTATAATTTTTATCGATCCATGTCTTTCCTAGCCCGCCTTTTGAATAGGTCATAAATTGAGTGTTGTCAAAAATTGGAATCACATGCTCAATGGAAATTGAAATGCCTTGTGTATGCACACTATATAAGAATCAAATGGTTCACACTCTTGGTGCACCCAGTTTATATAGAAAAGATCAACAGTCTAATAGTCAATAGCAATCCTTGGCTCCTTTCTATACCCTTTTTGTAGAATTAATATTTCAATTCTTGGGAATTCTAATGTCATATAGTTCTCTAAAGGAACTTGTCTACTTCAACCAAACTGCTCTAGTTCTACTTAGAAAGTAGAAGGCATGACATTAACAGACGTCTTGCTATCTAAATCATAGGCCGCAAGTTAAATGCAAGTAAGATTCGAAACCCAAACATCTTGCTCGACAGCAAGAAGCTTAGCAAAGTAAAGGATAGTTCAGCTGGACACTGAATGAACCAGCAGATTAACAAAAATAGCACCAAAAAGGCACTAGAAACCAGTAAGACGGGAAAAAAAAGACAGAAGCGCACTGGATGCCACAACCTATAAAATATTAGAACCCTAATAAATCTTAAAGTCAAAAACAAATTATAATAACAAATATGACGACAACAACGACGACGACAACAATCGACAAAAACAATCAACTGATCTAAAAAAACAAAAAATGGGAGCTTGAACTACAAAAGCATGCAATATCGAAGCTTTACCTCACAATTATATCTCTATAACACGTTCATATACACAATAAGATATGAAAAGCAAATAAGATAAATAATGAACGATTTTTCACTCACGTATGTTGATGTAGGAAGTAACGTACATAATCTGAGACAACTTGGGAATCTGCAGCCTGAAACAAGAATAGGAAATTCTGAGCAGGGATATGATAATAAAAGGTAGAATATAACGCTCAAAACCAAGTCTCCGATTTCATAGGTCAAAACTCCAAATTACATGCAAAAAAGTAATGACTCGATAAATTGAATATCTCATAGTTCTATAATCATGTATTCATGTGAGCTAATAGATTAAATCAACAAACCCAGACAACATGAAGGTGATTTTCTGTATGATGGTCCTTTGTCAGCCTTCAACACTCGTAAAAGGCCAACCTAAAACCCATCAATTGCTTTATGTCCATATTTACATCAAGAATCTATGTTAAAGATCCCACCAAGAATTAGGACATGCGATGCAGTCCATCGTACACTTCTTTCCAAAATTGAAATAATAAAAAATGGAGAAAAAAAGAGAGTATCATTACTTTGTGCTATAATACCGTGGAAACAAGCACAAAAGCTGAGCTATGTGAAGAAAAATATACTTGAAAAATCTGTATGCAAATTGCATTACAACAGTGCACGCTGTAAAGAATCAGGGATCTATGTTCGGATGATATAAAACCGATTGTTATGGAGAACCATTGTATTAATCTTCACTTGGGTATAATAAGAAATTTGAGGAGCTTGAAAATGCAACGCTGGAAAAAAGGACATGGCAAAAGAAAAAGTATATGACAATCTTGAAATTGTGATATAATGTCATAGAAACAATAAGCAACTAAAGTTTATCAATAGAAACAAATGAACCCTAAATCTAATATGGAAAACTTTGATAACAAGTGTGCACATAGTAGAGTATAAGAATCAAGGTTTTCTCATGTTCAGTTGACATAATTCACAGACAATTGTAATATAACACCATAGTATTGAATTGCACTCAAGCAGTAGAAACAATATAAGGAGCTTGAGGGAAAATCATTACCGATCCTGATCGACACACATAAACGTTATCGGTCAACTGGGTTATCTTGTCAGAGGCCCTATTAGCAACATACATGCCTGCACAAACATAAGATTAGAGCTCTGATTAGTAATTAGTGAATGCAAGTTAAATATGATAGTACTAGATGTAATGGAAAGGTCTATAATACTTCAAGAAGAAAACACCATCGATTTCAAAAGAAACTATTTCTATCAAATTATTTCACCCATCTTAAAAATGAAACTAATATGTGTAAATTCAATATTGAAGTGCAAAATTTTACGTTGGATCGAAATTGGCTTAACCGGGTTGATACATGGACGGTAGTTGAAATAACGCAAGTAATTCAGGTTTAATTTGCTGTGTAAATTCAAAATACTATTTTGGGTCAAATTTAGATCCTTGTTCTCATCTAAATATAATCATTTACTCAACTAAAACATAAAAAATTAAAGCTTTAGCACCTAAAATCATTTTTTCGAACATTTTACAACTCTTATCCTGTAATTTATCTTGCATCGTATTATATCACTATAAAATCAGTCTATTTCTCAGTCAAATCATAAAACGATCGAATACACGTTAAAAAACGAAAAAGGAATAATTTTGAACAAAAAATATAAGTAATAGATATAGATCAAGACTTAAAGATCAAAATGAAGAGAAATGAAATGAAAACGAAGGAGAGCGAAACCTGTGCTCGTTCTGGAGTCGGCACCGAGAACGACGCCGCCGTCGTAGGTGACGCCAATGATCGTCGTTCCCATCGAATGCGGCGCGTCGAGATTAAGCTCCATGGCTTGATTCTTGAGAGAGAGAGGAGAGAGCACTGAAGACGAAGGAGAAAAACCCTAACCCTAGAATTTGAGAAGATCGATTTGGAGATGCCCCTTCAGCAAGAAAGATTGCAAGAGGGAGACTTTTGCAGCTGCGTCCTTTAATTTTAGGGTAAATTTCAATAAGTGCCTTCACCCTCTGTGTTTTCTAATTAAATACCATAGCTTTTCATGATTGTAGATAAGTGATCTAACTTTGGCCCGTTATGCCAAAAACTACTTGCAATTTTTATACAAGTCAATATTTCTACGAGAATAAGGGAGGAAAGAGGTTGAGCGAATTTACTCCTACGGGTCAAAAAAATATACCGTCCCTCGTTTTTTCCGACGATCGGCATTCGTCATCTTTATCGTTATCATCTAAAATGCAGCTACACCAAATTTCATGTGATTCTACAATTTTTTCACCGTTGGTTTAGCAATGTAAAAAGTTCTATTGTCGGTAAATCGTTAATTTTGAACCTACTAACTCAACGGTGAAAAAGTTGTAGAATCACATAAAATTTGGTGTACCCACATCTTAGATGATAACGATGAAGTTGATGGATGCTGATCGTCGAAAAAAATGAGGGAAGGTATATTTTTTCGACGCCAGGAAGAAATTCCCTCATATAGCCTCTTTCTTCCATTATTCTCTATTTATAATAAAGGTGCAACAAATATATCGAACTAAAAAGTTTACTTGGCTGCCGTGGACTAGCCAAGTAGCAAGATTCAATGTGACCAAAACAAGGTACATCATAAATGGTGCTTACTACGGGAATTATCAAGCCTACGGTTAGGAATGTGAACATATTGTATATGGAACAGATATAGGTGTGAGTGGAGCTGTCCGTCATGACCCGGAATTTAGCTCGTGACCGGCACTTAAATCACACAACGTTTAAAGGTGTAACGTAATTCAAGTAAGCCGACACCCAGAAATCTAAATCTTTTTAGGGAAAATAATATAGGTGAAATTTTTAAAATAAAAGTATAATGAAATCAAGTTTTTCTTTAAATGCATAACTAATGATATATGAAATAATAAGTGAATTATATATTAGTTGAAAACATTTTTTTCGTCCTTTTAAAAATTTGGGCAGCATCTCTCTTGTAATTTTTTATTCAAAACCCCATACAAGCAATATATATAGGCGTCCCCAAGCGGGAGCTAGCTCTTCGCCAATTGGTAGAATCACAGCCACGCAATAAACATATATACGACGCCCTACGACAAAGATCAACACATAAAGAATAAATAGAGCAAGACACCATCATCTCAAAGAAGCGAACATACACCCATCGCTCTAAATCTCACAAATACACTATTCTGTCTAGGTCTTCCAATATACAAATTCTAGTTTCTGATTGATAGATTTTATCTAGATACAATAGAAATAATAAGTACAAGAGTGGGCATGATCTAACGTGTGTCCCGCCTACCATAGCAAAACACCTTGGGTAAAGCTGTGTGCCAGCAATACCGCTACTGATCCAAAGTGGTCAAACCTGCAAGAAAGCTGTGGCACAACGGGAGTGAGTTGCCAGCTCGTGAGTAGAAAACATCAGCAGATAGAAATCGAATAACAACGATTCCTAGGTCATACTGTATCATGAAAGTAATACTATGATATCTAGGGTGACCATGTATGCATATATGTCAACAATAGAGTCAATGCCAATGGCATGTCGAAATAAACATCTGAAATCATATGCCTATATGCATGTGGATATCATCCACGTGTGTCCATCAACGACACATCAATATCATGGAACCTGAGTGTCCAATATCGACACTCGAAACACCATGAAATCATATGCTTGTATGCATGTGGATATCATCCACGTGTTTCCATCAACAACACATCAATATCATGGGACCTGAGTGTCCAACATCGATATTCGAAATATCATGAAATCATATGCCTGTATGCATGCGGATATCATCCACGTGTGTCCATCAACGACACATCAATTGTAAGCCTACGGTAGCGCCCCGGCCGTCTACAGACGCCAAATGCGGAACAAAAACTTTTTAACTGGCGCTATCGTATACTTTAACCCGGATCTGCCATTATTGCTAAACTAACAAACTGTAAAGAGTGTAGAAAGGTTATACCGAACGATCCGAGTCCTTCGTTCTTTAACCATCATCCCACGCTCCGTTGCGGCTGCTCCGATCTCGTCGATCTCCGATCTGCTCGTCCAGGTGGCACCACGTCACTGATTCTTTAAACGGGCTCCCGCCTCTGACTCGAGGCAACTCAGTCGTCAAGTTTGCCAAAAGAGATGACCAAGAATGATGTAGAGAATGAATAGATTACTTTGTCTCATTTCGTCCAAAGCCGTGGACGATCGGTAAATGAAGTTGCCATTTTTATCGGGTGATGAAATGAAAGAGGCTATGAAATTTCCATGCACCATAAACCGTAGTCTTTTTACCAAAAATGAAATCAATCTCTCTCTCTCTCTCTCTCTCACAATGGTGGCCGGCCACTTTTATGCAAAGAGGGTGGTGATGGTAGGAGCAAAGAGGGTGACCTTAAGAATAAATATCATGAACAAATATCCTAAGGTTAAACAAGAATCATTAATGTCAAAGCATGAGTCATAAACACCTAGTCATCATGTAATTAATGTAAGCAAAGGTTCATGAACCTAGTCACCACTTCTAGTTGCTTCTAGAAACTTCTAGAAATTTCCACACTCATCCAAGAAAAGATAAATCCGTTTTTAACCGAATGTTAAAAGACGGCTGATAGAAAACTGGAAACTGGCAACTTCCAAAAGTGATTCTGAAACGACTTTCAGGATAACCCCGTAACTGTATAAATATACCCGCATTTGTATTACGACCGAATACAAATGCAACTAAGACAAAGATATTATATCTACTCAATATAATACTCGGATCCGGCTTAAACCAAAGCCGACCAGTATCATCAGCCCGAAATCTGACACGTGCGTAAACGCACATGCATTTTCCGAACCCTGCCATAAAACCATACGGCCTCTACAACGTTTCGCCCGAACTTGGGAAACTGTCTGTGGGGAACTCTAATGACTCGTCAGTACCCTGGCAGTGGGTTTAACCACAAACCGTCAGCGGCACTAGCTATGCGTAACGGCTGCCCATGGACTGACCTCAAGGGAGGCCGATGAGCGAACTCATCCGGAAACCCTACTGAGCCTAACAGTGACAATATATATACAGTCCGGTCCGTTCGTCTATGAGTATCGCATATCTGCCTAGGGGGCTAGTAACGTCAGACCCCCAATAGCAGTATAAGTCGTGTCGGAGTGTAGCCCAATAACACCCTGAGATACTACTGGAGTACCTACCACTAAATCTCCTGCCACGGCCGTGGGCTTTGTGTAATGGCTCTCCTAGACACAGCGCGATCTCGCCCCCAATACCGGGAGAGACGAATCCCCTGCCGATCCGCTCACGTGCCTCCATATGGCACGGGACTGTATCCAAAAACTACCTGTTTGCACGACTCCTTTGAGCCGTGGTAGGGTAGAAATCAAAGCACAGTGAGAACTCACACGAGACAAATGACGACCTCAGGTCGATGAACTAACCTGTACACAAGTCACCAGGGAACTACTATCTGACGATATGTATAATACCAATTAGCAGATTCCCGGCGAGTCCTGTCCGGTGTACTCATAACCCAATGAGCACCTGTATACATCTTAGGTGATCCAACTGACACCAGTGGCTTGTGAGACCGGCCACCGCCCCTCGTCGGGGTCTCGACTGTATACACTAGTCTACTCCGGAGTATCGATGCCCTGTCTCGAAACTCCCACGACTAGAGACCACAATTAAGGATAAGCATATAAACTACCCAACTCTCATGTATATGATCGCCATCATACTGTTGGTAGTAAAGCAAGATCCTAAGGGCTCTATCAAAGTGTAACATGTAATCAGTCACCTGAACATGTACACGACTGATAAAGGCAAACCAGATAGCATACTATCATCTCGAGTAAGACTGTCCTACCGGTATAGGTCCTCCGCAATCATTGCAATCACGTACCTGCGATCCAATAATTGACTCTGAGGGCATTATCTCCAACAATCTCCCACTTGCACTCAAGGCTAATTATTGCAATGTCGACTACTCACAGCCCGTGTGAAACCGAACATCCAACTCCTCTACTAATCAGTTTCACAAAGCCCGTTTGTAAAACAATTGTGTTCGAGAAATAGCCTCAGTGAGTGGATCCGCCTAGATGTTTCTTTCTATAGCTCTCTTAATCTCAAATTCGCGGAGAAAACCATCTCCCGAATTGAGTAATACCTGTTTTAGAATATGTCTGGATATCTGATGGGACCTAGTTCATAAATGAACTCCAAATCCAAACTTCTTAGACTGTATCGATCACTGAACCTAATCAGTATCCTGCACCAAGCCTCCCACAGTATTCTCTTGGACCACCTGTCCATAATACTGTCCCTCGTCAGAGGGAAAAACTATAACTCTGACAATCACTCTGTCAACCATGTCACCTTTGAAGCCTGGAATGATAACCGTCTCCCGAAGGAGGCTGCCGTCATCAAATCCGTAGAACATGTACTTATGTTCTAAAACTGCTTCCTTATGTTTCTCCAGGATTGGATTAATACAAACTTATTGCATCTAGTGCAAAAACAACATCTGGTGTGGTACTTGACATCTCACGATTGACTCAATTGCCTAAGCAAGTGATCTGCCAATCATGCACATCCCTCTCCCCTTTAGTCTGTAAGACACCTTTAGAGAGGGTGACTCCATCACCTGCAGGTACACCACCATGCCAGGAGTCATCTATTCTAAAAACCATTAGAATACTGTCAGAGTACCCACATTGGGAAACTACCCAAATCCAGATCTAAAACCATAGATCCAGAAACCAGAATGTCAAATATTATATCCATATCCTGTCTGGAGAAACAACTGTGTGACGACCACAGTACAACCGATCGTAGTATAGGAATTTTACTTCCTACTCTGTGTATGTCATCCAAATACCATGATATCACACCCTACTACCTTCTTAACAGATCCATCCCCTATCCTGATTGAAGTCAAACCCATGACTGTCACATTAAAATTAGATGATTTATCTCCGCTATAATTGCTCAAGTCTATAAATAGATATAAGCTACTTGCTCACTAAGCTTCCGCTGCTCCCACTGACTACGACAACCCTCCTACCGGGTCTCATAGCCTGGAACAACAGTAGTGTCAAGTCTGGGTAGATAAGAACCTCCCTGTCACCGTCCTTGAGGCTACCGGAGTACCTCTCGGGTGTCTAAGGTTACCCACCATATCTACGGAGTGGCTAATGGAATGTCAAACCTGATTGAATATATAGGTCCTATTAAATTTTTCGTAATCGTTCGCGGTTCTGGAATCACTTCCAGTTCTACCATACTCCCACTACTGTTTTCTGAAAAAATCCATTTTACTAAAACTGTGGCGAGTCAAGAACAATATCACTATTGATCTTCCAAATGGTAGAAAATCAACCCTCGTCATAGCCAGGGTCAACCCACAAACAGCCATTACAGAAACGTGCCCTGAGTTATCCAGAGTCTGGTTTTAAGTATAAGCTGGACAACTCCCTGTACCTTAATATCTTTTAAAGTATGAACCATTCTATATCTAATATAGAAACTTTGGCACTAATTTAATTGGAACCAGATTCAAATCATGAAACTGTCTCCAGTGCATATCAACTTAATGGAAAGAGGCTAATCAGCATTACTCAACTTAGGAATCCATCCAATTATGAGTAACCTGAAAGAGAAACATGTTTCTCAAAACCATCACTATCATCTGAATACCAATCACAAGAATCTACATCTTCGATCTCTTTGAAGAATTCCGATACTTATGACACCTGGTTCTCTACTTTATTCTTATACTCACAACTTCTCAAAACTTAGACCTTGTATTTCTATGAAACACTTGTCTAAAAACTAGAGAAGTTATAAATAAACAGAACATAGTACGAGGACCTATCCCTTTGTCCTGATGGACACTGGACAACATACAATACTCTGTATAAGTCCGCTGAGTTAAGCAACTCATAACCTGTGCGTCGTAGGTTGAAAACTGTACCCTGGCGATTTCCTCAAATATCACCAATTACAACGAATTCCGATATAATGAGGATGATCACCTAATTCCCAATAACTTACTCCCACTCATCATCTGTAAAACCATACAGATATGAGAATAAAACCTGGTAAATACATACCCTTGGAGTAAGTATCTAATCGGGAAAACAGTTTTCCTTTAACAATGCACTGAAACATGAAAATGTTACATAGGGGTATCCTGGTATTCCTAGCAATACCTCTTCCATAATCTAATTCATGACTTTAACCGTATATTTCTTTGCCATCTCTCCAAATCCCTTTATTTGTCTTTAGTCATTACCTTCTGTACACCATCGTTAGGCTAAATGGTTTTCTTCCTTCCCTACCGTTCGGCACCAGCCTATGGTTTGAAAGAAGACTATCCAGTAAGCATAATAGGTGTACCCTCCTAAACCAAGAAGTACTCGCATCTCGAGAGAAGGCGATGATAAAAGACAACTGAATAATACCTTATTCTGTTAAAGGTGAAATAGGAGTGGTGATGAAGTACGCGGTTTGGTCGTGAATGATATCAGTTGCAATTTACTTTGCCCTTTTTCTAATCCCTTTATTTTGTCTTTACATATTACCTTCTGTACACCCTACTTAGGCTAATTGGTTTTCTTCATTCCCTACCTTTCGGCACCTGCCTATGGTTTGGAATAAGACTATCCAATAAGCGTAATAGGTGTACTCTCCTAAACCAAGGAGCCCTCGAAACCTGAGAGAAGGTGATAATAAAAAACAACTGAATAAACCAATTCTATTTCTCCTGAACCTGGATCCATCCTCGAAGAAGTCCCTTCGAGTTCGTATATAACCATACGATGGGTCTATCCAATGGAAGTGGATGTCCGTAGTAATACGGGTGTTCTGAGAAATGCAAAGGGCAAAAGAAGGAGTGGCAATGACTTATGCAACACAGACAATCCAAAAGCCAGTATTTTAAGAAGGTTCGGTCAACTTGGTCACTGAGTCATAGTCTAGGGTCAGTCAAAGGTCGCTGCCAAAGAGAGAGAGAAAAGAAACACTCTGCGTGCACTCTAACCTAGATCAGAATGTTTATCACTTTATCTAATCCGGAAACCTCCCACTGTCCTGTCAAATTCTCCTCCAAACCTGAAAGAAGAATCAATCAGGATCACCCGAAGAGTAAACCAACTCATCAGTGGGAATCGGGATCCAACTCTCATCGCATGATAACGTGATGGAATGCATCCACGTTACTCATACTCCAGAAGGTATGCGCATACTTGGCAAGTTTTAGTTTCTTTAGAAACTCCCGATATGATTTTTGCCCCATGCTCTTATAACCTTGGCGTTAGGTCAAAATGTCATAAGTCACATGCCAAGTTCTACCCGTTGTTGGGGTAAAAATTTACACCCCCGTTGACCGAGTCAAAGTCAAGGTCAACCCCAAGCCAGGTGGGCCCAAGCCCAGGTCAAGCGGGCCTATGCCCAAGTCGAGCCCGCGGCCAGCCTCCTCCATGCTAAAATATAGATCATGTTATAAATAATTTTTAGGTAATTTTTTATACATGAATGTATGCAAAATGGGCATAAAGCCAATATTTTGTAAGCCCATGGCTTATGTGCAAAAAGGAAATGGCGCATGAGCCATGGGATGGCTAAAATGCCATTTTTGTGAAGCCCAAGGGGCTATATGCAAATATGTAAGCCTATAAAAGGCAACATGATGAATAAAAAAATATACTTTTCATTCTCTCCACAAAAATTAGAGCTGAGCTCTTTCTTCCTTCTTCAAGGTTCCAAAACCTTCTTTCTTCTTTTGAATTAAATCAAGAGTTTTACTCTTCCTTTTTCAAAACTAAATAGTTTTTCACCACAAAACCCATCAAGGGGAACTCAGATCTTCCATCAGATCTCAAAAAGAAAAGATTTTGAAATCCCACATCTCTTGATCTTCAAGATCCAGCTAACAGAGGAGGAAGAAGAAGAACATCTTTCACTAAACCCTCAAAAAAAGAAGAAAAACACATTCAGGAGTCCAACTCCTCTCTGATTTCTCTTCTGAGAAATTTTTTTAGGCTAAAAGCCTCTTGTGCCTCTCCGGCGCGCAGCGCAAGTGCGCAAGGCGCCAGCGTGCCGACACGTGGCGCGCGCGCTTGCGCAAGTGCGCAAGGCGCCCGCGCGCCGACACGTGGCGCGCGCGCTTGCGCACCTGCGCAAGTGCGCAAGGCGCCCGCGCGCCGACACGTGGCGCGCGCGCTTGCGCACCTGCGCAAGTGCGCAAGGCGCCCGCGTGCCGACACGTGGCCCCCACGCATCCTTTGGATGCCTTTTCCCTCTCTTTTTATGTACATACATATACACATACATATGTATACAAATTCACACATATACATACTCCGCCACATTCTCCCCCTCCAAAAAAAATTTCGGGCCGGGGCGCTGCCCCGAACCCCGCAAGGGGGCTGCTAGCCTCCTTGACCCCCAGCCCGCTATCCGGGTAGCGGGACCCCCGTAAAAACTCTGTGTGGCTCCCGATATATCCAAAACCCCCCTTTCAAAACAAAACACACGCACACTGCACATTGAGTTCGCATGACCAATTTAACCCGTTAATCGGAGGTTCCCTCGCCCCAAAGGCGATGGGTAATTAACGGTAGCTTAGTCCGCGGCTGCCGGAGATTCGGATCCCCACAATCATTAAACCCCGGCCTACCCTAGGTAGGGGGAATCTGTAGTACGCCTGACAAGCGCTCGCGTATTCCCATCTCAATGGGGTGACGAAAAACACCCTACAGATTCTGGCACGCCCGGTGGGACCTATCTCTCCTCCCATATTTCGGGTTAAGCGTTCATGCGAACTCAATCAATATACACATCTGTATTTATACTAAAAATAATGCTTTTTCATGCAGATTTTCAAGCAATCACCTTCCGACGATGTCTTCGATGATGAACTCAGCTCCCGTCTCCTACACGATGAGGATAGACTCTAGGACGGTCCTTCCGGCCAGTCTCGGGCGATAATGGGAGGAGCCGCTGCTACCATTCGGCTCTATTATGTTCATGCCAGTTGGCGCCATCCCAGATCCTCTAGCCCCGGTGGCAGATAAACCGGTCTCGAAAGGCAGGAGACCAAATGTGGTGATCTCAAGGGTGCCCCAACCCAAACGCAAGTCGGTGTCTGAACGAATTTCCTTGGCTCTAGCTGGGGGCAAGGCCATCAACACCAACAAAACTACAACGCGTCCCGAGCAAGCTCCAGCGGTGCCCCTGAAAAATGCTCGATCGGGTGTCTTCTCTAAGCTCCCCGCTGATCAACTCACAATGGCTTCCCGGGTAGCGGATGCCCGCCAAGCCTTCAAAATCGAGAAGCTGAGGGAGAAAAGGCTCAGATATAGAGCCAACAAAAGGGATAGGGCTCCTGCCAGGCTGAACCTCATGAGGTTCGAAGAACAGGGTTACCTCGCCGAAGATGAGGAAATGGCTGGGTATATAGTCCACACTGTCTACACGGTGGGCACGCGCAGCAAGAGCAAGGACGGGGCTACCACATCTCAAACCCAATCTGGCTTGAATGTGGTGGCCGCTTCCCAAGAACAGCCGCCTCCGCTGGATGATGAAAACCCTCTCGATGAGGCTGATAGGCAAAGAGAGCCCTCAATTCATGAGGAGTCAGGCTCGGAAAGCGAAGATGAGCCAACTTTCCGTCCTAAGACCGCAGAGCAGCAACTTCTCCAAGAGCTTCGAAAGCAGCTCAGAAACAAAGACAAGGAGATGGCCAAACTCTACTCCAAAATCGATGACTTGACGAATGTCGTCTTACGGCTTACGGCCCAACTTGCCTCTCAGCCGCCCAATCAAGCACAGGGCTCAGCTCATGAACCGGGAAACGGCGTCCCGAGACAGCCGACGCCCGTTTCCTCAAATCCAAAAGTGGGTGGACCGTATGAAAATCAGTCGCATCCTATCTCAGTAAATGTCTTGGCTACCGATGACAGTAGCCCGCTAACTCAAGATCAAATCATGGATTTGGTTGCCAACAAAGTCAAAACCTTGGTAGCCGAAGCCGAAGCGCAAAAAGATATCAGCAGTAGTGGGAGACCATATCCTGCTCAGTATGATCTGGTAGAATTTCCTAGCGGCTATGTCATCCCCAAATTCGGAAGATTCGATGGGACAGGAAATGCGAATCAGCACATCGCCCACTTCAAAGCCTCATGCGGGAATACTGGGGGCAATGATGCGCTTCTCCTCCGCCAGTTCGTTAATAGCTTGACCGATGTTGCTTTCGACTGGTACGCGAGCATACCGGATGGATCCATTACTACTTTCGTCCAAATGGAATCTTTGTTTCGACACAGGTTCATGAGCGTCAGCGATAAGATCACCATTGCCGAGCTCGTAAGGACCAAGCCCAAGAACAATGAAAGCAGCACGGATTTTATAACCCGATGGCGCAATCTCTCCGTCAAATGCGAACCGCCGATAGAGCAGGACCAATCTGTCAGTCTCCTCGTTGGAAATCTCAACAATTGGATGACCCCGTTTCTATGTACCGCGGGTCTCAAAACATTCCAAGAGCTGACCAGAAAAGTCCAGATGTTGGAACGCTCAAAGCAGGAGTCCTCCTCTGACTCCCAAAATAACAATAGGTCCTGGAGAAACTGAAAGGACGATAATCGCAAAGGCGGAAACTCCGATGATTCTGAATCTTTCAACACTTCGGCTAACCGAAATAAGCAAGGGATGAGCGGGCCTAGCGCCAACCAGCCTCGGAAGCCAATGTTCGGAGAAGGAGGAGAATCTCCACTGAAAGAGAAGCTGGATAAGGTCTATTCCTTCAGAAGGGATAAAATCCGTAAAATATTCAAAGACGCTCTGAAGAACGGTCTACAACTGCCAGAGTCAAAAAGACCGCAGGAAGCGAATAGGACCGACGACCCCAAATACTGCCCCTATCACAGAGTGATAGGCCATGCCATTGAGGACTGCTTCGTCTTCAAAGATTGGGTCGAAAAGCAATACAAGGCAGGAGAGATAGAACTGTCCAAAGGCGTGTTAACAAACAGTCAAGCTGCAACCGCCAATTTCATACAAGCGGAGACCGAAGTTCTTCATGAAACCGATTCTCTCTGGCATCTGCCTTTCTCTCGGAACAGTCGACCACCACGTCATTAAACTGGGAACAGTCGACCACCACGTCATTAAACTGGGAACAGTCGACCACCACGTCATTAAACTGGGAACAATCGACCTCTAGTCATTAAACTGGGAATGTAAAAAAAAATTTAAATAAAAAAAAGTGTAAATAAAAAGAAAAAAAAAGAGAAGCCGAAATGATGGGGCAACTCGCAATAAAAATCAGCGAGTAAAATAAAGATGAAAATAAAGCCGAAATGATAGGGCAACCGCGAATAAAAGCCGAAATGATGGGGCAATCGCGACCTTCGCGATAAGAAAAGCTGAAATGATAGAGCAATCGCGGTAAAACAAAAAAAATGCAAAAAACAAAAAAAAACGGCGAATGATGAGTCGCTCCTGGTACCATATTCCAGTGCAGCGATGCAGACGCCAACCAAAATCCAATTTCTCAAAATTCTCCCAGCCCTACGGTTGGTCCCCAAGTTGACTACCGTATACAATCCACGGGCTCAAATAATTCTCATCATACTCATGCCCCACCACAATTACCAAGTTGCGCGGCTGGTCTCCGCCTTTGGAATTATGCTCCATTGAGAAGACCCACTCATGTGTCCTCACGATACATGAGGAGAACAAACCTTTGTGGGATCCTTACGACTCATAAAGGAAAAACACACTTAGGAGTCCTCACGACTCTTAAGGAGAAAATACACCTATGGGATCCTTACGACCCGTAGGGAGAAATATGCTTTTATGGGACCCTCACGGCCCATAAAATTGAAAAGCCTTAGGCGATAGGGATCTAAACCTGTCTCCTAAGCCATCACTCCCCAATACCCAAGTGGCGAATGATGAGTCGCTCCTGGTACCATATTCCAGTGCAGTGATGCAGACGCCAACCAAATTCCAAATCCAATACCCAAGTGGCGAATGATGAGTAGCTCCTGGTACCATATTCCAGTGCAGCGATGCAGACGCCAACCAAATTCCAAATCCCATACCCCAATGGCGAATGATGAGTCACTCCTGGTACCATATTCCAGTGCAGCGATGCAGACGCCAACCAAATTCCAAATCCCATACCCCAACGGCGAATGATGAGTCGCTCCTGGTACCATATTCCAGTGCAGCGATGCAGACGCCAACAAAGTCCCGAAATTTTTTTGGCCCTACGGTCTGGATCATACATCCTGCAAAACCGTATACAATCCACGGGCGTAAAACAATCCCAATCTCTTCAAAAATAATAAAATAAAAAAAAGAAGGTATGTCCACAAGCAAAATGGACACGGATGAAAACCCGAAAGGGCTCCGTGAGTAAAAACAGCAGGACTGCCGGCGAGTTTGTGAAAACCCGAAAGGGCGCAAACTCGTGAGAAAGAGATGAAATGCACTCACAAGGTCCTCTCGACTTTGTGAGGAGAAAATTCCCGCGTGAGATCCTTTCGACTCACAAAGGAGCAACACACTTGGGAGTCCCCACGACTCCCAAGGAGAAAATACACTTACGGGATCCTTACGACCCGTAGGGAGAAAATGCTTTGTGAGACCCTTACGGCTCACAAAATTGAAAAGTCTTAGGTGATAGGGACCTAAAACCTGTCTCCTAAGCCATCGTTTCCTAATAAGAAAACGCAAATGATGATTCGCTCCTGGTACCATATTCCAGTGTAGCGATGCTGATGCCAAACCAAAAAATCCAATTCCCAAATCCCCTCATGACAAATGATGATTCGCTTCGGTACCATATTCCAGTATAGCGATGCTGATGTCAACCGAAATAAAATCAAACTAACAACCTCTACGGTGGAATCATGCTCCGTCCCAGAATTTACCCCGCGTCGAAATTAAGCTTCACCTCGGTGTATCTGCCTTCCCTGTCGAAATTATGCTTCGTCTCGGAATCAAGTCTGCCAACAAGCTCTGCGCCCGAATCATGCTCCGTCTCAGAGTGTACCCCGCGTCGAAATCAAGCTTCGCCTCGGTGTATCTGCCTTCTCTGTCGGAATTATGCTTCGGCTCGGAATCAACCAGCGTCCTCCTCGTCGGAATTAAGCTCTGCCTCAGAATCAAGTCAATCAACGTGCTCTGCGTCGGAATCATACTTCGTCTCAGAGTGTACCCCGTGTCGAAATCATGCTTCGCCTCGGTGTATCTTCCTTCCCTGTCGAAATTATGCTTCGTCTCGGAATCAAGTCAGCCAACAAGCTCTGCGCCGGAATCATGCTCCGTCTCAGAATGTATCCCGTGTCGAAATCAATGTTTCGCCTCGGAATATCTGCCTTCCTTGTCAGAATTATATTTCGCCTAGGAATCTACCTCTGCATCGAAATCATGCTTCGGTCAGAATGTTTGCCGCTCATCGGAATGATGCTCCGATCTCTGGAATCATGCTCCGCCCTTCGGAATGATGCTCCGATCCTTGGAATTATGCTCCGCTCATTGGAATGATGCTCCGATTCCCTGGAATCATGCTCCGCCCTTCGGAATGATGCTCCGAATCCTGGAATTATGCTCCGCTCTTCGGAAAGATGCTCCGAACCCTGGAATTATGCTCCGCAAATTGGAATGATGCTCCGACCCTGGAATTATGCTCCGCGCTTCGGAATGATGCTCTGAATCCTGGAATGATGCTCCGATCATCGGAATTATGCTCCGATCTCTGGAATTATGCTCCGCCCATCGGAACGATGCTCCGATCCCCTGGAATTATGCTCCATAAATCGGAATGATGCTCCGACCCTGGAATTATGCTCCGCAAATCGGAATGATGCTCCGACCCTGGAATTATGCCCCGCACTTCGGAATGATGCTCCAACCCTGGAATTATGCTCCGCGAATCAGAATGATGCTCCGATCCTCGGGAATCATGCTCCCCGGGATGATGCTTCGCCTCCGGAATGATGTTCCACCTCGAAGTTCAGCTTCAAGATCCATCAATTTCATGCACACAACTCAAATGTGCGGTGTGCATTTATTGATGGGGGGCACTTTGTTGGGGTAAAAATTTACACCCCCGTTGACCGAGTCAAAGTCAAGGTCAACCCCAAGCCAGGTGGGCCCAAGCCCAGGTCAAGCGGGCCTATGCCCAAGTCGAGCCCGCGGCCAGCCTCCTCCATGCTAAAATATAGATCATGTTATAAATAATTTTTAGGTAATTTTTTATACATGAATGTATGCAAAATAGGCATAAAGCCAATATTTTGTAAGCCCATGGCTTATGTGCAAAAAGGAAATGGCGCATGAGCCATGGGATGGCTAAAATGCCATTTTTGTGAAGCCCAAGGGGCTATATGCAAATATGTAAGCCTATAAAAGGCAACATGATGAATAAAAAATATACTTTTCATTCTCTCCACAAAAATTAGAGCTGAGCTCTTTCTTCCTTCTTCAAGGTTCCAAAACCTTCTTTCTTCTTTTGAATTAAATCAAGAGTTTTACTCTTCCTTTTTCAAAACTAAATAGTTTTTCACCACAAAACCCATCAAGGGGAACTCAGATCTTCCATCAGATCTCAAAAAGAAAAGATTTTGAAATCCCACATCTCTTGATCTTCAAGATCCAGCTAACAGAGGAGGAAGAAGAAGAACATCTTTCACTAAACCCTCAAAAAAAGAAGAAAAACACATTCAGGAGTCCAACTCCTCTCTGATTTCTCTTCTGAGAAATTTTTTTAGGCTAAAAGCCTCTTGTGCCTCTCCGGCGCTTGCGCAAGTGCGCAAGGCGCCCGCGCGCCGACACGTGGCCCCCACGCATCCCTTGGATGCCTTTTCCCTCTCTTTTTATGTACATACATATACACATACATATGTATACAAATTCACACATATACATACTCCGCCACATTCTCCCCCTCCAAAAAAAATTTCGGGCCGGGGCGCTGCCCCGAACCCCGCAAGGGGGCTGCTAGCCCCCTTGACCCCCAGCCCGCTATCCGGGTAGCGGGACCCCCGTAAAAACTCTGCGTGGCTCCCGATATATCCAAAACCCCCCTTTCAAAACAAAACACACGCACACTGCACATTGAGTTCGCATGACCAATTTAACCCGTTAATCGGAGGTTCCCTCGCCCCAAAGGCGATGGGTAATTAACGGCAGCTTAGTCCGCGGCTGCCGGAGTTTCGGATCCCCACAATCATTAAACCCCGGCCTACCCTAGGTAGGGGGAATCTGTAGTACGACTGACAAGCGCTCGCGTATTCCCATCTCAATGGGGTGACGAAAAACACCCTACACCCGTCACTATCTTGTTAATTTGAACCCACCCACACATGCCCTTGGCGTTAGGTCAAAATGGCAGAACGGCTGTCCCAAACCAACTCATCTATCTATGCAACAATTGAATACCCAGCAGCTACCAAACACTATGCCTTGGCGTCAGGTCAAAATACATAGCTTGAATACTACTGAATACCCAAAAGAAGTGACGGAGGCCTACGGCTGGTTTTTGGTGAAAAAACCTTTAACGTAGTGAACTTGATATCGCTCAAGGAACCTGATAGCTTTTTTTTTTTTTTAAATATAGTGGCGAAAACCTTTTGCTAAAGAGGTCACTCCCGGTGAAGGGATCTCGGCTCTTTCCTCATGGAATGAGGTGCAGGATATTCCACTGAATACCGCGATGCAAAGCAACATGTAATCGACTATAGTGAAGTTATTACCCTGACGCAAACTTCTGCCCAAGGGGTCAGTCCCGGTGAAGGGATATCGGCCCTTGCCCCGTCGAATGAGGTGCAGGATATTCACACCGAATACCGCTATGCATAACAAAAGGAAACGTCTTTGTAATAACACTTTTTAAATTTGTTCCAACAACTGCAAACAGGTTTGTTTTCCTTTGCATTGATCAGAATCAACGTAGTCCCATCAATTAATCACACCAGAAAAGAACGAAAATAAAATGTACGTATATGCCATCCGCATTCGTCACTGGGTCCCGTCATCGCCCGTTAGGTTACTTAACTAACGACAGAGCGGGGACTGGACTAGCGCGGGTGTAAAACATATACAACATCTAATAGTATATAAACCAATATACAATAATCGCTCCAGGCGTGATAATATGCAACATTACAGAAAAGTAATAAGCATCACAGAACAATACAGATAATCTGGGATCCCCGAGTTTCACAGAGCCGCTGCTGAAACCCGACGTTCCCCTGTCGTGTGGATAGCCTGTGCAATGAAACCTAGACCCCTACGGGTGCGGCAAGTTACCCGTCAAAACCTGAAGCGAGGCAGCCCCCTACAGCAAAATGAATGGACCACCCTGCACTTCACGGAATCCGGTAATCTTGGGCACCCCTCCTTGGGTCAACCTGTACCCCCTACGAGTGCGGCGAATAGTCTGCCAATTCTAGAGTGGAGCCCCTCTGCCTCTCAAAGCCATGAGATGCGGACCCGTTTCCCCTCCAGAACCCGGCTATCCGTGCACTCCGTCGCGGGGCAAAACCTAGTACAATAATGAAAAATAGTACAACAGGTACATCGACCGCAACCTGGTCGTGCCCCAAAAGAATATTATACAACAGGCAGTGACGGCAGTCCACAAGTTGGACGCTCGCCCCGCAATATCAAATGTACAAATAAATTCAAACTGCACTATCATTGCACACTGCTATCCACCACGACAAATCCGCAACATCACAGCACAACACAGAACATCAACGTGAATGTCACGTTCGCAAACCCGTCTAAAAGAACTATAGCAATCAGACGCGGTTTACCGATCAAATGACATTCCCGGTCGGAGATATAATGTAAGCACTGTAAACTAACATGTTTAAATTTCGATCGACTAAATATCACGAAGTGGGCCCCACGAACAACTGGTGAACAGTAACAAAATCTGGGCCCAAAAGATATGTACCAAAACCCCCAATTTCCAGAGAAGAATACACTGTGTAAATTTGGGGGCATGATCTTACCAAATGGCCGCGGATGCGCGGTCAAACCTATGGTTTGACCACGATTCCGCGGCGCTTTGGTCGAATCATGTGCCCAAATTTTCACAGTATTCTTAGAAAACCCTGCACAGATTTCTGTGATATGTAGAATAATTTTAGGACATCATTTAAAATCTACAGAAACTGTGAAATTGTAAAATGCGGTTTTTTTGATTTCCGGTTCGATCGATGTTTTAAACACGTTAGCACAAGTTAGTAAAGCAAAATGGTGAGGCTCTGATACCACTGTAAGTCTACGGTAGCACCCCGGCCGTCTACAGACGCCAAATGCGGAACAAAAACTTTTTAACTGGCGCTATCGTATACTTTAACCCGGATCTGCCATTATTACTAAACTAACAAACTGTAAAGAGTGTAGAAAGGTTATACCGAACGATCCGAGTCCTTCGTTCTTTAACCATCATCCCACGCTCCGTTGCGGCTGCTCCGATCTCGTCGATCTCCGATCTGCTCGTCCAGGTGGCACCACGTCACTGATTCTTTAAACGGGCTCCCGCTTCTGACTCGAGGCAACTCGGTCGTCAAGTTTGCCAAAAAAGACGACCAAGAATGATGTAGAGAATGAATAGATTACTTTGTCTCACTTCGTCCAAAACCGTGGACGATCGGTAAATGAAGTTGCCATTTTTATCGGGTGATGGAATGAAAGAGGCTATGAAATTTCCATGCACCATAAACTATAGTCTTTTTACCAAAAATGAAATCAATCTCTCTCTCTCTCTCTCACAATGGTGGCCGGCCACTTTTATGCAAAGAGGGAGGTGATGGTAGGAGCAAAGAGGGTGACCTTAAGAATAAATATCATGAACAAATATCCTAAGGTTAAACAAGAATCATTAATGTCAAAGCATGAGTCATAAACACCTAGTCATCATGTAATTAATGTAAGCAAAGGTTCATGAACCTAGTCACCACTTCTAGTTGCTTCTAGAAACTTCTAGAAACTTCCACACTCATCCAAGAAAAGATAAATCCGTCTTTAACCGAATGTTAAAAGACGGCTGATAGAAAACTGGAAACTGGCAACTTCCAAAAGTGATTCTGAAACGACTTTCAGGATAATCCCGTAACTGTATAAATATACCCGCATTTGTATTACGACCGAATACAAATGCAACTGAGACAAAGATATTATATCTACTCAATATAATACTCGGATCCGGCTTAAACGAAAGCCGACCAGTATCATCAGCCCGAAATCTGACACGTGCGTAAACGCACGTGCATTTTCCAAACCCTGCCATAAAACCATACGGCCTCTACAACGTTTCGCCCGAACTTGGGAAACTGTCTGTGGGGAACTCTAATGACTCGTCAGTACCCTGGCAGTGGGTTTAACCACAAACCGTCAGCGACACTAGCTATGCGTAACGGCTGCCCATGGACTGACCTCAAGGGAGGCCGATGAGCGAACTCATCCGGAAACCCTACTGAGCCTAACAGTGACAATGTATATACAGTCCGGTCCGTTCGTCTATGAGTATCGCATATCTGCTTAGGGGGCTAGAACGTCAGACCCCCAATAGCAGTATAAGTCGTGTCGGAGTGTAGCCCAATAACACCCTGAGATACTACTGGAGTGCCTACCAGTAAATCTCCTGCCACGGCCGTGGGCTTTGTGTAATGGCTCTCCTAGACACAGCACGATCTCGCCCCCAATACCGGGAGAGACGAATCCCCTGCCGATCCGCTCACGTGCCTCCATATGGCTCGGGACTGTACCCAAAAACTACCTGTTTGCACGACTCCTTTGAGCCGTGGTAGGGTAGAAATCAAAGCACAGTGGGAACTCACACGAGACAAATGACGACCTCAGGTCGATGAACCAACCTGTACACAAGTCACCAGGGAACTGCTATCTGACGATATGTATAATACCAACTAGCAGATTCCCGGCGAGTCCTATCCGGTGTACTCATAACCCAATGAGTACCTGTATACATCTTAGGTGATCCAACTGACACCAGTGGCTTGACCGGCCACCGCCCCTCGTCGGGGTCTCGACTATATACACCAGTCTACTCCGGAGTATCGATGCCCTGTCTCGAAACTCCCACGACTAGGGACCACAATTAAGGATATGCATATAAACTACCCAACTCTCACGTATATGATCGCCATCATACTGTTGGTAGTAAAGCAAGATCCTAAGGGCTCTATCAAATTGTAACATGTAATCAGTCACCTGAACATGTACACGACTGATAAAGGCAAACCAGATAGCATACTATCATCTCGAGTAAGACTGTCCTACCGGTATAGGTCCTCCGCAATCATTGCAATCACGTACCTGCGATCCAATAATTGACTCTGATGGCACTATCTCCAACATCAATATCATGGACCCTGAGTGTCCAACATCGATACTCGAAACATCATGAAACCCGTGTCCAGTATCGATACGTAAGTCCACATATCTCGAGCTCCGTCAGTCCGGATCGGCCCATATCCATCTCATGACTCCAGTCGGTATCCTCCGGATAACCGCTGGGTCCAAACTATCACCAGTAGATAGTGCTCCCTCCTGCCAGGCTTATCGTCATCCCCACAATCTTCTTGCCCCGGGGTATCTTACCGAGTCCACCATATACCCGCAGACGGTTCATCTAACTCCTCGAACTGGGTATCGAAAACAAGCTCAGAACCGAGAAAACTCATGGTGGACGTCTCGAAATCACATATCAAGAGAAACCGTGTTTTTAAAACAATTCATAATTTCCTTTGAAATATAACCGCGGTTCTTAAATCCAAAAATCTCATGAAAACAGCATCTCAATGTAGATAACCATAAGTACGATGTATGCAAACATAGAACAGTAATATGGGCATATTAAGTATATCATGCAAGCATATCAAGTGATGGTACTGAACAATGAATGTACTTTACATGATATAGCAATTCTACTGTGTAAGTGGCATAGTAATTACCGATGATGATTGTGTGTGAGCCAGCAAATCTGTGTAAGTGTATCGTGCACATCATCGATAGTTGTGCAGGTGTACTAGCAGACGATATCATAACAACAAATGAAGCACATGTATATATATATATATATAATGCAATGAGAGTACAATGATCGTAGCAGAAAGGTAAATAGTAACGCAACAAGCTAAGATATATCTCGATATATGAGCCATACAATTTGTCACGACTCGAAGGTACGGAACGTGACTAGCAATTAATTACGAAACGTCCTAAGGCATACGTAATCTAAGTAAGCCAAAACCCAGAAATCTAAACCATTTAAAGAAATAGAGTAAAGGAAAACTTAGCTTAAAAATGAGATGTAGTAAAATAAGGTCACATTAAAGCATTTTAAAACATTCAATTTTCCTGAAAATTTCGGCTGAGTCTCCTTTGTAAATACTAGCCCCCAAATGGATACAACACATGAAAATACATATAAATAATGAATAAAGGCATCCTCAAGCGGGAGCTAGCTCTTCGCCAATGGCGGAAACACAACCACATGCAATATGTATATCAAAAGTGCGAAATAAGCATCTGAAAGTAAGAAATGAGAAACGCCACGTCGGCTCAAGTGAGCATCGACACCAAATACCACAAATACAAGTCTCATGAGTCTCACCGTCAAGTCCAATATATAAGAGTAGATGGAGTATACTAGATACAAATAATAATACAAGATGGAACAAAAGTATCCTCGCAACCCATCTATGAGCAAAGCTGTAAATCGATGCAATGAAGCAAAAAGAGGAAGTACGCCCGCCGCTATTGCGTTGACGGGTCTGTAGGGTGTTTTTTGTCCCCCCCATTGAGATGGGAATATGCGCGCGCTTGTCAGGCGCACTACAGATTCCCCCTGCCTAGGGTAGGCCGAAGTTTATTGATTGTGGGGATCCGAATCTCCGGCAGCCGCGGACTAAGCTGCAGTTAATTACCCCCCGCCTTTGGGGCGAGGGAACCTTTGATTAACGGGTTGAACTGGTCATGCGAACTCAATGTGCAGTGTCGTGTTTTGGAGGGGTTTTGGATATATCGGGAGCCACGCAGAGTTTTACGGGGGTCTTGCTACCCGGATAGCGGGCTGGGGGTCAAGGAGGCTAGCAGCCCTTTACGGGGTGCGGGGCAACGCCCCGGCCCAAAAATTTTATGGGGAAGGATGGCGTTGTAGAGTATGTGTGTGTGTATATACGTATACATATGTATGTATGTATATATATGTATGTATGTATGTATATATGTATGTATGTATGTATATAAAAAGGGGGAAAGGCATCCAAAGGATGCGTGGGGCCAGCGCCAGCGCTTTGAGCGCTAGCACACCACGTGTCAGCACGTGGGCGCTCGGGCGCTAGCGCTTTGGGCGCTAGTGCTCTGAGTGCTAGCGCACCACGTGTCAGCACGTGGGCGCTCGGACGCTAGCGCTTTGGGCGCTAGCGCTCTGAGCGCAAGAGCGCTAGCGCACCACGTGTCACCACGTGGGCGCTCGGGCGCTGCGTTTTGGGCGCTAGCGCTCTGAGCGCAAGAGCGCTAGCGCGCCACGTGTCAGCACGTGGGCGCTCTAGCAACAAATGGGACTTGGTCCCTGCAATGGGAGTTATACTCCCAGAAATGAGCACTTATTATTCTGTGTGTGTGTGTGTATGAGGAGTTAAACTCCTAGGATGTTTTGAGGCTGATGAAGGGGGCCTGCTCCCCTTGAGCCCTAGTTCTTCCCCAAAGTGGGGTTTCTGGAGATGGGTCTCCTTCTTCTTCCTGTCGTTTGGCCGGATCTTGAAAAAAAGAGGGTGAGAGTTAAAAATCTCCCATTTTTGAGATCTAATGGTAGATCCAAGTTCCCCTTTGTGGGTTTTGTGGTGAAAAACTATTTAGTTATGGAAAAGGAAGAGTAAAACTCTTGATTTAATTTCAAAAGAAAGAAGAAGGTTTAGAACCTTCAGAAAGGGGAAAGATGTACAAACCCTAGATTTTTGAGGGGAATGAAAAACTGTTACTTTATTCATCATCATGTTGCATTATATAGGCTTACATATTTACATATAGCCCCTTGGGCTTTGCAAAATAGCATTTTGCCCATCCCATGGCTCATGTGCTATTTCTTTTTGCACATAAGTCATGGGCTTACAAAAATTTGGCTTCATGGCAATTTTGCATACATTCATGCATAAAAAATTACATAAAAATTATTTATTACATGATCTATATTTTGGCATGGAGGAGGCTGGCCGCGGGCTCGACTTAGGCATGGGCCCGCTTGACCTGGGCATGGGCCTACCTGGCTTGAGGTTGACCTTGACTTTGACTCGGTCAACCGGGGGTGCAAATTTTGACCCCGACAAAGTGCCCCCATCAATAAATGCACACCGCACATTTGAGTTGTGTGCATGAAATTGATGGATCTTGAAGCTGAACTTCGAGGTGGAACATCATTCCGGGGGCGGAGTATCCCTCGGGGAGCATGATTCCCGGGGATCGGAGCATCATTCCGATTTGCGGAGCATAATTCCATGGTCGGAGTATCATTCTGATAAGCGGAGCATGATTCCCAAGGGTCGGAGCATGATTCCGAGGATCGGAGCATCATTCCGAAGGGCAGAGCAGACATTCTGACCGAAGCATAATTTCGATGCAGAGCTTAGTTCCCATGTGAAGCGTAATTCCGACAAGGAAGGCAAATACTCCGAGGAGAAGCATGATTTCAACACGGGGTACATTCTGAGACGGAGCATGATTCTGGCGCAGAGCTTGTTGGCCGACTTGATTCCGAGACGAAGCATAATTTCGACAGGGAAGGCAGATATACCGAGGCGAAGCATGATTTCGACACGGGGTACACACTGAGACGAAGCATGATTCCGGCGCAGAGCTTGTTGGTCGACTTGATTCCGATGAGGAGATCGCTGGTTGAATCCGAGCCGAAGCATAATTCCGACAGAGAAAGCAGATACTTCGAGGCGAAGCTTGATTTCGACGCGGGGTACACTCTGAGACGAAGCATGATTCCGACGTAGAGCTTGTTGGTCGACTTGATTCTAAGGCCGAGCTTAATTCCGACGAGGAGGTCGCTGGTTGATTCCGAGCCGAAGCATAATTCCGACAGGGAAGGCAGATGCTCCGAGGTGAAGCTTGATTTCGACATGGGGTACACTCTGAGACGAAGTATGATTCCGACGCAGAGCTGGTTGGTTGATTTGATTCCGAGGCGGAGCATAATTCCGGCAGGGAAGGTAGATATCCCGAGGCGAAGCATGATTTCGCCACGGGGTAAATTCTGGGACGGAGCATGATTCCGCCGCAGAGGTTGTTGGTTTGATTTGATTTGAGTTGACATCAGTATCGCTACACTGGAATATGGTACTAGGAGCGAATCATCATTTGCTATGAGAGGATTTGGGAATTGGTTTTTGCTTGGCATCGGTATCGCTACACTGGAATATGGTACCAGGAGCGAATCATCATTTGTACTTGCTTATCAGGAAGCGATGGCTTAGGAGACAGGTTTTAGGTCCCTATCACCTAAGACTTTTCAATTTTATGAGCCGTAAGGGTCTCACAAAGATTTTCTCCCTACGGGTCGTAAGGATCCCGTAGATGTATTTTCTCCTCAGGAGTCGTGGGGACTCCTAAGTGTGTTGCTCCTTTGTGAGTCGTAAGGATCTCACGCTGGAATTTTCTCCTCAAAGTCGAGAGGACTTTGTGAGTGAATTTCATGTCTTTTTTCACGAGTTTGCGCCCTTTCGGGTTTTCACAAACTCGCTGGTAGTCCTGCTGTTTTTACTCACGGAGCCCTTTCGGGTTTTCATCCGTGCCTATTTTGCTTATGGACATACATATTTTTTTATTTTTTTATTTTTTTTTAATATTTGGTGGGACTTTGAATGTGGTCTCACCGATAAGACTTGGGAGAGATTGGGATTGTTTTACGCCCGTGGATTGTATACGGTTTTGTAGGATGTATGATCCAGATCGTAGGGCCGGAAAAATTTCGGGACTTTGTCGGCGTCTGCATCGCTGCACTGGAATATGGTACCAGGAGCGACTCATTATTCGCCGTTGGGGTATGGGATTTGGAATTTGGTTGGCGTCTGTATTGCTGCACTGGAATATGGTACCAGGAGCGACTCATCATTCGCCATTTGGGGGTTGGGAAACGATGGCTTAGGAGACAGGTTTAGATCCCTATCGCCTAAGGCTTTTTAATTTTATGGGCCGTGAGGGTCCCATAAAAGCATTTTCTCCCTACGAGTCGTAAGGATACCGCATGTGTATTTTCTCCTTAAGAGTCGTGAGGACTCCTAAGTGTGTTTTTCCTTTGTGAGTCGTAAGGATCCCACGAAGGATTGTTCTCCTCATGTATCGTGAGAACACATGAGTGGGTCTTCCCAATGGACCATAATTCCAAGGGCGGAGACCAGCCGCTGGACTGGTGATTGCAGTGGGGCATGGGCATGGTGAGAATTATTTGAGCCCGTGGATTGTATACAGCAGTCAATTTGAGGACTAACCGTAGGGCCGGGAGAATTTTGAGAAATTGGATTTTGGTTGGCGTCTGCATCGCTGCACTGGAATATGGTACCAGGAGCGACTCATCATTCCCCCTTTTTTTTTACCGCGATTGCTCTATTATTTCAGCTTTTCTTATCGCGAAGGTCGCGATTGCCCTATCATTTCGGCTATTTATTCGCGGTTGCCCCATCATTTCGGCTTTATCTTTTATTTATTTATTTACACATTCCCTTTTTTTTATTTACACATTTTTTTTTACATTCCCAGTTTAACGACTCAGAGGCCGACTGTTCCCAGTTTAATGACGTGGTGGTCGATTGTTTTCAGAGAAAGGCAGATGTCTGAGAGAATCGGTTTCACGAAGAACTTCGGTCTCCGTTTATATGAAATTGGCGGTCGCAGTAGGACTGTTTGTTAACATGCCCTTAGACAGTTCTATCTCTCCTGCCTTGTATTGCTTTTCGACCCAATCTTTGAAGACAAAGCAGTCCTCAATGGCATGACCTATCACTCTGTGATAGGGGCAGTATTTGGGGTCGTCGGTCCTATTTGCTTCCTGCGGTCTTTTTGACTCTGGCAGTTGTAGACCGTTCCTCAGGGCGTATTTGAATATTTTACGGATTTGGTCCCTTATGAAGGAATAGACCTTGTCCAGCTTCTCTTTCAGTGGAGATTCTCCTCCCTTTCAGAACACTGGCTTCCGAGGCTGGTTGGCATTGGGCCCGCTCATCCCTTACTTATTTCGGTTAGCCGAAGTGTTAAAAGATTCTGAATCGTCGGAATTTCCGCCTTTGCGATTATCGTCCTTTCGGTTCCTCCAGGACCTATTATTATTTTTGGAATTTGAGGAGGACTCCTGCTTTGAGCGCTCCAGCATCTGAACTTTCCTGGTCAGCTCTTGGAATGTTTTGAGATCCACGGTGCATAGAAACAGGGCCATCCAATTGTTGAGATTCCTGACAAGAAGATTGACAGATTGGTCCTGCTCTATCGGCGGCTCACATTTGACGGAGAGATTGCGCCATCGGGTTATAAAATCCGTGCTGCTTTCGTTGTTCTTGGGCTTGCTCCTTACGAGCTCGGCAATGGTGATCTTATCGCTGACGCTCATGAACCTTTGTCGAAACAAAGATTCCATTTGGACGAAAGTAGTAACGGAGCCATCCGGTATGCTCGCGTACCAGTCGAAAGCAACATCGGTCAAGCTATTAACGAACTGGCGGAGGAGAAGCGCGTCATTGCCCCCAGTATTCCCGCATGAGGCTTTAAAGTGGGCGATGTGCTGATTCGCATTTCCCGTCCCATCGAATCTTCCGAATTTGGGGATGACATAGCCGCTAGGAAATTCTACCAGATCATACTGGGCAGAATATGGTCTCCCACTACTGCTGATATCTTTTTGCGCTTCGGCTTCGGCCACCAATGTTTTGACTTTGCTGGCAACAAAATCCACAATTTGATCTTGAGTTAGCGGGCTGCTGTCATCGGCAGCCAAGACATTTCCCGAGATAGGATGCGACTGATTTTCATGTGGTCCGCCCACTTTTGGATTTGAGGGAACGGGCGTCGGCTGCTTCGGAACACCGTTTTCCAGTTCATGAGAGCCCTACACCTGATTGGGCGGTTGGGAGGCAAGTTGGGCCGTAAGCCATAAGACGACATTTGTCAAGTCGTCGATCTTTGAGTAGAGCTTGGCCATCTCCTTGTCTTTGCTTCTGAGCTATTTTCGAAGCTCTTGGAGAAGTTGCTGCTCTGCGGTCTTAGAATGAAAAGTTGGCTCATCTCCGCTTTCCGAGCCCGACTCCTCATGAATTGAGGGCTCTCTCTGCCTATCAGCCTCACTGGGAGGATTTTCATCACCCTCCGGAGGATGTTGGTCTTGAGAAGTGACAACTATATTCACACCAGGTTGAATTTGAGATGTGGTGGCCCCATCCTTGCTTTTGCTGCGAAGGTTGTCGCTGGGACGCGTGCCCACCATGTAGACGGTGTGGATAACACATTTAGGCATCCCCTCATCTTTGGCGGGGTAACCCTGTTCCTCGAACCTCATGAGGTTCAGCCTACCAGGAGCCCTAACCCTTTTGTTGGCTCTATATCTGAGCCTTTTCTGCCTTAGCTTCTCAATTTCAAGGGCTTGGCGGGCATCTGTTTCCTGAGAAGCCACCGCGAGTCGATTAGCGGGGAGCTTAGAGAAGACACCCGATCGAGCAGTTGTCAGGGGCACCGCCGGAGCCTGCTCAAGATGCCTTGTTGCTTTGTTGGTGTTGATGGCCTTGCCCCCAGCCGGGGCTAAGGAGAGTCGTTCAAACACCGACTTGCGTTTGAGTTGGGGCACCTTCGAGACCACCATATTTGGCCTCTTGCCTTTCGAGACCGGTTTGTCTGTCACCGGGGCTTGAGGACCTAAGATAGCGTTAGCTGACACGAACGGAATAGAGCCAAATAGTAGCGGCGGCTCCTCCCACTGTCGCCCGAGACTGGCCGGAAGGATCGTCCTGGCGTCCATCTTCATCGTGTAGGAGATGGGAGCCGTACTGAGAGCTGAGTTCATCATAGGATACATTGTTGAAAAGTGATTGCTTGAAAACCTGCATGAAAAAGTATTATTTTAGTATAAATATAGGTATGCATATTGATTGAGTTCGCATGAACGTTTAACCCGAAATATGGGAGGAGAGATTGGTCCCACCGGACGTGCTAGAATCTGTAGGGTGTTTTTAGTCACCCCATTGAGATGGGAATACGCGCGCGCTTGTCAGGCGCACTACAGATTCCCCTTGCCTAGGGTAGGCCGGGGTTTATTGATTGTGGGGATCCGAATCTCCGGCAACCGCGGACTAAGCTGCCGTTAATTATCCCTCGCCTTTAGGGCGAGGGAACCTCCGATTAACGGGTTGAACAGGTCATGCGAACTCAATGTGCAGCGTCGTGTTTTGGATATATCGGGAGCCACGCAGAGTTTTACGGGGGTCCCACTACCCGGATAGCGGGCTGGGGGTCAAGGGGGCTAGCAGCCCCCTTACGGGGTGCGGGGAAGCGCCCCGGCCCAAAAATTTTATGGGGAGGGATGGCGTTGTAGAGTGTGTGTGTGTATATACGTATACATATATATATATATATATATATATATATATATATATATATATATATATAAAGGGGGGAAAGGCATCCAAAGGATGCGTGGGGCCAGCGCCAGCGCTTTGAGCGCTTGCGCACCACGTGGGCGCTAGCGCTTTGGGCGCTAGCACTCTGAGCGCAAGAGCGCTAGCGCACCACGTGTCAGCACGTGGGCGCTCGGGCGCTAGCGCTTTGGGCGCTAGCGCTCTGAGCGCAAGAGCGCTAGCGCACCACGTGTCACCACGTGGCCGCTCGGGCGTTAGCACTTTGGGCGCTAGCGTTCTGAGCACAAGAGCGTTAGCGCACCACGTGTCAGCACGTGGGCGCTCGAGTAGAAAAAGGGACTTGGTCCCTGCAATGGGAGTTGTTCTTCCAGAAAGGAGCACTTATTATTCTGTGTGTATGAGTGTGTGTATGTGTGTGTGTGTGTGTGTGTGTGTGTGTGTGAGGAGTTAAACTCCTAAGATGTTTTGAAGCTGATGAAGGGGGCCTGCTCCCCTTGAGCCCTAGTTCTTCCCCAAAGTGGGGTTTCTGGAGATGGGTCTCCTTCTTCTTCCTGTCGTTTGGCCGGATCTTGAAAAAAAGAGGGTGAGACTTAAAAATCTCCCCTTTTTGAGATCTAATGGTAGATCCAAGTTCCCCTTTGTGGGTTTTGTGGTGAAAAACTATTTAGTTTTGGAAAAGGAAGAGTAAAACTCTTGATTTAATTTAAAAATAAAGAAGAAGGTTTAGAACCTTCAGAAAGGGGAAAGAGGCACAAACCCTAGATTTTTGAGGGGAATGAAAAAGTGTTACTTTATTCATCATCATGTTGCCTTATATAGGCTTACATATTTACATATAGCCCCTTGGGCTTTACAAAATGGCATTTTGCCCATCCCATGGCTCATGTGCCATTTCTTTTTGCACATAAGCCATGGGCTTACAAAAATTTGGCTTCATGCCCATTTTGCATACATTCATGCATAAAAAATTACATAAAAATTATTTATTACATGATCTATATTTTAGCATGGAGGAGGTTGGCCGCGGGCTCGACTTGGGTATGGGCCCGCTTGACCTGGGCTTGGGCCTACCTGGCTTGGGGTTGACCTTGACTTTGACTCGGTCAACCGGGGGTGCAAATTTTGACCCCAACTGGGTCGAACCTGCAAGATACTGTGGCACATCGGGGGTGAGTTGCCAACTCGTGAGTAGTAAGTAATATCTAATAAGGGTATCGTAAGCATGCACGCAAATGCGTCTCAACCTATGCATATCGATATGATACGATGTACTAACATGAATGTAATATGAATGCATAATCAAACACAAAACCTGGACAAGTCTGGTATGAGAAAATCTTTGTTCTTATCTTAGAAAAACCTCTGTGCAATAAACTGAAGTATCATCAATGAAATCAACAGAAAATCCGTGTCAAGCATTGACACAATATATATATATATATATATATATATATATATATATATATATATATATATATATATCCCAATATTTCAATGTCTCAATATCTCAATATCTCGAGCTCCGTCTGTCCGGATCGACCCATATCATCAAATCTCACGACTATGTCGGTATCCTACGGATATCCGCTGCATAAAAAATAACTGGTCGGAAGTGCTCCCCTGCCGGGCTCAACGCCATCTATGTGATCTTCTTGTCCCGAGATACAGCACCGGGTCCACCATGTATCCACAGACGGTGCATCCCCCTCCTCGAATCAGGTATATGATACCACTCAAGAACCGAGAAAACACATGGTGGACACCGCACACATCATATCACGAGAAAACCGCAAATTTCTACTTTAAAATGATAAGAGGTTTATAAAATCCTTGCAGTTTTCCTCAAAATCCATAAATCTCATAAATACTGAATCCTCGAGAAGAATCACAATATGTAAATATGTCGGTGATGATGGATGTCTATGATGCGATAGTATATACCATGCGAAGTACGGCCAGAAGCTATGCATGAATCATGATGCAATGAGGTATGTATATATGACTAATAATCCTACGTATCCATCCTGATGAAATGACTATACAAGTACAAGTCTACAGATCATATATGATGTAATGCACAGATACCGATTCTAAGCAAGTTCTATAGTGTTCGTCACATAGCAATTATCAAAGGCGTGTGTGTTCGCATGAATAGTGCACGTGCGGCATGAACCAATGGTAATGGTGCACGTGCCCTATGAGATAATATCATATATATCTATGATGATGTAATACAATGAGATGAATGACTAGGAGACTACGCATATAAATGCAAGCACCACTAGTAATCTTGATTATCGGGCGCCTCGCACCATCCAGACGATCCCCCATAGATGTGTACATCTACTCACCGGGACGCCTCGGCTAAAGTGATCCGATCTCAGCCTTGTCTTTCCGCGCCACGTCCGACGCCTCTGCACCCAATCCTAGAATCTCACATAAATAAATAAGAGGATAGATATAAGAATAGTCGCGGACACAAACGATACAAATCAACCACACGCACTAGCTAGATGCGCACGCACTTTGTGCACAAAACGTGTTCGCGACAACGCCACAAACCACAACTAGGGTCGCTAAACGTGACAACTACCAAGCCTAGAACCCGATTGCACCAATCACGCATTCACAACACATTAAATATTTTAGGGAAAAGGTAGTAAATTATCAAAACCTCAAACTTAATTAAAATCGATTTATTCCAAAAACCTAGTAAGTATCACTTAACCATTTTAGTGTAAATCTAGATATTTTAACAAAATTAGTGGCCACAATATTTATTTAATCTCTTAATTATGCTACACAATTATTTACTAAAATTTAATCTCACCTATTTACACATAATTCATGAAATTATTTTGCAAGGATATTTAATTAGGACAATTTAAAAATAACAATTAGTAGATTAACAATTAGACTAGATTTTTGTAAGTCTTTAGATATTTAACTTCACATTGCCACCATAATTAGATGATAAAACCTTGATTTAAACCAAACCCTTCTCTTAAACATGCAATCATGAAATCAAACTATATTAACACCTAATTAAAAATTAGATTAAAGCCATAACTAACAAGATAACAATTTGAGTAAGATTTATACCTCACAAATTTTGAGATCAAACATGCAACTTAGCCTCCCAAAAAGCCATTTTGCTCTAAGATCCATGCTAGATTAGGCCAAGGAAAATTGGGTAAAGGTTTAATTATGAATTAGTGAGACTTTGTATGGATTTTTGATGCATTTCTTGAAGATTATTGGAGTGAAAGGAGGTGGGGAAAATGAGGGAAAAGGGCTGCAGATTTTTCGGCCAAGTGAGGAAAAGAGAGAACTGAGTGTGTGAGAAAATACCAAGTCAAGAAAACCCCATACCTCAAGTCAACATGCCCATGCTTCTTTTCTTTATTTATTTTCTTTTCATTTATTTTCTTTTCTTATTTATTCTATCCTTGAATTAACTAGAACCTTGGAGACAAAATGAGAAAAAGGGAACATGTTACAAACTAGGTTTTAAGTTATCATGGTTCACTATGGTTCACTAAAGTATAATTAACCCATTCCAATTTGTAATTATCACTAATTAAATGTATAAGTGAAAGCTTGAAATAATATTTAAAATATTTAATTAAGAAAATATTTAAGTAAACTAGCAATTCATAAGCGACTAATTAAATATCAATACTAGCCATTATATAGTTAAAATAGATATATTTAAATTTATGTGGAAAAATAATTATATTTTGGTTTTTACGGAAAACGCGTATTATCACTAATTAACACAAAATTAACATAATCGAATTTTCAGAACGTTACAATCTCCCCCCTTAAAGAAATTCGGTCCCCGAATTTAAAATCTAACTACGCGTACCCTCGAATAGATGGGGATATTTCTCCCTCATCTCGTCCTCGGCTTCCCACGTGACCTTTTCGCTGTTCGGCCACGTCAAAAAACCTTTACGGATGGTATGACCTCGGACCCCAGTTTCTTCACCTGCCGATCTAGAATGACTATCGGTTGTTCGGTGAAAAAACATTGCGCTCCAGCTGGATCGTCTGATGCTGTATCGCATGAGAGGGGTCATGAAGGTACTTGCGGAGTATCGATACATGAAACACGGGGTGAACATCTGGGAAGTTGGGCGGAAGAGCCAAACGATAAGCAACTGTGTCGACTCGTTCATATATCTGGGACTAAGCTTCCATTTCTTTCCGAATCTCAACACGCCCCTCATCGGAGAAACCCTCAAGAAAACATGATCGCCTACTGTAAACTCAAGTCTGTGCCAACGTCAGTTTGCATAAGATTTCTGCCTGTTCTGGGCCGCTTTCATCCTATCCCGAATCAACTGAATCTTTTCGGTCGTCTCCTGCACAATCTGTGGGCCCAAAATACTGTTCTCACTGAACTCTGTCAAACAAACTGGTGATCAACATTTCTTCCCATATAATGCCTCGAAGGGTGCTATCTGAATTTTCTCCTGGAAGCTGTTATTATAGGAAAACTCTATCAAGGGCAAGTGGCGATCCCAACTGCCACCGAAAACTAGAACGCAAGCTAGGAGCATATCCTCAAGAGTCTGAATGGTCCGCTCTGATTGACCATCGGTCTGCGGAAAGCAAATTTGCATTGAAACTCAATTGCTGCCCAAAATCTCCTGAAGTTTCTACGATAATCGGCTGGTGAACTGGGTGCCTTTATCAGACACGATACAAGTCGGAACTCCATGTAGTCGCACAACCTCATGAACATATGTCTGAGCATACTGAACGAATCCGAAAGTGGTCTTACTGGCAGAAAGTGAGCTGCTTTCGTCAATCGGTCTACGATCACTTAAATAGAGTCATACTCTCGACTGGACCTAGGTAGACCCACAATAAATTCTATAGAAATCTGCTCCTATTTCTACCCCGGAATGGGCAAAGGTTGTAACTCTCCTGCTGGCATTGATACTTGGCCTTGACTTGCTAACAAGTCAGCATCCCGAAACAAAATCTGCGACATCTCTCTTCATCCCTTCACACTAGTAGACCTCTCTCAGATCATGATACATCTTGGTGGAACCGGGATAAACACTATATGCTGACCGATACGCCTCCTCAAAAATCTTGCGTCTCAGTCACTCGGAATCTAGCACGCATAGTCGAGTCCCAAATCGTAGTACTCCCTGATCATCGATCATGAACTCTGAATCTCTGTCGAACCTGCTCCATGATCTCTAGTAAACGAACGTCATCGGACCGTGCCTCACTGATACGGTCAAATACTGTGGACGTGCACGGACACAGGCAAGTTGTCCCCCGGTCGACGTAATTCGAACTGTACTCGGCCGTCATAAAGAATCTGCTAATCTGCCGTCGACTGTCTTTAAACTGCGCTCAACAGGACAAGCTACCTCCAGTCTCCGACTCAAAGCATCTGCCACAACATTCGCCTTGCCCGGATGATAAAGAATCTCGCAGTCATATTCTTTCACTAGCTCCATCCATCGGCGCTGTCTTAAATTTAGATCTCGCTGCTGAAAGATATACTTTAAGCTTCATGTGGTCCGTAAATATCTAGCATGACTCGTCGTATAAGTAATGTCTCTAAATTTTAAGTATAAAAATCACCGCAACCATCTCTAAGTCATGCGTGGAATAGTTCTGCTCGCGCTTCTTCAACTGTCGAGAAGCATCGCAGTAACCAATAAAACCGCCTGATCCTAAAGGCAAAGATAATACTGGTGCCGTAATCAAACGAGTCTTCAACTGCTGAAAGCTCTGCCCGCATACCTCAGTCCAGCAAAAAGGAACTCCCTTCCGGGTCAATCCGGTCAACGTTGCAGCTATCTGCGAAAAATCCTGTACGAAATATCAATAGTATCCGTCCAAACCCAAAATGCTGCGAACCTACGTCACTGATACAGGTCTAGGCCAGTCTCGATCTTCTTCGGTTCCATACTTACCATCTCTCGAAACTACGTGTCCCAAGAAGTCCACACTATCTAACCAGAAAACATACGTGGATAATTTAGCGAATAGTTAGTCTCCCTCAAGGTCTGCAACGAAATTCTCAATTACTGCCCAGGCCCCACTCGGCTCCAAAAGTGTACTAAAATGTTATCAACGAACACGATAATAACTGATCAGGAAATGTTGGCTATAGTGCCCTCAAGGCAATTATCGTAATCGCAGTTAGGTGATTATGATGATTGAGGGAGGACCTATACCGGTAGACCAGTTTTACTCGAGATGATAGTATGCTGTCTGGTTTGTCTTTATCATCATGTACATATAGATCACTATTACATGTTGATAGAGCCCATATGATTCTTGCTTGACTACCAGCATTATGATGGCAATCATATACGTGGGAGCTGGGGGTCTATAAGCACATCCTTAAATGTCCCTAGTCGTAGGAGTATCGAGACTGGGCATCGATACTCCGGTGTAGACTAGTGTAGACTAATCGAGACCCCGACGAGGGGCGGTAGCCAGGTCTCTCAATCCATTGGTGTTAGTTTGTTCACCTAAGATAGTATACAGGTGCTCATTTGGTTATGAGTACACTGGACGGACTCGCCGGGAACTTGCTAGTTGGTACTATACCTATTGTCAGATGGCAGTTCCCTGGTGACATGTGTACAAGTTAGTCTGTTGATCTGAGATCGTCATTTGTCTCGTGTGAGTTCCCACTGTGCTTTGATTTCTACCCTACCACGGCTCAAAGGAGTCGTGCAAATAGGTTTTAGTTGGGTACAGTCTCAAGCCACATGGAGGCAGTAAGCGGATCGTCGGGGATTCGTCTCTCCCGGTATTGGGGGTTGATGTCGCGCAGTGCACGGGTGGCTATCACCAGAAATCCTTGGCCAAGGTAGTCGAGAATTACTGATCTAGGACCAGTAGTTTCTCAGGTGGTGATGGTTTCATACCGACACGAATTATCGCGTTATTAGGGGTCTGACTTTATCCACCCCCCTAGACTCGATATACGATACTCATAGACGAATGAACCGGACTGTACGGATATTGTCACCGTCAGGCTCAGTAGGGTTTCAGGATGAGTTTGCTCGTCGGCCTCCCTTTTGCTCAATACCTGAGTAGCCGTTACGTACAGCTAGTGTCGCTGACATGCTTGTGGTTAAACCCACTGTCAGCGTATTGACGAGTCTTTAGAGTCCCACACAGAGGGTTTTCACGGTTCAGGCGATATGGTGTAGATGATGTATGTTGGTACATACAGGTATCCGATTAAATATGTGTACATGATGCACAGACTTTAATCGGACGGTTGATAATACTAGCGGCTTAGGATTAAGCCAGATTATTAAATCAGGTTTTGATTTAATAATTTATATATATGTATTTATATATATATTCTAGTATTATTGTTCATTATTCATTTTCCTCTTGGCTATTCGTTTTTTTGTACGAATACGCATATATGTATTTCGATACGTGTACCGGGAAGTATTCCGTATTTATACGGAATAGCTTCTAGAAGATGACCACCTCATTATCGATTTCTTTTTAGAAAATCAATTATGGAAATGAGGTGGAGGGGTGAGTTGGCATGAACATGGGGTTTGACATGTTGAGAGGCATGGCTCTCATTTGTTTATTTGAAAAAGAGATGAGATATTTTTTGTTGGATGAGAGAGAGAGTGAGGGGGCAGCCACTTGGTTTGGCATGGCATGCTCATTTTCATTTCTTCACTTGCTCACTTCTTTCTCTTCACTTGATCACTCATTCTCACTTGGAGAAAACACTTAGCACATTTCTTGAGTTGCTCATACCACATGTTTCCTCACCTCCTTCATCTTCTTGAGTTGCTCTTTTGAGCATTGTGATGAGAGAAAAATTACAGTGACACATTTCTACACCTCCACTCGCCATTGCTAGCAACCTTGGAGCGTCGATTGCCTCACTTGGCGAGGCTGAAGCTTGCGCTGTTTTCCTTAGGTGGATCATCGTAGATGGAGGAAGACCGGCATCCAAACTCGATCCAAACGACCACTAGGAGCTTGGAATGAAGGTTGAAGACCGAAGGACACGGATCAACTCGGTATAACCATCTAACTCCTTATTACATATTGCTAGTATAGGGTTTAGGGTAGATCCGGGCATCAGGTAATGGTAGCGCCGGTTTAGAAAAAAATTGTTACGCATTTGGCCACGGTTTGATGGCCGGGGCGCTGCCGTAACCCAACATCGTATCAGAGCCAGGTTTTAAACCCTTAGCTAGCTAGTTTAGATGATTTTAAAGTATCGAAACCGAAACAACTCCGAAACAATGCCACGAATGTTTCACTTTCTGTCGATTTTTTATAGTCTTCAAATTTTTTTAAGCAACTACAGAAGACTAGTTGAGTGACCACTAGAACACACCACAAATATGAGCCCAAACCGTCGGATTTGACCCGGCGAGATTACCTAAAAAACGGGTGAGGCCAGTCCAAATTTGAATTTTGGACTTGAAATTTTTGGTGTGGTTTAGTCTCTGGAATATTGGTGCTGTGGTATTGCTTGTTTTGCCCATTTTGGATATTATGTTATCTTTTCTTCAGGGGCAATTCGGGGTGTTTCGAAGTCGATAATTTAACACTGTTTAAATGTTTATCAGTACATACATTACTATCTGCGACTGTGAATGTCATTAGAGCGGTACAACTCGTCTAATTGCTATTTGTTCTTTTAGACGAGTTTGCGAACGTGACATTCACGTTGATGTTCTGTGTTGTGCTGTGTTGTAGTTGGATCGTCGTGGTGGATAGCTTGGGTGCAATATTAGTACAGTTTAGTTTCATTTATATATTTGTTATTGTGGGGCGAGCGTCCGACATATGGACTGTCATCACCCCCAGCTTGTATATTATTTGTTTGGGGCACGAGCGGGTTATGTCACCCTTGTATATATTTTCTTTTCTATACTAGGATTACCCCACGGTGGAGTGCATGAATAGCCGGGTTCTAGAGGGCAACAAGTACGCATCTTATGGCGTTGCGATGGAGGGGACCTTACTCTAGAATTGGCGGGCTATTCGCCGCACTCGTAGGGGGTATAGATTGACCCATGGAGGGGTGCTCAAGTTACCAGATTCCGTGAAGTGCTGGGTGGCCCATTCACGTTGTTGAAGAGGGTTGCCTCACTTCTAATTTTGGTGGGTAACTTGCTGCGCTCGTAGGGATCTAGGTTTTCATTGCACAGGCTATTCACACGACAGGGGAAGGTCTGGTTTCATTTGCGGATCAAGTGAAACCCAAGGCTCCCAGATTATCCGCCATTCTGTGTTGCTTCTGTGATGTTTCTTTATATCATGCCTGGGATGATTGTTATATATATTTATATATATATACTAGTAGATGTTGTATATGTTTTGCATCCACGCTAGTCCAGTCCCTGCTCTGTCGTTAGTTAAGTAACCTAACCGGTGATGACGGGACCCAGTGGCGAATGCGGATGGCATATACGTACATCATATTTTCGTTTGTCATTAATTGATGGGACTGTGTTAATTCTTATCAATGCAAGGATAAAACAAACCTATATGATGTTGTTGGAACTAATTTTTTTAAAAAAACCAGACAATACAGACGTTTTCTTTTGCTTTGCACAGTGGTATTCGGTTATGAATATCCAACACCTCATTCGACGAGGCAAGGGCCGAGATCCCTTCATCGGGAGTGACCCCTTGGGCTGAAGTTTGCATCAGCGTAATAACTTCACCATAGTCGATTCTTTTACTTTGCATCGTGATATTCAGTTTGGAATATCCTGCACCTCATTCGACGAGGAAAGAGCCGAGATCCCTGCACCGGGAGTGATCTCTTTAGCAAAGGTTTTCGCCACTATATATTTGTAAAACCACTCGGTTCTTTCAACGATATCAAGTTCATTACGTTAAAGGGTTTTCGCCAAAAACCAGCCGTAGCCCTTCGTCATTTCTTACGAGTATTATTTAGTATTCGTGCTGCGTTTGTTGACCTAGTCAAGACGTAGTGTTCGGTAGTTAAGTGATACTTGTTTGTTGCATTTTAAATGCGATTGGTTAGAACAGTCGTGCGGCCTTGTTGACCTAGTCAAGGGTACGTACGGGTGAGTTTAATGCAATCCAGGATAATGACGGGTTGAACTTGACTAGCGGTTTATGGTTTGTTGACCTAGTCAAGGTCATAAACCGCTTGGGGTAAAAATTACATCGGGAGTTTCAAACATACAGGGAACTTGCCAGGCTTGCGCATACCTTCTGGAGTGTGGTGACTTGAGTGGCTTCCATCAAGTTATCATGCGATGATAGTTTGATCCTGATTCCCACTGATGAGTAGGATTACTCCTCGGGTGATTTTAGATGATCCCGACTAATTCTCCTTTGGGTTTGAAGGAGAATTCGAGGAAACAGTGGGAGCCATCCTGATTAGATAAAGTGATTAACCATTCTGATCTAGGTTAGAGTGCATGTTGAGTGTTTCTTTTCTCTCTCTCTCTCTCAGGCTGCGACTATGGCCTGACCCTAAATTAAAACTCATGAACCAAGTTAACCGAACCTTCTTAAAACACTTTGGCTTTTGGAATGTCACGGTGTCGCATATATCATTGCCACTTCTGTATCACCTTTGCATTTCTCGAGAACACCCCGTATCACTACGAACATCCACTCCTATTGAATAAATCCATTGTATTGTTACATACGAACTCGAAAGAACTTGTTCCAGATTCGAGGATGGATTCTGGTTCTGGAGAGATTGAATAGGATTATTCGGTTGTCTTTTCTCTTTGCCTTCTCTCAGGTTATGGGGACTCCTAGGATTAGGAGATGGTACACCTATTGAGCTTATTAGATAGTCTTCCTCCAAACCATAGGCAGGTGCTGAACGGTAGGGAAGGAAGAAAACCAATTAGCCTAAGTGTGGTGTACAGAAGGTAATAAGTAAAGACAGATAAAGGGATTAGAATAACGGCAAAGAAAATTGCGACTGCTATCATTCATGACAAAACCGTGTATACCCCTGTCACTCCCACATCCACTTTGGATTTCTCCAGAACACTTCGTATCACTACGAACGTCCATAATGCTTGGACATGCTATCGTATAGTTACATACGAGCTCGAAGGAACTTGTTCCAGATTCGAGGATGGTTTCCAGTTCAGGAGAAATAGAATAGGATTATTCAGTTATCTTTTCCCTTTACCTTCTCTCAGGTTGCGAGGGTTCCTGGTATTAGGAGAGTACACCTGTTATGCTTATCGAATAGTCTTCTTCCAAACCTCAGGCTGGTGCCGAAGGGTAGGGAAGGAAGAAAACTAATTAGCCTAAAGGTAGTGTACAGAAGGTAATAAGTAAAGACAAAATAAAGGGATTGGAGTGAGGGCAGGTAAGTATATGGTTATAGTCATGAATTAGGATAGTGGAAGAGGCATTACTAGGAATACCTGGTTACCCCTTTCGAAACATTTTCATGTTTCAGTTTCATTGTTCGATGTTAATTGAAAACTGTTTTCCCAATTAGAATCTAACTCCAGGTTATGTATTTACCAGATCAGTTTTTCACATCTGTATGTTATTTCAGATGGTGAGTGAGAGTAAGATATTGGGAATTGGGTGATTAGATCCTCTGTATATCGGAATTCGTTGTAATTGGTGATATTTGAGGAAATCACCTGGGCTTTGCCTGACGGCGAATATTTGGTTTTGAATATCCGTTGTTATGCACTAATTTCAAACTGATATATCTGTACGTTTATTTTATAAAGTGAGATATAACTTCTTGAAATTATGTCTGTGATATTTACCTATATCAGTTAATGGTTAGGTAAGGTGCATTCAACAGCGGTGTAATTCTTCTTAACCATAGTACAGTTTCAACCTACGACGCACAAGGTTTGAGTTATTGAACTCAGAGGACTTATACAAAGTATTGTACATTGTCCAGTGTCAATTAGGACAATGGGGTTGGTACTCATACTATATTCTGTTTACTCATTGCTTCTCCAGTTCTAGATAAGCATTTTGTTGAAATGCAAGGTCCAGATATTGAGAAGTTATAGGTATAAGAATAAATTAGAGAACCATTTGTTGGAAGTATCAGGATCCTTCGAGGTAGTCGAAGATGTAGATACTTGTGTTTGGTATTCCGTTGATAGTAATGGTTTTGAGAACTTGCTTCTCTTTCAGGTTACTCATATATGGATGCGCTCTTTGATGAGTAATGCTGATTGACCTCTTTCCATTTGGTTGATATGCACTGGAGACAGCTGCATGATTTTGAATCTGGTTCCAATTAAATTAGTGCTTTTGTTTCTATATTGGATATATATAGAATCAATTTATATCTTAACGATATTAAGGTATAGGGAGTTGTTCAGCTGATTCTTAAAACTAGAATTCGGATAAATTCGAGGCACGTTTCAGTAATGGCAGTTTGTGGGTTATCCCGGGATTTGACGAGGGTTAACTTTCTACCATCAGGAAGATCAATAGTGATATTGTTCTTGACTCGCCACAGTTTTAGTAAAATGGATTTTTTCAGAAAACAAAAGTGGGAGTATGGTAGAACTGGAAGTGATTCCAGAACCACAAATGATCACTGAAGATTTAATAGAACCTGAAGATTCAATTAGATTTGACATTCCATTAGCCGCTCCGCACATTTGGTGGGTAACCTCAGGCACTCGAGAGGTACTTCGGTCTTCTCAGAGATGGTGACAAGGAGGTTCTTGTTTACCCAGACTTACCATTGCTGTTGTTCTAGACTATAAGACTCGGCAGGAGGATGAGTATAGCGTCGTTCTAAACTAGATTTAGAAGTGCACGTGTATATGACTCTACCAGAGGGTTATTGTAGTCAGTTGGAGCAGCGGAAGCATAGTGGGCAAGTAGTTTATGACTATTTATAGACTAAAGCAAGTATAGCGGAGATAGATCATCTAGTTTTGATGTGACAGTCATAGAGTTTGACTTCATCAGAACAAGAGATGGATCTGGTAAGAAAGTAGTAGGGTGTGATGTCCTGGTATTTGGATGACATGCACTTGATAGAAAGTAATATTCCTATACTACGATCGGTTATACTGTGGTTGTCACAAAGTTGTTTCTCCACATAGGATATGGATATAATATCAGGGTTTCTGGTTACTAAATCTATGGTTTTAGATCTAGATTTGGGTAGTGTCCCAATCTGGGTACTTTGACATTATTCTAAAGGTGAATTTAGAATGGTTGACTCTTGACATGGTGGTGTACCAGCAGGTGATGGAATCACCCTTTCTAAAGAGATGTCTTCTAGACTGATGAGGAGAGGGATTTGCATGATTGACATATCACTTGCTTAGGCAATTGAGTCAATCATGAAATATCAAGTACCACACTAGATATTGCTTTTGCACTAGCTGCAATAAGTAAATATATTAATCCAATCCTGGAGAAACGTTGGGAAGCAGTAATGAACATAAGTGAATGTTCTTGGTATATGGTAACGGCAGCCTCTTTCACGAGACGGTTATCATTTCAGGCTTCCAAGGTGACCTGGATGACAGAGTGATTTTCAGAGTTTTATTTTTCCCTCTTTTGAGGGACGGTATGTTGGACTGGTGGTCTAAGCGGATACTGTGGAATGCATGGCGCAGGCTACTGATTAAATTCAGTGGATGATACAGTCTAAGAAGTTTGCTGGATTTGGAGTTCATTTGTGAACTGGGTCCCATCAGATATCCAGACATATTCTAAGACAGGTATTGCTCATTTCGGGAGATAGTCATTCCCTGCGAAGTTGAGATATAGAGAGATAAAGATATAAACACTGGAGCGGATCCACTCACTGAGGCTATTTCTCGAACATAATAGTTTCACAAATAGGCTTTGTGAGACTGATTAGTAGAGAAGTTGGGTGTTCGGTATCACATGGGCAATGAGTATGTGACATCGCAATAATTGGCCTTAAGTGCAAGTGGGAGATTGTTGGCTATAATGCCCTTAAAGCAATTATCGTAATCGCAGTTAGGTGATTATGATGATTGATGGAGGACCTATACCGGTCGACCAGTCTTACTCAAGATGATAGTATGCTATCTGGTTTGTCTTTATCATCATGTACATATAGATCACTATTACATGTTAATAGAGCCCATAAGATTCTTGCTTAACTACCAGCATTATGATGGCGATCATATATGTGAGAGCTGGGGGTCTATAAGCACATCCTTAAATGTCCCTAGTCGTGGGAGTATCGAGACTGGGCATCGATACTCCAGTGTAGACTAGTGTATACTGATTAAGATCCCGACGAGGGGCGGTGGCCAGATCTCACAAGCCATTGGTCCTAAGATAGTATACAGGTGCTCATTTGGTTATGAGTACACTGGACGGACTCGCCGGGAACCTTCTAGTCGGTACTATACCTATTGTTAGATGGCAGTTCCCTGGTGACATGTGTACAGGTTAGTCTGTCGACCTGAGATCGTCATTTGTCTTGTGTGAGTTCCCACTGTGCTTTGATTACTACCCTACCACGGCTCAAAGGAGTCGTGCAAACAGGTTTTAGTTGGGTACAGTCCCGAGCCACATGGAGGCAGTAAGCGGATCGTCGGGATTCGTCTTTCCCGATATTGGGGGTTGATGTCGTGTAGTGCACGGGTGGCCATCACCAGAAATCCATGACCAAGATAGTCGAGAATTACTGATCTAGGATCAGTAGTTTCTCAGGTGGTGATGGATTTCATACCGACACGAATTATCGCGTTATTAGGGGTCTGACTTTATCCACCCCCTAGACTTGATATGCGACACTCATAGATGAACGGACCGGACTGTACGGATATTGTCACTGTCAGGCTCAGTAGGGTTTCAGGACGAGTTTGCTCGTCGGCCTTCCTTTCGCTCAATATCTGGGTAGCCGTTACGTACAGCTAGTGCCGCTGACGTGCTTGTGGTTAAACCCACTGCCAACGTATTGACGAGTCTTTAGAGTCCCACACAGAGGGTTTTCACGGTTCAGGCAATATGGTGTAGATGACGTATGTTGGTACATACATGTGTCCGATTAAATATGTGTACATGATGCACAGACTTTAATCAGACGGTTGATAATACTAGCGGCTTAGGATTAAGCCGGATTATTAAATCAGGTTTTGATTTAATAATTTATATATATGTGTGTGTATATATATATATTCTAGTATTATTGTTCACTATTCATTTTCTCTCTTGGCTATTCGTATTTTTGTACGAATACGCGTATATGTATTTCGATACGTGTACCGGGAAGTATTCCGTATTTGTACGGAATAGCTTCTAGAAGATGGTCACCTCATTATTGATTTTCTTTCTAGAAAATCAATTATGGAAATGAGCTGGAGGGGTGAGTTGGCTTGAGCATGGGTTTTGGCATGTTGAGAGACATGGCTCTCATTTGTTTATTTGAAAAAGAGATGAGATATTTTTTGTTGGATGAGAGAGAGAGAGTGAGGGGGTAGCCACTTGCTTTGGCATGGCATGCTCATTTTCATTTCTTCACTTGCTCCCTTCTTTCTTTTCACTTGATCACTCATTCTCACTTAGAGAAAACACATAGCACATTTCTTGAGTTGCTCATGCCATATGTTTCCTCACCTCCTTCATCTTCTTGAGTTGCTCTTTTGAGTATTGTGATGAGAGGAAAATTATAGTGACACATTTCTACACCTCCACTCTCCATTGCTAGCAACCTTGAAGCGTCGGTTGCCTAGCTTGGCGAGGCTGAAGCTTGTGCCGTTTCTCTCAGGTGGATCATCGTAGATGGAGGAAGACCGGCAACCAAACTCGATCCAAATGACCACTAGGAGCTTGGAATGAAGGTTGAAGACCGAAGAACACGAATCAACTCGGTATAACCATCTAACTCCTTGTTACATATTGCTAGTATAGGGTTTAGGGTAGATCCAGGCATCGGGTAATGGTAGCGCCAGTTTAGAAAATTTTTGTTCCGCATTTGGCCACGGTTTGATGGCCGGGATGCTGCCGTAACCCAACAGGAAACGGCCTGAATATGCGGTTCATCCAATCCATAAACGCTGCTGGGGCATTGGTGAGCTCGAATAACATCACCAAGAACTCATATTGCTCGTAACGTATGCGAAAAGCAGTCTTCGGAATATCATCCTCTCGAACCCGCAACTAATGGTAACCTGGTCGCAAGTCAATCTTCGAGAAATGTCCCGCACCATGGAGCTAATCAAATAAACCGTCGATGCGAGGTAGGGGATATCTATTCCGCACAGTAACCCGATTCTACTGACAATAATCAATGCATCAACACAAACTGCCATCTTTCTTCTTGACGAACAGGACAGGAGCTCCCAAAGGCGACGCACTCGGATGAACAAGCCCTTTATCCAACAAATCTTGCCACTGATCCTTCAGTTCTTTAAGCTCCGCCGGGTCCATCCGATATGGCGGTATAGAAAAAGGCTCCATGCCGAGAATCAAGTCAAAGCAGAACTCAATATCGCGCTCTGGCGACAAACCAAGCAACTTTTCAGGAAGGACATCTGAAAACTCTCTCACAATCGGGACCTGATCCAACGGGACCTCTGCGGCTCTAACTTCACAAACATACGTTAAGAATCCCAGACATCCTTTCCTCAAGAATGAAGTAGCGCGAAGAGAAGAAATCAAACTGGGGAAGGCGACGCTACGGTCTCTCCGAAAAACAAGAACTGACTAACCCAGAAAACTAAATCTGACTGGCTTCTCACGGCAGTCCACGGATGCATAACACGTGGCTAACCAATCCATGCTCAGAATAACGTCAAGGTCTTACATATCGAGAAAAATCAATTTGACGGAATAATCCCTATCTCCGATGCGAACAAAACAAACACGAATGAGAAACATATCGAGAGACAAAAGATTAGCCTGCGAAAGAAATCACAATAAGCGGCTGATTTAGCAAGGACTACTATCGGCCAGACTTCGATACAATTTATGTGGATACCATTTCAAACAACACCAGAAAGAAATATGCATCGGAAGAAAACACCGAAAGAATACCTATCACAGCGGCGTCTATCTAACCGCCTTTGAGCTGGCATACCGGTACAATTCCGCTTTGGTCCAGAAACGACTAAAGTCTCAGAAATGCGCTACTATAGCAGTAAGGTTGCGTTCATAGCAGCGACGTAAGTGTCAAAAGGTTAAGCATAAACAACAACAAATAACTGTAGGGTTCCTAGGCACACTTGTGAAGGTTCATAAAGCATCAAACATGCCTGAATAAAATTTTAGATGTGCCGAACAACCCAAAGACGGGATCTTTGCTAGATTATTAGGGTTTAGCATGCAAGATAACATCTTTAAAGCTAAGTGTGAGGGATTACAACCTTTGTAGTCCGCTCCTTCGCTTCACAAGCTCCGAGTAGAAGTCCCTTCGCCGCGATCCATGATCTCTCGGACTCAAGAGAGGCTCCACGACTCGAACGATCCATACTAGCTTGAAGTGTTCCGATTCTCCGATGATCTACGTCGAAGTTGCTATAACCCAAGCTTTCTCACTCTAAAGAGATGAACACCCTAATCTAATGGGCTATATTAGATGAGGATGATGGAGTAGTATTTATGCTATCTTTTTATTTCACTTTCTCACAATAAATCATCATAAAAGGATTAACTAGTGAGCTCTCTCTCAAACTCAAGAGAGAAGAAGATGATAAAATGAAAATGATAATCCTTTTGTGATGAATAGTAGATAAAAGTATATGATTGATTATGGAATCATGGTTAAGGATGAGAGGCTAAAAGTTTGTAGAGAATAAACTAGAGTTAGGGTTTGGTTAGGTTAAGGATAAGCATCAACCATAATATCTTAACTAAGACAAAAGAGAATCCTTCTAGAAAGTGCAAGAAAAAGCTAACCCTAATCAAACCCTAATCCCTTTTTATCATCCTTAAACATGTTTCATAATAAATCATATCATGTCACAATAATATATATCACATATATATTATATATTTGCAACAAAAGAAAATAATACAATTAACATATATCGCATATATATCAATGTATTAATCCGGTGAGAAAATGAAATAATAAAGCGAGCCAATATTAGATAATGTAATACAATATATCATATATATCATTATACATTAAATCATCGAATCAACACTTGATCCGACGATCCGGCTATATCGAATATAACCGACTAATATATCATGTACCGATTCATCGAATCAACCCTTGATCCGATGTCCCGATTCATATATAAATATCGCGAGAATATAATACGGTATCTCATATCGCATGTTAGTTGTATGTATGCCCTAGAGGCCAGTATTGTACAGATGATGTATATTATATTGGATGCTTGGACATATATAGAGATGACTTTCTTGCTCGATATGATAGTATGCTATCTGGTTACTCTTTATCTTAACATGTACACTAGTCTCTTTATACTGTCTTGTAGTTACATGTTGGTAAAGCCCTTAGGATGTGTACTTGACTACCTGGACTATGATGCAGATCATACTAGTGGGGACAAGGTAGTCCATAAGTACATCCTTCAAGGTCCCTAGTCGTGGGTGTATCGAGACGGGGCATCGATATACCAGAGTAGACTAGCGTATATGCTTCTCGACCCATGTGATGGGCGATGGATGATCCCATATCCATTGGTGTTTGACATCAGAGATGGTATACGGGTTCTCAGTGGAGACTGGGTACACTGGACGGACTCGCAGAGAACTCCCAGATGGTATTATACCTCACGTCAGATGGCAGTTCTCAGGTGACACTTGTGCAGGTTAGTCTGTAGACCCGAGATCGTCATAGAGTCTTGTGTGATTCCCACTGTGCTTTGATCTCCACCTTACCACGTCCATGAGGGCGTGCAAAACGGTGGTCTTTGGGTACAGTCCCGAGTCACATGGAGGCAATGAGCGATAGGAGGGGTTTCGTCTCTCCCGGTATTGGGGGTTGATGTTGCGCTGTGCTCGATTGGCCGTAACAGGGAAGTCTCTGGCCAGGGCTGATCAGAGATTTGCTGGTAAGTGTTACCAGTAGTTTCTCGACCCGTTATGAGCCTCACATCGGCACGACTTATCGGGTTATTGGGGTCTGACGTTTACCACCCCTAGACTTGATATGCGACATATCAGACGAACAGATCGGACTGTACGGTAAGTGTTACTGGTTGGATTCGCAGGAGTGTGAGCGGGCTAGCTCGTCGATCTTCTGATCGCTCAATACCCGGGTGGCCGTTACGTTTAGCAGACCGCTTGCGGCTTGTGGATGCTTGATATGATCATCATCTGCTACCGGCGTATTGACGAGTCTTTAGAGTCCTACACAGAGGTTTCCTGGCTCAAGCGAAACGAAATAGGAGCGCATATGAGATATGTGCAGGACCGAGAATAATGCGTGTATGTGATACCGCAATTCATTCTCGCGATATATGTTTCGATTGGTTATATTCGATATGACCTAGTTATCGAATCATTGATTCGATAAATCGATACATTGGATTCTAGTCGGTTATGTGCGACATGACCGGATCATTGAATCAAATGTTGATTTAATGATTTAATGCATAATTATATATTTGATATATTACTTTGCATTAGCTAGTATTGGTTCACTTTATATGGATTTTCTCACTCGATGTGCAAGAAGTATATATGATATACTTTTGTGCACTACTTTGTATCATGTTTGATGATGCTTGATAATGTGGTTAAGTGTAAAGGGTTAAACCATGGTTAAGTGATGATTAGGGTTTTGGTTTTTCATTTATTTATTTGTTTATTTATTTGTAAAGGATTAAGTTAAGAATGGTGGCTTATTTTGGAGCTATGTTGAAGCTTCTTGAAGCTTTGACAAAGTCCACCATCCTTATCTCATCCTTAACCCTAACCACTCCAACTAACCTTGGTTTAATCTCTACACTTGACCATGGTCAAGATATGATAAGTATTCATATTAGTTTCATTTTTAAAATAGAAGACTTATCATTCTTTCTTGACCTTCATCTTCTTCTTCAAGAAAAGCTTAAGGTGCAACAATGGCAACTTGAGCTAAAGTGAGATAAATCCAATTCTAAAGTGAACCCACCTCCTATTTCTTCACCCTCTACCTCTTGCCAAGTTGTTTTGGGTGTTTTCTTCATAAGTTTCACAACTTTGTGAAGTCGGAGCTTGAGTTTGTGCAACCTCGACGTAGATCGTCTTTGATACGAAGCCGACGACCTATTCCGCTCGTTTTCCCGATGAAGCCGATGAACGAGTCTAGGATTCGAAAAGGACAGCGAGAGGATGCCTACGTGGAGCCAAGGAAGAGGATTACCGGATCTACAAAGGTTGTAGCATCTAACCTTTAGTTAATTTGTTAACTAGTTTTCTATTTCGCCTAGACATCTAGCAACGATCCGTTAACTAGGGTTTCTCGGCACCATAATTTTTAAAATTGGCATGTTCGATGCCTTGTGAGACCTCTATAGGGTGCCTAGGAACCTTTCATCGCATTATCCTCGGTCCTGCACATATCACATATGTGCCTCTACTCCGTTTTGCCTGAGCCAAGAAACCTCTGTGTAGGACTCTAAAGAATCGTCAATACGCCGGTAGCAGGTGATGATCATATCAAACACCCACAAGCTGCAAGCGGTCAGCTAAACGTAACATGTAGGGTTGCTATGCACGCGCACAAGGTTCTACGAGGCATCAACCATGCCCGATTTAAAAATTAGCCGTGCCGAACAACCCGAAACCGGATCTTTAAACTAGAGATTAGGCGAAAACTAACATGCTAAACATTTTAACACTAAGTGAGAGGGATTACAACCTTTGTAGATCCGGTCCTTCACTTCATAAGCTCCGTGTTGTGGTCCCTTCGCTGCGATCATCGGGTTCCGGACTCTCGAGAGGTTCCACGAAGAGAAAGATGCAGTCTTGCTTCCGATCTTCGATACAAAGATGATCTACCTTGAAGTTTCATTAACACAAGCTAACACTCACTAAAATTGAGTGAACACTCTCATCTAAAGGGCAAGGGAAGAAGGGGATGATGAATTAGGATTTTTGCTCTCTTTATTTATCTTTTTCTCATATATTTTCATCACTTGGAAAAAGCTAGTAAGCCTTTTCCATGAAGAAAGAAGAAGGAAGAAGATGAAGAATGATTATTGAATTCCTTTTGTGATGAATAGTAATCAAGAATATATGATTGATTATCAAACCATGGTCAAGGATGAGAGGCTAAACCAATGTAGAGAATAAACTAGAGTTAGGGTTTGGTTAGGTCAAAGCATGAGTCATAACAAAATATCTTTATCATGACAAAATAGAATCCTTCTAGAATGAACAAGAATGTGCTAACCCTAATCAAACCCTAATCCCATTATATCATCCTTAAACATGTTTTATAATAAATCATATCATGTCACAATAATATATATCACATATATATTATATATTTGCAACAAAAGAAAACAATACAATTAACATATATCGCATATATATCAATATATTAATCCGGTGAGAAAAAAAATCTTTTAGTGAGCTAATATTAGTTAATGTAATTTAATATATCATATATATTATTATACATTAAATTATCGAATCAACACTTGATCCGACAATCCGGCTATATCGCATATAACCGACTAATATTTATCCGTACCGGTTCATCGAATCAACACTTGATCCGATGACCCGGCTGATATCAAATATCGCGAGAATAGAATACGGTATCTCATATCGCATTATCCTCGATCCCGCACATATCACATATGTGCTCCTACTCCGTTTTGCCTGAGCCAAGAAACCTCTGTGTAGGACTCTAAAGAATCGTCAATACGCCGGCAGTAGGTGATGATCATATCAAACACCCACAAGCTGCAAGCGGTCAGCTAAACGTAACAGCCACCCAGGTATTGAGTGCTCAGAAGATCAACAAGTAAGCCTGTACATTCTCTTGTGAATCCAAACAGTAACACTCCCGTACAGTCCGGTCTCATCGTCTGATATGTCGCATATCTCGCCTAGGGGTGGTAAACGTCAGACCCCAGTAGCTCGATAAGTCGTGTCGATATGAGGTCTATAACAGTTTGAGAAACTACTGATAACACTTACCAGTAAATTTCAGCAACCCTGGCCAGGGATTTCCGGTTATAGCCAATCGAACACAGCACAACATCAACTCCCTATACCGGGAGAGACGAATCCCCTCCTATCGCTCATTGCCTCCATGTGATTCGGGACTGTACCCAAAAGCCACCTTTTTGCACGCCCTCTTGGACGTGGTATGATGGAAATCAAAGCACAGTGGGAATCACACAAGACTCTATGACGATCTTGGGTCAACAGACTACTCTGTACCAGTGTCACCGGAGAACTGCCATCTGACGTGAAGTATAATACCATCTGGGAGTTTTCGGCGAGTCCGTCCAGTGTACCCAGTCTCTACTGAGCACCCGTACACCATCCTTGATGTCAAACACCGATGGATATGGGATCATCCATCGCCCATCATATGGGTCAAGATGCGTATACGCTAGTCTACTCTGGTGTATCGATGCCCTGTCTCGATACACCCTCGACTAGGAACAGTTATAGGATGTACTCGTCGACTACCGTGGCCCCACTAGTATGATCTCATCATAGTCCCAGCAGTCGAGTACATATCCTAAGGGCTTTATCAACATGTAATATAGAGACAATCAGAGTACATGTTAAGATAAAGTACAACCAGATAGCATACTATCATGTCGAGCAAGAAAGTCCTCCCTATATATGTCCAAGCATCCACTACAATATACATCCTATGTACAGTAATGGCCTCTAGTGTATACATATAACTAACAATCTCCCACTTGCACTAGGGCCATCTGTTGTGGTATCACATACCCAACAATTAGCTGCGGTTGAAGTATCTCATACTCAACCATCCCATAAAAGTCTCTTCTGGGAAAAAGGCCTTTGTGAATGGATCCGCGCTGTTGTCCTCTGTGTTTACTCTCCTAACCTCGATCTCCCTGGAGATCAACCATCTCCATGATCAGGTGATACTGCCTAAGAATTATATCTGGATTTCTGATGGGACGGTAGTTCCTTGGCTAAAGCCACAACTCCATTGTCACACAATGGTAGGAACGAAGTTCATCTCATGAACTTATATTTCTATACAGACTGCCTCTTTGGTAGCATCTTTGGTAACGATATATCTTGCCTTTAATCGTCTAGTATGTCACGGTATCTAGCTTGGAACTCTTCCAACATACCGTCCCTCCACTGAGGATAAAGACAATGCCTGCGACTGACATTCAGTCATCCTTATCACCCTGGAACCTTTCCAGTGATTCTCCCCAGGATCGATTGATACCATCTCACTACAACTAGTGAGAATCCTAACATCCAATTAGATCTATCTCATAGATCAAAAACCCAGGATTTAGGAGGTATCATCTTGATCCTATATGGAGAATCCTTGTGATAAGCGGAGATTGACCGAGCGTAGCATAGGAAACACCTTCCCTATCAAGAGTATGTCATCTACGTACTCTACGAGGATCACCACCATACTTCCTACTACCTTTTTGTATATACAAGGTTCATCTACCATTTTGATGAAGTTAAACTCTTTGACTACCACATCAAAACAGATGTTCCAACTCTGCGATGCCTGTTTTATCATATAAAACATCTTGCACACGTTTCCGCTGCTCCCACTGTCTACGAAGCCCTCTGGCTGTGTACTTATAGACGCTCTTTTCTAAAACATCATTTAGAAAAGCAGTCATGACACCCAACCGCCAGATATCGTAGTCATGGTATGTAGCCGTGGCAACCAGGATCTGGATGGACTTAAGCATAGCTCCTTAGAAAAAGTTTCATCATAATCCATACCTGGTCAATGATGCAAACCTTTAACAAGTCTAGCTTTGAAAGTCTCAACTTTTCCATGTACACCAAGTAATCTTCTCAAGATATACTTGCTCCTGATGGGGATTTAACCCTTCAGATAAAGCAACCAAAGTCCATACTTTGTTGGTGTATAAGGATTCCATCTCAGATCGATAAGCATCCAACCATTCTTACAGAGTCCCACTCCTGATGGCCAGCTCGAAACTAGTTGGGTCATCATCTCATGATGCAATCCTCGCTCCCACTGTCATGGAGAAACTTAAGTATCTCTCAGGTGGGTGAGGAACCCTAATAGATCGGCGGAGAGGCTGAGGTTCGTTGGAAACTATTGAATCCTTTGGTTCTACCAAATCATCAGCTGCAGTTTGTATAGCTGGAACCCTTCCAGTTCTACATAACAGAACTTGCCTCGAGCTTATCCGGATTTTTCTTTTAGACATAGGCCGGACAACCCCAAATCTTAACCAACTTAAGATATGGGCTCTTCCCTTTCCATATCACATATGAAGTGGTAGACAACTGATTTGATTTGAACTCTATTCAATAGGTATGCGGCTTCTCAAGCGCATAACTCCCAAAAGGAAATAGGAAACTCAGTAGTACTCATCATAGAGCACACCATATCAAATAGGGTGCTATTGCTCCGCCCCGATATACCATCGTGCTATGGTGTATACGGAGGAGTAATGCTGAGAGAGAATCTCATTCTCCTTTAGAATAGTCCAGGAATTCCGTGCTCAAGTATTCTCCTCCTTGATCTCATCGAAGGACATAATACTTATACCCGTTGTTGGTTCTCTACTTCTAACTTATATTCTGTGAATATCTCAAAAGCTTCGGACTTGTGTTTCAACAGAAACATATGTCTGAATCTTGAGAGATTATCAGAGAATGTAATGAAGTACAAAAAACCGGTCTTGGCATGTGTAGACAGGGGACTTTCATACATCATCATGTATCAATCCCAAGAGTTCATTAACTCTTTCTCTGTTTCCAATAAACAGAGCTATGGTCATTTTATCTTTGTGACATGACTGGCAAGTTTCACAAGATGTAAATTCAAACAGATTTAAATGTGTATCTCAATGTAACTTAGCTAGTCGGGTCGCATTGACATGACCTAGTCTACAATACCTCAAGAAGGATCCGTTCATTTCTGAACTCTTCCTCTTGTGTGTGTTCCGTATACTAAGATCTGTAGTTTGATTTAGAACGTCAATGCTTTTAGATAACGTGCCTGAACCGATCAACTCTTGATATAGGAAATGTTCAAAACATTATCCAACAATACAAAATTATATCCTTCTTTACTAATAAAGAGACTGATATGATTTTGTATATCAGGTTCGGTATCTAATAACATTTGTTCAGAATCAATGTATTCTGATAATACAGGGTGATAGCGACCAACAGACTTGGCTGCAACACTTGCACCGTTTCTGTCTCATGAAACTTATCACCCGTTCTCAGTTCTCTACCTATCTGTAGCCCATGTAACAGATTACATATACGGGATCCTAATCCGGTATCACATACCCAGGACATAAAGGATACTGAGAAACAGTTCTATGTAACGAACACACTCGAAGATGATGCATCAGCATGCACTTTCTTCGTTTGGGCGGCACGGGAAATCTGGTATTCCCTAATTTCCTGCTCTGTCTTATAACACTTATAAGTTGGAGCGGGACCAACGTTCCCCAGCTCAGTATAACAAGCGGGTTCGGTCAAATATATCCGTATTATTATCTTGATTAAGGCGTGATATAGTCGCTACCTGGAGAGAGAGAGAAGAAAACACTCAGCGTATGCTCTTGCAAGATTAGATTGGTTATCTAATATATCTAATCAGGATGTCTCCCACTGTTTTAGTCAAATCTTCCTTCAAACCCTAAAAGGAAAGACTAGCCGGGATTAATTACACGCTACAAGTTCGCCAATCTTTCAGCCAGGCCAGTGTCGGTACTTTGAGGGAGGTCCCCCGTGCTTTCGCACGAACCTAATTAAAGTAAACCTCATTTTCCCAGGGACGTAACCCCGTTAACACCTTTCTAGACACCTACTTGATCGACTAATTGTAATGTGTAAAACTCTCCCAGGAGCAACTCTTACTCGCAGCGGGTATCGGGATCCAACTATCTCATAGAAGGTATGCAATCTCATTGCAAATTTCAACACTTGAAATTCCCAATAATATTTTGCCCCTAGCATCTTATGACCTTGGCTAAGGTCAACAAATCATAAGTGCTAGCCAAGTTCAACCCGTCATTTCCCGATTGAATTAAACCCACCCGCACGACCCTTGGCTAAGGTCAACAAAGTCGCACGACTACCCTAACTCAATCGCATCATATGCTTATACAGATAAGCACTAATCAGCTACCACACTACGCCTTGGCTAAGGTCAACAAACGCAGCACGAATACTAACCAGTACTTATCTGAAATGACGGAGGGCTACGACGGGTTTTTCAGAAAACCCTTTGCATAATGAACTTGATATCGTTGTAGAATCGAGTGATTTTAAATGGAATGTTTTTGAGGCTTTTCTAGTTTTGCTAAAGGGGTCACTCCCGGTGAAGGGATCGTCGGCCCTTTCCTCATCGAATAAGGTGCAGGATATATCATATATACCGCTGTGCAAAGCAAGAACTATAGAAGCAATCAAAAGACAAACCGAGTTTGTAGCATCTGCCAGTTATTGCTAAAGGAGTCACTCCTGGTGAAGGGATCTCGGTCCTTTCCTTATCGAATAAGGTGCAGAATGTTCTACAAGGAACACCGCGATGCAAAGCAAGAACTGTAGCTACCTGTTTTTAAGAAATTCCATTCCACAACATCATAGGTTTCTTTTCTTTCATTAATCACATTAATGAAGTCCCATTTTATTATGCTTCACAAGCATCACTATTGAAACGAAATCTGCAATATAACATATATCTCATATATATAATATAAACATTCGTCACAGGCAGTAATATGATCTCATCACAGAACATTGCAGCAGAAGAACATATATGAAATATTGGATATACTAGGACGTCCGTGTTTTCAATACGAGCCTGTATAAAACACGGATTCCACGGTCGCGATGAATAGCCAAACCCACATCCCCAGACCCCTACGAGAGCGCCAAGTAACACTGCCAATTCTAGGGTTAGGAGACCCGGTCTCGACTCCTCGAGATGGTCTCCAACTGGACCCTAGAACCCGGTTACTTGTGCTCCCCGCCTTGGGTCTACCTAATGCGGAAAAGTAAATAATATACAACGGTGACATCTTCCGTAACCTGGAAGTGCCCCAATAAAAGAATGTTACATACAAGCTTTTACATGAATGAAAAAGAAAAAGCTCTCATCTCACATAAAACCCCCGGCTATTCAAAACGCGACGATCCAATAGAACATATCACAGCAACACATAATATCTCATATCATCAACGTAAGCAAGTATGCGTATCCCGATTGTCGTTGATGTATAGCAACGAAGCCGGCGATACACCACATACTACGCTTACGGTCACAGAAAAGAAAGTGTAAAACTACAACAGTTGGAATCCGCAACCTCCTTAGGCATCGCATGCCTAACCAAATGAATTCCTTAGACATCGCATGCCTAACAATTATAAACCCCGCATTTTAGTCTCATTATCGAAAACTCTTTTCAATATCAAGTCGGGCAATTCAAAAAGACTCCCGACATCCTGATCGAATGCTCGTTGCAAACTTTAGTAGACGGCCGCACCCCCGGATGCCGTCGACAAAGTGCACTAAGGCGGAACACCGCTGCCGCGAGCACCCGAACGGATGCTTTCGGCGACGGGGTTCTCCTACAGTCACTTGGTCGGGGCTATGGGGCGTGGCTGTCTATTAAGTTTACCCGGCGAGTATCCGCGTACGCTACGTGATTGCGACGGACTTTTGATCACATCAAAATTCCGTGGCAACCGATCATCTGAGACTAAACTGCTATGTTTATAACATTCAAATTAGTTATCTCATAACTACCTGTGGATTCCAAATATTGTATCACATTCCAGATAAATAGATAAAGTTAAACTTTCCGATCGAATAATCAAACACCCAAGATTTCCCCAATATATCTCAACACTTGAAATCGGTTTAAAAAACATCCATTACATGCCACAGTACCAATGGTCCAGCCGTAGAAGGGTCAAGCCAACGCCTCACATGTGGCACGCCGTACTGCCACAAACCCTAAGGTTCAGAGGCAGTTCAAGACGGTCACATAATCGAGTTAAGGTTTGTTGTCTTCTAGAGGGTCCACCGCGTTACTTGCACGACTTAGAACGTTCTTAAACTCGAGGAAAAATCCAACTTTTGAAAAATTTTCCGACAGGGGAAAAAGTGAGTTATTGATATCCGTTCGAACTTTTTAACAGTTTCAAAAAGTTATCCAGACAAAACTAAACAAAGTTAAAATATCCGATCGAAACTTTAAGTCCCCAATACAACCCAGAAAATTCAACAGTTGAATAAATATTAAAAATTCCCAGAAGAATCAGGAATCACATATGAAGGTTACTGTGCAAATTTGAAAATATGAAGCAACATTTTGGCCGCGGAACCGCCGCCAATACCATGGTACGGCCGCGGTTCCGCGGCGCTTTAGAGGATTTAGAAGCACGTGCTTCACAGTAACTCTTGTATTTCCCTGCTGATTTTTTTGAGCATTTTTAATTTGGAAAAAATCACAGTTTTGAAAAATTTCCAGAAACTAGGGTATATCGGGTTTTCCGGGTTCGATCGGACTTTAAACTTCGTCTAGACTTCGCCTAAAGCTCTAACTTGGCTCTGATACCACTGTAGGGTTGCTATGCACGCGCACAAGGTTCTACGAGGCATCAACCATGCCCGATTTAAAAATTAGCCGTGCCGAACAACCCGAAGCCGGATCTTTAAACTAGAGATTAGGCGAAAACTAACATGCTAAACATTTTAACACCAAGTGAGAGGGATTACAACCTTTGTAGATCCGGTCCTTCACTTCATAAGCTCCGTGTTGTGGTCCCTTCGCTGCGATCATCGGGTTCCGGACTCTCGAGAGGTTCCACGAAGAGAAATATGCAGTCTTGCTTCCGATCTTCGATACAAAGATGATCTACCTTGAAGTTTCATTAACACAAGCTAACACTCACTAAAATTGAGTGAACACTCTCATCTAAAGGGCAAGGGAAGATGAGGATGATGAAGTTAGATTTTTGCTCTCTTTATTTATCTTTTTCTCATACATTTTCATCACTTGGAAAAAGCTAGTAAGCCTTTTCCATGAAGAAAGAAGAAGGAAGAAGATGAAGAATGATTATTGAATTCCTTTTGTGATGAATAGTAATCAAGAATATTTGATTGATTATCAAACCATGGTCAAGAATGAGAGGCTAAACCAATGTAGAGAATAAACTAGAGTTAGGGTTTGGTTAGGTTAAAGCATGAGTCATAACAAAATATCTTTATCATGACAAAATAGAATCCTTCTAGAATGAATAAGAAGGTGCTAACCCTAATCAAACCCTAATCCCATTATATCATCCTTAAACATGTTTTATAATAAATCATATCATGTCACAATAATATATATCACATATATATTATATATTTGCAACAAAAGAAAACAATACAATTAACATATATCGCATATATATCAATATATTAATCCGGTGAGAAAAAAAATCTTTTAGTGAGCTAATATTAGTTAATGTAATTTAATATATCATATATATTATTATACATTAAATTATCGAATCAACACTTGATCCGACAATCCGGCTATATCGCATATAACCGACTAATATTTATCCGTACCGATTCATCGAATCAACACTTGATCCGATGACCCGGCTGATATCAAATATCGCGAGAATAGAATACGGTATCTCATATCGCATTATCCTCGATCCCGCACATATCACATATGTGCTCCTACTCCGTTTTGCCTAAGCCAAGAAACCTCTGTGTAGGACTCTAAAGAATCGTCAATACGCCGGCAGTAGGTGATGATCATATCAAACACCCACAAGCTGCAAGCGGTCAGCTAAACGTAACAGCCATCCAGGTATTGAGCGCTCAGAAGATCAACAAGCAAGCCTGTACAGTCTCCTGTGAATCCAAACAGTAACACTCCCGTACAGTCCAGTCTCGTCGTCTGATATGTCGCATATCTCGCCTAGGGGTGGTAAACGTCAGACCCCAGTAGCTCGATAAGTCGTGTCGATATGAGGTCTATAACAGTTTGATAAACTACTGATAACACTTACTAGTAAATCTCAGCAACCCTGGCCAGGGATTTCCGGTTATAGCCAATCGAACACAGCACAACATCAACTCCCTATATCGGGAGAGACGAATCCCCTCCTATCGCTCATTGCCTCCATGTAATTCGGGACTGTACCCAAAAGCCACCTTTTTGCACGCCCTCTTGGACGTGGTATGATGGAAATCAAAGCACAGTGGGAATCACACAAGACTCTATGACGATCTCGGGTCAACAGACTACTCTGTACCAGTGTCACCGGAGAACTGCCATCTGACGTGAGGTATAATACCATCTGGGAGTTCTCGGCGAGTCCGTCCAGTGTACCCAGTCTCTACTGAGCACCCGTACACCATCCTTGATGTCAAACACCGATGGATATGGGATCATCCATCGCCCATCATATGGGTCAAGATGCGTATACGCTAGTCTACTCTGGTGTATCGATGCCCTGTCTCGATACACCCTCGACTAGGAACAATTATAGGATGTACTCGTCGACTACCGTGGCCCCACTAGTATGATCTCATCATATTCCCAGCAGTCGAGTACATATCCTAAGGGCTTTATCAACATGTAATATAGAGACAATCAGAGTACATGTTAAGATAAAGTACAACCAGATAGCATACTATCATGTCGAGCAAGAAAGTCCTCCCTATATATGTCCAAGCATCCACTATAATATACATCCTATGTACAGTAATGGCCTCTAGGGCATACATATAACTAACATAACAACCACCCAGGTATTGAGCGATCAGAAGATCAACAAGCTAGCCTGTCCGTTCTCCTGTGAATCCAATCAGTAACACTCCCGTACAGTCCGGTCTGTTCGTCTGATATGTCGCATATCAAGTCTAGGGGTGGTATACGTCAGACCCCAGTAACCGATAAGTCGTGTCGATGTGAGACTCATAACAGGTCGAGAAACTACTGGTAACACATACCAGTAAAACTCTATATCAGCCCTGGCCAGGGACTTCTAGTTATAGCCAATCGAACACAGCACAATATCAACTCTCTATACCGGGAGAGACGAATCCCCTCCTATCGCTCATTGCCTCCATGTGATTCGGGACTGTACCCAAAAGCCACCGTTTTGCACGCCCTCTTGGACGTGGTAAGGTGGAAATCAAAGCACAGTGGGAATCACACAAGACTCTATGACGATCTCGGGTCTACAGACTACCCTGTACCAGTGTCACCAGAGAACTGCCATCTGACGTGTGGTATATCACCATCTGGGAGTTCTCGGCGAGTCCGTCCAGTGTACCCAGTCTCCACTGAGCACCCGTACACCATCTCTGATGTCAAACACCGATGGATATGGGATCATTCATCGCCCATCATATGGGTCAAGATGCGTATACGCTAGTCTACTCTGGTGTATCGATGCCCTGTCTCGATATACCCTCGACTAGGAACAGTTATAGGATGTACTCATCGACTACTATGGCCCCACTAGTATGATCTCATCATAATCCCAGTAGTCGAGTACAGATCCTAAAGGCTTTATCAACATGTGAGAGTAAGACAGTAAACCAATACAAGTCAACATGTTAAGATAAAGTGAAACCAAATAGCATATTATCATGACGAGCAAGAAAGTCCACTCTATATATATCCAAGTATCCATCATAATATACATCATATGTACAACAATGGCCTCTAGGGCATATACATAACTAACAATCTCCCACTTGCACTAAGGCCAGTTGCTGTAGTATCTCATACCTAGCATCCCGAATAATCTCTCAAACTGTATCTGGGGAATGGCCTTCGTGAGTGGATCCGCAGTGTTATCCTTCGTATCTACTCTCCTGACCTCGATCTCCCGGCGATCAACTATCTCCCTGATCAGGTGATACCGCCTCAGAATATGTCTGGACTTCTGATGGGATCTGGGTTCCTTGGCCAAAGCCACAGCTCCATTGTTATCGCAATACAGAGGTATTGGATGTTCAATGGATGGAACCACACCAAGTTCAGTGATGAACTTCTTCATCCAGACAGCCTCTTTGGCAGCATCATTGGCAGCGATGTATTCAACCTCTATCATCGAGTCTGCAACGGTATCATGTTTGGAACTCTTCCAACATACCGCCCCTCCATTGAGGGTAAAGACAAATCCCGAGTGCGACTTAGAGTCGTCCTTATCACTTTGGAAGCTGGAATCGGTAAAGGACTCCACCCGAAGTTCTCCGTTACCATACACCAAGAACATGTCTCTAGTCCTTCGTAAGTACTTGAGAATGTTCTTCACAGCTGTCCAGTGACTCTCTCCAGGATCTGCTTGATACCGACTCACTACACTTAGTGAGTATGCTACATCGGGTCTGGTACATAGCATCGCATACATGATAGAACCTACTGCCGAAGCATAGGGTATCCCTTGCATGCGAGTTCTCTCCAAATCAGTCTTGGGAGACATCTCTTTGGAGAGAGTGAGTCCAGAGATCATGGGTTGGTTCCCACGCTTGGATTCTTCCATACTAAACCTCTTTAGTATGGTGTCAATGTACCTGGATTGGGACAATCCCAGTATCCGTTTGGATCTATCTCTATAGATCCTAATCCCCAATATGCATGAGGCATCACCTAGATCTTTCATTGAGAATCTTTGTGATAAGAAGAGCTTGACTGATTGCAGCATAGGAATATCATTTCCTATCAAGAGTATGTCATCCACGTACAATACGAGGAAGACAACCTTACTCTCTGCCACCTTCTTATAGATACAAGGTTCATCTATATTTTTGATGAAGTCAAACTCTTTGACTACAACATCAAAACAGATGTTCCAACTCCGCGATGCTTGCTTTAACCCATAAATGGATTTAAGCAGTTTGCACACCTTTCCGCTGCTCCCACTATCTACGAAGCCTTCTGGCTGAGTCATGTACACGCACTCTTCTAAATCACCATTTAGAAAGGCGGTCTTAACATCCATTTTCCAGATTTCGTAGTCATGGTATGCAGCAATGACAAGTAAGATTTGGATGGACTTAAGCATAGCCACTGGAGAAAAGGTTTCGTCATAATCCACACCTGGTCGTTGACGAAATCCCTTTGCTACAAGTCTAGCTTTGAAAGTCTCAACTTTTCCATCTACACCAAATTTCTTTTTAAAAATCCACTTGCTCCTAATGGGTTTTACCCCTTCAGGAGCATTTTCCAAAATCCATACTTTATTAGTGTACATGGATTCCATCTCAGATCGCATTGCATCCAGCCATTTCACAGAGTCACCACTCGTGATGGCCTGCTCGAAACTAGTCGGGTCATCATCTTCCATGATGCAATCCTCGCTTCCACTATCAATGAGAAAACCATAGTATCTCTCAGGTGGATGAGAAACCCTGCTAGATCGGCGGAGAGGCTGGGGTTCGTCGGGTACTACTGAATCCTCTGGTTCAACCAAGTCTTCTGTTATAGTTTGTGTTGCTGGAACCTCTTCTAGTTCTACCTCAATGCCACTATTCTGTTTCATAAGAAAAGCTTTTTCTAAGAAAGTGGCATGTCAAGAAACAAACACCTTTTGTTCCTCGGGGTGGTAGAAGATATACCCTTGTGAATTTTTGGGATATCCTACAAACTTACATAAGATAGATTTTGCCTCGAGTTTATTCGGATTTTGTGTTTTGACATAGGCAGGACAACCCCATATCTTAATATAATTAAGATGTGGTCTCTTCCCTTTCCATATTTCATATGGAGTGGTAGGCACAGATTTGGTAGGAACTCTATTCAATAGGTCTATGGCTGTCTCAAGCGCATACCCCCAAAAGGAAATAGGTAACTCAGCTGTGCTCATCATAGATCGCACCATATCTAATAGAGTGCGATTTCTTCGTTCCGATACACCGTTGTGCTATGGTGTATAAGGAGGAGTAAGCTGAGAGAGAATCCCATTCTCTTTTAGATAATCTAGGAACTCATTGCTTAAGTATTCACCTCCTCGATCAGATCGAAGAATCTTAATACTTTTGCCCGTTTGATTCTTTACTTCGTGCTTATATTCTCTGAATTTCTCAAAAGTTTCAGACTTGTGTTTCATCAGGAACACATGTCCGAATCTAGAAAGATCGTCAGTGAATGTAATGAAGTAGGAAGAACCGTTCCTGGCATGCGTAGACATGGGACCACATACATCACTATGTACCAGTCCTAAGAGTTCAGTAACTCTTTCTCCGTGTCTACTAAACGGAGCTTTGGTCATTTTTCCTTTGAGACATGAATGGCAAGTATCATAAGATGATAATTCGAACGGATTCAAATAACCATCCTTATGTAACTTAGCCAGTCGTGTCGCATTGATATGACCAAGTCTACAATGCCACAAGAAGGATTCGTTCATTTCTGAACTCTTCTTCTTGTGTGTGTTTTGTATATTGAGGACTGTATTTTGATTTAAAATGAATATGCCATTATGTAATGAGCCTGATGCAATCAACTTTTGATCTAGGAATATGTTCATAACATTATCCTGTACTACAAAATTATATCCTTCTTTACTTAATAAAGAAACTGATATAATGTTGCACATCATGTTCGGTATATAATAGCACTCATTCAGAATCAGTGTATCACCACTTGGTAATACTAGGTGATATTCGCCAACTGCTTTGGCTGCAACATTTGCACCGTTCCCTACTTGAACGGAATGATCATTCCCAGTTCTCTACCTTTACGTAGCCCATGTAACAATTTACATATATGGGATCCTGATCCGGTATCTAATACCCAGGACGTAGGGTGAACTGAGAAACAGTTCTCAATAACTAACACACCTGAAGAAGATGCATCAACATGCATGTTCTTTTGGGCGGCGTGAGAATCCAGATAATCTCCTATTCCCTGTTCAGTCTTATAACTCTTATAAGAAAGAACGGGTCCAACGTTCCCCTGCTTAGTATAATAAGCGGGTTCAGCCAATACATCCATATTATTATCTTGATTATGGCCTGACATGGTCGCTACCTGGAGAGAGAGAGAAGAAAACACTTTAGCGTATGCTCTTGCAAGATTAGATTGGTTATCATCTTATCTAATCAGGATGTCTCCCACTGTTTTTATCAAATCTACCTTCAAACCCTAAAAGATAATATTAGCCGGGATTAATTACACCCTACAATTTCGTCAATCTTTCAGCCAGATCAGTGTCGGTACTTTGAGGGAGGTTCCCCGTGCTTTCGTACGGACCTAATTAAAGTAAACCTCATTTTCCCAGAGACGTAATCCCTTTAACACTTTTCTAGACACCTACTTGATCGGCTAATTGTCCAGTGTAAAACTCTCCCAGGAGTAACACTTACTCGCAGTGGGTATCGGGATCCAACTATCTCATAGGAGGTATGCAATCTCATTGCAAATTTCAACACTTGAAATTCCCGATAATGCTTTTACCCCTAGCGTGCTATGACCTTGACGCATGCCAAACAACCTATAGTCCGCTAGTCAAGTTCAACCCGTACATTTCGTGATTGAATTAAACCCACCCGTACGACCCTTAACGCATGCCAAACAACGCCGTACGAATACCCTAATCCAATCGCATCTCATGCTACAGATAAGTAATAATCAGCTACCGTACACTACGCCTTGACGCATGCCAAACCACCGTAGCACGAATACTAAATATTACTTATCTGAAATGACGGAGGGCTACGCAGGTTTTCAGAAAACCATGAGCGTAATGAACTTGATATCGTTGTAGAATCATGTGAAATTTTGAAATGGAGTGTTTTTTTAGGCTTTCATTGGTTTTGCTAAAGAGGTCACTCCCGGTGAAGCGATCTCGGCTCTTTTCTCATCGAATAAGGTGCAGGACATATCATATATATCACTGTGCAAAGCAAAACTTTAAAAGCAATCAAAAGACAAACCGAGTTTTGTAGCATCTGCCAGTTTCGCTAAAGAGGTCACTCCCGGTGAAGGGATCTCGGATCTTTCCTCATCGAATAAGGTGCAGGGTATATCATATATACCGCTATGCAAAGCAAAACTGTAGCTACCCTTTTTATAAAGTTTTGATTCTACAACATCTTTTAGGTTTCTTTTCTTTTTATTAATCTCATTAATAAAAAATCCCATCAGCTTATACTTCCTAAGCATCACAGATAAATCGACGTACACTTATGCCATCCGCATTCGCCTCGATGTCCCCTCGTGTACCGTTAGGTTAGGTAACTAACGACAGAGCAGGGCAGGGCTAGTGCGGGTGTAAAACATAAGTAATGTCTATATAATATATCATATATACTATATACTGTATCCATCACAACATATCAAATGATCACATCACAGATATCGCAGCAGAAATATAGATATAATGTGGGATATACTAGGATGTCCGTATTTAGTATTTAGCCAACAATAGAAAATACGGATTCCACAGTCGCGATGAATAGCCAAGCCCACACCCTGGACCCCTACGAGAGCGGAAAGCGCCCCTACCAATTCTGGAGTTTAGGAGACCCGGTCTCGACTCCTCGAGATGGCCTCCCACTGAACCCCAGAACCCGGTCACCTGTGCTCCCTTCCTTGGGTCCATCCTAATGCGGAAAAGTAAATAATATACAACACTGGTGGCAACAACCTCAACCCGGAAGTGCCCCAAATAAAAGAATATTACATTACATTTGAATTTACATGAATGAAAATATAAAACTCTCATCTCACATAAAACCCCCGGCTATTCAATCGCGACAATCCTGCACATCATATCTCAGCAACACATAATATCTCATATCATCAACGTAAGTACGTATGCATACACCGATCGTCGTCGATGTATAGCAACGAAAACTGGCAATACAACTACATACTACACTTACGGTCACAGAAAAGAAATTGTAAAACTACAATATTTGGAATTCACAATCACTTTAGACATCGTAAATCCGAAATATCACATACTTCGCATTTCATGCCTAACTCTATGAATTCCACATATTGTATCACATTCCAGATAAATAAACAGTATTAAACTTTTCGAACAGATAATCAAATACCCAAAATTTCCCAAATTGCTCAACACTTAAGCGGAGTTCAAATAATCCGGAATGTGTCACAGTAGTAGCGGTCCAGCCGTAGAAGGGTCAAGCCAACGCCTCACATGTGGCACGCCGTACTGCCCCAAACCCGAAGGTTCAAAAGGCAGTTCAAGACGGTCACATAATCGAGTTAAGGTTTGTTGTCTTCTAGAGGGTCCACCACAAAACTTGCACGCATCTCCGAAAGATTTAAACCCGATAAAAATTCAACACTTGAATATTTTTCGTGCCGGGAAAAATTGAGTTAATGATATCCGTTCGAACATTTTAACAGTTTCTAAATATCCGAAAATAATAACGAATTTAAATTTTCCGATCGAATCTACGATTACAAAATAAACCCTAGAACACTCAACACTTGAGTCATTTTAAAAATACCCAAAATAAATAACTAACAGAATTAGAAATTACTGTGCAAACAGAAAGTCAAACAACCATGGTACGGCCGTGGATCCGCGGCCCAAGCAAGTATTGGCTGCGGTTCCGCGGTCGTCCATACACATTACATTGTTGTTTTGCACCATAATTCTTATAATTTCCTGCTGTTATTTTTAGATATTTTTAATTCAGAAAAATCATAGTTTTTGAAAAATATCCAGAGAGGGGTTCATTTTCGTCGGTTCGGGTTTGATCGGAGTTTTAACTTCGTAAACACGTTGCCTAATGCTCTAGCTAGGCTCTGATACCACTGTAGGGTTCCTAGGCACACTTGTGAAGGTTCATAAAGTATCAAACATGCCCGAATAAAATTTTAGATGTGCCGAACAACCCAAAGACGAGATCTTTGCTAGATTATTAGGGTTTAGCATGCAAGATAACATCTTTAAAGCTAAGTGTGAGGGATTACAACCTTTGTAGTCCGCTCCTTCGCTTCACAAGCTCCGAGTAGAAGTCCCTTCGCCGCGATCCACGATCTCCCGGACTCAAGAGAGGCACCACGACTCGAACGATCCAAGCTAGCTTGAAGTGTTCCGATTCTCTGATGATCTACGTCGAAGTTGCTATAACCCAAGCTTTCTCACTCTAAAGAGATGAACACCCTAATCTAATGAGATAGATTAGATGAGGATGATGGAGTAGTATTTATGCTATCTTTTTATTTCACTTTCTCACAATAAATCATCATAAAAGGATTAACTAGTGAGCTCTCTCTCAAACTCAAGAGAGAAGAAGATAATAAAATGAAAATGATAATCCTTTTGTGATGAATAGTAGATAAAAGTATATGATTGATTATGGAACCATGGTTAAGGATGAGAGGCTAAAAGTTTATAGAGAATAAACTAGAGTTAGGGTTTGGTTAGGTTAAGGATAAGCATCAACCATAATATCTTAACCAAGAAAAAAGAGAATCCTTCTAGAAAGTGCAAGAAAAAGCTAACCCTAATCAAACCCTAATCCCTTTTTATCATTCTTAAACATGTTTCATAATAAATCATATCATGTCACAATAATATATATCACATATATATTATATATTTGCAACAAAAGAAAATAATACAATTAACATATATCGCATATATATCAATGTATTAATCTGGTGAGAAAATGAAATAATAAAGCGAGCCAATATTAGATAATGTAATACAATATATCATATATATCATTATACATTAAATCATCGAATCAACACTTGATCCGACAATCCGGCTATATCGAATATAACCGACTAATATATCATGTACCGATTCATCGAATCAACACTTGATCCGATGTCCCGATTCATATATAAATATCGCGAGAATATAATACGGTATCTCATATCGCATTATCCTCGGTCCTGCACATATCACATATGTGCCTCTACTCCATTTTGCTTGAGCCAAGAAACCTCTGTGTAGGACTCTAAAGAATCGTCAATACGCCGGTAGCAGGTGATGATCATATCAAACACCCACAAGCTGCAAGCGGTCAGCTAAACGTAACAGCCACCCAGGTATTGAGAGATCAGAAGATCAACAAGCTAGCCTGTCCGTTCTCCTGTGAATCCAATCAGTAACACTCCCGTACAGTCCGGTCTGTTCGTCTGATATGTCGTATATCAACTCTAGGGGTGGTATACGTCAGACCCCAGTAACCGATAAGTCGTGTCGATGTGAGGCTCATAACAGGTCGAGAAACTACTGGTAACACTTACCAGTAAATCTCTATATCAGCCCTGGCCAGGGACTTCCAGTTATAGCCAATCGAACACAGCACAACATCAACTCCCTATACCGGGAGAGACGAATTCCCTCCTATCGCTCATTGCCTCCATGTAATTCGGGACTGTACCCAAAAGCCACTATTTTGCACGCCCTCTTGGACGTGGCAAGGTGGAAATCAAAGCACAGTGGGAATCACACAAGACTCTATGACGATCTCGGGTCTACAGACTACCCTGTACCAGTGTCACCAGAGAACTGCCATCTGACATGTGGTATATCACCATCTGGGAGTTCTCGGCGAGTCCGTCCAGTGTACCCAGTCTCCACTGAGCACTCGTACACCATCTCTGATGTCAAACACCGATGGATATGGGATCATCCATCGCCCATCATATGGGTCAAGATGCGTATACGCTAGTCTACTCTGGTGTATCGATGCCCTGTCTCGATATACTCTCGACTAGGAACAGTTATAGGATGTATCATTGACTACTATGGCCCCACTAGTATGATCTCATCATAATCCCAGTAGTCTAGTACAGATCCTAAGGGCTTTATCAACATGTGAGAGTAAGACAGTAAACCAATACAAGTCAACATGTTAAGATAAAGTGAAACCAAATAGCATAATATCATGACGAGCAAGAAAGTCCTCTCTGTATATATCCAAGCATCCATCATAATATACATCATATGTACAACAATGGCCTCTAGGGCATATACATAACTAACAATAACTGCATGTCCAATCTCCTCACAAACCTCTTTATCCGTTTCTCTTCAGTGTCCACCAGGTAAGGAGCATATCGGACCACTAAGTAAACTGAATGTTGTAGTCTGACACTGTCATCCCTGGAGTCTTGCGCAGAGACTCGGAACTATGGGCTCGGGCATCTCGAACGCTCTCCGGAAGGAAACGAGCAAGAAATATAGCTATGAACCCATCCCAAGTCATATGAAGTAGGTCTGCAGCTCGGCCTCTTTCAATTGACTCGCACTACGTCTGAGCAAGACCTCTCCAGACGAAAACTCGTAAGCTCAATCCATATCTCGTGAGAAAATCTCTGTGAATGACAAATCCAAGCATGAGGATTGTCTACATATCCTCCGCTGCATCTGTGTCGGTAAAAACTAGAGGTTCAGCCTAAAAAACTCTTATAAGGATACGGAATTAGTCTCGGTAACAACAGGAACAGCTGCCTGAGCAGTAGGTACAATCACAGTCCCCGCAGTAGGAGGGATACCATCGGCTCTCGGAGCTCGGCTAACCTCAACTAACAATCCAATCATCTGTCATAAGTCCTAAATACTCGACTCCAGCCTAGCTATCCAGCCTGGAAAAAGCGGACCACTCTGTCCCTGAGGGGTATGCGTACCTCCCTGATCGGTTCTCGTCTTAAATGAGCCTGCTCTAATCTCATCCCCGGCGGCAACCCTCTGGCCCTCGTAGTCTTCGACGACATAGTGGCTGGAACAAGAAATAGGATTGATAGGAACATTGCGATCAAATCAAAGGTCATATGGAATTAAGGAAGGAGGTATAAGCAATCATATATGCTAAGGTCACTTAGGCGGAGTACCGTATCGTAAGTATACCGCGGAACATACACACGCTACGTCACTTTGCTTAAGTCACCTACTCCATCTACCAAGGGTCATCCTACACTCAGAAAGGTAAAACCTAACGCTCTGATACCAACTTTGTCACGACCCGAAGGTACGGAACGTGACTGGCACTTAAATTACGAAACGTCCTAAGGCATACGTAATCTAAGTAAGCTAAAGCCCAGAAATCTAAACCATTTAAAGAAATAGAGTAAAGGAAAACTTAGCTTAAAAAGGAGATGTAGTAAAATAAGGTCACATTAAAGCATTTTAAAACATCTAATTTTCCTGAAAATTTCGGCAGAGTCTCCCTTGTAAATACTGGCCTCCAAACGGGTACAACACATGAAAATACATATAAATAATGAATAAAGGCATCCCCAAGCAGGAGCTAGCTCTTCACCAATGGAGGAAACACAACCACATGCAATATGTATATCAAAAGTGCAAAATAAGTATCTGAAAGCAAGAAATAAGAAACGCCACGTCGGCTCAAGTGAGTATCGACACCAAATACTACAAATACAAGTCTCACGAGTCTCACTGTCTAGTCCAATATATAAGGGTAGATGGAGTATACTAGATAGAAATAATAATACAAGATGGAACAAAAGTATTCTTGCAACCCACCTATGAGAAAAGCTGCAAATCGATGCAATGAAGCAAAAAGAGAAAGTACGCCCCCCGCTATTGCGCCGACGGGTCGAACCTGCAAGATACTGTAGCACAACGGGGGTGAGTTGCCAACTCGTTAGTAATAAGTAATATCTAATAAGGCTATCATAAGCATGCACGCAAATGCGTTTCAACCTACGCATATCTATATGATACGATGTACTAGCATGAATGTAACATGAATGCATAATCAAACACAAAATCTGAACAAGTCTGGTATAAGAAAATCTTTGTTTTTATCTTAGAAAAACCTCTGTGCAATAAACTGAAGTATCATAAATGAAATCAATAGAAAATCCGTGTCAAGCATTGACATAATATATATATATATATATCCCAATATCTCAATATCTCAATATCTCAGGCTCCGTCGGTCCAGATCGATCCATATCATCAAATCTCATGACTACGTCGGTATCCTCCGGATATCCGCCGCGTCAAAAATAACCGATCGGTAGTGCTCCCCTGCCGGGCTCAACTCTATCTATGCGATCTGTAGGGTTCCTAGGCACACTAATGAAGTCTCACAAGTGATCAAACATGGCCAATTAAAATTTTACAAGTGCCGAGAAACCCTAATACGGATCGTTAACTAGATGTATAGGTGATGCGATGCAAGTAAACAACTTTAACTTAAAAGGAAAGAGGCTACAACCTTTGTAGATCCGGTCCTCCACCTCCTAGGCTCCGTGATGATGTCCCTCCGCTGTCCAAATCGAATCCCGGACTCTAGCATCGGCTTCATCGGAGAAATGGGGGGGCTAGGTCGTCGGCTTCGATGCCGAAGATGATCTACGTCGAGGCAACACAAGATCAAGCTCCAACTTCACCAAGCTATGAAACTTATGAAGAAAACACCCTATACTACTTGGCAAGAGGTAGAGGATAAAGAAATAGGAAGTGGGTTCACTTTGGAATTGGATTTCTCACTCATTTTCACAAGTTGCCATTGATGGAGGCAAGCTTTCTTCATTGTTGAAGATGAAGAAGATGAAGAAAGAATATGATAAGTATTTTCTAAAAAGGAAAATAATATGAATACTTATCATATACAAACCATGGTTAGGTGTAGAGAATAGACTATGGTTAAGTGGAATGGTTAGGGTTAAGCATGAGACAAAATGGTCACTTAGTCAAAGCTTCATGAAGCTTCAACAACAAACAAAGAAAGCCACCATTTTCTCTTTATCATTTTCTTTTGCCAAAATAAACAAAATGAATAAATAAATGAATAAGTAAATAAACAAAACCCTAACCACTCATATAACCATGGTTTAATTCTTTACACAAACCCAAGTAAGTATGTATCATCAAACATGATACAAACAAGTGCACAAAAGTATATCACATATACAACTTGTGTACATCAAGTGAGAAAATCCTTTTAAAATGAACCAATATTAGTTAATACAAACTAATATATCAAATATATAATTATGCATTAAATCATTGTTGCGCCACGGCAGCGCCCCGGCCATCTATCCGAGGCCAAAATGCGGAATCAAAATTTTCTTAACTTTTAAACTGGCGCTACCGCGGACAATATACCCGGATCGTAACCATTAACCGATACTAGCAATCAAGAGAAAGGGTGAGAGATGTACCAAGTGATCCGAGTCCTCCGGTCTTCTCGTCATCGTCCCGATCTCCCGCGGAAACTCCGGTCGTCGCCTCCTTGCCGGAAGGGCACCACATCGTCTGCATCTTTTACGGGCTCCCGCCTCAATACCGAGGCAACTCGGGCACGAAGCTGGCAAGTCGACGTGCCCAAGATTTGCTGTAGAATGTAGTGTAGAATCATAGTCTCTTTTGGGGTGGTGAAGTTGCCATGGAGGGAGAAGAGAATCATGAACTTTGGAGAGGGTTTTAGAGAATTTAGCAAGCATGGAAAAAGAGATGTGAATGATACATTTTCCACACACAAAATCAAATGAACCATTCTCTCATTCCTATCAAGTGGCCGGCCCCTCTTCATATGTGGAAATGGTGGAGGGCAAAAACAAATCATGAAGGGAGGTGAGTGTAGGATAAAGAAAGAGGTGACCACATCCCAAAAGTAAACCTCACATCCAAACACAAATCAACTCTAATCAATCCTTTCTCAAAAAGCAAATGAAAAGACTAAGAAAGCATCTCATCATGAAGAACTATCATGATGCCACCAATAAGCAAGAAACCCCCTCCCTAAATGTAATTTGCAAAACTGCAAATTACCCCCTCCATCGGAAAAGTCCGGCCGGGAAAGAACAAAGGAAAACCGGCCAGAACGGAATGCAAACTGGCAACTCCAGAAAACTGGTCCCGTAATAAATTACAGGAAAACCCCGATACTGTGCATACACACCCGCATCTGTATTCCGACCGGATACAAATGCAATGAGACAAAATCTACACTGTACTAAACTAGGATCCGGCTTAAACCAAAGCCGGCTAGTAATATCCGTCCGATCCTGATCCGTGCAATACCGCACGTATCTGATCGAACCCTGCCATATATCCATACGGCCACTAGTACAAACCGTCCGATCCTGATCCGTGCAATACCGCACGTATCTGATCGGACCCTGCCATATCTCCATACGGCTTCTACAGCGTTTCGCCCGAAAGCTTGAGTAACTTTAAGTGTGGTGGACTCTAAAGACTCATCAATACAATGGCTGTGGATTTAACCACTAGCACGTCAGAGGTATAAGCTAATACGTGACGGGCCACCAGCTATTGACCAAAAGGAACGTCGATGAGCGAACTCATCCTGACACCCTACTGAGCCTGTCAGTGACAATATCCGTACAGTCCGGTCCATTCGTCTATGAGCATCGCATGTCGGGCCTAGGGGGTTGGTAAAAGTCAGACCCCCAAAAGCGGTACAAGTCGTGTCGGAGTGTAGCCCAGAACGCCCTGAGATACTACTGAAATACCTACCAGTAAATCTCCTGCCTCGGCCGAGGGCTTTGCGTAATGGCTCTCCTAGACACAGCGCGACCTCATCCCCAATACCGGGAGAGACGAACCCCTGAAGATCCGCTCACTGCCTCCATGTGGCTCGGGACTGTACCCAACTAAAACCTGTTTGCACGACTCCTTTGAGCCGTGGTAGGGTAGTAATCAAAGTACAGTGGGAACTCACACGAGACAAATGACGATCCCCAGGTCGATGAACTAACCTGTACACATGTCACCAGGGAACTGCTATCTGACGTCAGGTATAAGACCAACTAGCATGTTCCCGGCGAGTCCTGTCCGGTGTACTCATAACCCAATGAGCACCTGTATACATCTTAGGTGAACCAACTGACACCAGTGGCTTATGAGACCGGCCACCGCCCCTCGTCGGGGTCTCGACTGTATACACTAGTCTACTCTGGAGAATCGATGCCCTGTCTCGAAACTCCTACGACTAGGGACCTTTTAAGGATGTGCTTATAGACCACCAGCTCTCACGTATATGATCGCCCTCATACTGCTGGCAGTCAAGCAAGAATCCTAGGGGCTCTATCAGCGTGTAATAGCGACCTGTAAGGTCACCTGAAGCAGTACACGATGATAAAGGTAAACCAGATAGCATACTATCATCTCGAGTAAGACTGTCCTACCGGGATAGGTCCTCCCTCAATCATTGCAATCACGTGCCTGTGATCCAATAATTGACTCTGAGGGCACTATCTCCAACAATCTCCCACTTGCACTCAAGGCTAATTATTGCGATGTCGCATACTCACAGCCCGTGTGATACCGAACACCCAACTCCTCTACTAGTCAGTCTCACAAAGCTCGTTTGCGAAACTATTGCGTTCGAGGAATAGCCTCAGTGAGTGGATCCGCTGTGATGTTTCTTTCTATGTCTCTCTATATCTCAAGTTCGCAGAGAAAGCCATCTCCCGAAATGAGCAATACCTGTCTTAGAGTATGTCTGGATATCTGATGGGACCTAGCTCATAAATGAACTCCAAATCCAAACTTCTTAGACTGTATCGATAACTGAACTTAATCAGTACCCAGCGCCATGCCTCCCTCAGTATTGCCTTGGACCGCCTGTCCAAAATACTGCCCCTCGTCAGAAGGAGAAACTATAACTCTGACAGCCACTCTGCCATCCATGTCACCTTAGAACCCTGGAATGATAACCGTCTCCTAAAAGAGGCTGTCGTTATCACATCCCTAGAACATCAACTTATGTCCTAAAACTGCTTCTGATTGTTTCTCCAGGATTGGATCAATATCAACTTATTGCATCTACTGCAAGAACAACATCTGGTGTGGTACTTGACATCTCATGATTGACTCAATTGCCTAAGCAAGTGATCTGTCAATCATGCGTGTCCCTCTCCCCTTTAGTCTGTAAGACACCTTTAGAGAGGGTGACTCCATCACCTGCAGGTACACTACCGTGCCAGGAGTCGTCCATTCTAAATACTCATAGAATGCTGTCAAGGTACCCAGATTGGGAAACTACCTAAATCTAGATCTAAAACCATAGATCTAGTAACCAGAATGTCTGATATAATATCCAAGTCCTTTGTGGAGAAACCACTGTGTGACGACCAAAGTATAACCGATCGTAGTATAGGAGTTTCTTTTCCTACTCTGTGTATGTCATCCAAAACCAGGACATCACACCCTACTACCTTCTCAACAGATCCATCCCCTATTCTGATGAAGTCAAACCTATGACTGTCACGTCAGAAATAGATGATCTATCTCCGCTACATCTGCTTTAGTCTATAAGTAGACATAAGCTACCTGTCCACCAATGCTTCCGCTGCTCCCACTGACTACGACAATCCTCTGGCAGAGTCATATACACGTACACTTCTGAAGCTAGTTCAGAACAACGCTATACTCATCCTCCTGCCGGGTCTCGCAGCCTGGAACAACAGCAATGGCAAGTGTGGGTAAACAAGAACTTCCCTGTCACCGTCCTTGAGGCTACCGGAGTACCTCTCGGGTGCCTGAAGTTACCCACCGTATCTGCGGAGTGGCCAATGGAATGTCAAACCAGATTGAATCTTTAGGTTCCTTATCAAATCTTCAGTAATCGTTTGCGGTTCTGGAATCACTTCCAGTTCTACCATACTCCCACTACTGTTTTCTGAAAAATCCATTTTTATTAAAACTGTGGCGAGTCTAGAACAATATTACTATTGATCTTCCAGATGGTAGAAAGTCAACCCTCGTCATAGCCTGGGTCAACCCACAAACAGCCATTACAGAAACGTGCCTTGAGTTGTCCAGTGTCTGGTTTTAAGCATAAGCCGGACAACTCCCCGTACCTTAACAATGTCAAGATATGAACTGTTCTATATCCAATATAGAAACATAGACACTGATTTAATTGAACCAGATTAAAATCATGCAGCAGTCTCCAGTGCATGTCAACTAAATGGAAGGAGGCCGATCAGCGTTACTCAACTTAGGAATGCTTCCAATTATGAGTAACCTGAAAGAGAAGCAATTTCTCTTTATCATTACTATCAACTGAATACCATATACAAGTATCTACATCTTCGATCACCTTGAAGAATCCCGATACTTGAAATACTTGGTTCTCTACTTTATTCAAATACCTATAACTTCTCAAAATTCGGACCCTGTGTTCCTACGAAACACATGTCTAAGAACTAGAGAAGTTAAAAGTAAACAGAATATAGTATGAGGACCAACCCCTCTGTCCTAATGGACACTGGACAACATACAATACTCTGTATAAGTCCGCTGAGTCTCACAACTCTTTCACTGTGCGTCGTAGGTTGAAAACTGTACTTATGGTTAAGAAGAATTACACCGCTGTTTAATGCTCCTTACCTAACCATCCACTGATATAGGTAAATGTCATCGACATAATATCAAAAGGTATATCTCACTCTATGAAAATAGACGTACAGATATATCAATTTGAAATTGGTGCACAACAGCGGATATTCAAAACCAAATATTTGCCGACCAGCAAACAGCCCAGATGATCTCCTCAAATATCACCGATTACAACGAATCTCGATATAATGAGGATGATCACCCTATTCCCAATAACTTACTCCCACTCATCATCTGTAAAACCATACAGATGTGAGAATCATACCTGGTAAATACATACCCTGGAGTAAGTATCTAATCGGGAAATCAGTTTTCTTTTAACATTACACAGTGAAACTGAAACATTGAAATGTTTCGGTGGGGTATTCCGGTATTCTTAGTAATGCCTCTTCCATTATCCAGATTCACAACTGTAACCGTATATCTCTTTGCCATCTGTCCAAATCCCTTTATATGTCTTTAGTCATTACCGTCTGCACACCCCTTTAGGCCAAATGGTTTTCTTCCTTCCCTACCGTTCGGCACCAGCCTATGGTTTGGAAGAAGACTATCCAATAAGCATAAAAGGTGTACTGTCCTAATCCTAGGAGCACTCACAAAGCGAGAGAAGGTGAAGATAAAAGACAACCGAATAAACCTCATTCCTATTTCTCCTGAACCAGAATCCATCCCCGAACTGGAACAAGTTCCTTTCGAGTTCGTATATAACCATACGATGGAGTATCCAAATAAACTATGGATCTTCGTAGTGATACGGAGTGTCCTGGAGAAATACAAAGGTGATTTAGGATTGGCGAAGAAATACTTGGTTCGGTCGTGAATAGCAGTCGCAATTTACTTTGCCCTCTTACTAATCCCTTGCTTTGTCTTAATCTTAATACCTTCTGCACACCGTTTAGGCTAATTGGTTTTCTTCATTCCCTACCGGTCGGCACCAGCCTAAGGTTTGGAAGAAGACTATCCAATTTACGTAATAGGTGTGCTATCTCCTAAACCAAGGAGTACTCACAACTTGAGAGAAGGTAAAAGGGAAAAGACAACTGAATAATCCTATCCGTTTTCTCCAGAACCGGAAACCATCCTCGAAGTCCTTCGAGTTCGTATATAACCATACGATGGTTTTGTCCAATGGAAGTGGACGTTCGTAGTAATACGGGGTGTCCTGGAGAAAAGGGTAAAAGTAGGAGTGGCAATGAGGTTTGCAACTCTGACAATCCAAAAGCCTGTGTTAAGAAGGTTCGGTCAACTTGGTCACTGAGTCATAGTCCAGGGTCGGGTCAATGGTCGCTGCCAAAGAGAGAGAAAAAAGAAACACTCAGCGTGCACTCTAACCTAGATCAGAATGGTTATCACTATACCTAATATGGAAACCTCCCACTGTACCTCAAATTCTCCTCCAAACCTGAAAGAAGAATTAGTCGTGGTCATCCGAGGAGTAAACTAACTCATCAGTGGGAATCGGGATCCAACTATCATTGCATGATAACTTGACGGAATCCACTCAAGTCACCACACTCCAGAAGGTATGTGCATGCCTGGCAAGTTTCAGTTCTTTTGAAACTCACGATGTGATTTTTTACCCCAAGCGGTTTATGACCTTGACTAGGTCAACAAACCATAAACCGTCAGTCAAGTTCAACCCGTCATTGTTCTGGATTGCATTAAACCCACCCGTACGTGCCCTTGACTAGGTCAACAAGGCCGCACGACTGTCTTAACCAATCCCACTTATGCAACAAACAAGTACCACTCAGCTACCGAACACTACGTCTTGACTAGGTCAACAAACGCAGCACGAATACTAAATAATACCTGTAGGAAATGACGGAGGGCTACGGCTGGTTTTTGGCGAAAAACCTTTAACGTAATGAACTTGATATCGTTGGAGGAACTGCATAACTTTTTATAAAAATATAGTGACGAAAACCTTTGCTAAAGAGGTCACTCCCGGTGAAGGGATCTCGGCTCTTTCCCCGCAGAATGAGGTGTAGGATATTCCAACTGAATACCACGATGCAAAGCAAAAGGCAATCGGCTATAGTGAAGTTATTGCCCTGACGCAAACTTCTGTCCAAGGGGTCACTCCCGGTGAAGGGATCTCGGCCCTTGCCTCGTCGACTGAGGAGCAGGATATTCTAACTGAATACCACTATGCAAAACAAAAGAGAACGCCCTTGCAATAACAGCTTTTTGAAAAATTGTTCCAACAACATCAGAATAGGTTTGTTTATCTTGCATTGATCCGAATCAACGCAGTCCCATCAATTAATCACACCAATAAAGAACGAAAATAATGATGTACGTATATGCCATCCACATTCGCCACTGGGTCCCGTCATCACCCGTTAGGTTACTTAACTAACGACAGAGCGGGGACTGGACTAGCGCGGATGCAAAACATATACAACATCTACTAATATATATACCAATATATTATATTCGCTCAAGGCGTGATAAAATGCAACATCACAGAAATATACAGCATCACAGAACAATACAGATATCTGGAAGCCCCGGGTTTCACAGAGCCGCTGCTGAAACTCGACGTTCCCCTGGTCGTGTGGATAGCCTGTGCAATGAAATCCTAGACCCCTACGGGCGCGGCAAGTCACCCGCCAAGACCTGAAGCGAGGCAGTCCCCTCCAGCACCGTGAATGGACCACCCGGCACTTCACGGAATCCGGTAACTTGGGCACCCCTCCTGGGTCAACCTGTACCCCCTACGAGTGCGGCGAATAGCCCGCCAATCCTAGAGTGAAGCCCCCTCCGTCTCAATGCCATGAGATGCGGGCCCGTTGCCCTCTAGAACCCGGCTATCCGTGCACCCCTCTGCGGGGTAAACCTAGTACAGAAAGTAAAATATACATACACCTGGTACATCGACCGCAACCAGGACGTGCCCCAAAAGAATAATACAAACAGGCAGTGACGGCAGTCCACATGTCGGACGCTCGCCCCGCAATATCAAATGTACATATAAAACAAAACTGTACTAACATTGCATCCAGGCTATCCCCCACGACCGATCCGCAACAACACAGCATAAACACAGAACATCAACGTGAAAGTCACGTTCGCAAATCCGTCTAACCGGGCTATAGCAGTTAGACGGGATTTACCGATCAAGTGACATTCACGGTCGCAGATATAATGTAAATACTGTGAAATAATGTGTTTAAAATATCCGATCGATCAAATTTACCAAGTGGGCCCCACAAGTACTACTGTAGCACATCAAGAAAATCTGGGCCCAAAAAGAATGTCCCAAAACCCATAATTCCATGTCAGAATCCCACTGGAAAAAATTGGTGAGATGAAGCCTAAATATTGCGGCGGAACCGCGGCCAAAAGGGGGTCACGGCCGCGGTTCCGCGGTCCTTTTGAAGGATCATCTTACCAAATTTTTCCAGTGATCTTAGAATCCCATGTACATCATTCTGCAACAACCTGAAAAATTTTTAGAGCCCGGAAAAAATCGACAGAAAACTGATGCACACGAAATGTGGTTTTTGGGATTTTGTTCGATCGGAGATGTAAAACACACTAGAACAAGCTAGGCAAGGTTAATGGCGTGGCTCTGATACCATGTTGCGCCACGGCAGCGCCCCGGCCGTCTATCCGAGGCCAAAATGCGGAATCAAAATTTTCTTAACTTTTAAACTGGCGCTACCGCGGACAATATACCCGGATCGTAACCATTAACCGATACTAGCAATCAAGAGAAAGGGTGAGAGATGTACCGAGTGATCCGAGTCCTTCGGTCTTCTCGTCATCGTCCCGATCTCCCGCGGAAACTCCGGTCGTCGCCTCCTTGCCGGAAGGGCACCACATCGTCTGCATCTTTTACGGGCTCCCGCCTCAATACCGAGGCAACTCGGGCATGAAGCTGGCAAGTCGACGTGCCCAAGATTTGCTGTAGAATATAGTGTAGAATCATAGTCTCTTTTGGGGTGGTGAAGTTGCCATGGAGGGAGAAGAGAATCATGAACTTTGGAGATGGTTTTAGAGAATTTAGCAAGCATGGAAAAAGAGATGTGAATGATACATTTTCCATACACAAAATCAAATGAACCATTCTCTCATTCCTATCAAGTGGCCGGCCTCTCTTCATATGTGGAAATGGTGGAGGGCAAAAACAAATCATGAAGGGAGGTGAGTGTAGGATAAAGCAAGAGGTGACCACATCCCAAAAGTAAACCTCACATCCAAACACAAATCAACTCTAATCAATCCTTTCTCAAAAAGCAAATGAAAAGACTAAGAAAGGATCTCATCATGAAGAACTATCATGATGCCACCAATAAGCAAGAAACCCCCTCCCCAAATATAATTTGCAAAACTGCAAATTACCCCCTCCATCGGAAAAGTCCGGCCGGGAAAGAACAAAGGAAAACCGGCCGGAACGGAATGCAAACTGGCAACTCCAGAAAACTGGTCCCGTAATAAATTACAGGAAAACCCCGATACTGTGCATACACACCCGCATCTGTATTCCGACCGGATACAAATGCAATGAGACAAAATCTACACTGTACTAAACTAGGATCCGGCTTAAACCAAAGCCGGCTAGTAATATCCGTCCGATCCTGATCCGTGCAATACCGCACGTATCTGATTGAACCCTGCCATATATCCATACGGCCACTAGTATAAACCGTCCGATCCTGATCCGTGCAATACCGCACGTATCTGATCGGACCCTGCCATATCTCCATACGGCTTCTACAGCGTTTCGCCCGAAAGCTTGAGTAACTTTAAGTGTGGTGGACTATAAAGACTCGTCAATACAATGGCTGTGGATTTAACCACTAGCACGTCAGAGGTATAAGCCAATACGTGACGGGCCACCAGCTATTGACCAAAAGGGACGTCAATGAGCGAACTCATCCTGACACCCTACTGAGCCTGTTAGTGACAATATCCGTACAGTCCGGTCCGTTCGTCTATGAGCATCGCATGTCGGGCCTAGGGGGTTGGTAAAAGTCAGACCCCCAAAAGCGGTACAAGTCGTGTCGGAGTGTAGCCCAGAACGCCCTGAGATACTACTGGAATACCTACCAGTAAATCTCCTGCCTCGGCCGAGGGCTTTACCTAATGGCTCTCCTAGACACAGCGCGACCTCACCCCCAATACCGGGAGAGACGAACCCCTGAAGATCCGCTCACTGCCTCCATGTGGCTCGGGACTGTACCCAACTAAAACCTGTTTGCACGACTCCTTTGAGCCGTGGTAGGGTAGTAATCAAAGTACAGTGGGAAATCACACGAGACAAATGACGATCCCCAGGTCGATGAACTAACCTGTACACATGTCACCAGGTAACTGCTATCTGACGTCAGGTATAAGACCAACTAGCATGTTCCCGGCGAGTCCTGTCCGGTGTACTCATAACCCAATGAGCACCTGTATACATCTTAGGTGAACCAACTGACACCAGTGGCTTATGAGACTGGCCACCGCCCCTCGTCGGGGTCTCGACTGTATACACTAGTCTACTCTGGAGAATCTATGCCCTGTCTCGAAACTCCTACGACTAGGGACCTTTTAAGGATGTGCTTATAGACCACCAGCTCTCACGTATACGATCGCCCTCATACTGCTGGCAGTCAAGCAAGAATCCTAAGGGCTCTATCAGCGTGTAATAGCGACCTGTAAGGTCACCTGAAGCAGTACACGATGATAAAGGTAAACTAGATAGCATACTATCATCTCGAGTAAGACTGTCCTACCGGGATAGGTCCTCCCTCAATCATTGCAATCACGTGCCTGTGATCCAATAATTGACTCTGAGGGCACTATCTCCAACAATCATTAAATCAATACTTGATTTAACGATCCGGTCATATCGCATATAACCGACTAATATCCAATGTATCGTCTTATCGAATCAATCCTCGATTCGATAACTAGGTTATATCGCATATAACTAATCGATACATTAATCGTGAGAATAGAATACGGTATCACATACACGCATTATTCTCGGTCCCGCACATATCTCATATGCGCTCCTATTTCGTTTCGCTTGAGCCAGGAAACCTCTGTGTAGGACTCTAAAGACTCGTCAATACGCCGGCAGCAGATGATGATCATATCAAACACCCACAAGCCGCAAGCGGTCTGCTAAACGTAACGGCCACCCGGGGATTGAGCGATCAGAAGATCGACGAGCAAGCCCGCTCACACTCCTGTGAATCCAACCAGTAACACTTACCGTATAGTCCGGTCTGTTCGTCTGATATGTTGCATATCTCGCCTAGGGGTGGTAAACGTCAAACCCCAGTAGCTTGATAAGTCATGCCGACGTAAGGTCCATAACAATCGTGAAACTACTGATAACTCTTACCAGTATATCACTGCAACCCTGGCCAGGGATTTCCTGTTATGGCCAGTCAAGCATAGCGCAACATCAACCCCCAATACCGGGAGAGACGAATCCCCTCCTATCGCTCATTGCCTCCATGTGAATCGGGACTGTACCCAAAAACCATCTGTTTGCATGACTCAGTAGAGCTGTGGTAGGGTGGAAATCAAAGCACAGTGGGATACACATAAGACTCTATGATGATCTCGGGTCAACAGACTAAGCTGTACCAGTGTCACCAGAGAACTGCCATCTGACGTGAGGTATAATACCATCTGGGAGTTCTCGGCGAGTCCGTTCAGTGTACCCAGTCTCCACTGAGCACCCGCATACCATCTCTGATGTCAAACACCAATGGATATGGGATCATCCATCGCCCATCACATGGGTCGAGAAGATATACGCTAGTTACTCTGGAATATCGATGTCCCGTCTCGATATTCCCACGACTAGGAACAATGAAGGATGTACTCATGGACTACCCAGGCCCCACTAGTATGATCTTCATCATAGTCCTGGAAGTCGAGTACACATCCTAAGGGCTTTATCAACATGTAATCAGAGAGACAGAAATTATACATGTTAAGATAAAGAGCAACCAGATAGCGTACTATCATGTCGAGCAAGAAAGTCCTACCTATATATGTCCCAGCATCCACTACAATATACATCCTATGTACAGTAATGGCCTCTAGGGCATACATATAACTAACAATCTCCCACTTGCACTAAGGCCATCTGTAGCAGTGGTTGCAGTATCTAATACTCAACCATCCCATATGAGTCTCTCTCTGGGAAAATGCCTTCGTGAGTGGATCCGCCGTGTTGACCTCTGAGTCTACTCTCCTAACCTCGATCACCCTGGAGATCAACTATCTCCATGATCAGGTGATGCTTCCTCAGAATATGTCTGGGTCACTGATGGGATCGGGGTTCCTGGGCCAAAGCCACACTTCCATTGTCATACAATGGTAGGAACCTAGTTCATCTTATGAACCAATATACACCCAAACTGCCTCTTTGGTAGTATCTATAATAGCGATGTTACCAGCCTTTATCGTCTAGTTTGCCACGGTATTTAGCTTGGAACTCTTCCAACATACCGTCCCTCCACTGAGGGTAAAGACAATGCCCGTGACTGACAATCAGTCGTCCTTATTACCTTGGAACCTTTCCAGTGATTCTCCCCAGGATCAACTGATACCATCTCACTGCAATTAGTGAGAATCCTAACATCCATTTAGATCTATCTCATAGACCCAAATCTCAGGATTTAGGAGGTATCACTTTGATCCTATATGGAGAATCTATGTGATAAGAGGAGATCGACCGATCGTAGCATAGGAAATTCCTTTCCTATCAAGAGTATGTCATCCACGTACTCTACGAGGATCATTACCATACTCCATACTACCTTTTTGTACATACAAGGTTCATCTACCATTTTGATGAAGTCAAACACTTTGACTATCACATCAAAACAGACGTTCCAACTCCGTGATGCCTGCTTTATCCTGTAAAGCAACTTGTACATGTTTCCGCTGCTCCCACTGTTTACGAAGCCCTCTGGCTGCGTACTTATAGACTTTCTATTCTAAATCAGTATTTAGAAAAGCAGTCATGACACCCAACCACCATATATCGCAGTCATGGTATGTAGCAATGGTAAGTAGGATCTGGATGGACTTAAGTATAGTCCCTGGAAAAGGTTTCATCATTTTCCACTCTTGGTCGATGACGAAAACCTTTAACAAGTCTAGCTTTGAAAGTCTCAACTTTTCCATCTACACCAAGTAATCTTCTCAAGATATACTTTCTCCTAATGGGGATTTAACCCTTCAGATATAGCAGCTAAAGTCCATACTTTGCTGGTGTACATGGATTCCATCTCAGATCGCTAAGTATCCAGCCATTCTTACAGAGTCCCTACTCTTGATGACCTGCTCGAATCTAGTTGGGTTATCATCTCATGATGCATTCCTCGCTCCTACTGTCATCGAGAAACCGAGGTATCTCTCGGGCAGGTGAGGAACCCTACCAGATTGGCGGAGAGGCTGAGGTTCGTCGGGGACTATAGAATCCTTTGGTTCTGTCAAATCATTAGCTGCAGTTTTGTATAGCTGGAACCTTTCCAGTTCTACAGAACTGACCTTGCCTCGATCTTGTCCGGATTTTTCTTTAGACATTGGCCGGACAATCCCAAATCTTAACTTACTTAAGAGATAAGCTCTTCCCATACCATATCTCATATGGAATGGTAGGCAGTGATCTGATTCGAACCTAATTCAATAGGTATGCAGCTTCTCAAGTGCACAGCCCCAAAACGAAATAGGTAACTCAGTAGTACTCATCATAGAGCACACTATATCCAATATGGTGCGATTGCTCCACCCCGATACACCGTTGTGCTGTGGTGCATTCAGAGGAGTAATACTGAGAGAGAATCTCATTTTCTTTTAGAATATCCAAGAATTCCATGCACAAGTATTCTCCTCCCTGATCTTATCATAGAACATAATACTTATACCCGTATTTTGGTTCTCTACTTCCAACTTATATTCTGTGAATACCTCAAAAGCTTCGGACCTATGTTTTAACAGGAACATATGTCTGAATCTTAAGAGATTATCAGAGAACGTAATGAAGTATAAAGAACCAGTCCTGGCATGTGTAGACAGGGGAGTTTACATACATCATCATATATCAGTCCCAAGAGTTTACTAACTCTTTTTCTGTTTCCAATAAACAGAGCTATGGTCATCTAATCTTTGTGACATGACTGGAAAGTTTCACAAGATGTAAATTCAAACTGATTTAAATATTCATCTAAAATGTAACTTCATCCAGTCGGGTCGCATTGATATGACCTAGTCTACAATGCCTCAAGAAGGATTCGTTCATTTCTGAACTCTTCCTCTTGTGTGTGTTCTGTATACTAGGAACTGTAGTTTGATTTAGAACGTCAATGCTTTTAGATAACGTGTCTGAACCGATCAACTTTTGATATAGGTAATGTTCAAAACATTATCCAGCAATACAAAATTTTATCATTACTTTAATAAATAAAGAGATTGATATGATTTTGTATATCAGGTTCGGTATCTAATAGCATTTGTTCAGAATCAATGTATTGGTAATACAGGGTGACAGTGACCAACAGACTTGGCTGCAACACTTGCACCATTTTCTGTCTCATGAAACTTGTCACCCGTTCTCAGTTCTCTACCTATCTGTAGCCCTATGTAACATATTACATATCTGGGATCCTGATCCGGTATCAAATACCCAGGATGCGGAGGATACTGAGTAACAGTTCTTTGTAATGAACACACCCGAAGAAGATGCATCATATGCACTTTCTTCGTTTGGGCGGCATAGGAATTCTGGTATTCCCCTATTTCCTGCTCTGCCTTATAACAATTATAAGTTGGAGCGGGACCAACGTTCCCCAGCTCAGTATAACAAGCGGGTTTGGTCAGTACATCCATATTATTATCTTGATTAAGGCGTGATATGGTCGCTACCTGGAGAGAGAGAGAAGAAAACACTCTGCGTGCGCTCTTGCAAGATCAGATTGGTTATTTATTTTATCTAATCAGGATGGCTCCCACTGTTTTTATCAAATCTTCCTTCAAACCCTAAAAGGAAAGACTAGCCGGGATTAATTACACTCTACAAGTTCGCCAATCTTTCAGCCATGCCAGTGTCGGTACTTTGAGGGAGGTTCCCCGTGCTTTCGCACGGACCTAATTAATGTAAACCTCGTTTTCCCAGAGGTGTAACCCCGTTGACACCTTTCTAGACACCTACTTGATCGGCTAATTGTAAAGTGCAAAACTCTCCCAGGAGTAACAATTACTCGCAGTGGGTATCGGGATCCAACTATCACATAGAAGGTATGCAATCTCATTGCAAATTTCAACACTTGAAACTCCCGATAAAGGTTTTTACCCCTAGCACCTATGACCTTAACTAAGGTCAACAAATCATAAGTACTAGTCAAGTTCTACCCGTCATTTCGTGATTAATTAGACCCACCCACATGACCCTTAACTAAGGTCAACAAAGTCACGCGACTGTCCTAACTAATCGCATCATATGCGGTGTAGGAAGACATCACTTAGCTACCGTACACTGTGCCTTGACTATGGTCAACAAACACAGCACGAATACTAAGTACTCTACTTCCTAAAATGACGGAGGGTTGCGAATGGTTTTTGTGAAAACCTTTAACGCTTTGAACTTGATCTCGTTGCGGAATCAAATGGTTTTTAAATGGAATTTTTTTTAGGCTTTTCTAGTTTTGCTAAAGGGGTCACTCCCGGTGAAGGGATCGTCAGTCCTTTCCTCGTCGAATGAGCTGCGGGATACATCATATATATCACTGTGCAAAGCAGAAACTATAGAAGCAATCAAAAGACAAACCGAGTGTTGTAGCATCTGCCAGTTATTGCTAAAGGAGTCACTCCCGGTGAAGGGATCTCGGTCCTTTCCTTATCGAATAAGGTGCAGGATGTTCTACAAGGAACACCGCGATGCAAAGCAAGAACTGTAGCTACCTGTTTTTATTTTGAAATTCGATTCCACAACATCTTTTAGGTTTATTTTTTTTCATTAATCTCATTAATGAATATCCCATCATTTAAGTCCACCTAATCATCACAGATAAATATAACGTACGCTTATGCCATCCGCATTCGCCTCGATGTCCCGTCTGCACCGTTAGGTTAGGTAACTAACGCCAGAGCAAGGCAGGGCTAGCGCGGGTGTAAAACATAAGCAACGTCTATATAATATATCATATATACTATATACTATATCTATCTGAACAAATCACATGATCACATCACAGATAACGCAGCAGAAAATATCATATGAAATATTGGATATACTAGGACGTCCGTGTTTTCAATACGAGCCAGTATAAAATACGGATTCCACGGTCGTGATGAATAGCCAATCCCACACCCTTAGACCCCTATGAGAGCGGCAAGCAACCCTACCAATTCTAGGGTTAGGAGACCCGAACTCGACTCCTCGAGATGGTCTCCCACTGGACCCCAGAACCCGGTTACTTGTGCTCCCCTCCTTGGGTCTATCCTAATGCGGAAAAGTAAATAATATACAAATGGTGACATCTTCCGCAACCTGGAAGTGCCCCAATAAAAGAATATTACATACAAGTTTTTACATGAATAAAAATGAAAAATACTCATCTCACATAAAAACCCCCGGCTATTCAACCACGACGATCCAATATAACATATCCAGCAACACATAACATCACATGTCATCAACGTAAGTAAACATGCGTATCCCAATTGTCGTTGACATATAGCAACGAAACCGGCGATATCATATATTACACTTACGGTCACAGAAAAGAAAGTGTAAAACTACAACAGTTGGAATCCGCAAACTCTTCAGACATCGCATGCCTAATCAAATGAAATACTTAGACATCGCATGCCTAACAATTATAAACCCCGCATTTTAGTCTCATTATCGAAAACACTTTTCAATATCATGTCGGGCAATTCAACAGGATTCCGGACATTCTGATCGAATGCTCGTCGCAAACTTTAGTAGGCGGCTGCACCCCCGACGCCGTCGACGAAGTGCACCAAGGCGGAACACCGCTGTCGTGAGCACCCGAACGGATGCTTTCGGCGATGGGGTTCTCCTACAGTCACTTGGTCGGGGCTATGGGGTGTAGCTGTCTATTAAGTTTACCCGGCGAGTATCCGCGTACGCTACGTGATTGCGACGGACTTTTGATCACATCAAAATTCCGTGGCAACCGATCAAGTGAGACTAAACTGCTATATTTATAACATTCATATTAGTTATCTCATAACTATTTGTGAATTCCAATTATTGTATTACATTCCGGGTAAATAAAAAATGTTAAACTTTCCGATAGAACAATCGAACACCCAAGTTTTCCCGAAACAGCTCAACACATGAAATAAGTCTAAAAACATTCAGTTCATTCCTCAGTACCAACGGTCCAGCCGTAGAAGGGTCAAGCCAACGCCTCACATATGGCACGCCGTACTACCCCAAACCCAAAGGTTCAAAGGGCAGTTCAAGACGGTCACATAATCGAGTTAAGGTTTGTTGTCTTCTAGAGGGACCATCGCGTTACTTGCACTACTTAGAACGTCTTTAAACTACGGAAAAGTCCAACAATTGGAAATTTCTCGGCAGGGGAAAAAGTGGGTATTTATATCCGGTCGAACTTTTTAACATATTCTAAAATTACCCGGAAAAACACACTGACAAAATTAGACAATCCGATCGACACACCGAGTCCCCAATACAACCCAGAAAACTCAACTCTTGAGTTCAGATTAAAAATTCCCAGGAAAACCAGCACTACAAAATAGGAGTTACTGTGTAAAATTCATTGAACAAGGAGGCCGTACGGCCGCGGAACTGCCGCACGAGCCATGCTCGTGCCGCGGAAGCGCGGCGGTTTGATGGAATTACGCGATCGAATTTCACAGTAACTCTTACAATTACCTGCTCATTTTTTTGCATATTTTTATTCTGGAAAAAACCCAGTTTTTGAAAAAAATCTCAACTCTTGCGTTCAGATAAAAAATTCCCAGGAAAACCAACACTACAAAATAGGAGTTACTGTGTAAAATTCATTGAACAAAGAGGCCGTACGGCCGCGGAACCGCCGCACGAGCCATGCTCGTGCCGCTGAAGCGCGGCGGTTTGATGGAATTACGCGATCGAATTTCATAGTAACTCTTACAATCACCTGCTCATTTTTCTGCATATTTTTATTCTGGAAAAAACCCAGTTTTTGAAAAAAATCCAGAGAGCAACTTTGAATTAGGGTTTCGGTTCGATCGGACTTCTAACTCCGTCTACGCATCGCCTAAGGCTCTAGTTAGGCTCTGATACCACTGTAGGGTTCCTAGGCACACTAATGAAGTCTCACAAGTGATCAAACATGGCCAATTAAAATTTTACAAGTGCCGAGAAACCCTAATACGGATCGTTAACTAGATGTATAGGTGATGCGATGCAAGTAAACAACTTTAACTTAAAAGGAAAGAGGCTACAACCTTTGTAGATCCGGTCCTCCACCTCCTAGGCTCCGTGATGACGTCCCTCCACTGTCCAAATCGAATCCCGGACTCTAGCATCGGCTTCATCGGAGAAATGGGCGGGCTAGGTCGTCGGCTTCGATGCCGAAGATGATCTACGTCGAGGCAACACAAGATCAAGCTCCAACTTCACCAAGCCATGAAACTTGTGAAGAAAACACCCTATACTACTTAGCAAGAGGTAGAGGATGAAGAAATAGGAAGTGGGTTCACTTTGGAATTGGATTTCTCACTCATTTTCACAAGTTGCCATTGATGGAGGCAAGCTTTCTTCATTGTTGAAGATGAAGAAGATGAAGAAAGAATATGATAAGTATTTTCTAAAAAGGAAAATAATATGAATACTTATCATATACCAACCATGGTTAGGTGTAGAGAATAGACTATGGTTAAGTGGAATGGTTAGGGTTAAGCATGAGACAAAATGGTTACTTAGTCAAAGCTTCATGAAGCTTCAACAACAAACAAAGAAAGCCACCATTTTCTCTTTATCATTTTCTTTTGCCAAAATAAACAAAATGAATAAATAAATGAATAAGTAAATAAACAAAACCCTAACCACTCATATAACCATGGTTTAATTCTTTACACAAACCCAAGTAAGTATGTATCATCAAACATGATACAAACAAGTGCACAAAAGTATATCACATATACAACTTGTGTACATCAAGTGAGAAAATCCTTTTAAAATGAACCAATATTAGTTAATGCAAACTAATATATCAAATATATAATTATGCATTAAATCATTAAATCAATACTTGATTTAACGATCCGGTCATATCGCATATAACCGACTAATATCCAATGTATCGTCTTATCGAATCAATCCTCGATTCGATAACTAGGTTATATCGCATATAACTAATCGATACATTAATCGTGAGAATAGAATACGGTATCACATACACGCATTATTCTCGGTCCCGCACATATCTCATATGCGCTCCTATTTCGTTTCGCTTGAGCCAGGAAACCTCTGTGTAGGACTCTAAAGACTCGTCAATACGCCGGCAGCAGATGATGATCATATCAAACACCCACAAGCCGCAAGCGGTCTGCTAAACGTAACGGCCACCCGGGTATTGAGCGATCAGAAGATCGACGAGCAAGCCCGCTCACACTCCTGTGAATCCAACCAGTAACACTTACCGTATAGTCCGGTCTGTTCGTCTGATATGTTGCATATCTCGCCTAGGGGTGGTAAACGTCAGACCCCAGTAGCTTGATAAGTCATGCCGACGTAAGGTCCATAACAATCGTGAAACTACTGATAACTCTTACCAGTATATCACTGCAACCCTGGCCAGGGATTTCCTGTTATGGCCAGTCGAGCATAGCGCAACATCAACCCCCAATACCGGGAGAGACGAATCCCCTCCTATCGCTCATTGCCTCCATGTGAATCGGGACTGTACCCAAAAACCACCTGTTTGCATGACTCAGTAGAGCCGTGGTAGGGTAGAAATCAAAGCACAGTGGGAGACACACAAGACTCTATGACGATCTCGGGTCAACACACTAAGCTGTACCAGTGTCACCAGAGAACTGCCATCTGACGTGAGGTATAATACCATCTGGGAGTTCTCGGCGAGTCCGTTCAGTGTACCCAGTCTCCACTGAGCACCCGCATACCATCTCTGATGTCAAACACCAATGGATATGGGATCATCTATCGCCCATCACATGGGTCGAGAAGATATACGCTAGTCTACTCTGGAATATCGATGCCCCGTCTCGATATTCCCACGACTAGGAACAATGAAGGATGTACTCATGGACTACCCAGGCCCCACTAGTATGATCTTCATCATAGTACTGGAAGTCGAGTACACATCCTAAGGGCTTTATCAACATGTAATCAGAGAGACAGAAATTATACATGTTAAGATAAAGAGCAACCAGATAGCGTACTATCATGTCGAGCAAGAAAGTCCTACCTATATATGTCCCAACATCCACTACAATATACATCCTATGTACAGTAATGGCCTCTAGGGCATACATATAACTAACACGATCTTCTTGCCTCGAGGTACCGCACCGGGTCCACCATGTACCCGCAGACGGTGCATCCCCCTCCTCGAATCGGGTATATGATACCGCTCAAGAACCGAGAAAACACATGGTGGACGCCACACACATCATATCACGAGAAAACCGTAAATTTCTACTTTAAAATGATAAGAGGTTTATAAAATCCTTGTGGTTTTCCCCAAAATCCATAAATCTCATAAATACTGAATCCTCGAGAAGAATCACAATATGTCGGTGATGATAGATGTCTATGATACGATAGTATATACCATGCGAAGTACGGCCAGAAGCTATGCATGAATCATGATGCAATGAGGTATGTATATATGACTAACAATCCTACGTATCCATCCTGATGAAATGACTATACAAGTACAAGTCTACAGATCATATATGATGCAATGCACAGATACCGATTCTAAGCAAGTTCTATAGTGTTCATGACATAGCAATTACTAAAGGCGTGTGTGTTCGCATGAATAGTGCACGTGCGGCATGAACCAATGGTAATGGTGCAAGTGTCCTATGAGATAATATCATATATATCTACGATGATGCAATGCAATGAGATAAATGACTAGGAGACTATGCATATAAATACAAGCACCACTAGTAATCCTGACTATCGGGCGCCTCGCGCCATCCAGACGATCCCTCATAGATGTGTATATCTACTCACCGGGACACCTCGGCTAAAGTGATCCGATCTCAGCTTTGTCTTTCCGCGCCATGTCCGACGCCTCTGCACCCGATCCTAGAATCGCACATAAATAAATAAGAGGATAGATATAAGAATAGTCACGGACACAAACGATACAAATCAACCACGCGCACTAACTAGACGTGCACGCACTTTGTGCATAAAACGCTTTCGCGATAACGCCACAAACCACAACTAGGGTCGCTAAACGTGACAACTACCAAGCCTAGAACCCGATCGCACCAATCGCGCATTCACAACACATTAAATATTTTAGGGAAAAGGTAGTAAATCATCAAAACCTCAAACTTAATTAAAATCGATTTATTCCAAAAACCTAGTAAGCATCACTTAACCATTTTAGTGCAAATCTAGATGTTTTAACAAAACTAGTGGCCATAATATTCATTTAATCTCTTAATTATGCTACACAGTTATTTACTAAAATTTAATCTCACCTATTTACACATAATTCATGAAATTAATTTGCAAGGATATTTAATTAGGATAATTTAAAAGTAACAATTAGTAGATTAACAATTAGACTAGATTTTTGCAAGTCTTTAGATATTTAACTTCACATTGCCACTATAATTAGATGATAAAACCTTGATTTAAACCAAACCCTTCTCTTAAACATGCAAATCTTGAAATCAAACTATACTAACACCTAATTAAAAATTAGATTAAAGCCATAACTAACAAGATACCAATTTGAGTAAGATTTATACCTCACAAATTTTGAGATCAAACATGCAACTTAGCCTCCCAAAAAGCCATCTTGCTCCAAGATCCATGCTAAATTAGGCCAAGGAAAATTGGGTAAAGATTTAATTATGAATTGGTGAGACTTTGTATGGATTTTTGATGCATTTCTTGAAGATTATTGGAGTGAAATGAGATGGGGAAAATGGGGGAAAAGGGCTGCAGAATTTTCGGCCAAGTGAGGAAAAGAGAGAACTGATTGTGTGTGAGAAAATACCAAGTCAAGAAAACCCCATACCTCAAGTCAACATGCCCATGCTTCTTTTCTTTATTTATTTTCTTTTCATTTATTTTGTTTTCTTATTTATTCTGTCCTTGAATTAACTAGAACCTTGGAGACAAAATGAGAAAAAGAGAACATGTTACTAACTAGGTTTTAAGTTGTCATGGTTCACTAAAGTATAATTAACCTATTCCAATTTGTAATTATCACTAATTAAATGGATAAGTGAAAGCTTGAAATAATATTTAAAATAATTAATTAAGAAAATATTTAAGTAAACTAGCAATTCACAAGTGACTAATTAAATATCAATACTAGCCATTAGATAGTTAAAATAAATATATTTAAGTCTATGTGGAAAAATAATTATATCTTGGTTTTTACGGAAAACACGTATTATCACTAATTAACACAAAATCAACCTAATCGAATTTTCAGAACGTTACACAATTATCGTATCTCAAATAGCACGAATCTTTAATTTTAGAAAAGTAAGAACTACGGTGTTTTTAAAGAAAAGCAATACCTTGAAATCTGTAACGTCCCTCGGTTTATCCTTTGAAATGTACACGATTCATTAGTTTTGAAAATAGTTATGACTCGAACCCCATTCTAACATCTACTTAAGTAATTAAAAGACTAAAACACTAAACTAATCCCGAGTCAAAAGTACGGATCAATCATCATATATACATCTCGTACGTTATAGTCCGTCGTACGACCTCCTCAAAATCGAGGGTGCAGGTCAAATATCATATATTATAATTCGTACGGTATGATCTGTCGTACGATATTGTAAACAAGGGTACGGATTTAAGGTTACGTACAACATACCACTCTTTATTCTCATATATATATAACTCAAGTCACATCTATATCAAACTCATATCTTGTCTTGGCAAAATTATCTATATTCTCATATCATCTCACATCCGTATATCGACATATTAAGCCAAGTCATCTTATTTCATCACATTCTCTTTTCATCATATCAATATCTCACATCAGGTCATCTTGAATATACATCACATTCTCATTTATATATATGTAGAATCTCATATCATCTATTGGCATACAAATATAACATGTACATTGCCTTGCATCCTCAAGCCAATATATCCACTAATGTCATCTTTTATCGTATCATCTCATACTAAAACCTTTAATCATATCCGTAAGTTCGTAGGATATCTTTTCTCCAAATTATAATTTATATATCGATTTTCCATATCAATAGTTGCGGGGGTGCTATACGCCATCCACCCTGACTTCCCCCGTAGATATAAATCTACTCACCTGCTAAACTCCTTGCTTAGCCGAGATCGATGTGGTTCGTCGTCTCGGAATCCACGCGAAGGTACCTACAATCAATACATAATCGTAGCGTTATTAGAACCAAGTCCGAAAACCGATACGGCACACGAATTACTTATAGATTAGAACCTATAGCTTACGCAAACCATCGTCGTTGACGTACAAATGTCCAACGACCAAGTCACATCAAGAAATTGATAAATCCAAGTTTCAAATATCAGAAAATATTGTCAAAACCAACTCAAAAAGCTCCCAGATTTTAGCACAGTTAGACTAGGACAAAACAACTAATATAGTATCTAGGTTATAAGGAGTGTGAGCTATAGGCAAAATTGTCACGACCCAATTTAGGAACGTGACCGGCACTTAAACCACGTGACGTCAACAGGCGTAACGCAATTTGAGTAAGGCGAAAACCCAGAAATCTAAACCATAAAAAGAAGTAAGTGATAAAAACATTGTTAAAAACATTTGGAAATTTCAAGTAAAATCTTAAAGCTTAAATTTATTTTCTTAAAAATTTTGGCAGCACTACCTTTGTAAAACTAGCCCCGAAATGGGTACAAACATAGGATATAAATAAAGCATCCCCAAACGGGAGCAAATCACGCCCAAAGAAGGAAAACAACCACCACAAGCATATATACGACGCCATAGCGAAGAAATAGACAATAAAAATGAAAACAACATAAAGAGATAAAGCTACATAAGAAAAGGCCGGCTTCCACGAGCACGACACCCAGAGTCACAAAATATACAATATCGGTCCTCACAAACTCGTCTCTAACTCAATACATGAAAGTGGTAGATGGAGAGTACTAGATACAATGAGATATACAATGGATACAATCGGATAACCGCAAACCCACCTACAGTAAAAAGGCCTCACAGCCAACCGTAGCGGTATCCGCTGAAATAGATACAATAAGGAGCCCCACCGTGACTACTCTGAAGGTTAAGCCTGCAAAACACTGTGGCACAACGGGGGTGAGTTGCCAACTCGTGAATAGTAAGTAACAACATACAGATAATCGCAGATATGCACGAACAACAATAATCTAAAACATGAAATCTGATAGCATAAGTATGGCAATATGGATATGCAACAATCATGATTAAGGTACACCATCAGGGTACTACAACTATATGAAACAATGCATATCTAATAAATCCTGAGTGTGGGATAAAACATAATATCATCAATGAATCATCATCGTGGAAAATCCCGGTGTCCATCAACGACACCCCAAATCCCAATACCTCAGGCGCCGTCACTCTGATCTGCCCTCATATCCGTAAATCTCGTGGAACCTGAGTGCCCAACATCGACACTCGAAACATCATGAAAACCCATGTCCAACATCGACACGTAAATCCACATAATTCGGGCTTCGTCAGTCCGGATCGACCCACGGGCTTCGTCAGTCCGGATCGGCCCATATCCATCTCACGACTCCGGTCGTTATCCTCCGGATAACCGTCGGGTCCAAACTATCACCGGTAGGTAGTATTCCCTCTGCCAGGCTCATCGTCTGCTGCACAACATACCTTTTTTGCCCCGGGGTATCATACCGGGTTCACCATGAACCCACAAACGAATCTTCCATCTCCTTGAATCGGGTTTCTAACACAAATCTCAGAACTGAGAAAACTCATGGTGGACGCATCGAAATATCATATCAAGAGAAACCGGGTTTTCAAAACAATGCATACTTTCTTGAAATATCACCATGGTTCTCAAATCCATAAATCAAATGAAATCCGTATCTCAATGCGTAAATCCATGAAATATGATGTATGCAACATAGAATAGTAATATGAGCATATCAAGGGAAAACCGCTCTTTTAAATGAATCAAGTTTTTAATAATATCATGCGGTTCCCACATTCTCCAAAATCAAGTGCAACATCATATAAAGGTGTATATGTAGTTATAGCAAGGTATGTGTGTATGCATGTAGGTATGTATGCATGATGCATTTCATATGCGCAATAGAACGAGAATCAACGTCTAACTATTGATAATAGTGAAGGCGGAACAATACATATTCCCTTATTAGGGTGATACAAGAACAACTGTCTCAATATCAATAACGAATGCAGTACCACGTATATGTATATGTCGTGCGTGTCATGGCAATTACCAACGGTGTGTGTGGCATACAATCTAGTGCTCATGCAACATGAACCGTCAGTAATGGTGCAGTGTTCAATAGGTACCAAGTCAATGTACATCAAGTAATGGTATGCAAATGATGCTCATGCACAATCAATTCATATGCATATAACATGTGGCTATAACATCATAACTAGCCATCGACGCTTAACGCCATACGGGCGATTTCCCCGTAGATGTTTAATCTACTCACCGATGATCTCGAGCTAGGTAAATCCAACCGCCTGCTTTCCCTTCTTTGTAGCGCCTGAATTCCCCACACTCGCTCCTAATATCACACAAAACACAAACAAGTGCAACTTATAAACCGACCAATAATACATACAAACGGCGTTTAGATCGACGCACCGACTCCAATAAACTCTCAAGTGTTCGCTTCGTGGCTAACGTGTGTAGCGACATTCTAAATCAAACCTAAGTGCAGCAAGCTACACCAAGAACGCGAACCGTGTCGGATACCGTAGCGCGCGTTGTCGAAACACTAGAAACTAGCAAAGTGGTCCCAGATTTTGCCTACAGTCAAAATAGGAAAATCAAGAAATACCAAACACCCAGGATAGCCTACAGGTAGCTACCCTAAAAAACACAACCCCCCAGACTCCCAAAAATCCGGTGACGCCGGCATTTCTCTTCATCTCGCCGGGTGAACAGTAAAGGGTGGGGTCAGGGTTTCAGGTGAACACTCAGGGCTTCTACCACTACACTACTACATTTCTAGATTTTTAAGTACACAATCGTGGTGATAGTAGATCACAGGGACTCCAATATAACACTAAAAATACGATATTACACAAAAACTATATCTTTAGTATTCTAAACAACAACTACTAGGCAATACAACATTATAAGGACCTAATTAACAGTTAGAGATCACTATCTTTCCACACTTTCTCAAAAACCCTAGGTTTCCATGCTCTAAGCAATCAAATGGGACTTAGCTAGGCTTGTGAAGGGTTTTAGTGAGGTTTAGTGAGGATTTGGCTTGGGTTTGTGATGAATTGGTTAAGGGTTCAGTTTGGGGATGGGGAAAAATGAAAAGGAGAAATAATATGTGAATGAGAGAGTGAGGTGAGAAGGAAGGAGTGTATGAGTGAGGGATGAGGGAAATGAGGGTGTGAGGTTAGAGAATGAACCATGCCCATTCTCTAACCTCATTAAATGCTCCCCATGCTTGCCATGTCTCATCATTCCCATTGTCAACTCTCTCTCTCCCTCTCTCTCTCAAGTCAACCCTAATTCAAACCCTTGTTTTAAAAAAAACTCAATAATTAGATAAATACATATAACATAATGGCATGAGGGTTAAGGTGCCATGGCTACTTAAGCATGGTTAACACTTCCATAATCCCCAAGTTAATATGCACAAGTGTGTGCAAGCCAAAACAAATAATAATAAAATATTAATTAATTTTTATAAAATATGTGAAAACTATTTTGGTTAACTTTTTACTAAAAACCCGCATTATCATTTAATTAACACTAATCGCATTCTAAGGTGTTACAAAAACCTCATCACCAGAACCCAAAATTGGGCCGGTGAGATATGCTACAGTAACGGGTGGTGCCGGCCATATCTTTGAATTTTAGTGGTCTAATTAGGTCAATGTAGTTGTTCTGTGGTGGTCTTTTAGTGGTCTAATTAGGTCAATGTAGTTGTTTGATTTTCTTATGAATATCCCAAGTTGCTCCAGATTTCATTAAATCCTCAAAAACTCCACAAAACCAATATCGGAAAATTTCAGTTTTCGTATTTGGGGTTCTAGCTCAAGTCTAGAACAAAATTCTAGCACTAAAAGGGTTTTGTGTCCACTACTAAATCTCAATTACACTTTCACAAACAAAATATCCGTAAACCTCTTCTTGGAAATATTAAAAATCACTAATCTATATCGGTTTTACTCTAAACTATTATAGGGCGTAAAGAAATTAAAAACTTAACTAAAGAAATAGAAATATAGCTCATTTGGCAACTCAAGAAATTTCTTGGGTTGTCTAAAGTGCTCAAAACCTTGACTTGATCCTACCATAGTGTTTGTAGTGAGCTTGTGCATAATATTTATGAAGGGGGTATACGATTTGGCTAAGTTTGGGGGTGTTTTTGTGATGATAGAGGAGATGGAGGGATGATGGAGATGGAGTAAGAATGGAGGAGATGAAGGAAATGAGAGGTGAAGGGAAAAATGAAGAGTGAGGTAGTAGCCATGGTTCACTCTCACTCTCTCTCTCTCTCTCTCTCCCTCTCCCTCTCCCATGCCATACCTATATGTCCCCTCTTTGACTATTTTTCTCTTTTATTTTCTCTTTTTTTTCATTAAAAACCAAATATCAAGCATACAAAAGAAGAAACATGCAACAAAATGCAACATGTCATGGTGCACTAGTCATGGATATTTAAAAATACGGATTTGGCTTAATCATGATTAGTAGTGCACTAATCAAGTTTAATTTAAACTTGCATATAATTAATTATAAAATGACCAAATCCAACAAATATCTTTTTAATAATTAAACCATATTAATCTCCAATTATTTTCCAAATATTGGTATATAATTATACCATTTTACGAAAACCCCAATTCGCAAATTGAATAGTTTTAGTGAAATATATTATTTTAATATTTAAATTCAAAAAAATAATATTTTATATTTATGAAATGTTACACTGTCACGGTTCTCCTAGAACCGGGAGCCGAACCGTTAAAGGAACGGTTCCTCAAATTGGAATAGGTACCTTGCTTGGTTTGATCGGTTCCGGTTCCATCATAATTTTTGGATCCACCGGGTCTACGGTTCCAGTTTTGGTTTGACAAGAACCAGAACCGAACCATTCACTATCGGTTCGGTCCAGTCCGGTCCCATGCGGCTCCGGTCCGGTTTGGATTTATTTACAGTCTTGATCAAGCGTGGTAAGTCGACTCAATTTTGCATGATCTCGTATTTTTATTAAAAAGCATGAATATGGCATAAAATGAGTGACGGTATTGAATGAACAGCAATAAAATTAAGGAAAAACAATAAATTTTTTATTTTCTATGCGAGAAAGTGAAGAGAGAGAAACCCATATGACAAAATTGAAGAGAAGGCTTTCTCTTTTGGAGAGCATGGAAGCAACGAAGAGTTGAATGAAAACTTGAGTTTTTTTTTCCTTTTTTTGGGTTTGCTTTTGTGAAATAGAAAATGGTTGGTTGCAGAGGAGAATAACTAAAGTTTAAATCAAGAAAAGTAGGATCAACTTATTCCTTACTAATTACACTCATAAGTGGGAATTCCCCAGATCACAACACACAGAAGATGACGTGTCGTCCACGTAAGCCCACTAGATTCCTAGGGGCTATGGAGCTGGAATAGGTATGATGCGTTGGGGACATTCCTCTGTGCCTAGCCCCCGAGTATGTTCCTTCTTCACCGAACCACCAGCCATTGCCCGTCTCCGAACAATCATAGAGTTGAGCTTCCTCAGCTCCCTATCTCATCTTCGAGCTATCCTATGGCTGAGATTCCTCGGTGTCCTTGCTCGTCTCCAAGTTATTCTATAGCCGAGCTTCCTCAGCCTCTCTGTCTGGTCAGGAGCATGGGGCATGAGCGCCCCCGTAACGGCTCCATGTATCTCGCTACGACGAGAATCTACCGCTCCATGTCCCGTATTGTCACGCCCTGCTTCCCGGTGTACGGGTAAGGAGGCGCGACTGGGCCCGCTACGTATTTACTTAGAAGTAAACATGCTAAGCATAACTAGCAATATAATGAATGTACAGAAGAAAATGACAAGAGATGTAATTGAACAACAATTTTTATTTATTAAACATTTCTTTACAAGTAAAATTGAAAATGTAAATACAGAAATGGAAAGCAATGCCTAAACAATGGCATGAACATGAAAGTAAAGTAAGTACAAGTAAAGCCTAGTGGTCATGCTGCTCAATGGTCTGATCCAAGTGCTTCTGGCTGGTCTTGAAATCCCCAGAGTCGGATCCTCCTGAAAACATTCCAAAGAAAGAAGAGAGAATGAATGTCGTCGGCGAACAATCGCTCGGTAAATCCAAAGAGAGATTGAAATAGAGTAAACAAATAAGAGAGTATAACTAGTAATGTTTGATTATAATGTTAACGTAGTTGTTTGTAGATTGGTACAGAATATACCAGTGTATACAAGAGGAGTCCAACTTACACCGTGGACTTTGGTAACCCGTAGTACAAGGCTCCGTCGATAAAACCATGGAACAACGGAAATGGATGTATAGATACGTCTTTTAACGACCATCTCGTTGTACCTTTAACACATTTTGTGTCAGTCTACCCCTTTAAAACCCCATAATGTCTTATTGTATTGATGTAATGTAATGAATGGTTGTATA